>CM062357.1:0-1347500 GCA_031216115.1 Senna siamea
TGCTGACACCTGCGAATTTTTGAAAAATCCACGCGATTCAGCCCGAAAATTGAAATGGTCGCCACGGCCTCATCCGACCTCCGTTTTTCAAGAACCGGCCAGTGCATCGAAGCCCTGTGAGTCTAGTTTTGAATGTAACTAGCCTCGCGCTGAAACGACTTCTGTCTAGGGAGATAGGACGAAATTTGTGAGGAAGGGTCGAAAAGGGACCAAGTTCAAGGCCGGATTGAAATGGGCGCCAACGCCTCAATTCACGTCCGTTTTGTGCCCACGACCTGCCGTATTAAAGGCGGGGGAGTCTAGTTTCGAGTGCCTCTGACCTCGTCCAAAATCTCGTGAGAATTTGAAAGATATGCCCAGATGAGTGAACTAATACTGACACCTGCGAATTTTTGAAAAATCCACGCGATTCAGCTCGAAAATTGAAATGGTCGCCACGGCCTCATCCGACCTCCGTTTTTCAAGAACCGGCCAACGCGTCGAAGCCCTGTGAGTCTAGTTTTGAATGTAACTGGCCTCGCGCTGAAACGACTTCTGTCTAGGGAGATAGGACGAAATTTGTGAGGAAGGGTCGAAACGGGAACAAGTTTAGGCTCGGATTGAAATGGGCGCCAACGCCTCAATTCACGTCCGTTTTGTGCCCACGACCTGCCGTATTAAAGGCGGGGGAGTCTAGTTTCGAGTGCCTCTGACCTCGTCCAAAATCTCGTGAGAATTTGAAAGATATGCCCAGATGAGTGAACTAATGCTGACACCTGCGAATTTTTGAAAAATCCACGCGATTCAGCCCGAAAATTGAAATGGTCGCCACGGCCTCATCCGACCTCCGTTTTTCAAGAACCGGCCAACGCGTCGAAGCCCTGTGAGTCTAGTTTTGAATGTAACTGGCCTCGTGCTGAAAAGACTTCTGTCTAGGGAGATAGGACGAAATTTGTGAGGAAGGGTCGAAACGGGACCAAGTTCAAGGCCGGATTGAAATGGGCGCCAACGCCTCAATTCACGTCCGTTTTGTGCCCACGACCTGCCGTATTAAATGCGAGGGAGTCTAGTTTCGAGTGCCTCGACCTCGTCAAAATCTCGTGAGAATTTGAAAGATATGCCCAGATGAGTGAACTAATCTTCGACACCCGCGAATTTTTGAAAAATCCACGCGATTCAGCCGGAAAATTGAAATGGTCGGCACGGCCTCATCCGACCTCCGTTTTTCAAGAACCGCCAGCGTCGAAGCCTGTGAGTCTAGTTTTGAATGTAACTGGCTCACAATGAAATGACTTCTGTCTAGGGAGATAGGATGAAATTTGTGAGGAAGGGTCGAAACGGGACTAAGTTCAAGGCTAGATTGAAATGGGCGCCAACGCCTCAATTCACGTCCGTTTTGTGCCCACGACCTGCCGTATTAAAGGCGGGGGAGTCTAGTTTCGAGTGCCTCTGACCTCGTCCAAAATCTCGTGAGAATTTGAAAGATATGCCCAGATGAGTGAACTAATGCTGACACCTGCGAATTTTTGAAAAATCCACGCGATTCAAATTTCAAAATTGAAATGGTCGCCACGGCCTCATTCGACCTCCGTTTTCAAGAACCGGCCAGCGCGTCGAAGCCCTGTGAGTCTAGTTTTGAATGTAACTGGCCTCGCGCTGAAACGACTTCTGTCTAGGGAGATAGGATGAAATTCGTGAGGAAGGGTCGAAACGGGAACAAGTTTAGGCTAGGATTGAAATGGGCGCCAACGCATCAATTCACGTCCGTTTTGTGCCCACGACCTGCCGTATTAAAGGCGGGGGAGTCTAGTTTCGAGTGCCTCTGACCTCGTCCAAAATCTCGTGAGAATTTGAAAGATATGCCCAGATGAGTGAACTAATGCTGACACCTGCGAATTTTTGAAAAATCCACGCGATTCAGCCCGAAAATTGAAATGGTCGCCACGGCCTCATCCGACCTCCGTTTTTCAAGAACCGGCCAACGCGTCGAAGCCCTGTGAGTCTAGTTTTGAATGTAACTGGCCTCGCGCTGAAACGACTTCTGTCTAGGGAGATAGGACGAAATTTGTGAGGAAGGGTCGAAACGGGACCAAGTTCAAGGCCGGATTAAAGTGGGCGCCAACGCCTCAATTCACGTCCGTTTTGTGCCCACGACCTGCCGTATTAAAGGCGGGGGAGTCTAGTTTCGAGTGCCTCTGACCTCGTCCAAAATCTCGTGAGAATTTGAAAGATATGCCCAGATGAGTGAACTAATGCTGACACCTACGAATTTTTGAAAAATCCACGCGATTCAGCCCAAAAATTGAAATGGTCGCCACGGCCTCATCCGACCTCCGTTTTTCAAGAACTAGCCGACGCGTCGAAGCGCTATGAGTCTAGTTTTGAATGTAACTGGCCTCGTGCTGAAACGACTTCTGTCTAGGGAGATAGGACGAAATTTGTGAGGAAGGGTCGAAACGGGACCAAGTTCAAGGCCGGATTGAAATGGGCGCCAACGCCTCAATTCACGTCCGTTTTGTGCCCACGACCTGCCGTATTAAAGGCGGGGGAGTCTAGTTTCGAGTGCCTCTGACCTCGTCCAAAATCTCGTGAGAATTTGAAAGATATGCCCAGATGAGTGAACTAATGCTGACACCTGCGAATTTTTGAAAAATCCACGCGATTCAGCCCAAAAATTGAAATGGTCGCCACTACCATCCGACTCCGCTTTTTCAAGAACCGCCAACGCTGGCCGCCCTGTGAGTCTAGTTTTGAATGTAACTGGCCTCGCACTGAAACGACTTCTGTCTAGGGAGATAGGATGAAATTTGTGAGGAAGGGTCGAAACGGGACCAAGTTCAAGGCCGGATTGAAATGGGCGCCAACGCATCAATTCACGTCCGTTTTGTGCCCACGACCTGCCGTATTAAAGGCGGGGGAGTCTAGTTTCGAGTGCCTCTGACCTCGTCCAAAATCTCGTGAGAATTTGAAAGATATGCCCAGATGAGTGAACTAATACTGACACCTGCGAATTTTTGAAAAATCCACGCGATTTAGCCCGAAAATTGAAATGGTCGCCACGGCCTCATCCGACCTCCGTTTTTCAAGAACCGGCCACCGCGTCGAAGCCCCGTGAGTCTAGTTTTGAATGTAACTGGCCTCGCGCTGAAACGACTTCTGTCTAGGGAGATAGGATGAAATTTGTGAGGAAGGGTCGAAACGGGACCAAGTTCAAGGCCGGATTGAAATGGGCGCCAACGCCTCAATTCACGTCCGTTTTGTGCCCACGACTGCCGTATTAAAGGCGGGGGAGTCTAGTTTCGAGTGCCTCTGACCTCGTCCAAAATCTCGTGAGAATTTGAAAGATATGCCCAGATGAGTGAACTAATGCTGACACCTGCGAATTTTTGAAAAATCCACGCGATTGACCAAAATTGAATTGAAATGGTCGGCACGGCCTCATCCGACCTCCGTTTTTCAAGAACCGGCCAGCGCGTCGAAGCCCTGTGAGTCTAGTTTTGAATGTAACTGGCCTCGCGCTGAAACGACTTCTGGCTAGGGAGATAGGACGAAATTTGTGAGGAAGGGTCGAAACGGGACCAAGTTCAAGGCTGGATTGAAATGGGCGCCAACGCCTCAATTCACGTCCGTTTTGTGCCCACGACCTGCCGTATTAAAGGCGGGGGAGTCTAGTTTCGAGTGCCTCTGACCTCGTCCAAAATCTCGTGAGAATTTGAAAGATATGCCCAGATGAGTGAACTAATGCTGACACCTGCGAATTTTTGAAAAATCCACGCGATTCAGCCCAAAAATTGAAATGGTCGCCACGGCCTCATCCGACCTCCGTCTTTGAAGAACCGGCCAGCGTATCGAAGCCCTGTGAGTCTAGTTTTGAATGTAACTGGCCTCGCGCTGAAACGACTTCTGTCTAGGGAGATAGGATGAAATTTGTGAGGAAGGGTCGAAACGGGACCAAGTTCAAGGCTGGATTGAAATGGGCGCCAACGCCTCAATTCACGTCCGTTTTGTGCCCACGACCTGCCGTATTAAATGCGGGGGAGTCTAGTTTCGAGTGCCTCTTACCTCGTCCAAAATCTCGTGAGAATTTGAAAGATATGCCCAGATGAGTGAACTAATGCTGACACCTGCGAATTTTTGAAAAATCCACGCGATTTAGCCCGAAAATTGAAATGGTCGCCACGGCCTCATCCGACCTCCGTTTTCAAGAACCGCCAGCGTCGAAGCCCTGTGAGTCTAGTTTTGAATGTAACTAGCCTCGCGCTGAAACGACTTCTGTCTAGGGAGATAGGACGAAATTTGTGAGGAAGGGTCGAAACGGGACCAAGTTCAAGGCCGGATTGAAATGGGCGCCAACGCCTCAATTCACGTCCGTTTTGCGCCCACGACTGGTATTAAAGGCGGGAGTCTAGTTTCGAGTGCCTCGACCTCGTCAAAATCTCGTGAGAATTTGAAAGATATGCCCAGATGAGTGAACTAATCTTTGACACCTGCGAATTTTTGAAAAATCCACGCGATTCAGCCCGAAAATTGAAATGGTCGCCACGGCCTCATCCGACCTCCGTTTTTCAAGAACCGGCCAGCGTATCGAAGCCCTGTGAGTCTAGTTTTGAATGTAACTGGCCTCGTACTGAAACGACTTCTGTCTAGGGAGATAGGACGAAATTTGTGAGGAAGGGTCGAAAAGGGACCAAGTTCAAGGCCGGATTGAAATGGACGCCAACGCCTCAATTCACGTCCGTTTTGTGCCCACGACCTGCCGTATTAAAGGCGGGGGAGTCTAGTTTCGAGTGCCTCTGACCTCGTCCAAAATCTCGTGAGAATTTGAAAGATATGCCCAGATGAGTGAACTAATGCTGACACCTGCGAATTTTTGAAAAATCCACGCGATTCAGCCCGAAAATTGAAATGGTCGCCACGGCCTCATCCGACCTCCGTTTTTCAAGAACCGGCAGCGTCGAAGCCCTGTGAGTCTAGTTTTGAATGTAACTGGCCTCGCGCTGAAACGACTTCTGTCTAGGGAGATAGGATGAAATTTGTGAGGAAGGGTCGAAACGGGACCAAGTTCAAGGCCGGATTGAAATGGGCGCCAACGCCTCAATTCACGTCCGTTTTGTGCCCACGACCTGCGTATTAAAGGCGGGGGAGTCTAGTTTCGAGTGCCTCTGACCTCGTCCAAAATCTCGTGAGAATTTGAAAGATATGCCCAGATGAGTGAACTAATGCTGACACCTGCGAATTTTTGAAAAATCCACGCGATTCAGCCCGAAAATTGAAATGGTCGCCACGGCCTCATCCGACCTCCGTTTTTCAAGAACCAGCCAGCGTCGAAGACCTATGAGTCTAGTTTTGAATGTAACTGGCCTCGCGCTGAAACGACTTCTGTCTAGGGAGATAGGACGAAATTTGTGAGGAAGGGTCGAAACGGGACCAAGTTCAAGGCCGGATTGAAATGGGCGCCAACGCCTCAATTCACGTCCGTTTTGTGCCCACGACTGCCGTATTAAAGGCGGGGGAGTCTAGTTTCGAGTGCCTCTGACCTCGTCCAAAATCTCGTGAGAATTTGAAAGATATGCCCAGATGAGTGAACTAATGCTGACACCTGCGAATTTTTGAAAAATCCACGCGATTCAGCCCGAAAATTGAAATGGTCGCCACGGCCTCATCCGACCTCCGTTTTTCAAGAACTAGCCGACGCGTCGAAGCCCTGTGAGTCTAGTTTTGAATGTAACTGGCCTCGTGCTGAAACGACTTCTGTCTAGGGAGATAGGACGAAATTTGTGAGGAAGGGTCGAAACGGGACCAAGTTTAGGCTCGGATTGAAGTGGGCGCCAACGCCTCAATTCACGTCCGTTTTGTGCCCACGACCTGCCGTATTAAAGGCGGGGGAGTCTAGTTTCGAGTGCCTCTGACCTCGTCCAAAATCTCGTGAGAATTTGAAAGATATGCCCAGATGAGTGAACTAATGCTGACACCTGCGAATTTTTGAAAAATCCACGCGATTCAGCCCGAAAATTGAAATGGTCGCCACGGCCTCATCCGACCTCCGTTTTTCAAGAACCGGCCTAGCGTCGAAGCCCTGTGAGTCTAGTTTTGAATGTAACTGGCCTCGCTGAAACGACTTCTGTCTAGGGAGATAGGACGAAATTTGTGAGGAAGGGTCGAAAGGGACCAAGTTCAAGGCCGGATTGAAATGGGCGCCAACGCCTCAATTCACGTCCGTTTTGTGCCCACGACCTGCCGTATTAAAGGCGGGGGAGTCTAGTTTCGAGTGCCTCTGACCTCGTCCAAAATCTCGTGAGAATTTGAAAGATATGCCCAGATGAGTGAACTAATGCTGACACCTGCGAATTTTCTAAAAATCCACGCGATTCAAAGAAAATTGAAATGGTCGCCATGGCCTCATCCGACATCCGATTTTCAAGAACTGGCCACCGCGTCGAAGCCCTGTGAGTCTAGTTTTGAATGTAACTGGCTCGCGCTGAAACGACTTCTGTCTAGGGAGATAGGACGAAATTTGTGAGGAAGGGTCGAAACGGGACCAAGTTCAAGGCCGGATTGGAATGGGCGCCAAGGCATCAATTCACGTCCGGTTTGTGCCCACGACCTGCCGTATTAAAGGCGGGGGAGTCTAGTTTCGAGTGCCTCTGACCTCGTCCAAAATCTCGTGAGAATTTGAAAGATATGCCCAGATGAGTGAACTAATGCTGACACCTGCGAATTTTTGAAAAATCCACGCGATTCAGCCCAAAAATTGAAATGGTCGCCACGGCCTCATCCGACCTCCGTTTTTCAAGAACCGGCCAGCGCGTCGAAGCCCTGTGAGTCTAGTTTTGAATGTAACTGGCCTCGTACTGAAACGACTTCTGTCTAGGGAGATAGGACGAAATTTGTGAGGAAGGGTCGAAACGGGACCAAGTTCAAGGCCGGATTGAAATGGGCGCCAACGCCTCAATTCACGTCCGTTTTGTGCCCACGACCTGCCGTATTAAAGGCGGGGGAGTCTAGTTTCGAGTGCCTCTGACCTCGTCCAAAATCTCGTGAGAATTTGAAAGATATGCCCAGATGAGTGAACTAATGCTGACACCTGCGAATTTTTGAAAAATCCACGCGATTCAGCCCGAAAATTGAAATGGTCGCCACGGCCTCATCCGACCTCCGTTTTTCAAGAACCGGCCAGCGCGTCGAAGCCCTGTGAGTCTAGTTTTGAATGTAACTGGCCTCGTACTGAAACGACTTCTGTCTAGGGAGATAGGACGAAATTTGTGAGGAAGGGTCGAAACGGGACCAAGTTCAAGGCCGGATTGAAATGGGCGCCAACGCCTCAATTCACGTCCGTTTTGTGCCCACGACTGCCGTATTAAAGGCGGGAGTCTAGTTTCGAGTGCCTCGACCTCGTCCAAAATCTCGTGAGAATTTGAAAGATATGCCCAGATGAGTGAACTAATCTTTGACACCTGCGAATTTTTGAAAAATCCACGCGATTCAGCCCGAAAATTTAAATGGTCGCCACGGCCTCATTCGACCTCCGTTTTCAAGAACCGGCCAGCGCGTCGAAGCCCTGTGAGTCTAGTTTTGAATGTAACTGGCCTCGCGCTGAAACGACTTCTGTCTAGGGAGATAGGACGAAATTTGTGAGGAAGGGTCGAAACGGGACCAAGTTCAAGGCTGGATTGAAATGGGCGCCAACGCCTCAATTCACGTCCGTTTTGTGCCCACGACTGCCGTATTAAAGGCGGGGGAGTCTAGTTTCGAGTGCCTCTGACCTCGTCCAAAATCTCGTGAGAATTTGAAAGATATGCCCAGATGAGTGAACTAATGCTGACACCTGCGAATTTTTGAAAAATCCACGCGATTCAGCCCAAAAATTGAAATGGTCGCCACGGCCTCATCCGACCTCCGTTTTTCAAGAACCGGCCAGCGTGTCGAAGCCCTGTGAGTCTAGTTTTGAATGTAACTGTCTCGCGCTGAAACGACTTCTGTCTAGGGAGATAGGACGAAATTTGTGAGGAAGGGTCGAAACGGGACCAAGTTCAAGGCCGGATTGAAATGGGCGCCAACGCCTCAATTCACGTCCGTTTTGTGCCCACGACCTGCCGTATTAAAGGCGGGGGAGTCTAGTTTCGAGTGCCTCTGACCTCGTCCAAAATCTCGTGAGAATTTGAAAGATATGCCCAGATGAGTGAACTAATGCTGACACCTGCGAATTTTTGAAAAATCCACGCGATTCAAATTAAAATTGAAATGGTCGCCACGGCCTCATCCGACCTCCGTTTTTCAAGAACCGGCCAGCGCGTCGAAGCCCTGTGAGTCTAGTTTTGAATGTAACTGGCCTCGCGCTGAAACGACTTCTGTCTAGGGAGATAGGACGAAATTTGTGAGGAAGGGTCGAAACGGGACCAAGTTCAAGGCCGGATTGAAATGGGCGCCAACGCCTCAATTCACGTCCGCTTTGTGCCCACGACCTGCCGTATTAAAGGCGGGGGAGTCTAGTTTCGAGTGCCTCTGACCTCGTCCAAAATCTCGTGAGAATTTGAAAGATATGCCCAGATGAGTGAACTAATGCTGACACCTGCGAATTTTTGAAAAATCCACGCGATTCAGCCCGAAAATTGAAATGGTCGCCACGGCCTCATCCGACCTCCGTTTTTCAAGAACCGGCCAGCGTCGAAGCCCTGTGAGTCTAGTTTTGAATGTAACTGGCCTCGCGCTGAAACGACTTCTGTCTAGGGAGATAGGACGAAATTTGTGAGGAAGGGTCGAAACGGGACCAAGTTCAAGGCTGGATTGAAATGGGCGCCAACGCCTCAATTCACGTCCGTTTTGTGCCCACGACCTGCCGTATTAAAGGCGGGGGAGTCTAGTTTCGAGTGCCTCTGACCTCGTCCAAAATCTCGTGAGAATTTGAAAGATATGCCCAGATGAGTGAACTAATTTTGACACCTGCGAATTTTTGAAAAATCCACGCGATTCAGCCCGAAAATTGAAATGGTCGCCACGGCCTCATCCGACCTCCGTTTTTCAAGAACCGGCCAGCGCGTCGAAGCCCTGTGAGTCTAGTTTTGAATGTAACTGGCCTCGTACTGAAACGACTTCTGCCTAGGGAGATAGGACGAAATTTGTGAGGAAGGGTCGAAACGGGACCAAGTTCAAGGCCGGATTGAAATGGGCGCCAACGCCTCAATTCACGTCCGTTTTGTGCCCACGACCTGCCGTATTAAAGGCGGGGGAGTCTAGTTTCGAGTGCCTCTGACCTCGTCCAAAATCTCGTGAGAATTTGAAAGATATGCCCAGATGAGTGAACTAATGCTGACACCTGCGAATTTTTGAAAAATCCACGCGATTGAGCCCGAAAATTCAAATGGTCGCCACGGCCTCATCCGACCTCCGTTTTTCAAGAACCGGCCAGCTCATCCAAGCCCTGTGAGTCTAGTTTTGAATGCAGCTGGCCTCGTGATGAAACGACTTCTGTCTAGGGAGATAGGACGAAATTTGTGAGGAAGGGTCGAAACGGGACCAAGTTCAAGGCCGGATTGAAATGGGCGCCAACGCCTCAATTCACGTCCGTTTTGTGCCCACGACCTGCCGTATTAAAGGCGGGGGAGTCTAGTTTCGAGTGCCTCTGACCTCGTCCAAAATCTCGTGAGAATTTGAAAGATATGCCCAGATGAGTGAACTAATGCTGACACCTGCGAATTTTTGAAAAATCCACGCGATTCAGCCTGAAAATTGAAATGGTCGCCACGGCCTCATCCGACCTCCGTTTTTCAAGAACTGGCCAGCGCGTCGAAGCCTGTGAGTCTAGTTTTGAATGTAACTGGCTCACAATGAAATGACTTCTGTCTAGGGAGATAGGACGAAATTTGTGAGGAAGGGTCGAAACGGGACCAAGTTCAGTCGTGGATTGAAGTGGGCGCCAAGGCCTCAATTCACGTCCGTTTTGCGCCCACGACTTGCCGTATTAAAGGCGGGGGAGTCTAGTTTCGAGTGCCTCTGACCTCGTCCAAAATCTCGTGAGAATTTGAAAGATATGCCCAGATGAGTGAACTAATGCTGACACCTGCGAATTTTTGAAAAATCCACGCGATTCAGCCCGAAAATTGAAATGGTCGCCACGGCCTCATCCGACCTCCGTTTTTCAAGAACCGGCCTAGCGTCGAAGCCCTGTGAGTCTAGTTTTGAATGTAACTGGCCTCGCGCTGAAACGACTTCTGTCTAGGGAGATAGGACGAAATTTGTGAGGAAGGGTCGAAACGGGACCAAGTTCAAGGCCGGATTGAAATGGGCGCCAACGCCTCAATTCACGTCCGTTTTGTGCCCACGACCTGCCGTATTAAAGGCGGGGGAGTCTAGTTTCGAGTGCCTCTGACCTCGTCCAAAATCTCGTGAGAATTTGAAAGATATGCCCAGATGAGTGAACTAATGCTGACACCTGCGAATTTTTGAAAAATCCACGCGATTCAGCCTGAAAATTGAAATGGTCGGCCTCATCCGACCTCCGTTTTTCAAGAACCGGCCAGCATATCGAAGCCCTGTGAGTCTAGTTTTGAATGTAACTGGCCTCCCGCTGAAACGACTTCTGTCTAGGGAGATAGGACGAAATTTGTGAGGAAGGGTCGAAACGGGACCAAGTTCAAGGCCGGATTGAAATGGGCGCCAACGCCTCAATTCACGTCCGTTTTGTGCCCACGACCTGCCATATTAAAGCTGGGGGAGTCTAGTTTCGAGTGCCTCTGACCTCGTCCAAAATCTCGTGAGAATTTGAAAGATATGCCCAGATGAGTGAACTAATGTTGACACCTGCGAATTTTTGAAAAATCCACGCGATTCAGCCCGAAAATTGAAATGGTCGCCACGGCCTCATCCGACCTCCGTTTTTCAAGAACCGGCCAGCGTATCGAAGCCCTGTGAGTCTAGTTTTGAATGTAACTGGCCTCGTACTGAAACGACTTCTGTCTAGGGAGATAGGACGAAATTTGTGAGGAAGGGTCGAAACGGGACCAAGTTCAAGGCTGGATTGAAATGGGCGCCAACGCCTCAATTCACGTCCGTTTTGTGCCCACGACCTGCCGTATTAAAGGCGGGGGAGTCTAGTTTCGAGTGCCTCTGACCTCGTCCAAAATCTCGTGAGAATTTGAAAGATATGCCCAGATGAGTGAACTAATGCTGACACCTGCGAATTTTTGAAAAATCCACGCGATTCAAATTTCAAAATTGAAATGGTCGCCACGGCCTCATCCGACCTCCGTTTTTCAAGAACCGGCCAGTGCGTCGAAGCCCTGTGAGTCTAGTTTTGAATGTAACTGGCCTCGCGCTGAAACGACTTCTGTCTAGGGAGATAGGACAAAATTTGTGAGGAAGGGTCGAAAATGGGACCAAGTTCAAGGCCAGATTGAAATGGGCGCCAACGCCTCAATTTACGTCCGTTTTGTGCCCACGACCTGCCGTATTAAAGGCGGGGGAGTCTAGTTTCGAGTGCCTCTGACCTCGTCCAAAATCTCGTGAGAATTTGAAAGATATGCCCAGATGAGTGAACTAATGCTGACACCTGCGAATTTTTGAAAAATCCACGCGATTCAGCCTGAAAATTGAAATGGTCGCCACGGCCTCATCCGACCTCCGTTTTTCAAGAACCGGCCACCGCGTCGAATCCCTGTGAGTCTAGTTTTCAATGTAACTGGCTTCGCGCTGAAATGACTTCTGTCTAGGGAGATAGGACGAAATTTGTGAGGAAGGGTCGAAACGGGACCAAGTTCAAGGCCGGATTGAAATGGGCGCCAACGCCTCAATTCACGTCCGTTTTGTGCCCACGACCTGCCGTATTAAAGGCAGGGGAGTCTAGTTTCGAGTGCCTCTGACCTCGTCCAAAATCTCGTGAGAATTTGAAAGATATGCCCAGATGAGTGAACTAATGCTGACACCTGCGAATTTTTGAAAAATCCACGCGATTCAGCCCGAAAATTTAAATGGTCGCCACGGCCTCATCCGACCTCCGTTTTTCAAGAACCGGCCAGTGCGTCGAAGCCCTGTGAGTCTAGTTTTGAATGTATTTGGCCTCGTGCTGAAACGACTTTTGGCTAGGGAGATAGGACAAAATTTGTGAGGAAGGGTCGAAAATGGGACCAAGTTCAAGGCCAGATTGAAATGGGCGCCAACGCCTCAATTTACGTCCGTTTTGTGCCCACGACCTGCCGTATTAAAGGCGGGGGAGTCTAGTTTCGAGTGCCTCTGACCTCGTCCAAAATCTCGTGAGAATTTGAAAGATATGCCCAGATGAGTGAACTAATGCTGACAACTGCGAATTTTTGAAAAATCCACGCGATTCAGCCCGAAAATTGAAATGGTCGCCACGGCCTCATCCGACCTCCGTTTTTCAAGAACCGGCCAGCGCGTCGAAGCCCAGTGAGTCTAGTTTTGAATGTAACTGGCCTCGCACTGAAACGACTTCTGTCTAGGGAGATAGGACGAAATTTGTGAGGAAGGGTCGAAACGGGACCAAGTTCAAGGCCGGATTGAAATGGGCGCCAACGCCTCAATTCACGTCCGTTTTGTGCCCACGACCTGCCGTATTAAAGGCGGGGGAGTCTAGTTTCGAGTGCCTCTGACCTCGTCCAAAATCTCGTGAGAATTTGAAAGATATGCCCAGATGAGTGAACTAATGCTGACACCTGCGAATTTTTGAAAAATCCACGCGATTCAGCCCGAAAATTGAAATGGTCGCCACGGCCTCATCCGACCTCCGTTTTTCAAGAACTGGCCACCGCGTCGAAGCCCTGTGAGTCTAGTTTTGAATGTAACTAGCCTCGCACTGAAACGACTTCTGTCTAGGGAGATAGGACGAAATTTGTGAGGAAGGGTCGAAACGGGACCAAGTTCAAGGCTGGATTGAAATGGGCGCCAACGCCTCAATTCACGTCCGTTTTGTGCCCACGACCTGCCGTATTAAAGGCGGGGGAGTCTAGTTTCGAGTGCCTCTGACCTCGTCCAAAATCTCGTGAGAATTTGAAAGATATGCCCAGATGAGTGAACTAATGCTGACACCTGCGAATTTTTGAAAAATCCACGCGATTCAGCCCGAAAATTGAAATGGTCGCCACGGCCTCATCCGACCTCCGTTTTTCAAGAACCGGCCAGCGCGTCGAAGCCCTGTGAGTCTAGTTTTGAATGTAACTGGCCTCGCGCTGAAACGACTTCTGTCTAGGGAGATAGGACGAAATTTGTGAGGAAGGGTCGAAACGGGACCAAGTTCAAGGCCGGATTGAAATGGGCGCCAACGCCTCAATTCACGTCCGTTTTGTGCCCACGACCTGCCGTATTAAAGGCGGGGGAGTCTAGTTTCGAGTGCCTCTGACCTCGTCCAAAATCTCGTGAGAATTTGAAAGATATGCCCAGATGAGTGAACTAATTTTGACACCTGCGAATTTTTGAAAAATCCACGCGATTCAGCCCGAAAATTGAAATGGTCGCCACGGCCTCATCCGACCTCCGTTTTTCAAGAACCGGCCAGCGTATCGAAGCCCTGTGAGTCTAGTTTTGAATGTAACTGGCCTCGCGCTGAAACGACTTCTGTCTAGGGAGATAGGACGAAATTTGTGAGGAAGGGTCGAAACGGGACCAAGTTCAAGGCCGGATTGAAATGGGCGCCAACGCCTCAATTCACATCCGGTTTTTGCCCACGACCTGCCGTATTAAAGGCGGGGGAGTCTAGTTTCGAGTGCCTCTGACCTCGTCCAAAATCTCGTGAGAATTTGAAAGATATGCCCAGATGAGTGAACTAATGCTGACACCTGCGAATTTTTGAAAAATCCACGCGATTCAGCCCGAAAATTGAAATGGTCGCCACGGCCTCATCCGACCTCCGTTTTTCAAGAACCACCCAACGCGTCGAAGCCCTGTGAGTCTAGTTTTGAATGTAACTAGCCTCGCGCTGAAACGACTTCTGTCTAGGGAGATAGGACGAAATTTGTGAGGAAGGGTCGAAACGGGACCAAGTTCAAGGCTGGATTGAAATGGGCGCCAACGCCTCAATTCACGTCCGTTTTGTGCCCACGACTGCCGTATTAAAGGCGGGGGAGTCTAGTTTCGAGTGCCTCTGACCTCGTCCAAAATCTCGTGAGAATTTGAAAGATATGCCCAGATGAGTGAACTAATGCTGACACCTGCGAATTTTTGAAAAATCCACGCGATTCAGCCCAAAAAATGAAATGGCCGCCACGGCCTCATCCGACCTCCGTTTTTCAAGAACCGCCAACCGCGTCGAAACCCTGTCAGTCTAGTTTTGAATGTAACTGGCCTCGCGCTGAAACGACTTCTGTCTAGGGAGATAGGATGAAATTTGTGAGGAAGGGTCGAAACGGGACCAAGTTCAAGGCCGGATTGAAATGGGCGCCAACGCCTCAATTCACGTCCGTTTTGTGCCCACGACCTGCCGTATTAAAGGCGGGGGAGTCTAGTTTCGAGTGCCTCTGACCTCGTCCAAAATCTCGTGAGAATTTGAAAGATATGCCCAGATGAGTGAACTAATGCTGACACCTGCGAATTTTTGAAAAATCCACGCGATTCAGCCCGAAAATTGAAATGGTCGCCACGGCCTCATTCGACCTCCGTTTTTCAAGAACCGGCCAGTGCATCGAAGCCCTGTGAGTCTAGTTTTGAATGTAACTAGCCTCGCGCTGAAACGACTTCTGTCTAGGGAGATAGGACGAAATTTGTGAGGAAGGGTCGAAACGGGACCAAGTTCAAGGCCGGATTGGAATGGGCGCCAAGGCATCAATTCACGTCCGTTTTGTGCCCACGACCTGCCGTATTAAAGGCGGGGGAGTCTAGTTTCGAGTGCCTCTGATCTCGTCCAAAATCTCGTGAGAATTTGAAAGTTATTCCCAGATGAGTGAACTAATGCTGACACCTGCGAATTTTTGAAAAATCCACGCGATTCAGCCCGAAAATTGAAATGGTCGCCACGGCCTCATCCGACCTCCGTTTTTCAAGAACCGGCCAGCGCGTCGAAGCCCTGTGAGTCTAGTTTTGAATGTAGCTGGCCTCGTGCTGAAACGACTTCTGTCTAGGGAGATAGGACGAAATTTGTGAGGAAGGGTCGAAACGGGACCAAGTTCAAGGCCGGATTGAAATGGGCGCCAACGCCTCAATTCACGTCCGTTTTGTGCCCACGACCTGCCGTATTAAAGGCGGGGGAGTCTAGTTTCGAGTGCCTCTGACCTCGTCCAAAATCTCGTGAGAATTTGAAAGATATGCCCAGATGAGTGAACTAATCTTTGACACCGCGAATTTTTGAAAAATCCACGCGATTCACCGAAAATTGAAATGGTCGCCACGGCCTCATCCGAGCTCCGTTTTTTAAGAACCGCCAAGCGTCGAAGCCTGTGAGTCTAGTTTTGAATGTAACTGGCCTCGCGCTGAAACGACTTCTGTCTAGGGAGATAGGACGAAATTTGTGAGGAAGGGTCGAAACGGGACCAAGTTCAAGGCCGGATTGAAATGGGCGCCAACGCCTCAATTCACGTCCGTTTTGTGCCCACGACCTGCCGTATTAAAGGCGGGGGAGTCTAGTTTCGAGTGCCTCTGACCTCGTCCAAAATCTCGTGAGAATTTGAAAGATATGCCCAGATGAGTGAACTAATGCCGACACTGCGAATTTTTGAAAAATCCACGCGATTCAGCCCGAAAATTGAAATGGTCGCCACGGCCTCATCCGACCTCCGTTTTTCAAGAACCGGCCAACGCGTCGAAGCCCTGTGAGTCTAGTTTTGAATGTAACTGGCCTCGCGCTGAAACGACTTCTGTCTAGGGAGATAGGACGAAATTTGTGAGGAAGGGTCGAAACGGGACCAAGTTCAAGGCCGGATTGAAATGGGCGCCAACGCCTCAATTCACGTCCGTTTTGTGCCCACGACCTGCCGTATTAAAGGCGGGGGAGTCTAGTTTCGAGTGCCTCTGACCTCGTCCAAAATCTCGTGAGAATTTGAAAGATATGCCCAGATGAGTGAACTAATGCTGACACCTGCGAATTTTTGAAAAATCCACGCGATTCAGCCCGAAAATTTAAATGGTCGCCACGGCCTCATTCGACCTCCGTTTTCAAGAACCGGCCAGCGCGTCGAAGCCCTGTGAGTCTAGTTTTGAATGTAACTGGCCTCGCACTGAAACGACTTCTGTCTAGGGAGATAGGACGAAATTTGTGAGGAAGGGTCGAAACGGGACCAAGTTCAAGGCCGGATTGAAATGGGCGCCAACGCCTCAATTCACGTCCGTTTTGTGCCCACGACCTGCCGTATTAAAGGCGGGGGAGTCTAGTTTCGAGTGCCTCTGACCTCGTCCAAAATCTCGTGAGAATTTGAAAGATATGCCCAGATGAGTGAACTAATGCTGACACCTGCGAATTTTTGAAAAATCCACGCGATTCAGCCTGAAAATTGAAATGGTCGCCACGGCCTCATCCGACCTCCGTTTTTCAAGAACCAGCCACCGCGTCGAAGCCCTGTGAGTCTAGTTTTGAATGTAACTGGCCTCGCGCTGAAACGACTTCTGTCTAGGGAGATAGGACGAAATTTGTGAGGAAGGGTCGAAACGGGACCAAGTTCAAGGCCGGATTGGAATGGGCGCCAAGGCATCAATTCACGTCCGTTTTGTGCCCACGACCTGCCGTATTAAAGGCGGGGGAGTCTAGTTTCGAGTGCCTCTGACCTCGTCCAAAATCTCGTGAGAATTTGAAAGATATGCCCAGATGAGTGAACTAATGCTGACACCTGCGAATTTTTGAAAAATCCACGCGATTCAGCCCGAAAATTGAAATGGTCGCCACGGCCTCATCCGACCTCCGTTTTTCAAGAACCGGCCAACGCGTCGAAGCCCTGTGAGTCTAGTTTTGAATGTAACTGGCCTCGCGCTGAAACGACTTCTGTCTAGGGAGATAGGACGAAATTTGTGAGGAAGGGTCGAAACGGGACCAAGTTCAAGGCCGGATTGGAATGGGCGCCAAGGCATCAATTCACGTCCGTTTTGTGCCCACGACCTGCCGTATTAAAGGCGGGGGAGTCTAGTTTCGAGTGCCTCTGACCTCGCCCAAAATCTCGTGAGAATTTGAAAGATATGCCCTGATGAGTGAACTAATGCTGACACTTTTGAATTTTTGAAAAATCCACGCGATTCAGCCCGAAAATTGAAATGGTCGCCACGGCCTCATCCGACCTCCGTTTTTCAAGAACCGGCCAGCATATCGAAGCCCTGTGAGTCTAGTTTTGAATGTAACTGGCCTCGCACTGAAACGACTTCTGTCTAGGGAGATAGGATGAAATTTGTGAGGAAGGGTCGAAAAGGGACCAAGTTCAAGGCCGGATTGAAATGGGCGCCAACGCATCAATTCACGTCCGTTTTGTGCCCACGACCTGCCGTATTAAAGGCGGGGGAGTCTAGTTTCGAGTGCCTCTGATCTCGTCCAAAATCTCGTGAGAATTTGAAAGTTATTCCCAGATGAGTGAACTAATGCTGACACCTGCGAATTTTTGAAAAATCCACGCGATTCAGCCCGAAAATTGAAATGGTTGCCACGGCCTCATCCGACCTCCGTTTTCAAGAACCGGCCAGCATATCGAAGCCCTGTGAGTCTAGTTTTGAATGTAACTGGCCTCGCACTGAAACGACTTCTGTCTAGGGAGATAGGATGAAATTTGTGAGGAAGGGTCGAAACGGGACCAAGTTCAAGGCCGGATTGAAATGGGCGCCAACGCCTCAATTCACGTCCGTTTTGTGCCCACGACCTGCCGTATTAAAGGCGGGGGAGTCTAGTTTCGAGTGCCTCTGACCTCGTCCAAAATCTCGTGAGAATTTGAAAGATATGCCCAGATGAGTGAACTAATGCTGACACCTGCGAATTTTTGAAAAATCCACGCGATTCAGCCCGAAAATTGAAATGGTCGCCACGGCCTCATCCGACCTCCGTTTTTCAAGAACCGGCCAGCGCGTCGAAGCCCTGTGAGTCTAGTTTTGAATGTAACTGGCCTCGCACTGAAACGACTTCTGTCTAGGGAGATAGGATGAAATTTGTGAGGAAGGGTCGAAACGGGACCAAGTTCAAGGCCGGATTGAAATGGGCGCCAACGCCTCAATTCACGTCCGTTTTGTGCCCACGACTGCCGTATTAAAGGCGGGGGAGTCTAGTTTCGAGTGCCTCTGACCTCGTCCAAAATCTCGTGAGAATTTGAAAGATATGCCCAGATGAGTGAACTAATGCTGACACCTGCGAATTTTTGAAAAATCCACGCGATTCAGCCCGAAAATTGAAATGGTCGCCACGGCCTCATCCGACCTCCGTTTTTCAAGAACAGGCCAGCGCGTCGAAGCCCTGTGAGTCTAGTTTTGAATGCAGCTGGCCCCGCGCTGAAACGACTTCTGTCTAGGGAGATAGGATGAAATTTGTGAGGAAGGGTCGAAACGGGACCAAGTTCATGGCCGGATTGAAGTGGGCGCCAACGCATCAATTCACGTCCGTTTTGTGCCCTCGGCCTGCCGTATTAAAGGCGGGGGAGTCTAGTTTCGAGTGCCTCTGACCTCGCCCAAAATCTCGTGAGAATTTGAAAGATATGCCCTGATGAGTGAACTAATGCTGACACCTGTGAATTTTGAAAAATCCACGCGATTCAGCCTGAAAATTGAAATGGTCGCCACGGCCTCATCCGACCTCCGTTTTTCAAGAACCGGCCAGCGCGTCGAAGCCCTGTGAGTCTAGTTTTGAATGTAACTGGCCTCGCGCTGAAACGACTTCTGTCTAGGGAGATAGGATGAAATTTGTGAGGAAGGGTCGAAACGGGACCAAGTTCAAGGCCGGATTGAAATGGGCGCCAACGCCTCAATTCACGTCCGTTTTGTGCCCACGACTGCCGTATTAAAGGCGGGGGAGTCTAGTTTCGAGTGCCTCTGACCTCGCCCAAAATCTCGTGAGAATTTGAAAGATATGCCCAGATGAGTGAACTAATGCTGACACCTGCGAATTTTTGAAAAATCCACGCGATTCAGCCTGAAAATTGAAATGGTCGCCACGGCCTCATCCGACCTCCGTTTTTCAAGAACCGGCCAGCTCATCCAAGCCCTGTGAGTCTAGTTTTGAATGTAACTGGCCTCGCGCTGAAACGACTTCTGTCTAGGGAGATAGGACGAAATTTGTGAGGAAGGGTCGAAACGGGACCAAGTTCAAGGCTGGATTGAAATGGGCGCCAACGCCTCAATTCACGTCCGTTTTGTGCCCACGACCTGCCGTATTAAAGGCGGGGGAGTCTAGTTTCGAGTGCCTCTGACCTCGTCCAAAATCTCGTGAGAATTTGAAAGATATGCCCTGATGAGTGAACTAATGCTGACACCTGCGAATTTTTGAAAAATCCACGCGATTCAAAAAAATTGAAATGGTCGCCACGGCCTCATCCGACCTCCGTTTTTCAAGAACCGCCAGCGCGTCGAAGCCCTGTGAGTCTAGTTTTGAATGTAACTGGCCTCGCGCTGAAACGACTTCTGGCTAGGGAGATAGGATGAAATTCGTGAGGAAGGGTCGAAACGGGACCAAGTTCAAGGCCGGATTGAAATGGGCGCCAACGCCTCAATTCACGTCCGTTTTGTGCCCACGACCTGCCATATTAAAGGCGGGGGAGTCTAGTTTCGAGTGCCTCTGACCTCGTCCAAAATCTCGTGAGAATTTGAAAGATATGCCCAGATGAGTGAACTAATGCTGACACCTGCGAATTTTTGAAAAATCCACGCGATTCAGCCCGACAATTGAAATGGTCGCCACGGCCTCATCCGACCTCCGTTTTTCAAGAACCGGCCAGTGCGTCGAAGCCCTGTGAGTCTAGTTTTGAATGTATTTGGCCTCGTGCTGAAACGACTTTTGGCTAGGGAGATAGGACAAAATTTGTGAGGAAGGGTCGAAAATGGGACCAAGTTCAAGGCCAGATTGAAATGGGCGCCAACGCCTCAATTTACGTCCGTTTTGTGCCCACGACCTGCCGTATTAAAGGCGGGGGAGTCTAGTTTCGAGTGCCTCTAACCTCGTCCAAAATCTCGTGAGAATTTGAAAGATATGCCCAGATGAGTGAACTAATGCTGACACCTGCGAATTTTTGAAAAATCCACGCGATTCAGCCCGAAAATTGAAATGGTCGCCACGGCCTCATCCGACCTCCGTTTTTCAAGAACCGGCCAGCGTATCGAAGCCCTGTGAGTCTAGTTTTGAATGTAACTGGCCTCGTACTGAAACGACTTCTGTCTAGGGAGATAGGACGAAATTTGTGAGGAAGGGTCGAAACGGGACCAAGTTCAAGGCCGGATTGAAATGGGCGCCAACGCCTCAATTCACGTCCGTTTTGTGCCCACGACCTGCCGTATTAAAGGCGGGGGAGTCTAGTTTCGAGTGCCTCTGACCTCGTCCAAAATCTCGTGAGAATTTGAAAGATATGCCCAGATGAGTGAACTAATGCTGACACCTGCGTATTTTTGAAAAATCCACGCGATTCAAACCGAAAAATTGAAATGGTCGCCACTACTCATCCGACCTCCGCTTTTTCAAGAACCGCCACCGTCGGCCCCTGTGAGTCTAGTTTTGAATGTAACTGGCCTCGTACTGAAACAACTTCTGTCTAGGGAGATAGGATGAAATTTGTGAGGAAGGGTCGAAACGGGACCAAGTTCAAGGCTAGGATTGAAATGGGCGCCAACGCATCAATTCACGTCCGTTTTGTGCCCACGACCTGCCGTATTAAAGGCGGGGGAGTCTAGTTTCGAGTGCCTCTGACCTCGTCCAAAATCTCGTGAGAATTTGAAAGATATGCCCAGATGAGTGAACTAATGCTGACACCTGCGAATTTTTGAAAAATCCACGCGATTCAAATAAAATTGAAATGGTCGCCACGGCCTCATTCGACCTCCGTTTTCAAGAACCGGCCAGCGCGTCGAAGCCCTGTGAGTCTAGTTTTGAATGTAACTGGCCTCGCGCTGAAACGACTTCTGGCTAGGGAGATAGGACGAAATTTGTGAGGAAGGGTCGAAACGGGACCAAGTTTAGGCTCGGATTGAAATGGGCGCCAACGCATCAATTCACGTCCGTTTTGTGCCCACGACCTGCCGTATTAAAGGCGGGGGAGTCTAGTTTCGAGTGCCTCTGACCTCGTCCAAAATCTCGTGAGAATTTGAAAGATATGCCCAGATGAGTGAACTAATGCTGACACCTGCGAATTTTTGAAAAATCCACGCGATTCAGCCTGAAAATTGAAATGGTCGCCACGGCCTCATCCGACCTCCGTTTTTCAAGAACCGGCCAGCTCGTCGAAGCCCTGTGAGTCTAGTTTTGAATGTAACTGGCCTCGCACTGAAACGACTTCTGTCTAGGGAGATAGGATGAAATTTGTGAGGAAGGGTCGAAACGAGACCAAGTTCAAGGTCGGATTGGAATGGGCGCCAAGGCATCAATTCACGTCCGTTTTGTGCCCACGACCTGCCGTATTAAAGGCGGGGGAGTCTAGTTTCGAGTGCCTCTGACCTCGTCCAAAATCTCGTGAGAATTTGAAAGATATGCCCAGATGAGTGAACTAATGCTGACACATGCGAATTTTTGAAAAATCCACGCGATTCAGCCCGAAAATTGAAATGGTCGCCACGGCCTCATCCGACCTCCGTTTTTCAAGAACCGGCCAACGCGTCGAAGCCCTGTGAGTCTAGTTTTGAATGTAACTGGCCTCCCACTGAAACGACTTCTGTCTAGGGAGATAGGACGAAATTCATGAGGAAGGGTCGAAACGGGACCAAGTTCAAGGCCGGATTGAAATGGGCGCCAACGCATCAATTCACGTCCGTTTTGTGCCCACGACCTGCCGTATTAAAGGCGGGGGAGTCTAGTTTCGAGTGCCTCTGACCTCGCCCAAAATCTCGTGAGAATTTGAAAGATATGCCCTGATGAGTGAACTAATGCTGACACCTACGAATTTTTGAAAAATCCACGCGATTCAGCCCGAAAATTGAAATGGTCGCCACGGCCTCATCCGACCTCCGTTTTTCAAGAACCAGCCAGCGCGTCGAAGCCCTGTGAGTCTAGTTTTGAATGTAACTGGCCTCGCGCTGAAACGACTTCTGTCTAGGGAGATAGGACGAAATTTGTGAGGAAGGGTCGAAACGGGAACAAGTTTAGGCTCGGATTGAAGTGGGCGCCAACGCACAATTCACGTCCGTTTTGTGCCCACAACCTGCTGTATTAAAGGCGGGGGAGTCTAGTTTTGAGTGCCTCTGACCTCGTCCAAAATCTCGTGAGAATTTGAAAGATATGCCCAGATGAGTGAACTAATGCTGACACCTGCGAATTTTTGAAAAATCCACGCGATTTAGCCCGAAAATTGAAATGGTCGCCACGGCCTCATCCGACCTCCGTTTTTCAAGAACCGGCCAACGCGTCGAAGCCCTGTGAGTCTAGTTTTGAATGTAACTGGCCTCGCGCTGAAACGACTTCTGTCTAGGGAGATAGGACGAAATTTGTGAGGAAGGGTCGAAACGGGACCAAGTTCAAGGCCGGATTGAAATGGGCGCCAACGCCTCAATTCACGTCCGTTTTGTGCCCACGACCTGCCGTATTAAAGGCGGGGGAGTCTAGTTTCGAGTGCCTCTGACCTCGCCCAAAATCTCGTGAGAATTTGAAAGATATGCCCAGATGAGTGAACTAATGCTGACACCTGCGAATTTTTGAAAAATCCACGCGATTCAGCCCGAAAATTGAAATGGTCGCCACGGCCTCATCCGACCTCCGTTTTTCAAGAACCGGCCAGCGCGTCGAAGCCCTGTGAGTCTAGTTTTGAATGTAACTGGCCTCGCGCTGAAACGACTTCTGTCTAGGGAGATAGGACGAAATTTGTGAGGAAGGGTCGAAACGGGACCAAGTTCAAGGCCGGATTGAAATGGGCGCCAACGCCTCAATTCACGTCCGTTTTGTGCCCACGACCTGCCGTATTAAAGGCGGGGGAGTCTAGTTTCGAGTGCCTCTGACCTCGTCCAAAATCTCGTGAGAATTTGAAAGATATGCCCAGATGAGTGAACTAATGCTGACACCTGCGAATTTTTGAAAAATCCACGCGATTCAGCCCGAAAATTGAAATGGTCGCCACGGCCTCATCCGACCTCCGTTTTTCAAGAACCGGCCAGCGTATCGAAGCCCTGTGAGTCTAGTTTTGAATGTAACTGGCCTCGTACTGAAACGACTTCTGTCTAGGGAGATAGGACGAAATTTGTGAGGAAGGGTCGAAACGGGAACAAGTTTAGGCTCGGATTGAAATGGGCGCCAACGCATCAATTCACGTCCGTTTTGTGCCCACGACCTGCCGTATTAAAGGCGGGGGAGTCTAGTTTCGAGTGCCTTTGACCTTGTCCAAAATCTCGTGAGAATTTGAAAGATATGCCCAGATGAGTGAACTAATGCTGACACCTGCGAATTTTTGAAAAATCCACGCGATTCAAATTTTAAAATTGAAATGGTCGCCACGGCCTCATCCGACCTCCGTTTTTCAAGAACCGGCCAACGCGTCGAAGCCCTGTGAGTCTAGTTTTGAATGTAACTGGCCTCGCGCTGAAACGACTTCTGTCTAGGGAGATAGGACGAAATTTGTGAGGAAGGGTCGAACTGGAACAAGTTCAGGCCCGGATTGAAATGGTCGCCAACGCATCAATTCACGTCCGTTTTGTGCCCACGACCTGCCGTATTAAAGGCGGGGGAGTCTAGTTTCGAGTGCCTCTGACCTCGTCCAAAATCTCGTGAGAATTTGAAAGATATGCCCTGATGAGTGAACTAATGCCGACACTGCGAATTTTTGAAAAATCCACGCGATTCAAATTTCAAAATTGAAATGGTCGCCACGGCCTCATCCGACCTCCGTTTTTCAAGAAGCGGCCACCGCGTCGAAGCCCTGTGAGTCTAGTTTTGAATGTAACTGACGAAATTTGTGAGGAAGGGTTGAAATGGGACCAAGTTGAAGTTCGGATTGAAATGGGCGCCAACGTCTCAATTCACGTCCGTTTTGTGCCCATGACCTGCCATATTACAGGCGGGGGAGTCTAATTTCGAGTGCCTCTGACCTCGTCCAAAATCTCGTGAGAATTTGAAAGATATTCCCAGATGAGTGAACTAATGCTGACACCTCCGAATTTTTGAAAAATCCACGCGATTCAAATTTGAAAATTGAAATGGTCGCCACGGCCTCATCTGACCTCCGTTTTTCAAGAACCGGCCAGTGCGTCGAAGCCCTGTGAGTCTAGTTTTGAATGCAGCTGGTCTCGCGCTGAAACGACTTCTGTCTAGGGAGATAGGATGAAATTTGTGAGGAAGGGTCGAAACGGGACCAAGTTCAAGGCCGGATTGAAATGGGCGCCAACGCATCAATTCACGTCCGTTTTGCGCCCACGACCTGCCGTATTAAAGGCGGGGGAGTCTAGTTTCGAGTGCCTCTGACCTCGTCCAAAATCTCGTGAGAATTTGAAAGATATGCCCAGATGAGTGAACTAATGCTGACACCTGCGAATTTTTGAAAAATCCACGCGATTCAGCCCGAAAATTGAAATGGTCGCCACGGCCTCATCCGACCTCCGTTTTTCAAGAACCGGCCAGCTCGTCGAAGCCCTGTGAGTCTAGTTTTGAATGCAGCTGGCCTCGTGCTGAAACGACTTCTGTCTAGGGAGATAGGACGAAATTTGTGAGGAAGGGTCGAAACGGGACCAAGTTCAAGGCCGGATTGGAATGGGCGCCAAGGCATCAATTCACGTCCGTTTTGTGCCCACGACCTGCCGTATTAAAGGCGGGGGAGTCTAGTTTCGAGTGCCTCTGACCTCGTCCAAAATCTCGTGAGAATTTGAAAGATATGCCCAGATGAGTGAACTAATGCTGACACCTGCGAATTTTTGAAAAATCCACGCGATTCAGCCTGAAAATTGAAATGGTCGCCACGGCCTCATCCGACCTCCGTTTTTCAAGAACCAGCCACCGCATCGAAGCCCTGTGAGTCTAGTTTTGAATGTAACTGGCCTCGTACTGAAACGACTTCTGTCTAGGGAGATAGGATGAAATTTGTGAGGAAGGGTCGAAACGGGACCAAGTTCAAGGCCGGATTGAAATGGGCGCCAACGCATCAATTCACGTCCGTTTTGTGCCCACGACCTGCCGTATTAAAGGCGGGGGAGTCTAGTTTCGAGTGCCTCTGACCTCGTCCAAAATCTCGTGAGAATTTGAAAGATATGCCCAGATGAGTGAACTAATGCTGACACCTGCAAATTTTTGAAAAATCCACGCGATTCAGCAAGAAAATTGAAATGGTCGCCACGGCCTCATCCGACATCCGTTTTTCAAGAACCGGCCAGCGCGTCGAAGCCCCGTGAGTCTAGTTTTGAATGTAACTGGCCTCGTGCTGAAACGACTTCTGGCTAGGGAGATAGGACGAAATTTGTGAGGAAGGGTCGAAACGGGACCAAGTTCAAGGCCGGATTGAAATGGGCGCCAACGCCTCAATTCACGTCCGTTTTGTGCCCACGACCTGCCGTATTAAAGGCGGGGGAGTCTAGTTTCGAGTGCCTCTGACCTCGTCCAAAATCTCGTGAGAATTTGAAAGATATGCCCAGATGAGTGAACTAATGCTGACACCTGCGAATTTTTGAAAAATCCACGCGATTCAGCCCAAAAATTGAAATGGTCGCCACGGCCTCATCCGACCTCCGTTTTTCAAGAACCGGCCTAGCGTCGAAGCCCTGTGAGTCTAGTTTTGAATGCAGCTGGCCTCGTGCTGAAACGACTTCTGTCTAGGGAGATAGGACGAAATTTGTGAGGAAGGGTCGAAACGGGAACAAGTTTAGGCTCGGATTGAAGTGGGCGCCAACGCATCAATTCACGTCCGTTTTGTGCCCACGACCTGCCGTATTAAAGGCGGGGGAGTCTAGTTTCAGGTGCCTCTGACCTCGTCCAAAATCTCGTGAGAATTTGAAAGATATGCCCAGATGAGTGAACTAATGCTGACACCTGCGAATTTTTGAAAAATCCACGCGATTCAGCCTGAAAATTGAAATGGTCGCCACGGCCTCATCCGACCTCCGTTTTTCAAGAACCGGCCAGCGCGTCGAAGCCCTGTGAGTCTAGTTTTGAATGCAGCTGGCCTCGTGCTGAAACGACTTCTGTCTAGGGAGATAGGACGAAATTTGTGAGGAAGGGTCGAAACGGGACCAAGTTCAAGGCCGGATTGAAATGGGCGCCAACGCCTCAATTCACGTCCGTTTTGTGCCCACGACCTGCCGTATTAAAGGCGGGGGAGTCTAGTTTCGAGTGCCTCTGACCTCGTCCAAAATCTCGTGAGAATTTGAAAGATATGCCCAGATGAGTGAACTAATGCTGACACCTGCGAATTTTTGAAAAATCCACGCGATTCATCCTGAAAATTGAAATGGTCGCCACGGCCTCATCCGACCTCCGTTTTTCAAGAACCGGCCAGCTCGTCGAAGCCCTGTGAGTCTAGTTTTGAATGCAGCTGGCCTCGTGCTGAAACGACTTCTGTCTAGGGAGATAGGACGAAATTTGTGAGGAAGGGTCGAACCGGACCAAGTTTAGGCCCAGATTGAAATGGGCGCCAACGCCTCAATTCACGTCCGTTTTGTGCCCACGACCTGCCGTATTAAAGGCGGGGGAGTCTAGTTTCGAGTGCCTCTGACCTCGTCCAAAATCTCGTGAGAATTTGAAAGATATGCCCAGATGAGTGAACTAATGCTGACACCTGCGAATTTTTGAAAAATCCACGCGATTCAGCCCGAAAATTGAAATGGTCGCCACGGCCTCATCCGACCTCCGTTTTTCAAGAACCAGCCAGCGCGTCGAAGCCCTGTGAGTCTAGTTTTGAATGTAACTGGCCTCGCGCTGAAACGACTTCTGTCTAGGGAGATAGGACGAAATTTGTGAGGAAGGGTCGAAACGGGACCAAGTTCAAGGCCGGATTGAAATGGGCGCCAACGCATCAATTCACGTCCGTTTTGTGCCCACGACCTGCCGTATTAAAGGCGGGGGAGTCTAGTTTCGAGTGCCTCTGACCTCGTCCAAAATCTCGTGAGAATTTGAAAGATATGCCCAGATGAGTGAACTAATGCTGACACCTACGAATTTTTGAAAAATCCACGCGATTCAGCCCAAAAATTGAAATGGTCGCCACGGCCTCATCCGACCTCCGTTTTTCAAGAACCGGCCAGCGCGTCGAAGCCCTGTGAGTCTAGTTTTGAATGCAGCTGGCCTCGCGCTGAAACGACTTCTGTCTAGGGAGATAGGACAAAATTCGTGAGGAAGGGTCGAAACGGGAACAAGTTTAGGCTCGGATTGAAGTGGGCGCCAACGCATCAATTCACGTCCGTTTTGTGCCCACGACCTGCCGTATTAAAGGCGGGGGAGTCTAGTTTCGAGTGCCTCTGACCTCGTCCAAAATCTCGTGAGAATTTGAAAGATATGCCCAGATGAGTGAACTAATGCTGACACCTGCGAATTTTTGAAAAATCCACGCGATTCAGCCCGAAAATTGAAATGGTCGCCACGGCCTCATCCGACCTCCGTTTTTCAAGAACCGGCCACCGCGTCGAAGCCCTGTGAGTCTAGTTTTGAATGCAGCTGGCCTCGTGCTGAAACGACTTCTGTCTAGGGAGATAGGACGAAATTTGTGAGGAAGGGTCGAAACGGGACCAAGTTCAAGGCTGGATTGAAATGGGCGCCAACGCCTCAATTCACGTCCGTTTTGTGCCCACGACCTGCCGTATTAAAGGCGGGGGAGTCTAGTTTCGAGTGCCTCTGACCTCGACCAAAATCTCGTGAGAATTTGAAAGATATGCCCAGATGAGTGAACTAATGCTGACACCTGCGAATTTTTGAAAAATCCACGCGATTCAGCCCAAAAATTGAAATGGTCGCCACGGCCTCATCCGACCTCCGTTTTTCAAGAACCGGCCAGATTGAAGCTGGTGAGTCTAGTTTTGAATGCAGCTGGCCTCGCGCTGAAACGACTTCTGTCTAGGGAGATAGGACGAAATTTGTGAGGAAGGGTCGAAACGGGACCAAGTTCAGGCCTGGATTGAAATGGGCGCCAACGCCTCAATTCACGTCCGTTTTGTGCCCACGACCTGCCATTAGAAAGGCTCGGGAGTCTAGTTTCGAGTGCCTCGACCTCGTCCAAAATCTCGTGAGAATTTGAAAGATATGCCCAGATGAGTGAACTAATGCCGACACTGCGAATTTTTGAAAAATCCACGCGATTCAAACCAAAATTGAAATGGTCGCCACGGCTTCATCCGACGTTCGTTTTTCAAGAACCGCATACCAGATCGAAGCCCTGTGAGTCTAGTTTTGAATGTAACTGGCCTCCCGCTGAAACGACTTCTGTCTAGGGAGATAGGACGAAATTTGTGAGGAAGGGTCGAAACGGGACCAAGTTCAAGGCCGGATTGAAATGGGCGCCAACGCCTCAATTCACGTCCGTTTTGCGCCCACGACCTGCCGTATTAAATGCGGGGGAGTCTAGTTTCGAGTGCCTCGACCTCGTCCAAAATCTCGCGAGAATTTGAAAGATATGCCCAGATGAGTGAACTAATGGTGACACATGCAAATTTTTAAAAAATCCAGGAGATTCAGCCTAAAATTTGAAATGGTCGTCATGGCCTCATCTGACATACATTTTTCAAGAACCACATACAGCGTCGAAGCCCTGTGAGTCTAGTTTTGAATGCAGCTGGCCTCGTGCTGAAACGACTTCTGTCTAGGGAGATAGGACGAAATTTGTGAGGAAGGGTCGAACCGGACCAAGTTTAGGCCCAGATTGAAATGGTCGCCACGGCCTCAATTCACGTCCGTTGTGCACCCACGACTGCCGTATTAAAGGCGGGAGTCTAGTTTCGAGTGCCCTCGACCTCGACCAAAATCTCGTGAGAATTTGAAAGATATGCCCAGATGAGTGAACTAATGCTGACACCTGCGAATTTTTGAAAAATCCACGCGATTCAAATTTCAAAATTGAAATGGTCGCCACGCCCTCATCCGACGTCCATTTTTCAAGAACCACATACCGTGTCGAAGCCCTGTGAGTCTAGTTTCGAATGCATCTGGCCTCGCGCAATTATGGCTTTCGGTTCGAGAGATAGGACGAGATTAGTGCGAACGGGTCGTAATGGGACCAAGATCAGGCCCGATTTGAAATGAGCGCCAAGGCCTCAATTCACGTCCGTTGCTCACCCACGACCTGCGGTTTAAAGGCCCGGGAGTCTAGTTTCGTGTGCCCCTAATCTCGTCCAAAATCTCGCAAGATTTTGGAAGATCTGCCCAGGTGAGTGAACTAACGCTGACACTTGCTAATTTTTGAAAAATCTACGAGATTCTGCTCGCAAATTGAAATGGTTGTCACGGCCTCATCCGACGTCCATTTTTCAAGAACCACATACCGCGTCGAAGCCCTGTGAGTCATGTTTCGAACGCATCTGGCCTCGCACTGAAACGACTTCTGTCTAGGGAGATAGGACGAGATTAGTGCGGACGGGTCGGAATGGGACCAAGTTCAGGCCCGATTCGAAATGGGCTCCAAGACCTCAATTCACGTCCATTGTGTGCCCACGACCTACCGTTCTAAAGGCCCAGGAGTCTAGTTTCGTGTGCCCCTGATCTCGTCCAAAATCTCGTGAGAATTTGAAAGATATGCCCAGATGAGTGAACTAACACTGACATCTGCTTATTTTTTGAAAAATCCACGCGATTCTGCCCGCAAATTGAAATGGTCGCCACGGCCTCATCCAACGTCCATTTTTCAAGAACCTCATACCGCGTCGAAGCCCTGTGAGTCTACTTTCGAACGCATCTAGCCTCGTACTATTACGACTTCCGGTTCGAGAGATAGGATGAGATTAGTGAGGACGGGTCGGAATGGGACCAAGTTTAGGCCCGATTCAAAATGTGCGCCAAGGCCTCAATTCAAGTCCGTTGTGCGCCCACGACCTGTGGTTTTAAAGGCCCGGGAGTCTAGTTTCGAGTGCCTCTGACCTCGTCCAAAATCTCGTGAGAATTTGAAAGATATGCCCAGATGAGTGAACTAATGCTGACACCTGCGAATTTTTGAAAAATCCACGCGATTCAGCCCGAAAATTGAAATGGTCGTCACGGCCTCATCCGAGTCCATTTTTCAAGAACCACATACCGCGTCAAAGACCTTTGAGTCTAGTTTTGTACGCATCTGGCCTCGCACTGAAACGACTTCTGTCTAGGGAGATAGGACGAAATTTGTGAGGAAGGGTCGAAACGGGACCAAGATCAGACCCGATTTGAAATGGGTGCCAAGGCCTCAATTCACGTCCGTTGTGCACCCACGACCTGCTGTTTTAAAGGCTTGGGAGTCTAGTTTCGAGTGCCTCTAACCTGGTCCAAAATCTCGTGAGAATTTGAAAGATATGCCCAGATGAGTGAACTAACGCTGACACCTGCGAATTTCTGAAAAATCCACGCGATTCTGCCCACAAATTGAAATGGTCGCCACGACCTCATCCGACGTCCATTTTTCAATAACTGCATACCGCGTCGAAGCCCTGTGAGTCTAGTTTTGAATGTAACTGGCCTCGCGCTGAAACGACTTCTGTCTAGGGAGATAGGACGAGATTAGTGTGGACGGGTTAGAATGGGACCAAGTTTATGCCCGATTCGAAATCGGCGCCAAGGCCTCAATTCACATCCGTTGTGCGCCCACGACCTGCGGTTTTAAAGGCCCGGGAGTCTAGTTTCGTGTGCCCCTGATCTCGTCCAAAATCTCGCGAGATGTTGGAAGATATGCCCAAATGAGTGAACTAACACTGACACCTACGAATTTTTAAAAAATCCACGCGATTTTGCCCGAAAATTAAAATGGTCGCCACGGCCTCAACCGACGTCCATTTTTCAAGAACCGCATATTGCGTCGAAGCCCTGTGAGTCTAGTTTCGAACGCATCTGGCCTCGCACTATTACGGCTTCCGGTTCGAGAGATAGGACGAGATTAGTGCAGACGGGTCGGAAAGGGACCAAGATCAGGCCCGATTCGAAATGGGTGCCAAGGCCTCAATTCACGTACGTTGTGCGCCCACGACCTGCCGTTTTAAAGGCCCGGGAGTCTAGTTCCTGTGCCCCTGATCTCATCCAAAATCTCGCGAGATTTTGGATGATATGCCCAGATTATTGAACTAACGCTGACACCTAAGAATTTTTGAAAAATCCACGCGATTCAAGGTCAAAATTGAACTGCTCGCCACGGCCTCATCCGACTCCGCTTTCAAGAACCGCATACCACGTCGAAGCCTGGAGAGTCTAGTTTCGAATGCATTTAGCCTCGCTTCAAAACGATGTCCGGTTCAAGAGATATGAGCAAATTCGTGCGGAAGGGTCGAAACGGGACCAAGTTCAGGCTCGAATTGAAATGGGCGCCAAGGCCTCAATTCACGTCCATTTTGAGCCTACCACCTGCCGTTTTAAAGGCCCGGGAGTCTAGTTTTGTGTGCCCCTAATCGCGTCCAAAATATCGCGTGATTTTGGAAGATATGCCCAGATGCGTGAACTAACACTGACACCTATGAATTTTTGAAAAATCCACGCGATTTTGCCCAAAAATTGAAATGGTCGCCACGACCACATCCGATGTCCATTTTTCAAGAACCACATACCACGTCGAAGCCCTGTGAGTCTAGTTTCGAATGTATCTGGCCCCGATTTAAATTGAATTCTGGTTCGAGAGATAGGAGGACATTCGTGCGGGAAGGTCGAAAAGAGACCAAGTTCAGGCCCAAATTAAAATTGTCGCCAAGGCCTCAATTTACTTCCGTTTTTCAAGAACCATATACCACGTCGAAGCCTTGTGAGTATAGTTTTGAATGCATCTGGGCTCGCTTTAGAACACCTTTCGGTTCGAGAGATAGGGTGAAATTTGTGCGTAAGGGTCGAAACGAGACCAAGTTCAGGGCCGAATTGAAATGGGCGCCAAAGCCTCAATTCCATCCGGTTCGCGCCCACGACCTACCATTTTAAAGGCCCAGGAGTTTAGTTTCTTGTGCCTATAACCTCGTCCAAAATCTCATTTGATTTTGGCAGATATAACCAGATGAGTGAACTAAGACTGACACCTGCGAATTTTTGAAAAATCCACACAATTCTCCTTGAAAATTGAAATGGTCCCCACGGCCTCATCCGACGTCCGTTTTTCGAGAATCGCCTACCACGTCGAAGCCCTGTGAGTTTAGTTTCAAATGCATCTAGCCCCGCACTAAAATGCCTTCTGGTTTGGGAGATAGCACAAAATTCGTGCGAAAGGGTCGAAATAAGACCAAGTTCAGGCCCGAATTGAAATGGGCACCAAGGCCTCAATTCACGTCCATTTTTTTCCCAAGACTTGCTGTTTTAAAGGCCCAGGAGTATAGTTTCATGTACCCCTGACCTCGTCCAAAATCTAGCGATATTTTGGAAGATATGGCCAGATGAGTGAACTAACGCTGACACCTACGAATTTTTGAAAAATCGACACAATTTTGCCCGAAAATTGAAATGGTCGCCACGGCTTCTTCCGACGTTCGTTCTGCAAAAACTGCCTCCAAGTCGAAGCCTTGTGAGTCTAGTTTCAAATGCATCTAGCCCCATTTTAAAACGCCTTCTGGTTTGAGAGATAGGATGAAATTCGTTCGGAAGGGTCGAAACGAGACCAAGTTCAGGCCCGAATTGAAATGGGCACCAATGCCTTAACTCACGCCCGTTTTATACCCACGACCTATCATTTCGCAGGCTTAGGAGTTTAGTTTTGAGTGCCACTGGCCTCGCCTAAAATCTTGTGAGATTTTAGAAGATATAGCTAGCAGAGTGAACAAAGTTTGAAACCTGTAAATTATTGAAAAATTCAAGCAATTCTTCCTGGAATTGAAACAATCACCATGGCCACATCCGATGTCTATTTTTCAAGAACCACCTCCCATGTCGAAGCCTTGTGTGTCTAGTTTACAATGCATTCGGCCTTGCACCAAAACATCTTCCGACTAGGGAGACAGGATACAATTTGTGCAGGAGGGACAAAACAGGATGATGTTCAGGCCCGGATTGACATGGGCGCCAAGGCCTCAATTCACATCCGTTTTATGTGTCTAGTTTACAATGAAATAGGCCTCGCACCAAAATGCCTTCTAGATGGGGAGTTGGATGCAATTTGTGCAAAAGGATCTAAACAAAACAAAGTTCAGGAGCAGATTAAAATGGGCGTCAAGGCCTCAATTCATGTCCGTTTTATACCCACGAATTGTCATTTTGAAGGCTTAGGAGTCTAGTTTCAAGTGCCGCTAGCCTCACCCAAAATCTCACAAGATTTTGGAAGATATGGCAAGTGGAGTGAACAAAGGTTGACACCTATAAACTTTTGAAAAATCCAAGCAATTCTGCCCAAAAATTGAAACGATCACCATGGCCACATCCGATGTTTCTTTTTCAAGAACCGCCTCCCACATTGAAGCCCTATGTGTCTAGTTTATAACGCAACTAGCCTCACACCAAAATGCCCTCCAGCTGTGGAGATATGATGCAATTTATGCGAAAAGGTCGAAACGAGATAAAGTTCAGGCCCAGATTAAAATGAGCGCCAAACCCTCAACTCACATCTGTTTTGTAGCCACAACCTGTCATTTTGAAGGCTCGGGAGTCTAGTTTTGAGTGCTGCTGACTTCACCCAAAATCTCAAGATATGGCTACCTGAGTGAACAAAGGTTGAAACCTGTGAATTTTTGAAAAATCCAGGTAATTCTTCCCGAAAATTGAATCGATCGCCTCAGCCACATCCGATGTTTATTTTTCAAGACTCACCACCCAAATCGAAGCCCTATGTGTCTAGTTGAAAACACAACTGGCCCTGCACCAAAACGTCTTCTGGCTTGGGAGATAGGATGCAATTTGTGTAGATGGATCGAAATAGGATTATGTTCTGGCCCAGATTGAAATGGGCACCAAGGCCTCAATTCACATCTTTTTTATGCCCACGACCTGCCATGTTGAAGGCTCAAGAGTCTAGTTTTGAGTGCCACAAACCTCGCCCAAATCTCGCGAGATTTTAAAAGATATAGCTAGGGGAGTGAACAAAGGTTGACACCTAAGAATTTTTGAAAAATCCAAGTAATTCTGCCTGAAAATTAAAACAATCGCCACGGCCACATCCAATGTCTGTTTTTCAAGACCAACCTCCCACCTCAAAGCCTTGTGTGTCTAATTTACAACGCAATTGTCCTCTCACAAAAATGCCTTCCCCCTAGGGAGATAGTACGCAATTGTGCAAAAGGGTCAAAAAGGGATGAAGTTCAAGCCCGGATTGAAATAGGCACCAATGCCTCAATTCACGTCAGTTTTATGCCCACAACCTATCATTTCGAAGGCTCGAGAGTCTAGTTTCGAGTGCCTCTGACCTCACCCAAATCTCATGATATTTTAGAAGATATGGCCAGTGGAGTGAACAAAGGTTGACACCTGCGAATTTTTGAAAAATCCAAGCAATTTGGCCCAAAAATTAAAACGATCACCACGGCCACATCCGATGTTTGTTTTTCAAGAACCACCTCCCACGTTGAAGCCGTGTGTATCTAGTTTATAACGTAACTGGCCTTGCACCAAAATGCCCTCCAGATATGGAGATAGGATGCGATTTGTGCAAAAGGGTCGAAAAAAGTCGAAGTTCAAGCCCGGATTGAAATGGGCACCAAGGCCTCAATTCACATCTATTTTACTGCTACAACCTATCCTTTCGAAGGCTCGGGAGTGTAGTTTCGAGTGCCGCTAATCTCGCCTAAGATCTCATAGGATTTTAGATGATATAGCCAGTGGATTGAACAAAGGTTGACATATGCAAATTTTTGAAAAATCCAGGAGATTCTACCTGAAAATTGAAACGATCACCACAGCCACATCCGATGTCTATTTCTCAAGACCCGCCTCCCACGTTGAAGCCCTGTGTATCTAGTTTACAATGCAATTGGCCATGCACCAAAACACCTTTTGGTAAGGGAGATAGGACACAATTTGTGCAGAAGGGTCAAAATGGAATAAAGTTCAGGCCCAAATTGAAATGGGCAATAAGGCCTCAATTCACATCAGTTTTATGCCCACAGCATGTCATTTCGAAGGCTCAAAAGTCTAGTTTCAAGTGCCACTAACCTTATCCAAAATATCATGATCTTTTAGTAGATATGGCCAGCAGACTGAACAAAGGTTGACACCTACAAGTTTTTAAAAAACCCAAATGATTCTACCCAGAAATTGAAACGATCACCACGACTATATCCGATGTTTGTTTTTCAAGACCCGCCACCCACGTCAACACCCTGCGTGTCTATTTTATATTGCAATTGGCCTCACATCAAAACGCCTTCCAGCTAGAGAGATTGGACGTAATTTGTGCAAAAAGGTTGAAACAGGACAAGTTCAAGCCCGAATTGAAATGGCCCCCAAGGCCTCAATTCATGTTCGTTTTATGCCCACGACCTGTCATTTCGAAGGCTCGGGAGTCTAGTTTTGACTGCCGCTAACCTCACCTAAAATCTCATCAGATTTTACAAGATATAGCCAATAGAGTGAACAAAGGTTGAAACCTACGAATTTTTCAAAACTCCAAGCAATTCTGCATGAAAATTGAAACGATCACCACGGCGACATTCTAGGTCTATTTTTCAAGAACCACCTCCCACGTCAAAGCCCTGTGTGTCTAGTTTAGAACACGATCAGCCTTGCAACACAATGCCTTTTGGCTGGGGAGATAGGATGCAATTTGTACGAAAGGGTCGAAGTGGGACGAAGTTCAGGCCCGGATTGAAATAAGCGCCAAGGCCTCAATTCATGTCCGTTTTATACCCACGACCTGTCATTTCAAAGGCTCGGGAGTCTAGTTTCGATTACCACTGACATCGCTCAAAATCTTGCAATATTTTAGAAGATATGGCCAGCGGAGTGAACAAAGGTTGACACCTGTAAATTTTTTAAAAATCCAGGCAATTCTACTTGAAAATTAAAACGATCACCACAGCCACATCCAAAGTCTGTTATTCAAGAACCGCCTCCCACGTCAAAGCCCTATGTGTCTAGTTTACAATACAACTAGCCTCGCACCAAAATGCCTTTTGGCTAGGGAGATAGGATGAAATTTGTGCAGATGGGTTGAAACGGGATAAAGTTCAGGCCCATATTTAAATGGGTGCCAAGGCCTCAATTCATGTCTGTTTTATGGCCATGACCTATCATTTCGAAGGCTCGGGAGTCTAGTTTTGAATGCCACTAACCTCGCCTAAAAGCTCACAAGATTTTAGAAGAGATGGCCATTGGAGTGAACGAAGGTTGACAACTACGAATTTTTCAAAATTCCAAGCAATTCTGCTCGAAAATTGAAACGATCACCACAGCCACATCTAATGTCTATTTTTCAAGAACCGTCTCCCACGTCAAAGCCCTGTGTGTCTAGTTTACAATGCAACTGGCCTCGCACCAAAATTCCTTTTAGCTGGGGAGATAAGACGCAATTTTTGTGAAAGGGTCAAAATGGAATGAAGTTCAGGCTCGAATTGAAATAGGCGCCAAGGCCTCAATTCACATCCGTTTTATTCCCGCTACCTACCATTTTGAAGGCTCGGGAGTCTAGTTTCGAGTGCTACTAACCTCGCTCAAAATATTGTGAGATTTAAGATGATATGGCCAGCCGTGTGAACAAAGGTTAACACCTGTAAATTTTTGAAAAATTCAAGCAATTCTGCCCAAAAATTCAAACGATCACCACGGCCACATCCAATGTCTGTTTTTCAAGAACTGCCACCCAAGTTGAAGCCCTTTGTGTCTAGTTTACAATGTAACTGGCCTCGCACCAAATGGGACGAAGTTTAAGCCCTAATTGAAATAGGCACCAAAGCCTCAATTCACATTCATTTTACGGCCATGACCTGTCATTTTGAGGGCTCAGGAGTCTATTTTCGAGTGCCACTGACGTCACCCAAAATCTCACAAGATTTTAGATGATATGGCCAGTGGAGTGAACAAAGGTTAAAACCTATGAATTTTTGAAAAATTCAAGCAATTCTGCCCTAAAATTGAAATGATCGCCACGGCCACATCCGATGTCTATTTTTCAAGACCCACCTCCCACGTCGAAGCATTGTTTGTCTAGTTTAAAATGAAATTGGCCTCGCACCAAAACACCTTTCAGCTGGGGAGATAGGACACAATTTGTGTGGAAGGGTTGAAATGGGACAATGTTCAAGCCCAGTTTGAAATAGGCACCAAAACCTCAATTCACGTCTATTTTATAGCCACGACCTATCATTTCGAAGGCTCAGGAGTCTAGTTATGAGTGCCACTAACCTCACCCAAAATCTCATGAGATTTTAGAAGATATGGCCAATGGAGTGAACAAAGGTTGACACCGATGAATTTTTAAAAAATTCAGGTAATTCTGCCCAAAAATTGAAATGATCGCCACGGCCACATCCGATGTCTGTTTTTCAAGAACCACCTCCCAAATCGAAGCCCTGTGTGTCTAGTTTACAACGCAACTAGCTTCACACCAAAAAGCCTTCTGACTGAGGAGATAGGACACAATTTGTGCATAAGGGTCAAACCGGGATGAAGTTCAGCCCTAGATTAAAATGGGTGTCAAGGCCTCAATTCACGTCTGTTTTACGCCTACAACCTGTCATTTCAAAAGCTCTGGAGTCTAGTTTCATGTGCCATTGACCTTGCCCAAAATATCATGGGATTTTGGAATATTGGCCAGCGAAGTGAACAAAAGTTGATACCTACAAATTTTTTAAAAATTTAGGTGATTCTACTCGAAAATTAAAACAATCGCCACGGCCACATCCGATGTTTGTTTTTCAAGAACCACCTCCCACATTAAAGCCCTGTGTGTCTAGTTTACAATGAAACTAGCCTCGCACCAAAACGTGTAACACCCCTTTAGCCTATGGTTCCTTTTAGGTATTTAAAAGGATATAATATGAAAATAATTATCAGAGTATTGGTGTTACTATTACCTCTACCCGAGTTCAATTAAAACTTTTACCAAGTGAATTAATTAACTGTCATTTGGGTTGGTCTCTACTCTCGGGTTCTCTCAATATCACAGCGGAATAAACACATACAACATACACCTGAATTAACTATACATAGACATGCATTCTTAATTAAATATAATCAATTAACTATTGGGTATGGAGGCAACAATCCTGCCACTCATAACCCCATTAAATAGTTTAATCATCAATCCAGCCTAATTCATATAAAGATAAGTTAGAATAAGCTATACATAATAATTTTACACTAGCCTTTCTCAAAATATCATGAAAGCTAGCTCAATCCTAATGTGTACTTATGCTATCCAAAATAAACATTTTGTGTGCCTAGATTGGATACTTTTGCATACCTTACCTTCTTACTCCAGCTCAAGGGAACCTACACATCTAGTACATGTAAACACTATAGTGAGAAATGAATCTCAGTAGCAATACAACTAGTTACAAAATCTGTTAACCTGTACCACCGTGCTCGCACGAAAAACCTCTACATTCTTTCATAGAACATATAACATACAATGGGGATGTAATGAGTGAAGCATTTAATCATGGTATATACTCATATGTATGCATGTGCATATAAAACATATCAACTTGTAAACATGGGAAGTGTATTCATCATCATTCTCATCATAAAGCATTTCTTATAAAAAAAATGTGGGATAGTAAGCATAACATCATTTCATTTTCATAACATGCGAGCAATACATAAAACACCCCGAGAGTAATCAGGAGAGTCGCCCAGCAACAACTCCAAGCACTACTGTCTATATGAATAAGCGCATGTTTATTTAGCCATGCCTTAACCTTTTGTACATTCTGAGGCGTCCCCCAGAGGATCCAAGTACCATAATGGTCCCTGCCCCTTTCTGGCAGATCATCCCTGACCAGTGAGATTCTTCCCTTTTGTCCCAAACGGGGCTGGTATACTCTCATGGGATCACCGTTAACTTTACCTGGATCATTTTCTCTTCGCTTTTGGGTGGATCATAATACTATGGAATCGCCACCATTCCTTCGAGATGGATTACACTCCCGATACTCTATTCTCTACATATACTATAGGGTGAATCGGCCCATGGTCATGGTTATGCCTAACTCTAAGTATGTGTTTCTCATATGGCCTTTAAGAGATGACACTAAGTTCGCAACTATCACAGTATTTTCGAAATCATCTAAGTTCAAGTGGATGTTTAACCATCCCAATTTATGTCACAACCGTGGAATGCCCAACAGTCGTCCCATACCGACAATCGGTCACTCGATCATGAGCCTATCTAGCTTAAGGCATACATTGAGAATACTTTCCTCTCTCCCTCTTTGTGTTTTCTGCTCTCTTTTCTTTCACTATCCCAAGGGTATCATCACTCAAAACTCCTAGTTTCCTTGCCTACATATGTTGTGAGTCCTTAATTAAGTTGGTATGAAGAATTGCTAAGCTCAATTGTCATTAAAAACCTCATTTTACAAGTTAGAGGGCTGCGGTCATTCTTTGGAAGGCTAACGATCAGGTAGCTCTCTGTAAGCCTCTGGTGCCAATCAGTAAGCTAGCAGTCAGCTGCCAGTATCTTGGGTAAAATTATACGCATGACAGTTGACTATTAGGACTACCAGTCGACTGCTTAGTGCAAACCTGAGCCTGACAGTCGATTGCTAGGAACCTGGCAGTCGGCTACTAAGCCTCTATTTATACTTCTGGGTTTCCAAGAATACGAAATTCGACTGCGAGGATGGCTAGTCAACTTCTTAGTGCAGATCTGGGCCCGAAAGTCGACTGTTAGGAACCTGGCAGTCAGCTGCTAAGCCTCTGTTTGCACTTCTGGGTTTTCTAGGAACACGGCAGTCTATATATCTAGATGGTACATTCAAGGAAATCTAGTCTATATATCTAGATGAACACAACCCAGCCCTTCCAATCCATTGCAGCACATATATGAGCATACCTTCAGCAACACAACATCCCATCAAAGTAGAAAAGCATACAGAATGTAGGCTTTAACCCCAATCTCAGTTCAAACATGTAAAAATCCATATTTTCTAACAACAGTAACATTTCAGAAAAAGATAGGGTTTAGGATGGATTGCTACCTTGATTCTTGCAAATGTGTGTGTAGAATGTGTTAGAAATGATCCCCCCTTGTTGCAGAACTAATTTCCAACTTTAATCTGCCCTTTTTTCAGCACAATCTCTCTTTTCTTGTCCTAGCTTGCCCCTTTCTCTCTACTCGCCCCTTCTCCTTCTCTCTCTAAAATCTGAAGGTTTGGAAGTGTGTGGGAGTTTTGGGGCTTTAGCTAGGGTTTTAGGAAGTTTGGGAAATTTCTCTTTGGTCCCTGGGTTGTTTTGCACTCTTGGTCTCACTTACTTTTTCCTTTTCAATTGAGTCCCTAACCACTTCTTACTAGGCCCTCATTTATTTTGTTTCAATTTAGTCCCTAAGCTAATGCAACTACATGCATTAATGCAACATACACAAGCATTAAACATCAAATTAACAATTATCAAACATCTCTTTAATAATAATTGGAGCGGATGTTACAAAACGCCTTCCGACTGAGGAGATAGGACACAATTTGTGCAGAGGGATCGAAACAGGATGAAGTTCAGCCCTAGATTGAAATGGGTGTCAAGACCTTAATTCACGTCCATTTTACGCCCACGACCTGTCATATTGAAGGCTCAAGAGTCTAGTTACGAGTGCCACTAACCTCACCCAAAATCTCGCGAGATTTTAGAAGACATAACTAGTGGAGTGACCAAAAGTTGACATGGGAAAATTTTTGAAAAATCTAGGTAATTCTATCCAAAAATTGAAACGATCGCCATGGCCACATCCGATGTCTATTTTTCAAGAACCACCTTCTACATCGAAGCCCTGTGTGTCTATTTTACAATGCAACTAGCCTCACACCAAAACACCTTCCGAATGGGGAGATAGGATGCAATTTGTGCGAAAGGGTCCAAATAGGATGAAATTCAAGCCCATATTGAAATGGGCACCAAGGCCTCAATTCACATCCGTTTTATGCCCACAACCTATCATTTTGAAGGATCAGGAGTCTAATTTTGAGTGTTGCTAACCTCACCCAAAATATCATGAGATTTTGGATGATATGGCCAACAGAGTGAAAAAAGGTTGACGCCTAAGAATTTTTGAAAAATCCAGGCGATTCTATCCAAAAATTGAAACGATCGCCATGGCCACATCTGATGTCTATTTTTCAAGACCCGCCTCCCACATCAAAGCCCTGTGTGTCTAATTTAGTGGCACCAAACTTTATCACAGTACTACATACCATCTAGAAATATATGGCCAAACTGAAGTCTTGAACCAATGCTTAGGAAAATACCTACGTTCATTCACATCTATTTTGGCCCACAACCTACCTTTTTAAAGGCCCAAGAGTCTAGTTTCTAGTGCCCCTGACCTCACCAAAAATCTCATAAGCATTTGAGAGATATAGCTAAAGGAGTGAAGGAAGGATGACACCTATGAATTTTTGAAAAATCTCAGTGATTTTCTCAAAATTCTATCAATGAATTGAAATGATTGCCACAGCCTTATCTAACGTCCATTCTGACTAAACCTCCTCCCATGTTGAAACCCTATGGGTCTAGTTTCTAACACAACTGGTCTCACTTGAAAAAACCTTCTGGGCCCGAATTGCGATGACTGTCATGGCCTCATTTTACGTCTATTTTAAGCCCACGACATGCCATTTGATAATTCTGGGATCTTAGTTTCTAGTACTGCAAGTCTCGGATAAAATCTCACAAAAAAATCTGAGATATGGTCAGAGGAGTGAGCAACGATCGGCACCTGTGAATTTTTGACAGATCTCTATGTCTTCTAGAAAATTCTAACACAAATTGAAATGATTGTCACAGTATCATCTGACATCTATTTTCATTGAACTGCCTCCTATTTCAAAGCTCTTCGTTTTGGGTCCACAACCTGACATTTGAAAGGTCTGGGAGTCTAGTTTCTAGTACTGCAAGTTTCACCCAAAATCTCACGAGAATTTGGGAGATATGGTCAGAGTGAGCAAAGGTCAACATTTGTGAATTTTCAACAATTCTCTATGATTTTGTCAAAATTCTAGCTATAAATTCAAATATTGTCATGGTCTCATATGATGTCTATTTTGACCAAACCGCCTTCCATTTCGAAGCTTTTTGAGTCTAGTTTCCAACGCAAAAGTTCTCACATGAAAACACCTTTTTGTTAGGGAGATAGGACGAAAGTTGTGTAGAAAGGTCAAACCCCGCTCTTTTGGACAACTTCTTAGGCCTGAATTGAAATAATCGTCATGACCTCAATTTACATTTTTTTTGGGCCCTCAACTTACCATTTCAAATTTTTAGGAGTATAGTTTCTAGTGCCATAGGTTTCACCAAAAATCTCAAAAAAAAATTGGGAGATATGATTGAAAGAGTGAGTAAAGGTCGACATTTGCAAATTTTTGACAACTCTCTACGATTTTGACAAAATTCTAGCCACAAATTGAAATGATCATCATAGTCTCATTCAAAGTCCGCTTTGACCAAATTGCCTCTCATTTTAAACCTCTATGAGACTAGTTTCTAACACAACAAGTCTCACATGAAAAAACCTTCTTGTTAGGGAGATAGGATGAAAGTCATGCGAAAAGGTTAAAACCCAATCTTCTAGATAAACTTTTAGGCCCGAATTAAAATTATCGTCACGCCCACAATTTACTTTCGTTTTGAGCCTACGACCTGTCATTTTAAAGGTTCGAGAGTCTATTTTCTAGTTCCACAAGTTTCATCCAAAATCTCATAAGAATTTGGGAGAAATGGTCAGAGGAGTGAGCAAAGATCGACACTTGTGAATTTTTGACAACTTTGTGATTTTGAAAACATAACCATGAATTAAAATGATCATCATGGTCTCATCCAACATCTGTTTTGACCAAACTACCTCCCATGTAGAAGCACGGTGATTCTAGTTTCTAACGCAATAGGTTTCACATGAAAACACCTTCCTGTTTGGGAGATATGACCAAATCTGTGAGCAAAGGTCCTGACCCACTCTTCTTGACAAATTTCTAGGCCCCGAATCTAAATGACCAGAACGACCTCAATTTATGTTCTTTTTAGGCCCACACCCCGCCATTTTAATGCTTCGAGAGTCTAGTTTCTACCGCCGCATGTCTTACCAAAAATCTTACATGAATTTAGGAGATATTTTCAAGGAAGTAAGCAATGGTCGACACCTGCAAATTTTTTACAACTCTATGATTTTGACAATATTCTAGCCACAAATTAAAATGGTGGTCACAGTCTCATACAACGTCTGTTTTGAAGGAACTGCTTACCATTTCGAAGCTCTATGAGTCTAGTTTCTAATGCAACATGTTTCACACGAAAACACCTTCTTGTTTGGGAGATAGGAAGAAAGTTGTGCAAGATGGTCTAAACCCACTCTTTTGAAAAACTTTTCAAGCCTCAATTTACGTTTGTTTTGGTCCTAGAGTCTGTCATTTTAAAGCTCCAAAATTCTAGTTTCTAGTGTCGCAAGTCTCACCCTCAATCCCTAACCCTAAATCCTAAACCCATAAAACCATTAAACCATAAGCCCTAAGCTCTCAGCCCTCAGTGTAATAATTGGAACTGTTTTTAAAAGATAAAATCTAATTTTCATGATAAATTCATGTAAGCGAAGCCTGGCACGACTTTTAAGGATGACGGTTTGAAACTAAAGACCGTTTGAAGTCAGAAACATAATCGAATAGAAAGAAACGTAATCCGGTGATCAGGAACTGACCGACAAAGTTTCTTGCGTCAATTTCATAGACAAAGGCCAAAATCGCTGCATAGGAACTCGTGCCAACGTCTGGATGGAAGCCGACATCTTGAAGTTTCCTCGGGTGGTCCGAGAAAAGTCAGAATCGCCCTCGGAAGCTTTAAATTTCCCGAAACCCCCCATTTGTCGCAACTCCCTCTCTCTCCTCACTCTATTTTCTCTCTCCTCTCTCTCTTCTATCCTCCACCGCGCGCCGCCACCTGATCCACCGTGAGCCACCACCTGGCATACCAACCGACTCCCCTTGCCGCCCTCGACCTCCAGCAGCCACCCACGGCCACCAACGGCCGCCAGCACCGTCGAAAAATGGCATTTTTCTCCTCCATCGCGTGAGATTTTTGCCAGCTAAGATTGCCACCGTTAGCCACTGTTGGCCATCACCGCCACCACCAGCGTGTAGCCTGAGCTACTAGCTTCCTCCACCAGCTCGCCAACGTTGAACGGAGGTCCGATGCGCCTGAATTGAGGCATTTTCTATCCGCCGTGTGTAAAACTTCGGGGCTGGAAAACGCCATCCAAACGGCTGTGAACCGCCACGCCACCACCATATTCGGACTCCTCATCTTGCGAGCTTCACCGTGTTGTGAATTTCGAGGCCAACCGCACCCTTCCACTGTGCGCCGTCGTGGCGGAGAATCTGGATATACACCGGGAGACACCGAGACCACCCCGGGACAGATTTCCATCATCCAACAACACTAGTAAGGTCTGATTCTCTAAAAACTAATGAATTTTTATTGAATTAGCTGTCGAACGCGATTAGGAAATAAATTGACCTAAGTAATAGGGTAATTGGACTTAGAATCGTAAAACGGATGACGTGACGAGCTTAAATATTTGTGTAAATGTTCAGGGAATTAAATTGGCTCGAAATCTGAGATTTCGTGAAGTTCTGAATTGATTCGGAGCAACAGGAGACCAGGTAAGATGATTTACGCTTCCCGAGTTCTAGATTTGACCTAGTGAATACCTAAACGATTAGATTTAATTGCATGGATTTACGTGCTGCTTTCGATGGACTAAATTACATGCCTGTGTGCTGAAAACCCCATTTGCATGTTAGATGAATTGTTTATCGAGTTTAGATGTCATTAGGACGAGATTACTTAGGGTAGCGTACTTGATAGCCGGTATGGGACGGCCGTTAAGTATCCCGAGTACAGAAAGTTTTTAAATGATATTATTTTTAGCAGATTTAGCCTGTACTGCGTTAGGGATCACGCGATAAATCAGGACGACCCTAAGAAAGGTTTAAGGAGTATAAGGAGGGATAGCCTACACGGGAAAACGTTGTGATTTAGGCGTAATACCCTAGAACCCTGAGGAATAGCCGACCGTGAGAATGTGAGTTCGAATAGACTGTATGAGGATGAGAATTGGCGTATGTGCACATGCTAGGGGACGCCCCAAATGTTGATTCTCACCCGGTCCTTGAGTAAGTGATTGGTGTTACGGATCACACTCACAACATAGGCGAGATTCGGGTGATTGGTGTTACGAATCACACCCAACGATAAGAGAGGTAATCTCTCTAGATGACGTGCAATTGGACGATTTTAGACTTGGTCCGTAGAGGACTTGTGGCCTATATGGATTTAGATACACCGAGCATGGGATTTAACTTGATTTCGATTACTGATTTTCAAAGAAATGGATTTTTATGATTGTGAGTATTTGCCGCAATTTCCATGTGATAAATTGATTTTAAAGATAAGGTATTTCACAGATTTTGAACTAATTTCGAGAAGTTATTTTCGATGCTTGCACTGCTGAGTATTCAACCAGATTTTGAACTGTATTTTGAATTATAAATTATTCTACTGGGATTTTATATCTCACCAGGTTGTTTACTCAGATGAACAGGAACAGGGACAGGGACCTAGACATTAGCTGGGCGATGCTTTGGTGATAGACAAAAGAACAGGTTAGTCTAGACTTGAATGGCATTGTATATATTTTTACTGATGATGATGTATATTGGTTTCCTGAAATTTCTGCTTTCTGTTGTTATTGGACTGGCTGTATATGTATAAATTGGATGACTGTTGTATTTTGGGATACATTTGAAATACAGAGAAAACTCTACCAAATTTCTGGTAGGGTTTACCACTGTAAACTTGTGAATTTAAGTTGGAATCTATATGAATGCATGATATGATGTATATATGGATTTTAGTTTTCATTCCAGAGTAATGTATGATGAATGTATGTATAATTAGTTTAGCTGCATGTGAATTAGGGTTGAACAGAATCTGAATGGACAACGGGAAGTCTATTTGGGTTACGTTCAACCAGTAGCGATCCCCTGACATTCCCACATTGGGAATAACTATTTAGAAAAACCCATGTGCTTTCGCAATGCAGATAAAGGATTGTGTATATTGTATTAGGGGGTTGTTACACTCAGAACTAACCCTTAAATGCATAACCCCTAAATCTTAAAATTCTATACTCTAAACCCTAAATCCTAAACCTTAAACTCTTAAAACCATAAAACTATAAAATTGATTTTGGGTTAAATTAGTTGTTGATTTTGGGTTAAAGTCATGATGAGATACAAATTTATAGTATCTTATTAATCTGAAAAAGAAAAAAAATGAAAAAAAACAGCGCTAATTTTGGCAAGCTAAGAGGCTAGCCAATCAAAGAGATTATCAGTCAGATAGCCCAAACGAAATTGATATGACTTTCACCTCAAGGGTGGTTTAAATCCGTTCTCCTACAGTCCTAACCATCCAAAAAATAAAAATGCCACTCGTGACCGGGTATCTACCCATAGTGTTGGATAATAATATTGTTAGTTTACATAATTACAAGTGATGCTGATGACTGGAGTAAAAATCTGAAGCAAATTATGCACCAAAGTACCCCTTAACAGTTTGTGTAGTTAACAAGATGGTGATCTACCTATAAGTGTTGGATAATAATAATGTTAGTTTACATAACTACAAGTGATGCTAATTGCTGGAGTCAAAAATCTAAAGACAATTATGCACCAAAATATCCCTCAACAGTTTTAGTTAACAAAAAGCACTTCATCAATTGTGTACATGTTAAATAACAATTTTCTTTTGTCCACGGGCCACAAATCTCGAGCGTCCACAGTTACTGCGGCTTCTCTCGTTGAAGTTTCTCCCTGCTTCAGATCAATATCCTCAGCTTATCATATTCAAATACAATGAAAAACAATTTATAAAAAAAAAAAAACACAAGATCGAGTTCACCTTCAATAAATTGCAACCTTTCCAGCTCTACTATGGATTTCCTCGTTCAATGGACACAAAATCTTTCAAACAACGAAAAAAAAATTCCTCCTACCCGAAGAAAAGAAAGAAATCTATCATCGCCAGCCTAAAAAACAATTCATCTTGACGCAGAAGCCATTTATAAAGAAATCTTAAAGATCTTCATTTCAATTTGATTACTAATAGCCCCAAATTATGAAGCAACATTGCATTTTCAATTATCACTACATTCTGCTCAGCAAGAGAACCCAATTAGCACAATGGAATTCATCCATGGCCACGTAAGATTAAACAAGATACTGCCCTATTCAATGAACTTGTCAACATTGTAAACACAAATACCCCTCTGAAAACTTATCTAAGATACTCCAGGAGATGTCATTCTTTATCTTTTTTTTTTTATAAGAAATCGAATCACAACACAAAAAAAGCAAAACTACACCACAACTACTCCGGGCAAGAAAGCCCCTCTCACATCGTCTTAAGACTAAGTCCCAACATCTATTCGGAGGTCTATCCCATTCATCCCAACCAGACTCAATCTGCACAGCTTGATTTGCTAACTAATCTGCCACTGTTACAGTCTCTATAAGCATGAAGGACTTTGACTTGCCAATCTCTATCCATCATATCTTTAATCAGAGTAACAAGCCCACTCCAATTAGCTTCCCTTTGATTTCACCAGTGATTAACTTGACAGCAACCTCAGAATCCTTTCAAGCCATACTTTCTTGAAACCTTTCCTCCAAGCAATCTCTAACCCAGTAAAACAACCCCATAACTCAGCCATAAGAGCATTACAATTACCAAGATAGTTACAAAAACCAGTAATCCATCTACCTTCCTCATCTCTGATCCCTCTTCCACAACCAGCTTTATCCCCATTCATTTTTCTTGCACCATCCACATAGCATTCTTTATTTAGATTTTAAAAGTTTTATTGCTTCAATGCTTTTACTATGAATAATATTGGGGGAAGTGAACAAGTCTACTTTAACTTCCTTTCTCAGCGTAAAAATCCCTGCACAGTTCTTATATTTTATCACTGCATTTCACCACTAATTTGATAGGCCCCAAAAAAAAAAAAAGAATAAATGCAAGTAATGTTTGTAATGAAAACATTACGAGATGATAGTTGTAAGTTAGGTGTTAAAAGAGTAGTGTGTGCATAGCATTGTTGATAAATTAGGAGAATAGTTTTTCCTGCTGAGCAGTGAGCACAAACTCATGTTTGCACATAAATTCCAGCTTCTAGGAATATGTCAGTCAGAAATCCAATATGTACAAATAAAGCTAGCTAAATCTCATTGGGCTAAAGGCAACCCTCTCTTTTAAAGACTAAGATAGGACAAAAAGAAAATCATCTTGCAAATAAATTTCACATAAAAACATGATTAATTCCTCACGCATTTCTAACTTATTCAAATGAAAAATAGAATTTATAAGTTGAAAAAATTACCATCCATGTAGCAACATGAAAAGCATCATTCTAAGAAGCTCATCAATCTTCATCATCAGAGCTGACCTCCTCACTACTATAATCATTACTATCACTCCCACCAAGATCCAAATTAACTGGCTGCACCTGAATAACTTCGGGTGGCTTGTGCTGAGGAATGTGAGGTTGTATTTGTTGCTCATTGAACCTCGGTACAGGAAGGGAGTCTATTGGTGGAAATGGTACAGGATCCCCAGGTTTCCACCCAAGTGGGGGTTTAATTAGATTATCAATAGGCAATTGCACAGGCATACCAGGCTTCCAACCACTTGAAATGGTCAAATTTGGAGGAAGCAGTCCCTGAATTGCAGTCAAATTGGCAAGCGGATTGGCATCCACATGCTGTGGAGGTGGAGGCTCAATTCTAACAAATTGCCTCAAATTGCACCTATTTAAGACTACCATTGTTGATAGTATGACTTATTGTAAATCATAAGATTCAAATCGTGAATTATAGTATACAATTTCAATAAATATCAGGTGCAACTCTTAAATGAACTTGAAATAAAACACATCTTCGAACATAGTTCTAAAGTATACCAAAGATGTATTGTTGACAAGTTTTTAGTCATACTGAAAATTTGAAGATATACACTTCCCAAAAATGAAATGAGAATACCACAAGAACGTCTTTATCATGTTATAGAAAATGATTACATTTAATGCCAGGCGGAGTCTAATAATTGCTAGTAACCTAACCAAGCAGATGGTATTGGCTGAAACTTGCTCTTAGCACATGCTAAAATATCATAGTAATCTACATGGTTGAAGCAATCACGGAAATCGGTGAAGAGCCTCTCAAACACCCTCCATTGGACTTTGACTGATCTAGTGTATGGGTATGGAAGAAAAAACTGCTGAAAATAAAAAGAAATGAAAGAAAATTATAATCATATTCCTTATGAGGACACATGATTGGTCAGATGACTCTGTTGGAAGAATTGCCTGCAAGACAACATATATGTTCTGCAATTGCTACATAAATTCTGACATCTTCAAAGAACTTTACATTTGGGGGCCATAAAAACATGTAACATGTTATCTTTGTGCAATAATGCCTAACAAAAGATTTTATGTTTCAGCTCCTAAGTTGTCACTGAACCAGGGTGAACAATAAAATCAGCATCTATGATTATAAGTGGGTTTTCTTTGGCAGTATAATGATTAAAGTACCTAATGGTGAAACTTAAAAAAGACTCATTTTCTTCAACTTGGCCAGGAATCCAGAAGATAAGGAAGGAAAGAAGTAAGGGGGAAATCCTAGAAGAAAATTTCAGCAGGTATAGTAAAGAGGAGCACTTACATCCCCCTCTTGTGCAAGACGTTTAAGTAAACAAAACATCTGCTCATTTTCCTCTAAATTGTCAAGAACAGCTAGCCATATTAGTGAAGCAAGCTCATGGGCTAAGTCTCTTGATTTCCCACAAGCAATGAACTGATCTGCTAATAAAACAAAGTGATTTTCACCAACAACTGTATAAAGCATTCAGATTCAGCTAAATGACATGATACAAAAAGGCTTGGTCAGTCTAACTTGAAAACAAGGTTATCAATGTTTACTTTTAATGTGATTATCATGTTTTTATATGCAGGTCTATCATCAGAAATAAGCACTCCAAAGCAAAAGGAAATTAACAATAGAGGCATATAAGATAAGAAAACAGTTTTTAGTTGAAACAGCATCCTGACAGAATAATGTAATCTACATTCTTAATTCTTGACCCCTTTAATTCTTATTTTAAATGCTTGGAAAAGATGCACATGCCTTGAATACCACAGAAAAAAAAAAAAAAGATAAAATACTAAAGCAGAAGGTCACACCAATGATGGTTCCATGAAGTATTCCACTATGAGGTGGCATAATTGAAAGTTCAAGCTGCTCTTTCAAAAACAGATAAGTATGGCCAACAATCTCGTCTGCCTCACCATCCAAAGAAAATATGTGTTTACTTATATAGAAGGCCATAAATCTCCTGAAACCATTAGGTGACAATGTTAGAGTTCCATTTATACATTATTTCCTTGATACGTGCTTTGTATATGTGAAATGCATAGAACTGGTAAACTTAAAATATCAAATACAAGGTGTGGAGCTAGATTTTTTCTTCTAGGGATATAATACAAATGAGTAATTGATTCAGACAGACGACGTTACCGAAAAAATGCTCATTTTGACTAAATTATTACAAGAAGCAACTGCCGAATTCTCATAAACTAAATTTTCTGATATGATTATTGTAGAAACAAATAGAAATCAGTTACAGAGATAGACAAATAATCGTCCAGGAGAGGTAGAGGAGAACAATGTATTATTTTTGTTAGTTGTTACTGTCATGGACAAGCACAATCAAGGCATTATATACACTTTTTGGAAGTGTGGTTCACAGAAACATTTTATCAAACAGTAATCACGTAATCAATCACTTAAAAAAAGCTTAGTGACTTTACAAGCAAACCCAGATCAATCTAGAACTTCGATGTGGTGACAATAATGATATATATATAGCTGCTCTATGAATGTTGCAAGACAAATTGCTTAATAGAATAACGCTACCTCCTGCTTAAACCCCGAGGAATAGGCCCAGGCCATCTTTTAGCTTGATCTGCCAAAGGAAAATTCTTAGTAAGAGCAGCTTGCCACAAGCACTCACAACGGAAAAGACTGGCCCAGTGCTTTTTAACACAAGATATTTGCGTCCACTCTGATGCTGGCACTCTTGTGAATATTTCTATCAGCAGATGATCAGGGAGCTTCCCAAATGAATTTTCAGAATTTTCTCTGCCGCAATTGTTGGTCATTAGAATCTGCATAGAAAGAATCTCATAGGTACTTCAAATAAGAAGAAGAAATATAAAGAAAAGGAAATGAAAAAGAATACAATTGACTAGTTTGTTAAGTCACATACCAAAAAAAAATAAGAGAGAGAGAAACAGAAACAGAAAGAACTAGAAAAGAAACCTGTCTTAAGTTTTATCAATTCAATTCAAAGTCCACCACTTTCCACGAGAAACATTACAATATGAAGAAATAGGCAAGATAGAATAAAAAGCGAAAGCCTCAGCAAGTGTTTGTTTACTGGACATATATGAAATCAAGGAATTCAGAAGACAACATACTCTCAAAGGCAGAGCGGCGGCAGTCAGAGAAGGAGGTAAACTTAGAGTTTAGACTTCAGAGTTTCCAGCTGAGCGTTTGGTACGACCTGCAATTCCTATGCAATGAAGGTGAGGTCTTGGTTTATGTCATTTATATATTTTTATTAATTACAGTTATTTTCCCCTTTGGCTTTCATATTAATTGTTTTGAGAATTAACGATGATGATAATCGCGTCGGAAGGACGTGTCTCTGATGGTTGCTAGTGCCGGTAGATTAGATAGATAATGAAAAATTATTAAGTGCACTTATTATATTATTTGATTTGTCTATTAATTAATAAAATTTAATTGAAATTTCATGTTAACCTTCTTAAAATTTCTCTATAAATAATTGATGCAATTATTATTGCAGAATGGAATGGTGACCTTTCACTTCTCTTCTACCACCAAAACAAAGCAACGAAAATATATATAATAGATAAATAAAATTACAACTTGCACATAGTTTTTGTAATTTGGCTAAAGACAAACGAACCTACAAGACAAAGGATGGCTCATGCTTGTGTAAAATATAACTAAGTTTTCAGGAATAGAATTCTATAAAAAAAAAAAAAAAAAGTGGGATAAATTAACGTGCTGCTATTTAACGCCTTCATGTCTACAAGGAATGGTTGCCATTCTTCTTCATCTGCGCCTTATCTGTGCCAATCATCATCATCATCATCATCATCATCATCATCATCATTCACATTCATCTGTGCCTTATCTGTACAAGACAAAGGCCTCTGATTTGGATTTTTTAAATTAGCCGAGAAATGTGAAGTTCAAAAAATAAATAAATATAAGAAAAAATTTAATTCTTAATTTATTTAAGCTGAATTTTTTTATTTATTTTTTTAAACTTTTTTATTTCTCTTTAATTTTAAGATAGTTCATTTTATAAAATACTTTAGATGATTATTTTTTATTCAATAATTTGGTTTGAAAAAATTTTTAAACTAAATCGTTTACATCAATTTGATTATTTGAATTTAAAAGTACTAAAAAAAAATTAAATCAAACCAAACTATAAATTATCAATGTTTGATGGTTTGATTTGAGTAATTTTTGGTATTTAGTTTGTTTAATTTAGACATTTAAGCTTATCAATTAAAAAAATAATTTTTAATATATAAATATCAATTAATAACAAGAAAATGTATTTGGCCAAAAATTATAACATTTCATTTATTAATAAGATAAAATCATAATTATTTTCAACTAATTTACAAACAAATAACCAGATAACAATTACATTATTTTTTTAAAATCTAGCCTAAAAATCATAAAATCAAGTTAATTTTTCAAAATCAAATTTCTATAAAAAGTATAACATAAACATAAAGATCAAAAAATGAAACAAATTTGATTTTTCAATAGTAAGTTTCACAATGGAGATTCATTATATATACACAGAGTTTAGTTCAATTTTTAGTATAATAAATTGAAAATCAAACTACATAGCCTATAAAGTACTTATATCAAATCAAATTGAACGTTGATAGATTTTTTTTATTTTTGTTTAATTCGATTTAGTTTTATTCAACAAATCAACTTTAATAACATCCTTAACCATGTCATTGTCAACACCATTAATTCTATTAACTGATTGAGTTTGACGCTATGAAGTGGGGCTTTCTCAGTGGTTATTGGCAATAAAGCATTTTTGTTGATCCCGAGTTATGGATTGTCATCTTGAAGTGTGATTGTCCTTGTGATAATGAAACTCTTTTTCTTTGTTCGAAGAGAGGATGTATGATCCAATCTTTTAGGATATAAATTTCTACAAATTTGAGTGTATGACTTTCTCATTCATTGCCTCACATTTACTAAATTTCTTTTTAAAAAAAAAAAAACTTTTTTTACATATATTTTCAATTCAGATTCAATCGTTACTTTCTTAAGAAACTGTTTTTCAAACAAGAACCTAAAGCATAACAATGTTAAAGAAGCAAATCAAGTTTTAAAAGAAAAATGACAAAATACCAAATTCAACATTTCCTGGATAACAGATTTCAACTATTGGGTGCAGAGCCTAATTTTATTTTTTATTTTTTATTTTGGAATCTACAAGAAACAAAGACAGAAACACTAACTCCTGACCATCTTTGGCAGAGCAACACCTATAAGGACTCTGCTTAAAATCTCTCTACATCCCTCCAATGTTTTAGTAATTCCCAGGTTACAACCATGAGCAAATCCCGCTCACCAGTCAGTCACCGTATTCGCCTCCCTATACGTGTGTTTCAACTTGACACTCCAATCTGTCTCCAATTCAGGCTCAGCCATTGCCACCTCTGGATTCGGATTCAATACTCCCCTCTCCACACTCGTTCCCATGGATTGATCCACTCCAACCAATTTTTCCGTCCATGCCTTCGCATTCTTGGTGCTTCGTTCTAGCATATCTGGTCTTCCCAGCCCTCGCAGTTCACATGTTTCGTAGCCATCCTTGCATAAAAGAGACTAGAGGTTTTACATGTATACCAGTGCCCAATTCTGTTGAAAAATAATAAATTTATCTAATATTATAAAAAATAAAGGGTGTTTCATACTTTTTTCTTATCTTTTTAATTTTAAAAAATTATTAGTTTTAGGATCCAAATTCGTCATTACATATATTTTTTATTTAATTTTAAAATATAATATGAAATGATAATTATTATATTTTAAAATAAAAAATAAAAAATAAAAAATTATTTAATTCTTCCCTATTTTAATTTGTCACTATATTTTTTTTAATTTTTTTATATCACATATTTTATTTTATATTTATATTTTATATTTTATATATATAATTTTTTTAAAAAAATAATTGACAATATATGGTATATGATTTTGCCAAAAGAAGAAAACTCAATTAAATCAGTAGGCACCTTCAACCACCCGTTTAAATGCGGGTAGGATGGGTTATTTTGATGGGTATAGACTCAACGAACGGCTGATATATTTACATTACAATTTACATGCAGCAAGCTAAGAAAATAAAATATGAACTTTTTCCCTTCCTGTAAAAAGAATCCCAGAGCACAATATAATTTATCGGCTATTACATATAATGCAATATTTGTTATATTTGAGACACTTTGGATGCAAGAATAGGAAATCACGTAGAAAAATATACATATTCTGGATAAAGGTTCAACTCAACGGTTGCATTTAATTGGCTTTCCTCAACGACAACAAGGGCAAATCCTTATGTTCCATTAGCCTGATCAATCCCTTGTTCTCCGTATTATCACTATTAAATTTAGGCATATCAAGAGCAGTACTAGTTTACCTACAGCTCATCAGTAGATAGGTTGGGCTCTGGTAAATACAAATACTCCTCCTCCACCAACCGCACGCCCCAAAAGCATATTATCATCCAAATAAGAAAGGTAATAAAGGCCTCCTACTGATTCCCTGCAATTCAAAAAAGACTCACGGTTCTGTCCAAAAAAACCTTTTTTTTTTTCCACATAGCACATGGTATACCTTCCAGGGTCCCTTACAGGGATTTGAGCTTTGAAAGAGCGGAGGAATTGCAATATCTGCACATAAATGTATGCAACACAAAAAATAAGTAAATAAAAATTTTACAGGTTAGCCATAATATCATAGATCATACACAGAACTTGTGTGCGTGAGTGCAAATGCAATTATATTAGTATTAACTAATACATTCATATAATATAATAGCAAGTCACCAAAGTTTTGGTGCAGAAACAGCTCGATGACATGAGTTGATGAATGAAATTTTATATGCTAGTATGAGATAGTATTTCCAAATTAACTTGTTTGAGGTTACATTACCTGCAGACTTATAAAAGATCGTGGCAGTATTGCTGGAGCTATTAGAGCCTGTAGTTTCTCACTGATGCTTATATCTTGAATTGTGATCTGCCAGATATATATTACGTATTTATAAAGTACCAACTAAAGGAGGCAAGATCATATTAATATTCAGATATCAATGATAACGGGGTCTTTTCTCATTATGTCATATAGGCAATACTGAAATGTGTTTTGAGGGCATCATCAACTCATCATATCCATATCTAACTTATCAGTTTGTAATTATATTAAGCTCTAACACTTCTTTCCAGAAATAAAATTTGATGAATATACCACATTATGCAATCTAAACATGAGGCATAGGAAAAGTTTTTGCCAAATTATTAACTATTAAAGAAAATGGCTCCGTTATCCATAACTTTCAGAAACTTACTGGTATTTTCTGTTTCCCTTTGAGCCTTTAGATAGCACATCTTTAAGAATATTCCTCAGATGCACTAGTTAACTGCCTTTCCCATTTCACAATGAAACCTTTTTTTATCTATTATTAAAAATAGACAGGAGAATCTGAGATGAATATGCATTTCTTCAACCTGAATAGAAAGTCGTCCATTTGTTTAGGGAATTAGTAGCCATAGCAACATTTAAACAACAGAGGTTAGGTCCCGACTCCAGAGTTTCCACATAATGATACAGGAGTAAAGTTACTCCTTATGGACAACGTACAACTACAATCTATGATCAAAAAAAGAAGTTACGGGTAGAACACGTTATTAACGATATAAAAGAGCAATTAAATTTACATTTGTCATGAGCAAGTAAAAAAATAACGTCTGTTTACAGAGATTTTGTTTCATAAACATTGTAGACAACATGTTCCTGTAAGCTAAAGAGTTTACCTCTTGAAACTGGAGATAGATATTACGCACAGAAACAACAGTAAACTTGGCAGATACCAGCAATGTAGCACCTTCTTGGTCCTGTGTTGAGAAGACCAAGAAATTTATATTTTAGAGTCCAAGGGGCAGCATCACACCTCCAGTATTTCATTCAATTTTCTTTACCACCGAGGTGGTAGGAAAGATAAAATACATGTAATGCCAGAAAACTGAAAGTAATTAGGTTTTGACTACTAAGACCAATGAGAATGTTCTCAAATTTCCAACATGCTTCAAAGCACCCTAAAATAATATGAATTTGAAATTCCAGTATAGTTTGCCGACAAATTATATATCCTGAACTTACCATAAGCATCTCCCAAACCTACTAGAGGTTAAACCATACATGTTCAAGGAGACTGATGGCAAATATTAGGAAAATGTCCAATTAGTCTTAATACCAGTTCCAAATTTTACTTCTTTGCTTGGGATGAAGTATACCCGCACCCCATTAAAAGCCCAAAATTCATTTTGCAAAAGCATTTTCTTGGACTAGTATGTGACGTCTCAATTATATAACAGAAATGATCACAAGTAACAGGAATAGAAATGACAGGCTACTTTGCCATCTTGAGATCCAAGACGCATGTTAGATAGCCACTTAAGGAGGTGTACAATCGAGGTAATTGAACTATAATATTGTGGAAATGAAAAAGGAAATTGAGAAGAGAACTGGAGAAAGGGCATCTTTATAAGTTAAGGAAAACAAAGCATTACAAAACAGAGTCTAAAATGCAGAACTTATAATCATAGCTTAGTACAGCATCTTGACCAAGATAGGAGAGAAAGCAAAGGAAGGAATTATTTTACCTCTAACAAATTTGGAATACTCCATCGGACAACATTGCGGATAACACCTCCATTAGGCTGATCAAGACATTCAAATTTCTGAAAGATCTGCCCAACCTATCACAACACTGTAGCAAATGAAGTAATAAAATAGTAAAAGATTGACATACAAGAGAAAACAAAGGAAAACATTAACACAATGGCCAACATTACTACATTTTATTGACTACTGAAGCAGCTAGGTACTCAGAACAATCATCCACAAAATAATAATAAGAGAATTTACATCTTGAAGCCTCATCTACTAAGTGGTTAATAGCAAAAATATTTCATGAATAGAAAAGAAAATTCAGGAAAAGTATCAATGATAAGGAATATATATATATATATATATATATATATCCAAGATTTGACTGACAGATGAAAACTGTGTTCGAATTCAAGAAAATTGCGAAAAGATTTAGCTGTTTCTTGGATGCAAGATACTAAATTTCATTTGTTAATACTTGAAAGAAACGAAGTCTAGCAGCAGCTTCCAGAAGAATGAGAACATCAGGGGCAGAAGTATACTGCAGGCGCCATGTTCCATTCAACTTCACCAAGTCAATTGGCTCACCCCTGTTGTATGCCTCTAAATTCACCTGCCAACCATATATAGCCAAGAAAATTAGATACAAGTCAACTTCATTCTCCTCTGCCTTAATCCTCAATTTTCTACCCAACATGTAGTAGAGTTAGATTTCAGAAGATAAAAAGGGCATCATGAAGAAGTGCATAAAGAAAATAAGCAACAGACCAGAGACTCCTCAATGGAAGAGCGTTGATCAGCAGTTGTTGAGAGTCCCCTTTGTGTCTCTTGGATAGAACTTAGAAGTGTGTGCTTCTTGTTCTCTAATTCAATATCATATGCCTACAATTTCAATTATTTCTGACTGCAATCAAAAAAGAAGGAATTCAAAGGAAAATAGAAACTATAAAACGGAACAAAGAAAGCCAACCTGAGTTGCTGGGGTGGCTATTGATGCCAAAAATGGAAACATTTTAGGCTTGAAGAATTTCCTGTTGGTACCAAACACTGAACTATAAGGCCTAACCTGGCAATTGACCCTCTTTCCAGTACATAGGTAGAAAGATGAAGAGAAAGCCAAGTCCATTCCTGCAGTGATGGAAAACAATTCCAATCGCCAGTTACGAGTAAAGCCAAACGACCTAAATTTGTTTTTGAGCTTATTAACTTCTCCGTCGCATGTTGACAGAACTGAATCTTCGCCGTCAGTAAATAAAGTTTTGAAGTTTTTACAAACACTAACCAGTCAACCACACCTGCAGTTCTACAATATAAGGGTAATGCTTTCTGAAGCTCAAGTTTCCGTAAACGAAATGTTATCACAAACAAAAATCAAAATATACGATGTCAATGTACTTCTCTTGCCGATAATTACGCAACGTCTCCCTGAATTTGTATTGTTTCCCTTTTATGAATGAATCGGATTCCTTAAATTGGCTCACCTTCGACCATATAAAAAGGGAAAACTAGCAAAATGCAGAAATCTAACCTATGCTAATTCAACTCCAATTTCTTGGTCCTAAGAATCCTCTGATTTTCTTCTGTGCCAAAATCAAAAATTTTCTGATTCATTCAAATTGGCACACTCAATTTTATAGTTTGTCAGAGAACTTTCAGCGCGTGTGGTTGAACAAGCGGAAAATGCATATTGATCATGAGTCATGACTATCCAAATTTAATGGGTAATCTAGAGCTAAAAGCGAAACAATCAAACAAGAAGGAAAAAGCGAAATACCTTGGTGAGTGATTATTTAGTTAGTACCAAACTTCCGCGAAACTTCTGTGGTAAGCTCAGTGGCTGGCTTGTGTGAAAGTACGTGGGTGATTGTGGACTGCATCGAAGAGGTAAGGATATTGGACCCAGTGCTTACCTTTTAAGTTGCTAATGTAGTTAGTAATGTGCCGACTTGGCCTTACTTGATTTACAGTCAAGTATGTCCTGTTAAATTATGTCAATAAATTCTATAATCTCAATTACAATAAATTTTTAAGTGAATCTATATTTGTAATCAATATTTTTAAAAATTTTAATTTAATTCTTAAACTTAAATTTTTGTTAACCTTTTGCTAAACTTTAATTATATACTAATTATATATTATCTTAACATTATAAATTTACTTAATTAAAAATTTTAAGTCAATTTATTTATATTATTTAACATAAATTATATTATATTTTATATATTTTGGTTCAATTCACTAATATTTAAAAGTTTATTAGACTCTAATTAATTTTACATATACAATATTTAAATTTAAAATTTTACTTTAAAAAAATAAAACATATGTCACTCTAACTAATCATCTATTAGTATTTTATTTTATATATGTAAGTTTTTACATTATTATTTTTTTTGTTGACATAAATTATAAATATTTAAATTTTAAAATAATAAAATATCATATTTATAATATTAACAAAGTTTAATATAATTTTAATAAAAATTTGACAATATAAATTAATTTAAAATTTTATTAAACTATATAAATTTAATTATATTTTTTTAATTATAAAACCTCAATTGAAAATGGAGTAAAATTATAACAACCTTGAGTTGCCTTGATGACTGGAGATTTCTTCAGATCTTATCCTTTATCCATCTTTTACTGCATACACACCCATCCAACTTCCATCCCGATACATATTCTATTGTCTATTTTGCCTTGAGGTGGGGACATCCGATAAAATTATTGTTTAGTTTCTATATTAAATTTAGGATAAATTATAGTCTGCTATTGTAATTTGACCTAAAATTAGTTGCTTCCATTTGATAATAAGAATATCATTTTAACTTTTATGTGGTTTGTTTCATTATTATTTAATTATTTTGTGATATTTTTTAATCGAAAATATCATCAAATCAATTATGTAAGATTTAGTTAAAATTAATTTGCTCATATGTAATATAAATTTAAGTTTTAAATTAAGTATTTATCAAATTTAAATTTAAATATAATTTTATATCTAAATTTATTTTTTATATATAAAATTAATAAATCGATCATATTAACAATAATATAATATAGAAATATTAAATTGGCTCCAATACAGTATTTTTTGTTAAGTAAGGATTAAAAATATTTTGATTAATTTTTTAAAATTATAAAATTAAAATAAAACTAATCCAACTTAAATTACAAAATTAAACTTGAGTCCGGAACAAAAATTCATTTGCCTCGATTCACCTATTTTAACTTTAGTGGCATCACCACGGTCTCCCCCCACGTCAGCACCAGAACTCAATGTTGAGCTGCTCCTGATCGCACCTGATCACAGACTCCTTCATCATCACATTCACATATCGGAGTCCAGTGCTACAAATTTGCCAATCAATGATTGACGCTCTCCTATCTCTATTTTTTCTTCCTTAAACTTGTTTTTCTTGCTGTTGCATAATTCGATCGAAACCCCGGGGTTTTGGTCCTTTTTTGAGGTGCGATACCACTCATCTTCAAATTCAAGCTCAGATTCAACCTCTGTCCTTGTTCATCGTCAGTTGTCTGATCCGATCTCTGCCTGAAAATGCCGGCTGTTTATGGGGCTCGCTTGACCACCTTCGAAGACTCCGAGAAGGAGAGTGAATATGGCTACGTTCGTAAGGTATGCTAAACTTCTTGATCTGTTTATTTGTTTTTTTTCTAATCAGTCAGTTCCGAAATAATCGGACTGATTCAAGTCGATATCCTTTACTTTACTTATTTTTATTTAGTTTAAATTGTGAGATATTTATTTATTGTTCCTTTTGAATGATTGGATCGAATCATGTGAATTGGTCTTGATGTTAAGCTTGTCCCAGTTCAGTCGAAGATTTGTTTAATGCACTTCTACGTGCTCTGTTTTGTGGGCTGTTGACTGGGTTACGATTAGTGGGTGGTTCGGATAATAGCGCCCGGATTTAAGTTGAATTTGTGATTTTATGGTAAAGTTAACAGCGTATACGAAGTTTGATCTCTTACATTGTCTTTATTTTAGTGTCTGGACCATCGTTTGCCGTTGCATATGACAGAGTACAGCATTTCGGTGTTTGTATGCTGTTATGTTATAATGCATTAATATAAGCTTGATCTCATTTCATTCAAGATCTGATGGAACGGTGGAATTGTTATGGCAGCTATATCCCTTATGTATATTGTCAATCATGCCTCATTGTCGTTAATTAAGATGTTTGGCCAGTAAATCAAACACAAGTTCCACGGGTGCTAAAGTTGTATCATTATGCTTTATCCTACTACCACAGGTATCAGGACCAGTCGTGGTTGCAGATGGCATGGCTGGGGCTGCTATGTATGAACTAGTGCGTGTGGGTCATGACAATCTCATTGGTGAAATTATTCGCCTGGAAGGGGATTCTGCTACTATCCAAGGTCCTATGCTCTTAAGCTCCCAGTAGCAACCAGAAGTGCTTAAATACTTCCTCTTCAAGTTATTCTTCATCTTGTGTACTTATGCATGCTTATTTGCCCCACAAATAAAATTCTACTCAATGTAATATTGTTGATTAAAGGAGAATGATATTTTTATGTTCTTTTGAGTTCTTAACAATAAGTTTCTTGTTTCTTTTTTATAATTTTAGTTTATGAGGAAACAGCTGGTTTAATGGTGAATGATCCTGTCTTACGGACACACAAGGTGAGATTTGTAGATTGTATTTACTGATTTTATAAGTACCTTGTTTCTTCAGCTGATTAGCACTATATTATATAACAGCCTTTATCTGTGGAGTTGGGGCCTGGAATATTGGGAAATATTTTTGATGGAATTCAGGTTTGCCTTTCCTCCGCTTGGAGCACTATTTTCTTATAGAATTTATTGATAGCTAAATCAGTTTAGTAAGCTTTCTTTCTTCTTCTTTTTTCTTTTTTCCTTTTCCAGTAATTGTGACTTTAGTATGTTCGTTCTTGTCTTTACTTGATTGATCAAAACAGAGGCCTTTGAAAACTATTGCTAAAAGATCTGGTGATGTCTATATTCCCCGTGGTGTCTCTGTTCCAGCACTTGACAAAGATACACTCTGGGAGTTTCAGCCTAAAAAAATTGGTAATCAGAGAAAACTTAATTAACTAATTATAGTTAGGTGTTATGTAGAAAACTATTGTTCATTATGATCCTCTTTTGGTGACAGGAGAAGGAGACCTATTAACTGGGGGAGATCTATATGCTGTAAGTTTCCTAGCAATATAGTTAGCTTGTAAATAACACTTATGTGTTTGTTTATTAGATTTATTCTAAATCTTTTTAGTAAATTATTTCCCATTGCAGACTGTTTTTGAAAACAGTCTAATGCAGCACCATATTGCTCTTCCTCCTGATGCCATGGGAAAAATTACTTATATTGCACCACCCGGTCAATATTCCTTGAAGGTTTGTCTTTTAAACATATTCAATTTTGTATATCCTGCTAACTTCCTATTAGAACATTATTTTTAAATCCTTTATTGCTGTTCAAATTTCAAAGATGTTTCTAAAGTTGTCGCCTCTATTCGCTCCATAATCTTCTTGTGATGGTATGATTGCTAAATTTGTATAATTGTTTCTTATAGATCTAGAAATTTTAATTTATTCAGGAGCTTCTATATGTTTATTGCAGCATATCAGTTTAGTCTTTCTGTACACTTTTGCAGGATACTGTATTGGAGCTTGAGTTTCAAGGTGTCAAAAAACGGTTCACCATGCTTCAGGTGAGTTGCTTTGTCCTTCTAGTTACTTTATTGAATTCACGATATTTATTATACATTGCACAGTTTTCATAGTTTTAATGCACTTTAACCATTTGCAGACTTGGCCTGTTCGTACACCACGACCTGTTGCATCAAAACTTGCTGCTGACACTCCTCTGCTCACTGGTCAGGTAAACTTAATTTTATTGGTTGTCTCATCTATATATTTTGATAGATATTATGTCTGATGACTTTGTCTTTTATCAGCGTGTTCTTGATGCTCTTTTCCCGTCAGTCCTTGGTGGGACTTGTGCCATTCCTGGAGCTTTTGGTTGTGGTAAAACAGTCATTAGTCAGGCTCTTTCTAAGGTGAACCTCGCATAGCCCCTCAAGGGATAAGAATTTTGTAATTATGAAACATTTTCCCCAATCAATTGACCTCTCTGTTATGTTTATTTGCAGTATTCCAACTCTGATGCTGTTGTCTACGTTGGTTGTGGGGAACGTGGAAATGAAATGGCTGAGGTATGTTTCCTTCCTTGCTACTTCTAGTAAATATTTGTTTGTATTGTTTTGCTGTTGGTCAGACCAATTTAACATCTGTTCAGGTTCTTATGGACTTTCCACAACTTACAATGACATTGCCTGATGGCCGGGAAGAATCTGTCATGAAGCGTACAACCCTAGTGGCTAACACTTCGAACATGCCTGTGGCTGCTCGTGAGGCTTCAATTTATACAGGTGACTTCTTGTCTCTTAAATTCTTGGTTATTATTTATTGTTGTTATTGATTCATTGGTTAATTTTTGTTTTATCATCAATCATAATTGTTATATTTGGCACAGAAAGTGTGTTTAGAGTTTTGATCAGTAAGATCACAAATCTGGATATGGAGTAAACTTTATATTTGATCTGTGCTGACTGTGCCAAAAACTGAGAGACAAGTATTAAGCGCATTGATATGTAACTCTGTCTATAATCCTATTTTTCCATCCAAACTGAAATTATATTGTATTTGTCCATAATTAAAACTAGTTTCCATATTTTTGGGGCTGAGTTATTTACATTGTTTTAATGGCTATTCTGTATTATACTGACATAATTGATTGCATGTCCAATATTACTGTGGAATATATATATTGTAAATCATAGTCACTTTTCTTCTATTCGTGAAAATATACTTAAAAATTTAAGTAGGTAATAGTGTGCTTTTACAAGACTATATTAGATGGCATCCAAGGGTTGGTAAATGAATTGGAAAATTATTGAAAATTTTCAATTTTAGGGAGCTACTTGAGTCTTGTGGATTAATTTATTTGTCAATTGTCATGTAAAGACTTTTTAAAATTAGATTCACTCATTTGGTTGATTCTATTATGATGAAACCCAAGTGATTTTGAGAACTCTGGGAACCTTCCCTCAAAAGCTTGTTGTTGAGGGGAAATGATGGAGTACTGAGCGCTAACGGATGAAAAATACTGAGATATACTCACAATCACAGCACTAAGGGTCTCAATACAGCACACGGACATAAAAATACCAGCAATACAGCACTGATATCACAGTGTCACTGCACTAACAGATAAAAGCAAACACGAAAATACAAACAAACCACTCTAGCAATTTGAGAGGCTAGAACTCTCCTTCGATATCCAAACTCTTGCCTCAAGAAAATATCCCACCCTTGCTGGCCTTTATATACCACCTTGCACTCCTTCTCCACTATGCTATTGTCAGAGTTGGTTGCATGGCCATTTCCCCGTTTTACCCCTGCTGCCACCAGTCCTTTTTATCTTTCTGCTATACAACTTCAGCCCACTACCTTCCATAAGCCCATCAGGGAATAACCAAGCCACTTAAGAACTCCACCAAGCAGCCCATACACCCCATGTGGTTGATGCTATTGTGACTGTTTTATTTTGTAATCTCAGGAATCACTTTGGCAGAGTATTTTAGAGATATGGGTTACAATGTCAGCATGATGGCAGATTCAACTTCTAGGTGGGCAGAAGCATTGCGTGAAATCTCTGGACGTCTGGTGAGCATTATATAATTATTCATTAGATTCTCTCTCTCTCTCTCTCTCTCTCTATGCTTTAATATTTGTGTGATTATGAAGCTCTACTTATGTTGTTTTTCTGTCTCTCTTAATTAAGATTTAGAGAATTTGTATATATCAATAGCCAACATATGGGAAAACATTGACATTGATCTATAATTTTTTATGAGACTTCAGTTATTATGTTACTTCAACTTGCTTAGCTTTCTTAACTTAATTCTATGGTCTTAAACAGGCAGAAATGCCCGCAGATAGTGGATATCCTGCTTACCTAGCTGCACGTTTGGCTTCTTTCTATGAACGTGCTGGCAAAGTAAAATGTCTTGGTGGTCCTGAACGTACTGGTAGTGTCACAATTGTTGGTGCTGTTTCTCCACCTGGAGGAGATTTCTCAGATCCTGTGACATCTGCAACCCTCAGCATAGTTCAGGTAAAACTATAATTTCAATATGGTCATCAAAATGGAGTAAATGCTAGAGAATAAGGGCTGCCTCAGGGTGTCCCAACTGATACTCATAAATTCTTTAATCCTGTTTGGGTAATAAATATTAGTAATTGTATGGTTTTTTTCCCTCTATTATCCTTCTACAACCTCTGCATTCATTGTGTAAATTGATTTCTGCTACTTGGCAGGTTTTCTGGGGTTTGGATAAAAAGCTTGCCCAGAGGAAGCATTTTCCTTCTGTAAACTGGCTTATTTCCTATTCAAAGTATTCTACGGTATGTCATAATGTGTTACGAAAGAATTCTTTTATTCTTGCCAGCCTTCATTTGTATGCTTATAGTTCCTGCTGTTGATTCTATCCTTTCTTCTTTTTTGGAACCTCCAGGCATTAGAATCCTTCTATGAGCAATTTGATCCAGATTTTATAAACATTAGGACAAAGGCTCGTGAAGTTTTACAGAGAGAAGATGACCTGAACGAAATTGTCCAGGTATTGTCATTTTTATCATCTCGAATGTGTAGTTTGATGAGATATAGCCACACTCTCTTGGGAAGGAAAAAGGGATTGAGGATTATTCAGCTTCAATTTATGGGAATGAGTGGTATCATAGCCTTTCAACCAACTAATATACAGCACATTGTGCTAAACCTGGGTAACAAAATAAAGTCAATGCAAGGAATAGTATGATGAGGGGTAAATTATGGCCTTGTTATATATTTGGACAACAATATTATAATGTCTATGTATATTTTATGTAAGTAGTTAACTTGCTAACCTGAATCATTTACATTTGATATGATGAACATGTGAACTATTGCAGCTTGTAGGCAAGGATGCTTTAGCTGAAGCAGATAAGATCACCTTGGAAACTGCAAAGCTTTTGAGAGAGGATTATCTTGCACAGAATGCTTTTACTCTGTAAGTACTTCGTAATTGGTTAGCTTCTTTGACTTGTATCATTTAATTAAACACCTATTTTTTATCCGTTGCTTGTTATATGTGGGTGTGCTTTATGTGTCTGTGACAGATATGACAAATTCTGTCCCTTCTACAAGTCTGTTTGGATGATGCGCAACATCATTCATTTCTACAATTTGGCAAATCAGGTAATTTTTCCCATGGTGTTCTGTGGATTCAGACATTGCTTTTATGTTCTTTACTATAAGAAAAAAAGGACTCATTCCTTAATTTACTTTCCTCTTCAAGTAATTTATGCACCATGTTTGGAATCAAATGCATAAGGATTTGTTTGATTACAAATTAATAATTTCAGTTGAATTCATTTATTTAATAATTAAGTATGTTTAGAATAAATCTTTTTAAGTTATAAGATTCAATTGAAATTTAATATTTGGATTACATCTTAAAGTAATAGAATAAATTATTTTTTAATTTTACCATAATATTTTTAATCTGTGTGTCTTGTTCCGAGGGCTCAACTAGTACTTCCCATCTTAAACTACCAACAGACTCGTTGCTAATAGCTCTCAAACATCCCTTCTCATTTCTCCATAAGTACAACTCTAATTATCATCAACTTATTCACAGATACTTAAGAATTGTGGTTTCTCATCCTATCACTCCCTGGAGGGTATTTAATATTAGCCTCTCCCAAAGACAAGCCCATCCACATTTTAGCCCTAGCTGAACCCTCAACCTTAGTCCTATTCTAGCTGATCTTGTAGCAGAGATTGTCCCGTCTGACATAAGAAGATCTATCTAAATGAATAATAGGATAAAAAAGTCTTTTCAATATTGAATGAATTCTTCTTCTTTTTTACAGACACTTAATTAAATCATATTTTTAAAGCTATAAAAAACCTTTTTTTGTAATTGAATTTTGTTTTAATTACATTCCAGACAAGTCAAATTAAAAAAAAAATGAAAATTCAGTTAAATGAATTCTCAATTTTTGGGGTTTTTGAAACACGCCATTTCACCTAAAATTATTGGCATATAGGTTCACTTACATTTAATTTCTTCTCTTTACTCTGGTTATCATTCATTCGGATTGAGACCTTAGACTGTTCAATTTTTTATTTCATGCATCCTTGTCTATTGCTCAGCCAAAGTATCATTAGTTATTATTGTGAATTGAAAGGCATTTCAAATAAGATGGTTAAATGGCATCTAAATTGTGGATCTTAAGACATAGGGGTGGCTAAATGTGCAGGCAGTAGAGAGGGGAGCTGGTACAGATGGTCAGAAGATAACTTATACCCTCATCAAGCATCGCTTAGGAGATCTCTTCTACCGTTTAGTGTAAGTAACTTAAGTGCTAGGCAAGATGACTTAATTTGAAGTTTTTAGGAAACCATGTATTAGTTTATTGGCCTTGCTGACCATGCAGGTCTCAGAAATTTGAGGATCCAGCAGAAGGTGAAGCAGCTCTGGTTGCCAAATTTAAGAAACTACACGAGGACCTAACTAATGGTTTCCGCAACCTTGAGGATGAAACCCGGTGATTGGAGATTGCCGCCATGCTTGAGTTATGATAATTGTTGTAAGAGGCTGTCAAGGATCCTGTGGTGGCAACCCCGTGGGAGTTCTCTATTTATTTAAAGTGTGCATGAGACTATTTAGCTGATATGCACCAATTTTCTGGTGCTGATTCGGCTTTTGATTCGTTGCTTGCAACTATAATCATGTGTTCCAGTCATTTTCTCTGTTATTCATTTAGAATAAGAGATGAAACATGTTCTTTTCTTTGTATTTATGCAATAAATTCATTTTAGTTAGAAGTTGAATTTCTTGCGGGCACACGAGTTCACAGATGAACTTAGCGGGAATGTGGACCTTTTAAATTGTGTATTTTACGGGTGGATTCAACCTTGTAGCACTGAGTTTTTGAAGAAAATTACATGCCAAAAATGAGTCGACCAGTCTGATAAAATTAAGAGACCATAATATCTCGATAGGACTGTTTAATTTTCATAGTTGCTTAATGCAATGATTGAAGGGAAACTCTTGTATAGCATGACCTTGTTCTACATTATATCTGATTTTTTGAGAAGTTTCGTTTTGTTTAACGCACGTAATGAACGCTAATTGATGTGAGATTTGTATGAGTCTGTCGTTTATATAAGTGCAGTCCATCAAACGAGTAGAAGAGAAACATATTGTTCTGCTAACTAGGCTCAGTTATCCAACCGTCAAGTGCACATGACTGATCCTCGTACTTGTGTTTTGGTTGGCCATTATTGTAAGTTTACATTCTATAGTATTTATTAATTTATTATTTATCACATTATATTTGTAATATATGTTATTTTATAGAATGTAAAATTAAAATATATATTTAACTATCATCAATTCACTGTTTAATCATTGGATAAAATGCTAAAGATTTCCTTAAACTTTGATTTATATACAAAAAATCTCCTCAACTTTAATTTTTAACCAATACTCCTTAAATCTATATTCATATATAAAAAATTTCAAATGCTACTATACTTGTTTCCATATCATATTTAAATGACACAGGAGTAAAGATAAAATGTTTTCATTCAAATTACCCAAATTTTTTTATTCCAAATTACCAAAGTAGCCAAATGCCCTACAGTTCAGCAATGCGTCTCAGCAACGAAAATCAAAGTCCAACACCATTCGCAGCCGTCGCAGCAACCAAAACCCACCGCAAAGTAGAATAATTTCCTGCAAGCAACTATAAAGGCTCTGTGGAATACTAATCCATACTTTTAATGTGTGAAAAAGCAAATGAATAAAAAATAGGAATTGGGACTTTGAATCAGTTTCTGGCTTTATATGAATTTATGCTCTAAGTAATTTAATCCACAAAAGATACACAAGTGACCTCTGGCATTAGTATTAGAACATTCATCAAGGTCCACCAGATACATTTTGATTAATTTAGATTTCAACTCATGGCCAATTTGTATAACAAGCTCCGTCGTTTACTCGTACCAACATCTTATCTCCTGGTTATGGCATCTGATGTCAAAATATGTATACTGAAAAATGAAACTAGCACACCTGTAGCCTGTATGGAGTATACAATCAACTTGACAAGGTTGCTTACGACAAGTGTCATCTTCTTGGAGAAAGAACGTGCCTCTTGGATTTTGTGCAGCATAAAAATTTACTGCTCCCGAAAAGAAAAACCCCGGTTTGTCGTTAGTCTTCTTCTGGTCTCAAATTGGCCAGAGAAATATTTTCCTTGATCAAATTTACTGGATATGGCTTACTTTTTCACATTACCATGCCCCAGATGATCATGAGATAAACCTCTCCTCAGGTTTTCTGGTACCTGTCTCCTCGAAAACCACATTTGAATATCTGTTCTTGGTTCTGGAAGGAAGCCTTTCTCCAGCTGTCCAGCACCTCTAGATAAAATTTGTATGCATCCTCCAGTTTTCCACCCAGAAACGGCCAGTGAATTAGTGCACTAAAAAAGAACTTTGGTAACTTGGAATAAAAAGATTTAGGTAATTCAGGTGAAAAATATAAATGACATTTGAACAAACAAGAGAAAGTTTAAAATTTTATTAATCAAAAGATTAAAGTTCAGAAATTTTTTTATACAAAAATTAAAGTTTAAAAAGTCTTTTGCATTTTACACTTAATCATTTCATCAACTTTCATCTGTTCAATTATCGGTATCAACCGTACGAGTGATGATCAATGGTATCCTACAATACTCTTGCTGTGCAATCACAACCGCGCGTAGCAGCACCCGTGACTTCTGAATTTAAATGATCCAAACAACAGTGTTTTCTTCGACCAATTAAATTTTTCACACAACAGATTACCTTAACAAGGCCAAAGAAATCAATAATAAATTAAAATAAATGAAATAGAAATTCCGCTCAAAGCTTCACCAAGAGTGATATAATCACTGTAAGCCTTTGCCCACATTAATGCCAAGATAACCATTTCCTTTCTTGCATAACTACAGACTAAATTCCAATCAAAGTTAAAAAGAAAAGAAAAAAGTCAAAAACAGTATTGATCCACAAAAGAGATCCGATTATATCATCAGAATCATAAAAGAATTCAGAATAGAATTCATATCGGTGGTGACAACAGCAGTGGCTCATAATACAGTAGCATCATTAGTAGTGTCAAATACAAATGACGCCTCATTGAATCATCCAGGACCGACTTTGGGAATATCATAATGCTCACTCATGTTTGCTAGATACTGGTTAAAATCCTGAATTCTATCGCGGTGAGATTTATTAGAGATCTTAGCCAATCTGTGAACATCAATTTTCTCCCTCTGTTCAATGTATCGTCTCTCTGCTGGTGTAAGATGATCATCATAATGAGCAACCTTTCCTTCTCCGCTCAATTTGTTCACATCATTTATATCTTGATCATTAGAATCTTTAGCTTGTTCTGTACTTCCAGTTCCAACTGCATCAAATAACATATATGATACATGTTATATTACTTAATTCGCAGTCTACCTAAAATAGAAAGATGAAGGAAAAATGAACTAATAGAATCGTTGCGCAGTTCAAAACATCATCTACTTTGAACAACAGTTTCAGCTTCAAGAACTCTGAAAGAAGTTTCTGACATAAAACATCAAGCAGTAAGAAAGCCATCATTCTAGTTGAATGTGAACATCAACATCAGCTTTCACTATTTTGATCTTAATAACCCAGGAATGATTATGATCCGTGCTTATATTCTAACAAGAAAGAACTCTTTTATCATCGGGGGTATACATCATGGAATCAATTACCATTTTTTGAGGCAAGATGTCTTATAGGCAGAATTAGGATTTCTATACTTAAACTTGGATTTCCTAATATATACCTTATACAAATCACATTTGTCATTCCAAAATCCAGAAATTTTTTCAAACTAATCTTTCTTGGACATAGACAAATCACTAAGCATACCAAATAATTAGAGCAGCTAGCTAGCTAAAAGGTATTTAAAATTTACAACCTCACATCAATCCAGTTCCATATGCCATTACTAAAATATTTATAACAGAACCATATAAGATATGCAATTGAACCAACTAAGCCATGTTCATGATTTTAAACATGTAAAGAACATCAGGGTAAAGATTTACACAAACTGAAAGATCTCAGCCTGACGAGCTGTTACTTAGCTAGGGTATAGGCTATGAATTTGATACACGCATAAAACTTGATGCAAAAATCTCAACCTGCTTTGTATCCAAAAATATATCAACCTGCTAAAATTTCCTTTTCAGTGATTTGTGAAATGCGTTCTTCATTTCTTTTGTTCTTCTTTTTCTTCTTCAATCCGCCTGCCTTGATGTCCAGTGCCTTTCCCTTGAGCTTTAATTTCCCACCAACAACATTGTCATAAGCTGACATCTTCTCTGCCTAGCAAGGCGAAGAATGAAAAGGTATTACACATAGGTGGAAACTATGGCCATAGAATATGTGAACAAAAACGAAAGCGATGATGATTGATGACAACTGTATTGAACTGACTACTTATAATCCTCTACATAGATGATGTTGTAAGAGAGCAAAAGATCGAAAACACTCACATCTTTTATCTGCTAAGTAGAAGAAAATTTACAAAGACAAAAAGATCGAACTCATATCGTATACTGTTGAATCTACCAAAGGCGACTGACATTAACAAGCTAAGAGAAAAATTAACTAAATGAATACAGTTATATTCTATGGCTCCAGGAAATAATCACTATATCCTGTTTAATTCTTGAAACAGAAAACCTTAAATCCAAAATCTATACCTGGAAGGAGGAATCGAAAGCTCGTAAGACTGCTTAGGGTTCAATTTGATTTCTGACAACGGATGAATTATTACGGCAAAAGGAAGTTTGATGAAAAAATTTTATTTTGACGATGTTTTTTTTAATTTAATTTTTTTTAATTGTTATTAATTTAAAATTTAATAATTTTTTTAATTTAATCTTTTAAATTAATATATATTAATAATTTATAAATTAAAATATTAAATTAATAAAAATTTTAAATATAATAGTCTAAATTAAAAAAATATGAAACATTAAATTAAAAAATTTATTATTGAAATATTAAAATAAGGTTTTTGTCAAAATTTTATATACTATGCCTTGCATCACGTTGTGTCTAAACTTTTCTTCTGTCAACTTTATTTCTAAATTTTTAAAGTTTGTTTCAAATTTTTTTTCCCAATTTATTAAATAAAATTTTTATACATGATAATTTAGTTAATATTTTTGTTAATATTACATTATTTATTTGTATAATATCTTCTGTTCTTAATAATTTTTTTATTTTAATATTTCTTATTCTGTTTCAGTCTTTTTAATTTCTTTTGTTACATTTAATGATATTATGTTATTAATATATTTTAAATTTATTATATTTAATGAATTTAAAATTTTTTTATGTATATTTATTTGTGATATTTTTTTTTATAATAGTCATTTATTCTCATTCTTATTTTATTTTTTTAAAATTATTTTTTTTGTTTCATTAATTTTTTTATTTCACCAATATCTAATTCATCTGTATCAATTATTATATATATAAATTCTTTTATTTATTTATTGGTTCAATCATATTTTAGTGAAATCAATGTTTCTTGTATTGGGTCAATTGTCGTTTAGATCCAAAAAGTATGACATCTTAAAGCAAGGATAAAAGTATAATATTAGGATTCATACTAATAACTTAATGAATCAATTATTAAATTAATCTAAATTAATTATTTTAATTATTTTATAATTAATATAATTATAATTTAAATTAATTTATCTAATTTTTAATTATCTCAATAATTCAATACTAATTCAAACTGAATTGACTTGATCTATTTTTTTAAAAAAAATTTATTTTAATAAATTATAATATTATTTTTATATGATATTAAATTTATAATTTATTTTTAACATATATTAAATAATTCCAAAATTTATAAAGTGGGAGTATGGTTTAGGGTTCTCGTTCTCGAATTAGATTCGAATTTTTTTTTTTTCTTCTACTTGTCTCAAAGGAAAAAAATCATTTTATTTGGACTCCGTACGGGACGATTCTCGCAAGAATTCCTGTTTAATCATTTTATTAATATAATATTTGACATTAATAACATTAGATGGATATATTAATTTATTTTTTATTATATCTATTTTAATAATTTAATAATTTATTACTTATATAAAAAATTATATATTTAAAATTTTTTAACCTAAATTCTAAATTATATATTTAAAGTTTTTTAACCTAAATTCTAAAACTCTATCAGAACTCTCACTCCCACTATCAGATTCGAAATCACCAGCCGCCATCGCCTTCTTCAACCCAGCGTCTCAGTCGCCGTCCGTGTCCGCCGTCCGCCGTCCGCGTCCGCTTTCCGCCACCCACCTTTGCAGTCAGCGTCGCGAAGCAGTCAGATCGAGTTGAGATCGCTCCCGCCATTGCAGCAGCACCCGAGTCGCATGACGCCGCCTGTCTTCCGCCTGTGCAGCAGCAGTCCGCCTTCCGGTCAGTCTCTCCCTCTTACTCTCTCTGCTGGAGTGCTGGTTGTGAATGTGAATGCTGGTTGGAAAAATACATTGCTTAAAACAATAGTGGGTTAAATCCTGTTTGGACTGATGCAATTCTGAAAAAATTACACTCTGGGATTCGAGAATCTTATATGTATGTCATAACGTTTTGATCTTTACATAGAACTGGCAATTCTAACAATCAACTCAATGGCCAGACCCTTCTATATGGCAAGAAAATTAAGCCCTAAACCAGTAAGAAATAGACTTTTTTTAAATGTGACATTTAAAGCCCCATACAACCCAAAAAGTATGAGTTTAAAACAAAGAACTTAATTTCATTCAACACTGAAAATAAACTCTCCAAAGCAGGAAATCTAATAAAATACAATCCTACATATATATACCTGTGTGTATATATATACCTATGTCCAAACTATTATCATCTTGAAATATGAATGTGGTAGCAGCTATAAGGCAGGATAGGAGCTCCAAAGAAATTTCAATCATTTCCAGATTTCTTTTTGGTTCTTTCAGCTATTCTTTTCAAGTAGATATATTGCCTTACGTTTTATTTGTTGCAAAGTAAAGTATATTTTTCAAGTAACAACGTTGAAGAATGGGTGCAACATTTTCTTGGTTAGCTATATTTCTAAGCAAGCATCTTGAACATGCCATGAGCTAACCATGTTCCTGCCTCTGGTTGTCGTTTTGATGGCTACATTTAGCTATTAAATATTAGTGTTGGGTTTTCCAATGTATCTGCAAGTTGAAACTTCCAAAAGCAGTATTGCCCCGCTCAACTCTCCCTAATTATCACATTGGAACTACTTATTTGATATGCTTGCATAAATAGAAGTTATGTTTCCATCATACTCATGTAGTTGTGAGCATTTTTACTGTGATTTTATGATACTTGACAGTTTTTTTTTTTTCATTTGTCATGCTGTGTAAGGAAGAGATATATAAACATAAGCATTCTTTTTTCTTACATATTTCTCTAATTTGAACCCAAGAGATTTGATTTCAGCTCTTGATTGCTTGTATAAGAATGATTGTGAAATGTGAAAGGTGAACTTAATGTTATATTTTTATTTTAGTAGATTTGGTTGTAATATTTGTTTGAATTTTCTTTTAAGTGTTTGATCTTGAATTTATCGACTTATATGGTAGTGTTTATTAAAAATAAGTGTTTGCTATGTTTATAAATATTTTTTTTATTGAATTTTTTAATATTAAAATCGGGGTCCCTGCAGGATGAGGGGAACGGGAACAGGGGAAAAATTCTCTCCGTTACGGGGATTGGGATCGGGGACGGGGGAAGTTCAAATTTTGTGCTTTTTCTTTTGATTTTAGCCTTGATCACCTTCTTTGTAGCTATGCAAATGTACATTTTTACTTTCTCCAACAATAATTGAGCTTCTTACGTTTCTAACTTCTACAATTCTATATTATTTTTGTTTTAAACTTTCATATTATATTGTCAATTGTATTATATTGGTATTTTAAATTTTAAATTATATATATTTTTATATAATTTATTAAAGTATCCAAGAAGTATCGTATCTTAATTTTTTCAAAAATTATTGTATCTCTGTATCCATATCCTACCGTATCAGTATCATGTCTCGTATCTATGCTTCTTAGATGATATCTAATATCTCTAGCCTCTCTAGTTGAAGGTTTTGTGGGGAGATAAAAACCCTTTGAGCTGCACATTGTGCAGGCAGGCCGTAGAGAGGAGAGGAGAAGGAAGCAGGAACAGATGGTCAAAAGATAACACTCTATCAGGACTGAGTAGGGACTTGGACTGAGTCTAGTTTCTAGTTCAGCTCCTGGACCTCACTTCTACAAGAACACTCTATCAGGACTAGGTAAGAATTTTGAGCCCTGCGTGTTTTTCACCTTTAGCCTTTTATGTTTCCAAAAGAACTAGCTACAGGGACGTATTTGTTAAATTAATTCTATAAGCAATTACATCCCTCATAGGAAAATTTACAATGTTGAACATGGTTTGCTTGAATTCTTCATTACAGCTTGAATTTGAATTTCCTTTAAGTTTTATGTATAAATTTATTCACTTTATCATGTATATAGACAGTGTAAAATTGTTTAAATTAGACAATGGTATATGTAAAATTAGTTTGACATGGCATTTCTAGTACGAACCACCTTGGTAAATGGTATAAAAATTAAATCTGTTCCCCATGGAAGTAGGATTCTGTGAGTTAAACACATAGCTAATTCTCTGCAGATGCAGTCCTTACCTCTAAATTGGCCAAGTGAAGGGTGCATAGCAAGTCTGCAAGAAGTAGACCTATCAGCAACATTTAAGGATATTATGGACTTGAATATGCTTAAACATGTAGTTTATTGAGTCTATTATCACTCTTATGATATTTATATTTGGTTTAAGGGTATGTTTTTATATGTTATTATTGGTAGAAATTATTTTGTTTGGTTATTTTTATATGTTTTTTAGCATTTATTAATTCTTTGATTATATTCTGGAATCTTGTTCTTTTGTCAAAAATTTATTTTTTTTTCAAAATCATTGAGTGGCATATATTCATTAAGTTAGTTAATTTACTGACAGCTTAGTAATGTGAGTATTACCTTTGGTAGATTCAATGGTATACTATATGGTCTGTGATGTTTTCTTTTTGTAAACTTTTATGTTGATTATCATATCAAAATTGTATGTGTTTAAACTTTTCAGGTCACGCTGCTATGTGTAAAGGTAAACGTCCCTGGAAATGTTATGGAAGAACAGGTGGACTTTGTTGACAGTATCAAACCAAATTATCCGTACACTTCCTTCATTTTCATTTTGCTATCATTCTTGGCCATTCCTTGGTAAAACAGACCAGAGCAATAAGTTTTCTTGGGACAATTCTGGCACTGAATTTCCTCAGAAAGGTAAATTGCTTTTAACTAGTCAGGTTGTATTTTCCACTCTATCAAGCTGCCCATCTGATTTAATTGCTTTGAGCTTCTTTATGTGGTGTGCTCAACAACGGAATTACTTTCATGACGTGGCGGCATTTGATTGCATGGTTAGTGTGGTTCGACGTCTTACTGAACAGAGCAAAACTGTCCAAGGAATTGTCTCAGAATTAGAGTCTATTGGGTGTGTTACAAAGGCAAAAACATTCTTGCTTTTGTTGAGGATTTATTGGCGTGGAGGAATGCATCCCATGATTTTTGAGGCATATGAGCAAATGGAAAGTCATGGTTTTGCACCTAACACGTTTGCAAGTAATGTAGTCATGGATGTTCTATTCAAGATTGGACGAACTGATCTAGCTTTGAAGGTTTTAAAAGAGTCCCAGGCCCCAAACTTCTTGACATTTAATATTGCTCTTTTTCATCTTTCTAAGTTAAATTATGTTGGTCATATTAAACAAGTTTTTAGAGTTATGTTGAGGATGGGATTTTATCCTAATGCTAGGACATTTGAGATGCTTCTCAACTTTTTCTGCAAGATGAATGGACTAGTAGAGGCATATCAAGTTCTGGGTCTCATGATTGCTTTTGGCTTTCCTATGTCCTCAAAAGTATGGACTATACTTATCAATGGGTTTTGTAAACAGCATAGACTTGTTGTTGCTTGCAATCTTTTGGAGAAAATGATTGAAAGTGGCTGTTCTCCTAATGTTGTGACATATACTACATTGATTAAGGCATTTATGGAATCCAAGAGGATTACTGATGCTTTTGGTTTTCTGGATATCATGGAATGCAGTGGCCAAATCCCTGATTTAATTCTTTGTAATGTATTAATTGATTGCCTTACAAAGGTTGGAAGGTACCAGGATGCGCTTGGAGTTTTTGTAAGTTTGTCAAAACAAAACATAGCGCCTGATTCTTATACTTTTTGTTCATTGTTGTCTACAATCTGTCTATCTAGAAGGTTTTATCTTTTACCCAAACTAGTTTCTGGACATCTCATAGCTGCTGATCTAGTATTCTGTAATGCCCTTCTAAGCTCTTTCTGTAAGGCTGGCCGTCCATCTCTTGCTGTGGAATTTTACAATGATATGATTGATAGAGGTTTTACACCAGATAAGTATACTTTTTCTGGACTACTATGTGGACTCTGTGGTGCAAGAAGAATTGATGAAGCTGTTGATGTGTACCATGGTATTGTTATGAGTTGTAATGATGTTGATGCTCACATCCATACTGTAGTAACAGATGGGCTCATTAAAATTGGTAACTATCACAGGGCTATTAAAGTTTTCAGAAAAGCAATAATTGAGAAATACTCACTTGACATTGTATCATACACAGTTGGCATATGTGGACTTATTAAAAGTGGAAGAACTCAAGAGGCTTGTACAATGTATGACACAATGAAGGGCAATGGTGTCACACCTAATGTGCATACATGTAATATGATGCTTTCAGCTATTTGTAAAGGAAAAGATCCGGAAATGATCAATTGGATGCTACAAGAGATGATTGATTTAAGGGCAGAGCTCAGTGACAGAAATTTCTCCAACTTATGTAAATATTTATGTGGGTCATACACTTATCTTTCAATTTTTAAGTTGTTGACTGAGATGAGAATCTTGGGGTTAATATCTGCTGAGGCATTGTATGATTCATCCTTAAATGAACATGCTGAAGGTGTACAAGCAAAATATGAACACTATACAGAAGCTTTAACAGAATTTAACATAGTTATAGATTCATCCAGTTCTGAAGACCTGTTGGATGTGGATGCTTCAGTTTGTTGAATCTCTCCTACTTTCTGTATAGCCAGTTAATGCTTGAAGGGTTTATTTGACTTCTATTCCACAATACTCAGCAATCCATCCACGCTTGGGTAAATGCTATTATCTGTTACTTTGTCTTTTTGATTGCTTATATTTTGGAGCGTGGGGTTATGTTTTCATAACCCTGTTGAATTTAATCTTAGATCCCTTGTATATTCTGAAATGTTCTGCCTTTGTGTTTTCCTTCGGCATTTTTGTCCTTGATCTTTGGTGTTCTTTTTTCTGGATAGTACTCATTTACATTTATGGATTCTATTGAGTATTGACATATTTAATTGTGAGTTTAAAATTTGAACATAGCATGATAATTTTGTAATATGTATGTAATAATGCGCAAGTTTTTGCTGCTGGGTTATATGTCAAGCCTTTGTTGGTTTGTTTTGCATGGCTGACTAATTTTCATGTATGTCAATTTCTTTTAATCAGGTTACTCTGCATAAGGATGGTTCTTATCAAATGGATGCTCGCATGGATACTTAATTGTTGTTGCAAGTATGGCCAACAGAATGCTGCTACCATGCAGCCATCTCCTTTTGCAGATAATTCTCGTACAAGAAAGTTTGCAGGGAGCCAGGTTAGCAGCCACATTGTTCATGAATATGGCTTCTTCCATATATTTTCCTGATATTAGCTGGAAAGAGAGAGTCGAAAAAAAAAAATCTGTGGATAGGTACATTTTTGCCTCCCTAAAAATATTCTGAAATTTTCATTAGGTGTTGTTTTACTTGTAGGACGAACCTCGAGTAATTAACTATTTGTTGGTGATCCCTTAGCATGTCACTAAAGCATCCACTAGTCCTTAAGTTTATAGTGACCTTTCAAAATCTAAGTTGTTAGGTGTGAGGCAAATTATAACTTTCAAGTATCTGATTTTTGTTTCGTTGCACTTGATACAGTCTAAAGTGCCCTTCTTTGGGAAATAGAAGTTTAGTGCGTGTTGATTCTGCACTATGCTGAAACTCGCACAATTGAAGACTGGTAAAGGTTTGGTGAATTGAAGAATATAAGATGAGCACAATTTCCAGCTTGGTATGTATTTGCTACCTTACATGGCATGTTTCTTTATAAAGATGTGCAGATGCTCAATTGCCCTTTTTGGTCCCAACATAAAGTTCTTGGAGAACATTACACTGCTTATCAGCGAATTGATTGTCAATTTTTTGCATATGCAAAATGTTAAACTGGCAGAGGAAAGCAGTGTAATGTATGCATATATACTGGGGCAATGTGCACTTGTCTCGCATGTACTCAGGTTATATTTTGTGTATAAGCAACCTTAATAGGAAAAAGGAAAAAAAAAAAATTGCCGCTATTATCGTTAATGCGTATTCTACTATGCTGAAGCTCTCTTTCCAAGAGTATACAAAAATATGCCAACCAACTTGATGGCGGCCAAGGCGATCTTTAGCTTTGTCCATCAAAGCAGTTCTATTCTATGTGAGGTTAAAATTACAGAGTGATGAATTCTTATAATTTGCCCTTGGTTGCCATCCTTCAGAAGACTATTAAGTTCGCACACGAACCACCCTCTTCAAGGCTGAGGGAAAACGATTAACGTATATTGTCATGTTTCTGTGAAATTCTTTGGGCAAAAAATCCAAATCTAATAACTACGATCCACAAGTGCACATTGAACTATGCACCAGAGTCCAGAAGTGTTGTATGAAATAAACATATATAATCTCTCGTTTTGGTGACTTGAGCACCTGGTTCATTAAAACTTGTGTATGTCACTAAATTATTTTTATTAGAGTGTATTTGAGTTGGTAAGGAAGTGAGATTAAAACAATTGTTTAGTTTTTATATAATTTCAAAATTTTTGAATATTGGATGCTCAAATGAGGAGTTTAAAAGAAAATCAAAAATATTTTGGTATTTAAGTTTCATCCATATTCTGACTAAATAATTTAATTTTAGATTTGTATACAATTGACAACATTTGGCAAGAAAAAAATTGCATCAATTATGAAGATAAGAGATAAAATTAAAGAAAAATAAATAAATAAAATTAAAATCTCATACAAAAATGACAAAATTAATATTAACAGAGAAAAAAAATTAAAGGTTGGAAGTGAAACTTGTTCAGAGTTTAATTTTTTTTTTTAATTTAATATTCTTCTTTTAACTTGTTTAGAGCAAAGCCAAAAAAAAAAAATTGTTCAGAGTTGGAAGTGAAAAGCTTGAGGTTTGCCATAGAATATTGCTCCAAACATTCTTGCCCGCTGAATGCCTTTAGTTGACTCACAAAATAAGAAAAGAAAATGTGATTATTTTATTTTTTATTTTTTGCAAAAATGTGAAAGTGTTTACAACTGACACAATCACCAAGAATCGACAAGCAATAATAGATAGATCGAAAACATGTTTTTGCTCTCTTGGTTCACATAGTGACAGACGCTCACGATAAAGAAAGCTTCTTGTCTTAGAATTCTAAAACACTAGAATTCAGATGCAAGTTCACATACAAAGAAAGATGCTTGTCCTCATCGGGCATATATTAAGGATTCGTTCATATTAATCAAAACAACTATCCTGCTTTTACTCACAACACTAGACTCTGCGTGCACAAGACACTAAACTCACAACGAGCACATAACACACTGATCATCTTAAACTCACTGCGCCTGAAAGGGATAGAAAAATAATTAGAACAAAGAGATGGAGGTAAAGAGGAAATTTTATTAGTTATTTAAGTGTAAGAATTTTCAACACAACTACAATTACCAGTCCAATTGGAGAGGACAAGTCTCCAATTCGAAATTCAAATGGAAATACAAGATAAGCTGAAATAATTCCTTGGATTACTATAACTACGGTCATGGAGTATTATTTGCTGACCTATTTAACTGAATCCTAGAAAGTAGGGAAACGGGAGCTAACAATCGTTTAAGTACTTCCCCCCTTGAAAATTTGACTTGACCTCAAGTTGAAAGCTGGGAAATTGAGTGGTAAGAAGATTATAATAAATTAATAATTTATTATTAAATTTTTTTATTAATTTAATTTAATTATAAATTAAAATATAGTATATAATAATCGAATGAAATAATAACAAATAAAAATAATAACATTGGAAATTTGGAATGAAGAGGGAGCCACGTTCAGACCTTTATTTTCATTCATTGAGGGCAATTTAATCATAAATTTTAAGTTGTACCGGAAGCTGAATAAAACTCAAGGGTTTGGATAATTTTTTACTGAAAAATAAAGTTTTGAGTAAAAATAAAAGTGAATTTAGATTTTTAAAGACCTGCTATTAAATTTTATAACTATACACAACATAAAAAATAAAATTGTAAATAGATTTTTTATATGAATTATGTAATTAAATTTTTTTAATGAATCATGTAATTATATGATACTAGATTGTAATTTTAATATTTGTTACGAAAAAATAATATAATTTATTTTATATTATAATGATTTTAAAATTTTATAATCACTGATTTTTAAAATTATATATTATTAAGAGAGTAAACAACAGGAAATGAAAGAGAAAAAATAAAAATAACAATAATTTATAATAAATAATAGAAGAAGAGAAACTTCAATCATTTCTCGTTATACAATTTTTTTTAATTTTAAAATATAATTATTTTTATTTTATATTTCAAAAATTAAAGAATAACTTGAAGCATGTGAAGGCTGGAGCCTCAAATACAATTTTATAGGCTTTACTTCTGTATTAATCTCTTTTTAACTTCACCAATAAAATTCTTTAAAAATTTTAAGCCATAATATATCTTTTCTTGTTTTCCCTCGTTCCTTTACCAGGCCTTTTTTTGAAAAAAAACTCTATTTTGTGTGGACTCTGGACTTGAAAATCATTGGAGTTCTAACACCGTTATAACGTCATTGACGATATTACAACTTTATCCCCAATGTCAATCAAAGCTCCAATCTTTGACGCCAAAAACAATTCACATCCGGTCATCCTCTTCCTTCTTCTACACCTGTTGGTTGAGGTCATAGAAGCTGGTGGATCGAAACGACTTCGATCAAACTTGTGTCAGCGTAGGAGCGCTGCGTTTAAACAATTTGGTTCTAACGAAGGGCCCTTTTTTGATGGTGGGCTTGCAGAGGTATCCATTCTCTGTAAATTTCTTATGTTGCATTTCTCTTTTCATTTTTTTTTTTGAATTGAAGATTAGGATTTTCTGCTTCTACTTATATTGATAAATTTGTAATTTCCATTATTCTAGCTTGCCTTGTTTCTAATTACTGTTTTCTAATTTCCAAGTATTTGTAATACAAAGCTATTCTGTTAGAGGCTCTTGAAAATAATTCAGCCATGACTACTTGTTGCAATAAATATAAGCGTTGAATAGCATGCTTTGGAGCAAATTTGATAGGGGTTGTCTTTCTCTTTCCATATCGGCTTCTTTGGTTACCTGCTCTTATTTATTTCGGAAGGTTTGGGTATCTGTTCTAACTTAAAGACGAGTGCCAGCATTCCAACTTGATATGGAAGGTTTTGGTATTCTATGACAATTTCTATTCAATTATATTAAATCATCCCCGCCCTCAGAAAAAAGAAAAAAAAAACCACATTTGTCTTTATGATGAATGTTGAGGTCCTATATCTGGGATTTGCTTTTTCTCTCTGATTAGATGGGATAGTGGCTAAGAACATTTAACTGGGAAGATTATAGTACTTTTTGGGGCATCATAAACTTACCTTTTTATTTGCCCCTTAACCTATACGATAAAATGCATACGTATTCAGAGAGATATAGTGCAAACTGGAAGTGTTCCAGAAGAAATCCTGTTCCAGATGAAATCCAATTATGTGTGGGAAATTCCAAATGTACAGATGTAAATGTCAAGTATAAATTATAGTAATTTTTGGCACATAAACTTACCTTTTATGGAGCTGTTTCCCCTTAACATATCAAATATATATGACAAAATGCATACAGTTCAGAGAGATATAGAGCAAAAAGGAAGAGTTCCAGAAGAAATCCAATTATGTGGGGGAAATGGCAAATGTATAGATATAAATGTCAGGTATCAATTATAGTACTTTTTGGCACATCATGAACTTACCTTTTATAGAGCTGTCTTTGCCCCTTAACAGATCAAATATACACACAACATGCATACATATTCAGAGCGATATAGAGCAAAACAGAAGAGTTCCAGAAGAAATCCAATTATGTGTGGGAAATGCCAAATGTATGGATTTAAATGTCAAGTATAAATTATTTGATACTTATGGTAATTGCACGTAAGCCTTTCAGACAATTTGTTCTACACATTGTTCATAGAAAGCTGAACAGGCAAAAATAAGTGAGATTGTTATTCATGACCTTGTTCAATGTTTTTTATGGGACAAAATGCTGTTTTTTTCTGAACCATTGATCAAGGGAATGCTGGAAGCAGTTTATGCTAAACTACTGATGGTAGCCTAACCATGTTTTGTTTAGCACACAATAATAGAATATGCAGTCTAATTACACATGACACATCAATGTAAGATCACGTTTCCTCATAAGTATATTCTTTCTCCAATTTGCAGGTGTCTTACTTTCTGTTGAAATGGTCTGTAGTAGTTATAGCTCTGGCAATGAATCTCACTATTTAATCCTGATTATACATTTTCCGAAATGCAATTAGTATCAAATGGTAACAAGGAGGAATGTTCAGAGAGTGAACCCATCTTGAATCAGCATCATAATTTAGAAGAATCTGGAGAACCTTCATTTACATGTGAAATTACTGATGCCGGAGGGGAGTTGGCTGTTGACAATGATGATTTACAGAACATTCAAGTTGATGAGACATGTCACCTGGTGAATGCAGATCAGCCACAATGCCGGATATGCCTTGATAGTGGAGGTCTGTACCACCTTTGATGCTTATGACAATCATTACTGTTCTTTTAATGAAATTACTTGGCTATTTGACCAGATGAAATTTATATGAAAAACATAAATCACTAGATTTGTGAGGCTTTAAGGAACTTGTAGGTTATATGTATTTGAAAGTCAGCAAATGACTAAACATCAAATGATCTATATTTTCCAGGAGAAGATTTAATTGCTCCGTGCCATTGCAAAGGTACCCAAAAGTATGTCCACAGATCATGTCTTGATAATTGGAGGTCTACTAAGGTGAATTCCTGATTCCTAGTTGGTGTTCCTTTCCCTAAATCATAGCACTGATAAAGCAGTAGAGATATATTTTTGTAATAGATCAATTTCTAATTTGTATTCCTTTCAAGGTCCTGGGAGGATTTCTAGTATAGTTATCCATCTGAGTTGGAGGCTTAATGACTTTTCATTCCTTCTGTTGGAACAGGAGGGCTTTGCTTTCTCTCACTGTACAGAATGCAGAGCTGTCTTCATATTACGCGCAAATGTTCCACATGACCGGTGGTGGTTGAGATTAAAATTTCAGTTCCTTGTTGCCAGGGATCATGCATTTATTTTTATAACTGTTCAGCTGGTATGGGATTGATAAACTCATTTATGTTTTGTAAATTCAGTACTTTTGTGTAGAGGCCATTACTTTTATCCTTTCTTTCTTTCTTTCTTTTGTGTGGCTGCAACATAATTAGCTAAAATAGTGCAGCATTATTCCTTGATGAAAATCTCACAATGTTGCGAACATGAGCAGCCCTATTTGTATCCACTATTCCTCCATCTAGCACTTGAGTTTTAACTATTATTGTGGTGACCCTAGGATTCAATATAATCGTTTTATGGAGGGAAGCATCATATATGTGGAGATATTGTAGGTGTTGCCTCTGAAAAAATAGCATATTTTTATGGAAACTTAGTTTGACCAGTTTTCTAAAAGAAGGCCAGGTAATAAAATATTTTTCACAAGTGTAAGTTTTTCAATGAATTTCTGTTGATGAATCCAGCATTAAAAGCAACAGCTTTGGACAGAATAAGTTCACAAGAGTGCTTGAAGTCAAAACTCTGGGCTGCATATCTTGAACTTTGACATAAATGGCACCACAGGTGTTATATCTATAAATAGTACATTGTGTAAAGGCTTAAAATTTATAACTTAACATGACTTCCGCAGTCAATCATGTTCCAAAGGAATAAATTTAGCAAATCCATTTGCATGACAATAAGATCTTAGAATGTCATAAATGCTGTAAATTATTTTTGTATTTAACTAAGCTGTATGGAAACTGAAGCAAGGTTAGTTGTTGACTTGTTGTGGTTAAGTGTCAAAAGAAAGTATCAATCTCCTTCAATTTTTGTTGAGGCCAGATTGCATGTAGCCTGACTTGGTTCAGTCAAAGGCCGGTCTTCCATGATGAAATTGAGGAGTTCACAAGTAAATTCCTGGGAGTCTATCCCCAAGATATTCACAATACTATGTTTAAACTAATGACAGTGTGCTTAACCAAGATACAAGTTGGCTTCCACCATTAGGTCAACCCTTGGGTTTAATCTCCTAATCAACTTTAATTGTAGAAATTTGTTGATTCTAATTTCTGAAGTCCCACCCTAATTAAATAAAGCCTTCCAGGAAAGAGTGGAAAACAAGTAATCAAATGAATTTACTTTTCAAGTTTCTAGTTTAAAGTTGAAAACAATGGTCACGTTAATGATCATTGCCTACCCAAAGGGTTGTTTAATGAGATCCTATGTAATGTGAATGAATTTCGAAATATTCTCATCTTGAAACTAATGCTTGGCTTTCAAATTTTAAAACAGGTTGTAGCATTCTTGGGGGTGCTTGTGTACAAATTTTATGGAGATGAGCTGAGAGAAATGTTTGGTTATGAAGAACATCCTTATGGATTCTATACTATGGCTGGTATACCAATCCTTCTCCACTTCAGCTTTTTTTTTGGGGGGGGACAAAGTCAACAGCTTTTTGCTTCACTTGTGATTATTTTCATGCCTGGATGTTATCTGATAACAATATGCATGACTTACAAGCTATCAATCTACTGAAATTATTATATGCATTAGCAGGTTCATTATTGTGCTTTATTTTGCAGTTCTTGCCATTCTTTTGGTCGGTTTGCTCTATGGCTTCTTCATAGCCATTATATGTGGTCAAAGAATCAATGAACGTCACTACCATGTTCTTGCCAAACAGGAATTGACAAAGGTCTGCTGTCTAATTGTTCGTTTTCATATACTTTCCACCAAAAATGGGTGGCTTTTCAGTTTGATACTGTCAAATGAATAGTTATCCAGAAAATCCAAAAAAGAGCAATATATGAACTCTTTATATGATTGTGACCAAGCAGGTCATTGAGCATAAGATATGCAGCTTCTTGGAAGCTTGTCATTTATATATTGGTTCTGTATCATAATACAGATTAAACTGATTCTTGTACACAATATAAAAATCATATCAATTTACTTTTCGTCGCTGAAACTTGAAAGCATTCAACTCTTAACATGTCCCTTTATTCTATTCTTTTCCTTTTTAATGTTAGGAATATGTGGTAGAAGATCGAGAACATATAAAGAATGTGCCTGAACTTGACCCGAGCCATGTGACAGAACTGAGAATGTTGGGCCTTTACTAATTGGTGAGTATGCATTCCATTCTGTGTCACCTAATTTTTAGGACCTTAAATTTGAAACCGCACATATTTGTTTTCAAATTACATTGTCCATGGCATGCTATATCATAATAGTGGGGAAGGTTGATGTAGATACTCCTTTTTATAGTAATTTTTTAGGCAAGTAATTAATAGGAAACGCTAGATGTTTACTGTCAATTTCTTCTTGGCTGCTTTGTCTATGTAACTTATATCACCATGTTCTGGACTCTTCTTTACGTGTATTTTTCTGTTTTTAAAAAATTCTTATGATGTCATATGGCAGGCACAATATTACTTTTCATATGCATGTTTTGCAGAGCCATCCTGAATTTGTTAGATTCCCATCTTGTCTCGATGGCTCCCCGCACATTTGTGCATCATTTTGGTTTGAGGATGAATTGATGTTAATATGGCTGTTTGGATGTAAGTCGTTCGTTGTTGAAGTTTGAAATGGTCTTCCTTATGTTAATGATCGGTGAACCAAACTCTTAGTGCAAAACCATGGACGTGGATTACCCCAATACCCCGTGTACTTTATTAGTCTATTTTGATTCTGTTTCAAGTGTTTGATCCCCCCACCCATAAAAAAAGAAAAAAGAAAAAGCTGAAATATGCTGATATGGCTAGAGAACTGTTTTCCTGAATCAATATTGCTTGGTGGAGTCCTATGGTAAATTTTGGACTTCGGCAGTTAAATTGGGATGGTAAGAGAGGCAACAAAGGGAAAAAGAAAACGAATGAAAGGATAGGGAATGGAATGAAATGGAGGTTAAATGGTTATTTTTCTTCAACAAGGAATAAGATATAGCAGGTTAAAATGAACAATTTAATATATATTTTCATATTTGTTCTCTGATTAGAATAGTTAATTCTAATAGTTATCTTATTGGTAATGAAATTAAAAAAAAAAATTATTTACTGAAAATATTCATATTCAAATGATCTTGGCCTCTCTGTTCCCCAATTTTTCTTTTTATTTTCCCAATTCTCCTTTAATTAAATTATATTATGTGAATGTTTAATATGAAGAATTAAGGATGTAATGCTAAAAATACGTCTACCTCTTGTTCTGGTTGGCTGCCAAAGAATCTCTTTCTACATTTCAACATTAGACCTTGAGCAGTATATAACAGAATCTCTTCCCAATGGTTCCTCATAATTTACTTATCTCGATAGCTCTAATAACGCTGTCCACATAGGCCGGTCATTTTTTGGCCCATATTTATTATTTGCTCAAATATAAAATGTAATAGCTGCAAAGGTTAAATCATCCTTTCTTAATGAAAAATATTCTGGAGTAAACTTGTGGATCCAATCCTAGATTTGCAAAATTCGATAAGAAGTCTAGGTTGTATACAGTTCATAAAAATAGTTCTCAGTAGGATTAATCCTTTACGTGATTACTGTTTAGTTGCAAACAAGAAAAATATAATACCACCAACATTATTAACAAAGGAAGAACAAAAACTTACAAATTTACATTGCATTCCAAAGTAGATATCTCTACAATTATATGTAAGAAATCATAGTGGAGTTTCCTCAATAACTACACACTAAGAAACTATTATTTCTGCTTGCGAACAAAGTTGCATCTGTACAGCTCCTCCTGCCGAGATAATTGAGTCGTTGTCATTACAATACATAAATTTACATGTCTGGATGAGCCTGCAAAAGTAAGTAGGCAAACCACCATTAATCAGAAATTGTAACAAGTCAATATAATACAATTCCTACTTTCTACAATCCAGCACTCCACTTATCACCCACGTTAAATTTCAATACCATGGAATCCAAAACTTGTACAGAGTCTAAGATCACACACATAAGATGCAAAGAATGATTTTCTTTATCAACTTCTAATTTCATATACCACAGTCAAGTAATGCATTCTCTCAGAGGCAAGCCATAATCATGAGACATTATAAGCAAAAGCATCAGCTAAATTTGAAAAAGTAATAATCTTTGCACCAGTAAACAGCGACGATTTGAAACAACTTTCCATTCTAATCCATAGTAACTGAGATTCAACATATAGTGTGAGGCTGCAAACTTAAAATTAATTGCTCAGCGCTCTACAAATTGCATTATCAAACAGATCTAACAGACTACAAGCTTGAATCATTCTTTTAGCAACGGAATATCAAGTAATTTAACAGACTACAACCTTAAATCATTCTTGATACAACAAAACGAAAAAAGGTCCCATGCTCATTACCCCAGATGCCAGTTGAGTAAAGGCAATGTTCAACCTTCCTCGTCCTCAGATTGTGAATCAAAATTAGATGTTGTCTCAATCTCCACTGGATGCGGAGCACCACCTAAGAATGAAGCCAAAACAGATAAGATGCAGGAGGCAACAATCTAACCACATCGATATAGCGAACAGAGACATGCATAAACCGAATACCCTCAGGCGTAATCTTAATTGATGAATTTTTATTTCAATCATCACGAAGGAGAAAAAATAACTACAAATAGCATAGGTAGGTGGGCACCTTTGTAACATTAGAATCTGAATGTTATCAGGTAGCATTCAAGTTCAGTAAGACCTATATAGCTAAAATCTGATAACTTAATCTTCTTCTATTACTAGTTTCAGTGGTTAATCATGCTATACATAAACAGCAGCGTTCACCAAGGCATCTTAAGGAAATTAACCAAATAGTAGCAAAAAACCAATATAATGTGCTTTGGCAGTCAGCAACCGATATCCAAATTTCATTCTTTTCAATTATAATTTCGGTTATATCTCAATTATCCAAAAATTTCTATTCAGAAGATCATTTCAAAGCCATATACTAGAACCCTCTTGAACACTTGTTAAACGATTAGATAAAAGTTCAGAGTAGGTGATTTGAGTTAAAAATCTTTAGCCAATTTCATCCTATTGTATAAAGAAGATAGAACATTTCACATATTGACACAATAATTGAGAATTTTGATGTTGTAAGGCTATGATAAAGACACAAATAAATACGACAACACCATTGAAGCGAGAAAAAGGCTTCACGAAAAGCATATCCAGAGAGGAAACGTCAGGAAACGAAGAAGAAAAATATACCTTGGATGAAATAGGAAGAAGAAGGCCAACCTCGAACGTTAGTGATGGACATAGACTCGTCCTCAGTTATGGGATTAGCTAACTTGTCGAGCAATTGGGCTAGACCGCTGGATGAAGAGCGAGGCGGTGGAACCCAATAAGAGGAACCAGGGAGAAATGGGAGCCAGTCGGGAGCAGATCGGCGAACGATTATACGGTGTATGGCATCCTCAAGCTTGCGAATAAGGGGATCGGCGTTGGGAGAAGAATCGAGGTCATTGAGATCAGAGGAGGATTGGTTGGATAGGGTTCGGTGTGGGAGAAGGCAGGACGAGGGAGAGAGGGATTTGGTGGAGACAGTGCGACCGAGACGAGCTAGGTTTAGGGTTTGAGCTATAGATCTTGCCATCGACAAAGAGGACAGACAATCGAAGAGATGACCAAGCGCAAGATGAAGAATATGTTTATGGAAATGAAAAGGCACTTTGGATCAGGAACGGCACAGGCCTTATATGGAGAATGGGCGCAACTGAAGTAAGTGAAGACGCCCAACCCATCTTTTTCTTTTCTGTTTTTTAAAATAAACTTTTGTGAAAACAAATAAAAATTAGACATGTTTTTTTAATTTTTAAAATATAAAATACAAAATAATTATTATATTTCAAATATTAAAATTACGTAATTACAAGTTATTTAAATTTTTATTCTTATTACATTTATTTTAACCTTGACTCTTTGCATTTTTTTAACATATTTTTTAAATTTATATTTTATTTTATATTTTTATGGAATATTATTTTTAACACTATTAATTTATTAATTTTACATGTAAGTAACATTAATAAAATTTAATATAACAAAGACCACAAAAATAATTTAAGTTAAACTAATATATAAATTTAAAAAATAAAATAAAAAAATAAAAAAAAATTTGAGTAAATGTGTTTTTAAGTCATTGACATATAAGTAATAATACGATTTAATATTTAAAAAATTATAATAATTAACTCGTTATTCTTCAGTCATTAATTTTTAACAAAAAAATAACATAAGATGTTAAATATTAAATGAATTTTAAAATATTAAAAATATGTACTTTTTAATTTTTCATATATCAATAACTAAATTATAATAATTGGTTAAAAAATTTAATCATATATTAACATTTAACCATATTTTTAAAGTATGAATTGTAGAAAATAAATTTATATTTCAGTACTTAACCATAAATTAATAAATAAATATTTGATATTCTTATACATTTTTTTTTAATTTATCAAAAACTTATTTTTTAATTATTAAAATAAAAGAATATCATAAAAGTGATTAAAAAATATCAAAATATCTCTACTATCCTAACAATTGTAGTTAAAAATATGTAACATTTCAACTACATAATTAATAAACAAATCAATACTCATATGTTATATTTTTACCATGTATGGAGCATATATTATATTTCTTACTTGTAAGCTATCTAAATTTAAATATTTTTTTAATATCTATAATTTCAACTAAGCATTTATGTTTATTGAACACCTAATAACTTAAACTTCATTTTAATTTGATTCTAAATTTGAGAATATTATATAATATTTTCTACCAAAAAATTTATGTGCACATTTATGACTCATTTCTTTTATAATTTGTTATTATTTTTTCATATACACATATAAATGTTAGTAAATATAATGGATTAAATATTTTTATATATAATTTAAAATGTTAAATTAGTGAACAAAAATATATTTAATCAAATAAGTACCAGAAATCAAGATATTTTCTTTTTTAAAAAAATTTCATTCTTTACTGAAGAAAGTAACTTAATTAATCTTATGAAAAAAAACTCATAAAATACATCTTTATAAATATAAAATATGTAACATGACCAATATTAACAAATTAGAGTAAGAAATAATCAAACATAAGTGAATTGTTAAGTGCAAAAAATATATTTTAATTTATGTGATTTATAAGTAAAAAGTAAAATATATATTGCATATTTCGTAAAAATATTATATAAGAGTACTAATTTGTTAATAGATTATATAGTTAAAATATTATATATGTTTAACTAAAATTTTTTAAATAATAGAGATATTTTAAAATTTTTTTATTAATTTTATAATATTATTCACTTTAATAATTTAAAAATAAATACTAGATAAATTTAAAAATATATATATAAATTTAAATGCTAATATAAAAATTTATTTTTTACAGATCATATTTTAAAAATATAATTAAATATTGATATATAATTAAATTATTTCACTAATTATTATAGTTTAAACTATTAATATATTAAAAACTAAAAAATATATATTTCTAATATTTTTATGAATCATATAGTATTTAATATCTCTTAATATTTTTTTTAATAACTAACAGTTTAAGTATGTATTTTAAATCGTATTATTAAAAAATAAAAAATATATTAACTCAATTATTTTTTTATTTTATATTTAAAGATTTTAAAAAATAACAATTGCTTTAGTGTCATGTTTGGTTTGGCGCAAAGGAAATGATGTCAATTAGAAGGCAGACTAGGGAAATAAGAGAATCAAAGTTTCTTCTGTTTATATACAGTGAAGTTACTAATTTGTCACAAAATTTACAGAACATGTAAGACAGGAAGCATTTTTGTTTATGTTAGAAGTGGGTCAGGACTCAAAGCTCGTTTTGGGGTTGTGTTTCGCCATCTGAAAAGGTCTTCTTGACCTTCTCTGTTGTCCTGTGGATGGTTTCGCCTGCTATATTAGCTGCTGATCTTGCACTATCCTCCACAGTAGATTTGCTCTTTCCTAAACTTTTAGCTATTGCTTCTTTCACCTTTTCCCCTGCTCCTCCTTCTCTTTCCCCTTTCGTTTCATCATCTTTTCTAAAGCTGCACAAGTTCAGTCACAAACACAATCAACTCGTGTTACTGATATGCTTTCAAAAATAAGTATCAATTAGCTTACTCTAGATTTGGGGGAAACGAACTGTGATACGCTTCTTTTACAATCTTCTTAAATATCTGCCATTGCCAACCACTTGCAGACCAAACTTTGGTGTAGATAGAATAGGCGTTTTTAAGTCTCTCCCATTCCGAAACCCATGGTTTCTTCCTCTGCTCCTCCGCCACATTTTGCTGCTCTTCAACTTCGATACTAATTGTAATAATAGACAACCAAAGGAACATGCACAGAATTAGCATAGCAGAAGCACCTCTAACTTTATCCATTTTGGCTTGGACGAGTTCTGAGAAGTGAGAAGGAGATAGCATTATAAATAAACAGTCATGTCCTTCTCCTTTTCCAAAGTGTTAGTTTCGCGACACGTTGGTCATTTACAACGTACGCAAGGCAAGGAATAGTTCATTACGTGGCTTTCTCCTATGTTGCATATCTTATACACGTTTCATAAAGCTCTTTTATCTGCCTTTTTATATTTGTACTAGAGTACTTCCACATTAGAACCCACTAGTTACAAGTTTAATATGATACAACTGCGCCGTTTGTTGATCCTTTGCTGTGCGTACAGCAAGATTCCAGCTTAATACGACTACTTAATCAAAGATCTTGATTAATAATATAATGTTTTCAATGGGACTTCTATAAAAATTTCATTGTTACATCATGCATCTTCCATCTTCAGTCACCCATTTCTTGGGAAAATACATTTGAAACTTTGATAACAACTTTACATTTGAATTCGATGCCTTCTAGATTTATATCTATAACCAAAACACAAAGCAACCCATTTCATGCAAAACACGTTTCTGTAAAGCATTTGTTAAATGTTCAACATACCAATTATGCGTGTGAAAAATAAGACTCCTTAAATATAATGAATAGCTGTACATCCTTCAATGTCTTTATATCCTTATTTCCTCTTTTTAAAACACCAAATATATTAAGAAATAGCAAACCACGCCTACCATTGGGTTCCTTCCGAACGCACTTTAACATGGAAGCTGAAGAGAAGGATACAGGATGGATCATAAATGCGGGAAACAAATAGCAATTTTCTTTTGTACTTGTAGACTAAATAGTTACAAAGTGTTATTATCAAGTTCAGATTGTAAACTGAATAATTACACTGATTCTTTGGTCCATTTGACAGGTACATATTCTCACAAAAAGAGATTATTTGGTATCTCTCTTACACTTTGAGATATGAGTACATAGGAAGGAGTAAAGCAAGAGAAGCAGTAAAGAAAGCCAACTATTGGTTATGATAGATATTCCTTTGCCAGTAGAAAACAACAAGTAACAGAACTTGTCTCACTACATGAAATCACATACTTAGCAAAAATAAACGAATAAGAATTTACCATTAGCTATACAACAAACTAGGAGTTCAGTGTGGACTGTGGAACGAAGACAAATTGGAAAATCATCACACTTAGGCTACAAACAAGCATCAATTTCTTGATATGGGGAAGAAGAATACCTAATAAGAGGTTTCTGCTGCACGTAACTACACTGGAATGACATCAATCTTTGACGTATCTTCACATCTCAGAACAATACCCTCAAGGCTAGCTGGAAATATACATTTAGCCCACTGGCAACCTGTAGCCAAAGGCTCTGGTGGAGGCACTATCATAAGCACATTATCATTTCTCTGAACAACTCCCATTACACTAACTGCGCTACCTTCTTTGATGTACCTACAAAAACATTTCAGGCATTCTCATAAGAACGTCTTCCCCATCCAAGGTTGATGCTTAAAAACAATAAGGGTTCACTGTCATCATCATTACTATCATGATACATGACATGAATTATGTTGAGTCCTACCTCCCCAACACTAACGGAAAGGAATTAAACTGAATATACCCATTCCTATCAATGAAGGACCTGGAAAATTTCAACTCCAGCCAGAAAAATACTTTACCCTTCTTTTAATCGCATTATACGATCATCACTTGAAAGGTTTCTTTCTCCCAACCAACGAAGAAACTCAGGGGACATGTCTTTATTGGCTGGGTTAACATCAATTACAAAAGAATCATCAACATAAGGAGTCAACCTTGCACCAAAGCCTGTTTTGACCAGTGCTCTCAATCCAGATTGGAAGTCAGAGATGTAAAAATCCACCACATGCCTCTGCATTAAATATAATTATAAGTATTAAAAAAATCTCAAATCTCCTATAGATAAGACTACAATTCCTGATATACACAAGTTCCCCATACAAGCAAGTCTAGCTTACACATGAAAATAGTTCAAAAGATTTGAACGCACGATTTCCATAAAAATAGCTCTATGTGGAATACTTAATACATCAGGCATGAAGATTCACTTTGTAATAGAAACAGCATACTCTCACAACATTTGCTCCAACCAAGATCAGATAAAAGCCACCAGAAATTGGAAAGTGTATGAACTCAGAGGCGCTAAGCCCCCAACATCCAGCTCCTCTAAAGTGCACCCTACACCTACACTTTAAAAAGTAAAGTGATGGGTAACCATTGATGAGAAAATCAATGGTTCAAATTTTTATAAAATAAAAGCAACTTAAGAATTACCAGATATGCAAAAATCAGTTCTCTTGATTTTATCATCAACAGTTAGTCGGTTCCCCACTTGCACTCAATTAAAAGTAACAAAGATAGGGTAAGAAGTGCCTAAAAACCAAGTTCAGCTAATAAAAATTAAATCTAGGGCTTTGTAAAGAATAATAGAGGGGGGGGGGGGGGGGAACTCTATAATTAGTTATTAGGCATACACCATATAAGTGAACTAACAAATAAATTTAAATTATGGATAGATTTGTGCATGCATGCACACACACACAAAAGTAGAAGCAGAAGTAGTTGGGTGCAGGCAACTTTAAACATCTTTCCTAGAGATGCAAGTCAAGGGCAACTAGAAAACATTTTTTAAAGGTATAAAAAAGGAAGTAAATAAAAAGTGTGAATGAAAGGAATACATGGAAAAAAACATGTGAGATTTAAAAACAAGGAGGCTGAGACAAATGTTCACATAAGCCAAATGCATCGAATCAGAAAGCACAATATCTAATTGATCTCCATGTCCAAAGATACGGATAAGTCTCCAAAAATACTTTCTATCCATTATATGATACGGAGAAGTCTCCAAAAATACTTTCTATCCATTATATGCTCAAACTAGTGAATGAAATCTAAATTTGAGAACATAGTCAAATTGTAAACAGATTATTGCAATTACCTCAGCTGATCTGACTCCCCATGTAAAATGGCGATGCTTAGGATTGGCTGCTTTTGAATCCCATCCTCGATATTCGTACAAGCTTGTAGATGTATAGACGCATCTAGGGACTTTTCGAAAGGAGGACTCAAGTGGAACATTACCACAGGTTACCACCTTCAAAAGGCGCACACAACAAAATGTTGGTCCACTTCTCTCAGTTATGCATATATAGCAACATAAAACAGCCAAAATGATACAGTTCCAGACAACAGACAGCAGCCAACCATTCCAGTCAAGATTACCAGGGGATCCATCACATAGAAACCACTTATCCAACAAACAATGGATGAAAAAACAAATGACTCCACAATGGGAAGGGTGGTGACTGGTGGGGCATGGATGTGTGGGTGTGTTTTAGTGCCTTTCACTTGCCTTTATGCACATTCAATTGTACTATACATGTATATGCCAATATTAACTGATAACATACCCCAGAAACTTTCACAAATTGCCCATTCTTGGCAGTTCTAAGCTCCGTGTCAGGATAACAAGAAATGAAACCAACAATGGCTCTCCTCCCGAAACAACTATTCCAAGTGAACAAAGCAGCAACAGCACCAAAAAGGATTTCTACAACAATGAGAAGGATGGCATTGCAGACAGCTCCAAGAATAAAACCACCAGCAACGAATCCCATAACAAAAATCAGAATTACAGACCACAGTATTGGCTTTGGGAAGTTCTTCCTGAAGGAATATTCATCATCTAGGCTAAGAATGGTCACAGCTGGATTGTGAGCAACAGAAGAACTATGTGATTTCTTTGATCCTATAGACTCTAACGGACCAGATACCTTCCTTGGAGCCCCAGAAGAATTTAGTGGGCCAGATGTGATAAGACCAGTGGTAGGAAGAATGGGTGGAATTGGACCAGAGTTTTGGCGTGAATATCCACCAGATTGAGGGCCAGATGACTTCTTAATTGGTTCCCCATGTTTATTCAATGGACCAGAGTTAGTCTTCTTTGAGACTGAAGCAGACATGCCACCAGCAGAGACATTACCTGATGTGGTATAAGCAGCACGAGCTGCTGCATTTGGTGTCACAGGTCCAGAATGTGAAGCAGCACCTGCAAATGATCCAGTTCTTGAGGGAGCATTATTTAATGGGCCAGATTTTCTAGATTTAGAACCATCTGCGGGGACATCAAACATTTTCCCTAATTCTCCGGACTTCTTGATGTCACCACCAATATAGGGCATTGCAACTGAGCTCATTGTAGGAGTCCTTTCTTTTGGCTGTTCAGGCCGCCCGGATACATACAGGCCATTACTGAGCTGATGAGATGGGAATCTGGAACCCATCAGGCTTCTTTAAACCAGCCAAAAAGAAGTACCTCAATGAGAAAGAGTACCAACGTTCTGAACTGCAAACAGTGAAATGGATAAAGACAATGTAAACAAAATCTGTTCATAATTCCCAACTTCAATGGACAGATATCTCTACATTTATCTAGAGAAAAAGTCATAGTATCCAAAACCTTTCCATTAAAATCCTTATGAGCAAAGGAGTCAACAAATTTGGAATTCAAGTTACTTTTTTGGCTTGGACAACAACAGAGAATAATCACATTCCATTATAGTATCCATATGAAACCTTCAAATAAAGGCAAGAGAATCACCCTGCACCATTTTCTATAACAGGATCAGCATGCGAAAATAGATATTATGTTAATTTGATTAAATTAGTTTGGCCATAAGATTGAAAAGGGATAATATTAACTTATAAAAATGGATCACTGCTAAGCAGGAGTATGTGGCTTTTTGAAAAAAACAATAAACCAAAACATTTCTAGGCAGAAAGAGTAAACGAAGAAAGTAGACGTAGCCAAAAGTTGAAGACAACAGGGAAAATGCAATGAGGAACAACAACAACAACAAACAAGGCCTTTTCCCTCTAGGTTCGGCTACATGGATCAAGCAGCGCCATCTTGACTCATTTCTATGAATAGAATAGCTGGGTCAATCTTATAGAAGCATCTAGACCATCAGAGTATATTAGTGACTGTGATTAGGTTATACTTCAACAGGGACAAACATCTAAAACTAATATAGCGAGTCTCCCCATTTCTGTCTTTGGACGATTACTAAAAACGATTTTAAAAGCATCTATGAATAGAATAACACCTGGCCATAGAAAAAAGGAAAATGAGCAGAGGCTAAACCATCATAAACCAAACTGACAATGCTATTAGCGGATCTGACGTAAAAAGATATTTCAGACCCAAGGCTACACGGATCTCTGAAAAATGGGCTCGAGGGCAGAAAACCCAAATTGTAAGCATCCGAGGTCCAGAGATATTTTTAGAGTAATGTTAAATAAACATGGTATTGCAATGCGGGAAAAAAGATGGAACCCTTGTTCAGAAATAGAATTGATTCGACCTGATAAATTTTTTTTCAGTGACTACGTAGCACCAAAACAGACACAAAAAGAATAATAATAATAATAATAATAATAATAAGTAACCCCTATTTGAATGAAATTAAGTTCTTACGAATATCCACATCAGAAAGTGCAACAGAAACGTAATCAAGGTCGGAAGCACAAATCTTCAAAATTTCACAGCTCGAATCAAGAAACAAAAAGAAACCCACATCCCCAGCTGAACAGTATCGATGCAATGAAGATCTACTTATGGAGATTGGGAGCTGAATATTGGGCAGAGGGAACATGAGAAAGAAGTGCGAATGGGAAATAAAAGGAAGTAATGAAAGTTGAGTAAAGGCACCTTAGGAGGAAGAAGAAGAAGAAGACGTGAAGGAAGATTAATGCAGGTGAATCAAAAAGAGTAGTCGCAGTGGTAGTAGAAGTGATTTGTGGTGGTTATGAGTTAGAGTCTGAGATCCCATCTTCATAGCATTCGCCATCTCTCTCTCAAATATTTTGGGTCACAGTTGGGTGTGGCACTATAAAAAAGCCCCTCTCTTCAAGGAGCCTCAACAACTGGTAGTTGTCTCGTCCAACAAAACCCACCAAACAGAGGAAAAGATAATTATTTTAATTATTAGCTCAAAACACACCTGCCACGGTTCCACCCCCTTTTAGTTCTACCTCACTACCTTTTGTTCTTAATCTCGGTTGATTTTATCCTCATTTCATTGTAGAAATTAAAAGGATAACTTATTCATTCAATTTTCCTCTTTTCACTTAATACTTAAATTCATGTTTGTATTTTAGAGATTAAATTATTAATTTTTTCTTTTTAATTTTAATCTAATTTAGAGTTATTCATACCAAATCTAGTCTAACTCAATAATAATTTATTCAATTCAAAAATACTGATTTCTAAAATGTATATAATTATATATATATATTAACATTATTTTTGGTCCCAACTCCGAATGCTAATCTTCATGTAATTAAATATAGAATTAAGAGAAAATTATTATTTAGTAATTAAAATAATTAATGAAATTCTAAAAACTCTGTGGTGCGTTGCACATTGGTAACAAGCTTGAAAATGTCAACAACGGATCAATCATAGTCTTAGACTCAAATAATAGGATCTTACTTTTAGAAAATTTACTAGATTGTAAAGCAAAATGGCAAATGTGTATATTAATTTTTTTAAAAAGATTAAATTTTATTTTATTCTTTTGTAACTTTTTTTTATAACTTCTTATTCTTTTATATGTTTATATTATATATTATACAATTTAAAAAATTAAAGAAAGAAAAAAATTTAAAATTATTATAATATAAATAAATAAATAAAAGTAAGAAAGATTTTTTTAAAACAAGCAGTACACTTAAATGGTTGCGCACTTATACGTCACTGGATCGTCTGCTGTTCGTGCTGTCGCTCCAATCGTGGCCGTCCGCACATTCGCCTAGTCAAAATGAGGCCAGGTGGACTTCTTTTTTTTTTTTTTACCTCCTTCAGACATTATACAGCATAACTGCCATAAAACATATAGGACAGCAAGCTTTGCGTATCTTGGAAGACATATCATGCCTGTTTGCAACCAAATCCTTATTTTCACACCATGCTAGGAACAATCATAATAATGATAATATCTCATTCTTCTTTACGATTGTTCCTTTTCGTTATAGAAAAATTCAAGCTTTTATTTTCACATTCCTTGCTTTTATGTATCATTCCTTGCTGTATATTTTTCTGGCTTACGTTTCTATACCTATATTTTCTCCCAAATTGTTGCAAAGGGGAAGAGGATAAAATAAAATTCATTCTTTCTCGTTGGAATATTTATTTTCGTAGTTCACTCAGAAGCCAGGGAATATTGAGTACTATGGCGTTTATTCTTGTGATTTATCATTGTCTTTATGTATGTTGTGATACAAACTACTTGTTTACTAAAATGTCTAATAAAAGTAGTGTACAGTCGTGATGTCAAGCTTCAACGTGAGAAGTAGTAGCTGAGATTTTACATTATATATCAAACATCATGAGGGCTAGAGAATATTAATTTCTAAAACTTAGCCAAACTAGAAAAGAAGTTAAACTAGAGAAATGACTATATAATTTCCTAGAGGTGAAGGAGAAGCTCGACAAGAAAGAGCTCCCCGTCAAACCTGAGTCCAGTAGACTCTGAAGGCTGAAGAATGCCATCCACCATTCCACCAAACACATAAACATAACGCCCAGAATGGTCTGCACAGGCACGATGAAAGGATCTGCATTTGGCCTCGCACCCATTTGATCTCCACACTTTCCACATCCCCTTGAAGTTTGACCTCACTCTGCTTGTGCTTTCTTGCGTGTGCATGCTATTACTACTATTACTAATGTAAGGCACAGCACTCACATCTAATACACAGAAATCATCTTTCCTATGTCTGTACGAGTCTTCTCCTCCATGTATCAGCAACCTCCCACCCAAAACCATTGTGGCAGAGTGACCAACTCTGCTTAGTGAAACACCCTCTGCTACATCATACACTATTTGAACCCAAGTTAGTGCATTCAAATCCAATACCCACACATCATCAAGCACCTCATAACCCATTCCTCTCCCTCCAAATACTACTGTTCTGCTTCTCCCAATGCATGTTAAAGTGTGTCCTGAACGAGCTGGAGGGGATGGATTGGTCACTATCTCATGCCACGTCCCGGAGCAAGGACTATCTGTGTCTGAGAGCTCCAACACCCACGTATCCCCCAGACGAAGGCCATGGAGCCCAATGCCTCCATGGATTACCATTTTCTTGTCATCAATGCTGCAAGCAGCATGAGCCCCTCGAGGGGTTGGTGCAATAGACCCTACGTCGAGCAATTCCCAGGAGAATGTAACGACGTTGTTGTCCCTGTATGTTACTTGTCCCACCCACGTATCGTTTTGACGGTTCCCACGATCATTGATTCCTCCAAAGAGAACTAGGAAATCACCCATTTCCACACATGTATGCCCAAATCTCCCACTTGGAATACCTGAATTTACCTTGTGCCATTTTAACTTTCTTCGGAAGTCATTACCTATGTATGCCACCCATGTGTCATCAACATGTCGTCCTAAAAGATCAATTATATGTTGGTCAAGAGTCAAGGAAAAATGATAAATTAAAGGGAAAACTATGTATAGTTCTCTTGAATTATAACTTAATTATAATTTTGGTACACACTTTAAAATGTAACACTACGCCTTCTTAAATGAACAAAAGTGAAAATGTAACATATTAGTTAAAACTAATGTCTAAAAAAAACTACTTTATTTTTTGATACCTTCCCTATTATCTTCTCCAATTTTCGCTTTTGTACAATTTCTAATGTGCATTTCTTCCATGTTTCCAAATTTTGAGACATCAATTTTTATTTGTAATATTTTTATCTTTTATAATAGTTCAAGAGGGTTACATATAGTTTCCACAAAATCAAACTCTTCTTTCAACAATACTGATCCTAGGAGTAATGGTAATAGCATATGACATGACTATTTGAGATTTGTCAAGCCATGTAAGTAAGAAAGAGTAATCATCATTTAACCTTTCATTCCCCCCCTTTCTCTTTCCCTTTAATTCTTTCCCTTCCCTTCTACTTCTCATTCCCAAAGAGACCTAAGGTAACGTCTAATGGCCATATCTCATGTGTTGTAGATCAAATTGCAGGATGCTAGGCTAGATTTTGTATGTGAGAATTGGAGCTCATAATTATGAAACTCTCAGGTCACCATGACTGACTTGTTCAATAATCAGAATCATAAACAAAATGAGACTTCAGGGAAGTAAACATAATATATACCTAATTCTATTAAAATGGTAAAATATTGGGATAATCAAACTTAACAAGAAAATAAACACGAATCCACTTCACTCTTCAAGACAATTTATGCCATTCCATATTCTCTAAGAAGCATGCTTATGTCAAAATGACTTTTCTTTGTTCCAAAAAATTAGGGGACAAACGAAAACAGTAACACAAGCGAGATGAGATATGTGTATGCAGAAAAACAAAAGCAGAAGCTATGTTTATAATTATTGAAGAAAGGTAGAAATTAAAAGAATATAAAATAGGGAGGAAAAAGAGAAGAGAAACAGACCTCCCTCACAGCCGCCACCAAACAAGACCAGACAATCAGAGAGAAAGTTGAGAGAGTGAGAAGCTCGGGGGGTGGGGAAATCCAATTGAGCAAGAGGGTCAGACAATCTATGCCAATAAACAGAATCCAGAGCAGAGACTTGCTTGTAGAGCCTCATCCATGGATATTGAGGGTGATTGCTATTGCTAGACTTGAGGGCATCGACGCATCTGGAACCCCAGTCCCTCCTACACACAGATTCCCACACAGTGTCAGAGCAAGAGACAGCTCTCAATCTCCTGCATGTCATGGATAGAGAGAGAATTGCATCGACGGGTAGGAGCAGTAGTATTGTGAAGAGGTGGTCCTGAGCTATGTTGGTTATTGGTGATCCACCATAGCTCTGAATCTGATTCTCCTCCATCAGCATGGGAAAAGCTTCTTTGCGTGGATCTATGGCTTTGTATAGGGGCAGAGGCCAGACACAGCAGAAAGAGGATTTTGATTGTTTCTACAGATTGTTGTTGTTCATTGGGGTTGGAAGATAAATTGGTAAAATGGGTGTTAGTTGTTTCAAACAATAGTAAATGCTTGCCGAAAGAGATTGATTGTGGACAGGAAAGAGGGGTGCCCATTTTGTTTGTCGTCTTTGTGAAATTATGAGCCTTGTTTTAACCTTGGAGTCTTGTGCAGCCTGCTTGTGTGCTTTGTCACGGTTTTGGACAAGACACTTACACTTTTATCCCATAAAGAAATCATTTTTAGCGCTTACGGGAGAGGCTTTTGTTTAGGCCTTAACTCTCGAATCTTTATGTGCTAATTTTTCTTATCACAGAAGCGTAACATCAAATTCAAGTACGTTTTGCATTATGAAGCTCTTGAATCTTCGGTTCAGTTCAGCTGGCGGCGTTCTTATTTGGCCTGTGCTTCAACTCATTTCATTTTCTATTGGTTTCTAATATTTAACATGACTTGTATGGCCTTGGGCTTCTGCCAAGTCATAGTGGAAAGAGGAAACAAACTTATAGCAACAGTTACAGCTTTGAAACTACCCAAAAGGGGATGAATATGTCTACATCCGGATTGACATGATGCACTTCCCAATAAGGTTGAATTATTACCTTCTGATCAAATGCCCAGTCATCGGATAACATTGATTAATTTTTCATTACAAGTAATCAATCTTGTCAAGAAAACAGAAACAAATTTCTGTTAGTGTCTTCCCAAATTTCGCCGTGCCTTTGATAATGATAATAAACTTTAGATGCAAATGAAAACACGGCAATGGCATACACAGACATCAGACACATACGAGGATTGATTTACAAACAAATACATAATACGAAATTTATGCCAGGATTCATTTACAACTTACTTTCACTAGTCACAGTGCATTATAAATGAAAGTGCTAGGTTCGTTTATCCAGGTCGTTTTCATTCTTTCTTTTTCTGCCTTCCACCTTTTTTTTTTAAACCTAGAAGGAAAGACTAACGAAGCTCACATCACACATGCCCACAAATGAGAGGAGGGAAAAGGAAAACGGGGAGGGGGTTCAATATAAGTTAGGAAAAGCATACACTATTATTTCTTTTAAAATCTTATTCCTAGTTGAGGCATTCGTTCATAAGCCACAAAAGTCATTCCCAGTTAGCCATACATCAAAATCCTTCTAGATATGATACAATTCGGTGCATGTCAGTCCATCAACAAGCGGACTACGGACTTCTACAACACACGAAGAATAGCATTATTAGGTCCAAAATTGTGAAGACCAGAAACTCAACACAGTTCAGTTGTCTGTCTTGTCTACAATTAAGCGGAGAATAAAATAGGCACATCCAACTTTTTTATTTCTGCAGATTGTACACACGTCCTTTGTGTACTAATTTCCAAAGAGCAGCTTTAGCTTCTTCTAATGTTTCCACACTCTGCCCGTCCTCAAATGATATCCTCTGTATGTTGAACTGCTTACAAGACAAATAATTCAGACATCCGCTGCTAAAGTTTGAAATGCCAAATTATGTGTTGTCAAAAAAGCATACCTGGGCACCTTGACGAACCCTGATATCAGTTCCCTTGCTGTCTATAGATATAAGTGCTGCATCATCAACCTCAGTCTCGGTGGATAGAAGCTCCTTTAGGGGCTTTGAGAAGATGGCATTCAGTTCCTATAGTTACATAACTATAGCAAGTAAGCCTCATGAAGCAAAAAATGAAGTGAATGACCCTTCCGAATTCCAAATTTATATCTAGTCATGTAACCAAATACTGATACACCACTTACTAATCTATCTATCTCCAGCCAACAGGCTTTAAAAAATATTAAAAAGTTCCTTCCAAACCATACCCAACCCCAATCAGTTCTTTAATTAGTAATTACCCCACCTAATGGAAAGAAACTTTGTTGTTTGTTGTTGTAAACGGGGACAAAGAGGGAGCCAGTTTATGTGAGCATAAATATTTGTTTAAAATTTGAAGGCTTTATTTTTTTTTCCACGCAATCTGATTTTCTATTATTTTTTTCCTAAGCAAGAATTCAAAAAAGTCACCTTTAGGTTCTGCTCACCACCATCAACTGCAATCTTATCAGGTTTAAGGGTCTCATATTCCTTCACATCCACCCAAGCAACAGTACCAAAGCCTCCAATGAAATATATGTCACTGCCAATGATGAATTGATTCAATTACATATAAAAGTTTATGATAATCGCATCCAACAAAGAAGAATTCACAATCTCTAATTCCACATAACTTACGTTTAGTCATTTCAATTTTCTTAAGAACTGCAATTTCTCTTATGAAACTTGACCTTTTGCAATCACAATAACAGTCTCAAGTTCCATAAAAATTTCTGACAAAGAAAATCAATTAAAGGGACTGACGCAAGCAATCAATATCAAGCTTACCACAAAGGTATTGATGATTTTACCAATGTGTGTGTGCAGTAGTGCGCTTGATTCAACACCCAAAAATTGATTTATTGGTATTTAAAAAGTGGAAACACGTTTTCCTGTCAAGGTCTAGCATAAATTCACTCTCTGAAAAATATTGGCAATTATGACTGAAGTCCAGGAAAATGCCATAAAAGATTGTTTGCCCAATGCAGTATGCATGAAGTACATCCATTTGATCAAAGTAAAAATAGAGGTAGAGAATCAACAACCTTATACTCTGCATCCTAAAATAGTAGAAGTTTCCCCACTGTTGTGAAGGCCCCTGTTGATGTTTTGCAATGTACTGCTTATGAGCCCATTCCTGCAAGTACAAGTAGATACCATGATTCACATTCAAACACACACTAAATCCAAAGCAGCTAAGCTAAGTATATTCCAGGTACAAGTGCACAGCTGCTGATCCACAAGTCCAAATCAGTCAGCTAATTACCTGTTGATCTTCTGGAAGTGGATAGACATCACCAAAGATAGTTACCCTTGCATTGGATAAGCCACTCCATCCAGGTATCTAATAAACCTAACTATCAATAAAATCCATAAATGGAGAATAACAAGGAGCAGAAATATAAAAGGTTGGAGAGGAAATATTTAACCACAAACCTGAACAACAAGGGTGCATCTTGGATCAGCCAACAAATTCCTAGTGTGAATGGCAAGTGGTGAAAATGAAAATATTGGATCTGGAAATAAAAAATATATTTTAAGATTATAAAGAAACAATATCAACGAACAAGTAAACCATAACAGTTGTGCTCCTCTGCATTCTACCCAATAAGACAAAGATCACCCCTGAGACAGACTTAAAAAAGGAATTATCTTCCCCAGATTCTGTTCAAGACAATAATGAATGGTGCTAATACAATTAGGTACAATTTGAAATTGGAAAATCTTGAGTGGGAAAGTGAACTTAGTTCCATTCTCCTGTTACCATGCTTAAAATTGTTTTAAAAATTATATTGGAATCTTCTACAACCCACGCCCATACTCCAACTAGAGCAGGAATGTGAAATTCAACACCTACATGTATGTTATTCATAATCCAATCTGTGTAAAGATTGAAGAATGGAGCTCTGCTTATCCCATTAACTTAGTTGACTCTACCAACAAAATCTAGGATTAAGGAAACTTATTATCACAATTCTTATCGACCCAAATCTTTGAAGTAGGCTTTCCAACTCAATCTCCCATAGAACTTATTTAATCCACGGATAAACAACCACTGAATTCCATATGCACATCAAATATATATATATATATATATATGAGAGGAAATGGAAATAAGTCAATCAAGTAATTGAACTTACGGCCCATTGAATCAGGTGCAAAATCTACGAGAGAACCAAATGGATATCCTTCTCGTCGGTGGTGCATCCGAGACATCACAGTGCACAAATGAGCAAATCTAGCCTTGAAGTAAAGAAGGAAAAGATAATTTAGTATTCATCAGGGGAATCCATGAATCAAATTAGGCTAGAGTCAGCATTGTAGCAGGATAGCAATATCTGGTTTTAAGTCATACTGCTGGCAACACCAGCTTCTTACCTGTTCCATCAAATTGCGCACCGCTAAGGCCGGTCTAGGTAAACCATGAGCTGAGGTTGCACTCTGCACCCCACCAGAAATTGGTGTTCTGAAAAGTCCAGCTCTTGTACCTCCACCTGCTCCACTTCCACTGTGGGTTGTGGCAGCTGTCAGTGGCAGGTCCGTCTCTAATGCCTGATCGGCATCCTTATCACCACTCTGAGAGTGGCTCAAATTTTCCTTTAGAATTAGAGGGCAACCAAGTCATTACTATAAATGATCATATCTTTTAAGAACCATGAAGCCAACAACAAAACGCTTGGAGGGAGAGGGAGGACGTGAGAGAGAAAAAAAAACAAAGGGCAAGTTTATGGGGGGCTTGAGACTTGGACATTGCCTTCTCACATGTCAGCTTTTCTTTTTTAAAATTTTTTATTTATTAAAGTTTTGTGAGGGGGAGGGGTCTCCAAACCCATTCCCAAAAACAAATAGCATGTAACTCATTAAACTGCACTTCAAAATTGATTAAAAAAGGAGTCACCGTCCATATTATTCATCCAGGTATGTATTATGTACTGCATACCTTTCTTTACCAACACAATGTTGTCATATAATCTCTCATCTCTTAGATGACTGCAGTTTTCTTTTCTTACCTATCCATCTATTTGGATCCCATTAATCTTTCTGACATCCAAAACAGTGGGTACATATAAATACACACACACGCCCACCAGCATATAGCAAGATAAAATGTACTAGCTGATCAACCACCATATACCAAGATCTTTAACCATTATTCGTGGAACTGCACTAATTGGTCAGCTGTAGTGTGCCGAGTGAGCTGATTAATTACACGATGTACGCAAACACATAGGAGGCATCGGTTTCCTTACACTTCCATGAATTATAAACTACGCGAATATATAAAAATATAGATCAGACTGACCCGCGCAGCCCACCATGAGCTACAATCGAAAGGCTCACTCGTTTTTACATGCAGAGGCATTGGCTTTTATATATTAGAAAATCAATGGGACTTAGACATTCTATATAACGTCAACTAACTGTGCTATCAAATATCAACGACATCCTGGATCGTATTCTGAAAAGATACACCGTATTCAACCAAGAGCACTTCAATACCAATAAAAATATCAAAATTAGGAACATCGTAAGCGGTCTTTTACGAACAAATAGACGCATACATGCCTAGTTGTTCGGGAATTGTAAAAAGGTACCTCAGGAAAACTTTCTTGAGAAATTAAACCAAAACCATTATCTACAGCCTTCCCTTCTTCGCCTTCGCTGGGAACCTCATGTGCGAGAGCGGAAACACGAAGGCCAAGAAATTGTGAGTGCTCGGTGATTTTCAGTGACCCAGTTCGGTTGTTCGCTGTTCTGATGGAAGATGGGGAACGGAGAACAGAATAAGTCTCCGGCAACTTGGGGATAGACACAGAGCTCGAAAGGGCTTCCATGGAAGAGAGAGAAGAATAAGGAAGAGGTGTAGAACCAGAAAAGAAGAACCTGGACTACCTAGCTAGAATGATGTTCGAGGGCATATGAATTGTGACTTGGCCTGGAACGCCGAATCCAGGGCGCAACAATTTTGGCGGATGAAAGAATATAAATGACACGTTGCGGTGTTTTTCTTTTCTACTTTTCTTTTTTTTTTTTTTTGGCTTTTTCCCCAAAACGGTAGAGCATTTTAACTGGTGATGGTGGTGGGGCTCTTCTGAGATAAACACTTCATGGCTTGTTTGGATCAAAGGGAATTGTACCTAACCAAAAAAGTGTTTTTTCACCAAAAATAAAAGTGTTTAGGCAAAAACATTTTACGTTGTCAAATTTTATATTAGTTTTAATTTTTTTAAAAATATTTTTATAATTAATTTTATCTTTAAAATTTTAAATTATAATCGATTTTATTTCACAATTTAACGTTATTTAAATTATTAACAAAAATTAATAACATAATGTTACATTTGAAAAAAAATACAAAATCGTCATTGCAGCCGATCAACTCATGAAATATTCATTGAAGTTTCTATTGAATAATTTTTTTAAATCTGATAATGATTAAGTGAAAGTAAAAATATTATAATTCAAAAATATATATTCTTTGTTTAGTGTTTAAATGTTATAAAAATATTGTTTATATTCTTAAAATTTACTATTAAATATCATGTTATTATTTTTCATTAATAATTTGATAGCATTAGGTAATAAAATAAAATTAATTATAATTCAAAATTTCAGAGATAAAATTGAATGCGACAAAATTTTATGAATGCAATTAAAAATTATTGTAAAATTTAAAAACATAAAATATACTTTGTATTTATTTTGTAGTCTTTTGCTATTTTGTAACAAAAGGAAATGAGTAAACCTAATTTTTTTATTTCTTAAAAATTCATAAAATTATAATTTAATTTTTAAAAAATTATAATACATTTTTTTTAATTTTTAAAAAACCACCAACATAATATGTTAAATGCATATATATATATATATTATTAATATTTTTGTTAAATACTTCGTTAATAAATTAATATATATAAAATTCTCACTCCGCCACTTAAAAAAATTTAAAAAAATATATCATAATATTATTATTTTGAGAATTATAATCACTTTACATAAAAAAAAAAAAAAATCTTTAATTTATTCAAAATAAATTCTTTGTTTTTTTTATCTTTCTCTTCTTATAAAAAAATATGAAGAGATTGAAATATACATGATCTAAAATCTATTCTTTTACGTTTGACTCATAAAATCCGATTAATTTCCTAGTCACACTCTCTCTTTCCACATTCTTATTCACATTGACAATTGACACAAAATGTTGGCAACCAAAATAATGTTGTTTTTAGTTTTTATTTTGGAAAAAAAAAAATCATTGTAACGAGGGATGTTTATTGGTTGGGCTAACTCGATAAATTTAACTTAACTTGCCAATTTGAGTTATATTGATTTAGGTTTAAAAATTTAACTCATTCACTTGACAGGTCAGTTAATATGTTTAGAAATTTTTAACTTGTTGAACCTAATCTACTAACTTTTTTTAAAATACTTTTTATATAAATATATCTTATTTTAATTTATTATTTATAATTTTACATAATATATATTTTATTAAATATTAATTAAAATACATTATTATTTATTATTAAAATAAATAGACTAATTTCATTCTTGCATTGTGTACAAAATTTAGTTTAAAAATTATTAAAAATTTAAGATTAATTAAAACCAACAAAAAGGATTAAAAAAAAGTAAAAAAAAAATCAAATTAGACTCAACACATCTAGTTAAATGGTTGGTTGAATTGGTTGAATTTCATTGTTTAATTTTGTTTACTCTAAACCAACTCAACCCATTTATCATTAATCGATTCGATTTAATTTTTTCCATGACTTAACCTGGGCATACCTATAATGGTAACAACACATGAATCTTTTTATATGATATAATATATAATTTTAAAGATCAATGACTATAATGTCTCAAAATTATTATAATATAGGTAATATTAATATAATATTTTTAAAATTAATTTTATACAACTATTTTAAAACATATTATTGTGATTCATATTGATTCGATTGGTTTAAATGGTGACCTGGCCACTAAATCAATCAAAGTCAACATTTGAATTATTTTTCAATCAACTTGGTCATAACCCAAATCAATTGATGGATTTTTATTAAGTCGATGACCCAACATTAATTTGATCCTTTTTTTTAAGTGAGTTTGTTTAATTTTGGTAAATTATGATACTATTTTTATATGATGTTAAATTTATAACATGCATTGGATTTAGTTGTTTAATGTTTGTTAATACTCAATGTATAATACTAAATGTTCAAACATATGTATTATATTAAAGTGAGTCCAATATAATAATAATAATAATAATAATAATAATAATTATTATTATTATTATTATTATTATTATTATTAATTTGGTGGCGCTTAATTTCTAATTACTTTGTATGATTTTATGATTTTGTTACTTTTGTACATCATAAACAACTAATATATTATAATTTGTTTCAAGTTTAACACTTGTGTAATACTCAATTACTTATTCAATGTTTAATTTTAAATAATAAATTTTTTAAGTGGTAATAAATAAATTGAAGACTAATTTTAAATTTATTTTGAATTGTATAGTTATAACTTGAAGTATACTAAACTTATAATTTAATATTTTTATTTAATAGTGCATATAATTTTAGAATAACCAAAACTAATTTTATTATTTAAATTTATTTATTTATTTTACTGATTGAACCAATTTTTTAATGACCTAACAATTAAACGTGTGACTCAATGATTTGATCTCTTTACTCAGTCAATGATTGATCCAAATTTAAAAATTATGTTAAAAAACAGAATTAAATCAGACAAAATGAAAAAAAATTCTTAAATACATGGTGTTTACATGAAATTAAATTATTATTATTTATTTTATTTATCATATAAACCCTATAATTTAAGATAAGAATAATTAGATGAATATTATTAGTTACTAAATAAATGATTATCCACTAACTTCTTGCCAAAGTGGCTCAAACTCTGTTTGGTTTCACAAATACGTGGCATGACGTGACATGAAACATAGTGATTAGATGTCAAAATGAATCATACCTTATAAATTGACCTATTGAGTTTTATAAAATTTACAAGGTTGAACTAAATTTTTTTTTAATTGAATTGAAAATGGCCCAACTTGGCTCGATCCCAAAAGATAAGACTAATGGACTAAGACTAGGCTAAACCAGTTTAGATTATCTTTTTAAAAATATATTTTTAATATATTTTTTTATTTTTAATATTTGTGTAATTATTTGATGACATGACTTTGACCTTAATGATAAAATTTTGTTGACTTTTTATTTAATTTATATAGTTACTTTAATTCATATTTTATTATTTTAAATTATAAATAAAGATAAATATTATGCTAAATAATATTTTACAAAAGATAATGTAGTATGATAGAAGATAAATGATAATAAAAAATAAAGTTAAGATAAATTTATAATTTTTATTTTATAATATTGATATATATATATATATAATAAGTTTATGTATTTTAATAGTTTGTAATATTTATAATTTATATAATCTACTATAATTGTTAACCTAGCTTAGTCTTAAACTTTAATAGAGCTAAATTTTTATTTACTTATATCAAAAAAGAGAAAAAAAATTTAAATATATCTATTGTATCACTTCATTTATATATTGATCAATAAAATCTAACTAAAACTTATTATTTTATGTATCATATTAATTTTTTAATTTAAAATAAAAAATAAATATTATGCTTAAAATATAAATAATGTGGTTTAATATATATACTTAATTTTTTTTTTTAAATAAACCAACCTCGCCTCACCTGACTTCATCTTAAAATGCAAACAAAGCCACGCCGAGTGAACACTGACCTATTTTGATAGCTATGTAAGCGTTGAGTCGCACGTGTAAGGCTAAAGTTCCTTGTGGTTGTCATAACGGAGACTATAGAGAGCAGGCGGAGGAGGACCATTCCAATTCCAACTTCAAATTCCGAATTCCAGATTCCATTTCTTTCATTTCATGTTTCTGCACTGCAAGTCCGTATCCGTTGACTGTTGCTATGGACTCTTCTCACATGCCCAACAAACGTCCGCCTGACCCTACCTACGACCTCCCGACTCCATCCGCCAAGCGCCGCTCTCACCCACAGCCGGCGCCCTCTCCTGCCGCCGCTTCTCTCAAACCCTCCTCTCCTTCTGACACCATCTTCCGTATTCTCTGTCCCGCCTCTAAGACTGGAGCCCTCATTGGCAAAGGCGGTTCTGTCATTCGCCACTTTCGAGAGCTTACCGGAGCCAAAATTCACGTTGATGACTCTGCTGCTTCCTCCTCCGACGAGCGTGTCATTGTTATTGTTGCTGGTGAGCAGCACCAAGAACAGCAGCGACAAGGCGCCGTTGGTTCCAACAATTCAAATTCCAGTGCCGCCGATTGCGATGACGGATCGCCTGCGCAGCAAGCTTTGATTAGGGTTTTTGAGAGGATGGCGAGGGTGGACGAGGACAGAGCTGAGGACAATGTTAATAGCGGTGGTGGAATTGAGACTAAGAGTTTGGTGGTGTGTAGGTTGCTGGCGCAGGGTAATCAGGTTGGATGTGTGCTTGGCAGAGGAGGGAAGATTGTGGAGAAGATAAGGCAGGAGAGTGGGGCTCAGATCAGGGTTTTACCCAAGGATCAACTCCCAGCTTGTGCATCTCCGGGAGATGAATTGATTCAGGTGATGCTTTCTTCTTTTCTCTCTGATTCTCTCTCGCTCTCTTGTTTCTCCTGTCCCGTTGTATGCAATGTAGGTTCTAAACGTTAATTTAATTTGACGGGTTTATGTGATTATTCGATCTGTGTTTGAATGAGGCGAATTACTTAGAACGGTATGTTGTAAGAAAGCGTAGAGAAATTGCATATCCATTCTATCTTCAGTCTGCTTCGTGTTTGATTGCAATGAGTTGAATTCTCAAATGAAGATATTAGAATCAAAAAGTGCAAGTTGTGCAGCTATATCAACAGCGTATGGATGATAAAAAAGCATGATATACTATATGATGATCACTACGGTTATCTATGGTCGATTCTGCATTGCACTCAATACTGACGGGTTATTTTACTTTTTTCTATTACCCATTTATTGTGCATAAGTTATTAACAGGTTTCCTAAATTTCCCCTTTCAATTTTAATTGATTTTATATTTTTGCAAATTCATTTTAGTATGTGACAGCGTGCTCTAAATTGGCTGAGTGTTAAATAGACATTCATTTACGTGAGTAGAAGATGAGGAGCTGATTTCCAGACCACTTTTAGACATAAATGGTTGCTGACTAATCTTCTCTACTTAGTTCTTCCTTATATCCTTCTCTTTGCAAATGCAAAACTCCCTCAAGCAAAAGGAAAAAAAAATCTAGGGTAAAGGAATTTGCAGAAAGTAAGATACAAGAGATATTTGGGGGCTGGGGTTTATTGATTGGAAAGAAAAGGGTATCCAGTGCTGCAAATTGAGGCTTATACATGCCTACATATGAGATGCAATTTATCCTAAATTATATTCCCTGACTAAGGTGTTAGTGTTACTTTAAGTGATAGTTTGCATGATACATATTTTGAAGTAGCCAAGAGTACCCAAAGAGATCCATACCCGCTACGGGTATGGCTTGATTTTAGAAGTTACCATGCTTCATAGGTTGTCACTTAAGAAAATGTACCTCAGGATAAATGCATGCATCCAATTGTGGAATTTCCTATTTTAGTAATAATATAGGTGATCTTCTTGAGGAAACTTTGGGGATTGCATTTCTGATAGGGACCTCCTCTTGTATGACTCTAAAACTCTCAAACAGTAGGAAATTTGACAGATAAACAGCAGCAAAGAAAACAATTACAGTAATATTGCAGCAACAGATTACAGCAGCTAACTCTCAGTAAGAAAAACTTAGGAAATTCCTAACCAAGAAGCTTCCACAATCCACAGCAAAACAGAATTAAAAAAAGAAAAGAGATAACCCAAATGCCCGACTTTCGAGAGGTCAGGCTCACTCCCTCATAACCGAATTCTCCCTCCCATCCACTCCCTGCCATCCTCTCCTTAAATCCCCTCCACTACAGTCCAGAGTTAGATATGCCACAGAAAAGTCTATTCTGCCCTTTGCTCCTTTTTTTTTCTGACATACACCCTTGGGCCTAGCTTGCTGCCCTCAACTCTCTCCCTTCTTTTATAGGTTATCTTAGTTTCAGGCCCATCAGTTTCTTTCCTTGCTTTTCATGTAAGTTGGTTTCTTGCAATGTCAAATTAAGGAACGATTTTGATAAGTAAACTGGATCAACTGTAATTGATGTTTGTAATGGCTTACCAAAATGCTTTACAATTTACATCCAGAAGAGCAGGATGATGTGCTGTGTCAAATGTGCCGCTGAAATTATGAGTTTAAAGGGACTCTTAGTGGGAAAAGGGGATAGAAAGTTTAGCAGTCTATCTAAGTTCAAAGTTGAAAGGTCATTGTGTGGAATGACAATTCTCAAAGAATGGATTTTTTCCTTTTGGTTATCTGTCAATAAAAGGAATATCATAAATGGTTGTAGTGATCAGTATGCTCTAGATATACTAATTTTCCCCCTAATAAACACACTCAAAAGAGAAATTGCGAGCTCTAGAATAGATAATGCCTAAATAACCTGAAGAACTACCAATTTGTAAAAAGAGGGTGTTTTTGGCATTCACTGATGCCCTATCAACTTTTCACATACGAGCTACAAGTTGCACTCTGACATCTGTTTCTCAAATTGTTCTGTCAGTGATCATCATACAGTTTGTCCAAACAACAATGCTGCGTAAAATGGAGATGAGTCATCCAAGGAGGGAATATATTATCCCCACCATATGATTTAAAATTCACAATATTTTTTGTTATTTGGAGCTCAGTGTGCAACATTATCTCCCGCAACATAATTATGGATGCATTACCAAATATGCAATATGGTGGTATTCATATAAGCAACCTGCTACTCCTGAAAAGGTTGAGTATTGGTCATGTTCCAATGCAAACTGCAATGGTTCTTGTACAACTCTTAATCCTTTTGTCAAGGCTTCACTGTGCTAACTTATCTTTCTAGAATTGATTATGAAACAAATTATTGAAGGATATTTCCTGTGGAAGATTAATCATACCAAGATAACATATCTCAGTTTCCACTTCTAAACTCTCAAATTTTGCAGATAAAATTTAAGGCACTTTAAATGGCATCCCCCAATGTGCCCGAGCAGTGCCACAAACAAGAAAATATCTGCTTACCTGTTACTTTCCACTCTACGGTTCATATCTAAGTACCTATCACTATTCTACATGAGCTCTGTCCTAAAGGCACTCTGGAGTTCCTTGTCCTCTAATGCTTAATTTGCGGTATCAAAATTCAATTGTAGTTTTCATTATTACGGTATTACAACTGCAAATTTCTTATTCAGTTTCAACTTTATTCATTCCTATCATTCCATAAGAAATTTTTTGAAGCTTTTCCAATCCTTTGGCCACAGAAGTGGACAGGAAAAAAAGACATTAATTATGTTGGTGAGTCAGTAGAATATCCTTAGATTGTGCTGTTTGTGAATTTTGACATGTTTGAATCTTGCTTTTTTTCCCCCCCTCAAACTACCCCTTTCTTGGTGATCACATTATTTTTTCTCTGTTACAGTATTCTTGAGGCCATCCTATGGTTTATGCAGATATCAGGACAATTTACAGCAGTAAAGAAAGCACTCCTCTCTGTTTCGAGTTGTCTTCAGGATAACCCAAGGGTGGATGCAGGCAATTCTGGTGCTTTTAAGCATTCTGGGGGACTCCATGGAACTGCACCACCTGCACAGGTTGACCCTTATACTCAACGGGGTTATGCATCTGGCGTATATGCTCCTGATCATCATTCCAGAGGTTATTCTTCTTTTCCAGGGCCTGAAAGCATTGGGGCTGGTCATAGAATGTTTGTGGAAGAGGAAGTTGTCTTTAAGTTGTTATGTCAACATGATAAAGTTGGTAGTCTTATTGGGAAAGGTGGCTCCATAGTGCGGTCTTTGCAAAGTGAAACTGGTGCATCTATCAAAATTGCTGATACTGCTCCTGACTCAGATGAGCGCGTGGTTGTTATATCTGCACGAGAGGCATGAGAACCTAACTATCCTTGAGTCATTATCCTCTTGGTACTTTGTGGAGAAATACCTGATATTGATACACTGTAGTGAATTAACTCTTTTGTATTATACATGATTAGATAATGTGTTTTTTTAGTTAATTTCTTTCGTGATGTCTGTATATGTCACAAACACTCTTCTTGCTATTGATCAAAGTTTCTCTCAGGTGTTTTTTAAGCAGTCACCTGAAGGAAATAGTCCTGCAAAGTTTGGTGGTTTAATTTTCCCTTATAATTCTCCTTTGTTTAAAGAAAACTCTGCCCACTTAATATTATCCAAAAAAAAAAAAATATGCCTGCTTAATGATATAATTTTTCCTTACAATTCTCCTTTGGTCTGACACTTAGAAATGTTTACCCAGATTATAGTCAGCTGGCTCAGTTGTGTCAAGTTATTATAAGCGTCTTCATTATGAAGTTGAAGTATGATTTGTCTGTTCTATAAGAAATTTGTTAATCATTGTACAATTTGACTCATTCCATTTTCAGATAGGTTATTCTGAGTTGTTGTCGTTGTTCAGAATATTTTGATCATGATAACTTTTCAGTTTATTATTTGTGTCCTTATTAACATGCCTAGATCTTTTAAGAGCATTTTAACAGGAGAATTTTAGAATCTTCAACTTTTTCATCATATTTGTCAAGGGAATAGTAATGAACTTGGATTGAAAATTTATTTTTAATTTTCCACAGAATTCAGAGCAAAAGCACTCTCCTGCTCAGGATGCTGTTATTCGTGTTCATTGTAGACTTGCAGAGATTGGATTTGAACCAGGTGCTGTGATTGTTGCCAGGCTTCTTGTACACTCACAGCAGATAGGTTGCTTGTTGGGCAAGGGAGGTCTTGTTATCTCTGAAATGCGAAGAGCCACTGGTGCTAATATACGCATTTTTCCAAAGGACCAGGTTAAGTGGGCTTCCCAAAATGAAGAAGTTGTACAGGTAACTGACACTTTAAACATTTGTATGCGAATTATGCAATAAATCCATGTTTGGTTTAAGAAACTTATATTTGTACTATCATACTATACACAACTTTGGTTCTGTTAGGTTATTGTTGCTAAGGTAGCCACTGACTACTGCTGTGTTAGATGTCCTGTTTGCTGTCCCCCTTTCAACTGTTTTCAATGTACTGAGTATGATTGTATGAATATGTGGTGATAAGTTTCAGTGGTGCAGTAGTAATTTTAATTTACATTCTGTGTATGTTTAATTTCCAACTCATAATTAGATTATGTATCATGATGACATACATGATATATGGTTCTTAATTGCCCTGTAATCCTGCTGTGAACATGCTCATACATGTAAAGTTATATTTTGAATTTCAGTTTCCTGTTCTTCAAGATGGATGGGCACTTAGGATATTGAATAAAATGTGCTTTATGTCAGGTTATTGGGAGCTTACAATCCGTGCAGGATGCTTTGTTTCACATAACCAGTAGAATTCGGGAAACCATTTTCCCAATAAAGGCACCTCCTCCAAATTTTAGTGCACCACCACATTTGCCACCATTCTCAGAAATGCCTCCTCCTTTGTATAGGCCAAGAAATCACCTGATGTCCTCTGGTCACCCTCCTCAAGTTGGACTTCCCCATGGAATTGATCATTCTGCTATTCCCTCACCACCTATTGATCCTCAACATGCATATTTTCATGGTATTGGTCGTGGTCCACCAAACGTGGATCGAGTTCCCTATCCTCGTGGATATGAAGGACCAAATTCTCCAAGATCATGGAACCCTCAGGTCAGTTTTGGGGGTGTTTGAATCTGCAGATTTTCATGTTTGCTGAAGAGTCACAGTCTTGACATGGGGCTGTGACTAGCAACTTTTTCTTTCCTATTTGTATTTTTTTGGTAAAAGTTCACTTTTAATACCTAAAGTTTTTCTCAGGTTTCATTTTAGTCATTGAAGTTCTCTTTAATTCGATGTAGTCCTCAAAGTTTAAAAAGTGAACTAATATTGTCTTGTTCCCTAATGTTGTTAACATGGTAATCAAGATTGTGATCTAGATAGTAAGATTGTTTAAGATCGCGATCTTGTGGGGCTAGAACCCAGTCAAATGGTATGGACGATCGTTTTGGAGCATGATCGTGATGGGATTGCAATCATCAAGATCGTAGGAGCATGAGATCGCACTATCTTGACCGATCCTGTAAACCTTGATTTTTTTTTTTTTAAAAGGTCAGATGCTTCTTTGAATATTTCCAGAAGAGGGAGAAAGTTTCCAAAAGAGGGGGAAAGGGCTTTGATCAAGATTAGAAAGGGAGAAACCCTCTTTAATTGTTCACCTTTGTACTGTTTCTTCTTCCTCAGCACTGGTTCATTGTTTCTTCTCCTTTGTGCTTAAATCATTGAGCTGGTTTGTGCTTGTTAGCTCTTCTTTTGATTTCTTCTTTCTAGCTTCCACTGTCTTCCATCATTCTGGTTCTCGAATAAGAATCGTTAGCCATGGTTCTTTTTTTTCATGGTTTTGTAATGGATGGAGAAATATGAATGGACACACCTTTTGGAGTGAAGGATTAGACTAATGACTACTAGGCATCACCCACTGTTTGATAAAAGGCTTTCCATTCTTCCACTTTCACTTAAATGCCGCTACAAATGGGATGATAAGATATTGATTTGTTTCCTTTCTTTTTTGTTAAATGATATTGATTAGACAATTTATTGCAATAGTGAATTATTATTTACATTTTGTTCTTTTGAGTTATGATTTTTAAGGCTTATCACTTGTACCTTATGATATTTTATAGAAGTATGATGAAATTTAGATAATTTTATATTTGATCAAAAAGGCTTAGTATGTTGTAAAAAAATTTTATATCACTATAGTTTGTGTGAAAATCAGAGTTTTTTGTGTTCTTTGACCTAATTCCATTAAAATTCGTGAGTATTTATACACAAATAATTACAATGAGCCATAAATCTAATCCTTAAAAAGTAGGTAATCACAAATTCTAATTAATGTCTAGATCAACTGTTGAATCAGTCAAATAATTCAAATATTGGAATAATTTGAAGCAAGAGATTAGCTACTATAATTCTACACTCCCCCCAACAACAACAACAAACAGCCTTTTCCCACTAAGTGAAGTGGGCTATATGAATCAAGCGATGTAAACGTGTTTTATTTTTGCTCATTTTTATAGTTAGATTATTAATAGTTAAATCTATCTTAATAGTTTCCTCTATGATCTTTTTTTGTCTTCTCCTACCTCTAGTTATTGTACTATCTTCCATCTGGTCAATTCTTCATAAATGAGCCTCAAGTTGGGGAAAAAACGTCAAGCATTCCCACCTTGGACAAAAGTTCTTCAAATTTGATTTTTCCAAGTCTCTTTGTGTAAGAATATCAACAACTTGATGACTACTAAGAACATAGTCTAGATTAATCACATCAGCCTTTATCTTTTATTTGATGAAGTGTTGGTCTATCTCCACATGTTTTGTTCTATCATGATGAACAAGATTTTTTGCTATACTAATAGTTTCCATATTATCACATCTAACCTTTATAGGTTCCTTTAGAGTAATCTTTAGGTCATCAAGAAGTTGTTTTAACCATAATGCCTCACAAATTCCATGGGCAAGGGCCCTAAATTCAATTTCAGCACTACTTCGAGCTATGACTAGTTGTTTCTTACTTTTCCATGTCACAAGAATTGCCCAAACATAGGTACAATAACCTGATGTGGACCTTCGATCATTAACATCTCCAACCTAGTCTGCATCAGTACAAACTTCAACATCTCTGCTTACTCCCTTGAAGGATATACCTTTTCCAAGAGTCATCTTCAAGTGTCTTAGCCACATTGACTGGGAAGTTAATGTTAGGTCTAGTATGGGAGAGGTAAATTAGCTTCCCTACAAGTCTTTGAAATCTTGCAATGTCAACTAGTGTGCTCTATAGTTGACTTCCATAGGAGTCTCTGTTGGCTTGCATCCTAGCATGCTTGTTTCCTTCAATAGGTCAAGAGTATATTTTCTTTGAGAAACTATTATCCTTTTATTGGATCTAGAAACCTCTATTCTCAAGAAGTAACAGAGTTTTCTCAGGTCTTTAATCTCAAATTCTTGAGACAATGCTTCCTTTAGTCTCCTTAATTCCTTAGTGTAATCACCTATGACAACAATTCCATCAACATAAGCTATTAAAATAACAATTTTACCATCAGATGATGCCTGGGTGAACAGTGTATGATTTGCTTGTCCTTGTTTGTACTCAAGTCTTTTAACAGCCTTGGTAAATCTATCAAACTAGGCTCTTGGACACTGCTTAAGTCCATAGAGGGACTTGTGTAATTTGCAAACCTTTCCATTGTTGCTCTTGTTCTCAATCTTGGAGGTATTTCTAGATATACTTCTTCCTCCAACTCACCATTTAAGAAAGTATTTCTAGATATACTTGCAAGAGGAATATTGTAGTCATCTTGAGGGCTTCGATTGGAAGTTGGTACTAGAAGAGAGGTGGACTGTATCTCATCATGTCTTTGTCTTCTACCAGGACTCTAAGACTCAGTAGGATGATGAGATTGGGAAGATGTTTCAATGGGTTCAGGTTTAAGTTCATGTATTTTAGGTTCAGGTATCAAAGGAACTGATGTAGGTTCAAGTTAAGGTTGGTGAGAGTCTCCGGTCACTGTACCGGTGACACATAGTTAATGGGGAGTGACTTATACATTGTATGCAAAGCTCAAATGGAGAACACTTTTAGGGAGGTTCTGATACCATGTGAAAATTCGAGTTTTTTGTGTTCTCTAATCTAAGTCCATTGAGATACTTGAGTATTTATTCACAAATAATTACATTGAGCCATAAATCTAATCCCTAAAACTTATGTAATCACAGATTCTAATTAATGTCTAGGTCAACTATACAATCAATCAAATAATTTAAATATTGGAATGATTTGAGACAAGAGATCAACCACTATAATTCTACAGTTTGTATATACACTATTTATGTATTTTTTAAAAATTGATAGGGTTTTAGGATCTTTGATTGATCTTATACACGAAGGCACAAATGAAATTGATAGATATATTTGACATTGGGAAAAATAATGATATTGATTTGTCTTTTGTAATTTTGATGGCTATATTGAACCAAAATAAACTTTTGGGACCAGGACGAAACTTAAGTGAGACTTAAGGAACTGAAAGTGGACTTTTTCCTGTTGTTTTTATTTTTTAGGAGGCATTGGGGGTGGATGCTGATGGGCTTATGGAAGGTAGTGAGCTAAAGGTGTTTAGAATAAAGAGAACGAAGGACAGGTGGCAGCAGCCACCAGGGGTAAAAAGGAGAAACGGCCATTTAACTAACTCTGACATTTGCATAGTGGAGGAGGATGGGCAATGTGGTATATAAAGGCTGGCAAGGGTGGGATCTGGAGGTTAGGCAAGGTTTTGGTTAAGGAACGAGAGTTCTAGCCTCTTGAAGTGCCAGAGATAGTTTCATGTGCTGGTTTTCTTGATCTTTCATTTTATGTTCTGTGATATATTTCTATTTTTTCTGTTAGTATCATGTGATAGGAAGGAAGAGTGTTTTGTGGTTGTTTTGCTGGTTTTCCCAGGCTGTATTGAACTCTATTAGTGCAGTTTTACTGTGATACCAGTGCTGTGTTGCTAGTGTTTTCTTGTGTCTGTGTGCTGTGGCGAGATTCTTAGTGCTGGACAGTGAATATATATCAGTATTTTTCATCTGTTATTACCTAAACCCCATCAGATGCTAAGTTTTTATTTTTTTCCTCGTTTATGTATGCTCTTTGAACCCTTTCTTTGTCTTTTGGGTTTCAGCCAGTTAGCAGGGGAAATCCGGGGGGTACTGCTGATGCTTTGAGTTTGGCTTCAAGAAATGTGCCTCCTGGAAGGTGATTCTTTGAACCTGTTGATATTTTAAAGTACTGTATATCTTAGATAAGACGTTCTACCTCTTCAATCAAACAAGGATGTCATCTAATCTTTCCTGGAAATTAATCTGACTGCTCGGTAAACTTATGTAATTAGTAGGATTATATAAGCAGCGCAATTTTGGGTCAATAAGAACGTGTTAGCCATGAGTATCCCCTTCCCTTCTTCCCCCAACTCCCTTTTTCCAGTGTCATTCAGGGTTAATAGTTCTTTGGATGAGCTTGGTTAGATTTTGGGTGTATAGGATAATGGAAGCTGGGCTTCTGATTGTAAGTTCTGTAAGTCAGGAAACAATAGGGTGTTATAAGAAAAAAGTGTCCTTTGTTTCCCCGAGGATTTTCTCATATTGATGTAGCATGTTTATTATTTCCAGGAATGGAAATCCATTGCACAACATGACATGCTCCACTGTTGAGGTCACAATCCCCCAAATGTATTTAACTCATGTTTATGGGGATAACAATAGCAACCTAATTCAGATCCAGCAGGTATGTTTTTATATGATTACTCAATTCATAATGCTTCAGTTGTACATAACATACGCCTAAAAATAGTTTAGTACCTTTTTGACCTTTGAATTCCCTCAGATCTCTGGTGCAAACGTGGTGGTTCATGATCCAAATCCTGGGGCTACTGAAGGTCTGGTAATCGTGTCTGGAGCACCTGAGCAAACTCGTGCTGCTCAAACCCTAATTCAAGCTTTCATTTTTTGTGGGCAGACAGCAGCTTGAGACAATAATCACAGCAGGTAATGTTAATCTATAGAAAGCAACCATACAAATTTTTGCAAGGGAGAGATAAATTTATATCAATGTTTTCATGCCATGGTGTAAATTTGGTGTCCGCAAATGAGAATTGCCATATGCTTTTATTTCTGGAAAATTAAAAAGTAGCATTTTAAACAGAAGATGCCAAGTGCTGTTTGGTGGGTTTTTCTGACGGTTGAACACTGCTTAGGTTCAGATATTCTTTTAGCAAGTAGATAAATGTAAAATAACGTTATTTTATTAGTGTATATCATTTTTAATTTAGTTTGGACCCAACTTCAGCGCAATTTGATGATTTTACCTATATTTTCATATTCTATCCAACTTTTTCTGTTCTCTTCTTATACCAATCATTTATGCCATTTTGAGTCATTTTCAATTATATGATATCCGCATAATTTCAAATTAGATCTTAACTATAACTAGTGAATTATGGCGAGAGATTGAAAGATCCTGTCTATGGTTGTGTAGATGATAGCTCGAATGGAGCTTAGCTCTGAATTAATATTGCATGGAATAATGTAATCTAGTGAATAGACGTATTTAATGGGGTTATTTCAGTTAAAAGTTTACTAAAGCGAATTTAACTTGGACCTACCTTTTTGGGAGACTTTCTAAACCAATTCAAACTAGAGAGTAAATTACATTTACCACTTACTATTCTTTTAGTTTTAAAAATTATATTTACATTTCTTTTAATTTATTTTTTATGAATGAAAATGATTTTTTATGCAAAATAAGATTGATGTTATTTTAATATAATGATAAATATAATTAAATTTATATTAAGATTCAGAACAAAATTATTAATATAGCAGTAAAGATAATTAAATAATTTTATTGTTTTAAAATAAACAAATATTATGTAAAATATTAATTTCATTAATAAAAATTAAATTAGAAAAAAATCTGTAATATTATATCAAATCTCACAGATACTAAGTGTTTAAAATTAGAGAAATGATAGATATAATTTTACTAGACATACTGCGGGGTTAGTGTAATTTATTAAATTAAAAATGATGAAAAAAAAAGCCGATCATTAAGTTTGTTTTAATTCCGTGTGAATTATGATATGAATATTTTCTTCAGCAGCGAGATGGCAATTTCTTATGTAAATGCCAAGTAGGTGCAAGTTTTGAATTTTACATTATATTAAATGTCTTTAGATATGAAAATTTTACATTAATGATGTGAAGCTAAATATTTCATTCATAAGATTAGATATTACTGAAACTATGATATCTAAACTAGGCCTCAACACTCCGTGTTGGTGTTGATGCTGAGAGGGATTAAAAATTGCAAGAAAATTCAACTAGCCTAAATCCAAGGGCAACCACGGTCCGCGGGTATGGAGGCTGAATGAGGTGTCTCGTCACTTTTATGACAGCACAAGAGAATTATGATTTCAAAGAGGAAGCACATGGGTTTTGCAAGAAAATGTATTGCACCAAGGAATTAAGATGAGTAGTAGTTTAGACTCTAGCCTACTCTTTCATATCTTTTATTTGAGGATTAAAGTTGTGATCTTTTATCAACAATTGCAATTTCATCCAAATTATGTATGGTCTCAGCTCAAGCAACACAGATTTGAGGGACTAACTCAAACAAGACTTTTGTAACTAATTCTTGTTATAAGATTTGATATAGTAAGCCATTTTTTTCGTACATGTATGTCAATTTAGCAGTTTACTGATATCCTAAAAAATAGTATCCTACTTGTTTACTTGTTTATTATCGGTTGGTATTATTATTCATTACTAATAAGTGAAACTTTTAATGTATAAATCCAGTTTATTTATCATTTATGATCTAACGCTAGACTAATATCCTAAAAGAATGTTCCTATTTGTTTGTCATTTATTATCCATTGGTATTATTAATTATTCCTAGCAAGTGATATTTTAATAACATTGACTAGAGTATCTAGGCAAATTATATTTGTCATTTATTGGTTGGAATAATCATTCATTACAAAAAAAAAAAAAATTGAGCCTACAAATTTGTTCAATAACTGGACACTGGAATTTTCTACTCCTGGGGCTGAACCATGTTGTGACAGATGTCATAGCATTCATGTGTATGCAAACGGTCCAAGAAAACCCAAGCTAAAAGGGGTTATAAATATAAATCACCCTTCTTAAATTTAAGGTTCGAAAATGCTGCCTCTAATTCAATTTTTTAAGCCTTTGGGAGAAGAAAGGACCCAAACAGTTAAACCCAGCCAAAAAGTCAAATTGAAATGGGCGAGTGGGCGATTGATTGAAGAGGAAAATCATAGGAGGCATTGCCCAGTTTTGAGCAGTCTCATTATCAAGTACCTCTAAGCAGATCAGATCAGAGTTTGTAGATACACTTCTGTTTATATCCGTTACAATATCAGGCAGGGCATTTGAACTGTTCATTCACCCAAAACTAATCAAAATCTCCAAAATATAAGTAGGTGTCTGTCAAGGGGCAAGAATAAAGGACCTCTGCTAATATATAAAGGGTAAAATACAGAATGTCCATGTCGGGAATTTCACTAAACCACAATAAAACCAGCTCTTACAATTTACAACTAAAGACAAACACTCCCTATTACTCCTATTACGTGGATTCACTCTGTATGGAACCCAAATATAATGGGTCTACCGTGATGAATCACCAACATCTCCTGCCACTTAAGAACTACCTGGTTGGCCTCAAGTTTTATTCTGCACATAGTTCAAGGAGTGGAAAATCAAGCTTATGTAAAAGATCTGGGTGTCTAAGTTGGAAAGAGATAAATCAGCATAAAATTTTCATTGCATGGTTACTTACCTCATTCCTGTTTAATGAAGAATTGTGTCCAGGTAAGGGAGCCTTTGTTAGGTCCCTCAGCGTTCCCTGCGGTTCGGAGCATGTAAGCAAACACATCAACAGATTAGATTTTACTGATCAGTAGAATGTGAAATTATTTCTTTAATTTAGTTAAGAAATTTAGTCATCTTTTAAACCAAAGATTGCAGATTATGTCTATAGTTTATATGGTTGTCTTCTCATATTCTTTTTTCGAAAGCTTTCATCTTCTTCATCTTCTTCATATATTCACATGTTACCTAAATTCGTGTCAGTCATTTTTAAGCCACATATATAAGAAATGCTGGTGCTAGCAACAATAATGTCACACCACAATAGTCAATAAGTACTAAAAAATATCATCAAAATGTAAACATTCAAATAGTATAAACATGTTTTAATAATTGAATGATAATATGTATGTGATATATTGGGAACTTTAGGGAAATTCAGTGATAGTTGTAAATCTTTGCAATTATTTGCGGATATGAATGTTTTTAACAGGACAACATACACAAAGATAGCAATCTTCGTGAGGAATATACTGGGTGCAGTATTCACCTTATTTGCCCACATAAGTCCACATGCATTGCAAAGGGTTCTTGGCCCTTCAGGTCCACGACGCATCATTGGTGTGTTCTTCTCACTGATACCACAGTGCCTACAGCTGGGACAAATTGGCAGAAAACGTTGTTTACTAAACTTCATACACAAAATAACTTCGGGAGATAGGAACAAAGCTTCTCAAATGGACTATGGAAAAAAGGTTTCATTGTCAGATGTAGAGTTAGCTGTCAGTATTTTCATGTGAATTTGCTGCCCAAACAAAAAAAAAGGAGAGAGAGAGATGGTAAGGAAGAGAATTAATCATGTCATTGTACGCCAAAAAAAGCTGGTCATTTTTTAAACATTTGCTTTAGAACGTTGCACCAATGCTTAAGCTAGCACTAATTACTCAATTCAAAAAGCATGTTAATTTAGAATGGTCTTTTCGATCACTAAATTCAAAATTCCTTTCAAAGATGAAACATGGCAACTATAAACACTGAACAAAAAAGGCTTTCTACTCAATCTTTATATATTTCCAAAGCATGTCTTTTTTCTACATTTTTTTCCTTGTTTTCTGAATGAATTCAGCTAGCTTACACAATATCCTGCTGCTGGGATCCAGTATTGTCTGACGTCCAGTTTTCATTTGTCCCCCAATTTGTTGCAGCTGATGCAGATTCATCATTGTTGGACTTGGAAGATGTAAATTGGCCTTTATTTCTCTGCATCCTACAAAAGCCGCTTCTAACAGTTAGCAAGTGCATAAAATTAACAAAATACAATGTCAGTGAGAATGTAGATTTATGCATATAGTTTTAACATCTAAAGAGAATATAGTGGAATTGTGATGTGACAACAAAAGCTGAGAATAAAATCTCTATGGAACCCCCAAGTCACATCTACTGAGTTATAATATAATGTTTTTTGGGCTTGAAGAACTTCAAGGGAATTCTAAATCAATTCTCGAAGGAAGATATGCTCATGCTCTCCCAAATATCAAAAGATTGAAGATTGAACACGTACAAAGGCATAACCAACAACATGTAGAGACATACAATGTAGAAATGAATCATGGATTTCAAAACTTTTGGGAACAGTCTCCGAAGCAACATTATGACAAATAGGACGCCATAACAAGAAAATCTGATTGCAGACCCTTACAGGATGAAAGAACTTGCCAAAATGTTCTGCTCTTTACCATTTAACAGTTACCAACAACATGTAGAAGCATACATATTAGAATTAATACAAGCACATGAAGTCCCTAGCATTTATGAGTCATAAAGTAACCTTCTTTATCTTCAATTTGAACTAAGATGAATCAATTATCAATCTCAAATCAATGAGTACAAGAAGTGATAGTCCAAGTGAGCACCATACCTTAATGCTACTTCTTTACGAACTGTATAACGGATTTTTTTGTCAAAATTCCGTTCTTTCCGCTTCTCACGAAATCTAATCAATGAAGCTAATCTCTGGGGAACACTGAGTTTTAATGGAGTCCCAGAAATTCCCTGATCAAACTCCTTGTCAGCCCGATACTTGTCAAGCAAAACACTATTGATCATAATCCAGCCAAAAAAGGTAGCAATACCCGATTATTATGATGAGAAGTTATTGGGAGGGCAGGCACAGTGGGGGATACTTCACGGCCTCCCAATAGTAATAGCACAGCTTGAACCTGAGAGTGACACTTTACAATTATCAAAAAATCATTTTCTTCAGCTAGTCAAACCAGGTAGCCAGCACTGCACTACTAGGTTAATAATAGATCATTGATAATCATAAACCAAACCAAATCCACCCTCAGAAACAGTTTTCACATGTCATAAAAGAAGTGTCACAGAATATTAAGATCAAATCATCCATATTAAAAGTGCTGCAAAATAAGATGCCATTGAATATCTATACCTGTGAATGTGTGGGAAGGGGGGACTAAAAGGAAAAACCAGTCAACATTTCTTGTAGGAACCTATCTCTTATCAAAAAATACTAAAGAGATTTACCCCGCCAAAAAAAAGATGGAAAATAAAGCAATAAATATCGCTGAAAGATTATGAATGGTGAATATAGGCAGTCCTCTTTAGCACATTATAGAAATAGACACAAATTAATCTACTTGGCCATGATATTATGAATTCATCTGATTTATTTAAAACCAAGCATCCTTAATTTCAATCCCTAAGGTTTATTCATATGCATATCCTTATATTTGCAAACATTTAAAGTGATTAACCTGAAATACTTGGTTTGGACTTAAACAATTTCAAGAAAGGAATGTCAACAAAAGGCTGAATCTTGCATATTATATTAGACACAATGCAGTAAAATAAAAAGAAGCTCAGTTAAATCAATGCACCTTATCAGGCGACACAGAATCGAATACATAAACCTGTCCTTGAAAAGACAATGTGAGCTGGTCTCCACCATCATTTCCTGGCTCTATTATTGCAGTATGATTGTCAGTAAGATTTCCAGGGTTGGATGCTTCTCCTTCGGCAGTTTCTCGTACACCAGTGCTAGTATCTCCACAATTATGATGGTCTTCATCCATCGCATTCCCATCACTCGTATGGTCTAATCCATGATGTTCGTTTTCTTGCCCATACGTCACATGCATAGGATGTTGAGCATCATTTATGTGTATCCGAGAATCACTCCCATGGATACCATCCATAGTACAGAAAGAGCCAGAAAACACTTTGGAAATGGAAGAGAGATTGGTTAAGGACAATATGAAAGAAAATAAAGGAAAGAAAAAAAGCAAGTCACAAACTATGGACGGCATAATCATTTCTTTTTCTTTTTTAAATCCAACACACACAATTAGGTAACTTAACTGCTGTCATGCACATACTACAAGGAAATCATAGGTAAATATATTTGTGAACCATATTCATAAAGTGTGACACAGTATTTCATCCTATCATATGGTTTGAAGATGCATTTGATCAAATTTAAGATGTAAAAGGAAAAGAAACGCTGAAAAGAGGCTAGCATCCAATAATGGGTACGGACACAAGCATTCTTAAAGAAAACAGAAAATTATTGCATGCCAGCATTGAACCTTGACACCAAGACGGATCAATATACTAATGATAAATTAAAGTCTCAACTCAATCTTGGAGTGTTTTCTCTTTCCAATGCAGAAGAGCATGAATTCCAGCATAGAAAGCAAACATCTCTCCTGTTGAGAAGGCTTGCTCCATTTACTATTTCCAGTAAAATTATTTAGCCAAGAAGACAAGAGAAGAGTGGGAGAAAAAGCTAAAACTAACGATAATGGAGACATTCAGTGAATTAATAAACATGGATAAAGAACCAACATTTCTTAGTTGAATAACTATTCATCTAGCAATATCAGATTAACTTGTAATAAAGCAACGAGAAATGAAAACACACACAACTTCAATCGCCGTTAATCAGACGACCCACAATGAATTTCGTTCCGAATACAAGGAAGAGACATACGAGCAATAGAAAAAAAGAAAGAAAGAAAGAAAAGAAAAAGAAAAGGAAGAGCTTGAGCGAGAAGCACCAACCCAGATGATTGAAAGAACAGCAAAGTCGTGTCTTGATCTGTTGGAGAGGGCAGAAGCGACGAATGGGAGGGTGAGGGGTAAGGGCTGAGAGCAAGTGAAGAAGAGAAAGAAGAAAAGGCAAAGACCAAATGAGAGAGTAACGGGAAAAATGCTTCGGAATGGAAGCTCTTGTCCGTCTTTCGCTTTGTTGAAAGTGGGAATTGGAATTGGATTTGGAGGTAATATATTGTGGCGACTGGTGAGGTGATGATGATGAATGAGATCAGGGAGACATTTACCCTCTTTTCCAAGTCAACATTTTTCTTAACCCAATATTTCATCATTACCTGTATCCTCACATCCTCACCCCACTAATCTTTTTCCCCCTAAATTACTTGTCTTTTTATCTGTATTAAAGTGATTAATCATTACTATTACCTTTTTAACGTTAATAAATTACAATAATATTTATTATTGTCTGAATAGATATAGGCATGCTGTTTAGTAAACGTAACTAAAAAAAATATTTTAAATTATTTATTTTGTTGAAATAGTATGTATTTTATTTTTTGATTGAAATAGGATATATTTTATTTTTTAAAATAAAATTTTGAATTTAAATATTGTAAATAATAATACGAGAGTTTTATTTTTTTTATAAGATTTCAATTAATTTAAATAAATTAGTGAGACACTAATAAATTTTTAGTTGTCAATGATTTGAAAAAAATGATGTAAATTTAATTAAGATATGCTCACAAAAAAATATACGTACATTGAAAAATAAAAATGTCAAAACATATTAGTTTGTCAGTGGACAAAAATATTAATTTTAACACATAAAATAAATAAATAATATAATAAATAAATAATTACAAATATAATACAGTTTCAAAATTATTAAATAAATACAAAGAAATAAAAATCTAAAATAAAATCTAACAAATAATAAATAATAGAGGTTTTTTAAATTTTTTTATTATAAATATTAAAGTCTTGTCTTATTACATAAGTTAAAATATTATTATCAATATCTTTAAAGTAAAATTTAAATTTTAAAAAATAAAAAAATAAATTGATCAATTTATAAATTACTTAAATTAGCCCGTATAATAAATGGATTAAGTGAATTTGGTTGCTAAGATTAATATTATATGCACTGAAAAAATTAAAACTCAATCCATATGGTGGGTTAAATGCATCGGCTTAGTAAATTCATTTCATTTTAATGGCTCTAATGAAAAACGACTAAATTGATAAAAAATAAAATGAATAAACAAACTAAACGGGCCAGGTTTAGGTATGCTGTCTTGTTTAATGGCATGTTTAATTTAAAAGTGGACTCGCCATGGGATGGATGGGTTTAAATGGAATGGCAAATTTATAAATGGTAAAGATATATTTATATAGGTTAAGTTTAGGACATGATAAAACGAATGAGACGGAAAGTGAGTAATGAAAAGTGAAATAAATACACATTGTATTTTAATGGATATATTGTTATTGTAAAACGTTACTAACACGTGATCAACTGCTCTCTAGAAATGTGCAATAGCTGCATTTGGGTAGACACATTGAGTTACACTATCAACAAATAAGTGCATTTGTGAGTGATATAGGTTGTATAATTTTTTTTTTTTTGGGAAGAAGTTGTTTAATTTTTCTAAAGTATTTATTTTAAAAATTTTCAATGTTTGGCTCAATTGTTTTTTTTAATAAGCATTTTTGAATGGTATCATAAATCATTTTTCAGCTGTGAAGCTTCTAATTCTAAGTAAAATTAAAAATTAAATTTTTAAAACAAAAATAACCCTACCATAATATATTATTTACTCTATATGTTTTTCATTTGTTTTATCTAACCTTTTACTACTTTTTTTTTCTTGGATAATTATATATATATTATTTTGAAATATATAATTTAAAGTAAATATTTATATATAAATATATGTCTTTTAAAATATTTTAACCTCATATTGTGATTTATTATTTATTATTTAATTATTATTAATAATAAATTAAAAATGATAACAATAATAAATATTTATTATCATTTATCTATTTAAATAATATTTATTACAAAGTAATTTAATACATTTTTTTTATAATTTGATTGTTAAAAACACTTTTTGATATAAATTGACTATATACAAATTAATTATCTCTTAGAGCAATTTTCTTCTAAAATTTTATCTTAAAAACAATTTTAAAATAAATAAAATTTGAGAGCTTGGCCAAATTAACAAAAAATTGTAAGCATTGAACAAAATGAACGAAAATTAAGTATAATAAAAAAAAATTAGTCTCATAAAATAAAAAACCAAAATTTAGCAAGCCATTCTTGGATAAGTCCTCTTTAAAGTTAAAGTTTTAACCTTTCTTCTTTCCCAAATACCCGACGACAAACTACGTAAATTTTAAGATACTGGAGGTTTTAATCTTTAAAAAGAACCATTACCAACCTTACTTCCTCTTTCTGTTTGCTTGGCACTCTTTGCTTTATCCAATGCACACTCTTTGCATTATCTAATGCATACTCTTTATTTCTCCTTGTGCTCGGGATTTTAGATTTTGATGTTTTGAAATTGAAGGTGTCAAAGTGGTTATTTCGCATGTCTGTGATCAAGTGGCTGTAAGCAGCAGATCATTTGCAAGCAAATGGAGGTACCGGCACCCCTATTATTAGCCCTCTTCGTAGCTTTTGTTTATTCTACTTTACTTGTCTGGGATCGTCAAACTCTGAGCATCATATACTAATTCCCTTCCCTTTTCTAGCTCTTCATTCCTGCAATATCTTTCAAGTGTCAGAAAAACGAATCATATTTTTCAATGTCATACTTTAAAGTAGTCAAAACATGCCATTTTTCCTTTAATTGACTCAGATTGTAAGATTAGAGGGTTGTTGTAAGCATTTTTTCAAGCTAATATAGTCACCACATAGAGACTTTTTTTAATTTTTCTATGTGGGATATGATTCTTTGTATTTTTCATATTAGATGTCTTCACCACCTGTATTATGGGCATTCACTGTTGTATTTTGGTGTTCGTGTTGACTATTGATTATGTTTGCAGTATGTTTGAGAGAGGAATTTAAAAAAAAAATGATAAATTTTAATTTGTTTATTTTTAAAATTTAAAAAAAATTTAAAAATTTTATGTTAACTTTTATTAACTCTCTTCTTTGTTAATTTTAATTATTTTAAATTAAAAAAATTTAAAAAATTTAAATAAAGATAAAAAAAATTATTACCTAACTTTTTTTCTTTTCTCTTTCATTTTTTTTCAATTTCTCCCCTTTCCTTCCCCTCATCATTTTCAAATAGAGAGTTTATTTGAGAAAAAAAAATAGAGGAAAAGGAAATGAAAAAAAAGAAGCAATATTTTGTTTATTTAATTCTTAAAATTTTTTTTTTAAAAATTAAAACATTTTATATTAATTTTCTTTAACCTTCTCTCTTTTGTTAATTTTAATTACTCAAGACTAAAAAATTTTAAAAGATCCAAAAAAAAGAAGGTATTAGTTAACATTTTGTTAACTCCCCATTTCATTTTAATTCCTTTCATTTTTTTCTCTTTCACTCTTCGTTCCCAACCACACCTTAAATGAAGCTCAATTCTTTACGACCACAGTGGCCTTGATCTGCTGCTAGGTAATATCGGAGGATAATCTCAGAAAGTTTCTACACTTCCAAATTGAAACTGAGACTCCAGTTTTTTTCCCCCCATTTTTACACGACAAGTGATGAACTCTTCCACGTTAAATGTCTTTATTTTTGCTTTTAAAACATTAAGTTTGTCTGGTTATCTGGTTTTATTCCAAACAGATTAGTAATAAGTCAACGAATGGCTTTTGGGCAGTCTTGAAATTTTGTTGCATGGGATTTCAAAAGCACATTGATATGAAGTTTGCATGGTTATGTGGATTGTTATCAAGTAAGTTGGTTATGACAATAAAGAAGTTAAAATTTTATATGCAAATTTTCTTCTTTTTTTTCGTAGAAGATTAAATCATAAAATTAAACAAACAAAGCATTCAGTAGCGAGTTCCACAAAAGAAGGCGGGTAGGAAACATCAAAATACAAACGTCTACCCAATGCCCGACCTACGTGGGCGATCAACACCAAGAAGATCATTTGAAAAACAATTGGATATAAAAGAAGGGACAGAGTGAAACAAAGTGAAACTACATTCCTCTTACATAGCAAATCTTGCAAGCCCATCCGCACAACTGTTCCCTTCACGATATCTGTGCTTAAATTGAACTTGTGGAAGGTCCCTGGCATAAGACCTGCTTTGATCAATTAGAGAAAAATAATGGTGAGAAATAAAAACATTGGTGTCAGTGATGAGAGCGATTGCATTCAGGGAATCAGGTTCCACAATAAGATTAGGCAAGTTTTCATTCTTTGCCAACTCTAGGCCAAGGCAAATAGCACAGAGTTCTGCAGAGAAAATAGTCCCAGTGTTAGATTAATTAAATTAATTATTAGATTAATTTGATTAATTTGTAGATAATGTTAATTAAATATTAATATTATATTATTATTATTATTTCAAATTTAAAATTTAAAATAAAATATTCAGAAAATATTATAAGTTATTAATAATTAGAGTTATCATATATGAAACCCTAATTTGAAAAATTAATCTATTGTCAAAATTTTTTTCTGCTTCTCTCTTTGCTCTCCATCATTTTCCTTGAAACATAATATAATTGTGGTTGTAGATTTTACCCCTTTTGTCCTTTTAATATCATGACTTAAACAAATATGTATTATAACTTTTTTTTTTCTTATGGCTAATTGTATCCTGAATATAAATCTAAACTTATATTTCCCTAAATTCATATTAAAGTTTTAATTCTGTAAATGGTATCAAAGTCATATTTTAGGTTTTATGTTTCAGCATTCCAAATTTGTATCTGTTGATTTTAACTTCCACTTTCCGTTCCTAAATTTTGATTTAATCTTGTCAGTATTCATTATTCTACAATTCATTATTCTTGATTCTGTTTGCAAATGGTATATATATGTATATGAACTATTCTACAAATTAATCTAAATATGCTAATTTCATGTATGCAATTGTTGTTTTGATTCATAAATAAACATTGCCTCTGTTTTTTCGAATCGTGCAAATTTTGGTAAATTTCATTTAATCAATTTGTGAATCAAACTTGCAATTCTAAAATCATGAAAACTATTCTTGTCAAGAATACGGCCAAATTGTCGCTGAAATGACAGCGAAAGACTGAAAACTACCTAAAAATGGCAAGTTTCAAGCAAGATTTTGGCAATTTGGTTTAATCAACTTTTGAACCAATTTTGCAATTTTAAAATCATGGAAAAGTCTCCCGTCGAGAATTCTGCGAAACCGCCATCGCCTGTAAATAACGAGTTTATCGTCGAGTCCGATGTGGATCCGAGTCGGGTCATGAGACCTGATAAGAGGCGGAAGATGATCTCCACTCATGATGCACCGTTTTGACTTTTCAAAACGGCGTCGTTTCACCTTAATGAAATGGTGTTGTTTCATTTAAATACCAAAAACGACATCATTTTGCTAAACATGTATGTTGAAAAATGAAGGGTGAAACGACATCGTTTTGTTCGGTGAAAAATTTGCTGAAGTGTGCATGCCTGATATACGAAAATTTATTCATTTTGTAAATAATTTGTAATATAGAGTTTATTTATTTTTAAATTTGATTATTAATTAATTATTAAAATTAAATTTCTTTCAAGGAGAATATTGGTCATTTTCATAAATTTAATTTTGTTTAGGAACAAAATCAAATATTCTACATCTAGTAATTATGAGTTCACCTATCATGGACCAAATTACCATGATGTTTTGTGATTAAAACTTTATAATAATTAATATAATTCTATTAATTAATTATCCCTTAATTAATTAAGATAAATAAAATTTTATATTATATTAATAATGTACATACTCTATTGGTGTGACAAAATTAATATAATTTTGAAAATTAAAGGCCTAAAATTCTGACTGGTTAAAAGTCTTAATGCTTAGATAATATTATGCATCATATCGATACAAATATTATAAAAAATATTTGTTTGTTGTTTCCTATTAAGCCAAATTAGTATGAGTTTTTTTAGTTTATTATAGTTTAAGACCCTTAGGCAGGATTATATTAAACAATCTTGATATTGATAATTATATGAAACTGAGTTTTGTGAGAAAAATCTTGTTATAATAATTATGTTAACTGGACACAATTAATGTTTCTTGATTTTGTTTTTAACAGTTTTTTAGATCTAGCAGCTATCTTCAGTAAAAGCTCTGAATGGGACCAACTATGATGATTAGAAAGAGTTCCTGAATTTGTATTTAATCATCATTAAGGAAGATTTGACTCTTAGGAAATAGAAGCCTATTAATTTGAGTGACAATTTTGAAGCTGTTGAACAGACCTATCATAATCAATGGCTTGATTCAAACAAGATTTGTTTGAATGTTATGAAGTACACTATTGATAGGACCATTAGGAAGAGCATCCGGATAAGGAATTGGCTTCAGAATATTTAAAGGCTATTAAACAGAAATTTAAGAAGTTTGAAAAGAGTCAGAAGACCTACGATATCTCTTTCCTTAACAACTGTCGTTATAATAGAACATTTGGAGTTAGAGAACATATAATGAAACTTATCAATTATTACAACAAGCTAAAATCCTACGGAGTGGATTTGGGTGAGAGTTACCTGGTTTATCGGGTTTTTCAGTCCCTTCCTGCTGAGCATGGGGTACTTCTTATTATATACAAACTCTCAAGAGACATAATGGTCTATTGACCAGGTGATATCTATTGTGACTCAAGAAGAAGAGTCAATTAAGAAGTCTGCTTCTCATCCACAATCTATTAATTACTTCTCTAAGGATTCAAGTAGCAAGGTTATAAAGGGTAATCAGAAGGGAAAGAAACTTGAGAATCAGAGTAATGATAAGAAATATTTTGGGCCTAAGAAAGGTAGACACCAGAATAAGGGCCAAAAGAAGAAATGCTTTAAAGGAGAATGTCACTACTGTATTATAAATGGATTTGTTCTATGTATATCATCTTAAATATACATTATGTATTCCATTTGTTTAGACATTGAAACTTTATTTCATTCACTTGTTTTCCTATCATATTCGGTGATCTTGTGCTATTTCTTTTCTGAACTCGGCTTAAGTTAATCATGAATAGATTAGTTCTATGTATTAATTGTAAGTGATTAGTGATATGTTTGATCACTTGCTAGCCTATTTGGATAGAGGACCCAACCGTAGCTCTATGTTAGTCAGTAATCATCTTATCAGACTACTGACTGAAAATAAAAGAGAGAGAGTATTTTTTTTATAATTATATTAATATTAGATTAATATTATCCAAGTGAGAGATTGTTAGATTAATTAAATTAAATATTAAATTAATTTTTAGATAATGTTAATTAAATATTAATATTATATTATTATTATTATTTCAAAGTTTAAATTTCACTAAAATAGAATATTCAAAAAAATATTCTTACTGGAGGTTATTAGTAACTAGGGTTATTATATCTGAAACACTAATATGAAAAATTAACCTATCATTAGAAATTCTCTTTGTCTTTGTCTCTGCTCTCCATCATTCTCCTTGAAGCATAGTGTAATTGTAGTTACAGATTCTACCTCTTTTTGTCCTTTTAATATCATGACTTCAAAAAGTATGTATTATAACTTTTTTTTATGGCTAATTGTATCTTGAATATAAATATAAATTTATATATCCCTAAATTCAAATTAAAGTTTTAATTTTGCACCTAGTACCCAGAAACTTAGCAAAGCCAATGACCCAGTTATCGTCTTGATTTCTGATTGCATTACCAATAGAACTGTGACCATTTTTTTTCACAAGATCCATTGCAATTTAATTCCCATTAGTTAACTAGCGGAGGAATCCAACGAACCATGGAGCAAATAGAGTTAGCAAGGGACTTATGAAGACAATTGAGACTATAAAATTCCATAGCTTTTGCTTTAGCTATGTAGAGGGAGCTCGCAGGATCAAAGGGGATCTGTTGGAAGACTAAAAAATTTCTCCCAAGCCACATATACCAAAGTATGTAGATGAGAAAGGTTCCATGAGGTATATTAAGCAAGGTCATAGCCTTAGAGGTTGAATTAACCTTTATCCACTAGTTAAAGTTGCCTCTATGGAGAGGAATAAAATTTGAGGATACTGAGCTTCATATCATACCCAATTTGGGGCATAATTTCATACTGATTTGGGGCATAATTTGAAAAGGTGATCAAGGGATTCATCCCCTTGATTACACAGAGGGCAGACTTAGATCACTGTCATGCCTCTAGTGGCACACGAGAAGAAGTTGAAGAAAAAAATAAACAAAAAAGAAAAAAAAGAAAAAAAAATATTAATAATAAAATAGAGATAAAATAAAAAATAACAAAATAAATAAAAATAGGATAAAATTGTATAGAGATAAGATAAAACAAAATAAAGACAAGATATAATAAAGATGAAAATAAGATAGGACAAAATTAAATAAAATACAGCTAGATAACTAAATAAGATAAAATAAATCAAATAAAAATAAAATTAAATAAAATAATATGAATGAGAGGAAAATATAAAAACATTTTGTACTTTTTTATTTATTTATATTTTTTAAATTAAACCGAACAAAATATGATGGTCTTGTTACTTTTTCTCTTCCTTAGCAAAAAAAAGAAACTAATTGCCGATTTTCTATTAAATTTAAATCTTCTAAAACTAGAAAAAGAAATAAAGTGGTAAAATATAAATAAAATTAAAAGAAAAAGTAATTTAGGTTTCAATTTTTTTTTTCTTTTTCTCTCTCACTCTACTACAACTACTTTACATTTTTTGTTGCTTTGTAGGATGTAAATCCCTTTCTATTATAATGAAAGGAAGTTTGACAAATCTTTTAATTTTTTGAATTTTATCTCTTATTTTTTAAGGAAATAAACGTAGTTCATCCTTTGGAGACATTTAAGCAAATAAATATATTTAGATTTTAGCAAGGGTATGCACGAGTAAGATAAGGTTAAGGAAAAAATTAGAATTGAACAAATAAATGATAAGCAGGTTAAGTTGATTCGGGTTGAATAAAATTGAATAATAGAATCGAACCACCTCAACCCACCATCTAGTGGGTTTGGTTAAGTCTAACCAACTTTTTTCATCTTTTTTGTTGTTTTTGAATTAATTTTAAATTTCTAACAATTTTTAGACCGAATTTTGTACACAACACAAAAATAAAATTAGATTATTTATCTTAGCAATGGATAATAATGTATTTTAATTAAAATTTAACAAAATATATATATCATGTAAAATTATAAATAATAAATCAAAATAAAAAATATTTATATATTAAAAAAAAAGTTGGCAGGTTTGGTTAGGTTAGAAATTTTCGCTAATTGACTCACCAAGTGAATAGGTTGAATTTTTCAACCCAAACAACTCGCTAATTCAAACCAACCCAATGTGACCCAACAAACACTCCTAGATTTTAGATCCTCAATATTTTAGAAATTACCATTTAGAGGGAGATTTTAAAAAAACTCAATTAATGGGATCCACCATGAATGAATTAGGAATCAAATATTTTTTTTTTCCTATGTCTATCCAAATATAGAGAAATGCATCATTTTTCAAATATAGAAGATTTGGACCTGATGAATCAATTTTGGATAGACTCATCAGAGATAGGGCAGGGGAGTCATTAGAGGGGTAATATCCTGCACCAAGAACAGACAAAGAATGCACAAAGAAGGGAAGACTCTCAAAATGCACCTCCAATGCCTAAATTAGAGAAAGTAAGAGAGCATAAAAGTGTAACAAGCTTGAGAGTGACAGAGTTTTTGTACCTCGTGCTAGGGAATATAACAATATTTATAGGTGAGGCTTGCATGTTGTGGACATGTGGCGTTTAACGAATGTCACTGTTAGGCGATCCCTAGCTGAGCGAGGTCTTATATGGGCTATCCAAGTGCTTGGGGGATTTCCCAAAGGTTGACCAGATTTGGTATTATCACTAGTCTTCTAAGTCCATAGGTGTGTGCGCCCATGGAACTAAGATCTTAGCTAATTTACTGAGCCTCATGGGCGAAGTTCCTTGTGGGGTGAACACCCACATTTTTCCCTGTCTTAGTTAAGTAGGTAGATGCCTTTTCATAGCTTTATCGAGTCCTTCAGTCCTGAGGTAACGCTATACCGTAAGGGGCTAGTAAAACACATTTAATTGGTTTTGCTGCTTCGTTTCCTTTCATGTCCTTTCATTCCCTTTGCATGTGTTAGGAAATATGGAATGGTTTTTTGATAGTTAAGCACATGACATGCTTTGAGATTTTTGTGGGGGGTATTATGGCAATTTTAGAGGGGGACGCTTGGCATTCATGCGTTTTCCTCTTGGGTGTTTTGGTCTTTTTAATCCTAGAGTCATTTTGCATCACCCTGATTGTAATTTAAAAGTCTGTTTATCTCTTCATTCTCCCATTTTGCTTTCCTAAGGGTTTTCAGAGGGTTTTTGTGTTCATTTTGAGAGTTTTCTATGGTCAGACTTTCTTGCTGCATTTTTACGCCTTGTAACTATTCTTTTTTTTTTTCCTGAAACCATGGTTTTTTCCTAAGTTTTTGTGATTGATTTTGCATTTTCTGGTTTGTTTTAGATATAATTCTCCTTCCCCCTTCAAGATTTCGAGAAATATAATCAATTTTGCCTATATCTTCTCCAGGTAATCATTTTCCTTCATCTATTAAAATGACCTATCTTTTGAGAGGGAGGTGTTAGGATTGCTGAGATTGAGGAGAATAGGGTTGTTATATCCTCTTTGGTTCTATTTGGGGAAGAAGGCAGGGGTGATGATAATGGTTATTCATGGTGGTGACACCTAGATGAGGCTGCGTCATCTGGGTAGAGAGGGAGGATGATTGGGAGGCCTATGATATGGCTTGCATCATTGTCGTAGAGACGATTGAGGAGAGGGTGGCAGTGGACCTATAGCAAGTCCCTCGCCGTTCCTTCTTTAGTGGTGGCATGACAGATGATTTTCCTCTTCGCGATAGAGATGGGAATGAGTTGCCCATTCCTATTCTAAGTGAAGAGATGGTAAGGGGTATCCTAGAGTAAGTGAGGAGGTAAACTTCTTTGGTGATAGAGAAGGCTCAGCTATAAGGGTTGTAGGATGAGTAATTCACCCATCTAAGGCAGAATGATTTTGGGGTGGTTAGTTGGAAGGTGCCAACTAGCGTAATATGGGCAAACGATCTAGGATTTCTTAAACACGTTTTTGCTCTGAGTATAGGGATCATGCTCCCTTTTACCAAGTTTGAGATGGACTTGTTGAATTACTTGCTTGTGTGCCCTACCTGGTTGACTATGAACGCTTGGACTATGGTTAAAGGTTTTGAATTTTTTTGTGATTTATTGAAGTTAGAGGTGTTGACAAGTGTCTTTTTTTATTTTTATTCAATTGTGTGCCGTTTAAGGGGATGGGTACATTTTCATGCTAAGGGTGACCACCCCGCCTTAGTACAGGGGTTGATAAACCACTTTAAGAATTGGCAAATTGTCTTTTTTAGAGTGGTTCCTATGATGTGGATACGCTCGTGGTGGGTGATGGACATCGATGGGCATCCCCTTTTTCCTTTAAAATGGGGTGAGGGTACACCTCCCATGGGGCGACTTACACAAATTTGATTCCCAATGAGTGATTGGTAGCTAATGGCCTAGCAGAGCGATATATAGACTTTAAGAATGGTGAGTTATTTTTCTTGTAGTTTTGTACTTTGTTGTTTTGCTTTTTAATTGTTGATTTTCTTTGTATCTTTTGTTTTGTAGGTTTTAACCTTAAGGTTCTGTCTCAGGGAAAAAGGGAGTGCCATCAAGGGCATGTGCAAAAGTGAGCTACATTTCTAAAACCCTAGAAGGGTTTTTAGAAGGAGGTTCAATAAGGAGGACAAAAAAATGCTCAGAGGAGGCCAAGTCTTCGAAAATTATTATTTCTACCTAACAGAGGGTAGAGGGATCGTTAGCGATAAAGATGATGATCCCCGAGGCTGTAGTGGGTCGTTCAGTTATTGTTTTTGAAGAGGTGAGTAGGCCTCAAGAGGAAGAGACAGGTACCATCCTTGAAATTACTTTAGAAGATCCTCTGCTTTCAAAAAATATTTTAACGTAAGAATGCCCAACCACAATTTTTTACAGCTTTGTGGTGGTTACACATTTTAAGGATTTTTAATTTTTTTTTTTACAAATCAATTATTTCTCATAAATTTGAAACCAAAAAGCCAAAAACTGATTTGGAAAGTATAAGTAGAGTGCTAAATACCAAGTGGGTAATTATATTTTTTGAGGATGATGTGCTGTTGCATATTTTAAGGATTTTTAAATTTCTAAAATTTAGAAAGAAAAAAAACCAAATTATAGTGGTTGGTTATAATTTTTATTTTTAAATAAAAAGAAAATAAAAAAAGACGAAGCCTTCATAGTCAGGAAAGCTGTAAGACTGTAACTATTTTTCCCAAAAAAGTGATAAAAGAAAAAAAAGTCCAATCTGTTTGTTTTTTCCACCAAGCTTCATTGAATCACTGTCGCGCCGTTTTATAGTCCAAGCTGTGAGAATCCAATAAGTGATTCAGTTAACCATTTTCGAAGTTTTCTACTCGGCAGTCAGCAGCCCTCGCTCTCCATGTCTACGCTTCTTCATCTTCACCCAAACCTAAATGTCTATGCTTCTTTATCTTCACCCAAACCTAAGTCCTTAATTTGAGATTATTTTTTGCATTATCGCTATCATACGGGCCTATTATTCTTTAAATTTGGAAGTTTTCCCAGAAAAAATCCAAGGTGTATTAATTAGATACTGTTGAGAATTCATGCCAACATCCTATCTCCTTCGGCATCGTTTTCGCCGTTCTCAGCAACATTTTCTTTCTTCCATCCCTATCTTTAAACCTTATTTCTCCCAGCTCTTGTTATTTCATACCTCTGAACATCAGTTCCCACAGTCCTCTTATAGCAGCAGCTCCCAAAACCAATCCATTTCATATTCACAGTTTCGAGGCATTTTTGCGACTCCGGCTACATCAAAACAATTCGTTTTTCTTAGTTTTTTTGGTTCGGATGGCCATCTCAATCGCGACCTCCATCATCATCATCTATATTCATCCCATCGCAGTAGGCTTCTTGATTTTTTTTCTTTATAGTTATTTATATATACATAATTCTCATGTATCTTCCCTTTTCCAAACTTGAAGTAATATATATGGTTTGGCTTCTTTTTTGTAGGTTTTTTTACAAGGGCAAAACAAGTAAAAAAGATTGAATTCAATGATCGCCACAGGTTAACTATGTTTAAATCTATTATTGTGTGTAGTAGACTTTGAATTGTTTAAATTTTTTTAATCTAAAAATTTACATGTCTTCCATTTTTTGCCCTTTAGTTCTAGCTCTGTAGTTAGACGCTAGATAATCTTGTCCATTCTACCAACACCTAATATTTCTTCTCTTCCATTTTTTATACATTCCTCTAGTCAGCGAGCTGTCACAACTGCATTATGGTGTAACTTTCTCGTCTTTTCTCTCAAGTTTGGTGTATGGTTTGCTTCCTCTAGCCATGTTATGTTTGCTGAAGTTGTGCACTCAGTTGCAGATTTCGCAAACCAGGTAAGTTGGTCAACATCGTAGAATAAGATCTTTAGTGTGGGTTGTACCTTCAATGCTAACTAATTCTATTGATATTGACTGCAAAGAAATTACTACATGTTTACATTATAGGCACTGCTTGCTTATGGTCTTACTAGCTCCAGGCGAGCACCAGATGCTATTCATCCGTAAGTTGCACATTATTAACTGCATTTGCTATATTCCACGGTTTTGCTTATGCATGACTACACATGCATTCATTAACAAGGTGCCTCAAGTATTAGATATTAATTTTCATCTTAAAAAAATTTACTAGATATACATTCACATGCTCTAAACTACAAGAGTTATTTTATTTGTAATGTACAAAATCATAGATAGCAATTGAACCTAGTCATTCAGTAAATTGTGCTTACTTGGTCAAAAATGGATCGTGACATCACCCCATCTAAGTAGTATTTACGTTGCAATTTTTTGGGATGCATCTTCTATCATACCAGAACTTAATTTACATGACCTTACCAATTTCTTTTTTCTTTTCACTAATTTTGTCTTTAATTAGTATGGTAAAATGATATTTTGTGATTCTACAGTTATGGTTATTCCAAGGAACGATTTGTTTGGTCTTTAATATCTGCTGTTGGAATATTTTGCCTTGGTTCTGGTGCTACAGTTGTTCATGGGTTTCAAAACTTGTGGACCGCCCAGGTATTTGACAAATTGAATTTTGGAAATTTTTATTATCTGGGTGTCCGACATATCAGTCTTCATTTTTTAATTTTTCTCAATTAATATCCATATATAGTTTATGGACATGTGAGAGTTCCCTTTTCAGCCCCCAGAGAATATGAAGTTTGCAGCTTTGGTCATAGGTGGTTCATTTGTTATTGAAGGTACTTACATGCCTTTTAATTTCTCGGTTTTCTGTTTCTGCCCTTTCTCTCTACTAAAGTGCATTTTTTTGTTTAGGTGCCTCTCTTCTTGTTGCCATAAAAGCTGTCAAGGAAGGTGCAGCTGCAGAAGGAATGAAAGTGAGAGACTATGTCTGGCGTGGTCATGATCCTACATCTGTTGCAGTAATGACAGAGGTAACAATCTCCACGTTCTGGAACATGTTTCTGTAAACAAGAAACTGATGCATCAGAGCAGGAAAGAAGAAACTGAAAGTTTATCAATAAGGGGAAATCAGGGTTTTGAATAAAGTGTTTTGGTTATCATATATTCTGACTATTTTTCCGCAGAAATGATTAATGAAAGCTAGGCCATTATATTTTTTTGTAGTTTCTTAACTAAAGGAATTTAAGCAGTTAAGCTTCCTTGCTCCCTATAGCAAAGAAAATCTGTTCTTTTTTAGTTACTATCCCTCAAAAAGGAATTGAAAAGAGTGATATATGTATTGCTAATAGTAGTTTATTCTGCTCTCAAATGGGCCATGCAACCTGAAGGAAAAAGTTCTTTTGTCTAGTTGTTGATTCTTTTATATTTGAGATATCATCTATGCAGGATGGTGCTGCGGTAACTGGCCTTGTCATTGCTGGGGCATCATTGGTTGCAGTGAATACTACTGGAAATGCCATTTATGATCCCATAGGATCAATCATAGTTGGCAACCTACTTGGAATGGTAAATAGGAGATCAGAAGACTGCAAATTGTACTAACATATTTAAATTTTGAGAGCAGCAAGCTGGTCTCTAATTTTGTCTTATTTCATGCTGAACCATGCAGGTGGCTATATTTCTCATCCAAAGAAATCGCCATGCTTTGATAGGTAGAGCCATGGATGACCATGATATGGAGAAAGTGCTTCATTTTTTGAAAAACGACCCGGTATAAGCATGCAAAGTTTTTACAGAAATAGAAGACGAATTGTTTCTGTCATTCATTTGTCTTTATCCTGACCTGTCGGTGTAGGTTGTAGATGCCCTCTATGATTGCAAAAGTGAAGTTATAGGACCTGGATTCTTCAGATTCAAGGCAGAGATAGGTTATACTTATTCATATCCTTATATTGATTTCCTTGTCTTTGATGTTGTTAATATTAAAGTGTAGATTTTATTATTATTTAGAATCTATCTTAAATGGTGTTGGCAGCTATTGACATTAAAAAAGTCTTGTGTTATATCAGTAATATTCTTGGTTCGTTTATTACAGTTTGTTATGATTATTTACAGCTTTTTTTTTATTGCTTTTATCCTTCTCGAGATTCAAAGATCAGGGTTAAACATGTATATCATAAATTCAAATTTTATCCAAAAAGAAAATGTTTGCATCCATAAACATGCCAAATTCAAGTCTAATAACTTGTGCAGGTAATAAGAATTAGGAATTATGTTGATAAGATGATCTTAGTTGTGTGAAACAGATTTCAATGGAGAGATGGTGGTGCGAAATTATCTTCAGAGAACTGGACGTGGAGAGTGGGCCCGACAGGTTAATTCTCTTCATTTCTCATATTCATCTAAAACTTTTCTAGAATATACTGGTGCTGAATGTTGTTGTTGACTTAATTTTGCATTTTATTACATGTTAGTCGAATAGGAATTCTTAGTCTAGGTTAAATTTATGCTTATGTGATTAGTATGTATTACATTTCCCAAGCCACTTTTTTTTTTTTTCCTAAGGTTTATTATATGCCTTATCACTTACGAAAACAAGCTGGCTTTCTCAAATAAGTAGATCCATGGTCATTTAGGGGACATGTTCTTCAGCATGAGCAAAATTTTTACGGAATTTGTTGCTTCTATGCCAGTTCGAAGTCCCTCTTGTGACTTCTCTCTCGTATTATGTTCACTAGTCTATACATTATAAAATTAGATGATAATGTGCATCTGCTCACAGCCACTCTTTAAGAATCTGTTCTTAACATGATCTTTATATTTCAAATTAATCACTATTACTTGTATTGGGCGTTTAAATTTCCTAATCTGCCCATCAGTTTTAATTGTTTTGTGTTCTGTATACACACTGGATTATGCATCGAAAAATATCCAGATAGTTTATAACATTACTTATATATCTCACTCATATCAGTTTACATATACTGAGTGTATGTCTCGTGTCATGAGTATTGTTCTTGTGGTTGTCAGAATTCAAAAAATTATCTCTGTCTTATGCTTACCGATCTGAAAACAAAGTGAATGGGATCTATTCACCTATGATAGAATATTATCTGGTTCTTAGAACATGGTTAGTCTAGATTCAATTCCTTTGTTCAATATTCTGTATCACGTCCACAACTCAAGTTGCATTACTATGCACCTGTGCCACTGTGATTTAGAGGCATGACTCGTAATTGACCATGGTCATCTCGTAATACCCTGTGCTCACTGGTTCTAAACTATGAAATTATACTATTTACAGTTTGATGAAGTTGCAGCGCAGAAGGATCAAATTGCCCAGCTGAAGTTTTTGTCAGATTATGGTATATATTATACATGACCCTTATCTATTTACTTGTTGAGTAGTAATTATGCTTACAATGGTAAGTTGCGGCAGGTACGGAAATAGTTACAGCATTAGGAAGTGAAGTGGATAGGTTGGAGAAGGAAATCCAGAATCTTGTTCCTGGTATTCGTCATGTTGATATTGAGGCTCACAATCCAACAGACGGGTCCTTGTCAACTAAAGATACTCAATAAGAACGTAACACTAGTTTTGGATGTCTACAATTGAATAATATCATTTTTGGAGCCATTTCATACGAAAAGCTGTTGTGCTCAGAAGTCACCCTACTATATTTGAACTTGTTGTAAATTCATTTTTCCCCTTAAATTGTCAAAATTGGTGAGGCAAGAAGCTAGCTAGAAAAGATGCCAAGTATAATGTGCGTTCTGGGTACCCCAATAACATTGTTGGGATAAGTCGTTTCGTTTCGGAACGTGACTCTACCAGAGTCATCGGTACACCCTACAAGCTATAATTGGTAATTAACCCAATAATACCTGTAGAGTATAAATATTTCGAGTGTCATTTTATTTGTATATTGGGTAATAAAATTTAATTATTTATTTTTATTTATTATGTGAGTCTCTAATTTGGAATAAAAAGAATTTATGAATATTATTAATTAATATATAAATGATAAATAATTTATTCAATTAAAACTTCTTCGTAGAGTAATCCATTGTTGGTGAGCTCCTAATAGAAGCAAGAAAATCAGAATTGAAGATAATCAAATCAAATATTTTACCAGAAAATAAGTGTGATTATTGGGTCCTTAATAAAAATTGTTTGCGAGGCCCAAAAGATGTAAGGCTTCTTAAGGTTTCAAGAGCCCAATATTCAAGTGGTAGGACTCCAAGGGTAACTTGGTTATTTTGGTGATTCTGCTTTGTTTCAAAACCTAACTTTCAAAAGCAATTGACGATAACGTCATAGCGTGCATGTTTGCTAGCGATCACAAATGTCAGCGTCATACTATTGATAGTGGGTGTTAAGATTCCAACCTTTTGAAAAATACCAGCGCTTTTGGAAAGTCGATAATAAGAAAGTTAGATAGTTGGGCAGATGAAAGTTAGTCAATCAAAATTTTAAATAAATATTTGAATATCTTCGTTCAGTCCTAGTTAAGGAATCGGTTGATCGAATTTACAAAAATTCTTTAATGTTGCATCTTTTTAATAAAAGATGTTAAATGCTAAATTATTTATTATTATTTAAAATATATTGATAAATTCATATTATATGATATGGTTTAGAATTTTTTGTCTTTTAAGTCTCTCAAATTACACAATATAAAATATAAACATAACAGAAAATGGAGAGTATGAAGTTATTTAATTTTTTTTACTAATATTAAAAATTAAATTTTTAAAAAATTGACATACACTAAAGTGTATGTCAAACTTATTAGTATTATTTTGCTACTTTTTTTTCTAAAATTAAAGAGTCTTAACTATATGTAATTTGTATGATTTTTATTTATTAAATTAAGATTTGGAAACTTTTATTAAAGTTAATATTTATGTAATCATTTTATTTTATATAAGCACAAAGAAACATAAATTATTATTTTTTATTTTTATTATTTATAATTTAACTTTTAATTTAATAATAGTTATAGTATAATTAATATTTTTTATTTATTTATTTTACTGATATAACCACTCAACGATAATAACAGTAATCCAATGTTCCAAGCTATTCGCCAATTTATTAACCAATCAACATCCAAAAACTATGGTCTCACATCCCAACCCGCCAGTCTAACACGTGTGATTTAAAAAAGAAAAAGAAAAAGAAAAAAATTGTAATTATGACAAGAAAGTTGTTCCCCGAGGTGACGACAAAACTGGAAAATGTGATTAAAGTTTTTGGCGGGAGAAATTTTGTTAATCAAATTGAGTCTGTGAAAGTCAATGTCTCATCTTAATTTTTCCGGTCATGTGTTTGGCAAATACTGGAAACGTGGAAAGTTTGATCGAAGTTTTTGGGGGGAGAAGTTTCCGAGAAATTTTGTTAGTTAATTAATCTGGGTCTGTGAAAGTCAATGTCTCATCTTAATTTTCCCGGTCATGTGTTTCACAAATACTGGAAAAGTGGAAAGTGTGACGATTCATTTCTAAGTTGAATCCACCCAGCTCATGCATGTTTTTGTTTTTATTCTATTATATCTTTTGTTATTTATATATCTATATATATGGTTAACACTGACCGCAATTAATCAATCTGCTTCGCGCTTGACTCTCTTCGTTGGATAGTTCTCTATTATTAGTGATGGAACCCATTCAAAAGAGAAGAGAGGTTAAGCTAAAATGTTCGTGTACCCTTCTGTTCTGTCCACCAAATTGGTAACTCCTAGAATATATATGGACCGCCAGTCTAGCATTGCCGAACAGTTGTGGTGGCGCCAACGCCATCTCATATGATTCTTTTTCATTTACTACCCTCCTTCTTATATTTTCAACTTTTTTTTTCCTTTTATTTATTATTAGCATAATTATTTATCGCTGTGAACGCTACGGAGGAAGAAAGTAGGCTCCGCATAAGGAGCCTTTCCCTCCAAACCAGTGCCTATTTGGGTAGCTCAACTCGCCATCTCTGTTATATCTTCATCGCAGTGTCTTGAGTTCCAAGTTCAAGTTGGCAACCATGAACAACTCAGTCTCTCGTGGTTCCAACTCCTCCTCCAATGGCCTCCTCACCGTCACCATCGCTAGCCACAATGATGACCCCGTCCCTCCCGCCATCCACGACGACGACGACGACGACTCCTTTGTGGATCCCGACGATCCTTTCGACGTCGCTCACACCAAGAATGCACCGCATGAGACCCTCAAGCGATGGAGAGTAAGCATTTTATTTATATAAATCTTAGACAATTTAATCGCCGTTTCTTCTTTCTCTCTCTCATTCTCATTTTCCCAACGACTTGCACATGCTTCGCCCTCTGGTGCATTCTTACTCCATAATTGGTGCTTTGAATGTATAGCAATGTGCTTTGTCTTATATGTTAAATAGCTTGTACATCTGGTTGTATTCTCGTGTGAAGTGTAGGCGCATTTTCGGCAGTTTAATGATCGAGGAGCAGCGCACGTCGTGACTGAATTAGAGTGCGGCTTGATTCTTCATTTTCGGATATTCCATAGAAAATGCAATATATCTGAACGCTATGCTCTTATATTTTGTGTTCTAATTCATGCCTCACTTTTGCAGTGCATTATAGAGCGATAAGAATATAGATTTAGTGCATTTAATAAAGTCTATTTTGTTTTTTAAAAGGAAAACGTAGAGTTGCAACCATTGACACTAGGTGTAATTGATACAAGGCAAGGCATAGAGATACAAGCAAAAGCAAACCTACGTTATAGAGATTATTTTTGTTTTTTTAAAAAGAAAACGCTGAGTTGCGACATTGACACTGGGTGTAATTGATACAAGGCAAGGCATAGAGATACAAACAAAAGCAAACCTACGTTATAGAGATTATGACACATTAACTTTTTGCAAGTAGTTAGATCTTAATTGTTTAGTGCCGACCTTGTTAAAAATACTGATTCGTATCCTGCAAAAGCATTCAAAGTGCCTCTGATCAACAGCAATGAAATCTCCCTCTCTCACATATTGAAAGGGATCCTTCTATAGATGTAAGATCTCAGCTTGAGTAGTAATTGATACTCTACTATAGACTAATTTCATTGCTAACTTACCAATCCTTGCCAGTTAACATTATATATATATATATAAATATATATATATATATATATATCTTGATCATCTATTATGTTTAAGCACTGCAGTACTAGCAATGAATAATAATAGTGTGCTTTTGCAAGGCATTTGGACTGAGTTGTCATTTTGTTAATTTGCAGCAAGCAGCACTTGTGCTCAATGCTTCCCGGCGTTTTAGATATACTCTGGACTTGAAAAAGGGAGAGGAGGAAGAGCATAAGAAAGGCTTGATTAGAGCCCATGCCCAAGTCATACGAGTAATGGTTCTTAATCTAGTAAACATGTTTCACAATTTTTTTTTTCATCTTCTTCTTTTCTAATCAATGATGAATTATTCTATTAGGCAGCATTGCTTTTCAGATTAGCTGGTGAACGTGATTTAGGTATACTTCCTTTCTTATGTTGTCCATCTTCCAAATTTATTTTTTCATTTTTTTTCTAATGATTCTGATTATTGTCTGGTTTATGTAACAAGAGCTTTGAAAGAAAAAATAAATGGTCACATAGTTAACTTTAATCAAGATAAAACATGTTGACATGCTTGATTCATATAGTCCATCGTGAAAAAAATACCTTTTTTTTGTTGTTGTTGTATAGTTAACCTTAACCAATATAACAAATAATTAACAAATCACTTAGTGGTCTGAATTTTATGTTCGAAGCGTACAGTTACTTCAAGTTTACGGAAAGGATATAGCGTCGTCAAATATTAGCATAAAATCTTAAAAAAGAACAATTTTAGGATAAGCCTTCTTCAGTAGCTGCATTAAGTTTATCATTATTTTCTTTTTTGGAATGCCCGACATTTGAATTTTGAGCATATAAAATTAGTAAATCAATTGCTCAGATAAAGAATATATATTATTAAAATCCTTTTAAATTGTCGTTTCCCTTTACTTTTTCTGTTATCTTCCATGTCTAGACTTTTATGATGTTTAGATTCTTGTTGTTGCCATAAATTGATAGCAGATTACTAATAATGGTTAGGAAAATTATTAAATTATCCGATTTTCTCTTTCTGCAATAAGAAGTTCCCATCTATTTAATAGGAATAAGCTGTTCAGAAATGTTTAATTGTGAAAGTCATCTCATCAACTGCTAACGAACTATGCAATATAAGTTGCTTCCAATGTCGCATATACTTATACTATACCAATCTGCATCTTCTGGCAGGGATCTTAATTTGTTGCTCTTAATAATTAACCTGTTTATGTTGAATATACATTTACTTTGTTGTTCATTAGTAAAAGTCTAAATTCACATGAATATTAAGGCTTGTGCATTTTAATTTGTCTTGAGCATTTTGAATCACTTATTACAATTTTCTTTTTGAATCATTTAGTGAAAGGTACAGGATTGGCACCTCCAATCCCAGTTAATAACTATGACGTTCCACTTGAAGAACTTGTCTCTATGTTCAAGGATCAGAATGTTTCTGCTTTACAACAATATGGAGGGGCAAGTCTACTCTAGATATATTTTTTGGTTGCTTAGACTGACGTTGAAGGATTTATTTATCCGATATAATTCAGTGGTAGCTTCTACAGGTTAAAGGCTTATCAGATTTACTAAAATCAGATCCTCAGAAAGGAATCAACGGAGATGACGCTGATCTATTGAGAAGGAGAATTGCATTCGGAACAAATACATATCCCAGGAAAAAGGGGCGGAATTTCTTGGTATATACATTATAAGTCATCAAGTAATTTTTTGAAACAACTAATAAATTAGTTGCTATATGGTACTAATGCTTGGCGCTCTTTTACAGATGTTTCTATGGGATGCTTGGCAGGACTTGACCCTTATCATATTGATTATAGCAGCTGTGGTGTCATTAGGACTTGGAATTAAAACAGAGGTGTGGTTAACACTCACATTAGCTTAGTACATGGAGCATTATTAATTGATACATCTCTTTGTTGAAAGATTTGAACTACTTATTGGAGAAAATGGGTGATGGGCTCAAGTATCTGAGATCTATGCTCACTGAGGGTTTTGCCTCTCTGGATATTCAACTTGTCAGGTGTAAAGAGTGCCTTTTATACACTGAATCTTTATTCAAATTTTGGAAAAGTGAGATATAATTAGGAGGAAGACACTGTTGACCAAAAACAAAAATAAACGAAAATAAGGGATAAGCCACAAATATGGGAAGAGCAAATGACTCAATACAATTATGAGTTGGAACAAATCCTGCAGCTCCATTGAATCACTTTGTTAAAGAATATGTAGTCCTTTTCTATCGTAAAGAACACTGAAGAACTTAAAACGTCCTCTATATGAAGGCAATGCTTCTTCATTTTGTGTTGTGTTCGGAGGTTGCACAACTTGGAGTACAAATTCATCTAATCAATAACATTTAAAATGAAATACTACTTCATTACTTTTAATGTTCTTGAAATATTTCTTTCAGGAATATTTCTGCCCAGCAATATTAATGTGCTACTGTTACTTAAACCTTGACAAAGATAAAATGAATCATCACATGCCATTCACAATAAATATTCATTACTTTATTTCTTTCGCCTTTCGAGATTACTAAATTTTACTTGTTTACATTATGTGTTTTATCTTCTCTCTCTATGCACTGTTTTCTTGATGATGCTTGTTCTGATTGTTCTTGTCAATGGAATATGCTTGTTTCTTTCATTCTATAGAAATTGTTAACATTCACCAAGGTTTAAATTCTTCCCTCATTTGTAATCGTTTAGGGCTTGAAAGAAGGATGGTATGATGGGGGAAGCATTGCCTTCGCTGTTATCCTTGTCATTATTGTAACAGGTATTGGATATGTCTTTTTTGTTTTGATTAATAAGAAACGAATGTAATCTTATCAAAGTCTTCAAAGGTGTCCATTGGATTTTTATACAGATAAGGAAGGCGACTAATTATATTCTTTAGCATATTTGGAATTTTTTTTTTTAAATTTTTTCCTTGAATCAATTATTTTCTCATTGGCATTTTGTTCATCAGTGATCCTCATATAAGCTTTATATTGATTTCTTAGACTAAAGTTCCATTGATCCTTTTCCTTTCTGTCTTCCAGCTGTCAGTGATTATCGACAATCTCTGCAGTTTCAGAATTTGAATTCAGAGAAACAAAATATACAATTGGAGGTGTGTATCATTATATAATTAGAAATAGTTCATAGAAAAAAGGATCATTAATACTTCATACATGGAATCCAACTTGGAAGCTAAACGATCATTAATACCTGAACACTTGTATTGTACAGGTCATTAGAGGTGGTAGAACAACAAAGATATCTATATTTGATATTGTTGTTGGTGATGTCGTACCTCTTAAAATAGGAGATCAGGTAAGCTACAATTATTTCAGTTTGTCTGACTGGAAATTGAGTAGTTTTTTGTACGGACTTAGAACGATAGAAGGGTAGAAGGGAGAAATAATAGAGAAGAAACAGAGGAAGTAGAAGAGAGAAGAGATGCAAGCTCAATCTATTTTGACATATCACTTCATACATGCTCTGCCTCTTAAATGCTAACCACCTAACCACCAAGCTAGCAAATCCAACTAACAAAATCTTATGAAGAACAAGATTAAAATGGTCTTATTAATACAACTGGTGCATATCAATACTCCCCCCCTGAGAGACCCTTGTCCTAAGGGTCAAGTAAGAAAATTAGGATCCAGATCAACCTGTATCTAGCATCAATCGGAACCATTTCGCTGCAATCCTACCAAAACCATTTCGCCCTTGTTTATGACGCCCACTCTTTTCTTCATTGTTGCAAAGCAATTGTCATGGAAGATCTTATTTGCTGAAGTGAGTGGTATGTGAAAGAAAATGAAATCTGCTGTCAAGATGGCCTTGTCAATGGCACAAGGTCTATTATTTGATACCCCATCATGTTTTACTTTTTGTGTCACTTCCATCTTTAAGGGAGGTGTCTCTATAGCAGCAATAATGTAGACCTTTGGTACATCAACAAGGTAATCAAATGTAGTGGCAGCTTGCACATCTACATAGGCAATCCCAACACCAACTTTGCTCACGCCTTTCAAACTAGCCCACCGTGTCATTCTTTTTGATTTACAGAGCCAGTATTGTTTCCTTCAAGACCTGAGTTCTGTATGATTTCCCCTTTGGTCACTTGTGAACCAAAAGGTGATTGAAAGAGGCCCACCGTGTTCACCACTTTGAGAACTTTTTTCCGGGAACTTCACATTTTTCTCCGGTAATTGTACCAACCTCATTGCATTCATAGAGTAGTAGGGTTAAACAACTTGAGACCTACAGCAATTTCCTCCGTTAAGCCATTAATGTCACAGTTAACCTTATATTCCTCTGGCAAAGTTATCTTACATATCAGACTGTTAAAGGAAACTTGGCAATCCCCCACTTTTCCTTCTTGCCTTAATTGTATTAATTCTTCAATCGCATAATCGAAGGTTGTTGTACACAGATTCTTGATAGCTTCCACATAGTCATATTTTGCTTGATTTCTTTCTGATAGATGTTGGTGCTGCAATGAATTCATCATTTCAGTTATTTGCAATGAGAGACCACAAATCAATTCTTGCGCTCCTGAAAATCCATGCTCAATTGCCACAGTTCTTTGATCTAATACCAATAAAAAACATTCTTCCACTTCTCACAAGAAAGACTGAGAACAGATAGCGTTTGCCAAGGCCAAGGACTGATGGCTTTGATACCACTGATACGAACTTAGAAAGATAGAAGGGTAGAAGGAAGAAAGAATAGAGAAGAAACAAAGAAAGAGGAAGAAGAGAGAAGAGAAGATATCTCAATCCATTTTCACACATCACTTCATACATGCTCTGCTTCTTATAAAATGCTAATCATCTAGCCATGAAGCTAGCGAATCTAACTAACTAACAAACTCTTATTAAGAACACGACTAAAATGCCCTTGTTAACACAATTGGTGCGTATCAGTTTTCCTTCTAGATAATTATTTTATGTGTATACTCAGGTTCCTGCTGATGGAATTTTAATCACTGGTCACTCACTTGCCATTGATGAATCCAGTATGACTGGTGAAAGCAAGATTGTAAGTTGTTTATACCTTCTGTCGACCAAATTATCGATTTTCAATTCATATGATTCTTAAGCAATGGTTTCTGCAGGTTCACAAGGATCATAAAGCACCTTTTTTGATGTCTGGTTGCAAAGTAGCCGATGGATTCGGTGTTATGCTGGTAAAATATGATATTTAATTCTGTTATGCTAATTTTATTGTTAATGAGCAATGTCTACTCGTGGTTTTGTTGCTGCCTTCTGTCATTTATGCGTCGTTGTTTCTAATATTTTCTTTTATTTTTCTTTCATCTGATGATGTACTTCTGTGCGTTATATACGGGTTGGGGTTAGACTTTTGAGCTTTGACAGTATAATGATAATCATTGTAAAGGCCCAGTGAGATGGCTGATTATGTTAGCTCGTTGATTATTTTGATCAACTGAAATATTTTGAGTTGAATAACCTAAATTTATTTAATTTTTTTTTACGTACTTGGGATTTTATGAGTTAAGTGATCGGCTTTTTTTTTTTTTCTTATACTTCTGCATTTGATTACTTCTGTAATTATTTATATACAACTCTGTTGTGATTTGTTTGTTTGTGGTCATTAATGAGAATTTAACTCTATGCCAAAGTGAGTAAAATAGTCCTGACCTTTTGGTTACGATTCTAGTAGTTTCCAAGCTCATGAACAAAATTTATCAAAGTTGTCATGCCATCACTTTGAGCGACATGTTAAACTGTTACCTGTAGATTACTGGTGTTGGTATCAATACGGAGTGGGGATTGTTGATGGCTAGCATCTCTGAGGATACTGGAGAAGAGACCCCATTACAGGTTCAACCTGCTCCATCCAAAACCAAGAAAGAGAAGGCTGTTGCTTTGGTAGTACCTTATGGAAATTCATGCTAAACCAGAAACTTATTTTTGGTGACATTTCATAGGTACGATTGAATGGAGTTGCAACTTTTATTGGCATGGTAGGTCTTTCAGTAGCGGTTGCTGTGCTAGCGATCCTCTTGGGCAGGTAAAATTAGACAGTTGTTTTTGTAGTTTATAGCTAATTAACAGACTCTATGCCATCTCTCACTTCTGTGATTTGAGTTTGGTATTTTAGATACTTTACTGGCAATTCAAGAGATCTGGATGGAAATGTCCTATTTGTTGCTGGACAGACTTCTGTTAGTAAAGTAGTAGATGGGGTCATCAAAATTTTTACTATTGCAGTAAGTGAATTTTCAGGATTGTGTTTTGTTCATCAAATTCTTTCTTCTTTTTATTCGTTTGTCTTCTGCAGTTTCTTTAACTAAAATACAAAGCTGTACAGGTCACAATTGTGGTCGTTGCTGTTCCTGAAGGTCTTCCTCTGGCTGTTACCTTAACGTACGTGTTAATTACTAGTTGATTTCATTCTACAATAGAAGTAGCCAATACTAGGCCTCTGATAATGTTTTTCCTTCTTATTGTTGTAATGCTCTTTACTTCATTTTCACGGCAGCCTGGCATACTCAATGCGGAAAATGATGGCAGACAAAGCCTTGGTATGTCTCATTTTATTATTTACCAATCACTAAAACATTTGTAGTTTTGCTGTTATTTTGTCAATTAGTTTTAGAAATCTTTTTTCTAACAACCACTATTATGCAGGTACGAAGGCTGTCAGCCTGTGAAACTATGGGCTCTGCAACAACCATTTGCAGTGATAAAACAGGAACATTGACCTTAAATCAGGTGGGTTCCACAGTAGGAAGCTTAGACAGTCTTAAAGTAGTTTGGCCATATTTTTGGTCTATGCAGACCACTATTTATGGTTATTAAAGCCTTTTGCTTTTGGTCACATCCTGTATGTGGTAAGGATCTTATCTTGAACTTCTGTTTTCTATTTAGTTCTCCTAACGGAGAATTGACTCAGATATTGAAACTGTCTAGGTCTTTTCCGTAGTATAAAAAAAATTACATCTTCAATTAAAAGGCAAATGGAGCCTAAAACTGCAGAGATGAATAAAAGCTTCAAAAGTTAATCTAAATTATGCAGCCCAAGTTCTCAAGTCAAGGTGGTTTTGGGTTCATTACACGTTTGTTGTTGCCCTTTACCCAAAATTTTTGTAACATCATCGTTAATTAAAATGCAGATGATTTTCATGCATTCTAAGAATACAACTTCGTATAGATGATAACTAAACAATTTTTTCTTTTTTGAATTGCTGAAGTAAAGTGGTTTCATTTTTATAACACCTTACAAGTGGAAGGCCGGTGTCTGGATGAGCAAAGAGGATACATTATTTATCAAAGTTATTTTGGAAAAACAGAGCGAAGGAACTCAGAATATCAGTAGTTAAATGAATGACTTCAACTGTTCGATAGACCTACGTTTCTGCATGCAGTCTGTCCATCTCCTGTAGTAGGCATAGTCTGTCTGATAATTTTTCATTTTGTACAAAAGCTATTAGTTGATTCCGCCTAACATATGTCTGCATTTACTTCATTTTGTTTAAAATCTTTGAATTATCAGGATTTAACAGCAACTAATTTTATGGCATTACAGATGACTGTGGTCGAGGCATATGTTGGGAGGAAGAACTTGAATCCACCAGATGACTCGTCAAAGTTGCATCCAGAAGTTTTATCTCTGATAAATGATGGCATCGCACAGAATACTACTGGAAGTGTTTTTGTGCCTAAGGTTTTCCTTTCTAATTAATTTAGTGACAGTATCTTGGGTTCCCTTTTATGTTGTGTTATCTGGTGCTAAAGTGATCAAGAATTTCTTCATGGGCTTAATACCAATAGTTTCTCATGAACTTGGTGGGGTTATTGTTTTAATACCAACAGTTTCTCATGATCTTGGTGGGGTTATTGTTTTAATCCCAACAGTTTCTCATAATCTTGGTGGAGTTATTGTTTTAGAGGAACAGTATCTCGTGATTCTCCAAACAGGTTTATGCATACTGTGAAAAATACACATAATTACGGATATACATGCATATATATGCTAATTTATCTCCCAGGAGATTGAAAACCAATTTGGTGGTGCTTTAAAACAACTTGTATGCATTCATGATAATTTGTAGGAGAAATTTGTTGGTATCCTATCTGCTTATCGTCTACCATGTCAATAATTGTTACTTTTGAAGTATTAGAAATATGTAGGCAATACATTGTAGCTGGATTAAAAAAAGAAGAAAAAAAAAAAACACGAGTAGTTCCTCTACATAATAACTTAAATCTGTAAAATTGACACAAATAATTGCGCATGCAGTTTGTCATAGAATGCTAGGTCAGATTATCTCTCCCGGGAAAAGTCTGTTCCTTAAATGTGTTCAATTTGACTGGTGTAGAGAAGCTGAATACTCTAGCGCCAAAGATTCATTAATTTATTTGCATTGTCGAAGCCACAGAGTTAGAGTTAAGAACAGTCCTGTAGTTCAGTTCTCACCTGCAATCTTGTTTCCCTTGTAGGTTATCTGTGGCTGTGGCATATTGCCTGATGCTGATAAAGCTGATATTGATAGAACAAGTGATATAAGCTAACAGATAATCAGTAAATCATAAATTTTGTTTTGCTATTCACAGACATGAGGCTGCAATAATCTCAGTTGTGAACATTTATTACCTGTAACCTGATAGAAATTTCTTTATAATTGTGCTAGTCCTTTATAACAGTTACACCTCACAAATATGGTTGTTTTTAAAGTTTTTCTGAATCCTAGTATTAATATGCACTGAGCATCATATTTTCATTATGACTTCATTTCTTTTGTTAGGATGGTGGAGAGACAGAGGTTTCAGGATCTCCTACAGAAAAGGCAATCCTTTCTTGGGCAGTCAAGGTACCTTAATAAGATATCTGTACTGATTTTTTTTTCTTTATTTGTTTATTCTAATAATTTCCCACTTACTTTATTGTATTGATTTGACACAAATTGTTTATATTTTTATTGAATTTTCTTGGCAGTTGGGGATGAATTTTGATCTTATCAGATCAAATTCATCAGTTCTCCATGTTTTTCCCTTCAATTCTGAGAAAAAGCGAGGTGGTGTTTTGCTGAAGCAGGTAATCATTTGATAAAAACATTATTGATTCATCTTTTCATTTATTGTATCATATAACCATTATCTGAAATGGGTTATTTAAATTCCTATTATGCGCATAGACAACATATGCCTATTATTGATTCATGATTTCCATTTCCTATTTACGCTACTCAACTAGTACTTCTTGTCTGGCAGTTGGACTCCAGAGTACATATACATTGGAAAGGAGCTGCAGAGATAGTGCTTGGCGCATGCACTCATTATCTTGATTCCAATGGTTGCTTGCAATCTATTGAAGATGACAAGGTTAGGAACCGCAACTTCCTAGTGTGGAAAAATTCCTAGAAAGTTTACTGGGAATAAAAATCATTGCATTGAACAATTGATTGAAACAGTCTCTTATAGTGCTAATAATAAACACAACTTCCAAAATATATGGAATGAGGCCACGAGTCCACCACTAAATCACTCTATGCATATGAATGCTCTGATGCTGAATCTTACGGCAATTATATAATGAGTAATACAACAACAGAATTTTTTCAGCAATATAGCAACTGAGAACAGTTGACAATCATTTCAGCATTTTCGTAGGTACTTGGGTATTGGGTAACACTTCCTTAAAATTTCTTTTCCAGGACTTTTTCAAAGGGGCTATTGATGAAATGGCTGCTCAAAGTTTGCGGTGTGTGGCCACTGCATACAGATCATATGAATTGGACAAAGTTCCCTCTGATGAGGAGGAATTGGCCAAGTGGTCCTTACCTGAAGATGAGCTTGTTTTGCTTGCTATTGTTGGTATAAAGGTGAAGTTCAACAGTATCTTTTTCTGTTATATTGCGTTAAAGTAGTTGCATTTTATTTGTGTCACTCCCACAACTTTCCATTATATATACAAATAAAGCAATCAGTCCTGTAAACGGGCTTTTTGAACATAATGAGACACAATAGTTAGTAAATTCTCTGTACTTCCGCCACCAAAACAAATACCCCATATATGACACCAAACATATTTGTAATTATATTTTAAAATACTCTATTACAGCATATGGATTCAAGTTATATTATACTTTTGGAGCTAGCTTGTTCCTTTTGCTTTCAATTTAACCCAGAGTAGTTCTTCATCTAAGCTAACATTGATCCATGTGTTCAGGATCCCTGTCGCCCTGGCGTTAAAGATGCAGTGCAAGTATGCACTGCAGCTGGTGTAAAGGTAAATTACAAATTTTGATGATATAGTTCTTACATTGACTGATGAAGTTGATATATAGATTTTACTTTAATGTGAAATTAGTTAATGATAACGTTGGAATTTGGTCTCTGAAATAATAAATAGCATGAGTGTTAATCGAAAATGTACTTAAGGAAACCAAATATGTTTGTGAACTCAGGTGCGCATGGTTACGGGGGACAATCTTCAAACCGCAAAGGCAATAGCTTTGGAGTGTGGAATACTGGCTTCACCTTTAGATGCCGTTGAACCAAATATAATTGAAGGAAAGACTTTCCGTGCATTATCTGAAAATGAAAGGGAACAAGTTGCTAAAAAAATAACGGTATGGTTATCTCATTGTGATTTTTGTTATGTGCATTAGCTGAGAATATTTGATAAAGGCATGTTATTCATTGACCAGTGATATTCTATTAAGGAATGATGTCATCCTAATTATAACCTCCTGTGTTTGTCATCTCTGGATTGGACAAATACTTACTGCTTGTTATTTGCATAATATGTATAGGTGATGGGGAGGTCTTCTCCTAATGACAAGCTTCTACTTGTTCAAGCACTGCGTAAAGGGGGTGAAGTTGTTGCTGTCACTGGAGACGGCACCAATGATGCTCCCGCGCTTCATGAGGTTTGTCATATTTCTTGGATGTGCAATCTTGAGGCCTGATATTTGTTTTTTGTATTCTTAGTAGTTTTCAAGAACGAACCTGGAAAGATGAAATGTTTTTGTTAATTGTTACTGAATCACTGCGTCAGTTTATTTTGGACCTTGACCAGAAAAGTTTCTCATTAAAAGCGGTCTAGGTGCAGACTTGTAGTTCTGCGTTATTTATCCAATGATGTTATAAAGCTGCTAAAAAATGTTTCATGTAAGCATGACTTTTGTTGCATAGCAATTGTTGAATGTTAGAAGCCTGCATATATGATTGTCCATTTTATTGTATCACTTACCAGCGTTGATGACATTTTGGATGCAACAAAATTTCACTTAATTATATGATTTTAGGAATACTTGTGCTGCAAGTTGTAAATTGAGGCATGCTTTCCTGTGAATGAACACTTTCTTTTTCTTCTGTAATCGTCACCTTTCCATTAGCATTTGGCTTTACAGCGTCCAATTTTCCATCCCTCTTTAGAATGGTTGGGAGATGATGTCATGGGTGAACAATGAATTATCTTGACGTGTTTGACCTACCATTGACAGATAGGGCCGAAAGTTGAACATGTAATTTCTGGCAGAGTGATTAACTCTGTCTCATCTGCACTCCATATGATAGCAAAATTAACCAAACTTGTCACTCTGCACAACAGTTAGCAGAAGTTGATGCATTTTAGTGTACAGTTTCATGCAGTTGAGCAAAGAGTTGTTTGGTAATATCAAATCTTTTTCTTGCATCTCCTGTTGTGCCTCCTTTTATTGGGTTGAGGTGTTGTATCCCACACTTCATTATTATTAATTTCTGTCATAGTTGATAGCGTGTTTACTATTTTATTTTGTATTTTAGGCAGATATTGGTCTTTCTATGGGCATTCAGGGAACTGAAGTTGCAAAAGAAAGCTCAGATATTATAATCCTGGATGATAACTTTGCATCAGTAGTAAAGGTAAGCAGGTTAATTATTTAAACGAGCATATGATATATAGTCCGTTTTTCTTTTTCTTCTTTTCCTTTGCTACGTAGTGATCTTGATGCAAAAATGGGGATAGAATATTTGGAGTGATATAGTCAATGATATGGATAATTAATTATAAATAAAGAATAGGCTTTAATTAGGAATCTTCTTTATTACTATTTCCTTTATTGTTTTAATCTTGTTTTTTAATTTCCTGTATAAACACTTGGTTGTAGACTTTTTGGAGAAGCACAGTCACAAAAATTAAATATCAGTATTTTCTGCCTTTTTCTTCCTCTTTCTCCCTCTTGTTCTTCCTTTCTCCCTCTGTCTCATCTCTCTACTTCTTCCCCCTTTCCTCTGCTGGTTCAACATCAGATTTCATGCTCAAGTGAAAATCATTTACATTTTTACTAATTTTCTTACAACTGTTTGCTTACAAGCATTATCAAGACTATGGTACAGTTTGGTTTTGGCTTCACTTTTGGTTGGTAGAAAGTTTTTTCACTCAGACAAACTTCTCCAGTTGATTGCTCTGTTCTGTAACTTGTCTAAGTTGTCTACTTTGTTGTTCATGTAGGTTGTCCGCTGGGGCCGTTCTGTATACGCAAATATTCAGAAATTTATACAGTTCCAGCTCACTGTTAATGTCGCAGCACTTGTGATAAATGTTGTGGCATCAATATCTTCTGGTGCTGTTCCTTTAAATGCAGTGCAGGTTCTTCTCTCTTCTCCTGCGTTCAATACTTCATTCAGCTATAAGCATGAGCCAAAGTACATCTAGTGTCACGTCTACTTTTTCATTTTCAAAACCCGATATAAGTATCAAGGATTCTCAACTCTCCCAAAAGCTTAAACTCTTGGGAGAAGATCAAGAATGCTGTTTTTTTAAGAGTATCTCTATGACTCTAACACATCCCTTAAACAAACTTCATTATCCTTGAAGGATAGACAAAGTGTAGCTTGTGTTGAAATTTATATGCTTGGGAGAACTTTTGGGTGGGGGGAAGGATCATGCCTTTGACTTCATTCTCAGGAAAGCTACCAATCCATGTTAAGGAACCAACTCTCAAAAGCTTTAGTTGTTGGAAGAAGGCTCAGGCCACAGGAGTGTTTTTTTTTTTTCCCTAATATTTCTTAGTTTTACCAATAAAAAAAAAACAGGATGGAAATTGAAAAGTAGTCATTCAGAATTGGACTTTTATTGCGATATCTGGGAAGAAAGCAGTTGAATTCTAATTTTCTATATGCATTTCTGGATTAGAGTTTCATGTATGGCTATTATCAAGAACTAATACCCATATATTTTTTGGTAAACAATAACCAAGACTGATAATTAACTTGTGGTAGATGATTAATGAAAAATATGAAATACTACATTTATTTCTGTCTTTCTAATGTGTACGCTATTGGTACAGCTTTTGTGGGTAAACCTTATCATGGACACACTTGGGGCCCTGGCACTGGCTACTGAACCTCCAACAGACCACCTTATGCACAGAACACCAGTTGGTCGAAGGTTTGGATTGATTGGCTTTCTAGATATGCAGTATAATATTTATTAGTTTATGATTCCTAATATTACATGGAGCTTACACATAAATGCACACACATTTATTGGCCAATACCTGATTTTTTGGTGACGTTTTTCATAATTTTTCACATGCTTCATACACTGTGTTTGTAAAGAATGTCATTTCTTTTCTTTAGTTTTTTTTTTCTCTGTCATTATGTTCATTTACTGCATATTCCTTTTTCTCCATTGTATAGTATGATGCTATTTTCTGTTTTGTTCTTTGAAAAATAATCAAAGAAAAATTATATGCCCCATAAATTACTATCAATGTTATGATGTAAAAGCTTTGCTTCAATGCTCGTTACCTCTTAATTCTTTATTTTGGGGAATATAGAAACGGAAAAAAGACATACAATAGCTCAAAAGGGTTCTGGAAAAAAATATGAACTCAAATGATCTGTCCAATACCTTTTCATATCTGACAGAATTCCCTAGAAAAAAACGGAGGTTTGAGTTTTGACCCACAAGGAAGGCCAGGAAACAATTCTAGCCCATAAAAGTTTTAAAGGTGAAAAAGCGTGAAGATACACCCCTTTTGCTTTCAAAAGCTCAAAAATGAGTGGGAAGAAAGCAATCTAAAGTCTGTATTCACCCTGGTGTCCGCTTATTTTTGGTAGAATGCATTTTTGTTCTCCCATTCTTAGTCAAAGTCCCCCAGACTTACCTTTTCTTCTTTTTAATATCATGGTTAGCTTAGCTTAGCTAAATTTCAAATGGTCACATTTTTTCTGTAACTTTAGATGCGCCTGCAGAGTTACATATGATTGATTTGGTCCTTAAATACACATTTTATCTATGATCTTTCGTTTGGTTTTCAGGGAACCGCTTATAACGAATATCATGTGGAGGAACTTGATGGTACAGGTAAAAATTGGTTTTCTTTTTCTGTTCTTTATTTTTCTTGGTGGCGTGGGAAGTGGGGGAGACTTTTTAAGGTTATTGTAGATTTGGAAAGGTATGTCTTTTTGGGTCTGTCATCTGATAATATTTTATTCGTCATTGTAGGCTGTATATCAAATTGCAGTTCTCCTTGTTCTTAATTTCACTGGTGAAAGTATTCTAAATACTAATGGCTCTAAAGCCTATACCCTGCAACTGAAGAATACTTTGATTTTCAATTCATTCGTCTTCTGCCAAGTAAGTGAATAGTTAAAATTTAAATATGAAAAATGGAGACAGTTCTTATGTCAATGGAGAACCATCTTTTCCTTACATCTCCAGGAATCTTAGTTGTTTTGTATAATTTGGTTCCCATGTTTAATTGTTTTATATGTTGAATGCTCTTATTGAGAGAGAGAGAGAGAAGTCTATTAGAGACTCCTGTAGGCTCAACCGTACAGTTGCAAGAATTTGTGACTTTATCCCATTCTCATCAGACTGGTTGAACATACAGGTATTCAATGAGTTCAATGCTCGAAAACCAGACGAAATGAATGTGTTCAGTGGAGTGACCAAGAACCATCTCTTTATGGGAATTGTGGGAATAACCTGTATATTTCAGGTGATTAAGCATTTCTTCTGTTATTCGTATTCTGTATCGTTGGCATTTGCATATGGATGCATTACTAATTCTTTTCCTATCTGTTAGATACTCATCATCGAGTTCTTTGGAAAGTTCACTAACACGGTGAGGCTTGATTGGAAGCTGTGGCTCGTTTCTATAATTATTGGTCTTATCAGGTTAGTTCATTCATTTCATTATCTTACGTCATATTATTATTATTAACCTTTGATTATGACAATTCTGGTAGTATCACGTCCTCTACGCTCGTAAGTCGTAACAATAGTATATAATTTTTGTTCTGATCAACTGCTTTTTGCCTTTGTGATAGTTGGCCTCTTGCTATACTTGGAAAATTCATTCCAGTTCCCAAAACACCATTGGGCCGCTACTGTAAGAGGACATTTAGGCGATTCAGGAAATCTCGTGCTACACAATAGATCAACGCATCATCCATTCCTCGAGAGTACCACTCGCTATGGTTAATCTGGTTTTCCTTACTAAGCTAACGCCTAACCAAGTGACAACACATCTACTTTCTACGTCTCTAAGATTAATTTGCCAAACGCACACCTAATAATTATTAATTGATATTAGGTCTGACACAAGTTCATAATTATTGACAGTTTTAAACTGTTCAATATTATAGCAAACATTATGTAATATATACCTTAAAAATCCTCCTCCCCCCTCCCCCTCCCCCCAAAATTTTTTTGGGTAGTGTATATTTTAACTTTAATACTTGGTGACACTGTTAGATATACATCTATAAATACTGTCAAACTGACTTTCGAGCAATAGTAAGGATCATTCACTGGTAAAAGAATAATTTTGATTTGAACCATAAACTATGATTACACATAATATTGATATGCACTGGACAAAAAAGTGCATGTTGAAAATTAAATTTAATGATCCAAAATGAAAGAACAAAGCATTTCAGTGAGGTCTGAAAATCAAACTTAACTGTTCCACGAGTAGCCTGCTTGTTTGTTCTGACTGCTTTAACATCTTAATAATTTTTCTTATTAATTTTATAGCAATCAAGATTGAAGAGTTTCTATCCCATACTTGACTAAAATTTATTTATTTTTCATCTTTAATGATTGGTTGCTGGAGTTTACCCAAAAAAAAAAAATTATTTCCGCTCAGAAAAGAAGAGAATGATCCTATGCATGCATTATCATTGTATCAAGGAGAATTTACACATCTAACGAATGCAATATTATTAGATTTTCTAAAATTATAAAGAATAATCGTGAGGCAACCATGATTTTACAGACTACATACGATGAACAGAAAGCACTGTGTACATATTCAAATGACAGTGACTTCAACAGAGTGAACAACAATTCTTCAGTTCCCCCTTTCTTGGTGAACGTTCAAAAAAAATAATTAAAAAAGGAACATAATTTATAGGAAAAAAACAAAAAAAACAAAAAACAAAACCCTTAAAACTGAAACTCCCAATTGGCGGCAGTTAGGACCCCATATTCCGTCTCAGAGCACCAAGTATAGTACTAACTAACAACAGGGGAAGCAAGACCTTCTTTGAAGGCTTCAATACATTCACTTGTAGTTTCTTAAAATTTCTTCTCACCAAACTAGCAATAACAAGAATAGGCAAAGTGGTTTTTCTTGGAGACATAAGGAGAGATGAAATTGGAGGCAGAAACAGATGAATGTTGAATATCAGCTGGAACAAATATCTGAGTTTTCCCAGAACCAATTCTCTTGCCAGCAACATTGGCATAGAACAAACCTGAAATTGCTGGTACGTAAACGTTGCTCTCAGAACTTATGTAAAAGTCTATCACTTTTTCAAATTCAGAACCTTCAGAATCTAGGAACTTTGTCTTTTTATCTGCGGGCATGATGGCTTCCTGCATTTGTTTTCAGAAGATATACATTTAATCATCAATAACATGGTTATAAAAGTAATAAAATTTTAGAATAAATTAGATTTATTGCTTTAACATAAAATAAATAACATTGAGATAAAAGTTTTAAGGAATAAATTTTTTAATAGGTTATGGTTTTTGATAAAAAAAAATCAATATTATATTTTAGGGTATTTTTGTCTAAATAGATTTAGTTGTAGGATAGGGTAGTTTTAGTTCTAGGGGAGGGCCAATGTAACTAACATATCCTTCCTACCATTTTATGTATCCAAAAAAAAAAAACAAAAAAACAAAAAGAAAGAAAAGTGCCTCACCTTTGTGTAAGTTTTAGGGAACATATCCTTGAGAGAATCAAGGCTGCTATCCCACCTTGATTGAGTCACATAAATTGTGGTATCCTTGTCAAAGCCAATCTTCCTCAAAAATACTGCAACCTCTTGTGCATTATAGCAGCTTTTGCCTCCTTCATCATCACTTCCTTGGCAACCCTTGTTATCCAGCATCTCAACCCTCAAGTCCACAGCTATGAATTGGCCATCCAAATTTCGGCTCAAAGTTCTTAGTCTTTCTACCATTGACTCCACCACTTCATTCATTTCTGGCTGCAACTCTAAACTTGCAAACATTGCCAGGCATGAAACAGAATCAGTATCACCTGCATTTCCTTCCTTTCTCATGTTTATTGAAGGGAAGTAAGTTGCAAGCCTTATATTTCCCTTTGTTCTGTATATTGGCTCAACATGTTCTGCTATGTAGTCTTCGGCAACCCTATTAGGGACCTTCACTGCAGCAAGACTCCGTGTTGATATTTGAGCAGGAAAATCCTTTACGACTTTCACTACCCCCTCCATGCTTTTCATGAACACATCAACGTCATAAATATCCTCAAAATTCCTGAGGACATCAATTTCATCAGTCATAAACAAAAATGAGTAACTCTTCTTAGCTCAAAGTACATTACCCTGTGAGCTATCCCACACTGTCATGTCTTAAAGTTCCATTAAACTCATCTACAGTGAAGCGTTTTTAGATTGAGCTACTTCCATCAATCAAGTGACTTATGAGTTATAAACAAACACAAACTAAAATCTCTACTACTTATATGATGTCTCATGTTCCACAATAGCAAAAGTAGGTATATCAGCAACAAAGCCAATGCTAGATATACAAAGAATGATGAATTAGAATAGACTGACCCGTTACTTGTGAGAAGGCAGAAAATTTACCCAAACAAAGAACACTCATTTTCATGATGATGGGTAGATGTTAAAACAAGAAAAATAATTGAAATGAACAGATTCCTTCTCATACACCTCTGCCAAGTGTACTTAATCTTTTACAGAATGAAAGTTCAACACTAACCACTTGTCACCAGGTTGGCTTCCTCTGATGTCAGGGAGAACAAGTGTTGCCCCCAGCCGTCTAGCAACAACCACGGCATCCGCAATCTGAACGATGCATTACCAGAAAAATTAAGGGATTTAAGAAAAAGCAAAAGTGATACTTCATCACTCCTGAAACCTGCTCAACAGAACTCAGTTGTAGGCAGAGAGGCTAAGGTCTAGATGATAATTAGATCAAACAACATATTGAGAAGGCATGTCAATAAAAGAACCAAATGCATCATTTTCCACTTACTGACTAAAATATGACATAAGGAACAAACATATTAAAGTTAGTGAAGATGTTAGAATCAAAAAGAAGAAAACTTGAGATTTTTTCCTTTTTGGAGTGTTATAAAAGAAGACTGCAACTTTACAAAGGAAAGAAAAACAAAACATTTTGAGAAATAGCATGCAAATAGTTATCTGTATTTAATACAGGAGGATTTGCTCAATAAGTTGAACAGAATAGTTGAATTAGATACCTGAGAAATATGGTACTCAGGACCATTAGTTAACGAAAAAGTAACAAACCCCTCAGTCTGCTCTACATCGTCTGCCACGGAAGCCAAGAGATGAATTAATAAGGCAACAATGATTGAGCACATGTAATTATGAGGAAGTAGATTACATAAGCTAAAGGACTTGAGAGCCTTAAAATCAAATCTTACCTAAAGATGGCTTAACCCAACATGGTTTTAACTCATCAGCATCTCCCTTCCAAAGCCCTATACTCTTTTTTACATGAGTAGCATCAAACTTGGCGTTCTCAAAGTTGGAAGCCTCAGTTCCGGGAAGTTTCTCCTTGAAATACCAATTATTGAAGGGCAAAGGAAGTTAATTAACTGTAACTAAAGTTATATAATTGTTTGATTGAAAAGATCAAAAGTAATAATTAAAATAATTTTTTTAGTTCCATGAAGTGAATGAGAGGATGGGAGAAGAGAAGGAAAGAGAGCTTTGAATTTGCCAAATTAACTAATCTGAGCTTAATTTGTCTTTCCCAAATTCAATCATTACATTTTTAGGGATGCATCTCAAACAACAGGATATTCCATTTTCTCATCAGAATTTCCTCATTTTCCTGACTCCATGTAACATCACTAGTCACCCAATGATTCATAACCACTGTAGAAACATGAGTTACTGAAATTCACAAAAGTAAAAGGTAGTCACTATTCAATTGACAAAACTATCAACAAAAATTTTAGTACTTTCATGTCTATGTCAAAAGACAATTATTGCGCCCTTATTTCTAAACTAAGATCTATCATCTTCACTAGCTCCTTCAATTTCATTTTATTTTTCTTGCATTCTCTTGTAAAATGAACTCATCTGGATTCTGGACAGGTAAAGAGACAACTAGATATGATTTATGAGTGAGAATTGAACACCGTTTGCAAGATTAACTGGATCAAGATGAGTTTCAGAGAGAGGCAGAGAAAAAGCAAAGAAAGGTAGGTGAAAAAGAAAAGTGCAGTGAATGAATGAGATAAAATGAGGGAGAGAAAGTCTTACTTCCCCTGAATCAAAATGGTCCCTTTTGATCATATTTCCAAGCATCACGAACATTGTGAGAGTGAGAATACCAGCCACCACTTGCCTCAAATCCACACCCATCTTGCTGGATCCTGTAAATTCTTGTGTGTCTCTTACTCACTGTAAGTAGATGAAGATCAGAATACAGAATGAAGCGTCAAGTTTAGTTTTTAAGCATTTCGAGCTGAAATGGAAGGCTCAACCAATTGGAGGAGACAGTCAGACAGACAGAATGCACACCTTACAGCCCAGAGACCAGAAAAAGTTGTTTCTGTGGGAGATTGGGATTTGGGAGTATAAGTATTTACACCACCGACACTTTCCCTAGAAAATTATGGGCTGCCTAAAAATCTTCGTGGATTTTGCCTTCTCTTTGAGTATTTACTTCTAGTCTAGATTACGGTCATAATTTACTTTATTAAATATTTTTTATTTAGTTATTAATATTCTTCAATTTAGTTTTAAATTTTTTTTTACTTAGTTCTAAAAGATTAGGACGTTTTAATTTATTTTTTTATAATTTTTAAAAATTAAATTGTACAGCTCTAATTTACTGAATAAACAAATTGGGGGACCAAAATTTTAATATAATCTTATATTAAAATTTGTATCCATAAGATGTTTTATCATCTAACATGTTTTAAAATTCTCATTTTATTAATAAAATATTAAAATAAAAATATTAAAATAAGGTCAATGATCCATAATATAAAAGAATTGTTTTTATTTTTCTTTGAAATTGAGACATATTTGAATAATTAGTCTCATTGACTTGGGGTTTGTCTCTCTCACAAACTAAATTAATTATCAGAACACGAAGAATGATCCAAAAATATTGTGTATTCAGTAAATGAAATGTGGCTTGCAAATTGCAATATTGGGATTTGATAAAGAGGCGTCAATCATATTGGAGGACCAATATGGATCGTTATCTTGTAGATCTGAAACTGAAAGCAGTGCATACAACAACGTTCTCTATTATTGTATAAAACAAAAAAACAACCAATAACATTTCCAAATTCCCGGGATGAAATTTTAAATCTTTAATTTTTTTATTATAAAAATATTTAATATAGTCTTAATATTAAATTTTGATTAATATTATATTAAATTTTATTAATATTATTACCATATATTATTTTAGTATTCTCATATATATGACTTACATTAAAAAATAATTTTTATATATAAAGCAAAATGTAATTTATATATGTTAAGTAGTATAAATATATTTATTTACATTATGTAAAATTATAATGTTGATCATCGAGATAGTATATATTAACATATCTATAAATTTGATAGAATATTAATAAAAATTTAATTAGATATGAAGTAAATTTAAAATTTATTAAACTGTAGATATCCCTATTAAAAATGAAGTGAAATTGTACGTACCGCAACTATAATTTATTGATTATATATATATATATATATGAAGAAGTGTAGATGTGAAAAAATAATAATAATAAATAACAAAATATTACCAAATAATTGAATAAATCAATTTAGGTAACACATCTCGCTCAGTTAATCGGACGTCGTTATCATTTTGCTCTATTTTTATTGTTCAACGTCTAGTACTAATTACTTTCGTACAAAAGCATTACACTCAAGGTTCCTTTTCTATCATTTGCATCTTGGATATTTTCATTACACTCTCAACTAATCAACCTATAAATATCTCAACCCCCTTCTCCTAGTATGATGCATTGGATTATTAAAACATTACCATTATTCTATTAATTTGGAGACTAATATAACTATCGACAGTTCTTTTAAAAAGTTGGTTAGCTGTCAAAATAAGTGAGAAATCCACCAAATAAATATTTTATTTTGGTGCAAAAACTGTGAGTTTGCAATAAGGAGTGAACTGTAGGAAGTAGGATGAGGGATGCAGAGAGTGAATTATAAGATTTATAATTTGGATAATGACAAACAGCACGTGCAATTGCAGCAATAGCCAATGGAGATTTTAGCATATTTGTTCATTTATTTATTTATAAATAAATAAATAAAATGATAAAAAGAAAAGCGTAGGACCAGCGACTTGTTAAGGCGTGGAATGCGGTAGTTTGTCACTTCTCATTAATGAAAGTGGCACTCCCAACTACCAAGTGCATGGATTAGACTATGATTTAAGTCTTAACAGATAATAAAAGATTACCACTTTCTCTCTCAATTTTATATTTTATTACCTTTTATTTATTTCAGCCTTAAACCATAATTAATTATGTAATTAATACTTTGTAAATTAACTTATGGCCAACATAATTTTTGATCCCTTATCTTTGCATAAAGTTTTATTTTTGTCTTGTATATATTTTTATTTCTAGTTTTATTCTTGATCTTTATAATCTGATATAAATTTTATCTAAACGTTATTTATAAATGTCACTAATAGTACAATCTATCAAATTTACATGAAATTATTGTTTTTGATATATAATTGAGTTAATAAAAAAGTTCACATGAAACTAAAATACTGTACAAAATAATCACAGTGTGATTTCAACAAATTTTGGACATTCTTAATTGGGAGTCTTAGGTGCCTAAGGTTTTATTTGTGATTTTATGTCAACTCAACCATGCTTTATTAGAGTATTCCCATTTGGGCTCCAATTGACAATATTTGAGTAGGAAACAAAATTACATCAATATTAAAGAAAATGGACAAAATTAAAACAAAAACAAAAGTTTGGTGACAAAATTGAAATTTCATAAAATTAAATAATAGAAAGTTAGTTTTGGACTTAATTTATTTATTGTTGAGTTGCGCAGGATTTGGATTCTTTCATTTTTCTTTTAAAATTAACCGTGTCAATTTATAAAAAAATAAATGAAAAATGTAAAGATTTAATTTATATTGGGTGATTTATTTATTTATTTATTTATTACTGTAACATGTATAATACTACACATAATCCAAATTCATTTGTGCATTGATTTTTTAAATACATATTGGAAATGTTTTTTAACACAAGAAAAATAATAATTCCTTAAAAATATTCTTAATTTAATATAATGAATACTAGTAGTAAATATTTTAGAGTAAATTACACTTATCATACTATAAAGTTTAGTAAAATTACGTCTATCACACCTTTGGTTTTAAAAGAAACACTTGGCATTCTTGATGTTTGACATATTATTGTACAAACTTTCCATCTATTTTTTTTTTGTCAATAAAATTAAAATTTTACATAGTATATCTTCATTTTAAAATAATAAAATTATTAACTTTCTATCTTATAACATTAGGAAATTAATGTTAAAACTTAGTATAAATTTAATTACATTTATTATTCTATTAAAAATAAAATTACAATCTTATTGACTAAAAAATAAATTATAAGGGAGATAATATAATTTTTTAAACTAAAAAAATAATAAATATAATTTAACTTAAATTCAAAAAATATAATTTATTAAATATTTTATTTACATGTAAAATAATTGAGCTTTTTCTTCTAAAAAACTTCAGTCCAAAAGGTAGCCTTTTACTTTTAGTTGAAAATCTTTTCTCATCGTATAACACATATATATAAATTTTTTATAAATATTTTTTTATTAAAAATAACTATATTCAATGTATTATTAAAAATTAAATATAAATATTTTTTAACAAAAATTTAAATATTAATTTATTATATTATAAAAAATTAATTTATTTCACTAAATTTAATTTTGGTTGATTTCATTCTATAGAATTAGATCACTCATAAATTCCCAACCTAAAGCATGTTTTCGCTTACTAATCTTGCAAAAGAGAACAGAAGAAAAAAAGAGAAAATTTGCCCATAAACTCGTCGACAATCGTAAATAACACCCACTTTTGCTTGATTAGAGAAAGCAATTCAACAACCAATTTGGACCAATCACTTGGAACTGCCCCAACGTGCTCTTCCCTTAAGTCAACCTCTTCAAAATATTTTAGGTATATTATTCTCTCTTAAAAATAGTTAAATTGTTTACAATTCTTCTTTTTATTTTAAAAATGTAAACTAAGTCTTTTAAAGTAAAAAAAATGGCTAAAGTACCTTTCAAAATAATGTTAATTTTTTAGAAAATATATAATTTATTAGAGAATGAATTTTTAAAATTTTTATTTTCATGTCATTTTTTTTGTTAAAAATTATAAATAAAAAATAATTATTTCATATCGATCATATATATAATCATTTTTATTATAAAATAATACTACGAAGAGCTCAACCCTCTTTAAAATTGAACTCTTAATTTTTGGATTTTTTGAAATTTATATAAAATATTTTTTTATTACTATACATATGACCTTAAAGTAATCTAAAGGCAGAAAAACTAACCTCTTAAAAAATTCAACTTTTCTCTTATTATATTATAATTTCCCAAGAGATCAAATATCCATAGAAAACTAGAAATACCCCACATTTTATTATTATTATTATTTTTAAAAGAATATTTCCCCATATTTTATGTGTGAGAGATTTTGACTAACTTTTATTCTTTGGACAAAAGATTTTGACAAACAATGTGTCCTTTCTTGGGTCTAGGCCATCGGAACCAAGGGGATTTAATGGGAGAGAGCTATCAAGATTGTTTTTGGGTACTAATAACATGATGATTATTGGGCCCAAAAGCCGAATGATTTTTGGCCCCAAAATCCCACTTTTAAATCCAATTTGCGTCGCAAATTCAGTCGCTTATCAGCCAGACCCATCATGAAGAACGACCCGATCCGATCCATTTCCCTCCACCTGTCAATTGTCATTTTAACAAAGAGAGAGAGAGAGATGCAGATCTGTTCGCGCATTTGCTAGCTTCTCCTTTTTGTTTCAGAATTCAGATGCAATTGAGTAGAAGCAGAAGAAGTAGTAGCAGAAGCAGATCGTTTCAGAAATTTCAGATCTGAAAGGAAAATTCAGAATTGTCCCAGAAATTGAGATCCGAAATGGAGAAGTCGTGCACTCTACTGGTTCACTTCGACAAGGGCACGCCAGCACTTGCCAACGAGATCAAAGAAGCTCTCGAAGGAAACGATGTGGTCGCCAAGATCGACGCCTTGAAGAAGGCCATCATGCTTTTGCTCAACGGCGACACCATTCCCCAGCTCTTCATCACCATCATTCGCTATGTCCTTCCCTCCGAGGACCACACCGTTCAGAAGCTTCTCCTTCTCTATCTCGAGATCATTGACAAAACCGATTCCAGGGGCAAGGTTCTTCCCGAGATGATCCTCATTTGCCAGAACCTACGCAACAATCTTCAGCATCCGAATGAGTACATACGAGGTGTCACTTTGCGTTTCCTCTGTCGTTTGAATGAGACTGAGATCATTGAACCTTTGATCCCGTCCATTCTATCCAATTTAGAGCATCGCCATCCTTTTGTTCGAAGGAATGCCGTCCTCGCTGTCATGTCCCTCTACAAGCTTCCCCAAGGTGAGCTATTGCTCGATAGTGCCCCTGAAATCATTGACAAGCTCTTGTCCACCGAGCAGGATTCTTCAACTAAGCGTAATGCTTTCCTTATGCTCTTTACTTGTGCTCAGGATCGCGCTATTAATTATCTTTTAACCAATATCGATAGAATCAACGATTGGGGTGAGCAACTTCAAATGGTTGTTTTGGAGTTGATTAGGAAAGTCTGTAGGACCAATAAGGGTGAGAAGGGAAAGTATATTAAGATTATTATTTCTTTGTTGAATGCCCCATCAACTGCTGTTATGTATGAATGTGCCGGCACCCTTGTCTCCCTCTCCTCCGCCCCTACTGCTATTCGAGCTGCAGCCACGACTTACTGTCAGCTCTTGCTTTCACAGAGTGATAATAACGTCAAACTTATCGTACTCGATAGGCTCAATGAGCTGAAAACTTCAAATAGGGATATTATGGTGGAAATGGTTATGGATGTCCTTAGAGCACTTTCGAGTCCGAATCTTGATATTAGGAAAAAGACCATAGATATTGCACTGGAATTGATAACTCCAAGGAATATTGATGAAGTCGTTATGATGCTAAAGAAAGAAGTTGTCAAAACTCAGAGTGGGGAACATGAGAAGAATGGTGAATATAGGCAGATGCTGGTGCAGGCTATCCATACTTGTGCTATTAAGTTCCCGGAGGTGGCAAGCACGGTTGTGCACCTATTGATGGATTTCTTGGGTGATACGAACGTGGCCTCAGCCATGGATGTGGTTGTTTTTGTGCGTGAGATTATTGAGACAAACCCCAAATTACGCATTTCCATTGTCACCAGACTTTTGGACACTTTCTACCAAATTCGTGCTGTAAGGGTTTGTTCATGCGCACTATGGATAATTGGTGAATATTGCCTATCACTTTCAGAAGTTGAGACTGGAATTGCAACTATTAAACAGTGTCTTGGGGAGCTCCCATTTTATACTCCTAACGAGGAAGGAGAGGGCCAAGACACAGTGAAAAGCACGCAGCTGGTAACCTCAACCACTGTGTCTTCTAGGAGGCCTGCAATCCTTGCAGATGGGACCTATGCCACACAAAGTGCTGCTCTGGAAACTGCTATGTCACCTCCTACCCTTGTACAAGGATTGCAGTCTTCTACTGGGAACCTGAGATCATTGATCCTTTCAGGTGATTTCTTTCTTGGGGCAGTAATTGCATGTACACTGACAAAGCTAATCTTAAGGTTGGAAGAGGTTCAGTCTTCCAAAATTGAAGTTAACAAAGCAACTACACAGACCTTGTTGATCATGGTCTCAATTCTGCGGCTGGGTCAATCTTCGGTTCTTCCACATCCAATTGATAATGATTCTCATGATAGGATTGTCCTTTGCATTAGATTGCTGTGCAATACAGGCGATGAGATAAGGAAGATTTGGCTACAGTCTTGCAGACAGAGCTTTGTGAAAATGCTTTCAGATAAGCAGCGCCGTGAAACAGAGGAAATTAAAGCTAAGGCACAAATATCTAATGCGCAACCTGATGATCTTATTGATTTTTACCATTTGAAGAGCAGGAAGGTATGTTGGCAGTGTATATCTCTCTTAAAATGTACATAACTGAGTTATTGTTTGACTATATTCCTTGAGATTTCATTTCTTGTGGTTTTCTCATTAATAACAATTTCATTTTGACACATTACTGCTGACATTGGGTCATTATTATTATTTTTTTGGAATTAGTTGTTGTTTGATGTAAAGAATATTGAAGTCAACCCTTATATTTTGATTCATCTACTTTTGTTCCAATCTGGAGCAATTACTTCCTGTTTCCAACTGGTGTTTCAGCTGATTTTGGAGATGCATTTTCTATGAGCTCATTGCTGTATCTTTTCTTTTTAGGGTATGAGTCAACTTGAATTGGAAGATGAGGTTCAAGATGATCTCAAACGTGCTACTGGAGAGTTCACAAAGGATGCAGATGATGCAAATAAGCTCAATCGCATTCTTCAGCTCACTGGATTCAGTGATCCTGTTTATGCTGAAGCATATGTGACAGTGAATCACTATGACATTGTCCTTGATGTTACTGTTGTCAATCGAACCAAGGAGACTCTTCAGAATTTGTGTTTGGAGTTGGCAACCATGGGCGATCTCAAACTTGTTGAGCGTCCACAAAACTATACCCTAGCTCCAGAATCAAGCAAACAGATTAAGTCCAACATCAAGGTGTCTTCAACTGAGACAGGGGTTATATTTGGTAACATAGTCTATGAGACATCTTCAAATGTGCTTGAAAGAACAGTCATTGTTCTCAATGACATCCATATTGATATCATGGATTACATCTCTCCTGCATCATGTGCTGATGTGGCATTTAGAACTATGTGGGCTGAATTTGAATGGGAAAATAAGGTATGTATTTCCTCACTCTCTCATTTGGGATTTTTGACATTTGGCAGCAATTGAACTCCATATATAGAGGTGCCTGTTTTATTTGCCAGGGTCACCTTCGGAAAAAGGAGGGGGGGGGGGGGAAGCTTTATGTTATACTTTGCAATTGTAGTATGCTTTTTTAGTTAAGCCCTTGGTATCTTTATTAATTAGTTGTGCTCTTAAAGTTATGTTTATGGGTTCTAAAGTATGCTATTTGAGTTTTTTTTTTTTTTTTAATGACATGATTATATCCATTATATATGCATTTGATGGTTGAGATAATGCTATGTTTGGTTTTGAAGCTGGTACGTTTGTACTATAGCTGGCTGTCATTAGTTTGATAATAGTTATGTTTAAGTTGATACCAGCTTTTGTAGGCTGCCCTTCTACTTCGATAATGACTAACAGATACTTGGGAAAAAAAAAAAAAAACTAAGCTGAGCAATTACATTTTTTCTTTTAATATAAAAGAGAAAAGATATAAGTGAATACAAGGAGGACAAGCTGTCCTCTATAAAAGGAAACAGAAAAACAAAAGAAAGGAGAAACAAGAAGCTAAATCAATAAAGCTTTCCATTCCCATTGGCGATCAATAAGGAAACCCCTCTAAACAAACCACTAGAAGAAACTTACAAAGAAGTCAAGATAGTGATTCTATCCCAAAGACGGTGAGGTGAGAGGTGTTTATTTTTAAAGACTCTAGCATTCCTCTCCATCCAAATGCACCACAAAGTTGCTAGAATATTTTATGCCCTTTATCCCTCCCAAAACCCACAAATTTGATAGCAAGAAAGGTGCCAAGATCATTTTGTGATAAGCTGAGTATTTAGATTCTTATTTTTAATCCATGCTTGACCTTTCTTTTGAGCAGTGTCTCCTTAGTCATAGATATGAATTTTCACCACAGAAGTAATTACTGCTAATTAGACTTGCTATATGCTGTTGCCACTACATCACTTCTGCCTTCTGGTGCAAATGGAAAAGTAGATCTTTCTAGATTTGTGTTTCATTTGAGTTAGAACCCATATACTGAATACTGTATTAGGTTTTTAATTTAAAATTGTGTTTATATAACCTATCATGTTTGGGTTATCATAGAACATGAGTTCAAGAGGTCAATGCGTGTGTTTTTTATGCTTAAGAAATAATATGTTGATGATTAATATAATCTTCTATGCATATATCTTCTGGCAATGTGTCTTTGCAATATTTGGGTAATGTATCTGATTCTACCTATGTGTTAACATTAATTCTGTTTCCTAGGTTGCTGTAAATACAGTGATACAGGATGAGAGAGAGTTTCTGAATCACATAATGAAGTCTACCAATATGAAGTGCCTGACTCCACCGTATGTTCTTTAAATGCTCAAATTCCTCTTTCATATGCTGATTTTACATCATGGCACAGTAACACCAAAATATTGAAATATTTTCTGACAGTCGTTGTTTCCTATGTGCCTGCTTGTGTACTTCCTGGATAACAGATCTGGAATTTTTAGTTTCCACTGCGGCATTCATGCTTTTATAGGAGTAGTCAAGCAGTCAAGCTGATATATTTAAAACTGACAGTGATAGAATCAGTTGCAAACAATTTTTATCTTCAAAATGATAAAACTGCTTTTGTAGCATATTGGCAATTTATAGTCTTAATCTATTGATAGTCAAACTTGACAAATAGGACTTTTCAAGTGCTGATATCTTCTGCAGTTTTGCTTTATTCAATCTATAAATTTTATGTTGTTGAATCTTAGCATTACTCCTGCGAAATTGTGGAAACTTATTTATAATATTTTTTGTGTCACTGTTACTGGATTCTTTCTGACTAGTTTTTTCTTCAACAAATAATACACATAACTTGTTGGTCTGGGAAGACTCATATACTGCTTGGATTTATTTGCAACACTTTACAATGTGGGCTTCTATCTAACGTGATGAAGACCCATGCATTGTGATTAACTGGTTTCATTTATGCTGGTATCCATTTTCTCTTGCTTTGTTGGATTTCAGATCGGCACTGGAAGGAGATTGTGGTTTTCTAGCTGCAAATCTTTACGCCAAGAGTGTTTTTGGGGAAGATGCTTTGGTGAATGTAAGCATTGAGAAGCAAGCAGATGGTAAGTTGAGTGGATACATCAGAATAAGGAGTAAAACTCAAGGAATTGCCCTTAGTCTCGGGGATAAGATAACTTTGAAACAGAAGGGAGGCGCTTGATTGGAGCATTTGCCGTTTCTTTGGCTGTATTTCTCTGTCAACTTTGTGTAGATTCTGGTGGCTGCTAACTTCAAGCCTTGTGATTCTGCTTCAAGTTCTCGTGGCTTATGGTGGCAGCTGATCTCTCTTGTTAATCAGTTGTTAGCATCATTTTTTCCCCCCCTGAAGTTCAAATTTTGCCTGTAATTTTTCCTTGGATGTTACTCGGGAAAATTCCTTATTAGTTATTTCCTATCTTTCCCTTTTCTACGCATAGGTTTGGACACCACATATTGATAACAGTCAATCAAATTACTGTGCTCTTGCCTCGTATATTTCACCATGTCTTACGATAATGACCCTTATTGACATTCTAGTTATTTTGATAATGATTTATGCCTATTGGTAGTGATTATTTACATGTGGTTTCATAAGTTTCTCGAATACTTTTATTTATGTCATTCTCAATGGTCAGTTTTCCACTTGGTTCAGTTTGTATTCAACTTCTCCGGCGATCATTTTAGGCCCTTAAATATCTTGCCACAGAAGGAGGAGTAATTTTGTGTTGCTTTGAAGATCAATGTCCTAAGTGCACTAAAGTCAGGGTACTGAGGTGACTGACATTGTATTACTTTGATTTGCATTAAATCAACGCACTAGCTTTCAGCCATTCTGGTTTTTCGTCATACGCATTTGGTACACTTTTTCATGGCATGTAAATATTTTTAAAATAATAAAATAATAAAATTATTTTTATAAAACGTAAACAAATATTTTTATTATATAATATAAATTTGGTAATAAATATATATGTGGACAGTCAATTTAATAATAATATTATAAAACTAATAATAAATGAATTTAATTTTAATAATAATAAAAGTATTTAATAATAAAAATTTATAATAAATTATTACATTTGTATACTAAATGCATTTAATAAGAAAATGTTATAGTAACTTATTTTAATTTTTTTTATTTTTTAAAATTACTTATGTATAAATATATATAAATTATTTGTATATCAATACATTTACGCATAAATTAATGTGTTATCCCAACAAATTTATATTAAAAAAATAATTTTTTTAAAATGTAAAATATTATAGAGTACTACAAATTATTATTTTAATTTTAATTTTTAAAATTAATTATGTAATTTTTGCTACCAAACAAGAAACCATTAAATTATTTCTATGACATATAAACTTAATATTACTTTACATATATAATGATATTATTAATCTTATTTTTAAATTATAATTTTGATAGATTTAATGATTTTTCATCATATTTATAAATAAAGTATAAATTTTGTTTTTTTAAAAAATATATGTGTGTAATCTTCTATATATATATAATTTAAATGTTATTAATTAGTAGTATATGTATGTATGTTATTCAATTAATAAGTTGTTATGATATTTATTTTTAATATAATATAAGTATTTTTAAAAAAATAATTGGTTATAATTATATATATATATATACACACACACATTTGTCAATGAAGTATTTAAAAAATTGTTAAATATTCTCAAAATATTGAAGTTTAACTATGTAAAAATGTAATATTTTTAAAAATATCATAAAATATTTTTAAAAATGTTTTAAGTAAACTAAATATATTTTTTAACATTATTAGAAATCATATTTTTGAAAATAAAAAATTTATTTGTGTACAAAAAGGCCTACATTGTTTACTCGTAAATGATAACTTGGCTCTACTGAATCAATACTTTTGTTTCCAAACGCCTGACTATTGCTTAGATGAAGGTTTAACTAAAGTTTGAAAGCGTGAAATGTTCGATAAAAACAATGTAATAAATATTATGAAGTTTTTGAGAGACAAAAACAATTATTATAAAACAATTATTAAAAATAAATATTATATGGCACAAATAATAAAAAAATATTTTTAAAAATATTATAAAATATTTTTACAAATATTTTAAGTAAACTAAATATATTTTTTAAAATTATTAAAAATCATATTTTTGAATATAAAAAAATTTATCCGTGTATTAAATACTCTGTAGTGTTTACTCGTTTTTGGCTCTACTGAATCAACATTTCTGTTTCTAGAATTCTGACTATTGCTTAGATGAAGGTTTACTAAAATTTGAAGGCGTTCGATAAAAATCAGAGTAAGGCTATGGTAATGGTGCAAATAAGAAATTATTTTCTTTTCACTTTGATGACATGTTTTAACTTTCCCCTTTTTGTTTTTGACATGTTTTTTTTATTTATATTTATTCTATTTTGTTTTAGTGTTTGATTTTAAAAATTAATTATCAAAAGGTCATAAAATTATTATAGTATAAATAAATATTATATAGTTTTTGAGAGACAAAAACAAAATGGTTTGGTGTACGCCATTTTTTAATAAAAAAAATTCAATTTTAAATATAATAAAAATTAAAAATTAAATAATTTTTCATTTCTTCGTATTTTTTTATGTTTTTTATATTCCCATATATTATACAAAGACAGCATATTTTGAACAACCTATGGGCCATCATAGGAAACACAAGGAAAAAAGCAGCATGAGGCGGAGGCCCAGGCCCCGTCGAAGTTTCATATACGCATACACGAGGGGGCATGAGGACTGAGACTGGAAAGAGGATTGTTCTGACGAACTCAAGTGGGAGAGAGAGTTGCGAAAGAGAAGAAGCAGAGAAAGATGGCGTCGAATGCAGCGGTGCCGTTTTGGAGGGCGGCTGGTATGACCTACATCACCTACTCCAACATATGCGCCAATCTTGTCAGGAATTGCCTCAAGGAACCCTACAAGTCTGAATCCCTCTCTCGCGAGAAGGTCCATTTCTCCATCTCTAAATGGGTCGATGGCACGCCTGAGAAGCCCAGTAAGCTCTCTATTTCTCTATCGATCTCCCTTTTCTGTCTCGTCACTTGCGATTTTCTTTTTCAATTTTCCTGAATACCTTGTTGAGCTTGATTTTCATGGAAATCGAAGGTCTTTTTTGTCTACTTTAATCTATATGAGTACCGGGAAGTTGATGTTGATGCCCCTCATTTGCGATTTGGCTTTTAAGCTTAAGAAATTTGTTAAAAATTGGCCCACTAAAAATGTTTCTGGTTTAATACGATTTTAAGCATTTAACAAGTAATATCAATTTCTTAGCATTCTATAATTTATTTTCTGAAATGACAATTTCTTGATTCAGAAAACTTGTTATGATATGATCACGATACATATATTGTAAATTGCACGCACGTTTAATTGACCTTTTATTTAATGCAATGGCTTGTTTTCTTTTGGCCTTTCTGAGCGAAGAAGTAAAAAGTTAGTGTATATGCTATATATTCACACTGGTAAGAGAGAAAAAATATTGGGGGGAAGGGTGATTGACCAGATCAGTGGTAAATGATGAAGGCCTATTTAAGGACAGTTTGCGCTGTTTTTTTTTTTAATTAATACAAATAAAAAATGAGCCAAAATAAAATATATTGTTATTACTTGATCCATATAGTCGGCCCCACCTAGTAGAAAAAAGTCTCGTTTGTTGTTGTTGTTGCTGTATTAATACATATCAAAAGGAAAGGGGATGCATAATCTGATAATTAAGAGGGGCGAAAAAGGATATAGACTTTACTGTGTTCCTAAAATAAGCTTTATCTTGATTAGTGGCTAGAGTAGCAATCCTAAATCCATTCCTCTGGACAAGCTGATCAATGTCAAAGTACCAGGCTGCCTTGGCTGCATTGTGCATTCAAACCGCACCATTCAACAAGGCATTCCAGACTCTGATTAGGCGGAACGAATGTAAGATCAGGATTAGGCAAGGGAGCTGTCCAAAACTTACCTTCTGGTTCTATGCTTTTTTTGCCTCTGAGCCGCCATCTAAGATTGTCTTTGATAATCCTAGAGTTTTTTGAGGATGCCCTTCCAACAACAGGAGTCCCGCATAGTTCTTCTACTAAAATTGAACTCTTCATTCTCTGTGAGGTGTTTGTTCTGAGTCCATGTACTGTACAGTGAGTTTGGGTGTTCAATTATTCTCCACACTTGTTTGGCAAGTAGGGCCGTGTTGACTAATTTGGTATCATGAAAAAAACCCAGTCCACTCCAGTGGGTTGGCCTTCGAAGGTTGGTAGCTTTCATTAGATGCATTTTGTTCTTCTGTCTATTGTATCCCTAGAAGAAGTTTGTTGACATGGAGTCAATTTGAGATGCAATTTTCTGCGGTATCTCCATGGTGGATAATTTGTAAATTGGATCTGCTTGAGGTACTGATTTGATGAGAGTTGCTCTTGCAGCTTGAGAAAGTGATCTTTTTTACCCCACTAGTCTATTGGTGATCTTTTTTACCATGGTGGTGAAGTTCTTTTTTTGGTTTATTCTATCATCCATGTAGACACCCTGCCTAGTTGGAAAAGGGTTTGTTGTTGTATCATCTGTGAGTAGATCCCGAGATATTTACCAATTGCGCAATGGCACATCATGCCCAGTTTGTTGATGTCTTCCCTCAAAGTTAATGGTGTATTGGGCTGAAAATAAGTGAGGATTTGTCATTGTTGATTTTTTGCTTGGCCGTTATTGCATATTTCTACAGAATTTGTGCTATTTCTCTACAGGATTTGTCTTTGTTTTTGTTGTTCTCTTTAGCTTTAAACAACATAACTGATATAATGTTAGCACCCAAAATAAATATGTAATAGGATCGCTTTATCTTATCCCTTGTTGTGTAGTCCATTTGCATGCTAACTAACCATTCAAGAGGAGGTTGTAAGAGACTGTGGAGATACATTGAAGAATGATATTAATCCAGTGTTGGGGGAATTGCATTTTAAGAAGCACAACATGTATGAAGGCATTATTTATTTAACCATTCAAAGGGATTGGCATCTTGTTTTTTCTTTCTTTTGTTTCTTTGTTTCCTTTTGGTGAGGACACTTGTCCTCCTTCTTGTACTCACTTTTAATATAAAACTTTATACTTGCATCATCACATCTAATATGAGTCCAGTGAGGATGTCCAAGACTTCACAAAAGATGTTCTCAGACAAGGTTAGAACAGGGTAGTAAAGCTATAGTCAGATAATTTACTAGAGGCTGCATAAGTAGTACAAAAAGTTTCAGATAAATAAACTCTGTTTTTGACCCATTGATCAACTGGCGTAGAGTATGACCTATTGAGTGGGGGGGGGGGGGAGGGGACCCTTGACAATTCCAACTGAGGAGTTTTATGGCATCTTGTGAGGCTGATTTGGAACAGCCTCCCTAAGCCTGTTTAGTGTTAAAGAGCCAGCATCATAAACATAATGGAGAAGAGCAGTAATAGGTAGCCTTTGGATAGCAAAATGTGGGATAAATGAAGAATTAAATCCTGTAACTTCTGGTCCCCTTCCTTGAGTATTCTGCTGTGAAATCGAAGGTTGGCATATTTGTATACCCCAAGAAAATTGCTGATTCTTTTGGGTTTGACATAGTTGAGTTCTTCCTTGCTTCTTTTATGTTTGAGTTGTTTGTTGAGCTTTTTGTCCATTCCAATAAACACCACTTTCGGCTTGTACATGATTTGCTTGAGAGTGCCCAAGATTCTTGCGAAAATAATGAGAAAGACATAGCCTGGTACTAGTTAAGGGGAGCTAAGAGAAATGGGAACAACTTGTTCCCCACCCATGCTGTCTTGGGTCTTCGTAAGAGTCTTGTATGAATTATATCCCAAGAGAAGGTCCCTTTGGAGTTTAGTTTGATAATAAGGCCTGGTCTGATGCCTATAGGGAGGGTAGATGTAGCCCAGCTGTACAATTAATTTCTAAAATCAGTCATCTGGGGAGCCACATGCCAGTTAGTTTGTTCTGTTAGATATAATATTTACCACTGAATATTCAGGTGGTATACTCTAGAGAGAGAAGAATACAACAACCAAAGTTTTTTCTCATTAGGTGGGGTCGGTCACATTGATCAAGCGATGCTGACATATTTTATCTTGACTCATTTTTGTGGTTAGATTATTTATAGTTAAATCCATTCTAATAGTTTCTTCTATTATTTTTTTTTGGTCTCCTTTTACCTCTAGTTACTGGATTATCTTCTATTTGGTCAACTCTAGAGAGAAGAATGAAAATGTGGGATTTTACATTCTTGCCCCGCAAAAGGTGATATAGGATCTCCTAATGCTAATCATCTATTTACGGGCTAACTTGCCTAATGTTTCCTTGCCACTTTCAACTAAATTAATACTCTTATGTAAAATGTCGTTAAGTAATTAACTTTGAGAGTAAAACAACAAACTAAAATATAAAGACAATTTTTTCAAGACATATCTTCAGAAATGTTTCAGAAATAGATATCAAGTTTAGTTTTTACAAACTGAGGATGATCTTATTTATGCAATTTTGTCCATTCATTTTTTTTTCATAATACAATTATGTACTATTAATTAACATTTATGTTTAGGCTGGTTGAAAGTAGGAGATGAAGTCCCTCTTAATTAGAAAAATGTTTGTTCTCACCCTCTGAATGAAAACATTCTCTCCCTTTCCCTCCCTCTAAATAAGCTAAAGAGTTCAAACTGTTTTTAACCTTTAATGCAATTTTGAAACTGTATTTAAGCTCAGAGTCCTATGTTTGATAAGGGAATAACATATTTGGGTGCTCAAGTTTTCTACATAACTGGCTTTTGAGAAGCATAATTAATAATTCACTGCAATAATCAAATACCATAAGTTGTTGTTAACTTATTGAGGATGCATTTTTAAGTAGTTGAATAGTCTAGTAAAGGGATATATGTATTGACCATTGCTGCATCAAGAAGAAACAGTACTTGTGAGAAAAAAGTGTTGTTCTTTCTTTAAGAGATTTAAAAAATATTTTTTCTTAACAGTATCTTTGAGAATATTACATTGGATGAGTAGATACACTAGAAAGGATAAGTTTATGATGATTGCATTAGAGAGAAAGTTGAGGTAACACCTATCATAAAAAAGTTGGTAAAAACGCATGCCTTAGGTGGTTTGATCAGGAGACTATTAGAGACCTTGTACGAAAATTTAATCAGATAGAAAATAGTCCAATAACTAGAGGTAGGAAAAGATCAAAGAAAACAATGGAAAAAATTATTAATATATATTTAACTATAAATAATTTAACAGTAAAAATGAGTCAAGATAGTTTACATTAACATCGTTTGATTTATGTAATCAACCTCATCTAGTGGAAAAAGGTTTTATTTGTTGTTGTTGTGGAGTGTGGGCTCATTATTATTGCAAGGGACATTTTGCAAAAGGAACTACCTACTTATAAGTTTCTTCAAATATACTTCCCTTTAATGCTCTGGATCTGGATCTATGTTGCCTTCTGACAAAATTTGTTTTATTAAATGGTCCTTTTGATTTATTCTTATGATGATTTACAATCACCAAGTTTAATTTAGTAATTTGTTTGGTGTATACTGATGAAAGTTTTTTATTGCTTTTTTATCAGCTATTCGTTCAGACACATCAGAACACTGATTGGGGAATAGTGGGAAGCCTTGGCATGCAAATGTCTCTAGGAGCTTGAAGTTAATCAATAAATTGTGTGAAAGAAATTGTCAATGTTGAAGCTGCTATATGTTTTTTTATGTCCATGCCATATGGTCATGCCCTTGATTTTGGATTTGCATGGTTAACCTGTAATAATGCATTTTGCATTGCCTAGTTGAACCTTTGATTCCAAAATCCAAACTTAACGATGAATTGCTGTGTAACTAAAAAATTCCCTCGAGTCAAGGTAGGGGGAAGTTGCCCACTGATTCTCCTTAAGTAATGCACTTTTCCGAGAGAATTGATTTTTGTGAGACGCGTGCATTTATGTGGATCATGTATTATGAAACTCCAATACTATGACTATTTGATATGAATGTTGCTAAAATTTATTGTGGTGGAGTTGTAGGGGCTAAACTAGGCATGCTTAATACGGTACGTCTTTAAAATATGCTTGCGATGTTGTAAACTTGACCTGTATGTGCTATCTCTGATGCCAACATATAAACATATATAAGAAGTCGTCAAATCCTATGTTGTATCACTATGGAATATGGATGCCTAAAAGCTCTCAGATTCGATTATGAATTTTAATCAATGACCTAACTTTGAAGAGGGGCACTTCCTATAGAAAAAACAACATAACAAAACTCAAGGGCTTGGGAGTAGGGGGATCTGCGGCATCATACAGAACATTATACGAGACTCTTGCAAGAAACTTCTGGCAATGCCCACAGGTTGCTAGCTGTGGTGGCTTGCCTCTCAAATTGTGTTAAGGGCAGACATGAATGATAGCACTGTTGCATATGGGGACTCAGTCATAGATATACAATTGAAAAGGCGGTTCCTCTGTTAATTTAATAAACTACAAAGAAATAAAGCGAGAATGTCCAAACAAATTAGGGACAATGGAACAGTTGTAACGCTTCGGCAAAAAAAAGAAAAAAGGGGGGAAAAAGTATAACAGATCACATCTGCTTTTTGCTGTTTTCCACCATTTCTACCAAAACAAACACTTGAAATCAAAGTATTGGTATAACGGCAACCCACAAAAGGAATCGCACGTAAATATTTATTGGTGTAAAAGTTATGTTGAAGGGTAAACAAGAGTTGCCCCGAGAGCCAGCTAGATCCTTTCCAATGATGATGGTGTTGTCACTTGTCAGGGACACACCACTCATGACTCATCCATGTGCTTTTTATATTATCTCATTCCATTTTCAACAAAATCAAACTATACATCATGCTGTTGCCCCTACTCGTCTCATTTTAATTAGAAAATAGTAATTAATTAGTAAATAGTAATTATATAGCCCCCTCCCCCTAGTGTTTGTAATCGCAATTCCGTATCTTGGTGATCCAGCTTATCTGCTACCAGGAATGACATGTAAATATCTCGACATAGTTATTACAAAAGAACTAACATAAGAGAAATATAGAATTTGATAATATTTGATGGAAATAGTTTCCCAAATTATTAAATTGTAAACCTTGAATTCCTTGAAATGAAATAATGATTGGGTTCAGGTGTAAGAGGCAAAACCTACATAACAAAAAGAAAAATATCCAGTGTTTATTTTGATGATTATTTACTATATGAAACATAATCCTATCTTTTTTAATGGGAAATGTAGACACGATTTATTCCCAATGTGTGAGAGATTTTAATGATTGACAAATATCATATTACCATATTTTTAATCTTAATTACGTCAATATCGGGTTTGATAATAATGAAATATTGTTCAGTTTGATGTCCTCTTCTTACCATTCGAAGACGACAGTCAAACCGAACGAGTAGTTGATGTTGAAGAGCCAAATCACATAACAAACTTCTTCCGTTAGCCCTCTCTCTATCTTTCTTCTCTCCTGCACCGCGTTCCTAGGGATCGTTCTCTTCCCTCCCCTTCTCTCTCTATACTACACGTATCAGCTTCCATGCGAACTTTCCTCGCTATACTTCTCTGTTTCTAGATTCTTGGTTGGATCTACCATTTCAGTTCTTTATTTTTCAACCCTAAATTTGCTGATTCCTTTTGATCTTTGAATTTGTATGCTCAACTGTGGAGTTCCTGTGATCAATTGTATTTGGTTATGGCTACGGGGAAGACTGCTCGGTCCAGGGCCACGCCTGTGAGAGAGAACGGACCAAAGCTTGAAGAAGGGCTCAATTTGTTCAAGTCTGATAGATTTGATGCTGACGCCTATGTCCAGTCCAAATGTTCTCTCAGTGAGAAGGTGGGTGTCCTATATCTCACTGTACAGTTTACTATGAACAATCAAACAATTTTCTTAGCATTCTGGAAAGTTTATAAATTGATTAGACAATTAGTTGAGAGATGAACTTGGTCCCGTGTTTTTTGTGGTCCCATGATTCTAAGCACCCGTCTTTACTCTGTACACGTAAGTTCTGTGAGGGATTATGAAGTATCATGTCATTCCTCAACTTTCTGGAATTTGAAACAGTTGAAGGGGGGCATGGCTAAATTCACTTGAACCGGTGGGAAAATGTTTTAGAATCTCAACTATGGTCGCCGATTATATTGGTGATTTGACCCTTTTCCCTCCTGGTCATTTGGGATTAGTTCCAAGACCGTAATATCCACCATTTTTTGCCACTGCCTTTGAACTACGTTTGTCACATTTGTTCTTTGTTCTATTTGCTTTGAAAAATTTTCAGTTTATCCATCTTTAGTTCTCGAAGCTTAGAGTCAGAGATCACTTATCATTAATCATTTAATTTTCAGGTAAATGATTGTATAAATCAAGATATTCATTAAAATAACCCAATTTATAATTCCTTATGAAGATTTTTTTATAAGAGAGTTAACTAAAACGCAAAAATTATGGGATAATTTATCTTCCTTGTGTTGTTATTTCCACATTCCACTGGTTGGACATGGCACCAGTATTAATCTGAGACCTAAATTATATAAACTTAATTATGTTGACAACTATGATGATGACTATACCATTTAGACACTGAAGTTTAGTTACAATTACTTGTTATATTGATTTTTTATTATTTATCACAGCCTTTTAAATTGCGTAATGCAATTCTTAATATAATAGGAGCATGAGGCCTTTTGTGATCGATAGTTAACTACCAACTTTAAAGGGAAACTTTATTTTGATTACCTTTCTTGCTTATGTATATATCACTTATATGGCTTGATGCGTTGTTTGCACTGTTTACTAGGATATTTCAAAGCTTTGTGTAGTTGCAACTAGTATTTGATTTGCAACTATAGGATCTTTGAAGTAGTGCTACAAATCAATAGTGAAGAACACTTAATATTTTATTTTCTGTTTAGTAATTAAGCAGTGAAATCTTTTACTGCTTATGTTTTGTTCCCAACCTTTAGATAAATATTTTCTTGTTCTACATGTTTTGTGTTCTTTTAATTCAACTATGATAGTGTCTTCTTCATTTTTTCCAGGAAATAAAGCAATTATGTTCATATTTAGTGGATTTGAAGAAAGCCTCAGCTGAAGAAATGCGTCGAAGTGTCTATGCTAACTATGCTGCCTTCATACGGTTAGTTATTTTTTTTACTGGGTGAACATCTTGTGTGTAAAACTTGTCATCTTTTACATGTTGGGATATTTTGGATGCTATATAATACTGGAAAGTCCTAATTATTTTATCCATTTGAATACGTAATATTAGTATTTTGATTTTACGAAAGAGTTTAGGATCTTCCATTACAGGTTATCTGAAAATATAGTAATTGTATTAATTTTAGAATAGTATATGGTCAGTATTATGGTGTTTTTATTTATGAGAAATACTTCATTGCCTATGGTGCACGTTGGGAGAGGGGGAAGGGGGTCATACATCTACTTTTCTTTTACTCATTTTAATTTGGACGTCTTTTCTTCTTGAAAATACTAATGCAGTGTTATTTAGCCAATGTAACATTGATTCATGTTTGGATTTGTGTAATCATTTACTGCAAAATTAATATACTATTGTTTATCTGATGGATCATTGATCATTTTTTAGATTTAAATAATATGTATATCTTACAGAACATCTAAGGAGATATCAGATTTAGAGGGGGAGCTTTCATCTATCAGAAACCTGCTATCTATACAAGCTACTTTGATACATGGTTTGGCTGAGGGAGTTCACATTGATTCCTTATCTGACTCCATTTCTGATGATTTAGCTGCAAATGCCATATCAAGTTCTGAAGAAAGGGATACATCAGACTTGGATAAATGGTTAGTTGAGTTTCCTGATCTCTTGGATGTTCTCTTAGCTGAAAGGAGAGTGGATGAAGCTTTAGCTGCTCTTGATGAAGGGGAACGTGTAGTTTCTGAAGCAAAAGGAATGAAAACCCTAAATCCATCTTCACTTGTGTGTCTGCAGACTTCTATTATTGAACGGAGGCAGAAATTAGCTGATCAGCTTGCTGAAGCTGCTTGTCAGCCTTCCACCCGTGGTGCTGAACTTCGTGCAGCAATATCAGCCCTTAAAAGGCTTGGAGATGGTCCCCGTGCTCACAGTTTGCTGCTTAATGCCCATCTTCAAAGATATCAGTATAACATGCCAAGTCTTCGGCCCTCGAGCACCTCATATGGAGGAGCATATACTGCTGCTCTTGCACAACTGGTATTTTCTGCAATTGCACAAGCTGCAAGTGACTCATTGGCTATTTTTGGTCAGGAGCCATCTTATACTTCTGAGCTTGTGATGTGGGCTACAAAGCAGACTGATGCATTTGCGCTTCTTGTTAAAAGGCATGCATTAGCTTCATCAGCAGCTGCAGGAGGTCTAAGAGCTGCAGCGGAGTGTGTTCAAATAGCATTGGGTCATTGCTCATTATTGGAAGCCCGTGGCCTAGCTCTTTGTCCTGTACTTTTGAAACTTTTTAGGCCTAGTGTTGAACAGGCACTAGATGCCAATTTGAAACGAATTCAAGAGAGTACTGCTGCTCTGGCTGCAGCTGATGATTGGGTGCTTGTGTACCCTCCCATAGCTAACCGTCAAACTAGTAGGCCTTCAAGCATAGCCATTAGCAATGCTACAGTATTTCAACATAAACTCACAAGTAGTGCCCATCGCTTCAATTTGATGGTCCAGGTAAGAATTTTATTTTTGACACAACTTTGACTAGTTACTACCTGGAATGATGTGTCTGATTTCGAGTTTTAGGACTGTGTAGTATTGGTTGGAATAATGCTGAGTGAATAGGTGCTGTTAAGTCACGTATGTGAATTATAGTAATTTGGAATTCTCAAATATGAAATTTGTTTCTCTTTCAACAAAGACAAATAAAGGTAAATTACACTTTAGTGTCTTGTGGTTGACTTCAAATTCACTTAGTTATCCTGTGGTTTAATTTTTTTCAAACAAGTGGCTTGTGGTTGACGCCGTTAACACTTTGGTGCTTTGTGCATGACTTTTGTTAAAAAATTAACGGAACCAGCACCTGTGCAGCATGTGACCCTCCCAAAAAACCTTTTTTCCCCCTAAAAACCCGTTTGTTCCCCAAAAAACTCTTTTTTTTTTAAATTTTTTTAAAAAATCAATTTTCTTAAAAAAAGAATCAGTATTCTTCCAAAAAAAAATTGATTTTGTTTCATTTTTTTCATTTAAACTTGATTTTTTTTCACTAAAACCTAATTTTTTTTTGCTAAAACTTGATTTTTTTTACTTAACTCTAAACTTGAAATCCTAAACTCTAAACTCTAAATATAAATCCTAAACCTCAAATTACAAATCTTAAATCCTAAATCGTAAATCTCAAAGTCCGAACCTTAAACTCTAAATCTTAAACATCAAATCCTAAATTATAAACCCAAACCCTAAACCTTTAACTATAAATAACAAACCCCTAAACCTAAATATTAAATGCTAAATGTTAAACTCCAAATCCTAACCACTAATCCTAACCACTAAATCTTAAACCCTAAATCTTAAATTTAGGTTTAGAGTATTGGATTTAGAGTTTGAAGTTTAAGATTTAGTATTTAGAGTTTAGCGAGCATTTAGTATTTAGGGTTTATAGTTTTCATTTTAGGGTTTAGGATTTAGGATTTAGGTTTTAAGATTTGGAGGTTAAGGTTTAGGGTTTAATGAAAATATCATATTTTAGTAAAATTAGTAAAAAAATTGATTTTTTTGGAAGAGAATTGGTTTTTTGGGAAGAAAACCGGTTTTTTTTTTAAGAAAACAAATTTTTTGGGGTCATGTGCCACTCACATTTAAAAAGAAAATTGAACCACATGGTAACTAAGTGAATTTGAAGGAAACATAGGACAATAAAATGTGATTTACCCAATAGTCTATTGAATTGACAGTCAAATGCTTTATTCTTGTTCATTTATATTGTTGTCTTTTATTTTTGCATTTCTTTCCATTTTCTTATTTTGGTCTCTTAACAAAATATGAGTTTATTTTTTAGCTTCAGTACTGAGATTGAGTAAGCAACTGTCTAATGATCCCTTCTTTGTTGTGCAGTGTGACTGATTTGTCTGTGTATTGACACATAATTGTTAATTGTGACAAAATCATATCCTTTCTTGCTTAAATAGTTTTATTGATTTATATCAGCTATTCACTTTATGCAAGATGTTCATTATGCTTATACAGGACTTCTTTGAGGACGTAGGACACCTGCTCAGTATGCAGTTGGGAAGCCAAGCTCTGGAAGGGTTGTTTCAAGTATTTAACTCGTATGTGAACATGCTCATAAAAGCATTACCTGATTCAATGGAGGAAGAAGCCAACTTTGAAGGTTCTGAAAATAAAATTGTGCGGATGGCTGAGACTGAGGCCCAGCAGATTGCATTGCTAGCTAATGCCTCATTACTAGCAGATGAACTATTTCCACGTGCAGCCATGAAACTTTCTCCCCTAAATCATGCTGCCTACAAGGATGATAATCGAAGAAGACCCTCAGACAGGCAAAACCGTCATCCTGAACAAAGAGAATGGAAGAGGCGACTTGTCAGTTCTGTTGATAGATTAAAAGATACGTTCTGTCGTCAGCATGCTTTAGACCTCATTTTTACTGAGGAAGGTGATAGCCATCTTACAGCTGACATGTATATTAATATGGATGGGAATGTAGATGAAATTGAGTGGCTTCCTTCTTTAATTTTTCAGGTATATTGAAAACCTAAAATTTAGTTCGAAGTTAATTTTTGTATGACAATCTTTCAAAGACAACGGTGCCTCATAGTGCTCTTAAAGTGAATTTGAATATTCCTTTGATCCTTTCTCCCGTCTTTGCTCTTCATGAGATTTGTTTGTAATTTGCAGTGTCTCATCTCTGCTCTCTACCCCTTTTCATTCTTTTCATCTTTGTGGTTGATATAGCTTTAGAGCACATAAAATGTGAGAGAGCTCCTCAAATTGATTTGGAGGTCCTTTTGATTATTGCAGATTTTATGTGACAATTTGTGTAGTTCAAGGTTTTGATATACTATTATGTTATTGTCCAGGAACTTTACTTAAAATTGAACAGAATGGCCAATATAGCAGCAGATATGTTTGTAGGGAGAGAAAGATTTGCTACATTACTCTTGATGAGACTTACAGAGACTGTTATTTTGTGGCTGTCCGAAGACCAAAGCTTTTGGGATGATATTGAGGAAGGGCCACGGCCTCTAGGTCTTCTTGGTCTTCAACAGGTATGTACGATGTAAAAAATTATATTTATGATTACTTAAGTAACTAGTAACTACTACTAAACCTATGTGCCAAGATAGAAAGAAACAGTTGTCTCTGTTTACAAACCAGAAAAGTAGTGACCAGTGAGAACTTGATTAGGGGCAAATCTTTGTAAGACAAGTCATATTGCTTAAAATGGAGGAAATGACCTTTGTCCTGAGCTCTGACCACCTGTGCCTGAAGAGTACAATCCTCTTGATTCATATAATTGAAAAATAAATAATAGCGAGTATACTCTGGTCAAATAAGTTACAATAACATGATTTGTCACCTTGAATAAATTTTTCATCACATGGTGCTTCTGCGTCTGAGCTATTCAGTTCCCTTATGCAAGATAGTAATATAAAGATAGTAAGAGAAGCAACTCAATGATCAATGCTTACCCCTTTAGCTTTTTATCCTCTTTTCGATTGCATTTACAGAGCATATTTATTAATACATTGAATTGTAAATGCTTTATCCAAAAGAATGAATATATATATATATATATATATATAAAACACATCCAACTGTAAAATGTTTTTTTCCACTTTGGTAGAAGACTGTCATTTCAATCTGCTGTATTATTTTAATTGACCTTACACCACTATGTTCTTATATCACTTATGGTAGTCTGAAGCTCAGTAAGGATTTGCCAAATGGCTGATTACTCTAACAAGAAAATTCATCGCAGCCTTATAATTTTCTTCTGTACATTTGCAGTTCTATTTGGATATGAAGTTTGTCATATGTTTTGCCTCCCAAGGTCGATACTTGTCACGGAATTTGCATCGAGTTGTCAATGAGATCATATCAAAGGCAGTGGCAGCTTTTGCTGCTACAGGAATGGATCCATATAGGTAGGTCACTACAATTCTGTTTCAGTAATGAGTTACCAACGTATCATCAAATGATCGCCATCATCTCAATTGTTCCAATACTTTTCTCTAGAGTTTCATGTTATATTTGCACATGCTTTTATTATCATGTCTTATGATTTTGCACTTTGTCCTACTCATAGTGGCTTTAATGGATTTTTCTGTCTCTCAAAGGCTGATGTAAATGTTATTGTCAGTGTACTGCCTGAAGATGAATGGTTTAACGAAATCTGTCAAGATGCTATGGAAAGATTGAGTGGAAAACCAAAGGAAATTAATGCGGAGAGGGACCTTAATAGCCCAACTGCGTCAGTCTCTGCACAGTCAATTTCATCTGTCAGATCTCATAGTAGTACGTAAGGCATAGTTTCATCCTTGTAAACTAGAACACAGTCCAATGTATCATGGTTTTGCGGGCAGATCATTGTACTTATAGTAAGATGCATCTCTTAATTGCTTCTACAGTAATCAAATCCTTCATGCGGTTTCCCATTCTTTTCTATTTTTCCTTCTCAATTTAATGGGGCATTATTTAGAGGTTTACAGTCAGGTGTTTGGCGGTAATTTCTCTTTTCTTTTGTCAATTAGGCCTTCTTTGTAAATGTTGATTATATTATTTGGTTTTGATCGTGAAATGTATTATTCTTCCAAACAATGGCACTTAGTATATATATTTTTAAAGTTTGCTTCTTATGCTTATACACCAAATCAACTGCATTTTGTCACCTTAATCCTGTGCCCCAAATATCAGACTTCAAGGAATCTAGTAAAAAGAATGGTTTTTCACAGTAGTGAATAAGATTTGAATTCTTATTAAAAGAATATTTATATTTAGTGTGTGATAATATTTTAAATAAAATTAATTTTTTAAAATAAATAATTCAAAAAAAAAAATCATTGTGCTTGTCATAAAATTTGATGCTTGTCATTGTATATTTCGGAATTTGACATAAATGAATGAAAAAACTCTTACCAGAAGATTTGTTAACAACTAGAGTTAACATGGGTTAGTCTTAATTTGGTCCTAGTTTATTTTGGTCTTATTTATTAATGTTGAATTGGGCTAAGTCCATTTTGGTCCTAATAGTGGGGCATGCATTTTTTTTTTAATAATTTGGACATTTTAAATTACTATACAATATTTATAAAATAAATAAGAAAATTCATTAGAATAATATCTTTTTAACAAAATAACTTATTAATAAAAAAATAAATACCCAATTTAAGTTAAGAATTCAAAAATTACTATTATGAAATAAAAAATTACAAATATGAATTTTTCTTATTTCACAAGCTGATGTTATAATACTTCCAAACTCTACACGTAAATGCAAGATTTGCTATTAATGTGACATCTTATGCTATAATTTTTATATAATCTATTATTGTAAATTGATATTTGCATATATTTAATGATTTTGAATTTTTTAAATTTAAAAAATAATACATTTATTTAAAATTATAGAGAGATAAGAAAAAAAAAAGAGATCTATATTGATATAAACTTATTTTAAATAAATTAAAAATTAAATATTTTTTTTCATATTTCTCTCTAACTTAAAAAAATGTATAATTTTTCAAATTTAAAAGATTCAAATCCCTAAATAACATAGTATTCTATTTTTATTTTAAAAAATTACACCAACTGTCATGTTATTTATTTTTTATCTTTGAATATTGTCCTATTAAGACTCTTTTATATGTAAATTTAAAAGGACTCTTCATTGCCTGAAATAAAATTAAGAACTTCTTGCGAATATTAAGCACAATTCGATTAAACACACAAATTACCATACGAATAGAAACAAGTAGCTACCACAATATGACAAGTACATATATTGCCAAAGGAGAAAAAACACAGTTACTAGAATATGCCAAATACACATCTAAAGCTATAAATAAAAGTAGAGCATTGATAGTTGCTTGAACCTTCACGTGGAATAGACTGATGAAAGAGTTGATAATGGCTTGGGCAAAACTTGATGCAATGACTATGAAGTGCAAGCCGCTAGGTGTTTATTTAGGATACAGTCAGTTTTATTCTAGCAATATTATAGGCATCTTCAACAATATTATAGCATACACCCTTTCTGCCCTATATATAGAAACCCTCTTATGACGACCATATGTATAAGGCTATAAGCTAAAGTTTTAGAAAAACAAACTCATCGACAGCAGGCAAGGATCCTATTTTTTCGAGTGTCTCCTTGCTTGGTTCTTCGTCTACACCAATAGCCATAATAGCTTGTTTCCTTCTTGTGGTCCTTCCAACGCTCATGAAGCTTACATTAACGTTATGATCACCCAGTATGTTTCCAACACGGCCAATCATCCCAGGTTGATCTTGTTGGCGGCACAAAATGAGGTTGCCTTCTAAGCTCACATCCACACCAAATGAGCCTACACACGTCAAATGGGGTACCCCATACTTCACTTTCCCCTCGATACTTATTTCACCATTTTCCGACATGGCACTCGCAAATTTAGAATCTACATTTGATATTTGTACTTGGATTGAATCAATAGGGAATTCAGGGCATGAGTCAACAACTATGCGTTCTTCACTTATACGAAGCCCCTTCTGCTTGGCAGTGAAATCCGCATTCACAAGGTTGATATATGAGTTGGATATTGGTTCAATGATGCCTTTAGTGATCATGGCTCGGAGAAGCCTAGTGTCCAAGTCATCTGGGTCTCTAGGTGATCGATAGACCACTTTTACTGATTTTATTCCACTACCTCCACTCACTAACTGTACTGCTAGCCTTCCCAGCTTCTCAGATAGCGCAACATAAGGAGCTAGTTCTGACAGCACCTGATGACAAGAAAGGTAGACACATGTTTGAGTTACCCTCTAACTCTAAATTAAGGAGACTGCTACTTCTACTACTACATGTCCTAGGTCGTATTGCTATCGAAATAAGAGAAAGTTGTTTACCTTAGGAGCAACCGTGGGAGCATTGACAGCAGTGGCTGAAAGTTCCCCCTTCAATCCTCCAATCACTGCCTCTGCTATTTCAATGGCTACGCCCTCCTGGGGACTCAAAATTAATTCAACAAACTTGGTCAGAACTCGGAACAGAAGACGTTATATACGAAAAAGCACAGGAAAAACAAACCTGAGCCTCTATTGTGCTAGCTCCAAGATGGGGTGTAGCAGTCACATTCTTGTGTTGCACCAACTTGCTGTCTTTGGATGGGGGCTCCTCGGTGAAGACATCAAGTGCAGCCTATGTAAGACAAATATTACTCGCAGATAAAATGTATATACTCTGATGCCATAAAATATATAAAATTTAAAATGTCATGTCGAGTGAGATAGGAGCAAACAAGTTCAGAAAATAAAAGCGGTTACATGCATATATATATATCTATATACCTGAGCAACAATTCCACTATCAAGGGCTCTTACTAATGCATCTTCGTCTACAACACCACCTCTAGCGACGTTTACGATGAGCACTCCCTTCTTCATCTTTCCAAAAGAGTTGTCATTGAAGATCTTATTGGTGGTTGGAGTGAGTGGCATATGAAGGGAAATAAAATCTGATGTGGATATGGCCTCGTCGAATGACACCAACTCCACACCAATAGCACGGGCTCTGTCAGCTGGGGCATACGGGTCATGAGCTAACACATTCATACCCAATCCTTTTGCTCGTCTTGCCACTTCAGAACCTACTTTTCCAAATCCCATTATTGCCAGTGTCTTCCCCACCATTGATACTCCCACGTACTTGTTTCTTTGCCATTCTCCTGTACAAATATTCTTTATCAATATAATCACCCTCTACAACGCTTGAATTAGGTAGTTAAAGGTTATTTTTATCACAAAACGTTCTAATTAGCTAGTGATATACCACATAAAACTATCCTAAACTTATGCAGTTATATTTATTTTAAATTAATTTTTAAAAATGTTTACTTTTTGATCCGTCCCACCCATTTTTAAATTAGCTAATTATTTTTTTCAATCTCGCTCATACATGTTTTGACAATATTAATTAATTTTAAAATTGTTAAAAATATCATATTATTCCCTTAGAACAACTAGATGCTCACATCTGTCCCAATTTAAGAATCTCCTTGAAAAAATAAAGTTACTTCCAATATCTATCTTTTCTATTTATTCATCCTCCACAATATCTATCAATATTTGATCAGAGTAAGTACCAAAATAAATATGTGGAAATTTGAGACCTCTAGGTATAAATATGCTAGTTCTTTTTTTCGAAAGTATAGACTCATATTCTCATATTGTTAAAACAGCTGTTATGAAAATCTGAATCCTCCGGAACACTATGTAGAGACTCGTATAATTCTCACATCACTTTCACTTTTATCCTTATAACTTATAACGTATTTAGATCTTCTAGAAAAGTGATAAAGCTGCGAAGTTGAAAAAAAAAAGAAAAAAAAGACGAAAGATAACAATTATAAATGTGGAATTCTTCCTAACCAAGAATAGATCCATAAATATTAAAATAAATTATACTTCTTTTTTGGCATATGTAAAAATTATATTCCTCTTTCTTTTAATTTAAAAAAGTAAACATTTCTCTCTTAAAAAAATAAAAAAGTCTAAATATGTTTTAATAAGAGAGAGTATAATTTTTTAAATTAAAAGATAAAAAAAATATAATTTCAATATTTGTGAGAGACCGAGAGTGTAATTTATTTTAAATATTAATGCTTATCTTTTTTTTTTTATTAAAAAAAAAGGTCTCGTTCCTGCATTTGGCTCCTGAGAAAATTTAAAGAACTTACCAGCTTTCATGGAGGCGTCAGCCTGGGCAACATTACGCGCCATGGCGGTCAGGAGAGCGATGCCATGCTCAGCGGCGGCGATAGTGTTGGCGGTGGGCGCGTTAACGACGAGGCAACCGAATTCAGTGGCAGCTTGCAGATCCACATTGTCAATCCCCACACCAGCTCTTCCCACAACCTTCAACCTCCCTTTTCCAGCCTCGAACACCTGCCTCGTCACTTTCGTTCCGCTTCTCACAATCAGAGCGTCGCACGATGCGATCTTCGAGCACAGCTCTTCCGGCGAGAGACCGTATGCACATTCCACGTGCCCGAAATCGCGCAAGACTTGGAGCCCTGCTTCTCCGAGCTTCTCGGAGACCAAGATGGTGGGTTTGGCCCCCAACGACGAAGAAGATTTGAGATTGTCGGAGGTCAACACAGAGGATTGTGATGCGTCTGCTGTTTTCGAGACATTGTTGACAAAGAATGAACGTTGAGATTGAGAATAATGAGAATGAGAGAGAGAAAGCTTCAAGATAGGTTGGGAATTGACGGTGGTATTGAGGAAGGAGAGAAGCGACGATTTGGATGTAGATTTTGAAGAGGAAGAAGAGGAGGCAAAGGAAGAGGAGAAGAGGGGTTTGGTAGTAGCAGAGAATGAAGCCATAGTTTGTGAGAGAGAAGATAGAAATTCTTGCTCTATTTTTTCTGTTTTCTTGATCTGTGTGTTACAAAGCTCAAGAGGTGTGAGGGGCGATCTTTATATATACACAAAACGAAACAGAAATTTCTTAAGATTTTTGGTTGGTATGAATCAATTCATTGTGCTGAAGATGCTTTGTTTTAATGAATTACCACTTTTACCAAAAAAACAAAAGGAAGAGAATGAATCAATTCATCTAATCATTTCGCGACAAAAAGGAGGCTGCCTTAAATAAAGAAATTTTACACTAAATTCTTGCCTTATTTATTTTTAGGATAAATTATGGCTCGCATAAGATTTATTTTGAAATCAGTTTGCTTCGTGTGGATTAAAATGTGTCACTTAACACATGCATAATTTATTCTGTATTTAGTTCATTGAAAATCTGAACTTACAATGAATTTTGAACTAAATCACAGAAAATTAAAGTGTAATGTATTACTCTTAATAAATTAATATATTTAATCACTCCATCAATATTATACAGACTACATAGCAAACAATAAAATGTATTTGAAATATATCTAATAAATGCAGATTCTCACTAGATTCCTAATTAGTAAGACATTGAGTTCTTCTTCCTAAAATTAGGATGATTATATTAAAATTAAACTTGATCACCAGTCAAACTCATATAAAAATTAATTGGACTATTATATGAATATATTAATTAAACTTTATAATATTAATATTTTATTAACAAAACAGGAGAGATTATCTTGTCTAAAATTGAAAATGAATGTTTACTTATTATACTGTGTTGAAAGATGCTAATATATTTACTTTTTCGTTTTAAATAAGATCTAAATCTAGTTGTAAATGTTTTTTAAGGGGGAATCAATATCTTCTTCATAAACCAAACAATGACATCAACGTAATCTATTATTTTAGAATTGGTCAAAGAATACATACTAAGATGTTGCCATATGAAGAAAATTATAACATACTGTATAATTGGGTAGGAAAGTAAGAGGAAAATGCGTACTGAGTACAAAACTGAACAATCACGAGGATATTAGTGACAAGCTTTAAGCGCGGAACTTGGACGCACGTGGGAGTACCGAAGCAGCATGCAATTTTAAAGCATAACAAATCTAAAACTGCCCAACAATAACCGACACTACTCTTACATGATTACGTTAAAGAATGAAGAAAAACAAAACATTTGCATGAGAGCATAAGGTATTTATAATATTCTTCACCAGAAATATCATAACAAATTTAAATTTTATTTTTGTTGTTTATAAATATAAACATGACTACATCCAATTAAAATTTATTTTTAGAAAGACTTAAAGACCATAGACATTTTTATTATAAAAGAATTCTAAGTATCTTCTCTCGATACATTACTAGCTATCTCTCAACTTTTTTTTATTTCATATTAATTTAGCCCTTAAAGTTCACGAAGGAGTCCTTGATTTTTCTTGTGATCTTTGATCTTAACTCTCGTATTTTGCAAAACTGATGAATCATCTGTAGTTACATTCTAATTAACTCTTAAAATTGACATTGTAAAAAATTGATAAATAATTGAAAATTTTGATAAAAAATTAAATGAATAAATCAAAATCTACTGATTAAATAATTTAATCAACTTGAGAAAAGTTGATCATTTCTGTTTTTTTAATCATCTGTAATAAGAAAGACAAGAAAAATAGAATAAAAAAATAGAAATGAGAAAAAATAAGAAGAAACAAAAAAATATCAATGGTCTGTATATTATAGCATGTTTTTAAATTTTTTAAAAAATTAATAATTAATTTATTGATTTGTTTTAAAAAAATAAAATATATTTTATATTTAGAGTAGATTGTATTCTCCTCTCTTGAAAGATATTAAAATTACACTATCATTTCTTGTATTTTGAAAACTTACAATTTGTTCTATTGAAAGATTAAAAAACTTATAATTTTATCTATTTTGATTAAAATACCCTTAATGATATTATTAATCTTCTTAAAATATTATAATTTATTATAAAATATATTTTTAAAAATTATAATATTTTATTATTATTTATTTTGAGTTAAAAATTAAAATTTTATTTTATTTTATTTTAAGTTAAAAATATTTTTTATATTATCCAAATATATATTTAATTATATAAATAATAAACATAAAGATAATGTGAGAATGTAATTTTTTAAAACATAAGAAATAAGAGTATAATTTTAAAATCTCTTGATAGAAGAGAGTGTAATTTATTATTATATTTATATAATAAAATTATGTAAAATATTTATTATTGTATTTAATTATAATATAAAATTAATATATTAATATTAATATTCGTTCAACTATAATTGTATAAAATTTCTGAACAAATTTAGCATGCATAAAGAGCGGTGCATAGTAGGGATCCTGCTCCACAATCGTTGCCAATTTGCCAAAAACGACAAACTGATTTTTACTGAAAAACTTGCACTCATTCATTGTGCTATGTGCACAACTTCACCCTACTAAACAATTTACTGCATTTTCTTAACTCACCTTGCTTAGAGTAATGCCTGAGTATTTTTGTAAGGGGCTTAGAAGGAAACATTTTTCGGTATAGGAATCGGTATGTAACGAATTCAACAGTTTTGGCATAATTCTCATAATTTAAATGAAAAAAGCATCCTAATGAGATTCTAATCTCAAAGAAAAAGAGGGGGGGCGGGGGGGGATATGGCGAAATTGGTAGGAATAATTTCAGGTACGCCTGTTACAATTTTGACTGTCCAATAACTAATTTGGTCTCAAGGTAAAGAATAACCAATTACACCAAAGGATACTGTTAATACAGTCAAAACTACACTTGTAGCCCAAGTCAATTCGTGAAGTTTTTAAAACCATCGGTGAGATACACACAAAATACGTGCAGGATCATCAAATATTAATTTATAGCTGTACCTCGTGAAAAAGAAGACTTCTTTTTTATTTTTGTATTAACTATTCAATTTAAGAACATTTCTATTAGACAGAATTGAAATTATGTTCAAATAAGCAAATATACCTTACCAAATAAAGGAATTTGAATTTTTTGTAATTAAAAATTAATGTATTTTTTTATAATAAAAAGGAGATAAAAATAAAAAAAATATAACTTCTTTAATCTATTTATAATATATTTATATTAGTGTGAAATTTTTATTTTTATCTATTTTTTACTATAAAAAAGATACACTAATTTTTAACATAAAAAAAATACAAAATTCAGACAAAGGCCCTCATGTACTGGCTAGGCTGCACCTTACCAAACCATTCCCTCCATTTACATAAAATTTGACAACAGATCGATTGGTCAGGAGTTTGCACTCTTGTGATACTCTGTTGCCGCAGCTACAAGTGGGCTACACTTAAAGGCTACAACCTACAAAGCCAATCGAGGTCAATTAGGTTAATTAGGCAATTAAATAAGTTTAAAATACACACTTTTTGATGAGTTAATTTTCCTAACATATTATTATTTTATTAAAATTTTCAATAAAAAATTTAGTAGATAAATCTTTTTATATAAATTACAAAGTTTAAAAGAATTTGAAGTTTATTTTTATATTGGAAGAAAGTTATTTGTGAATGATCTAAATTTTAAGAATTTTTGTTTTTAGCATTTTCACCTGCCAATTAAGACTCTAGACCTATAGTGTTGAGTTTGAAAAATTCTTAGCAATTTAAAAAAAAATTTTCCGAACCAATATTTTTAGTCAAATTAAAGTTATACATAATATATATATATATATATGTTTGTATTTTTTTGTACATTACATAATAATATTTAATTAAATTTTTATATAACAAATTTTTTAGTGCAAAATAAGAAATAATTAAATATTATTGACAAATTAATACACAAATAAATAATATACATCTAAAAATCTCTCCAATCATATTAATCTAAGCCATACTTTGTCCATTTTTTGGACATCTGAGATGCAAATACAGCAAAGCTGATCCTAAAGCACCTCAGGACAGGAGTCATTAACAACGAGAACATGATAAGTATGAAAATGGAATCATCCTCTTCAACAACAATAACAAAAAGCACAGAAACTTAGTGGCATAGAATACTTATAACCATATCGCTAATTCTTCCCTAAAGCTTTTTCTCTCCTTGTTTGAATCATTGATTTATTGATTAATAATATTATTAAATAAATAGTGGGGCGAGTCGAGTTGCACAGTGCCTTGTTTAAACTTAAAATAAAAATTATGTACACTTACAGCACTATACTCTTCATCATGATTATTAGAAACTTCAGCTTAATCTCTAAATCCACACACAACATCTCAAGACCAAATGCAAGTTTTATAGATTCGTGATTAATATCTTTTGACTTGAAGAAACAAGTCTCAAAAAGACAATACACGTTTCAGAATCTGTATGCTTCATTATATATTCTGCTATTTCCTAATCAACAATTAATGAACAAACTAATGCTCAAGAGAGACAACTCCATTTCTGCTTAGAATAGCAAAACTAAAAGCTCATTCTTAACCTTTCTCTCATCATCTTCAGCCCCATGTACCTGCCAGCCAAACACAACCATAAAATTTTTATATTCTTACATTGAAAGCATGCATGTGATATATTGCGAACTATATCAAAACATAATAAACTTTTCAGTATTCAGTGAGTTTATATATTGAATAATTTTTCACTATTCAGAGATTATTTTTGGAATTAATTAGTGGCTTTTTTAATTTAAAAAACTGTTTAATTAATAATAATTTTGATGATATATTAAAACTTAATGGCATGAACTAAATTAAATTAATATTTTTATAATTATAAAATTCTAATTACAATTTTTTAAACAACAATAACTAATTTTAAAATTTGAAAGAAAATATTAAATCAAAACAAAAGTTTTTAAGCTTAAGCTTGAAAGAAGAATGGTGCATGTGATATGAAAACATAAAAATACCGTCCAAGCATCATTAGGGTGGCTTGAGGATTGGTGCCTGGTGATACACTAAACACGGACCCATCCACCAAACGAAGCGAGCCAATCCCAATGAGCCTAAGGGCAGGATCAACCACCTTCCCCACTACGCACCCTCCATGGTAATGCCATATGGTGCTCACCGTCCGGCGACAGAACCTCGCCATCTCATCATAATTTCTCTGCTCCACCGGCAACGCATCCCCCACATATCTGAACCCTCCGTTCCCCCACTTCCTGAACTTGAATTCCTTCATCGCCCTGCTTCTCAGCACTTCCCCTATCTTCCTCATCCCATTCACGCACCGTTCCACATCAGTCTCCTTGCTCAAGTAATTGAATCTCACCCCTGGGTTCACCCTCACGTCCGTGGACGCCAGTCTTAGAAACCCACTTGATACTGGCCCTGTTGTTTTCGCTATCAGCGTCGCCACCGTCAGGTACACCAACGACGACGGCGTGCGGATCAAAGCCGAACGCGATGGCGATGTAAACGCTATCACGTTTGATGCTGCTTCTATGTATGCCCCTGAATTTGTTATGCCCACCACCTGTATGAGAGAATGCTCCAATGGGATTGGCGGCACTATGCTGATGCTGTTACGTGGGTTATCATAAAGGAACTGCCCGACGTAAGGAAGGTGATGAGACACTGGAATGCCCCAAGAAGAGAGATAAGGCCTTGGACCAATCCCACTTAGCAGAAGAAGTTGAGGGCTTCCAATGGCTCCTGCACACAGAATGACTTCCCCATGTTCACGTATAAACGCATGGTGGTACCTTCCCAATTGATCACGATAAGCAACCCCAACTGCTGATTGCTTCGAGGTACCAGAAGAAGCGAGAAGAATCCTCTCTACGCTTGCGTACACACCCACTCTGATATTTTGTGGTCGGGCTTTTGTTAAAAGATCAGCAGCACTGTGTCTTCTTCCATGGGTATCGAAGGTTGAGCCACCAATTTTGGTTCCGAGTTTGTGATCTAAACTGAAGCCATTGTAGGGAACAACCCCTGATTCCACCAAGCCGTCACGAACCGCGGATTGCCAAGTCTTGAGCTGTGGCTTGAACACAATCTGCCTCTCAACCCATTGGTATGATTCATTGACAAGCTTGAGGTCCCAATCGAGACCGGACCTTGCGAAGAAATCTTTGTCGGCGCGGCTATAGAAGCCGGCATTGATGGCGCTGCTTCCGCCAAGAACGCGGCCGCGGGCGTTTGGGACGCCGTCTTCGGAAGTGAAGGGTTGGGCAGGAGAGTCATAGGTGTGGGCATTCATGAGAGTGGTCAAGAACCCTTCTTGGGTCATCAAGTCGGGATTTCCATAGGCGACGCCTCCACGTTCGAGAACCAGCACGCGAAACGCCGGCGAGAGAGTCGCCGCCAAGGGGCAACCGGCGGTCCCACCGCCCACGATGATGTAATCGTAAGTGTCTTCTGAAGGCAAGTCGCTGGCGTTGAACACGAACTTCAGGTAACTTGGGACTGATGATCAGTTAAAGAAATTAATTAATTAATATTATATATATATATATCAATCTCGTTTAATTTAATTAAATGCCCACAAAAATGAAATAGAAATGCATGATGAATTTAACATGAGAAAATGAGGTACCTTGATGATGAGACTGTTTTCGAGCTGAAGAAGCAAAGATTGCACCATTGAACATGAAAAAGGCGAGATACTGCAAGTAAATGCTGATGGGTCTCGCCATTCTTGATGTTTTGGAGCTTTTCCTATTGTGTTTCTTTCCAAGAGCTAGAGCTAGAGAGGGAACGAGAATGAAGGAAGTGATTTATTTATAGTTAGGGATTGAGTTCCCTGTAGATTGATTATCTATTATCCATCATACTCATGTAAACCTGCATGCGGAATTAAACGTCTAAACAAGATTGGAGAAAGTGACGCGAGGAAGTAAATTGCTTCTAAGCTATACTTTTGGGTTTCAAAATTTGAAGGATAAATACCTTATAAAGATGCATGTAATTGCAAGTATCATATATGTATAAAGATGCATGTAAGCATCATATATGTATGATAGCTATTCCATCCATCCACATGTCTTTTTAACTTCACAGAATTTTCACTTGTTGAAGTTGAAGTCCACCTCAGCTTTTCCTTTGGGTGGATCTTGCTTCAGTCTAACGGTTTTTTATTTTTTAAAAAATGGGTTTATTTGGAAAAGAAATTGTTCAAGTCAATTTAATTTTTGAAATTTCTGATTGGTCAGCCTAAAAGTCATACCTCAACTCTGATGTTAATTAAACAAGAAGAGTTCTACTGCACTTGAGCCTTGTAGGAGTCAATCTAATCAAATGTTGAATTCTTTCAACCTTCAATCATAACTCAGTCTAATCTCTTTATTTTTTAATCGATTTAGACAATTTTGGTCTTGCAAACCTAAAATAAAATATCATTGCCTACTATAATGGAAGGTACATTCGTTATTCTATCTTTATTACATCATTGCTTGTTCTTTATTTTAATTAATATTATATCCACAACTATCTCTATATAAACTATTTATAGTATGGATGAATAATGATGGAAGTCTTATTCAAGAAAAGCTATCCTACCAACAGTTACATAAATAATTAACAACTTGTTTTATTTATTTATTTTTGGGAACATCGCACTGAGCCCAAATTAATTTATTGGATCGGGCTAGGGTTCATCTAGAAGGTGGCCCAATTCATTTGACCAGAGAAAGTAAACACATTCCGTACATTGTACATTTTGGACTGCTTCCTTGGTTTGGAAGAAGACAAATGGGTAAAACAAGTCAGAACGTACACCTCTCGTCCAATGAGTAGAAAGATCTAGAATACACCACAGAGCAGGATGAAAAAACCAAGGAGTGATTTTCCACGTTTTCGAGTGGAGAGCCGAAGGGCAGGGTATGAGATTGCGGTACACGCAGTTCCCAGAATCGCATTTTACAGCCTCTCAGTTAAGAGGTGCTTGATTCGATTGGCCACGTTCCTGACGTGCCCTTCGGGAGCGTGAACCCTGTCATGCCTTTAAAATCTGGATTCCCTCTTTGATGGCGACCTCTCTTTCGATCTAAAAACTAAACTTGCTTCTCATTATAATTTGTAAATCCAAACCCAAACCAAATTTTACTCTCTCGCTCAATTCTCAGAACCCGGTCTCGTAATTTGCACAGAACTTTTATTTTCGTCCTTTTTCTTGCTGTCTCCTTCATTTTCTCCTCTTCCAGGAACCCCCTCTCCTCCTATTTCATGGATTCTTTCCATGACATCAAGAACCATTTGATCTTCCCGGCTCTCGAGGAGAAACAACCCATTTGATTATTCCGGGGGCTGTTTCTACTTTTTCTAACCACACCAATCCGATACTGTTCACCACCGAGTCATGAGGCCGCTGCAGCCGCCGCCGGGCACCGGAACGACCAATCGGGAGCGTCCGCGACGCCGTAGGGAGTTGACCTTGCCGATGCCGCAACGCGACACGTCATTGGCGATGCCTCTTCCTCTGCCCCCATCGAACTCCGCACCGTCAACGAGCCACCACTCTGGCGCCTCTCAATCTCAATCGCACCAGCAGGTCCCCTTCACTGAGCTCGAACGCCTCAATCGTATCGGTAGTGGAAGCGGGGGCACCGTCTACAAGGTCGTTCACCGACCCACCGGTCGTCCTTACGCGCTCAAGGTTATATACGGTCACCTCGAGGATTCCGTCCGGCGTCAGATCCATCGTGAAATCCAGATCCTCCGGGATGTGGATGACCAGAACGTGGTCAAGTGCCATGACATGTATGATCATAACGGCGAAATCCAAGTGCTTCTTGAGTTCATGGACTGTGGGTCCTTGGAAGGGAAATATATGCCTGATGAACGGCAGCTTGCAGATCTAGCCCGTCAGATTCTCCGTGGCCTGGCGTACCTCCACCGCCGTCACATCGTTCATCGAGATATCAAGCCATCGAACCTTCTGATAAACTCGGGGAAGCAGGTCAAGATTGCTGACTTCGGGGTGAGTCGAATTCTGGCGCAGACAATGGATCCGTGTAATTCATCGGTGGGCACCATCGCATATATGAGCCCTGAGAGAATCAACACAGACATCAATGATGGGCAATATGATGGTTATGCAGGAGATATATGGAGCCTTGGGGTCAGTGTCTTAGAATTCTACATGGGTAGATTTCCATTTGCAGTGGGAAGGCAAGGAGATTGGGCAAGCTTGATGTGTGCAATTTGTATGTCTCAGCCGCCGGAGGCACCGGCGACAGCGTCGATAGAGTTCAGGGATTTTATATCGCGCTGTTTACAGAGAGATCCCTCGCGAAGGTGGACGGCCTCGCGCTTGTTGGGGCACCCTTTCTTAGCTCAGGGAGTAGGGCAGCAGAACCAGGTTCATCAGAATCTTCATCAATTACTACCTCCTCCCCGACCACTTTCTTCGTAGTCTTCTGTTTTTTCTCCGGTTCGTCTTCGCCTTTTTTTTTTTTCGTTGGTTTCCTCTAATGATAAAATCACTTCCTGTAATTTTTTTATAAGATGGGTTCGAGTTTTATTTTTTACGAAGAATTGGGAAATGGGGTACGTTCCAGGTCCAGCTGATTTAAATCAAATCAATCTTGTCTTAATAATGTTCACCAGGAAAGGAAAATCTGTATTGAATAGCTCAATTTCTCACTGCATTCTTTTAGTCCTACATATTCAATGACAGATTAGAATATATTAATGTGATTGACCTTCAAAAAGGTTCTGGATTTCTTTATCTGTTTTTGGTTAAATATAGCCTGTAGACAGTGTTAGATTTGGGAGATATCATGTAGGAATCTTTGGGTCTTGGATAGATTGATTTCTTCTTACTAGAACATTATAGCAAAAATCTGGCACCTGTCAGTCCTTCTTTTAGCCTTTGTACGGAAAGGGCATTGTTGGCAAGATCTGTGTTCGCTTGAATGTGATTTTCACTTAATTTGGTTCTTAAGTTTATTGATAAGAATGATCTTGACGAAGAAAGTACAAAATTCAGTCGCTAATAGCCTATATGCTATAGTTTAACTACGCAAGATTGTTGGGTTGTGGTGAGGTTTTCAGTTGCTCTTTATTGGGATAGACAGGATAAATATGGAGTGAGGAATATTCCGGAGGTCCCTGTTTGGTTCATTCCATTACTTTTTATCCCCTCTTCGGAGGATCCTTATTTAAACACTTTTTTTGGCCTTTCAAATATTAGTCTTTCTACTGTTTGGATCACATACAGTATTGTTTAATATTACCCTTTAGGACATTATTCATTAAAATTGATTCTGAAGTTACAAGAGTGTCATTGGTGATAGAAAGGTACAACCTTGATATGTTAAAAAGTGATGAGAGGGTTGAATCTCATTTGGACCCTCTTGGTAATTGTCATTTGAGGAGGTGCTTTCAAGTTTGAGGTTAGTGTCTTCAGGTTGTCATTTTCAGGGGAAATATTCCCATATAAATATTTTGATGTTAAAAGATGAAAAGTTCGCAAAATTGAATTTTGATAGTAATTTATATCCTCTCCGCAGCTGGGTGTTCATCAACAAGTCCAATCATGGCCATACACTTTAAAACATGATAGTAATTGCCAAATGCGGCATTTGCCGAAAATTGGGGGTAGAAATAATAATTTTTTAATATTTAAAAATTTTATCAACTAATTAAACTACTAGTTTTCGAAAACTTAATTCACCTCGCCAAAAAATCCAATATGAAGTTTACCTTTTATCTCACCCCATTTAATGCCCGAAAGAGGAGAGGTCGTGTAAAATGTCCAGAAGACTCGTTGTGAAGCCATGTTGCTTGACCAAGAACTCGCAACGTCACAACGCTTCGAATATGTAGCTTCGCGACACAACGCCTCTCGATGTGGCTTCTCAATTCAAACAGAGTTACGGCATCTTGATTGGGGCGGTGTGGCTTCTCGGCGTCGCTTCACGGCGAGCCGTTTGGACATTTTACTCGAGTTCTTCTGTTTAGGGCATTAGATGGGGTGAGGTACTAGATGAACTTCATATTGGGTTTTCGGACAGGTGAATCAGGTATTCAGGTGGGTCATGAGTTATTTAATGTGATGAAATGACCAAAATGTCTTCCCGTCTATGTCAACTTAAAATTTTACTTTGAATCAATAATATTGATATGACGTTTTATCATTAAAATTAATAAATATTATCATCTTTAAAAATTTAAAAATTTAAAAGGTTTCTTGACAGATTTGAAAATTTAGATAAGATTTTGTACATTAACTTTAAAATTTTAAAAAAATTTATATATTTTTACCAAATTTTTATTGTTCTTAAAATAGACTAATAAATTTGATGTCATTTGGATTGAGAAATTGAAGTCAACCCGTAAAAGTTATGTGCACGTCATTGATCTTGGGCCCATGCGAATGTAATTACTTAACAATAAAAATTTTAAAGTTATTTGAAGTATTGTAAAATGACATTTTTATTTTAATTTTTTATTCAATAAATCATATATGTTCTTCTTATTTTTTTATGACAAAAAAATATCATTCATGTTTTTTCATATAATTTTAGGATGTCAACAAAATGTTTTAATTTAATTAGAAATTTAATTTATGATTTATATAAATTGGTAATATATAATCTCATTCGCCAAAAATGAAAAAAAGTCCTCCCGAGGAATTAGAGTGGACAAGAAGATCAAACGGCCTTTTTCACCACCCTACCATTTAAAAAAACAGTAATTTTATGAATTCAAATTAACATAAAGCATACATAAATTTGTTATGTATTACAAATTTAATGAAAAAAATAACAAAATATGTTTCCAATTAAAACTTACAGTTATAAAAAATTAAATTATATTAAACTATTGTTTAAATCATATTATTATTAATTTTATTTACTAATTATTAACATGTAGTGAGTTCATATAAGATTTGATGGATTTAATTTCTTAAAAATATATTTTTTAAAAAAATTACATAATACTAAAAATGCATGTTAAATTTTTTATTTTCGACAAACTCATTTCTTTCCTAGTATTAGCACTCCGTCTGGCAGTGAAACAAATAAAACAATATATCTGTCTCACTCCCAAATGGATTCAATTCTTTTTTTTAATTTTATTAATCCGTTTGGGTGTGTTTAGAATGAAGAAGAGAAGAAAAATTAAAAAGGAAATAAAAGGAAGGAAATAAAATAAAAGTTTAATGATAATTTTCTTTTCTTTATTTAGATCATTTAAAATTTTTAAATTTAAAACAATTAAAATTAATAAAAAAATAAAAAAATTAATATAAAATTTTTTAATTTATTTTTGTAAAATTTTAAGAATTAAACAAAGTAAATGTTACTAATTTTTTTTTCTTTTTTATTTTCTTATAGTTTTCCATTCTCAAACAGATTCTTTGGTAATAATTTTTCAAAGTATAATCCTTTACTTTTTCTCTTTTCTTGATCAATAGTAGTGGTGGAGTTAATAAATACAAAACTTCTAGTGAAGCACTCATTTTATTGATATTTCAAATTTTTTGCTCCAATCAATTGTCCTTTTGTGAGAGTTGGAATCCATGGACGAATTTCATTCTTGCTTGAACTTACCCCACTTTTATTCTCTTTCTTGTTGTAGTGTCAAACATAAATGCGCCAGGGAAGAGACATTTAAAAATGCTTACAATAATGGGACGATGCAGTACATAGGTACTGTACATGTACCAATAATTTAATCCCATTCCAAGCATCAAGTTTTGTAAATAAAGTGGAATTGATAATTGCCATAAAGTATATATATATTTATAACAATTGGGCAAGGAAGATATTCTTGTGAGATTGAGTCTTGTTTATGATGATAATCTTGCTGAAAAACTTTTTTCTTAATTAATATATTTAAATTAACTCATATCAAAATAATTGAAATTTAATAAATAAATCGTAAGAGATTTTTCTCTATTTAAGATATTTGTGTAATTTATCCTCTTCAATTTTAAATACTGAAAAAAAATCTTCAAAAACTTTTAAATTTGTGCAACATACCCCATTGCTTAATATTTGCCTAAATTGTAAAAAAAAATTCCATCAATTTAAAGCTTGTTTACTCCTTCAACTTTAAACATTAAAAAAGACACCCTTAAATTTTTTATTTTGTACAATGTACCCCTTGATTTATATTTTTATCTACACACTTGTTCACATCAACAAATTTGAGGGGATATTTTGCACTAAATTATAAGTTTGAAGGTGTGTTTTGTACAAAATTTGAAGTTTGAAGAATTGCATAACTTTAATAACGCTTTATTTTTTTGTAAAAATATTAAGAAAGAGGTATGTTTCACAAATGTAAAAATTTGAGGGTGTTTTTGTCAACATTTAAAGTTGAGAGAAGTAAATTTAAAAACTCCCTAAATTGAGAGGGATTTCTTGTAATTTATCCTTAATATTTTTTCCAAAAAGTATTATTTAAAGTTGCGTAATTTATAACTTTAAAATGGGACAAATAAATTCCTCAAACTTTAAATTTTGTACAATTCCACATTCTCACATTTTGGTGCAAAATATCCCTCTTGATGTGAATAAATATTTAGATTGATGAAGGTGATAAAACTCTCAGAGATTTCTAGCAACAACACTTGGCCCCATAACCTCCTTTGACATCCCTCAACCAATCTAACATGAAATCCTCTCCATTTCTCTAAGCATTAAACCCCAACTTAATTGACCAACTTATTTGGAAACACAAAAAATGGACTTTTTACCATCTAATATGCATACAACACTCACTAACCCTAATGATAACGATATTTAAAACTATGCTTGGATTTGGCAAATCAAATGCCACCCTCGTGAAAACCTTTTTGTTTTGCAAACTCGCCACCTCGCCCTTCCCACACGTCACAAACCCCACAAAATGAATTACATCCCCTCTCCAATGTGCCATATTTGTAACCAAGAAGAAGAAACTACCATCCACATTCTTCATGACTAGAAAATTATAAAAGAAATTTGGTTAAAACTCAAAGTCAACCCGAGCTTCTTCTCCCATCCAATCCTCACTTGGATTAACCAAAATTGTACCCTTATTGATCCTACCCATCAACAAATTCCTTGGAGCACTCTCTTTACCTATACCATCTTAACATTTGGTTAAATAGAAACTCCCTTCTCTTTAATAAGATTCCTTTCTCTCCAACCCAAGCCTTAAAAACTGCCCTAGCCAAGGCCATCCAATATTGGCACTTAAGTAACCAACAAAAGACCATCAAGATAATCCATTGTCTTCCAATTTGGTGGAAAAGAGCCAAAAATAGGTTTCTACAAGTTAAATACAGACGGTTCAACTTCTAACAATATTTTAGGGTAAGGAGGAATCATATGTGATGAGCATGACAACTACTTTGCAAGTTTTAGTAAATTTATAGGATCGGGTCACATACTATTAGCAGAATTTGGGGTAATTCAACTAAAAATTGAAACAGATGCAAAAGCTGTCCTTTTTCTTTTACTAAATGAACAAATCAGCTGTTATTATCACTATTACACCATTATTGCAAAGTGCAAGTTCCTCCTTTTTTTCCTTATATGATTGGAGCATTTAGCACTCCTTCTATGAAATAAATTCTTGCACAAATGCACTTGCCAAGCACTAAAGAATCAACAAAACGCCACTCACCATCTTCACCAACCCCCTTCACTTCTATCTACATTATTTTTGTATGACCAAATGCACATTGGCAGTGTTAGGAAAACTAGTCACTCAGTCCATCCTTAATGTAGTGTCTTTCATTTTTTTTCCTTCTTCTCTCCCTTTCTTTTCATTAGGTTAACTCTTTGTATTTCTGAATTTCTATTTTATTTGTAATATCATTTTGATGCATGCCCTAACTATTATATGTTCACCATTTTTTTATTATTAAATTATGTACTTTCACAAAAAAATAAATATTTAGATAAAAAGAGAAATAAAATATATATAACACACAAAACTAAAAAGTTTAAGGACAATTTTTTTGTCTACATTTGAGGGAGATATATTACACAATCTTAATAAACTTTTGAATACTTATTATTTTATTTCACTTAAAAGAAATTAGAAAGATTGTACCATCACCTTATTCTCTTTAGAATGCGTGCGGATCGTCTACTGTTCATGCTGTCCAATCGATCATGGTCGTCCATGTGATCGAGCATCCCAGGTGAAGCCACGTCGACAAGCTTCCGAGATAAGCTTCCGTGTGATTGAGCTATTGAGGATGCGCTCGCACTCTGCTCTGTCTTCGACGCTGTTGCTTCGTCTTCTCTACGCCAATGGATGGAAAAAAGAGCATTGCGCACTCTGCTCCCAGGCGCTTTTGTGGTTCTCCCAGACCTTGATGATTTCCGAGACAAAATTCGAGAGGCTGAAATTTCTACTTACGACATTGTCGTCAATAGTTTCTAAGAGTTGGAACATGGGTGTGCTGAGGAGTACAAGAAGGCCATGAACAAGAAACTTTGGTGCATAAGTCCTGTCTCTCTATGCAAAAATGAGAGTGTGGACAAATTTGAAAGAGGAAACAAGCCTTCAATTGAAGATAAACAATGCTTGGAATGGCTGGACTTGAAGGAACCAAGGTCGGTGTTATACGTTTGCCTTGGAAGTTTGTTAACGTGGCTTCACCTGAGACGCTCGATCACACGGACAATCATGATTGGCTAGACAGCACGGACAGTAGCTTCTTCGCGACGACAGAGGATTCTCATGCATGACTTTACTGTTTACTTTATTTATGTGTATTCTCATTTCCATCAAGCATCAAGAAAGGAACCTCCTCCTTTTTCTTATTTGATTTTTCTTGCTTCTCGTGGTCAACAAGTTACAAAATCATTTCTCCACTGCTTTTTCCCCTCCCTTTTCATCTCTCACAAGACAAATTTTTAGATCCAATGTACGTATCACATCATTCTTATATTTTTTTAATAAAATTAAATCATATTAAATATAACTCTTATTAAAAACTTTTATGAACTCAAGATAATGTGTAAAAATAAAATATGTGACTCAACTTTAATAAATAATATAAGAATAATGTAGTATATGGATTGTATCTAAAAAAATTTTCTCTTAGAAAGATATTTCACTTCCAAAACCATAATTTCTTTCCTATTTCCGAGGGTTTGTTTCGTAGATTTTTCCACCATAGGTCACACCCAATTTTCACACTCTTCCAACAACTTGTACCTTTTTCTAGGCATAACCAAATTAGAAATTATTACGAAAAGAAATGAGAATGAAAATTTCTTTTCTCCGAGGAACTAATTTAAACCTCATTGGCAACATGGTTAGTTCCTATTTCGTAATCAACTTTTATTTAGAGTTTTTAAAGTCAGAAGAAAATATTAATGGGAAGAATTCACCTCGTTTATGGGAGGGATGTCAATATATCAACTTCATTGAAACCCACAGATTTAAGCATTAAAGAAAACATGTTGTCATACTTTTCAAGAAAGAAGAAAAGGTTGAGATATTGTATTCTGATTTTAGTGGAGGATTCAAAGGCAAGGAAAAAAAGGTAGGAAAACGAACCGAAAGTCTCACCTCAGAAAATCACTATAGAAATTAAATAAATAAATTAATAAAACTGATAATAGAGAGACGCTGCTTCGAAGAACCTTCGCAGGTGACTTACCACTCACCGGCAATCCAACGCCACTATGAATACTCCTCCGTCACCGTCATCTTCTTTCCTCCTTTCTTCATCCTTGTCGTCTTAGCATAGCTCCCTCTCCCTTAATCGCAGCGAGAGAGAGAGAGAAAGCTATATATAGCGAGCAGGCTCAGCAGAGCCCCTTTGTGCGGGTCCCGCTGGTTCTTGTCACTTCTCTTCTTTATCTTATCTGGGATTCTTCAGGAGAGCTGGATCCGTCTTGAAGATCTCTCTCTTCAAATCCGATTTCTTGCGCAGGCAACTCCCTCTCTTTCTCAATTGATCTGCTTGTTTGCTGTATAGTATGTGATTCCATCCACCTTAGCTTGGCTCTGACTTTGTGACCTGATTTGCTTCGCATGCCAGAAGATGAAGTACTACCATCCACTGATTCTCCTGGCCCATATCGCCTCGATTTGCTCCATTTTGTTGCTTTATATATACATACTTTTAACCCATTTTCTGCCGAATGCTGATTTTATTTTTGTTCTTGCCTTACACACATACCGTTGCAATTAACTGCAACTTCAATTTTTATTGCTGTCCCGACTCTGTAATATGTTGGTTATATGTTTCTATTGGTTACTAACCCGTCGAAAGTTCAGAAAAACTAAAGGGGTGTCAGTAATCTATAGTTGGGGGATAATTTTATCGACGTATTCTACTGTAACTGGTGATCATTGACTGTGTGTACGTTATTCTTAAAAATACTTTTGCGGGATTCTTTTATATTCTCCATGATAAGCTTTCTAGTTGGTGGATTCTTTGGAAAATATTCAACATCTCTCTTGTTCTTATTAGCTGAAATTACATCACCTTTTCATGCAGATGGGCCCTGTAGAGGAGAAGGTAGAACTTGATTTTGATGAGGAGATCCCTTTTAGCTCTTCACCATCTGCAAGGAAAGTCCATACTTTTGCTTGTGAGACAACTGATGTGCTTTCTCCAGTAAATTTGGCCAGTTCTTCCATCTTTAAACGAATGGGGATAAGACCTATCAGGAGCATATACATTGTGTTAATTAAAGCGAAAATCAACATGTTGCTACCTTTTGGTCCCTTGGCCATATTGCTTCATTATCTAACGGGAAAGCATGTATGGATTCAACTTCTCAATCTTCCTTGTTGGCATTTGGTATTATCAACGAAAAACCGTGCAGAGTTAGGAACATAGAAATATGAGAGATATTTTGATTTGAAATCTACCAATCAAGGCAATCTTGCTTCATTTTTTTTTTTTTTTGGGATCACGTAAAGATGACATTTTGATATAAATTAGTTAGATGTGGCTTCTTTTTTTGATAGAAAGTTAGTTGTAGCTTCTTTACTTCCTCTTTAACTTATTGATCGTTACTTCATGTGTTAGGGATGGGTGTTCTTCTTCAGCTTAGTGGGTATTACTCCTTTGGCAGAACGTCTGGGTTATGCTACTGAGTAAGTGCTTACCTGTTTAATGGAATCTAATGTTTACTTGAATTCCTTATCTCGTCTTTAGCGCAGTCTAATACTAACAGACTGGTCTACTAATCTATGGTGCAGGCAGCTTGCATTGTACACAGGACCAACAGGTATACTCGGTTTTATAGTACAAATGTTTGTTAATTGTAAAAGAAGAAGCTATATTATCTGATGTTGACAATGGTTGATAAAATATATAGGAGCTAATTTTGTTCAGACTCAGTAATTCTTTTAAAAGTTGTGCCTAAGACTTAGTGAATTCTACTGGAATTAAGCATTCAATTTGCTGCAGAAAGCACCACTTTTTTAAAGTCTATGAGAAGGCTAACTTCGAAAGAAATATGTTCTAACACCCAAAGAAAGAGCCCCTTATGACATTTTTGAATGTTAACCTGGCCACACACAGCTGATAGCTTGAGACATTGTTATATAATACAAAAATTAGCATTCTGAAAATGAAGAACCTTGAGGCATATGCTTTTTAGAATATACGCATCATTTCTATCAACTTTCTTTCTTTAATGTATCGTAGTTATTCCTGTATTATTAGGCTTCTTTTTAAGTGCACTTGGTCTGTCTCTATTGAATTGACATTTTTTGGTGTGTGCAGTTGGGGGTCTGCTAAATGCCACATTTGGCAATGCAACTGAAATGATTATATCAATTTATGCTCTGAAAAATGGGATGATTAGGGTTGTTCAGCAGTCTTTACTGGGTTCAATCTTGTCAAATATGCTTCTAGTTCTTGGATGTGCCTTTTTTACTGGTGGGATTGTCCACTACCAAAAGGTTCAGGTTTTCAATAAGGTAGATATCATGACTTGATTATAGTTTCAATTTTTTTTTTTTTTTTTTTTGGCCTTCTTGGCCTCCTGATGTTCCCGAGTTCACGATATAGTTGGGCTTTGCAACAGGCAGCTGCGGTAGTGAATTCTGGGTTGCTATTGATGGCTGTCATGGGAATACTGTTTCCTGCTGTTCTTCACTTTACTCACTCTGAGGTTCATTTTGGGAAGTCAGAGCTCGCTCTATCAAGATTTAGCAGCTGTATAATGCTAGTAGCATATGCAAGCTACCTTTTCTTTCAACTAAGAAGTCAGCACAATCTTTATACTCCAGTTGAAGAGGTTACTATTCTTTGACATGAAATTGTTATTTTCTCTCCCTATCTCTAAGCTTTGTGATGTCTGATTTTGTTAAAGAGACAATATATGTTTAATCATGCAATTCTTTTTCCATTTTATCAAGTATTACATATTTACACATTTGCTAGTCACCATTTTGCCATTAAGGGACCAAAAAATACAGGTGAAACTAGGATACAAGCTTATTAGATAGGGTTAGGGGATGAAAAACATATATTTCTGAATCAGGTGTTGCTTTCATCTCCCACGAAAAAAAGCGATTTATGTTTTATTTGATGACTTAGTTTGAATGTATCAATTAATTAAGCATATTGTCGTTTGCAACAAGAATGGTGAGAGGAAACTTAAAAAATAAATAAAGGAAGAAAATGATAGAAGTGAACAAGCAGGCATTGTGAGACATAGGATTTTAGTTAAATTTTGATATTGATCCTCAAAGAGACCTGAATGACAAAGGTATACCTGAATCATTATAATTTGTTTCATAAAATTCAGACTATACATTATCACTAATTTCCTTCAAGGCATGCATAACAAAGGTATATGCATTATTTAGCAGGAGTCAGGATGTGAGTGTGAACATCTTTTCCACTCTCTTTCTTGCATTTCTCGGAATAGAAAGAGTTTTCTTTTACTTGCTCATATTTTTCATTGAGGCTATTTGATGGAAAGATTTCAGTTTGGTAGACAATCAATATATTAAATATATTCTTTTAAAGTGTAAAATAGTTCATTCAATTTTGTACTTATGCAGCCTTTTTCTTTGCTTCAGATGCTTATACTTTTATTTTCCTTGTTTTATGATTAGGAAGGAGATAATAATGAAAATTCTGATGAGGAAGAAGAACGTGAATTAACTCAATGGGAAGCAATAGGCTGGCTTGCTATTTTGACAGCCTGGGTATCTATATTATCTGGGTACCTTGTAGATGCCATACAGGTAATATTCTATTTGAGAAGCTTCATCAGTTTGCTTCTGTTATTCATCTCCTCAAAGTGCTACTATGCTTTTGAAATGTTGAATTCTGGCCTATATAATTTTCTTTTTTTTTCTTAATACTTTTTCCACTTTCTAGAAAGTTTGTTTCCACCTCTGGCAGTACCAACTGGAGGAATTATCATAGAACATACCTTTGTTGCTGTTTGGGTACTACCATAAATGGTCTAGCTTCTTAGAAAGCCATGTTAGTGCAACTCTTGGATCCTAAGCAGTGAAGTATTTGGGATGATTATTTTTTCTCTTTATTGTTACTTATTGACAGACAGTAGCATTGTAACTCTCAAATTTGATCTCCTTGCATATCTTATTTCCTACATAATCAGTGCTAGAGCTTTCTTTCTTTTCCTTATATTAGCTATCAGAATCAGATTATTCAATGTGTTCTATTTCTTTCTTCGAAGTATTCTCTGTTTTTGGTTATAGCATGAAGTCATTCAGTTGTAGTTGGGTGAATCTTCTGCTGCTACAATTTAGGTTGGCCTGGACCTATGTAATTAACTTTAATAAAGTTAACTATGGTTTCTTTGTGGTTATTGATAACTTTTACTATGTATAAGCTGTTTCTAATCTGCTCCATTCCTCTGTCCTTGTTGATAGTGAAGAATACTGCATTCCCGATCCTTGTCTATAGCCATTGTGTCTGGGGCTTAATCATAAATGTATTGTGCTTTTCATCTTTTGCAGGGGGCATCTGAGTCATGGAATATGCCAGTGGCATTTATTAGTGTCATATTACTTCCAATTGTAGGAAATGCTGCAGAGCATGCAAGTGCTATCATGTTTGCCATGAAGGACAAGCTTGTGAGTGACTTTCAAAGTCCACGCTTTGTCTTATTGATACTGTTCAGTTGATTAATGGCATCAATTTCTTTGCAGGATATCACACTTGGAGTTGCTATTGGATCGTCTACACAGATATCTATGTTTGTGGTATGGTCTTGACCTGCTATTGGTGTTATTTGGGATTTGGGGTTTAGGGAATAAATTAAACTTAATTTCACATTGTCATGGAAAGAATTTTCTCAACTTTTTCAATTTTAGTAAACAGGATGAAGATGGTAGGATAAGATTGATTTTTTATTCTTTTGATAATTTCAGATCCCGTTCTGTGTGGTTGTTGGGTGGTGCATGGGAAAAGAAATGGATTTGAACTTCCAACTCTTTGAGACAGCCACACTCTTTATCACTGTGCTAGTAGTAGCATTTATGTTGCAGGTATGTGGTTTCTTATTCGTCTCATGCATTGTTATCACTTATCAATTACCAATGATTGTCAATGTTTTTCGGCTCTTTGAAGCCACTCTAGCTGGAAATTAGCATTCTTCTAATGAATTTAAGTAAAGCCAAAATGTCAGTCTAATTTGTTGATATAGACTATAGAGTGAAAGGAGGATTAAAAGAGGTGAGGGAAGAAAGAGAGGAACAGAAGACATAAAAAATTCTTAACATGGATGATCGCATGGATTTTGGAAAAACTAATTCACAAAATAAGAAACCCTTAATAAAATTCTACATAGGATTGTGAACCCTGAATTCCAGAATCTCTGTATGTAAGCCCTTATGTACGTGAATCAAATAATTAATTTATGAGAGAAAGGACTGGGTCTATTCTGAAGCACTAGTTTCAATTTAATTGGTAAGGGTCCGATGAACATGGTAAGCTGTATTTTGAACTCTGAAATTGTATTGTGACTAGTAATTACTTTTGTAAAAGCTGAGGTGTTAATCTTTTTGGTAAGCTCTGTTTTTCTTGTTGCTGCTGTTGTTAATGTTCATGATGGCCATCTCCAAATGCTTTTGTCCTTGCAGGAAGGGACATCAAATTATTTTAAAGGCTTGATGCTCATTCTATGCTATCTTATTGTTGCGGCCAGCTTTTTTGTACACGTAGACCCAACAGATGGTGAGTTTCTGATAATATGCTCATCATAGATCCAGAGTGCTTATCTCACATGAGATTGAAAGTTTGATGAACTCCTCTAGTCCTCTTCTTGCTCAGTTTACTTCCATGCCTAATTTTTTATCTGATGCATCCACATTCCACAATTTGTGGCTGAAGTATATTGCTATTTAATGGATATATTGTGAGTCAGATGGTATGAACTCACTAACATTAGAATTTGAACCCCTTTTGCAATCAAGATTCAGCATTTATCTAGTATCTACGTGCTATATAGAAAATGGAATTTGGACTTCTGCGATCTGTTAGTTGCATCTTCTTAACTAATAGATTCGATGGTCAGTCAGTTTTGAATTTAGATCTTGTGATGTTCAGGCTATGTTGTCCTGCTGATTGGAAGTTTTATATTAGGCCATCTTCCATTAAATTAGTGAGAATTCTTGTTGATGATCTTTGTATTAATATATTCGTAGTACTCACTATAAATGTGATTCTGGAATCTGTACAGGAGATGACTGAATAATGATGTATAGGGGCTGTGGTAGCCATGCCTGTTGCCTTGCTTTTGCAGTACCTATACTCAAAGTTAGCATTGAACTTGAAGGTTTCCTTCAGAAGATTCTCAAAGCATGCATTCAATATGGCATGGGAAATCCCAACCGATCCTGAGCATTGGCATTATGCTGAAAATTTTCAGCTTTGTATAATATTGAATTTTGGTTTTTGTTTACCATCAAGGACTGCCTTTCTGTATTTTTCTTTTTCAGCTCCATAGTTGTCATTTATTTACCATAATCTTTAGCCCGTCTCTCATCTATCTCAATTGAATCAGGTCGACTAAATTGATGTCTAGTAGTCATGAAGAACTGGTTAATCTGCAATCCTGTTTGTGAGAAACTCTAGGTAATCAGTGCAAGGTGTATTACAAGACTAAATTAGAAGTCGACTTATAAATTCATTAGAATTCTCAATGAGGAACATGATCAAGCAAATTGAAAACGTGACAGGTTTATGGCGTTCCACTATTTGTGTAAGCCAGTTTGTGTAATCCTCGGTATATATATAGCGGCAGCTAAGGACTTTATGGTTCGTCTTTTGAGGTTGAGAAGAATATGTCTTCAAATGTCAAAAAAACTGTTAAATAAGATGCCTTAGCTGGTAGAGTCGGTTAAGCTATATATCCTTGTATCTCCAGGAATGTCGGAACTTACAATGCCATTCCAAGTGTTCTCATGAAGGGTCCAGCAATCTTGAATAATCTTTTATTAAGATTCTATATTATCTTTTTATCCTTTGTGGGAATGTTGAATAAATAAATTGAAAATGTACTATTTTAATCAGTTAAATACATATAAAATTTATCTTATCAAATAATTGAATTGATTTAATTAATTTTAACAAATTTTTATTCAATCACATTAGTTTTGGTTAGACTGAATTAGATCGATTTGGAAATGAAAATCTCTAAAAACAATGTGAAAATGTTTATATTCCTGAAAATGTAATATTGTTGAGATTTTTTAAAAAATTTCCTAAAAATATTTTTTCAATTTGCATATCAACCCTCTAAATCCTTCCGTAGGATTTTGGCTGGTGTTGACTTGGGAATGGCATAAAACACGCCTGTACATGACATTAATTTCTCCTTAACTTTGCACAAAAATACGAATAGTACTTGAACTGAAAGATTCATATGAAAATGTCAGAATTAATAGTCAATACCGCCAATTAATTAAGATGGTTTTCCCCTGCTTTGGGTAAGCAAAAACCTCTCTAGTCTTCTATTCTCTACCTACCACAAGGATCCTCGTCTTCATTCACATATGACTTTTGCTTTGATTAAAATAGGCCTAGGCCCATATTTTGGCCCAATGACATTACGGGTCGAATCACAAATGAAAGGCATGCTATTTGTGTGCGTGGAGATTCGATGAAGCGAGGAAAATCCCACGTAACATTTGGAGAAAATGAATTCGATAAACAGAAATCAAATACAAAGACAGAATAAGAAAGCAAGCAATTTACGAAGGAAGGTTCCTCATTCAAAGCTAATTTATTGAATAAGGATATATTTTTAGTATTCTAGTAGTACTAAAAAATTTGATATTACCGGCATTCATATTTTGAGATATAGTCTAACTTATTTTTTGATAAAAGCTACATAGTTTAATATTTTAAGTGGAAATTGTTTATTTATCAAAATATAAATTACAATAGTTCTTTTTAACACCCTTATAATATAACATATTGAACAAGGAGGCTAGTTATCGTTGAATTGAAGTTATGCAGGGGATGGGGTATACCATCTATAATCCTAAACAATAAAATCCCAAATTTCTTCATTTCTGGACATTTTGACTTTTGATTTTTTCGTTTTTAGGGTGCCATTGGTAGCACTAAGACAGAATCAAATGAGCTACTTAATTTAGTCTGCTTGGAAATACAAGGCAACCCAGAGGCACATCCCCTGTTTCACCGTGGCCCATACTCTTGTCTCCAGATCTATAATGTGCTTCTATTTTTCTTCTATCCCTTCTATTCACACACATTATTCAATGTATGTAGGTGTCTAATTTCAATCTGTGTGTGTCTTATGGGGCCAATTAGCCACCAATTATAACCTATCATTATATAAACGTCAACTGTGTGACTCCATTCAAGAGAAGACATTTTCTCTAAAGTGTTTTGGTTTGCACACTTGATTCATTTTCTTCAACTTCTACTCCTACAATCTTATTTTTCTCTTATAAATTCACATATTAGTTGGTCCTACTCTATGTACCATATTGATGGCAAAAAAGTGCAAAAGGTATCCAAATCCCTAAAGTTAGGGTTATAAATTGGTTTCACTCTTCATGATGCTTTTGTCTATGCGTAGATAAGATTTTAATTTTTTTTTTTTTGTTGAGAAAATAACATAACATTGTTATGTTAAAAAATAGACAATATATATATATTATAAAAATTTAGGATATCTATAAGTCACATTGAACTTAAGATTAATTTTTGTTAAGTTAAAAGTATTAAAATAAAATTTCTTCAACAAGTTTATTTTTTAAAATTTAAATTTTTGTCCTATTCCTTAGAGGAATGAGACTGATACTAACTCAATTAACTAGTTAACAAACACAAAATATACATATATCATATATTTATGATATTGATTATATAAATGAGATCTATTATTTAAATAATTTTTTGTATATTTCTTTTTTTATATAATGTTGTCATATTAACTCTAGAATTCAAATTCACTTAGATTAAAATACTAACTCAAAGGTTAACTATAAACACATCTCTCTTAAGATTTTTAAGCTTAACATTCCTTTTTGTAGCTTCTAATGCCAAATGCAATATAAAAAAAATTATATATATATATATATATATTTTTATATATATAAAGTTGTAGTCACATAAATGCTTAGTCCTGTCACCAACAACTACACCAAAAGTGGCAACATTTTGGATGCAGAACACGGAAAGAGAATATATGCATATCTCGTAGTGATACATGATTAGGATTTTAAAGCTTTTCACGAGAAAAATAAATGGATAACTCAATGCTGCCCCAAACGTTCTTCTGATGGATAACATCAACCGTAAGGAATATTATCGTTGGAATCTTTCCTAGGATTCTTATTTAATTTGGTTTTACATTCCATGTAGTATGTTTGAGAGGAAAATTTTGAAGAAGGAAAGAAAAATGAAAAAAAAAAAATAGTAATTTTTTAAAAAAAAAATAAATTAAAAAATTTTATGTTAATTTATTTTAAATTAAAAAATTTAAAAAAATTTAAACAAAAAAAAAATTATCATTTAACATTTTTTTTTCTTTACTTTTCTTTTAATTTCTTCCTTTCCTTTCCTTTCCTCCCTTCATTCCTAAACACATCATTAATGTCATTAAAAAGAAAAAAACAAAGAATAAGTATAGAGATGAGAGAATTTTGAAGGGAATGCATAATAAAGTTCTGCTACATGCATGAAGAGACAAATATATTCATACACTACTGCTAATAACTTGTGGTACCTCTTATATTTATCCAATAGAACAATCCAGATTGTCCACTCTTTCTTGGAATCCAATTCTCAATAACTTGGATAAAAAGCCATTTGACTTATGGCCGTCGAAAGTTGAAAAGTATAAATTTTTTGTTACCATTTATGCACATGGTAGTGTTTATACTTCTAGTAGGAACTAAGGGGATTCGTGGATAAGGAAGAATAAAAGAATGTGAGATTGATAATGTAGGGTAAGGTCGAGCCTGCTTACTTTTCTATTACAAGTATTACATACCTTCAAAAAGCAATAAAAATAACCAATGTTGGATGCTAATTAATAAGGATGTTTTTTTATATGCACAATCCGGTGGCCTTTATGTTATTTTCCTCTTAATCACAATATAATATGTATTCAATCCCAGAATGATCTCTATGGGGATAATCAGCAAAATGGGCGAAGTTGAGACTTCTAAATAATAGAGTGCAATTTGGTCACTGGTCACCAATTGTCAAATTCATATGCAATTAATGAATGTCGTCCTTTTAAAATGCATTTAATTGGAATAGAAAATAAAGCTGAGTTGAGCCATGGAGAATTAAGGATATATAATGGGTGAAATATAGTAGAGGTATAGATTTTTAAGTTTTTTCAGAGATTAAATCTTTTCATTTTCAAATTTCAATAATCTTTAAGTGCACACTTTTTGTGTCGGTTTAATATGAATCTATTTTAATTTTTTTAGACTAAATATTTTCTCAGTATTAAATAGGTAAAGTTGAAGTGATAAGAGGGAAGGAAAACCAGAAAGTGAGAAGATGGAATTTATGCTGCTGGTCACCGACTTATTTGCATCTTGTTTTGTTCCCTTATTCAAATATGAAGGGTAATGAATATCACATGATTGTCTGACAATCAAGGAACTACAAGCACAAAGTATTAAAATGCTAATAGCGTGAATCACATTCCATTCGTTTAAAATTTTTCAAACCACTAAACAAGAGTATTTTTCATGAATTAATAGTTATATATGTTAGAATATTGATTTTGGTTTAATACTAATCAATTGCTAATTAATAAGATTAAGGCCAAAATGTACATATTTCCTATGTATTTTGCATTTTTTTGTTGTTGTAAGTCTACTTTTGAATACATTTTTATGATGTCTGAAAGAGCTATTTTTTGAAAAAATACAAGTACTCTATTACAACTACATTAATTATACAAGTAGAATTTGTCACTTGTTATGAGGTTATACGCTGAGTTATATAGTTAAGGATTTGAAATATGGAATGCATCTTGTTGATTCTATATCAAGCTCTCTAACCATATACTACAACAGTTTGTTTGCTTTATATTTTTTTAAAATTTTGCAGGAACTCTAGTCCCACTAAACACTTTGATGTTAAGTTTTTGCTTGTTAAAAAAAAGATTGTTTAATATCATACTCGTTTGGTTCACATTTATGATAAATATATGTTGACAGATCTAAAGACTTACTTGTAGGAGTATTTTTTAAAAAATATAACTCATATAGATTTGATAGAATCTTTTGATGTAGCCTTGACCTAGTGAGAGTCTGAGTTGATTTTTTATGAGTTTTGATGTGCACATTATATATTTCTTTCATTCAAATATTAAGACTTTTTTATATCACTAGTTTTCTATTGGATTCAGTGATCTTGTATTGTTTCATTTATGAACTTTGTATTATGAATGTATTTATTCTATGTATATTATCTATATTTTATTTGTTCATATATTGAAAATTTATTATATTATTACAATCTCTATCAAATTCTGTGATATTATGTTATTTCATTTCTAAACTTTGTATTATAAATGGATTGATTATGTGTATATCATTTTAATTTTGCATTACGTATTTTATTCATTTAAGTATTGAGACTTTATTATATCAATAATTTTTTTATCAAATTCAGTGATCTTGTGTTGTCTCAATTTTAAACTCTTGAGTTAATCAGGAATAGATTGGTTCTATAGATTGATTACAGGTAATCAATAATATGTTTGATTACTTACAAACCTATTGGGTAGAAAGTATAACTTAAAATCTAATGTTAGTTAAGAATCATCTTATCAAATTACTAACTGAGAATACGAGAAAGAAAGATATAGCTCTTGGTCATATTTTGTAATAATCTTGATAAATTGATTAATATTAAACCAAGTAAGATTTTATTAGAATATTGATTTTGGTTTAATACTAATTAATTGCTAATTAATAAGATTAATGCCACTTAATTTTTAAAACCACATTGGAGGTTATGAAATTCTCCTATAAAAGAAATGAAAATATTCATGAAGAGATTGTTGAATTTTATACGATATATTGCCTTGTCTCTCTCTTTCTCTCTAGTTTGTGATTTTCTTTGTATCATTGAATATTGTGAGTTGCTATCTCTTCTATTATTTTTATGACTTTCATCTCTTCATCACTAAGTATGTGTGACAATTTAATTTTTTTGTTGAATGTCATTGTTTATGATAAATGTCCCTATCACCACAATATATATATATATATATAGTTTAAATCCTGCAATATAGAAATCTGTTTACTAATTAAATAAAATTTACCCAACAAATAAACCATCGATAATTTACTCTCTAATATATTATGGGGATTGACACGTTTGACATCTAAAAACCAAACAACAAAAAATTTATCTCTAAGGATCAATATTGCGTACATTTTGTCCTAGGTAAAAAAAAATTTCTTTTGAAGTTGGAGAAATGCCAAATTAGAAAAAAACAAAATGGAAACAGTAAAATGAAGCAGGATGGAAAAGAGGGCACCTTTTAACCTCACCAAATCCCATCCTCACTACTATTCTTTGTCCTCATCATGACTTCTGCAGCTACCTATATATATATATCGATGCTATTTCCTCATTATCAACTTTATTCATTACAAAAGGGGACAAAGGAAAGGCTCTACAATACATAATAAAAGTTCAAACTCGTCCTTCCCATTAAAGCCCACAGAGAAAAAGAACAAAATGATTGTACTTGTAATTGTTGGTATGAGGTAAAACAAACAGTCAAATACAGCTTCACATGTGTTTATTCATTAACCAATAGCTAAGGCAAAAATTACACTGTTTAGTCTACAAAATTGACCATATATATTGAAGATGACAACAAGCAATGTGAAACTTCCGAGAACTATCTTCATATATGATTTCTTTTCCTTTTGCTTTACGGAATCTTCAATCATGATAATTAATTAAAATGAAGCAGGTGCAGCATACTGTAGCCTTATTAAAGAAAGATGGCTTCCTATATTAATTATGAACAATTAGCCTAAGTGGGATGAATCATATATATATATATATATATATGTTTTTCAAATTAAAATAAATATAATTTTTAAAATATAATTTCCTAATAAATTATAATTTTAAAAAATTAATATTATTATTAAGAGTATATTACTCAAAATAAATAAAATTATAAATGTTTTAATTTTTTAAAAGAGAGAATGTATATTTTTAAAATAAAAAAAGAGACGAGTATTGTAATTAATATTTTTTGTTCATTATCATTTATTATTGAACGGTACGTAATCTATTAGGTGCACGTAAACATGGACTTGAAAATGTTAGAGAAACCAGTAAAGCGAGTCATCTCACCATCCCTTTTTAATTATAATCAATCATATGGCTGAAGTTGACAAATACAACAAGAAGGAAACCATAGTAAGAAGAACTGTTCAATTAAGTTGCTATCACGCCCATTTGGAAAATCAAGTTTAACTGTTTTTCCAATTAAACAAAAATTTATTATTAGACCCCATACTCCTCCAATTTCTACCTTTGTCTCTAATCCAATTCCTTCCAGATTACGTAGTCCACATATTATAGAATATGACAGGCAGCCATTCATTAATTAATATTGATTAATCAGCTAATTAATTAATTAATTAATTGTTAACTATAACGAATCAACCAACCTAAATTCAAATTTCTCAAAAAAAAAATGTTTAAGAGGAAAAAGTAGAGGAGAATGGAAGGAAGAAATAAAAGAAAATTTATTAATTTTTTTATTTAGTTTCTAAAATTTTTTAAAAAATAAAAAATTTTATGTTAATTCTCTTTAATATTTTTTATTAATTTTAATTATTTTAAATAAAAAAATTTTAAATATATAAATAAAAAAAATTCTCACTTAATATTTTCTTTATTTCTCTTTCCTTCCTTATTTACAAACACTCAAAAGACTAATGAGGTTGAATCGTTTTGGATGGTTTAGAAATAATTTCAAATCATATAACACTCAATTTTCAAATTCCTCCAAATTGTAAGGATTAGGATTATTTGAATTTTTTAAATAATTTAGTTCTATTTTTAACTCTCTTTTACTTTTCTTCTTTTATTTATTCTTTTTATTTGTTTATATATATTTTCTACTTAGTTACTTTTATTTACTCTAATCATTTCAAAAACACAATTTCTCATTCTAACTAGTATTAAACTAACACAAATTGTATATTTTCTCATAACTCTTTATTTATATTTTCTCTTTATAGCAAAATAATATACATAAAGTGAAAGTATGAATGATACAATCAATAAAAAAGTAATTTTTTATTGTATTTTGACCATAAACTTATTATGTGCATTTTTTTTGTTTTATCCCTTATTTTATAGGTATTATTTTATTATTTAGATAATTGTTTTTTATATTTTTATATTAAATAGTTAGATCAATCAAAATAGATAAAAATAAATAAATAATAAAATAAGAAATATGGAGTATAAAAATAAAAAAAATAAAAAAAAGAAATAAAACAAAAGGATATATTAATTAATTTTTTAAAATTAAAAGAGTAAATTGGAAATAATTAAATTTAAGATTTTAAGAAATTAAAAATATATTTTGTCATTTTAAAGTAATTCAATAATTAAGATGAATCTATGGACATGATGGCTAAAGAAATTGCGTAGCAACCAAAGTTGAAAAAGTTGAAATTAGAATGTAGGTTGTGCCTCGTAATTGACCACGTGGACCAAACGTCGCCGACACTGGTCCCGCTCCTATAATTATTTGTTTTGTAAACATAAATTCATATCATTCATACTTCACTTTTTCTTTATTTCATTTCTTTATTCATTGCTATAAATTATACTTCTGACAGTCAAACCGCCCTCGCGCAAAAACTGTAGCAATTGATTTTGGATTTTGAATTTTGAGACACAATTTATTTTTTATTTTATTTTTCTAATATTTTTCCATACTTGTTTCATTCCAATTCCCAAAGATTTTTTGTCTATGTAATCATTGTGTGTAATTTAGCACTTGAAATCAGACACGTGTTCCGCTGAATTGATTTATCATGTTGTCTTTTCTAAATGATAATTGTATGTCTTTAAATTTGAATTATTTTTAAATTTTTTTATAAGCATTTTAGGAGCCTAAAGATTTACTATGAATCTGAATCAATGTCTCATTCTTTTATTTAAATATTTTTATCTCATCAAACAAAAAAATAGAGCTAATGTGTATTGTTAATTGTTAAAAGGATTTATTAATGAAAATAAGCTCTTCATTTTTAAATATTTTATATATAAAATATTTTTTTATTATATATATAAAAATTTGAACATAATTTGATAGTAAAAAGATTTAGCTTTTTATAATTTCAATCATTGCCAAAATCAAATAGTTTACCACATACAATCATCCACGCGTTTCTTTTTGCTTTGCCGGACATACTGTAGTTGATTTTTTCTTTGGCATACGATAACAAAATTAATATGAAAATTGAAAATACATGGGGATTTAGGTAAAGCCACTTTAGTGTAATTAAAAGTTGAGGGGGCAAAAAGGTAGGAAAGATCAGCCAATTTAAGCACCACTAATTAGAGATATTAAAATATTTATATTTTATAAATACCTAAAAAATTTATCAAGTTTAGTGTTTGGATATGAGTTTGAATATAAATATTAAAGAAATAAATCTCATATTATGCATTAATTTTTTTTGGTACATAAAAATAGTTGTAAGAAAAAATATTTTTAATATTATCAAATAAGGTATTAATAATATGTCAAAAAAATCAACAAAAATTTAAATCTTAAAATTATTATATAGACTTATAAGTAATTTTATTTAATTATAATTATTCAATTAATTTTTAAATATAAAAAAATCTATTTAAAAAATATTCACCAAATAAAATTTTAAATAATTTTAGAAAAATTCAAACTCTCATCTATAAATAAAATAAAAATTTTCTTTTTGAGTACTTAATCATTTAAGTACAAAAAAAATTTTTGAGTTCAAAAATAAAATTTACAGTAACCTACTCATGCTCCAACGTAATCATCTCTACCACTAACTTTTAAGAAAATCCAACGAGTTTCAATTATAAAAAAGGTCTTTTGTTTAGTAATATAAAGTTGAATACTAAAGTAGACAATAATTTCAATAGTATATGCCGAAGATGAATCCGCACTCTGCAAAAGTGAGTGGGATAGTTTAGTCATATACGTATAACGATAGTGGAAATGGACAAAGTCATTGATATAAATAAATTATTTTACATACATTTCATAATTTTTTTATTAATTATTTTTATCAATAAAATTATTTTTTAAGAAAGTACATTCCTCTCTGTACAATATAAAAAATCTTCTTCTTCTTTTTTTCATAAGATTGTTACTTTTTAAAATATATTTAGTAACTAAACCAAATATATCCAATGTATTAAAAAAATAATAATTTAGTGGCACATAAATAAACATCACGTGTCGGTGATCTGAGTCATTGTTTATATAAGAGAAATGTGAGAAAGCTTGGTTCAAAAGGTGATGAGTCATTAGCAAGCTATCATCAGACTCAAATCCACAAGAACTCCTCTCTCTTTCTCTCTCTTTCTGTTTCTGTTTGTAAAAATCTGAGGAAGCAATTAAGGGTCAGGTGAATAGTGAATAGTGATGGTGATTGCACAAGGTGTACTGTGCCCATTTTCTCACAATGATTCATAGATTTGAATGAAGTTTGGTCATTACAGTGATCGGCGAGGAAGAAGAAGAAGAAAATAGCAAAAGTGTTATGTATATATGGATACTTGGAACAAGATGGTTTTCCCTGTGAGGCGTGTTTGGCTTGCCCTCTATGCTCGCCTCAGGCCTCGTAAGAACGGTATCTTTCTATCACTTCTCTTTTCTCCATCTCTCTCGCTCTTCTCTTACTTCTATGTCTATCATAATCTTCTTCCTCGACTAACCATTTCTGTGTAACACAAGACTTGGGATCATATTTAAAAAAAAAAAAATTAGTTGGCTAGTTAATTATTATCGGTATTTTACTTTGGATCCATGATTTTTTCATAGTTAATAGATCCTTCAAAAAATAGTGCTTGTTAGATGGAAACTAGGGAAATTCCCAGTAATTCTTCATTTAATTATTCATTAAATAGAAACCACCCTTGGAGAGCAGGAAAAACAATTCAGTATCTCTCTGCTCTCTGTGTAGCTCAGTCTTGTTCACATTTTTCCTACATAAATTGAATTGGCAAGACTTAGCATGGGCCTGCAAATTAGTGTCATTAACTTTGCCCTGTTTCTATTTTTTTTTCCTTTACCAATTATTCTGTTGTGAATGCCACTACCTTTTTTGCATTTTAATGTATGCCCTCAAATATGTACTTTTGATCTCTTAAAAAAAAAAAGTTAAAAACAGAGAGAGGTTAACAGTGATAGGGCAAGTAGTGGATGGAGAGTAATAGATGCATGTTTGTGCATATATTGCTTCCCTCTATGCACGGCACTTGAAGACAAAAGAAAGCACGTAAATGTTAAGCTATATACATTCACAATTCTATGAACAAATTTTCAACCATTACGAATAATTCCATTTTACATACCAAGTACTAATTAACTTGCCTAAAAAAGAATTAATGATGAATGATGATGATGTTTGGTTCAGGGGCAGGGCTATTGAAGCTTCAAGATGATGTACAAACATGTGGGTATGAGGATGTGCAAGTGATGTGGGAAATGCTACACAAAACAGAAGCAGAACTAATGCAAAACAATCATAAGCGCAAGCAACAGCCATTCTGGAGCGTCCTTGTATGGTCCAACCATAATGAAGCTTCATCCAAATCCACAAATCACACTCAAGTTTGATGCTTTAGCAAGAGGCATTTAATGAATACTGCCCTGCCTCATCAATCATGACACCCATGTAAATATGCAAATGTTTAGCCACAACCCAGAATCAACAACTTTTTCAGACTTTGCTACTTGGGTGCTTCAACCTCAAATGTTAAAGGTAGTACATATTTAAGGTTAATTTATGATCAAAATCATGAAAAACATGATACCTTTTCAATCCTATCTCGTCTTCTAGCTTTTAGTTTCTATCTAATATAATAAAAGCTAAATCTTAAACCATAATGCATGTTTCTTCCATGTATTTTCACTGCTTTGCTCTGTTTCCATCTTTGTCGCTTAATGCTTTTCTATTTTCTGGGTGAAATAGAAAAGATATTTTACATTAACAAGTTATAAGATTGATTGATAATTGTGTGAAAAATTAGTTTTTAAATTTCTAGAAAAAGAACAAAAGATAATACTCATCTGTAAATAGCATCAACATCGTTGAAACTTGAAACCAAATAGTTGGAGACAGGGAAATCTTGGGTTGCAAGGGCATATATACTCACGGACTTAAGCCTGTACAATTATGAATGAACTCACTGTATATTAATAATTTAATAAAAAATTAAAAATAATATGAATTTATCATTTTTTAAATTTTAACTGCTCACATCTTATTTTTTTATCAGCATAATCATTGGTAATATGAACAATTTTGCTAATGATGATGAATTCGCCCTCCAACCAAGAGAAAAATGTGGCAAGAGTTCACCAGAAGTAAAGCACCATTAATGCAAAAAGGGGTCCTAAAAGAAACACATTCACATACATCAAACATGCTTTTTCTACCATAGCAGCCTGTAGACATTGCATGTGCTTGTTGCAGTCATTATCCCCAAGGTCACATAACCTCCTTGTTTTCTTGTCCCATAGGTTCTATAGCACTACACACAAGACAAGAACGACACTACTATTCACAAGTAGCTAGGACAAAGCAATTTGGGAATATTGGTGAATAATATTCACCCTTCCAACAGAGAATTAATGTGAACATTTCAAATGTATAACTTGATGAAATTAAAATCAAGGAAGCCCATTTTTCTCTTCACCACAAAAGTTCTTTTCCTTTCATGCTCTATAATTGCTTTTAAGTATACTTTTTCGACCTTCTCAATCAAATAAATGAACAGGTAATAAAGCAAAAGTCACATAGTTGAACCATTACAACTTTTGGCTGTACATCAATATATATCAGACTGCATTCGTTACATATTATATATGTAGGTGAACTTGTTGAAATAACTGTTATACCCTTTTGGCAGTGGGTGCAAAAATGAGAAAGAAAAAAGCTACAACTACAAGGACTTGCTTATAAAGCTTAATATTTATATATAATTACATTAAAGAAAAAAATTTAAGTATAAATTTTATATTTTTGTTATCAAATTCTTCAATAAAAAATTAACACATATATAATTTATAAAACTCTTATTTGTTATTAGTTTTTTTAAAAATAATTTTAATATATTTTATTTTGATTGAAGAACTTAATAATAAATATATAAATAACTTCATATAAATTTAATTCTTACACTAATATATAATATTTCTTATTCCTGTGGGCCAAATCTTTGTATGGTCTTTAGAATTCTTAATAATGAAATCAACAAAAGCTTTACTGGAGTTAACTGTAGGAAATGGTGGGGGATTAGGATCTAATGTCCAAATCCTGTTACCTGCAAATCCATGTGAGAGCCATAGTTTGAGGAAATTTATGAAGCAGTCAAAGACAACATATATATAAATGCGGTAAAACTCGCCAAATACCATGTTTGTCTGCAAATCATTTACTTAGGGCAGTAAAATGAAGGAAGAACGTGTACGACTCTCTTTTTAGCTAGCACCACATGGTATTTACCTTACACAGATGATTGTGAAAGCAGCAAAAGCTTAAGTGATGACCACACTGCCATAATTAAAGTCCAAGATATATAATATGTATATCCAAGGAAAGGTTCTAAATCAACAAGAAATATTATATACGTAATAAACAACATATGTAAGATTTCATGAAACCAAAATATTATGATGCAAATAGCAATATATTACCTACATGCTTAATACCAATTTATATGCATTCTTTTTTTTTTTTTTGGGGTAATATTTGGGCATCAACAATCCCAAGAAAGGAAAAGAAACCAGGATGTGAGACGATGCAGGGATGGAGATCCAATTACGTCAGCAAACAACATAGATCTAAGTGGGGAGGTGGACTATTATATATACTACACTAAACCAACTTCATGAGTGAAGCTATTTTTGGCGAACCAGTTAAAACCTTATTTTAGTTCCAACATCATATTTGATATTTGATATTAATTTCAAATTTTTTTAAAAATGAATTCAAAATTTTTTTAAAAAAATATTCTAAATAAATTCTAAAAGATAACTATTACATATTGTCACTAGATATATGAGCTATCCCATAACCTAGTGTTGAAAATTATCTCTATATATTACTAGAGAAATGCAGAGAAAAAGAGGGAGAAAGAATAAGAGAAGACGAAGATGCTAACTCGACAAAATAAATGTCATTTGGCTAGGTTAGTATTGCATGGGACCAGAACTTTCTTTTAATTATAGTGAACAAAAAAAAGGACTAGAATCGCTGATTCAACTGAAATACTCATGAATCCATCTAAAAAATTGGTTCAACCAATAAAAAATAAGTAAAACTATTGTGATTATATGAATACCGAAATTTGTTTAAGCTTTTAATTAAAAATTTAAAAAATACAAGAATATAAAAAAATACAAAAAAAGCCACAAAAAATTTAATTTAGTTTGGTTTTGGATTATTTAAAAAAAAAAATTTCATCCTTGTCATATTTTTGGATTTAATTAATTTTTAATTTATTTGCATTTAGAGTTGGTTTTGCATATAGCTCATTTATGCATCATGAAATAAAAAAAAAAGAAGAAATAAATAAAAAGCTCAACTAAGGAAGGAAACTATTAAATAAAAGTTAATAAAAAAAATTTTCAGAAATAAAATAAAAACATAATTTTCCAAATAAATACACTTCTCCAAGTCTTTTAAATATATAACATATGAAGCGAAAAAACACTAATAATTCGGCCAAGCGGCACACCTCCCACTCTTTTGTGTGTATATATAATGCATTTGGGAGAAAGGAGGGGATTCAAAAAACTAAGACATCTATTTTGGGTATCATCAAACATAGTAAATCGAGTATAACACAAACCATCATATCTTTCGGTACTTCTATATGGCGTCTGTCGTTTTGATCCTTAGTAAAGAATATATCGCCTACTAAGTGAATTGTATATATGCGAAAAGTATGGGTTCGGAAAGATATATGCCACTTATAATTTACAACCAAACTTGTCGAAAACAATACTAAAAATATCTACACCAAGTATTATCCACAATGACCCTGCACTAATATGAGAGCTATGATAATCTTCTTATCACCTACAGCATAATTATAAACAAAACCTATAAGTAAAAGACCTCTTGATAATCAATGTAGTCAATCCCAATTCTATTTTCTTCTTGTACTTTGCCTATAAAGTGTCCACCAAGAACTCAGATTTGAGTACTCCTAGCATACATTTGAATAATGGAATCACCTCCAATATCACATCTACAATTCACGAGTTAATGTCAAATTCATAATGCCAAAAATGATTTTGAAAAATGCTCAACAATATATCACACACGCATAGATACTAACCTGATTGTTTTCTGCTTTAAATTTTTTAAGCTCATCCAGGTTACTTAAGAGCCTACATGTCAGAAACCAAGATTTAATAAGGCATACTGACATTATATCAAATAATCCCACATCTTCACTTATTATATAATACCTCCTCTGTAACTCAGCTATCTCATGAAGTACCTCTTTCTCCCTATCTTGAGATGCTTCAATCTGCAATAGTGCATAAACCAAAATCTCTTTTTGAGTAATACAGGGAAAAGTAAATTCAAAGTCATTCATGCAAGCTAGTAAATATAAAAAGCCATATTTCCCAAGAAGAGGGATAAAATTATCTCTGTAAGGTAATACATAAAGCATCAATAAAAATCCAAATTACTTTCATGCTTGTGTACAGCTGCAAATGTCTTTAAGTTAACTGCAATAATTAAATTTTAGTATTTTTTTTTCATAGTTGAAATTCTTTAATTTCAAAAATTCCTAAAATAAGTTAGTATCACCATCCAATGCTCACTCCAAACTTCCTTATACTGCAGCCAAACTTTTGTACATGATTCTCAGATAGATACATCCTCAATTCCTCTTCCAGTAAGAAGAGTTGGAAGGCTAATTGCTAAATAACAAAAATACATACCAAAGATTTCTCAATCACTGCAGTCTGTGCTAGGGTGCCTGCTCCATCTGCTGCACAATTGACAGATTTGATCATCTAAAAATATGTACATTAATAGACTTAAAAAAGAAGAAAGTCTAAAACAAATTACTCAAACAGAACGAACCTGTAGAGTCACCAACAGTGATTTGCTTCATTAAATATAAAATATTGTCCTGTTAGAAGTGACAAATAAATATAGTTATTTTTGGATACTGGCTAAAAGGAGTCATGACTTTATGGTTGAACATACCCTTTGATGAATATTTGTCTGCAGCATAGTATGCAACAATGGCATTAAAGAAAAGCCAAATTGATTTGATGGAGTAGCCTCAGATGCTGATGATAATGGTAAAACTGATGGTTGAGAAACCACATTGTGTTGGCTAATTATCTACATGACCCATTTCCCAAAAGATGTTCAGTAAATTAGGAGCTATCTGCTTAATATTGGTATATGATGATGACTTCATATTAATTAAGAACAGATTTTTAAAAAATGTAATCTGACAAACAAAGTCAATAGCTAAACATATACTAACACATTCATCTGGAAACATAAGTTGAAAATCAAACACGAAATGCCTATGCCAAGTGCAAATGCCAAAGAGTTACAAACTTACACGTGACCCTTGTAAAAGAAAGTTTGACGAGGGTCTAATTATATTCTGATATACACTCAGGATTCAGCACAACTTTCAGACAGGCATGACCAACAGGACATGGCAATTGAGGTTATCAATTATCAAAAGGCCAGCTATAATCCGAAATTCAATTGTGAAAACCTCAAACTACTGACCTGCATGCTCTGACTCTTCTGCAGTATAGGAGATGGGGCCACCTGGAAAAGTTTTTTTTTAAAAAAAGATCATTTATTACCCAGCCTTCTGGAAAGCAGGGCAATTAATATCAAATTTAGCAGTTACCTTTTCTATGTTAGCAGTCACCTTTTCTAAGTCAACATTCTCAGATGTAACCTTAAATCGCCCTCTCTGCTGAACAACTGGTACCTTTAGTTTCTCATCAGTGTCATCAGAAATAACCGCTGCAAGAATAGATTTATTATTAAGGAAGGCAGGAGCAAATTTTTCATGCCTCAAAAGCTCAACCAATTATATGTCAATAAGAAAAGGTCTCTTGAATTTGACAATCAAGTCGTGTGATCAATGCATAATATGAGCATGTACCTTCTCCTGCCTGTGAAACTGTTGTTGCATTGCTATTTGAAATGTTCTGGGACTGATTTTGCACCTTCTCACTGTCATTTATATTAATAAGAAATAATAATGATCATCCATAAATTATGATGGTCATTGTGAACAGTAAATCAAAAGAAACAACACTCACCCTACACAGTTTGTCAAAAACCAATAACACAATGCATAAGGGACTGTTTTCCAAATTTCCAAGGTCGGCAAAAAAAAGTTTTAAATTTATACATTATTGTACAAAGGAAATTATTTATAAGTAAAAAAAAATGGCAATATATTATAGTAGAAAGAGATTTTCTCTTCTAAACTCAAATATATTAAATTGCATCAAGCTTCCTCTTCAACATCAATGATTCAATAATATATAGTAACTATCTGAATCTGATACCTAAAAATCAGAAATATACTACCATTGATGCACAAAACCAGCTCATGACAAAAATTAGTCTCCTTATTTTAGCAAATAATTTGTAAAATTAAAAATTCAACATGAAGAATTAATTATAATAATTAGACATAGTGATCTTATTTATCGAATCAGACATTTATTTTAGGTACCCCTTTTTCAGTTTAAAAATTCATCACCCAATATATTCTGAAAATATAGCCATGAAATAAACACAAGCTGTGACAATGCACACCACATTGAACAGCATAAGATATACCCAAGTTTGCATTACTAAATTAAGTGATGTTTAAAGGTTATGGAGTGCAAATAGATAAAGTATCTTGCTCAAAGGTACTAACACATTCAATGAAAAAGACATAAAAATAAAAAATAAAAAAAGCAGGTTAGTCTCTTGAAATTAAGCTTGTACAGTGCAATGATCCAGGTCCAGCAAGCATGAATAATGAGCATATGAAGCTAGCTCAAATATATGTATGGCATGGCCATGCCCATTAGAGAAAATCCCAGCCAGGGCGGAACAGACCTGGCACATTCCTAATGGGCATCTCTGCCATGACGCCAGTAACAATTGGTCTATTGCAACAATTTAATGCAATTTTCTAATATATAAATGTTTAGTTGAAGTATTTACATTTCTCCTCTAATAGATGGGATAGCTTGTTCAGGTAAGACATTTGATGAGCATCTTCTATGATAAGAATGAGCAGCATTGCCATCCAAGTTTCTTCCGCCATTCTCCAGATCACACTTTTCAACCAAATTTTGGTCCACCACATGATCATCAAGATGGGGTGATAAACTCTGTGAAAAGTGATGTTCACAGGTTGAACTGGTGATACTAGAGTCATCATCAGATTTTTCACTTCTAACCCTGGAATGGAAAAATATGACAATAATTGACTAGCACTTTTGCTTATTGTATAGATGAATTGGAAAAGAAAAAAATCAGGCACCAAGCATAAGTCTACTATATTCTCAAAAGATCTCACAATAAGAATCCACAGAAAACATAATTTACTGGATGTGATGTCATACTTGGCATCAATTGCTGCAGAGTCCACAACTGGAACAGAAGTTATTTGATTTTGCATCTCATAAGTATCTTCCTGTGAAGCATTTGCGTTTAGAAACTACCCAAAAAAAATATTGATTTTGTTGTAAAGGTAGAAGAACAAAACGAAGAAGAAAGAAAAATATGAATATTATATACTGCAAATATGTTCCTAAACCATAGAAGATGAACTTATGAATACCATATCTGCTACGTGAGAGATGTTTGGAATTGGTAATTGCTTCTCTAGTGCGTCACTTGAAGATAAAGAATTTGAACTTCCTCCTAGACTGATTTCAGATATTGGGTCATCAAAATCCTGTATCTAAATGACATAAAAGCTACATTTAGAAATTCTCTAACTTCAGGAGTCACATTTTTATTGTGAGAGAGAAAAATTTGGACATCTTGTGTACCAATGAAGCCTGAGCTTTCATATCTTCAAGATTGAAGTTCCAGCCACTAATTCCTCGCTTGTATTCACTCTATACAAAAAACAATTATGTAAAAAGCTTGCTATAATATCAATAGCAAAAAGAAAAATGAAACAAAACAAAACCAACAAGATGAAGAAGCTAGCAAAAACTATTTAACTCAATCATAGCTTCATCTTGCTGATATAGTGCACACACACATTTTACCTGTGATAATTCCTCCATCTGCCCATCAGGTATTTGCTTTTTTGCAAGCATATCTTCTTCTTTCATCTGATAGAACAACTGCCTTATCAATATGATATACATGATAGCAGGGAAGAAAAAATTACTGGTCTATAATATGCAACCTTTAAGGCTTTCATACGTTCACCTAAAGCAGGCAGCCCCTCCAAAACTGTCCGTGCGATATAATCACTTGAGCGCGCTTGCTTAAAAAAGGAATTCTTTAACAACTTACTTGCAGAGGGCCGTTTTGAGGGATCTTTTACCAAGCAGCTGGCTATCATCTGCTTAAATGACTGATAGCAAAGAAAGATTTTAGGAATAAAAATAAGTTAAAGGGTCATCACACTTTGTCAAAAATATAAACATAAGAAGGCAGTTTAATATATTCACTGAGAACTAACCTTAGAGAACTTCTTATCCCTTTCATAATCGAGGCCAGGGGGAGCATTTTGCAATGTCATTAGCAGTACCTGACCACATAAAAGGTTAAATTCCTGAAAACATCAGTGAGGTATCAATGAGACACTATCTTGTCTTATTAAGTACACCTTCATTGGTGGATACTTTGAGAAAGGAGCATGACCATGAGCAAGCTCCAATGCAGTTATACCAAATGACCAGATATCAGCTCTGCAAGGAAGAAAATATCACTTTCAACTAAATATTAACATCAGACTGTCTGTCAAGAAGGAGAAGATGTAATAATATCAAAACAAACAGACTTGAAATCATAACCATGCAGTTGCTCCATGACCTCAGGTGCCATCCTGTAACAAACATATTAAACACTTGATCATAAGTTATTATATGATATGACTAAAGAAATGACATCTGAACTTTATGCTAGGGCATTTTCACTGTTCATTTTATTATTTTCGGTGTGCTATTTTTATATTTCTACCATTCATGCATACATATGTTGGCTACATAATAATTTTGCATACCCTTCGATAAAATTTGAGTGCATGAAGTTCCAACAATTCCGTAAAATTGTATTTCATATCAACAAATGAAAAAAAAAAAAAAAAGAGCACATGAGCAATTAAATACTAAAAAAACTTTGATCATACCAGCAAGGAGTCCCCACAAATGTATTCCTTGTGCGTTGCCTGTCACCTGAATCAAAAAGACAGGCAGATACACCAAAATCCCCAAGCTTGATTGCACCACGTGAATCAATTAGAATGTTCCCAGCCTATATATAGAAAATGATACAAGACAGTAAAGGGCAGGAACCTAAAATTAATGTATTGTAAATTGTACTAGGGCATGAAGCTGCAGTATCAGTACTTACTTTGACGTCTCTATGTATATGCCCATGATGATGAAGGTACTCTAAACCCTTTAATATCTCTCGCAATATTGTAGCTATTACAACCTCCTCAAAACCATCAGGGTAGGCCGCTTTCAATATGTGAAGACAGGAACCACCAGCCATGTATGGCATGACAACCCACAGATTATGATCACTAACAAAGGAGCAGTGAGACTTAAGGACGTTAGGGTGGTCAACCAAGATCATGGTCTGTGCTTCACGCGAAATGTTATTCTGCAGAAAGCACATATGAAGAAAGGTATATTCTAAAACCAGTTTATAACTTAATAAGGATGACAGGCAAACAGAATTTCAAAAAACTTAAAAGGTGGACATGCATGACAGAGACAACAATTCTAATGCCTTAGTCCAAACTCCAAATTGTCAAATAAATAAATAAAAAATGCAAGCTCCAAACTTTTCAATCAAATTGTGGGCGAGAAATGATACATTGATCAAATAAGAGTATCACTTCCATTGTTTTCAACCATTCAGTGTTTTTTTTTTTTTCCTGGTTATATGAGTGGAAGCGTTCCTCATACTATGCTAATAAATAATGATTAAAACCAAATAAGCCTTTGCTTCAGCTCTGGCAAACCACACAACAAAAAATATTTATGGATCAATTAAAAACTTACTAAAGTCAAAACACAAGTTTCAACTCCCTTCAGGCACTGTAGTATTCTTTTACGTAATTTTTTGCATATAAAAACTTATTGGTTCTTGCTGAATCACTATCCAATCCTTCTCTTCATAGGTGTCTAAGTATTCTTTCGGAAAAAAACTTTGTCATATAAACAAAAATAAATAAACCAATAATTGAGGCAAGCACCATGTCAACCAATTGCACTCTACACACAGAATGAAAAAGAGAGCCCGGAGGGGAATTACCAGATCGCAGTTGTCACGTTCAAAATCAAGGATTTTAATCGCAACAATCTCATTGAGAGATATACAACGGGCACGGTGCACGTAAGCACTCACGCCCTGGCCAACCTCCTCGTACAGTTCATAATGCTCAGGACCAATGGGGTACTTCTTTTTCTCAGTTTCCTTCATTTCTCCGACAAAAAGAGATTAAAAAAAGAAAAAGAAGAAGAAGAAGAAGAAATCAAAAGGAAAGATAACACTTTTAGCTAAGAATCCTATGAAAACAGCTACCACAACTTTCAAACTCCACCGAAAAAGTCTGCAACGGGAAATCCAGAATTACATTAAGAAAACAATACGGTGAAACGAAACTCAAGAAGACGAAAAAAATAAGAGAAAAGGATGAGAGATCATAATTACAGCGAATAAGGAGAAGGAGGATGAAGAGGAAACCATAGATTGAAGGAAAGTGGAAAATAAAATAGATTAATAAGAGGAGAGAAATCAATGGGTCACATGACAGAGAGAGGGGAAAAGGGGGAAGAGTGGAAAGGAAGGAAAGCAAAGAAAAAGCATTGATGAGTGATGACGATGCTCGTTGAGGTTGGCATTTCCAGCTTTCTCGTGACAATTTTTAGAAACACAATAGAATGATAAGGAAGTGGCTTTTCATTGATTTAATTTTTTTTCCTTTTTTTAAAAACATTTCTGTTTATATTATTTTCTGAAATTAATAGAGGAAACTACGGATGGCCGCAGGGGAGAGGGAAGACTGAAGATCTGCGTTCGTTTGGATGTAAAGTAAGCAAAGTCCCGCCACACAACGAACTAGCACGTGACTTCCGCATGTTTGAAAGAAAAATGCATTTTTGTTCAGTAAAATATATTTCATTTCCATGTGACATTTTGAAAAAAATTTATTTTAACACTTGTGACAAAAATTAATCTCAATTCTAATAATATGATTTGTTCATACTTGAATTTCGAACATTGTCATTTTTTTTTATAGGTATCCTTTAAGTTAAAACCATTTACCAACTATCTAAATTCATACTGTTATGATTAATAGTTTTTATTTGTATTTCCATCTTTAAAATATATCCTATATTTTTTAAAAAAATATTTGGCTATATAATTAAGTTTTTATTACCGGATAACAGGATTTCATAGACCAACATTTTGAAAGAATTTCTTCATTCTATTGCTTCAAGTTTTTCTCTCACATGTTGCACAGTACTATATTAATAATTTTATTTTAGATAAAGTACATACAAAGTTTACAGAAAATTTTATTTTTGATCGGTGTTGGTCCAAGTGAGAAATGGTCACTTACAAAGTGGTTGAGAGTGAAAATCTCCTTTAAGACAATCTTCCACACTCGAGTCAATTAACGAAATGGTAGCATTTCATACTTGAAGAACTAGAGGTCTTTATATAACTGAGGCAAAGGGGTAAAGCAAGAATCTGACTATTAAGCCATCGTTTTGATTAAAGTACGGTCTTGGTGTCATGATTTTGTTTTGAATGTTTTTTTGTAGATTTGTTTTTCAGTTAGTTTGCTAAGTTGCGATCATGTCTTAATTTGTTATCTGATATTTTGAAATTAAATAAAATATGATAATTCATCCAATTAGAAGACTCTTTCTCTCATGGATGTTATTTATACACGGGCAGTAGTGGAATTAGAAATTCTGAAAGATTTGTTGATAATTTTAAGATTTACTTTTTAAGAGAATGATGAGAAGTTAGTCAAAAGAGAGAGAATAGATTAAAAGGTAGAATGGGGAATGCTTAACATGTGTAAAAGGTATATTTCTTTTCATCTTTTGATATTCTGGACCATTCTTGGATCTTCTTCATCTAGAAGCTGCACGTCTTGGAGCTAAGAAGAGGGGAGGAGATGCCATCTTTAGGGATATTCTTCTCCTTTGCGGATTTTATTTTTATATGATTGAATATTGCTCTGTTATTTTGTAACTAAACCTTTCCTCTAATCAAGGAACTTTTACCCAATGTTAATATATAATTGCGAGATTGAATATGCTCTTCATCTTTCTCTCTTTATTGCAGGAAACTTATGTTTTTGATTTTATTGTTAAATATCATCTAATGAATAAATAATGTGACTAATTATTTATTTCACTTAATAATTTTCTTACCAATTGACTTTCTAGATTTATAATTATTCGAATGAGTCGATCTAAATGGTAATTAATATAGAGAATTTATGAGAAAATATTTTCTTCGTATCAAAAAACATAAATTCAGAATATTTGAATTGCACTTGTAAGATTCGAAACTTTGTATTTGTTATATTCTTCAAAAGATAATGCTATTAGAGTAAGTTAATGAGCATCTCTTAATTTACTAAATTAAAAAAAAATTTGATGGTTGGCTTATAGTTAATTTATCGTGGCCAATATATTATAATTTAGAGCAAAAAATTTTTATGAATGATCGACCATTGGATAGTATGACTCCTTGACTAGGTTTATTTCTCTTTGAAACTTACTACATAATTAGGTTATATTTTTATATGATTATAATTGATATTTCTCATGTTACATTATTTTTGTTATCACTAATTTTCATTCAAATTCTATTTTTGACAAACAAAAACCCCTACTTTTATTTTAGTTTATAGTTTTTCTTCATTGTTATTTTGGTAATTGGAAGTTTGACAAATTAGCTTCTTGTGAATTCAACCCTATTCTTTCTATACTCGAGTTCAAATATAATCAAGAGTAGGTATATAAATTAATTTGTTGATTCGGCACAGAACAGAATATTTTCTAAGTCATAGTCCAAATTAATTATCTATTGTTAGCAAATTTATCTTCCTTAGCATAACTTTTATTCTCTGGTGTGCTTAAAAAGTAATTTTTGTATTTTTGTGAGACATTCTATAGATTGGCGAGCTCGGACTCTCTATCAAATACAAATAACGTACATAAACATAGCATGATTTTTATATATGGTACTGAAATTGCTTCTCTAGTGCATCAATTGTAGATAAAGAATATAATTTGAACTTCCTCCTAGACTGATTTCATAATTGGCTCATCAAAATTCTGTATCTAAAAGACATAAAAACTACACTTAGAAATCTCCGACTTCAGGAGTAACATTTTTATTGTGAGAGAGGAGACATCTTGTGTAGCAATGAAGCCTAAGCTTTCATATCTTCAAGATTGAAGTTCCAGCCACTAATTCCTCGCATGTATTCACTCTACACATAAACCAATCATGCTAAAAGCTTGCTATAACAAAACAAAACCAACAAGATGAAGAAGCTAGCTAAAACCATCTAACTCATTCACAGCTTCAGCTTACACACACACATATTTTACCTGTGATAATTCCTCCATCTGCCCATCAGGTATTAGCTCTTGTGCAAGCATATCTTCTTCTTTCCACTGATAGAACAATTGCCTTATAAATATACTATACATCATAGCAGGGAAGAAAAAATTACTGGTCTACTATAATATGCAATGCAACCTTTAGGTCTTTCATACGTTCACCTAAAGCAGGCAGCCCCTACAAAAGTGTCCATGTGTTATAACCATTTGAGCGCGCTTGCTTAAAGAAGGAATTCTTTAACAACTCACTTGCAGAAGGCCGTTGTGAAGGATCTTTTACCAAGCAGCCAGCTATCATCTGCCTAAATGATTGATAACAAAGAAAGATTTTAGGAACAAAAATGAGTTCAAGGGTCACATTTTGTTGAAAATATAAACAAAAGAAGTCAGTTTAACATATCCATTGAGAACTAACCTTAGAGAAGTTCTTATCCCTTTCAAAATCAAGGCCAGGGGAAGCATTTTGCAATGCCATAAGCAGTACCTGAACACATAAAAGGTTAGATTATTCCTGAAAACATCAGTGAGGGTTCAATGAGACACTATCTTGTCTCATTGAGTACACCTTCATTGGGGAATACTTAGAGAAAAGAGCATGACCATGGGCAAGCTCCAATGCAGTTATACCAAATGACCAGATATCAGCTTTGCAAGGAAGAAAATATCATTTTCAACCAAATATTAACATCAGGCTAATCTATCAAGAAGGAGAAGATGTAATCATGTCAAATAAACAGACTTGAAATCATAACCATGCAGTTGCTCCATGACCTCAGGTGCTATCCTGTAACAAAAATATTAAAGTATTCTTGAATCTTGATCGTAAGTTATTATATAATATGACTAAAGAAATGACATCTGCACTTTATGCTGTGGCAATTTCACTGTTCATTTTATTATTTTCTGTGTACTATTTCTACCATTTGTGCATACATGTGTTGACTACATAACAATTTTGCATACCCTTGGATAAAATTTGAGTGCATTAAGTTCCAACTATCTATTCTGCAAAATCATATTAGAACACAACATGAGCGACTAAATACTGAAAAAAGACTTTGATCATACCAGCAAGGCGTCCCCACAAATGTATTCCTTGTTAGTTGCCTATCACCTGAATCAAAAAGACATGTAGATACACCAAAATCCCCAAGCTTGATTGCACCACGTGCATCAATTAGAATGTTCCCAGCCTATATATAGAAAATGATACAAGATGTTTAAAGGGCAGAAACCAAAAACTAATGCATTGTAAATTGTACTAGGGCATGAAGCTGCAGTATCAGTACTTACTTTGACATCTCTATGTGCATGCCCATGATGATGAAGGTACTCTAAACCCTTTAATACCTCTCGCAATATTGTAGCTATTACAACCTCCTCAAAACCATCAGGGTAGGCAGCTTTCAATATGTGAAAACAGGAACCACCAGCCATGTATGGCATGACAACCCACAGATAATGATCACTAACAAAGGAGCAGTGTAACTTAAGGACGTTAGGGTGGTCAACCAAGATCATGGTCTGTGCTTCACGAGAAATGTTATTCTGCAGTTTATAACTTAACAAGGATGATAGGCAAGCTTTTGGATCCCCTGCTGGGCTTTTTAGCGGCGGTTTTATCCGTCGCTAAAGTGTGTTTTAATATTATTGCAACGAATATTATTGCTGCTATAACTTTTGTTTAAATAATTAATTTAACAAAAGTTATAGTGACAATAATATTTGTTGCAAAAAACTTTAGCAACGGAAAAAACCGCTGCTAAAACGCCCAGCACCGCCCAGCAGGGAAACGCCCAGCAGGGAATCCGACGCGATAGGCAAACAGAATTGTAAAAAACTTAATGTACTTGTTTGCAGTTTCAAAAGTTAGACTGTGTCACACACACCATGTCAATCCCAATTAGGAATTGCACTCTACACATACAACAAGAAAAGAGGAATTACCATATGGTTGTCACTTTCAAAATGAATTATTTTAATCGCAACAATTTCATTGAGGGATATGCAACGAGCACGGAACACGTAATCACTTGGGCTCTCGCCAATCTCTTCGTACACTTCATAATACTCGGGACCAGTGGGATATTTCCTGTTCTCCATTTCCTTCGTTTCTCCGAGAAAAATAGATCAAAAAAAGAAAGAAACCAAGAAATTAAAAAGAAAGCATTGATGAGTGATGAGGGGGCGAAGGAAGCGTTCATTTGGATGTAAAAAAGTAAGCAAAGTCCCGCCACCTGGTGGTTGGTGGGACACCTTGACACTCGCAATGAACTAGCACGTGATTTCCACATGTTTTTCAATCTGTTACGGTTATTGAAATTTTTTTGGGTGATTTTAAAAGTGCCTAAAATAGTTGCTATTTTTTGCGATTTATAAAAAGGGCTGCGAAAATACTGGCGCCATAATGCACTTTCCTGGTAGTGTACTGATATGATTTGATTTGGGTTATGTTTAAAATTCAATTTCAGCAACTAAAACAAAATCTGGTGACACATATTAGGATCTTATTGATATGATCTTCACTTATAGGCAGCAAATGGACTTTCCAAGATACTACTTTTCAAATGAATCATAGCATAGAAGTACAACACAACAAATCAGTAATCAAATTCATAAGCCGTCACCATAAAAATTTATTCTAGTCTCTCAAAGCAAATTTTAATTAAATTACTGGAATTAATTTGTTTAAATTTGCATAAGCAGCAAAGGTGACTCTTCCAAAATCAGATATTTAATCACACACTTAGTTTCACATCACAGCAGATAGTCATGATATATACTACAAAAAAAAGCCAATTTAACGACGGATTTTTCCGTCGCTAAAACCATGAATTCCGTCTAATTATTTAGCGTCGGAATTTCCGTTGCTGATTAGCGACGGATTTTTGGACAGCAAATCCTGGCGCTAGTAGTTTTCTAAAACAAAAAAGTATATAGCATCGGTAATAACCGTACTATTCAAACAAACCTGAATGTCAATTAATTTATGAAATTGCAATGGAATTAAATAAATCTCTTTGTTTTGCTTTGGACATGAAAATACAAAAAAACTAACAATCCAAATAAAAGAAAGTTCATATATAAACATAAATATTTGTGAAGACACAATTGTCCAGTAATTTGACTCTAAACAGTTGCTTCACTACTTGCATTTCCTTGAAGTTCTTTCTGCTTTTCCTTCACTTTAAATAATCTAATCATAATCTTACAAGAAAAACATCAACTCTGCCATTAATAAACACTTTATAATAGATAACAAGTTATCCAAACATAAAAACCACACTTATAACTACCAAAATGATTAGCAAGCAGATCATATAATACCATCACTCCTTAAAACTTAAGCTCCAAGTTCGGAACACATAAATGAGGGATTATTTTACACCATTCAAGGAAGCATAAAGATGTTAAAGATATGTAAAACTAGAGCAGCACTTAAAATGTATGCAATAAAAAAAATGGCAAGAGAAAAACATACATTACTTAAAAAGGGAAAGCTCTAAGTAAAAACAAATTAAATTATACGATGCTCTAAGATATTTCCTCCTATTAATCAGCAAGTGCCAAAATTTTTAAGACTCAACATTTACCCTAGTCAAAGATAAATTCTACCATGGATCAATTCATAATTTCATTAAAAATTAAAACACTAAGCTTTATAGGTTGTTTTCAATGCTCCTCAAAAATGTGCATATTTGTAACCATGTACTCAATTCATGTTGTATCCACATACCATGGGTATGTGTTTTAAAATTTGTTACACCTCTGTCCCAAATCACATGTATGTGTGACCATAGGTATATCAACACTTACAATTAAACAAGGCAAAATAGCATTCCACTCCTATCTACTTGTGAAACATTCTACTCCCATCATTTAACATTGTCCAGGGAAATGTACAAACAAAATACATGAACAATAGAGACATAATAAGATGACATTCTGGCATAAAGCATACCGTTATTCTTGTCCTATATTCAGAAGATGCAACTGTTCCTGACACCATTGCCTCCTAGTATTCTGACACGAAATTTAACCTGAATATATTTTTGAATGCAGGTTAGTTAGCATATAGAACAACTCTTCGATGGGATAAAAAAGTCTTCATAGGTGCCTTCATTTAGTTTTTATGATAAATTCCTATTAACTACTTCCGTTTATTGACTGTATAACAAGTGTATCTAAGAATTTCCTTCACTTATAAGGCAGTTAGTAGAGATTGAAGGAAAAGAATTTTCCATAGAGCATATATCTTATAACACTTTGGATTTAATCTACTTTCTGTATAAGAAAAAAGAAACTTAAATTGCCACATTCAGAGCTGGGCTGAAAAAAGGGGTTTTGCACATAGAAGAGAAGAAAAAGGAAAGAAAAAAAAAGAGAAGAAGAAGAAAGAAACAGGAAAAGGAGAAAAAAATATAAAATGAAGATAAGATAAAATCAAAATGAGATAAGAGAATAATAAGATAAGTCAAAAATCAAATAAAGTAAAATTATAATATTTTTTAATTTTATTATAACTATTATTTTTTATTAATTTTATTATTTATATTATGATATAATATTTATTTTTTATTTATATATATTATTTTTTAATTAATATTTAAATTTAATTTTTTTTAAATTTAATTAATATTTTATATTTTTTACTATCATTTTTAAAATTAAATAAATAATTTGCTAAAGAAATTAGAAACAAAAAATAAATCTGTTTCTAATTATGTCGTTTATTAGAGATGAAATTTATTTTTGTCCCTAATTTCATTGTTAATTAGAGTACAAATTTATTTCTGTCCTTAATTAGCGACAGAAAAATTTTTGTCACGAAAGTTACCTGAGATTTAATTGAAATTTTACAAGGGATTTGAGACGAAATAATTACAAATTCCCTCGCTAATTTACAGTTTTCTTATAGTGCGATCAGCTTTTAGCAGTAGCAGCAAAGTGAAGAACGTATATTAATCAAAGGCAATTGCATACGCAAGTTGTTAGTTGACTGATGTTAAAAGCGGCATTTTGTTCTAGTGTGACCTCCGCCAAACCCACCAATCTCCTACCAATGCCTATGTTATCTATCTTTGGACTATGTCTTTAAAACGAAAAACAAACTTCTTGCCCCGCTCACTAGGTATTTAGAAAAATCTTTAATCTAAACTTTCCAATATCTTAGAGCAAGAATAATCTATCTGCCATATGAAAGCTTTTGATCATGTTGGTCATTACCTTGGCTATCCGCTTCACCCTTCTAATAAATCATCTAATTTTTCTTTCATGATGGAAAAGAAAGCTTCTTCCCCTAATATTACATGCAATTGCAAACTTTCTCTCTCCCATTCACCCCAATCTCCTTTAATTGGAAACCCTCCTCACATGGAATCTTCTCTATCAAATTAGCCTATATACCTTCTTTACTTCCCAAAAAAATTTCTTTATTACCTCTCTTCACTCTTGCCTTTAACAAAATTGTACCTCTAAATGACTCCTCTTTAACTTCCCTTGGAAAACCATTTTTGCTTATACTTGTAGAACCATTTGGCTTCATCTAATAACCTTTCTAGTGTAGGACGTGTCATCATTGAAATTAAATGACAGGTTTGTCCAAATTTTTTAGTTTTAGGGTCATAATTCTTGCTAAATTTTGGGCAACACAACTCGGTCTGTCGTGAAATTCTTTTGCAAACCTCTGCTTTAATTTGTTTGTCTTTTTATTTTCTTTACTTGTATCAAAAAATAAAGACTTTTATGGTAGTTTTTTTTTTTAATTATTTTATGCATGACTTGAATAAATAAATTGTTATTTATATATCAAATTTAGATTTAATATTGTCAAAAACATCCAATAAAATTGCAGCCATACGAGAGAACTATATTTGTAATATTATACACAGTGTTAAATTTAGCCTAATAAAATGATATACAAAGACTTTTATTTTTTGGGCCGTAAAAATGACAGTTTTATGCTCAAATAATGTGAAAAATTGTTGAAGGAGGTTCATTCAATCATTATTCATTCTTATGTTTTTTATATTGAAAGATGATGTACTAGAAGACAGAACAAGGAAGTGAACAAAACGTTAGTTAGCTTGTTGTCACGTGCTTTTGACGCTACGATGCTATACATTATATAGTCAAATTTACAAAAATAGAATAAAAAGCATTAAACTCGTGTAGTTGATTCTCTGCAACAGACGAACCTGTTAGCGTGTGTCTAGGGTTTTCCTCTCTACTACCGGATTTCAATCCAACCGCTGCTGTTACCGACGTCACTGTGATACACACGGCGTGATGAAGCTCACTGTTAAGACTTTGAAAGGAAGCCATTTCGAAATTAGGGTTCAGCCCTCCGACACTGTCAGTAATTTCACTGCTCATCAGCTGTTTTACGTTTTGTTTCTAGTTTTTTGTTTTTCTAATCAAGAAGTGTCTTTTTTCTGCTTTTATCTTTGTTTTTTGATTTTGCATTCTGTATCTTCCAGTAAGAGAAACAATTGCCTGAGATTTCTTCTACCTTCTGTATGATTTGTTAATCTATTTCGAAATTTGGGAAACGAAATCGTTCAATTTGAGTTTTCAAAAATCATTTTTAGTGTGATTATTGTTTTTATTTGGTTAATTGTGAGCTAAATGGGTTGATATTTAGTTATTAATCTATGTAAACTGTAAACCCCCTGGTCTCTAATTCTATTGGTATTTGCATTGCATACATTAGTGTATTATTTTGTGATTTTTTCTTTCATGGTATATATTAAGATGGGAAACATCTTTATATTGTGTTGACATTTTCTTCCTGCTTCCTAGTTTACACTGAAATCTTTCTTTTAAATTGGTGAAGCAGTACCAGTATTACCTGTTCCTCTTTAAATTGCATTCATTATTTTATACCTATAACTTACAAGAGAGAAGAGTTTCTGACCAATTATGAAATTGTCACTTTCTAGCATATGCCCAGATATTGTGGTCTGTTAGAAACATAATTGAGACAACTTCTAGGCTTATTCAATTTATTGGTTAATAATAAAAGTGTTGATTTCAAAATTTGTTGAATATTAGCTGAGACTGAACTACATTTCTCCCTCAGGTAATGGCTGTCAAAAAGAATATAGAAGATGTACAAGGAAAAGATAATTACCCATGTGGACAGCAATTACTTATCCACAATGGAAAGGTTTTGAAAGATGAAACTACACTAGCAGAGAACAAGGTCTCTGAAGATGGCTTTCTTGTTGTTATGCTTAGCAAGGTATCTTTCTTTTATTCATGAAACTTTTGTTGCACAATCTTGTAGCCTTGAGTCATATTGTTTTATAAGAATTCCACCACAAACAATGAAGTTTATGTTTTCATTATTTATTGTATCAATGTGATTTTAAGCTTTTTTTTAGAGTTTCATATCATTCAGTTTAGAAGATCAATTCTTGTCTTGGGAATGAAACTTATGGCAAATTAACAAGCTTTTATGATATCACGTTGCCCTACCAATATTATGTGAAAATATTGAAGTTCTGAAACAGAATCATAGGAAAATATTCTGTATGGGGCCAGGGTAGTAGGAGGAGAAATTTTTGTTGTCAATCCTAGTTGAAGTGATATTTGAACACCCTAAGTGTAACTGATGGGTGAACGCAATGAGAGGAAATGGTTGAAACAATAAGCAGCCCCCTGCAATTCAATTGACTAATGAATGGTGGTATAACTGGTTCAGTTTGCTATTTTCTGTAATAATTCTTTGTGCTGATGACATAGTATTCATATATAGGGTTGTATGTATATAGTATTGCTTAGTCTCTCTCTCTCTCTCACTCTCTGTCTCACACACACACACATGTTCCTTCCCAGTCAATAATTCGAAGGAGCACTAAATATGGTTATCTCATCTCTTTTATGCTATATGTTCTGTTTTTTTTTTTTTTGTGAGAATTTTTTACTTAATTTACAAAGTATGCTGTTTTTCTTTTCTATTTGCAGAGTAAAACTTCGAGTTCTGCTGGGGCTTCATCCACTCAGGTATGATTCTAGCTCAATTTTATTTCATGTATGCACTTTTCTCTTCCTTGTCCCCACTGTATGAGGCACTGAGTATGCATGTGTGTGTCAGCCGGCTAACAATCCATCTACAACATCAACTAAAAATCCTGCTCCTGCACCTGAACCTCCAGTACAAACTCAGTGAGTTTTTCCCCCCTTTAGATACTTTTTATCATGTTTCCAACTTACTTCTTTTTTTTTTAATGATCTTTTATCTTCTATTTAAAAAAAATATACTTGGTTTTGCAGGGCTGCAACCGACAGTTCATCCATGACAGACGTCACGACAACAAAGTATGGTTTTTGTGACTTTGTCTCTACATTTCTCTTAATCTACTCCGAGTAAATTCTATTGAATTTCTGTCCCTGATGCCACTATGTACTACCTTTAATTAGTTACTAATGAAGGAAGGCTGCTTACGAGAAACTATTTTTTAATTGTTATTGATACATTCTATAGGAAATTTTTATCACGTTTTTTAAGCTTGAGAAAGAATACTATTTATCTTTGTTGCTTTTCAACTCTTGACTATCATGGCTTGTTTTTACTTTGCACCATAAGTTTACTAACTGTTGGTATAATTCTGGAAGGAGTACAGTTTCTAATTCTAATATTTTTTTCAACTGCTCCACATATTTGGATATTTTCTAATCTGCTTGACAAAAATTTTAGGATTTCAGGTCTTAGCTATAATTCTCTGCTTCCATGTTAAGCGTTATGCATTAAGTATAAATATCATAAATAGAGCAAAAATAGGGTGCCTTTCTTAATAACAGTGGTATAGAATTCATGGTTCTGAGAAACTTTCAAGTTATTTTGGCGGTGAGGATGGGAGACCTTTTCCTTTTATCTAAAAATCTTCTTCTTATGTAAAAAATATAAGAAGTGTGATCCATTTTAGATGCTATGCCAAGTGCCAAGTCTTTTGCTGGGCAAGTCTATATTGCTCAACTGCATATCCATATATAAATTTAAAACAGTATTCACCAAAGTTCAATGTACTGCATGATTGAAAATCGCATACATCTCCTGTGTGTGTATTTGATATCTCCACATGCCAATGGCTTACACTTAATAAATCCTCTTTAAACTTGGTTATGGATGATTCTTAAAAGATATCTCCTTTATCTGTCTGCTCTTTATTGTGAACTCAGTGCCATATTCTGTCGTGGCTCATAAAGGAATCCTCACATGTGAATTTTGGTATAAGTTATGTGGCATTGTCTCTTTCCTGTGATCAAGCTTACTTACCTCTATCAATTTGCAGCTTGCCTACAGATACTTATGGTCAAGCTGCTTCAAATTTAGCTGTTGGTAGTAATCTTGAGCAGACCATTCAACATATTATGGACATTGGTGGTGGCAACTGGGATAGAGAGACAGTTACTCGTGCTCTTCGAGCAGCTTATAGTAACCCAGAGCGTGCTGTAGATTACTTGTATTCTGTATGACTCTGCTGCTCATGTCTAAATGTTGTCTGTTGGATTTTATGGATTTAAATAATTCTGCTGTTTTATCAAAATAATAATAATAATAATTCTGCTGTTCTATCTTTAGGGAATTCCTGAGGCAGCCGAAGTTGCCATACCAGTTGCTCATTACCCAACTAGTCAGACAACTGAAACAGGTGGGGCTACTGCTGGAGCTGTTTCTGGAGCGCCTAATTCATCTCCATTAAACATGTTTCCGCAGGTAAAACTTATAATTCTGAATTGATCTCCTTGCTTGCACTTTTCATTTTTTGCTGCTATTTGTGCTTTATCTTGAGTTGAATCCTGAAACACTTCCAGGAGACAATTTCTGGTGATGGAGCTGCACTTGGATCCCTAGACTTCCTTAGAAACAACCCCCAGGTGGGCTTGCTGTTTTCTTAATTGTAGTGTTCCTGATTTAGGAAGTTTTTTTGTTCTGCAATTTTAGGGCGAAAAAAGTGTTTAAATTTTGTTTAACTTATATTTAAGGAAATCTTCCATCAGTTCTCCAGTAAACTTGCTGCAAAGACAATGCGAACAAATTGAATTTTCTGGGTTATCTCCTGTATAATGTTAAGCATATGGTGGAGATAATATGAAACTTAAATTAGGGTAATCATGTTACTGTATTCCCCTTCATTGATAAGATGTTGGGAAGGAAATTTGAAGTAGGAGGATATGTACGAAGAAAACATTAAGTTTAATTTCTTGTTTTCCATATATTTAAATTTTAGCCTCTCTGGATTATGGAAGAAAATATTTCAAGAGAAAAATATATATATATATATATATATTATATGGTGGAATGGAGATGGTCATGACACAAGTGATTTTACTTGTGCCTTAATGGATGGTAGTGCCTGCCTAAACGATGTCCTGCACACCATTTGTTATTCTTATATGTTTCTTTGTCTGCTTTTTCAGTTTCGAGCATTGCGGACAATGGTGCAAACTAATCCACAAATTCTGCAGGTATTTGTTTTTGCAGTTACCTAAATATCTTTGGTCTGTTGTCAGTGTCTAAAGATCTAGACTCTTTCTATTGCAGCCTGTGCTTCAAGAGCTTGGAAAGCAGAATCCTAATCTTTTAGGCCTAATTCAAGAGCACCATGCTGAGTTTCTCCAGTTAATTAACGAACCGGTGGAAAATTTTGAAGGGTAAGTGTATTGCTTGTCATATATGGTATAAAAAGATATCAACACTTGATGCCATCCTCAGTTCCTTACTTGTATTATGTAAGTTTCAATTGTTGGTTTTATAAGTCTTTGCCATATATTATGTGTAGAAAGAAAATATTGCTTCCCCTTGTCAACTGGATGGATATACTAGCCTGACACTATCATATAGCTTAAATATTGAATGAAGAGTTCATTCTGTTATCTTGAATTATATGCTCACAACTGTTGGATTTGAGAAAAGTAACCTGCCTTTTTCTATCAGAGACATATTTGACCAGCCTGAGCCAGAGATGCCTCATTCCATCAATGTGACACCTGCTGAGCGGGAGGCAATTCGAAGGGTATGGCTGCCTTTTTTTTTTTTTCCCCTCATATGTGCTTTTTTTTTTTTCTTTTTGGATTCCTTCTCAGACTTTACCCCCCCTATTTCTCCATATTTGTTGACTGGTTTTTTACTTGCGATTTCTAGCTCGAGGCAATGGGATTTGATAGAGCCTCCGTCATAGAGGCTTTTTTGGCATGTGACCGTGATGAGCAAATGGCAGCCAACTACTTATTGGAGAATGCTGGAGATTTTGAGGATTGAATTACTAACCAACATTGATTTATAGTTTTTCTTTATCTTCCAAATGTGTCTCCCTCGGCAAATTTACTTGGGTAGCGTTTGTATTTGGATTGACATATTTCACTGAATCAGTGTGACTGCTACAATTGATTTTAGAATCCAGTTTATATGACAGCGGCTCAAGTTGTCTTCCCTGGTAAAGTAACGACGGTCAAATTGAAGTTGGTAGTAACTGGCCCTATGGTTTAACTGTCATCAGCATTAGCTTTCTGTATTGCAGGTGTTTTGTGCTACGGCTATTTCAATTATGTATTTTCTTTTTCTACCCTTTTTCTTTGCTATTTTTGTTATTGGAAAAGGGATTTGACTGGATTGTAATGCTGCAGAGTAATCCAAAGGTTTGATGTTATATGGCAAATCTAAATTCTTCCCAACCTTGGTTCTCTAGAAATCCATTGTCTAGTGAATGAAAAATACTTTAGCTTAAATTATTATTTTAATCCTTAATTTCATTTAAAATTTCAAATTAGTTTTTTAATTTGAAATGCGTTATAATGGTTTCTATTTTTTGTTGGTCTCGTAAAAGTGTTTAAATTATTTTGTCAATTTATTTTCTACGAAGTCATAAATTTTAATTGTGTTGGAGATGGTGTATCTTGTCTTAAATCACTTTCCTAGTTTAATTTTTGAAATTTATAGTTTAAAATCTATACTAATTTGAAAAAGAAAAGTTAAGGAGAAAAGGCTATACGTCAGTGTAAGGTGAATTTTGGGATTCGATCGCTGATATGGTTCACTTGTCAATCTGAAGCTTAGATATTTGTTTTAACAAAAATTTGACTTCTGGTTTATCATGTTTACTGAAGACTAGTTCATTATGTCTTCTCCCTAGTCTAATTCACTGATCTTCCTTCTTTTCTCCGTCTCCCTCTTCCGTCGGCTTCTCACTTTCCTCTCTTTTTTTTATTTCTTTTTCTTCTCTTTCTACGTGCCTTAACCCTCAAAACCTAGAGGTTGAGTTGCCTTGAAATTCTAAGAAGTAAATTATAATTTATTACCTTGGGTTACTTGCTATTTTAATCATTATATGTGAAAATTGTATTTTTTAACCATTTGAAGTCAAATACAATTATCCAAATTTAAGGAAAAAATTATATTTTTATCCCTTAACTACATGTTGGAAAATTTAAAATTTTAATTACTTTACTCTTTTGGTAAAAATTATACTTGTATCATAAGAATCAAATTTCTAATTATTTTTTAACTTTAATAAATTTTACTCTCACCCTAAACTACAAATTTTCTTCTTTACTTTATCCCTAATTTCGTTCATTTTAATCCTTATCTTCCCATGGATTTTTTATTAGAATTCTAATGTATCTACATGTTTTTATAATGCACAACTAATATCAAATGCATGCATTCCAGTCAGTTTACAATTATCAAACAAGATTATATAAGTTGCTAAAGAGTGAATTAACACAATCAACATTTAATTGTTGATATTAGTATTTAATGTGTCAATGTTAACTTTTGTAATCTTTTTAAGAATTAAAAAAGTATATTATAATTTTTAAAAAATTAAATTGTAAGTAAAAATATTTTTCATCAACTGAAAAATAAGTTGTCTCTAGTATATTTTTATATTTAAAATTGATGTTTATATTGGGTATGTTATGAATGATTACTAAATGACATGTAGAAAGTTACTTTGATATGGCATCCATATGTATAATATCTTTTGACACCTCAAATCCAAGGATATATATTGTGTAGAATTCTTTTTTCCCCCTTGGGCTACTACTTTTATTGTCGTTGAAAGGGCATATATTGAGAGTTCACAAATTAATTTACAACAATAATTTGATGTGCAACACCAATGTTGCACAAAGATACAAAATAAAATGGTAAAAAAAAAATATGAATGTGTAATTTTATAACGTCTATGCTCTTTCTTTTTTATATTATATTATAAACATTCAAAATAAATTGATCAAGATACTTTTTCTTGAAAACTTCTCTTAAGTCTATTTCATTTCATTCAAATGTTGCCACGTGGCGCTTAGAAGTAAGTCCCATAGACCCCTCACCGAACCTTATAAAACCTCAAACACAGCCAAAACCCTCCCAAAGTCACATTCACTAACTCTCACTCTCACTCTCCCAGTCTACATCAACGCCTGATTTATGCATAATCGGTAAGAGAAATGACCTTTCAAGGGTTTGGGTGTTTTTCTTCGAAGGGTGTTGATGATTAATAATTTTGCTATGAACCTATTTTGCTCTGTAATTTCGTGAGTAAGATTGTGTTGGCTAATGTTGATATTATTTCTTGATTTCTGACTAATGTTGATATTATTTCTTGATTTCTAACTTTCTTGCACTCCAAATCTTCAATACTCAGCCACGTAGGCAGGATTAGATTTGGGGAAATTACATGAGAGTTTTATGGATATTTTCAGAGAGCATACAATTTGTAGAGTGCATAATTAGGCAATCTTGGTGTATGCTTGAAGAAATATGTTAGTTATCTTTGTATTAACATTCTGGAAAAGAACATTTCCTTTGTGTTTCATGCCTAAAAGAATTACTTTCAACGTCATCATTAGGGTTTAACTTCCGGTTATTATCAACTTGTGTGAGTTTCATTCAATCTTTTAGGCCAAGAAATAGTTCCTGATACATATTGATGATATATGCCACATGTTCCATCCACGCTGTTCTATAATTTAATTCAGTCTTATTATAAAAGACTTTCGCTAAGTGATCTTTCTTTCTTTTGACATCAGACTTAGCTATTTTAGGGACATTGACAACAGGAAGAACGAGTATATTCCACTTGCTTCTACTCCCTTGGACTTAGTTTAATGAACATTGATTCTGCTGATCATAATGGGATTGCTGGTCCTACTGGAATATGCATTAAAATGTCAGTATTATAGAAGGAAATAGTGCCAACTGGAGCTAATTTGATGAATGATTCCTCCCAGTTCAATAACGTATGTGAAGGAGATAGTAAACCCCATCGACAAAGACTAGGTTCAGATTTTCCGTGTCCAGAAGGGATACATAGGGCAGCCATGTGAATATACTAGGCATGATTCTCTAACAGTCTCTCGTAATGTTATGAATGCTGTCCTCAATCTGGATAGTTTTGGGATGCTTGATGGTGGTAGAAAACTAGTGACAGAGAGTGCTAGTCCAGCTGGAGGGTTGTCAGTAATCCAGTTGGAGGGTTGTCAGTGGTCAACCCTAGTGGAGAGGCAATGAATGGTACGTGGTAATGTTGCTCATCCTAGGCCAAATATGAATTTTGGAATACCATGGCTTAGTCCTAAGTATGCTGACGCAGTTCCCTTGAATTGTCGTGGAAAAATGGATAAGAAGTTATTCAACTTTGGTGCTGGAAAGCAACAGAGGCTAAATTTAATTTTAATATTGCAAAAATAATGTCGCTGGTAATTCTGAGAGGGAATTTATTGTTCCAATTAGTACTTTCCGCAGTCAAATGGATAGCAAAAATTTCTTATATCCTGGTTTTGAAGTGAATAGTGCCAAAACTGGTTCTCAGAGGTCAGAACAAGAAGAAAGACATTTGATTTTGAAAAAAAGTATGGATGTTTTGATGCAAGACCTAGTTTAAGAAAGTCAGGTTCTGGTGACCAAAACCATCATATAAGGCTAGTTAAGAGTGATTTGGGTCTTGTGTGTAGGAAAGACATAGGTATGGAATTTTCAGTTGTAGGTTGCAAAAATTGCTTTGAAAAATGTATAGCTTTATCTTCATTATCATTTGTTGGTGGTCGAAGTCGTCAAACTATGCTGTGTAATATTGGACAGAACAGAGCGAGTGCACACCTAGTTCCTGCTTCTTCTTCTTCCGGAACGAGAACTAACCAGTCATCTTATAACCAATATTCAAAATAAGAAATGAATTCTGATGGGAAGCCCGCATCACCGTCTCCCACAGGTCCTTTTCCAGGCTTGACCACTGGAAACCCCACAGGGCAGGATCCTTCAAGTAAGTGTTGTACTTCATGCCTTACCTTAACCTCCTGTTTTTTATTAGTTCAGTGATCTAATCCTTTCAAACGTAACCAGAATTGATCCACTGTGATCTAATAATTTATTGAGTCAGATACATATATTTTTGTAATTTATAAAATTGGTTAGAGTTCATCTTCTGATAACAGGAATTCCCTTTTTCTTTTATTTTCTTGGAAATTTTATTTTAACTTTAAATGAAATCAATATGACAGAAAGCTTGTCAAATGTTGCTGGAGTGTGATCATTGCAAACTACTCTGGAAACCCTTGCTATTTATTTCCAACTGAAAATCAATCAACGTCTGTAATCTCATGTAGTTATATATGTCAATGCATGTCAAGTTTGGCATATTATGAGTAGTGATACTAGTTGATTAGTAACTGAATGTGTTGATCGTGTTTGACATGATACTATTTGAGAAAGTGGGGCATCTCATTTTATTATGCATATAGATTGATATCATATTAATACTGCATTTAAAAAAATGCAGGTGAGTTATATGTTATTATTTAATAATAATGAGGGTGGGATTGCATGGTTGGAAGCAGGTAATCTTGGTCAACCTCAGGGAATTGGTTCTATTCGGCAATCTAACATGCTTCATATGCCAGTTTTAAGATCTGGTGAGTGGTGATTACTTTAAACATCTCTATGTCTTTTATTCTTAGAACAGTTTCAGCAATAACTTTTAATGATATCAGATCCAAGGATAATAAGAGCTAGAAGGGGACATAGGAGAGGTGCTTTCCAACCACAGTCATCCAGCATTCCAACCACATTGGTTCAACACAGGAGGAATCCACCAACTCATCCTTTTATTCCTCCTTATATTCCAATTGCCGTCAGATCAGCTCCACCAGTCTCAAACACAGCCCAAACAAGTACTCACTTAACTCACACAAACCCATCACGCTCACGTCCAGCTAATCCCTGTTTCAATCCTCCATTTATTCCTCGTTCTCGCAGATCTGCTCTATCAGTTCCCACTATACCCCATACAATTCAACCCATTAATTATGCAACTCCATTTCTCCTACCCCAAGCCTCATCTATCCTCCCCACATCCCAGTCTTTACAGCCACACGAACCCCAGACATCTCATTCTCTGCTTCTCTCACGTCTGAGGGATACGTTTATATCATCTGAACCCGAGATTGATTATATTGAACGTATAGGTATTGCTTGAAGCTTCCTTTTTTTCTTCCTGAAACATTAACCAAAAGTCTTTTCATACAGACTTTACAATTTCTTCTGTGTTGTCACCAAGTCGTTTCAGGGAGTTTTATTTATTTGGTTTGGTTCACAAATCTATATTGATATTGTAACTAGCTTCTTCGTGAAAGAGAATCATGTTAATAGAGATTGTTTTGTGTAGGAACTAGGAAGCCTTTTATAGATTGTTGTTATGCTTTACCCTTTCCTCATTAAAAGAATAATGGCTGAATTTTGCACTTTTTAGTGAAGCCAACATTTTTTCTTTTTTGGGGCTAGAAGTAGAGATATAAACTTTTTTGGGGCCAGTTTTAAGATCTGGTGAGTGGTGATTACTTTAAACATCTCTATGTCTTTCATTCTTAGAACAGTTTCAGCAATAACTTCTAATGATATCAGATCCAAGGATAATAAGAGCTAGAAGGGGACGTAAGAGAGGTGCTTTCCAATCACAGTCATCCAGCATTCCAACCACATTGGTTCAACACGGGAGGAATCCACCAACTCATCCTTTTATTCCTCCTTATATTCCAATTGCCGTCAGATCAGCTCCATCAGTCTCAAACACAGCCCAAACAAATACTCACTTAACTCACACAAACCCATCACGCTCACGTCCAGCTAATCCCTGTTTCAATCCTCCATTTATTCCTCGTTCTTGCAGATCTGCTCTATCAGTTCCCACTATACCCCATACAATTCAACCCACTAATTATGCAACTCCATTTCTCCTACCCCAAGCCTCATCTATCCTCCCCACATCCCAGTCTTTACAGCCACACGAACCCCAGACATCTCATTCTCTGCTTCTCTCAAGTCTGAGGGATACATTTATATCATCTGAACCAGAGATTGATTATATTGAACGTATAGGTATTGCTTGACACTTCCTTTTTTCTTCCTCAAACATTAACCAAAAGTCCTTTCATACATACAGACTTTACAATTTCTTCTGTGCTGTCACCTAGTCGTTTCAGGGAGTTTTATTTATTTGGTTTGGTTCACAAATCTATATTGATATTGTAACTAGCTTCTTCGTGAAAGAGAATCATGTTAATAGAGATTGTTTTGTGTAGGAACTAGGAAGCCTTTTATAGATTGTTGTTATGCTTTACCCTTTCCAAATTAAAAGAATAATGGCTGAAATTTGCACGTTTTTATTGAAGCCAACTTTTTTTCTTTTTTGGGCCAAAAGTAGAGATATAGGTAGAGGAATCCATATTATCCATTAGAGACACCACTACTTGAAGCAGTTCATAATAAGCACACGGGTTTATCACTATCACTGTATATGGTTAATATTTCTGCTGATGTGAGTATTGATCTTGCTAAACGTGGAGCATATAAAAATATTAATCTGCAAAAGTGCACACTCTAATGGTGAGTACTTCATGAAAAAACAGAAGAAAGTGCTGAGCCAATCGGACATAAATGCTCCTTATGCAAGAGGGATTTGTCGTACCCTCCTGAAGAGCCTAGTTCCCAATCATCTCTTCTGCCTGTTGCTGCTGTTTTACCATGTGGCCACGCCTTTCACGACTTCTGCTTAAACCAAATGACCTCTGATGAACAATCTGCAGATCCCCCCTGCATTCCTTGTGCCCTCGGCGAGTAGTTTCTGACCTCAAATTTGAAGGCAGTATAGTAAAGGTTAAAGTTATATCTGTTTAAGTGTGTGTGTGTATATATATAGCTGTGAAGGTAATACGACTTTGGCTCCCTCACTGGTGACTGATGAGGTCCATTTTAGTTTATTTAATGCATCTGAGGTTTGCTTAGAAGCCAACCTCTTGTGGATGACAACGGATCTTTTGAAGTACGTTTTTTGTAATATGTTACTGTATAAAAGTAACCTAATTCATCAATTTACAAAAAGACGTATAATTGAAAAATGTAGAAGTGTAGCTGATTGAGCATGTTCAAGGTAGTGCTTGTAGAATATTTTGTGCTGTTGAGCCGAAGTATGGTTACATTGCAGTATAATTTCTTGGAGAGTTAGTTGTTAAGAGGAAGTTGAAGTATAAATATCCCTGAACTTCGAATTTGTTATGCCCAAACAACCAATAGTTTCAATTTAAAAAAAAAAATACTCCTTTCTGTTCAATGGTTTTAGGAATGATTTTAGTTTTTAAAATTTTAAAAATAAAAAAATATAAAAATCTGTTTGAATAATTATTTTTGACAAAAAATAAAAGAAATAAAATATATTTTAAAAATAGAAAATACAGAACAATTAAAAAATAATTTTAATTTTAATTTTTTTAAACAAAAAAATATAAAAAAATAAGTCTTTTTATTAATAATATATATATAAATACATAAAAATACTAGTAATATAAATTTTCAGAATTAATTTTATAAAATAATTCAAAAAAGTAAAATAACTATGAAATAGGTCTTATTTCATTTTACTTTTCAATTTTTTTATATAAGCTAAACTCACTAATATATTTAATTGGAATCCAACGTCACTGAAAAAGTTGGAGGTTGGATCTCTTTAAACTACTAATTTTTATTTTAATATACATGAGATTCTTCTCTTGATTTTTGCATGATTTGTGTTACAGAAATTACATTTTTTGGAAGGAAGAAAGGAATATAAAATTCATTTGATAAATACTAGAATTTAAAATTTAGAATTCTGCCACGACATCCAAAATAAAATATTGATCCATTCCTGCTCCTGCCCAGTTGTAATTTGTGAACACCTTGACATCCTCAACGGACATAAAACCCCTCACAATTTATTTGTTGTATTTATTTATCCACTGAAACTAGGGATCTTCCCAAAGCATATGCTGGCCAGCACGTGGAATAAGAAATTTAAATTACGTTAATTTTTAATGTATAATAATAAATACAATTATATCTGTATAAAATTTTTAATATAACAAGAAACATGATTAACTAATTTTATTATTTAAAATAAAAATATATTATATAAAATATTAATTTGTTGACAAAAATAAATTAAAAATATGTTTATAAAATATTATATTAAATTTAAAAGTATAAAATATACATTTTAAAATAAAAAATACTAAATACAATATTTTTTAAAATTTTATTTAAACAATTCATGCTTAGTTTTGTCTGAAAATATTTGTTTTTATCAATTATATCATGACTGCAAGGTTATTTTCAAAGTACCAATAGACAAATTAAAACAAAAAACAAAAAAAAGGAGAATATTAGATAGGATCCACGAAGATAATAATAAAAAGGACAAGCCTTTGCATAAAATTTCCCACCCTAAGGCGAAATCTGGACCGTGAAAAATTCCATCCCATGGTCCCATTTCATTTATCTGCTTCCTCTTGTAGGTTACAGCAGAAGAAGAAGAAGAAGAAGACCCTTTGTTGCACCCAAGATCATCATCATCACAAGAAGGCCGTAACCAAAGTATTCCACGACAACAATTTCTCTTTCTCTCTCTCCGCCTTGTGAAGAAACCAACTTGATAATTCTCAACTTCAACTCTCTCTCTCCACTTTTTCATGCTTCCATGGAAATTCGTGGTAGAGAACAGAAGATGGATGTGGATGGTGCTTTGAATGCCTTCTCTCCTGTCACTTCCACCAGAGTTGACTGGAAATCTCGAAGGAGATCAGGTACTCTCACTTCATTTCCTGTTGCTTCCCTTTCTACTTTCAAATTCTCCAAACCATATGTCAATTTCACTCTACTTTCTCTTCAATTTCAATATTTCCAACCTTGTTTGCACATAATCCATAATCAAATCATGTAATTCCCAAGGTCTTCATGTATATAGGTGAACGATTTTTGGTGATTTAAGTATGGAATTTGCAGATTTCATTTGAACTCATTCTGAATGTGCCCACTGCCAAATCTTCTAACAATAAATATCGTTTTCTTTCTTAAATGAATTTCTACATTTTTAAATTCAATTTTACCTTTCGATTCAACTCTGGTTTGGGTTTGATCTCTTTAATTCCTGCAAAATCCTTCACAATTTCTGTTCTCTCTCTCTCTTTCTTTTTTTTTTTTTTGGAGACAGAGAGATAAAGAACAGTGGCTAACAGTTGGTATGACTTCTATGTTAAGTTACCTTTTTTGTTATGATTGGCTTACCGAATCTTGACTCTTTCTCATTGTCACACGTAAATAATTATAAAATCCCAATTTATGTTGCAAAAGAAAAAGAAAGTAATTTGTTAGCTCACAGTAGCTCATAAGTGCTATCAGAACAACCTTCAATACTGCAAAAAGGTATACACATTTTCATCGTTATCTATTTTCTTAAGAAAACTGCCACTTGATCTGAGTACTTACTTCCTGGTTGTTCTCGACTATGTTAGCATTTGATCACACCTTTTTCTGTGTAAATCATTCTTTACGTTCTTGAAAATTAGTTCATTTTTTCATTAGGTCTTTTAAAATATATATGTATTAATTCAGTACTGTAATAATATTTTTCAATCATTTTCGTTTCGATATGTTAAAACTTCAAATCATAGACACTAAAAAAAGAAACAGAAATAATTGAATAACTAAATTAAAAATTAGTTTTTTTTCTTTTAGTTCTTACTCTACCATGTTTAAAGCTATCGAATACTATTGGAAGCCTAGTCTGAGTAAAAGTAAAGTCTTTGTGCACCAACACAACAAAGTTTTTGATAGAGATTCATGCCAACCGTAATAAGAGAATTGTACAATTAGTCTTGAAGAAGGCGGTTACATATACCGACGTCTGACATTAGATGGGATCATGGGACCCACAATATCTAGCACTTAGTGGTGCCATTCGGCTTAAAACAGGCAGACTTCATTTTTATGATTTCTTTGAATTCTCTTTTGCCAACTTCAATAGAAAAGGATTTTAAAACTAGTGAGGCTGGATGGCTCCGATGATATTTAGCTTCATAATCTTGGATTTACATGTGATCTTTATGTTTATCAAAGGTTTGTCAAAAGAACACAACTTTTGGTGCTAGATAGGTATAAGAATGCAAATGGATCCTTCTATTGCCCTTATCAACATTATTTGTTTGAGAAAAGTTCATTTTGGTTGATCTCAGTTCTGAAACAAAAAGAAGCACTTCTCAAGATTTAGGGTTAATGAAACACTAATTACAGTTCATACATTTTTTGTCCTTCTACTTTATTCCCCAAATTTAAAAAAAAAAAAAAAGAAACTTTCGTTCCTAGTAATAAAAATGGTTCAATTTTGTCTCATTGTTACATAATCAATTCAAAACTTAACGGCAAACTTAAGAATCTACTGAGTTAGATGCTTAGATCTTATTTATTCACTTAATAATGTTGAGTAACACTCAAATTTGGCATCCAAGTCAGCAAAATATTGAATTTGACAACAAATTTTCAATGAAAGTGTGATAGGAAAAGCAAAATTGTATAATCTTACAAATTAGGAAGACAACATTACCTGCTTTTAAACTACATGGATCGAATTGAAATTTTCATGAAATTAGAGTTAAAAGTGTATATAAGCCTATATTTTTTCACTAAAGTGGAAGGTACTTTGGCCTAATAACTAGGTAATAGACATAGGCATGTGCCACGAGATGCATTTGAAAGGATTACATATCATTTTGATTCTCTAGACTTGAAAGAACGTTGTTATACACTTGTGTGGAAATATGGTATATATGTATATCTAGATTATTTTGAAATAGAATGGTAACATGTTGCCCACAGCCAGCGGGAGGAATTTAGAGGTATCATCAGAAGATACTACCACTGCTAATGCTAATAAACCACCCACCAAACAGCAACAACCTCCTCCTCCTCCTGCTTCTGATCAGGAGATGCAGGACCCTGCTGCATTTACTTCTCCTGTTGCTGTGCTTTCTGAGCGTCGAAAGGCTTTATTTGAACCCTTAGAACCTATAAAGAACATCAATGGCCGACGACCCTCGGCCGAATCTTTACTTCCTCCTCCTGACTTTGAGTCTGCAAACTATCCAAAGGGCTGGCTAATCGGAAAGAAGCGAAAGCTTGTCAATGTGGATGTGGTCGAAAGCATGAGGAGGATTGCCGTCCAAGAAATGAACAGAAAGGTGCCATTTTTAGTTTCATTTATCAGACACCAACCTTAACTATGTGGCACAAGATAGTGACAATAGCATGATAGCGCATCAATAAGAATGATTTAATTTCTGTTGTTACAGGACAGGGAAATTGATGGGTTGAATGAACAATTGGAGGAGGACGCACGATGCCTGGAACATCTGCAAGTCCAGCTTCTGGACGAGAAGAGCAAGCGTGCTAGAATTGAAAGGGAAAATGCAATGCTTCAAGAGCAAGTCAACATGCTTATGAACATGTTACAAGAAAATGAGCAATTGGGTGACGAAGACCAAACCCAAGACGAACCATAGGTTTATTACAGTTATTATTACCATTACTTCTGTGTGTTTCTTTGTTAATTCTTTTGTAGATTTTGTCCAGCAACCTTTCGGGTGCATATGGTTTGCTGCTATAGTAAAGTTAGTGGAGTGCATGTAGTAGTCTATAGGTTAAAAAATCATATATATCAAATCGATCTGAACATATAATTTGTTTGTCCAAGAAAAAATAATGTAAATCTCTCATGTACTGAATTGCGGTTATTTAATATGATGTTTCTCTCAAGCTATAAGAGAGACAATATTCCCATATCTTCACAGCCAAAACTTTTTTTTTTTTTTTGAGTTTAGATTATAGTCCTCGTTGCACGAATTGCCATCAAAATGTCACATTAGATGGGACTTGCAATTAATAGTTTTACGAGGGATGCCAAGGCGTACGCCTGTCAAACCCATTAGGACGAAATAACGAATGAATTGTGATAAGCCTCATCCTGCACTTTGATCCACTTTCATTCTAAAGTCTTTCACGACTAAAGATGCCAACTAGGATTTTCAAAGATATGCATAAACTGAGAGTCAAATAGCATAAGCATACAGTTAGGTCCACAACTGCGACGTCATACAATTTCTTTTCGGCCTCATTTTCAAACTACTACTGCAAGTACACCATTTTTGTTTGGGATTCTTCATCAATGTATATCTCTGAATCCCTCCGTTTTAAGTTGGGGTAAAACAAGCACAATATAATATTCACACCCCGACAACTTCATGGGTTCTATTCTGCTGGCAAGCTTCTAGGTATTGGATCAGATCACTATCTAACTCGATTACCAGAATCCTCTGACGTGTGGAATAGAAATTGTGGCAGAGATGCTATCCTTGGAAGATTAAGTAGCAGATCTCCTACTGATTCCTTCCTAGGAATGCCACTTCCCGTAACCTGTTTCAAGCCAGAAGCTTCATCCTGCTGACCCTCAGAGTCAACAACTTTACTTTGGAATGATAACTCCAGATCCAAGTTACTCTCACTTACTTTTCCACCATCGTATCCACCTACACTTAGATCAGTTCTGACATTTGTGTCTTCTGCGGTTAAAGTTGAAGGATCCCTCTGCAGAAGACAGCACAATGAATTAACCCTTGACATGAGAAACTGTTCATCAGAGGCTGCTGTAACTTGAGAAGAGTCATTGAACAAGTATTGAGTAATTTCCTCCAGAATCAATCTGCTATGCTGGCTGTCACCGGCAAAGGTGGGATTGCCAGACGTCATTTGTTCTGAAATGCATTGTCCAATGTGGCTTACTATATCAGTCATTGACATTGATGGGTGTAGTCCAGGCACTTTGATCTGATCTAAATTGCTAAGAAGCTTCAAAGTTTCGGCTTCTCTACTCCGTAACTGTTTGTTTCTGTGGGTCTCCATGACTGCACACGATAATAAGGCAAACTCAGTGTAGTTGCTGATGATAGCAAAGTATAGCTATAAATTTTTCTATTGTTAATAAAGTGAGCAATCCCACAGACCGACAAAAAAAAAATGTCATAGGGAGAAGACGAACATAGGAGTAGCATTTCATTATACCTGAGCTAGGAGAAGTAATTTCCTGGGAGACATTTTCTACAGCATTACCCACAAAATTGTGTTCACTTTTTGAGGAAGATGATTGAACTGCAGATGCAGATTCGACATCCTGCAACCCAAAGAAACCAGCGTGCTCTTTGCTTATTCTATCCAAACCAGCAGCAGATTCAATCTGATCATCAATTGCGGTTTTGGGTTCGAAATAAGGACAATCCAACACCATTTCTGGTTGTTGACTTAAAAAGTTCAGGCGTGGATCACACTGAATGAGCTTCTCAAAATGCTTGCCTAATAATCCTTGTGGGCACTGCAGAAAATGTCGCCTGCAACAATATCGAGGACAACATCAACATTAGTAGTCATGGCTCAAATCAATGAAGCATTATATATAGGACTGATACTAATGGTAAAATAAAATAACATAAGATGTCTCCAACACCGGTTAAGTTAAACAAACCCCTGAATGCTCTCGAGACTCAACTTTCTAAGAGACAATTACAGTGACAATGTTAATGGGAAATAATGTAAATCAACCATGGAAATATCACACTATCATTTAATATATAGCTAGACGGATTTATAAAATTATAGATAGCAAAGATACAATTAGACTATGAAAACAACGGAAGAAAAGACAATTATAGATGCAAATCATTCTTATTTGGGCAGATTTATGAATTAATCAAGTAATAACTAACAATAATTGCTATAGGCACGTTCATCTTCATTTCAGTTTTTTTCCCTTTATAGATTCGCCATTGTAAGCGTCTCAGTCGTTCTAGATCCTGCGCACACCTGACTGTGTTTGGTCAGGCAGCCATAGTAATAGATAGGTATAGATATACGCTGAACCTGACCATCCACCAATGTTATGGTCAAGACCATACCTATGTATGCTTGCTTGTCCACCAGTGAAGTCTGATGTTGCCTGCCACAAGGTATGCTTCCTTGGTTGTGGATTGATCTCCCGAAAAAATAAGGGTCTTCTAGCCAGCTATAGAAAACAGGAAAAACGACTTAACATGGCGTTTACCAGTGATGCTTAGTGTAACAACAATAGATATAGCAGAAAAGAGAGAGCGAGAGAGAACCTTACCACTACTTCCAGCGTTCCGGGTCCGTCCTCAGGGTAGTCTGCCTTAAGAGCCATGATATCAGACCACGGAATTTCAATCTTATTCTTAAGACAACCATCAAGCACTTCCCATACCAGCTTATGCTTTGCGAAGTAACACTTAGCCACCAAATCTCCTTCATATCTTGATTTATACTGCAAACCATTAGAACCAAAATCAATCACTAACCATCGCTAAATGGCATTATCTTTTTATCTATATTTTCTCTCTTTTTTTAGTAGTCATCTTACCTCCCAGGTCCCAATTTTCAAAATAGATGCTGGGAAATTGGACGCCTTGAGTTTAGAATCAGAGGTAACAAAAGCTTTAGCACCCTTGTGATCTTTCTTGGTGGCAGTCGCTAATTTGGTATTATCTTCTTGGGAGAGTCTCATCTGAATTAAATCCAAAAGCGACGGGCTCTTTTTCAGACGCAAACCGAGCGGGCTTGGCTCATCCAGGGGATTGTATAAAGCCGGAGGAATTGAAAGAGGATCATCGCTACAACTCCACTGCACGCAAAATGATTAAAAAAAATTATAGCACGTAATTAAATTTTAAGCATAGAAGCACCACAGAAATTTGAAGAATTTGACAGCGGGTTTCAGAGAAATAGCAATATATAATTTTAATTTTTTCGAATTTCCAAAGTGAAAAGCATCCAAACCTCGTGAGACGACTTCAATTTTGATCGCTTGTGAACACGGAGGAGTTCATCTTCACCAGGATCCTCGATCTCCAACTTCACCTTTTTCACGCTGTGCATCTCCGAGCTCATCAACTGAACCATGACGACACTAAATCAGAAGTTGATTCAATAGCCTTTAGCTGAAACAGCTCAGATAACAGGAAGATTTGGATTTCAGAACAAAAAGCAAGCTTCTTCCGTAGCAACTGTGGACGATGGCGACGGCAATGGAAATGGCGGGCGCTTCAGCTAAGAAAGACGAAACCAAGCCTTCTTTTTCTTCCTCTTCTTATTCTCTCTATCAGATCTCCGTTCGATGCACAAACATCACGTGCCCGAGGCAAAACGTCGACGTGTTTTAAAAACGAACAGCGTGGGAAGCCTAGTCATGACTCAGTACAATACACCTTAAATGACGAATCTACCCTTGAATGAGTGGCCCGCGTCGTCTACCCACCACCATGCTGTTTTGTCTTTTAGTGTGGGGTATATGTGGCAACACAGGAGTATGAAACGGCGTTCTATGTCACGTGGCATCACATGCTAGATATGGATAGTATGTGGGACCCGGTTCATGAACCTTCAAAATGAAAATTTGTCAGGACTTGTAGGTGCAGGAACTTTCATGATTGGCTGGACGAACACGTGTAAGAATGTAGTGGGATGATAAAACACGTAAGCTAACGAGGTGGGCCCAATCATATGGCTTAATGGATAATGTAACATGTAAAAAGTATTTTTTTATGCCTCAACTTTATCTTATGGATAAACTTCACAAAATGCTCATCTAGTTGTCTTTCTACTTGCTCAAAAGCTTTGTCATTTTAAAATTAGAAAAATAAAAATAGGAACAAGTTTGGTGCATAGGAGAGAATTATATTTTTGTTGGTGATGAAATCTAAATCCAAATAGGATGAGATGATATTTTAGCGTAAATATATTGTTCACACCAAGGTTTCTGCTTCCTTGTGTAATGGAGAAATATATCTATATTAATATGTTTGAAGGTCTTAATTTCAATTTTCAAATATTTGAGAAAGAAGAGATGTCAAAACAAAAATTATTGAATAGAACTACAGTTTTAAACGAGACTAAGAAGTTAGTGGCAGAAAACTTGAGGGGATATGTGGTTGTAATCATTAGTCAACAAGTGCAAGTAGGACAAGCACTATTAGTATGTAAAGAAATCTTTCTTAATATTTTGACTAGAATCAAAATCAAGTTTATCCCACATTGTTGTTAAGATGGTAAATTTTTATTCTTAAAAAAAAAAATTTGGGGTAAGATTTATAGCATATGAAGCTTCTGATTGAAGGAAAAAACAAAAAAAGGTGCAGCACAGTTTATATTTATTGTTCATCAATCACTCCAGTTAATTATGAAAATGATTAGGCGGGACTTCCTTTCCTACTAAAATTTGACTTGTTTTGCACATAAAGCAAGCAAAAGCTAAATGACAGTATCAAGAATTAAATTAAAGAAGCTCAAAATCTTCAAGGATAATGAAGCTTTTCCTAGTCACAGAATATGATGATTTTGACAGCTATAAATATATCAATGAAAAGTCCATTCTTTCACTGGATCATTATTAATTTTAGGTTATAATGTATAAATTTTGTTTTGACTTATAATTTAATGAAATTATCTGTATTCTAACCTAAATTTTAAATCCAATTAGTGCGAACCTAATAAGAGACTAATTGTTGTTGGTCGCTAATTACATATTCCTTGTTATATTAATTTTAATTAAGAGATATTAAAATTATATTCTTGTTCTTCAAAAAATAAAAATAAAAAACTTACATTTTATTCTTTTTATATCAACCTATACAAAACACATCTTCAGGTAAAAATTTCTTAACACAGAAGTTTCATAAGGGAGATAAGACAATCTTTAAAAAAATTTTATATACAAAACTCAAATTTAATATCATAGTATCTACCGATTTAATCAAATACCCATTTGTTCTTAAAAGTTGAAATTTATCGTAAACTTATTCTCACAGTTTATCAATATGCATTATGCAGCAATGAACAATCTTGCGATTCAATGAATGAGCCAAGTCACTTAGCAATAAACATAAACGTATCAAAGAAAATTTGGCAAATCAAGGAATTCAATGTGACACTATTCCAAAAACAACCTTTGAGACAGTTCAAAGAAAATTGCATAAGGCTCTTCTATGGACCTCTCTTTTATATTTTCTCTCTCTTACTTTTTTTAAAAAAAAAATTTTAAAAATAAAAGAGAGACAAAGAGAGAAGAGTTCAAGAAGTCAAGCTCCCCGTATCTTATTCCAATTGCATAACTTATGATCATGAACAATAATAGCAAATTAGGTCTTCTAGCAAAGAGTATCAAGTTTAAAAAAAGATATATTTAATAAAAAAGAATTATTTAAAAACTTTAATTATAAATATACATGTCTCATTATATAAAAATATATATAATTTATTTTTAGTCTCATAAATAACCTATTTTTAAACAGATATAGTTATATAGTATTTTACATTTAGTCTAATAAAATAATATTCAAAAATTTACTATTTCATAATGATAAATTACATATTTAATAATTTAAAAAATACATCATAAAATAAAAGAAATCAATCCTATAAAATAATACATAATTTAAATTGTAGTTGGTAAAGTCAAATATAATTAATTTACAATCTTGAAATTTATTATTTAAATAATATATTTAAAAATATCAAAAAATAACTTCAAGTTTAAAATTATAATTATAAAATTAATATTTTATTAAAATTTTTAAGTTATTAATCTTAATATTTTTTAAACTATAAATTTCTTAACTTAGTTTGTCAAAAACAAAATTTTAAACCTTTCGATTAAAATATAAGAAAATATTACAGTTTATAGTATATAGGGAATTAAGATTTAAATTATTTTATATAAAGAATTAATTAATTTATATATTATATTGAAGTAAAAATGCCTCTCACTGGGTATCAAGAAGTCAATATACTCACAGTAAGAATGCATTTTGAAGGTAAGTTGAATGTGGATGTGACTGGCATATTCTATATAGCAAAAGAGGATGCTTCTCAGGTTTGTTAGGCGATTTCAAGTCTTTCCGATGAATATGAAATGGGAATTATTGGGAATTATCAGCAGAGGAACCAGAGGGTGATATATGATACCAAACAGTCTAAGATGGGATTTGCAGGAGAGCCCTGCAGTTTCACATGAATTAAACAATCAGCGGTAGCAAAGTTTTCCTGCTTCTACTATTCAGATTATAAACATACAGATAGCTACGTTTCCATTATGATTATGAAGATATTTATTACACATAAGAGGGTCATTTAAGAGTCCTCTGGATTTAATTGCCTTTTAAACGTCCAACTGTAGACCAAACAGTTTGAATAGTAGATGGATTCATAAGTTTCTTGAAAGGAAGATTCTATTAACTTTTATGCTTGTACAAGGAAAACAAGAGAGGGTTAAACCAAAAGGAGCACACAATTTCTATATAGTATTATTTTACGTCCTTTCTACGCTAGTAAATTAAAACAGTCGTCGACAATGACAACAAACGTAAAAGTGCACTAACATAGTTCATAGCGGAGTTACAGTTTACTGACTATCCCAAGATGATAACAAAGGACTTTAGCTAGCATCAATATAGCAGATCCTTAAACACCACAACACGAAATAATTTCTTGGTAACTGCGACATTATATTGCCAGACAGATACATCTTCACACTAAGTTTTTTACTAGAAATAGTGCGTGATTAAAATTGTGACTTGTCAAGGCTGTCAAAGTAGGGATGATCCAGAGCTGCCTTGGCAGAGATTCTCTCAGCAGGGTTATACTTGAGCATTTTCTGCAGGGCACAAATATAACAATTACTATCAAAGTCAAGCAGAAAAGATAAAACGATAACACAAGGACTGAAAACCATATAATATCATGTCACAACTTAAAGCTAATACAACATTGACACATGACAGCCTGTGATATACTACAGATGCACCATTGATTGATTATTTTCCTGTTTATGATTGAGCTAGTAAAAAAACATCAAAAATGAATTACAAAGAATGGAACGGAACACCTACATAACATGGACTAATCGATTCCAGAATAGTTTTTTCAACTAAGATTATTTAGATTGAAAAGCATAAGTGATGAGACAATAAGGCTTTATTCCATTAAAGCCCAAGGGTATTCAAAAATCTTGTTGTAACAAACTAATTAGTATTGAACTAAAGAACTTAATCACATATTAATTCGTCTATTCTGCTACTGATCCTCGTGTAATTCTGTTTACAGAATGGTCATGTAGTATTACATTGAAAAGCATAATACAAGACAAGATGGCTTTTCCATTAAGCACTGTGCTACGGGTATTGAAAAATCTTTGTGCTACAAACTACTATAGAATTAAACTTAATCACATATTAATTAATATGTTCTTGTACTGATTCGCGTGCAATTTTTTTTCACAGAACGGTCATGTGTCTAAATTGATGGCATGCTTAAATATATAACAGTTCTTTCAAAAATATCACTGGCTTCATATATTGGTCCTCAGCCAAAAGAATGCAATCAAGTTGCTCTTCTACTAAAAGTGGTATTTATATTAACTCTTTCCCAAAAGGTTTATGAAATAACAATCATAAAGTACAAAGGATGAAAAAAAAAATACAAACCGAGAGAAGATCTACTCCTTCTGGTCCTAACGATGGAACAGCCCGTGCCAAGTTCTGTGGTTCCCATCGGGGGTAGACATGCCAATCCCGCAAAGAAGTAACACCTGGCCATTGCTCCTCAGTTGGAGTTCCCAACAACCTTAAACGATCAGATATGAAAATGAAGTCAATCTTCAAGTTGGAATTTCGGAAGTAGAACCAGAAATAAGAATGAAAAAGCTAAAAGGCAGAGAGATGGGACAGAATTTCCATTGAATACAATACTGGATTTTTTAAATGAATGGTTAAAAACTTCTTTCGCTTAGCACGTGAACATGTCACATGTTCTTGGCATGAAAATCACACCATCAGGAGAATGATTGTTAACAAGTGATAGTCAACCTGAATATATTAAGGAGTTGTTGGAACTCAGAATCCCCTGGAAACAGAGCTTGCCTTCTCACCATTTCAGCTACAAAACCAAATTCAGTTAGGTCCTAGCTATATAAACTAACAAAATGGCGAGTAAGTATGAAATCATTAAACAACTATCAGTGAAGTTGACGGGTTAAACATCTACTAAAACTCTCAAGAGAGATAAAAGCAAAGGAAATGACTATATCAATCTACGTACCAAAAATGCATCCAACGGACCAAATGTCAACCCCGGTGGAGTAATGGGTGGATCCCAGCAGAACCTCAGGCGCTCTATACCAAAGAGTGACAATCTCATGCGTGTAGCTCTTAAGAGGGACAGTGAAGGCTCGTCCAAGACCAAGGTCAGCAATCTTGAGAATTCCCTTCTGCTGGTCAAGAAGAAGATTCTGGGGTTTGAGGTCACGGTGGAGGACACCGTGGCTGTGGCAGTGAGCAACACCCTTGCAGAGCTGGAAGAGGAAGCTTTGAACAAGGGAAGGAGGAAGGGGCCTGGGATTGGGACCTTTGCGATGGGAATCAATGAACTTCTTAAGATCAGTGTCCAGGTACTCAAAGACGAGGTAAAGGAGGGGCTTGGAACAAGGCTGGCTACCAGCAGCCGGCGCCTCCTTTGGAGCCTTGTCCACATGCTCGACAGAGAGGAGGCGGACAATGTAGAGGGATTGGGAGAGCATCTGAAGGAGGGAGACTTCTCGAAGAGCAGTTGGAGGAATACCCTCCTCGTCCATCTCCAGACGCGTCTTCTTCAGGGCCACCAGCTGTCCAGTGGCCTTCTCCTTCGCCTTATATACTTTCCCATAAGTCCCTTCTCCAACCTTCTCTAACTTTTCGTATTTCTCCATTAATACCAATCAGCTTCTCCTATTATTTATTAATAAAATGTCACGCCAAGATTCATTGAAAATATATATGCTTCACACCATACACAAACTTTAATCAGATTTTCAACCATATAAAATTATCATTGTTTCTAATTAACAAAATTTCTAATCACCAATTCACCGCCTTGCCAAATTCCCAGCATCAAATTATCAGGAAAACAGAGAAATAGAAAGAGGTAAAAGCAATTTTAATGCAGATGTAGTCTAACAATCACCTGAGATTGGGGCATAGTGGACAAGGTACTAAACGAAAGAGTTCAATCAATTTATTCGCAAGATAGCTTTTTCAAGTAAATGGCTAACCAATCAAATTTTGGAAATCTAAAGGAACAGATTAGGAAGAAAAAGTGGAATACAAATACCTCAAGTTCAAACAAGTGATCTAGTCCAGTGCTCGACAAACAAGAATCTTGTAAATCATTTATGTTTTAGTTATTTTCTTGGGGAAGAAGATTAGCACATACACCTTAGCTGCCTGAGAAAATTGTAATATGACACATTGATACTGAGGGAATTTAGTAGAGCATTTACATTTGGATTTGATTTCAATATCAAGTTAGTGGCAGCATACTTTGATGCAAGTTTTCTTCCCAATCTAGAGCAGATATGGATATCACATCCACCTAATTAAACTATTAAGTATTCAACTTCCATCCAATGTGGTTAATCATAAACAAGTCAAGGAAAACAGAGAATGATCTATTCTTTCTTATATATAACTAGCACTCATTTAATTTATGATATACAAGATGTATGATAGTTCAATTCCTTAACGCACGTCCTATTTGTCAAATGCAGGAAATCTGAAGGTGACTATACATTTGTCAACAGAGAATCAAGCAGATTAACAAAAACATTAAAAGAAAAAAAGAATACTTATATTGGCCTCAATTTCAGACTGAGTTACCATTTTAAAATAGTTCAAGTACTGACAGAAGGAAGGTCCTAGTACAAGATTGTTAGGACTGCTAGACGCCACCTTAACTCCACATTAGTATGATACTATCTGCTTTGGGCCAAGCACTTACGAATGTTTTTGGGCACCTCCCAAAAAACTTCATACTAATGGAGTTAGGTAAACACTTATATAGAAAATCAATATCTCTTTAAATTTTCAATGTGAAACTTGGGTTGATACCCCAACAATCCTCCCCTCAAACCAAGGATCACACAGCTTGTGGTCTCCCTTCCAGCGAATTCCATTTGACCTGTCAAATCATCTTGCACCGCGGCTACCAATGGGACACACCACCTGACCACCACAATATCAGGAAGACTTTCAACACAAGGCACCAAAAACCGATCTACAATTGCTAGGTCACACCGGGGGCTTCCTACACAATGCAGTCCACTTCTCCGTGCGCCACCAGTCACCCGTGCCTCCCTCTACAGGAGGACAACTCACGTGGAACACAATTTCAAGATCAAGCAACATACATATATCACTTCACAAACAGAGAAAGTAAATCCCACATCACAACATTCTAACTGAATATCACAATTAAATAAATTTTAGTATTCAGAAACATGCATAAGTTTCCTTATTTGGTGCTAGCAATCACACATGCACACGCCCTTAGAATTACCACATAATCAGAGACAACCACACCGCCTAATTATTTTCCATGGCTGTCTAGACAACATATAAAAAATGCATGCACCATTAATTTTATATATAACTAAAAATAGGTAATGCGCATATGAAAACCGTATCTCCTTATCAAACACTCAAGATTAGTAACAATAATCCTTAATTTACCTGTTGAGTACTAATTGTAATTGCTCAATGAATTCCCAATTCTCCTTTTCTCTCTTTCAATCTCCTACTTTCCTTCCTAGTTTGAAGACACACACACAAACATCAGAGCATTATTCTGACCGAACCGATCGACAGAGATAAACGCACACACCAAAAACAAGGTATCACACCGGAAACTCCATGAACGGCCTACCCGATTCTGAGCCGAGAGACCGGAAGGGAAGGACGACCGCCTCTATCGCCGTCGACAGCAACCGCAACGGCGTCGTCTTGCACCTCCGTCGCCAAGCACCCGGAACACTGGATTCAGCCGCGCCGTTAGTCCCGTCGCACGAAGACAGGTCACCGGTGAGCGACAGTTCTGGATACGCAGCGCCGACGATTCTGGACGACACGATGATGCCAGATAGCGCCGGCGAAGTTGAATGGAACCGGCGAACCTAAACGACGTCGACGGAAGGTCCACAGTCAGCGATCGACAGTGGCACGGTATGGACGACGGCGAAATTTGGGGAAGACGATAGGATGCGGCTGAATTTGCACGCAGCGTGAGAGAGAGAGACCGAATGCGTGAGAGAGCTGGAGTTCTAGGTTGAGACGAGAGAACAGAAATAGGGAAGGAGAGAAGGAGAGAGTAAAGTATTGGATTTGAGCATCGGGGAGAGGCAGATTAGGCACGTTTTCCCGCGCCTTCACCTAGAAAATTTTTCAAAAAATTTTGAATGCGTTCCCTTAAAAAAATGTTGAATATCAAATTATTAAATTCGTTGTTAATCCTTTTTAGGTCAAAATTAACATTTTATTTTTAAAAAAATTTTGCCTTTATTTTTCCTAACTATTTTTTTTTTTAGTTCAAATGTTGCCTATATATGTTACAAGCAACATAATCATATATAAAATTCACTTTCAGACTATGTTAGTAAAAGAGCTTTAGGTGAGACCAATTTGCAAAATAGTTCACATGTAACTTTTAGACCTTTTAGGTATTCTTAATTCAAAGTTTTGAACGTCTAAAGTCTCGTCTATATTTTTTTATCAACCTAATCATATTATAATTAGAGTAATCTCATTTGCAAAGTAATATTTAAACAAATTAATGTTCTTTCAAGAATCCAACTTCATTTATCTTCCCCAAAATTTTAAATGTCAAACTAAAATTAAAATTATTTTTTTCCTCTTAATTTTATATAAAATTTTAATTTTGTCCATTATTTTTTATTAATTGATAAATTTTTTTTCATGACCAAATGTTATTTACATATATTATTAACAATAAAATTATTTATAAAGCTTACATGAAATTACTATAATCCAAACATATGTAGTTGGGTTGATAGAAAAATACAGATAAACTTAAAATAATCATTAATTTTAGGAGTGTAAATGAAATGAGTTATTTATGAAATTCATACTCAGTTCGTATAAAAAATCATTTAGACTTGATTTATTTATTAAATGAAAAAGTTTGAACATATAATTAAATTTATTTAATTAAATAAGTCAAGTTTAAAATTTTGATGATCGACTTTTTTATTCATGAATAGTTTATTTAAGAATAAAATAATATACAAATATTATATATATATATATATATTACATGTATAATAAATAAAAATTCTTTTATGTATATAAAATAAACAAATTTTTTATGTATATTTGTTTTTGAATTTGTTATATTTGTCATATTTTTGTATAAAAATATCATTTTGTTAATAAATTATTTGAAAGGATATAATTCATAGATTAATGTAATATATAAAATAATTTATATATAATAAATTTGAATTTAATTAAATGTTCTTCTATAATTAATTTTTAAAGGTTAAATTTTAGAATCATATAGTTGTGATTTATAATTATTTTTAATTAATTATAATTAATTATACTCATTTAATTTATTTTTGTATAATTTTATACAAATATATATAAGTCAAACCTGAACTTTAATTTAATAAAATAAATAGAGTCTTATTTAAATTTTAAATTTATTTCATTTAAATAAAATGAGTTCAAGCCACTCATTTATATCTCTAGTTTAGTTAATCTTCCTATATAGCTTCAAAACTTTTTTGATGTTCCTAATTTTTCAGGTTTCAAATTTCTAAATAAAAAATGTCAAAAAGAATTAAAATATTTTGGTTTGATTTAAATTTCAATCATATTTTGAGTAAAGTAATTAGACTTAAACTTCATTTATCTCTGTTGATATTTGGTAAAGGAAAAAAATATTAATTAAATGAAGACAAATAACAAAATGAAAACAAAAAATTATAAAATAAAATTAAAACTACATAAAAAATTTTACAAAATAATTTTAGCCTCCAAACCAATAATTTCACATAGCTCGGAACCTCCTCGGTGATAGCAGCCAAAGCAGAAAAAGCATGGAAGTTCATCCATGCTGACTTAAGAAAACCAAGTACAACCAGATCATCATCCTTAATTACAACTTGCCTGCAAAATAAATATTGGATGCAAATAAACTTTGACTTTTTCATTTTCTGCCATCATAGTGGCAATCAAACAATCTATTTCAGCTTAAACTATCCGGAGACTAAACTATTGGATGATCAAATTCTCCTTCTACTAAAATCAAGATCCAATTCTTGTTTTGTTCTCAATAGTACAAAATTTAGATATTAACCTCTTCTATATCTAAAATTACTAAAAACAATAGCCAATCAAGATTTCTTTTAGGGAAAAAATGTTCAATATTCCCGTTTTTCGCTTTCTTACAGGTTTTTCAAAAAATTTAATAAAAATAAAAAAAAATTCATAAACATAATAGACACTTATTTTTACTATAATATATGAGTTGATAAATTCAAGATCAGACACTTAAACAAAGTTCAAACAATAAATATTACAATCAAATATATTAAAATAAATATACAACATTAAGTTTATCTTTTACAACTCACAATTATTCTTATACAAATAATCAAGAGTTGAAATTAAATCACTTTTTTGGTTTAAATTAGAGAAATATATGAAAAAAATGCTTATCTTTATAGATATTTTTCTTACACAATATGACAAATGAAAAAAAAAAACACTGTCAAGCATCATAAAATCACAGTAAAAATACTTACAAATACATGAATGTGATAACTTTTCTATATGCAAGCATGTCAAATAAGTAGTTCCAATGTAATAATTAAGAAGAGTTGAGCAGGGGGATATTGCTTTCGGAAGTTTCATTCACCAATACCAAATAAGATCATAATACTTATGAGGTGATATTTTAACAGATTATTGATAATGAAAAATCAAATATTTTCTGAAATGACAGAATTTTCAACTTGTAGACACTGTCTTTGTAATGTTGAAAAACCCAACACTATTATTTAATATCCAATGTAGCCATCAAAATGACAACTAGAGGCAAGAACATTGTTAGCTCATGGCTTGCTCAAGATGCTTGCTTAGAAATATAACTAACCAAGAAAATGTTGCACCCATCCTTCAACGTCGTTACTTAAAAAATATGCTTTACTTTGCAACAAATAAAACGTAAGGCAATATATCTACTTTGAAAAAAATAGACGAAAGAACCAAAAAGAATATGAAAATGATTGAAATTTCTTCGGAGGTCCTATCCTGCCTTATAACTACTACCACATTCATATTTCAAGATGATAATAGTTTGGACATAGGTATATATATATACACACAGGTATATATATATACGTAGGATTGTATTTTATTCGCTTTCCTCCTCTGGAGAGTTTATTTTCAGTGTTGAGTGAAATTAAATTCTTTGTTTTAAATTGATACTTTTTGGGTTATATGGGGCTTTAAATGTCACGTTTAAAAAAAAGTCTATTTCTTATTAGTTTAAGGCTTAATTTTCTTGCCATATAGAAGGGTTTGGGGCATTGAGTTGATTATTAGAATTTCAATTCTATATAAAAATCAAAATGTTATAACATATATATAAGATTCTTGAATACCAGAGTGTAAGTGTAATTGTAATTGATTAAACTAAAAGAGTGATAAAAATTGTCTTTACCGATAGCAAATAAATTAGAGAAGAGGTAAGTGTAATTGTTTAAACTAAAGAGTGATAAATATAATTTAACCAACCTTCATTAATGTATGTGTAATTTACTCTATATTTTAATTTTAACTGATGGAAGGATATTGTTTAAAAAAAAGAAAGAAAATTATATAATTTAGGCATTTCAAAAAATCTATTATTTTCCATATTAGTCACTCTTGGCTAACCTGGTTAATTTCACCCCCCAAAAAAATAATTTGCTAACATGGTTTCAAGGAAAACAAAAAAAAAAAAACTCTTTATTTGTCATTTAAGATTGTAAATAACTAAGGAACTAAATTTATATATAATTTTTTATATTTTTTATTAAATTTTTTAATCAAAATAAAATATAATTTTTTTAAAAAAACTAATTATATATTTATAAAATTTTAATTAGAAAAATTAACAAAAAAATTATTTTATTAGTGAGTTGGTACCACATCCTCCACACTTTCCTTGTCTCTATTTTTTTTTTTGACAAAATCTATATTCCTACGAAAGAACAACTTCAACAGGAAACAATTTTATCTTGACGTGTTCTCATTACTGAAATTCCATGGTACCTGATTCAAAATAAATAAATTAGACATGTAATCTTTATACTTTTATCATCGTTGTAATTTCGTCCATATGCCAATTAGTTATAGAAAGTGGCTTTCAACTTACCGTTTTATTCGAACTAAAAAGTCATATCATACTTCTCTACGGAAATATCATATTCTGAACATATTTCACGTTTTACATTCGCGAATCATGTTAATTTATTTTTATTAATTTTTTGTTAATAAATAAATTATATTTAACTTATCAAATCCAAGAGATTGAACACTTTGTAATTAGATAATTTAATGTCAATACAAATAAATTATTTTTAATAATAATAAGAATAATAAATATGATATTTCCGTACAAAAACCATTCATGTCATTATGCACTACAGGGATATAAGAACTTGCTATTTGCTAATGACCAACGAGAAATATATAGATATATTGGACGGTTGGACGGTTGGACGGTATAAAGTTTAGGATATATGTAAATATTTTCCAAAGCAGAATTAGATTTGATGGTAAACGAAGCCCACTAGGAAATGGAGTGGGTTACTGCCCATTGCGCCAATGCCCCATTGCACTTGCCATATAAAGAAAGGGGACCCACCTGGGGACCACATTCCCAGGGAACTCGCTCACTCAGATCGGTTGAGCTGTAAATATATATATGTATGATTTTCAACTTTATCATGTTTTTTGTTCAAAATTTCATCTATTTGTGTATATTAATATAAAAAAGTTAAATATATATAAAATATGAGAGTAAGAAGGTAAAAAATTCAATAATTTCCTATTTCTTCTTTTAATTATATTCAAAATATAAAAAGTTATAAGTTAATCTTAAAAAATTGACCGCATATATAGTATGTAAAATTAAGTTGATTTAATCAAGATAATACCTAATTAAACGTTCATGTAATTCATGTTAATTGATTGGATAGGCAAACTAATTAAGCGCACATAAATTACTTCAAATTTTGTTTAAGTTAAATTAGTTTTGTAATGCTTGGAGTTTTACTCATTTTGGTTGGAATGGTTTAAGTATTTATAATTAAGTTATTATAATTATAATTATTTTTAATTTAATTTTTTACTATTTTTTATTATTATATTAAATTTTATTGATATGACTAGAATATAAAATTTTAATACTCTAAATATATATAATTTATATTAACAAAAAGGAAAAAAATAACTTATATATATGTTATAAAATATAATTTATTTTATGTAATTTGAGTAAATTGATTTAAATTATATATATTAATGGTATCAAATTGGATATGGAGTGAAATCAGGTAAGACAATTGATTCCACTTATTGAAAGTTTAATAACAATATGAAAGGGTTTTCCCTCCTTAGTTAGCTTATTAGATGTTAGAATATCATTAATATAAAATTGGGTAGGTGTACAAGTTAAAATTTCTAAATTTATCTTTGCAATATTAGTCTTTTTAATAAAATAGGTATTTGGACAGAGTTAAAAAAGCAAATAACAAATTATAAAGATTTCAAAACTACCCAGCCTTCCATTTTTCGGAGGAGTTTAAAAATTAAGATATTGGATTTTCAGACGATTATAACCCACCCAATCTCATTAGCTTTTTAGACATTTAATAAATGGTTGGAAAACTTAAACCATTCAATCTCCCTCCACTCTACTTTCAAATCATTCTTCCAATCAAGTCTTCAAAATCTCACTTTATTTAACATCAAAACAAGAAGGAAGCAAGCAAAAAGAAAAAGAAACTAGGGGGAAAACAAGGATTAATTAGGAAAAGGATACTCTTAAATACTTTAAAAGATAGTTTTGAAAAAAATTTAACTCTAATTTTTATATATTTATCATAAGATTTTTTAATAAGAGGTTGACATGTGTATAATTTATAAAATTTATTTATTTTATAATTAATTTTTTAATAAAAAATTTATATATACTTTATATTGATTGAAAAATTTTATAGTAAACTATAAATAATTATATATAAGTATTCTTAAAAAATTTTAAATAAAAAATAAAAAAATAAATTAAGAGATAAATAAATAAATTATCCACATTTTGACTCTAATTTTTTTTCTTCTTATATATATATTTTTACTTCATAAACTTTATATCTCTCCTTTATTTTAAAATATCAAAATCCAATTAAATTATGTACATAAAAGCCACCTAGCCCTATTAATTGCTCTTACTGGAGAATTAGAGGTACAACTAGTATGAAACGGCGATCACAAAAGTAGAAACAGGGCTTATTTCTTTTCAATTCTCAACTTCAACTTCAACTTCAACGTACTTCACCTTTCTACTCAACCACTAACTGCCATGATCCCATCTTCCCCCTCCCTCTTAATTAATTTAATAAAAAAAGTACAAACACCAACTCATGATCATTTATTGGGTGCATTATTTACTCATAAAAACAAACTAATTATCAATTAAATTTTCATATATATACATTTATAATTATATTTTGTTAATTTATAATAATAACTTATAGATGAGACTGAAATGGACGGAATCCACGAAAATGTGTTTAACAAGAAAAAAGGGAAAGAAAAGAAACATGAGGAGAGAGAAAAGGGTGTATTAGTATACCTACTTTTTTCACTCGGCTGCGGTATTTCCATTAATGCCCTTCTTGTTGGATGACTTGGTCATAATTCTTATCGGTGCCGTTCCTTCACTCTTAAAAACTGCGTGTGAGTGTGTGAGGGAGTACAGTCCCTGTGTTCCGTTGCGTTGTGAAGGGTGCGAGCAATATCGATGGCAAAGATATCACAGAAAAAGGTGAATTCCAAGAACTCTGCAAACACAAACAACACAGCCACACAGTCCAAGACGAAGCGATCCCGCAAAAGCATCCCAAGAGACTCTCCTCCACAACGAAGCTCCGCCTATCGTGGTGTCACCAGGTCATTCATACATATATATATACACTCTTTCATTCATTTCATTTTCTTTTACCCATTTTAACTTTACTCAAATAATTTCTCAATTAATCACTGTGTCTGTCATTCACTCTGAATATATATGGTTTTACATGTGTAGGCATCGTTGGACGGGTCGATATGAAGCTCATCTCTGGGATAAGAATTGCTGGAATGAATCACAGAGCAAGAAAGGAAGACAAGGTTTATTTTATTTTCTCTTCTTTTAAATTAAATGATCATTTTATTTTCTCTTCTTTTAAATTAAATGATCCATCATCGTCATCAAGTTTAATTGAATTTATTTTATTTGATTATTTTTTCTAACTTAATGATATATACGTCTTGTCAAACTCGAATCGTGATGTGCGGAAATCAAATACTGGATACAGTGTATCTAGGTAAATTTTGTGAATCTCCTCTCATAAAAAATGTCTATATTATTGTTTTTGGTATTTCGGTTTGGGAGGTTAGTGGATCACTGAAATAGGGCATATTAATAAACGGCAACAAAATTGGGTTTGTTAGGAGCATATGATGATGAAGAAGCTGCAGCACGTGCCTATGACTTGGCAGCATTGAAGTACTGGGGCCAACACACAATCCTCAATTTTCCTGTAAAATTTTTCTCCTCTCTCTTTTTCTTTTCCATTACACTTCAAGTTGATCAAATAAATGTTCATTTTATTGATTATTGTATTAATTCATCGTTATGTATTAATTATAGTTATCAAATTATCAACAAGAGCTCAACGAGATGGAGGGTCAATCAAAAGAAGAATACATTGGATCCTTAAGAAGGTTTTTAGTTAGTTATAAAATGTAATTTAGAGCATACGAATATATATATATATATATGAATATTAATTTTCATGATCGCAGAAAAAGCAGTGGGTTCTCTCGAGGAGTCTCAAAATACAGAGGCGTAGCAAGGTGCGTATGATATTTCTAAAGAATTATCTGTCTTTAATTTCTTTATATACTGAGTACAAATAATTTTGTAATTATTAGTTTTGAAATAAAACTTAATTAATTTTTAGTCTTTATTAATATAATTAGTCAATTGGTACATGTATTTTCGTCATTTGGCTTCTTGCTAGCCACTAGTTCGGTTATATATTAATGACGGACGAACATTAAAGAAGGCTGTATATATAGATATACAAACATGGTGGTCATTGATGACAAATGGGCAATTCAATTTCCATGACATCTGTATATAACTAAAAAGGACGCTTGTTAATTCGTTGTGAAATTTACCGTTTTGTGTGTAAATAAGAAAAATTAATAAAATGGGTGAAAACTCAAAATGTGTAGACATCATCACAATGGAAGATGGGAGGCTCGGATTGGAAGAGTCTTCGGCAACAAATATTTATACCTTGGAACTTACGGTAATTTCCTAGTTTGACTTTCTATAAATGCCATAAGTACCATGTCACATTAATTATGATTTATGTCACCTCCCCTTTTGCTCTACCTTTTGTTTCCTTACTTCTGGAATTAATAATCGGTGATGCTATTATGTAGTTAAATACAGCAACATGCTAAAAACAAATTGCGCAATTTAAATCTAAAAAAAAAAAAGGTATTTGAAATATATAATTATAAGAATGGTGCTCTTAATTTCTCTTTAATCTAGTCACTCACCGTACTTGTGCCTTTGATTTTATCCCTATGCTTAGATCGATATTCATTTTTTAAAATTTTGGAGACACTAAAAACCTTACAAAACAGTCCCTTTCACTGTATTTAATACACCATTCTTCCTATTTTTTTAACCGCAATATGGCCTTTCTTCTTGGATGCACACCATAATTCATATTTATGACACATGGCAAGAGTAAATAAATAAAATCACATAGTTCACATCCACAGCTTGAAGCTACGAATACATAAATTTCTATATAGTAGAAATTATAGGCTAGCCTTTAGGGCTCCTTTAAAGAAACTATATTGAGAAAATAAAAAAAGGAAACAAATAAATTAATTAAAAATATGTAAATACAAACACACGCTCAAGGTTTTCAATTAAGTGTATAATTGACTATGCATTAGAATATTGTCCTACAGGTCAAGAAAATAGGACAAGAAATATAGGTCAAAATTTATAATTAATCAAATCCAGTTGGTTGAATGTGGATCACCAAACCTCAACTACTTAGTAAAGCTATTTATGTATGATCTCATTCTTTGGAAGTCTTTTCAGAAACTGTAAACAAAGTTTCAAACTTTAATTTCCACCGAAATCTGCATGCAAAATTAATTAACTAATTAATTAAATTATATTTATCCTCTTGCATTATTTGCTTGCCATTTTTTGTGGACACAGCAACACAAGAAGAAGCAGCCACGGCATACGATATGGCAGCCATAGAGTATCGAGGACTTAACGCCGTTACAAATTTTGATCTCAGCCGTTACATGAAATGGCTACGTCCAAAAGCCCAAGACAGCCATGAAAACCTTGATCATAATAATCATAACTCTGAGTCTGAACCCAGCCCTATTAATAATAACTCTGAATGTAACTCCGGCGACGACACAACGGCGGATCCACGGCGATCCGGTGGCATCGGCGGCGCTGGATCGACATCATCTGCACTAGGACTTCTCTTGCAATCGTCGAAGTTCAAGGAAATGTTAGAGAGGACTACTTCAGATGCAGATCATTATCCTGCAACGGCATCTACAGAATCAAATCCTCCTCGTCGTTCCTTCCCTGAAGATATTCAAACATTCTTTGATTGCGAAGACTCAGGAAGCTACACAGACACTGATGACATAATATTTGGTGATTTGAGCTCAATTTCTGCTCCAATTTTTCATTATGAGCTTGATGCTTAGGAAAAAAAAAAGTTACTACATATATATATGTTATATATGTTTATTGTGTAATACATTGGGTTTATAAGGGTAATCATGCTTCAGCTAAAAGAATTAAAGAAAATGGTAAGGCTAAAAAAATTAGAGAGTGGAAGATTCTTTAAAGGGTTCTACACTTTTTCCCCCCTTCTTGTATAAGTTTATGAGAAGAAGAGAATTTGGTTTTTTTTTTTTTTTTTTATATAGGTTTATATGTTCTGATTGTATTAGTCATTTCTTGAATTTACAGTCTTTCCTTATATTTTCTCCTTATATATGTTACTTTAAAAATATTTACTTTAATAGAACTGAAAAGTTCAGTATTATTGTGATTCATATTTTAATAAATAATTAATTATCACATAAAATTTAAAAGCTAATTCAATTATTCAAAAATAAACCATATGTGATTTTTATCAAAAAAATAAATTAAAATACATATAAAAAATTAATAAATATATAATTCTATTATATATTCTCTCTTATTAAAAAAAAAAGGAAACAGAGAAACAGATATACTTTTATCTTTAAAATTTAATGTGCATCTTAAATGGGATATTCACAGTGTAAAAGAAAAATTGATACACAAACACAATAATTAAACATAAGTATAAAATCGATTATTTGTATTAATATTACTTCTTTAATTTTGTGTTATAAATTAACATGTAAAATCTTCCTCTGCAAACATGTCTTCGCAAATCGCAACCATTAAAAAAAATGTAAATAAAATATTTTGGCAAAAGAAAATATCTATATTGAAAAACAAAAGTTGTAATTATTAACTACATATCTAAAGAACAAGTCCTCGGAATAATAATATCTAGAGAGAGATGAGACGGTAAGAAAGAACAATTAGGGATGGAAAGATTTAACTAACAACCAAAAAGAGAAAGTGGATGCCATAATGGGTGGCTCGATCTCTCACTCTCGAAGAGAAAGAAGAAAAAGATAATAATAATAAAGGAAAGCTTATGTGAAATGAAATTGAATTACTGCCACAATAAGTGAGACTACTGTTCAGTACCCCACAAACACAGAAGTCAAAAGTCATTTGGCAGCGACCATGTGTCCTGGTTGGCTAAAAATTGAGAGGTCACATAATCGCCCATGCTCACAAATATTGCAGCCTAGATGTCTATTTAATATATATATATTAATATTATGATAATTTTGAGATTTATTATTATTATTTTTAAAATTATATATTTTATAAAATCAAATATATATGTGATGTAAAGATAGGAAAGAAAAAAAAGTGAAGTCGTGAAAAACATGTAGGTTAGTAGATGAATTGATACCCATAAAAAAAAAAAAAGAGTATTGCATGAAATAAATTATTCAGAATCCTATCTAAACAAGTTAATAGGTCAAATTAATTTGAGCCACTTATGATTATTACAATGTGATCCACAACCTCGATCCAGTCTTACAACGTGATATCACATAGTGAGTCTATGAGAGGAGACCTTGAATGACATGGTCGATTCAACAACATATGGTATAGGGGGTTTGTTGATAACCCTAACTTATTATTTTGGGACAAGGTAGAATTTTAAATGTATCAATTTACTATTTGAGAATGTGGGATTATTCCACCTTTTGCTCCATTCAAGACGGGGCTCTTGAATTGACTGTCGGTCTGGCCAACCCAATTAACTCAAAAAACCTATGTTACTCTCCATGGATTCCAAGAGTTGTGCGAAATGGCATGTTGTCTTCTACTAACAAATGTCTTCTTTTACTTCTGCTAACAAATGGAGTTCATTGGAACTTTTGAGACACTTGGAAGAGATCATGTGGTAGACTTGGCTTATGAAATGTGATCTAGAGTGTAAAAAGAGTTCCTTGAGACTAGAAACCTCAAATGTGTTATCTGTTGTAGTATAACCCAGATGTAGCATTTTGTATGGTAAGACACATACTTAATACTTAGGTAGCCACTTTTGGTATTAATGCTCATGCTTTATTTATGGTATTTTATGTTCTTATTTTAAGCTATGTTTATTAAAATTTTATTGATATAAAATTTGGGAAAAGTGTGGTTGTCACTAAATTGTTTAAGGATTTTTTTTGTGTGACGGAAATCCATTACAATTTTTTTAAAAAAATTTCTCATCACAAATTAATGACACTTCACTGATTAGTGATAAATATGCTAGTCCATAATTAATTATTTTATACTTTTTTATGGACAGATTTAATAACAAAATTTTATCACTAATTTGTCACAAAAATTTTAAAAAAATTCAAAATATCACAATTATGATGAATATTTGTCACAAAATAGTGACTGCATTAAGTCTATCACTATATTTAGTGTCAAACACCCTTGTTTATCACCAGATTTTTTTGACAAACGATAGTGTTAGTCACAAACATTTGGTGATGGACAAGGTATCTATTAAAAAAATTTAATGACAGCTAAAGTAGTGACAAATTTTATGATGACATTGTCTATCAATCAATGTTAAATTAGTGACAAATTTTTATGATAATTTGTCACAAAATCAAATTTTTTTAGTAGTGGATTTCAAGTGTGCAAGGTAGTTTGGATACCTTGCACTTTTGAATTAACCCAAGCCTTAGGTGTCAGAGCCATTAATGAAGCAAGAAGAGCATACCCTTCCTCATTGATTGTAAGGTGATCCTCCTATATATTAAGAATTTTATATTGGGCATAGTTGAATGACTTGTGACAAGTATACTAATCAATGAATACTAATAAGTATGTCAAGCAAGGCCTGACATAGAGTGAAGTAAATCCTTGCCTTTGATTGCTTGTCCTAATGAACACTTAACCTTCTCCACTGATGAAGACATTTTAGCAGACTCACGAGAACCTTTTGTTTTTAAATGAAAATATACTTCATTCAAAAGACGAGCCCATAAATACGAGTTGATACAAAGAATCTATAGGAGACAAGCCAAAACAAACAAAAAAGATCATGAAAAATACCAGAGAGGCCCTTCTAAGTTAAAGAAAGACTCTAAGCAACACACTTAGAGAGGAAAATAAAAGGACATGCTTCTAACTTGGACATCTCCTAAAGATACTAGAATCTTTAAAGGCCCAATTTGAGTTATTAGGGACCAACCCTAGTTGGCTAGGAGGGAGAGGTTGAGAGCCAATTTGGTGACCAAATCTATTACCTCGTTGGCTTCTTGATTGATCCAATGGTTAGAGAAAAAGGGAAGAGCATCCCAAATTTTCAAGATAGGACAAAGGATCAGCTCTATCTCCTAAGGAATTGAAACCCCATGGAAGCACTGGGCTAGCTGCTTGCTATATGATCCATTGCCTCTTTTGTAGCTAGAGGTTTTGCTTACAAGGTTGAAAGTAAGGGATTCTTGTTAATGAGCCCATGATTAGAAATCCATTATCGTCTCCTAGGATAATAGAAACTACCCCTATATTATTCTTCAAGTTAGTAGCAACATTTATATTGACTTTGGTGAAGCCTATTGGGGGGGGGGGTGGGGGGAGAGAGAAGAGACCAAATTGAGAGCATACTTAATGTGTGAATAAGGCTTTGGGTCTCTTGTTAGTTTGCTATCCAAAACTCTGAAAAGTTAGATTTAACTTTTAACACAGTTTTTAAAGAGTTAGCTGCCTCCTGGTTAAACACTTTCTCATTCCTTGCTTTTCAAATGGCTCAAAGGACATTAAAATTCTGAGCTATAATTGTTGCTGGGTTAAAGTCTTTTTCATCAAGTCAATTGAAGCTTTCTTCTAGCCATTGAGAGAAACTTCTTGATCTATTCTCGTTTAAAGCCCCTTGTAGGCTTGAGCCAAATTATACCGGTCTAACTTATTTACAATGGAGGAAGAGATGCATAAAGTCTTTAGTCTCTAAACCAAAAATTGGACAAAGAGGGTCACTCCTTATCTTACGTTTATACAAGTTTGCTTTAGTAGGTAACACTTCTTTACATGCTCTTCACATAAAAGATTTGATTTTGGGCTGAACTTTAGCACTCCAGAAGGAGGGGTGATAATCATGTGAAGCTCTAGTACCCTTTAGACTAGTTTCCATCTTTTCCTAGGCTTTAAAGTACCCTATTTTCACTATATAACTGTCATTCCTAGTGGGCCAAAAGCACTTGTCAAGGGCGAAACCCTGGAGAATAGGTACTGTCATCGAAAGTTAGCCAAATGTTTAGGAAGGAACTACACTAACTTCCTTTTTGTCCCATTTCCTATCCCCCTCCTTAAAAAGGTCATTAACCGTAAAAAATATTTGGTACACGGTTTAAAATTTTTTTATAGGAATAGGAGGTCAAGAATATTGTATTCCTCCATTTAGTACACGAATTAAAAAAATTTTTTAAAGATATTATATTCCTAAGAATAGAGTATTCTTATACTTTTGTAAATTTTTTTTTTTATCTAAGGGAATAAGAATCTTGTATTTTCATGGCATGAAAATATTTTTTAAAATATTTCTAAGATTGTTTTAAGTAAACAAAACATGTTTTTTAATTTTTTTGGCAATCATATTCCCACGAGTGCAATTCCTAAAAATAAAAAATTTATTCGTATACTAAACGTTCCCTTAAGGTTTTGGGAGTGGTCATATATTACCCAAACTTTTTCACCATTGGGTAGCCACCTATCCCTCCAAACATTGATAAGTTGACCACTACCAACTTGCCACTTTTTATGTCTCTAAACAAAATTCGTTCTAGTTAAAATACTGGACTAGCCTCATAAGCATCTCCTTGGCTTTTTTTACATTCCAGATAGAGGTAGAAAGGAAGTATACGCCCTTAAGAATTTGGGCCCACAACACCTCAAGGGATTTTTCTAGCCTCAAAACCTGATTAGCTAAAAAGGCTAAGTTCTGGCATTGAAAATCCTTCAAACTAATCCCCCCCCTTTGTGCTTACTCTTTGCTAAATATCTCCATCTTACCTAATGAATGAATTTTTCACTTTTGCCTTGACTCCACCAAAATCTTGTGACTATGGCTAAGCATTTGGAGCAGAAAGCTTTAGAAAGTTTAATAATAGACATGGATAAAAAGGGATTGATTGAACTACTGCCTTAATTAGAGTTTCCTTTCTTGCAAAAGAAAGTGCATTTTCTTTCCACCATTGAAGTTTGTTCCACACACTATCTTTGATCTAAGATAGCATATGACTACAAGACCTATCCCATTCACTAGGAAGGCCTAGGTATTTTGAGAGGGAGTCCCACAATAAGAAGTTGAAGATGTTAGCAATCTCAGCTCGCGCATTTGGTTCAACACCTTTACTAAAAGCAACCCTAACTGCTTTAAGTTTATATATTGACCAGAGGATATTGAATACTCATTAAGGATGCCTAGGATTACAAACATTTCTTCCTTAGATGCTTTAGAGAAAATCATTGCATCATTAGCAAACAGAAGATGTGAGATGGACAGAGCATTCCTAGCCAATTAGGTACTTGAAATCTTGCCTTCTACTTTAGCTTTTGAGAGATGGAGAGTAGGAACCACTGTAGCAAGAATGAAAAGATAAGGAGATAAGGGATCTCCTTGTCTTATCCCCCTTTGAGGAGTGAAAGAGTTACTAACTTCACCATTGAATTTGATTTGATAAGAAATTGAAGAAACACAAACTATGACTAGCTTCACCTAATCTTCTACAAAACCAAAAGCCAGAAATTCTCTCCCCAAGAAGTCCTATTCTAGGCAGTTATAGGCTTTATTCATGTCCAGCTTCAACGCCACTACTCCCCTTCCTTTTGATTTATCATTCTTGAGAAAGTCAAAGATTTCTTGGGCAATCAAAATATTGTCTTGTATCTACCTTTCCTACATAAAAGAACTTTAATTTTGAGAAATTAAGTTACTAAGAAAAGGTCTCATACGATTAGCTAGCACTTTGGATATAATTTTATACATAAAAGTGGAAACAACTAATTAGCCATAATTTTCCCACCTCTTTAGCATTAGGAATTTTAGGAATAAAAGTTATCACTGTCTCATTGATTTCTCTAAAGATTGTATAAGTAATAAAGAAATCCTTAATTGCTTTGCACACAACCTCTTGAATTGTTTCCAAGTGCTTTTGATAAAAAATCCTATTGAGCTTGTCAGCCCCTGGTGCTTTATGGGCCCTCCAAATTGAAAACAACTCCTTTGATCTCCAAATCAGTTATTGGTCTAAGCAGGGTCTTGTTAATTTCTTCTATTACTTTTTTAGGAACAATACTCATAATTCTATCAATATCTTGAGCCCTAAAAGAAGAAAAAAGGTTTGCATAAAATCTAGTAAAGGTATCTTTGATAATTGCAGGTTCCTTCAGCCACTCATCATTCTGTATATTAATCCACGAGAAACTCGAACCATTAATGAAGTCTCTTCTTCCTCTTCCTCTTGATAAGTGAGGATAGTAAACCTTCTCACTAATTCACAAAGAGGGGCTTCCTTAACAAGCGAAGACTCATCCAAGTCTACATTATGGGCTAGAGGAGCATGGTCATTGGAAACATAATAAATCCAAATAGAAGTGAAGAAGTGCTACCTAAGTGAAGAAGCACCCAAGTGTTTGGACACACACAAAGTAAAATTTGCACAAAATAAAAAAAGGCCTTAACAACTCATGACCTTTGGTAATTGCTTAGCTCCTTGCCATATAAGCAATACATGTATCCCCTAACTTTGAATAACCATTACATCATGTTTCCTTGCTTATAATGAGGGGTTTTTCAACTACCCTAGGTATGCAATTTAGCACTATTTTACTCATTATACTTTCTTGCTGCCATGACTAATTTTAACATTTGAGATGCATATACGATCTCTCATGTACATTTTTGTAAGTCTTGACTATTTACTCGACAAGATCTAAGCTTCCACTCACCAAAAATTAAAAACTTGAAACTATTTAAATGTTATTTTATTCTTTTGTGGTTTAAAATTATTTTATAAAATTAATTTTGAGAATTCATACTAATCTTATTTTTATATATTTATTTATATGATATTAATAAAAAACTTATTTTTTATGTTTTTCATGTTTCAAAAATTGGAAGTAAAAATATTTCTTAATTATTCTATATTTTCTGTTTTCAAAATATATATGTTATTTTTTTTTGTCAAAAACAATTATTTAAACAAATTTTTTTTATTTTTTATTTTTAAAAACCAAAAGTAATTTTTAGAAACTATTACCAAATAGGTCCTTGTTCATCAATTATTTATTAAAGTATCTTCTAGAGTCAAAGAAATACTTATCCTCATTCGGGGGAGGTATATTTGTTTGATATAGAGAACAATTGAGGAGGTCAATCTCAGTGAATAAAATGAGAATTTATTTTTCTTAATTTTTTATAAGTATTATCTTTTTAGATGAAAAAATTATATTTTAAATATTATTAAATACTAAATATAAATATAAATATATTTTTTAATAAAAATAAAAATAAAAATTTATATATTATAAAAAATTAATTTATTTAATCTCTTTTATTAAGTTCAATATGTGAGAATTTACCGTTTGAAAACTATAAAAAAAAAATATTTCCTGACGTACAAAGATAAAGTTAATAGATAGGTGTGGGGTTAAACGAGTGGCCTATGATATCTGCTTGTATCAGAGCTCCGTCATCGTCGCCAATCGCCAATCGCCAATCGCCAATCGCCATGAGGTCCCAATATAAACGCAGTGAACGAGAATCGATGTTGGCCACCACACTCTCTTCATCTTGCTCTATCCTTTCAAGCAAAGATGGCCACTCTCTCGCTCGCTTTTTCTAGCTCGATTCTCACGCTTCCGGCCTCAAGTCCCAGAATCAGAGTGTCGGCAATGGCCTCTTCCTTCACCACCACCACAAAGGTAGCTCCTGCCGTGATCGTCGGCGGCGGAAGGGTCGGAAGGGCCTTACAAGACATGGGCTCCGGTGAAGACCTACTGGTGAAGAGAGGAGATCCTGTGCCGCTCCATTTTGAAGGTCCTATCTTGGTCTGCACCAGGAACGATGATCTCGAAGCGGTGCTTCAAGCTACTCCACGTTCTAGATGGAGAGGTAACCACTTGCTTGTTGTTAATTTGAGTTATTCCTAGTTCAATTGCTGATTTAATTTAATCATTCATGCTTATGGTTCGGCATTGGTTTGATTTTCTGGGTGGAGTCTATGAACAAGTCCTCTGAATTGTATTGTAATGTTGAACAGAGTAGTATGAGGTTTTCAGGACGGCTTAGCTGATGCTAGAATTTCTACAATTTTTTTGAAATTTTGTTAAAGTGCTCGATATTTATAACATGAAATACTCGAATTTCACAAATTTATCACTGTAGTATTATATATATATATATATATATATATATATAAATTTTTACTTATGTACTATGTGGTTGATTTGCTACTTCTTCAACATTAGAAGTCTCTTCGCCTTTATTGTTTCTTGTGGTTCATTGGTAATTGAGCTAGTAATGAATTATTGAAAATGTAGCAGATTTGGTGTTTTTCCAGAATGGAATGCTGGAGCCATGGCTTGAAAGTAAAGGTTTAAATGATGCGAACCAAGTATTGGCATATTTCGCAGTGTCAAAACTTGGAGAAGCCCCCGTTGATGGTAAGACTGATAGCAATCCTGAAGGGCTTACAGCTGCTTGTGGGAAGTGGGCATCTATTGTGGCTGAAAGACTGCATGCTGGAGGTCTCTCTTGCAAGGTATTAATAATATTTTACAAAATTTGTTATTGGAATATCTTCTTTTGAAGATTTGCATGTTTTCGTTAGGATGTTTTTTTTTCTCTTGGTTTTGCTTCTATTATTTTTCTTTTATTTTTCTTTATTAGCTAAAATTATAAGTCAAAGGGACAGTTTTTCATGCAGAATTGTCAAAAGGAGATATTACAATGCAACTGATAATTTGTCACATGCTGATCTGTGTAAAAAAAGCCAGGTTCTGGAAAAGGAAGCATTTCAAAAGCAGATGTTAGAGAAGCTAATATGGATTTGTTCATTCATGCTTGTTGGAAAACGTCATGGAGGGGTGTCTATAGGTGCTGTGGAAAAAGAATTCCGCTCTGAGGTAAGTTTTGCAATTTACAGTTTCTCCTGGTCACTCTGCTTATTACGTCAATTAACAGCTCGAAATTGCACTCTAGTACTCCGTACAGATATGGGTACGGGATACGGTAAATTTTTATTTTTATTTTTTATATATAGAATTTGGGTATGGAAATATATACTATATAAATAAAGAAGATTTTATAATATATGACAATTTTTACAACATAAAAAATGTATAATGAACTTTCTATGATATATAATCAATCAAAATAGTAATTCATGTTTTGTAATGTTCTCAAAGTTCATATTTATAATTTACTCAATATGTATCCAAACTAAACTTTTCAAAAAATAATATATATGACACTTATTTTTAGAGTATCCAAGAGTCCCAAAAAAATACTGTTATTGGATACTTATCCGGTATGAATATGGCTTGAATATAGATTCAGTATCTGTACTTCATAGCACTGTATTTTTATAAGGAGCTATGGCTGGAAGAGGATATTATTACATCATCTATGGACCTCCTACTGTCCACAATTAGTGGAGTGCTCTTTTCTTTATTTTAGTTTGAAGCTATTTTTATTGCTGACCGCCGAGGCATGAGCATATGGATTTTGCTTGTGACTTGATTGTGAAGGATATGCTACATACCAGTCATGTGGAATCCTTCTGGGATGTCGAGATGCAATGATTAACTTCTCTTCAGGTGAAAAGGTAAAATAAGAAGGAAAAAAAATAAAAAAGAATAAATGACGAAAGGTACATTTTATCATTATAGCAAATTCAATTTCAGTATGAAAGTAGAATTATGAATGAAAAGGTAAATGATTTCAGGTTTGGTTGAAATCAGGTTTTAATGGAATAAGTTCAACCTTCCATTTATTGGCTGGGCTTGATTTGAGGGATGAATCCTTGATTCATTTTAAGATGAGTTTGTCCAAGAAGCATGTCCTTATAATGCACCGTATATTATACACTGAAATCAAAGAACTGTGATTTATGGTTCAAGTGACACCTTTTTTAGAGTCCTCATAATGCACCGTATATTATACACTGAAATCAAAGAACTATGAATTATGGTTCAAGTAACACCTTTTTTAGACATAAGTATGAGGGTCCCGATATACTTGGATTCGATTCCTGCCTTGTCTTTTTTTTTTAATATATATATATAAAGAAAAAAGACCTGTGAATGAAGAGATGGACTATGTTTTGCAGTCAAATTGGGCATAAAATGGAGGGCAAAAGGAAATATATATATATTATATATAGGAACAAAATTTTAACTTCTACGGATAATGAATTATCTGTGAGTCACTGAGACTGACTGATCTTTGTACTTTCAGGTGTCAATACTTATAGTAGAACTAGCGTCAGCAGCTGAAAGAGAAAAGGGTTTAATATTTGAAGAAGGCATGGTAGAGCGGTTATGTGCGTATTCCCGATCTGTTGCCCACTTTCCGACAGCAGTTAAGGAGGTAAAAGGATACAACTTAGTATTATATAATTTAGGAACACATTGTGATCAACTTCTTATCGATTTGTTTGCTATGCTTACAGTTCAAATGGAGAAATGGATGGTTCTATTCTATCTCTGAGAAAGCACTGGCGCAAGGAAAACCCGACCCGTGTCCCTTGCATACCCAATGGCTAAAAGAGTTAAAGATTGTGTAGAGCTTCAGCCTTGTGCTCTCATGTATCCTCTGCTTTGCCAGCTTTTAGGGATAGGAGTTGTTAATATAGTCGGAATATTAATTTGCTTCCACCATATCATTTCGCAGAAAATAGCTGTAGCTGCACTATTTAACTCTAATATTAAACTACCGTATTTGTGGAGGAATATTAGTGTTGCAGTGGCTATGTCTGGATGTGGACCATGAAATAAAATGTGGAATTATTATTAAACCTATCTACATTGTTGTTAGTATATGGTTTTTTGTTCCCTGATTCAGAGGTTAGTATATGGGTTTTTGGTGTTGAGGATATGCCACGTATTTCTCTTTTAAGCACCCTGTAAATAAGAGGGTTCAAGAGACTGAATAGTCAGTATTTCCTATTTCTGATTATTTCATACATGTACATTTTTATTTAGATAAATTACATTTATCTCATTTAACAAATAGAAATTACATTATTTTCTCTTTTTATATATTGTTGAAATCAAAAGATTTGTTATGCTCACCTTCATTGATATAAAGATAACTTTTATTTATTTTAATTACAATACCTTCATAATTTATATGTAAAATAAAAAATATTCAATATGCAATGTTTTGTCACAAATATTAAATATGCATATAATTAATATAAAACAGTCATTTTTTTGAAAAATACAGAATAAATTAAGTTTAAACTATATTAATAATTTTATCCTTAAAATTTAAACTATTTAACTCTTTAGTCTTTCAATTTAAAATCATATGAATTAGTTCTTACAAATAAATTTTAAACTAATCATAATATAATCTTTTTGTTATTTAAACAAGGATTAAAACTAATTTTTTTTCTTAACTTTATATGAGATTTTAATTTCATTTCTTTTTTTTGTTTATTTCAATTTTATATTTTATCTTTATTAATTGATATAATTTTTTTTAAATGTTGTTAGTCTTATTTAAAATTTAAATAAAATTAATTTAATCAAAACATAATTGAAACTTAGATGAGGTTCAAATACTTCAAAAAATTTTTAAAATTTTGAGTATCCAAAACAAAAAAATTAAAAATTTTAAAAACATTTAATTAAACACTAATTTAATAATCATTTTAATCTTATATAAACGCTTGTACTAGCTTATCTATAAAAAAAATAGTTTTATGAGCATTTTAGTAATATATATAACATTTCGTAAAATGAAATTTACATCAATTAATAAAAATAAAAATAAATAAAATTAAAATTAAAAATATATAATAAGGGATAGAATTGAAACCTCTTGAAAGGTAAAAAATTAGTTTTGGCCTCTAAACAAAGTTAACAGTTTAGTCATTAGAGGTGTGTCCTCTAAATAAATCGGAATTGATCGTTGGTTTTTTTTTTCCTCCCGAAAAGGAAGCTGTACAGGAAAATAGGAAAGATACAAGAAAACAAGAAACACGATTCTAAACAAATAACGAAGTTCTTCAATTCCTATTTCATATATTAGAGAAACGCCTCTAAAAAGGGAAGCCAAAGACGTTCCTATCCTCGAACCATTTACAGTTTACATACACTCAGTCAATCTTTTAATAACTCTATCTTTCCAACTAGAATCACAAAAAAAAAAAAAAAAGAAGCACATGCCACAGAATTTTGACATCTTTATCAAGTTCCACGCCTTTAAACTTGAAGAAACGAATCCAAGTTCTTGGAGCACATCCAATAGTCCAAAAATGCCAAACAGATTATTCCTTGATATATATATTTTTAAACCATTGGCCTGACTTCTCATCACAGTAATAAATGAGAACTAGCGTTCAATAAATACAACTGTTTCACATAACTTTAAAGACCATGTAAAAAGCCTAGGACCAGTTCTTTATTTTCCTCGTGAATCAAAGGACAGCAGAAGTTCCTATAAAAGCACAAGCATTAAACTATTTTCTAGTAAGAGGTGGCGTGAGATACAAATTAACAACCACATATCCATGGAATAAATTTTCCTGAAGGACCCAATTATGATGGCTGGCATGCAATGTCTATGGCCTTGGTTCCTCTGCCTTTACTCCATTATTTGTTTGGCAATGGGAAAGGAGGGAACTATGTCAACAGGTACCTAAAAGACACAAAATAGACGATTAGTAACGTGCAGTATTTAAATCGCAGTTTTTCAGTTTCTTAATGTACATGTAACCTTGAAGCCCAGGTATTTATCTAACAACTCTCTCTAGCTTACCCAATATTGCTAGGTACAGAAAAAGCAAAGTAGCCATCATGAGGACGTTTACTATAATATTATTATTCCTTCTAATAAAAGACTGAATTTAATTACAAGGATTGTATATCCTTTTTTGATACTCGACTAACATGAACTGATGTCAAGTGAGACAACATCGTGATAACTTTATTTGTATTGCTAGTTTAATTTCCAGATCCCTATGAAATGTACTTCTCCTGGTCTAGACTCTAGATAGGCTAGGCTCCTAGATTTGGTTGATTGGATGAGCTTATGTGTGATGGACATTACTCCGTTAAAATTTTATCTTGTAGATGTCGATGGTGAATAGGTGTATACTAACATACTTTTGGTAATCAAGGGCTCTGCGGGATGGTAAGATACTTTTAATAATTCAATAATGAACTAAAATTCAAATTTGGTAATAAAAGGACAAGGCATATACTTCATGAGTTTAAAAAGACATGGTGTCATGTGCAAATGCCAAAGACAACAGTCTATTTTATTCATGATGTTAAAATGACAGAGTACTATGGTTACCTGAACATGCTCCAACTTTTTCAAAGCAACTTTCAGTGGTTCTGTGAGTACCACGTATTTCTGAAGAAGCAAACCGGCAGCCTCTTTGTCACCTTTGGCTTGTATGGTGAGAATCTCCCTGCTCAGACTTTCAACTGCACCTTCAATCTTTGACGAAGTAAAATATAATTATGGCACCAATTTATCCAACTGTCATATGAACTCGACAGAGAAGGACAGACAGACAGAGAATTTGAGCCAATTATACCTTGGAAAAATCGACTGAAAATGTGTCATCAGTATGCAAGATAAAGGCCCCTTTCTCATATAACCAGTTGAACTGCAATGCTTGTCCTTTTCTAACAAAATGCGATAAAATCAGTTGCTGGATGACAGCAATAGACAGAAGATGGAAAACAGTGTATGATAAGCTCACCCATGAGCTTCCTCTAAACCAAAACGTACTGAGCGGAAACATCCCGCAAGAAAAGAAACATACATGGACTTCAACAAACTCTTGGAAATCAAGTCCTGGTACTCTCAGACAATCAAGCCATTAAACTAGCATTAGTTGTAACCCACGTAAATTTCCTAATCACCATAAGCAATTATTGAATTCACAAGTGAACTTAGAAATACTAGGCACAAAGTGCATATATTGCAATGACAGAAGACAGGATCCTATGGCCTTAAAGACCATATGCACTTATTATGTATTACCAAAGTCAATGTAAGCCATCACATGGAGTTCATTGTTCCAAACTTTGATTTGGTAAAGCATAGACTGAGCTTGAGAAATTCACTGACAAGTGAGACTAAGTAAAGAATAAAATGAATCAATCCCAAGGTTTTCATAAACTTGCACTACCTTAAATTCTATACCTTAATATTCTAGGAAAGAATTAAATTATCCAGCTAGTCTGCAAGACAAATTAGTATTAAGAGAAAATTCATACTGATTGGTAAATCCTTAAATGAAGAAGACACTTCAGATTTCAGAAGCTCTGATCAGAACAAGTCATATGCATAAACCATTGCCAATTAGATACTTGTCCAGGGTTTCCACTTTACAGTCAACCTGAATATGTTCAGGACACACGCATGGTAGATTAATAACTAACCTGGTAGATTAAGAACCTCAATGCCCAGAGACCAACTATATCAGCTTTTGCTTCTTCCAAAGCTGAATGGAATTCTTGCAATTCCTGTATCAAAAGAAAGAAGCAATTACACACTAGTTAAAATGGTAATCAAAATAGAATGATGTGACGCATAAAATTGTAACTTTCTGAATTGTCACACTTCAATTTTTAGCTATTGACGAATTAATATTATTTAGTGAATGTGCCCATTTCCTCTATCATCACCTCCACACCTTTTTTCTCTACTCTTTCTCCGCCATCCTGTCCCTTTCTCTATTTTATTCACTGGTTTGACATCACTAAGTTCAATAAACTGTTAAAATACCGTCAGAAATGAAAACCTGCTGTTTGAATATAATTATTACATCCTGATTTACTGTTAAATAGCTTTTTTCTGATGAAAACCACAGTTGATTTGACTTCTAAAAGAGAGGAAAAAAAGAGAAGATAATCTATACTACACCAAAAGGCCAAAGCCGGGTAGGAATTTTATGTAGCACTAAATGTATTGCTAATTGCCATTATTAACAACATCATTAAGCAACTGAGTTAACTGTAAAGTTTTGAAATTTACAAAAATTTCTCAAACTATACAAATCATGTAACTGACCAATCGCACTGTAGACTTCTGACCATTTGGAAGTATTATGGTATGAGGTCCAATCCCGTGGCAGCATTCATGGCAAATTGTATGGGTAAAAAATGATTTAAAATCTACAAGTTCTTGCTGTTCCTTTGCAATACAGACATCAGCTATGGGCAGAAGAATTTGCTTAAACCTGGTTATAATTGGCAGCAGGTTTTACAAAAATTATCCCTTTTAAAGAAATTAGCAACAAAAGAGATCCGTTCATTTTGTAACTTGAACAAACTAGGCATTTTAAGGTAAAAGTTTTTACTTAGCCTCTGAAACATTCTTAAGCATGACCATTGATGTTCCCCGATCATTTACTATACGCTCATCATTTGGTAGATTGAAAGCAACAGTCTGTGGTCCCTTGACATCCTGACACAGAATTCATTCAAGTAAAATTTCCAGTTTAATAATCTTCAAAACAAGGTACTGCACTAAAAGCATGCAAGAAAACAATAAAAACAGGATAGTACTTGTAGGAAAGAAAGCATAGAAATTTAGAAAGGAGAGCAGACAAAAATATTTTATGATACTTGTGCTGTTTTTTAGAATTAATAAAGATGTATTTAAAATAAATTGAAGTTATCTTGCATCATATATTCATATTGTTAATTACTCTCTTGTCATGATGTAGTGATGTACTATCACCATTCTTCATTCATCAGGTTTCTACCAAGTGCCACCCATTTAAGTTATGTTTGCCGCCAGTAATCTTGACAGAATTACTTCAAAGTCAAACATCTATGGAATATTTTAATAAGTCAGAATCATCTTTGTTCATTGGCATCTTAGAAAATGAAAAATATTAAATTATTCTTGATACCTACCCCTGCATTATATATAAGCTGGATAACACGGATAGGGGCAGCCTTTACATCTGTTGATTTGTATACACTGTCCATTGGGAGATTTTGCTCCAAAGCCTTCGGTAGCAGAATTCTTTAAGATGTTAACAGCACAAAACTTAAAAATAATAATAAAAATCTTATCTGATAAGAATTGATTGTAGCACAGAACTTGCAAATTGTCACCGAAGAGTTTCACTTGAGCTGTAGCTTCACCATCCCGGACTCCAATAAATGCTTCGAAGGTAGCCTAGAAGAATTGCAATGCAAATACTAAGTCATAAGTTAGAAGATAGTCATGTTTTTCCAAGTGAGAGACTGTTTCCACTGAGTTCACAGACTAGAAAAGCATTTAGATTTCATTATTCACTGATACTATCAAGGAATTTAGACAGTCAACCTAGCATATGGCATATGAAAGAATCACAAACACTAACAGACACTATAAGTCTACAACATAGAAAACTCTAAAGAGTTCTGGTACATTTTAAGTGTTGTGTCTGGCATGTGTTAAACGTGGATAAAGTTCTTATTTTTTGGAAGTACCCATGCTTCATAAGTTCAGATTTTCATGCTAAACAAGACGAGCCTTGAAGGAAATGACAAGAAGCAAATAGGAAGAGTAGCCGAATCCTGTAGCCTCATTCACCTCTAAAGAATATAGTCAATTTATGCATTCATCTAAATAACTAGACACAACGAACCTTTTGCAAGCTTAGATAATCTAGGTAGATAATAGTATTGTCCTAATATATTGGATAAGTTTAATAAAACTAAAAGTCACATGGGACTTTAGGAGAAGATAGTGCATGCATAGTTGTCTCAGGATTTTCCCTGTGCAAACTAAGTAAGCGAATCCCAAAAACACATTATACAAGGGTAACTTGAATTATCAAGGACCTCAACGGCGTATGGGAAGGAGAAGGATAAATCAATTTAACTTCACAAGAATCCTCAAAGTAAAAATATTGAGATTCTAGCCCATGAATATATTGTTTTTAACAACAAACTATGCCACTTGGCCCACAATAGTGATGTCCTGACACAAAATTGACATTTCATTAATGAAACGTACATTTTTGTAATGTAAATTGTCTAGATTCTTGTGAATTATCTGGCTAGTAATGACAAAGGCTTTATTCAATAGTAATATGCAATACTTGTGTGAAGCATGATCATTTTCCAATGAAAAGATCTTTTATATAGTCGTATAGTCAAGCTATGAAACCTAAATTGTCTATGCAGCACAAAACCTCAGCCATAGATTAATGTTTAGTTACTTACCTTATATCCAAAAAGTTTATCCTCATAAGTCTCATATGGCCCAATAGTAACATCCAACTTAGAGTCCTGCACCAGCAAAAAGAAGATTAACAACAATTTTATGATCTTGAAATTGGCCATAAGCTCAGAAGTAAAGTACATTGCAGCAAAAACTACAATGTACTTAAATGTAAAGAAAGCCTATTCTGCATATATAGTTTATAGCAGTAAAAGCCGAATAAAGGAAACAGTCTTCAATTAATAGGGGTCGCCCAGCCCCAGATAGAACCTTTGTAATTATTCAATGTTATGTATGGCCAATTTCTCTGTCCTAGCAACACTGATGGCTAGCAACTTAAAAAATGTGTGCAGCGTAAAGGGGGAAGAACCATGCTACTTAAGTTTCACATGGATTACTTTTGGCTCTCTGATGTGGGACTCTATTATACCACTGTAGAAGAGCCAACGTCCTTGATATTAGCACCTGCAGCAATCACTCTGGCTCACCAGGTTGCACAGGCAGAAAAATCCTAAGACTTGATTAACAGAATATAGTTCCTATGTTTATTCGAACCTCATCAGCAATTTGATCAAGTTAGAATTAACAAAGTAAATTAATAGAGTGTGTTGTCTATAAATAGATCAGATCATGTAAATCAATTAGAATAAACTTTAGCCTAGACATTAGCCTAAAGTTTAGGCTAGACATTAGGGATTGATTGTTTAATTGTATTTATTGTATTTATTATGTTTTCCTAGAATAGGTCCTCTCTTTTTGTATAAATACCCTACACTTTGCTCTCATAATACACACAGAAATTTCTCATTCTACATGGTATCAGAGTCTATTGTGATCCTCCAGTAGTATTTCCTTGGGATTGTGTTTCTTTCTAGCCCAAACACTCCATTTTTTCTTCCATTCATTATTTCCAGATCTGGTCACTCATTACTCGACCTTTTCCCGACCCCTCCTTGGAACATGTGCCCTACCACCGTGTTCTAAAGGTTTCGATCGGCCAGAAGGGGAGCTCCGTTGCCGTCGCTGTCGCCGTCACCACGAGCCGGCGCAAGACGTCACATTCGCAATCATTGACCGCCGCGGTTTCCGCCGTAGTGATCACCGTGCTGCCCTCTTCAATCTAAAACAGTGATGGCTACTACTAAGTCAGGTACTTTTTCCACCCTTATTAGTGGTGCACCTACCATTACCTTTGAAAAGTTGCATGGGCATCCAATTACAAATCTTAGTTCGCTTATGGTTTAAATGACAGGGATATTTAGAACATTTAACTAAGCGGAACATTGACATTGCTAAAATGGATAGATCAAATTGGATAAAAATTGATGCTCAACTTTGTTCCTTGTTATGACATTCTCTGGACTCTAAATTACTTCCCACATACCAGGTTTATGAAAACTATTATGATATATGAAACAAGGCAGCTTCAATATACAGTAATGATATTCGCCGCTATTATGATGTGTTATTTAACCTTGTCAATCTTAAGCATTAGGACTTGGATATTACCACATATGTGAGCAAAATTGAGGCTCTCAAACATGAGTTTAGATCTTTGATGCCTGCCATAGCCTCAACTTCTAATCAAGAAGCACAATGGGATAAATTCTTTATGGTTATGACACTAATTAACCTACGTCCTGATCTTGATGCAGTTAGAGATCAAATTTTGAGAGGTTCTAATGTTCCCACATTAGATGATGTCCTTGCCCATTTGGTGCGCATCTCTGCATCACAATCTCCGCTTATCAATATTACTATTCCTTTAATTGTTGACTCTTTAGTTTTGGTATCTCAAACTGGTGAGAAGGGGAATCCAAGTGGAGGAAGTAGGTGTAGTAGTGGCTGCAAACGTCCTTAATGTACGCATTGCAATAAGCTGGGACATACTCGATATCATTGTTGGGTGCTTCATGGTCGACCATCTCGTTCTATCAATGTTGCTCAATCTGACATATCATTGACCAATGATCATTCTTCACAGTCTATCTGTTTAACTAGTGATGACTACAAAGAGTATCTAAAGTACCAAAAAGCTAAACAGTCATCTGTGGCTGCCATGATTGCTCAAACTGGTTATGTAACTGCTTGCTTTGCCTGTTCCCCTGACATTCGACCATGGCTTCTTGACTTGGGTGCCTCCGACCATATTTCTGGTAATAAAAATCTATTTACTCACTTTTCTAGTTCCTCTTCTCTTCCTTTAGTAACTCTAGCCAATGGCTCACTGCTACAGGGATTGGGCAACCCAAATTCTTCCTTCCATATATGTTGATTCTGTCCTTTATGTTCCTGAGTCTCCTTTTAATCTTATTTCTATTAGTAAATTGACTCACTCTCACAAATGTTCCATTACCTTTTCTAATCAAAGTGTTTATGTCTAAGATCGGAGTACAGGGAAGACAATTGGTGTAGGGCGTAAGTCACAAGGCTTGTACCATCTTTCGCTTTCTACATCTCTAGTTGCATGCACATCCAGCTACTCCCCATCTCTTATCCACAATTGTTTGGGACATCCAAGCTTTTCCAAACTCTACAAAATGGATGCTTCTCTTTCTACCTTGTCATTCCTCCCTTGTGAGTCATGTCAGTTGGGTAAACAACCACGTAATTCCTTTTCTAATACTCTTAATAATAAGTCTACATTTTCCTTTCAACTTGTTCACTCTGATGTCTGGGTCCTAGTCGTGTGTCTTCTACTTTTGGCTTTCAATACTTTGTAACCTTCATTGATGACTATTCTCGTTGTACTTGGTTGTACTTGATGAAAACTCGTTCTAAGGTATTTAATATTTTTCAAAATTTTTGTGCAGAAATAAAGACTCAATTTAATACCTCTGTCTCTATCTTACGTTCTGATAATGCTAAAGAGTATTTATCTACCTCTTTTAAGACATTTATGACTTCTCAAGGGATTTTACATCAAACCTCTTGTCCTTATAATCCACAACAAAATGGGGTAGCCGAACGTAAGAATCGTCATCTTATTGAAATAGCTCGTACTTTACTTATTCACCATAATGTTCCTACTCGCTTTTGGAGTGATGCTGTTCTCACTGCATGTTACCTAATTAATCGCATGCCTTCTTCTGTATTGAATGATCAAATTCCTCATTCTTTGTTATTTCCCAATGATCCTCTTTATCATCTTCCTCTCCGTGTTTTTGGTTGTGTCTACTTTGTTCATGATTTGACCCCGGTAAAGATAAGTTTGCTGCCAAATCTATCAAGTGTGTTTTCCTCTAAAAGGGCTACTGATGTTATTGTCCAACCACTCGATGCTGTTTCACCTCTCCTAATGTGACCTTCTTCGAGTTTTCTCCATTCTTTGTGTCTGCCATGCCTGACAATACCTCTATAATTGAAACCCTTCCTGTTCCTTCCCTTGCTTCTTTAGAGGCTTTACCACAAGTTTCCCCTAGTCCTCCTCTCTAGACTTATCATCGTCACCCACTTCTTGAGTCCAAATATACTCTTCTTGACTCACTACCGTAGTCCAAATTGCCCGTTGCTCCAGTCCAACATTTGCCTGATACTCCTCCAATTGCTATTCGTAAAGGTACTCGCTTCACTCGTAATCCTCACCCTATTTATAATTTTTTGAGCTATCATCGTTTATCTATTCCATATTATGCCTTTGTGTCTTCTTTGGATTCTATTTCTATTCCTAAGACTACTGGTGAGGCTTTAGCACATTCGGGTTAAAGGCAAGCCATGCTTGATGAGATGACTGCCTTGCATTCTAATGGTACATGGAAATTGGTTTCTCTCCCTCCTAGAAAATCTTTGGTTGGTTGCCAGTAAGTATATGCCGTTAAAAGCCTGTTTGGTGGCAAAAAGATACACTCAGATCTTTGGCCTGGATTATGGTAATACCTTCTCTCCTGTTGCTAAAATTGCTTCGGTTCGTGTCTTCTTATTGATTGCGGCTATAAATCACCTAGGGCCACTTTATCAACTTGACATTAAAAATGCCTTCCTTCATGGTGAACTGGAGGAAGAAGTATATATTGAGCAACCGCCTGGCTTTGTAGCTCAGGGAGAGTCTGGGAAAGTATGTCAACTGTAATGTTCTCTTTACGGACTCAAACAATCACCTAGAGCTTAGTTTGGCCAATTGAGTTCAGTGGTTTAAAATTTTGGAATGACTCGTAGTGAAGCTGATCACTCAGTTTTCTTTCGCCATACATCACAAGGCAAGTGCATATACCTAGTTTATGTAGATGACATTGTTATTACAGGCAATGATGATTTAGGCATTGTCTAACTCAAACAACATCTATGTAACCACTTCCAAACCAAAGATTTGGAGAAACTTAAATACTTTCTGGGAATTGAGGTTGCCTAATCCAGTGCTGGTGTTGCCATTTCACAACGAAAGTATGCACTTGACCTATTATAAGAGATAGGCATGACAAACTGCAAACCAATTGACACTCCAATGAATCTAAATGTCAAACTCCATCCAAGATAAGGAGAGCTGACTAAAGATCCTGAAAGATATCGAAGACTTGTTGGAAAACTTAATTACCTTACTATCACTCGTCCAGATTTATCTTTTGTTGTAAGCATAGTAAGCCAGTTCTTACAATCACCATGTGATAGTCATTGGGATGCAGTTGTTCGAATCCTTCGATATATTAAAGGAGCACCAAGCCAAGGATTTTATATGAAGACAAGGAGAACTCTCAGGTTGTTGGCTTTACTGATGCAGATTGGGCCGGTTCACCAGATCATAGGCAATCCACATCAGGATACTGTGTGTTTATCGGTGGTAACCTAATCTCTTGGAAAAGCAAGAAACAAAACGTAGTTGCAAGATCCAGTGCAGAAGCTGAGTATCGTGCTATGGCCTTAGCAACTTGTGAACTACTATGGTTAAAGCAACTTCTTCAGGAGATACAATTTGGGAACATAGATAAGATGGAGCTGGTCTGTGATAACCAAGCAACAATGCACATTGCCTCAAATCTGATGTTCTGTGAGAGGACCGAACATATTGAAATTGATTGTCATTTTATTAGAGAAAAAATTCAATCTAGTTGTCTTGCTACTCGATTTGTCAATTCAAATGATCAATTGACAGATACATTCACCAAGTCTCTAAGATGTCCTCGGATAAAATATATATGTAACAAGCTTGGTACATATGACTTATATACTCCAGCTTGAGGGGGAGTGTTGTGTATAAATAGGATCAGATCATGTAAATCAATTAGAATAAAGTTTAGCCTAGACATTAGCTTAAAGTTTAGGCTAGACATTAGGGATTAGTTGTTTAATTGTATTTATTGTATTTATTATGTTTTTCGAGAATAGGTCCTCTCTTTTTGTATAAATACCCTACATTTTGCTCTCATAATACACACAGAAATTTCTCATTCTACAGAGTGGTGCAACTTGTCAATTAAAGATATTAATAAAAAGTTAAAAACTGTTCTTGGAGCTTCTCTGAAAAGCTTCAGCTTTTGGGGATGAGGTGGTCCTTAACATGTTATTTGAGCTTCTTTGACTAGATGTCAAAAAGTTTGATATTTTCTGCTCTATTCTTCTAAATAAACCAAATATTAGAATAAGGAGTAATAGGCTTGCGCTTCAACAAAACCAGAAGCCCAATGGACCTTTATTTGACTGAGCATGTTAGAGATATTAAAACCGTTCCTAGGCCTTATCCTAAAAGCCTAAGCTTTTTAGATAAAGTGATCATTGGAATTTATATTCAATCATACAAATTGTACTAGAAGCATTACTGAGAAGCCTTTTATTTTCTCTTTTTCCTAAATAAAATGGGTTTGTTTATTGAGTAATTGTTACAAATGGGGAAGAGGTTTGAAATAGATCAAAGAAAAAATTGGACATGTTCAGGGGAACAGTCATATTAATCAGAATTAACCCAGCAGTCATGGAACCACTTTCTCAGTTGTCATAAAAAAAAAAAAGGGCGGTTAAGTGCACGAGTTTCCAATCAGGTGGGATTTGGGAGAGCCAGATGTACAAAGCCTTACCCCTGCAAGCAGAGAGGCTGTTTTCAGGATTTGAACCTGTGACTTCCAACCCTCCTTCTCAGTTGTGTTATAAAGGTAACAAAAATATGATTACCTTGATTTTTTGATATAAGAATCTTTACATAATAGTCACTTTTAAAGAAGAGATTAGTGAGATATTATTTCAAGTCCCACTAGGTAGCTGAAAATCTAGTATCAGATAAGTAAACTAAACAAAGGACTAACCAACTCCATCCAGGCTATATCTGAGTCGTAATAATCATTTGAAAGGAAGGCATCGGCCTTGCTATGTAGTAGTCTCTTCAAACTATATTTGGAAAGAAAGAGTTAGCTAACAATTTTACATAAAAGAATACTCAGCATGAAGTAACAATTAATAGCTCAATAATGAGAATAAAAAAGAAGAATACCTTGGTGAGTTGCTAATCTCCCCAGCTTTATGCAATAACTCAGCAGCTTTTGCAAGAAGAGACTTGTACTCTTGAGAGTAAGGAACTATATAAAGATCATGAGCAGCACCTACTTTGTTATCCAACATATTAGAATCCAAACAAAATTCACTGTTCCTTTTGATAACACTGAAGAAGCCAGTTGCCTCTGTCTGTTGATCCTTTTCTAGACTGTCCCTCCATATTTCAAATTCCTACAAGACAGAGATCATTGTTTTCCATGTTTGCAAATCAAATTCTTTTCACACCATATTATCAGTAGTGGTACCATTTTGTCCATGTCTGGAGGGTAGAAATTTGCACCAGGTGGTTTCTGCATGGGAAACGCTGCTCTATACTCCAGACCCTTCCACTCTTTAACTGGCCTTGTTGCTTTGGGAAGCAACCTTACTGCTGAATCTGCTGTTGTCAAAAATGCCTTGTCTTCGTCAAGGCATGACCTTGCAACAGAAAAAAGATCATTCAACATACTTAAATGTAATTTTTAAATTAAAAAAAACTAAAGAAATTAAAGCAAAAGAATTTGCAGTACTCAAGGTAGCAGGGTGTTTATTTATATATTAGTCAAAAGAACCATTTAATTTTGGGAACTTTAAAGGAAAATAGCCATTTCAGTTCAGAATTTAGATCATCTCTTTCCCCCCCTTTCAATTTATTGACCACAGGAAATTATAAGCTATAAATTATGTGTTCATGCTTCATAGTTATAAAAGTGCATTCTTGAAGTGGCAAAGAGAAATCCAGCTGGGTTCGTGTACAAACAAGGGTTTTCAGGGTTTCAGTTAATTGGGACAAGATACCATCATCGTACCAAAGTGAACAGTGTCACGATCTCTAGATGGAAGCATTATTTCAAGCTTTTTCCACCAAGTTCAACCTGTGGGGATAAGTGATCTAACAGTACAATGGTCTGAGCCTTTATTCATGGGCATTAAATGAATATGAGAAAAACCTATGCTGGGGTCATCACTGCTTCAGTGGAAGATATATATGGTACTGTCTCTCTAATGGAATCCAAGTGACTTGGGGAACCCTTCTTCAAAAGCTAGCTATTGAAGGAAAAAAACCAAGTCACTTAAAAACTCTATCAACCACCCCATTCTACTCGATGTGGGACTTTAGTAACTCATACAACTCTAAGGACATTCCATACTATCCTCATCAGCATCACTCTCCTAAACAAAGTTCATACCTTGAATATATATTAAGATGAACCAGCACAAGATATTATTAATCTATCTGAAATTAGTAACATCGTTGTGACCCATACTGTTTGGCATTCAACAGCTGCCTTGAAAAAGAACGCGCTAAACAAGGGGATGAAATGACACACTTTTGGAACTGTCTTGATGGAAATCACTGGACTATTGTGCTGATCTTGGGTTGTAAAAGGATTTCTTGAGTCAGGAATCTCAGACTACAACAGATCCCACATGGAATCATGATACTATAGGCATCAAATGAGTCAAATTCTTGAGTGTTTATCAATAGGCTATTGAATTTAAGTTCAATTGAAGCTTCAATAACTTATCTTGACCTCAACTTCTCAAATAAGTGCTCAGAAACAAGCACAAGACAACACTAGGGTTTGATCTTCACTCCAGGTTGATTTTCTGGCATAAAAAATACCTAAACTTTTTTACCATCTCTGTGTGTACAAAAATATATAAAATTTAATGATAGAGTAAGCTATCAAGGACTTACCATGGGGCCTTGTTAATCTGATAATAAGACCATTTCAACTTATCTAACTCTGATCTATCAGCATGCTTATTCAGCCAATCTCTTAAAACTGGATTACTGTACCATGCCTGATTTAGAAGTAAACAAATAGACAAAGTTTAGTAATGAACACTACCATGAGCATCCATCTTCCCATTTCTAAAATAAAAGAAAAAAATTTCAAATGATCATGTAAAGCAAGAAATAAATTGCCAGTCAAACTTCTTAACATGCTGAGATCATTCTAGTTACTAAGCATGCCCCAAGGTCCAGCACAATAATGCATAAGAAAAATTATCTGTATGCATAGAAAATTTAGTAGCATAAATATGCTATTACAGATTTTATAAACTAGACGTGAAAACTCCCATGTACTGTAACTTAGAGAAATAAAAGATAAATACACACAAATACATGAACAAATATATGAAAGCACTTTCTACACATGTATTGTAAACAAAACCTGCAGATAAAAAAGTTCGTCCATAACAGCTGCAGCCTTTACAAGAAATACAAGAGCCTCTCTGTCTGATTCAGTGAGCCCTGTCAACTGCAAAATATAAAATTGAAATTTATTTCTAATGGTTAAGGGACTAAATCAATTTTCATGAAAAGACTTACTGTTACTAGTTCAAGGATTGCTAACTAAGTTGCTAACACTAGCAACCAAGGACAGTGTCATATATATGTAGAAATTTTAACCAAAACCCTTCCAGTTAATTACACTGATGTAGCTGTAGTATGATGTCTTCCATAGAAGAAATTGTTATCTCATACATCTCAAACAATTATATGTAATCTTACCATATTCTATTCCTTTTTCCAAAAAGTCAATAAAATGCTTGACACTTAGCCCAATATGGATTAATGCTTTGGAATCGTTTATGTAAAGGAAATGGAGGTCTTGTGAACAACAAATAAATTGAATCTGAATCAAATAAAGTATAGTTTTGATAGACATCAAAAAGATTTTATGGTTCCAGTTAGATATGACACAACCAGTATAATTTAATGTTCTTCTAGGTGAGATAAAATTTAATGTTCCTTGTAAATAAGGTCAGAATCTGATGGACAGACAACAGACAAGACAAAGTTATTTGGAATCAAAATTAATTTTGGGGGTACAATGACATGCTGCCCCCCCACCACCCCCAAAAACATTTTAAGGGCTACACTTTTTTCCTTGCATTCGAAGAGCCTCCATCAAGTGCAACAACCATATTTGACCATAAACATAGAATAAATTGCATTCACAGACATCTTGGCTAAAGAGGAATTTGATCAGACAGAAAGTAAAAGAATAATGTCATACTTGAAGTGTAAGCAAATGTTATCCCAATTTAACAAGATTAATGGACAGAATTTGTGTTGAAAGCTAAAATGGATCATGAATAGAGGTCAGTCTAATATAATAACAAAGGCAAATAACAAATAATTGAACAACCTCTGCATTGAGGCAAATAGGAGCATAACGTTTAAGTTGCTTCTGTAGGGTCAAACTGCGTGCCACAGTATCCTCTTTGTACCTTCAGCACATTTATAAGAAACCAAAATAAGCACATAATCAATGTCTGGAAAAATTTTAAACTTAGTATTCCTTTGCAAAATATAAGTATATGACATTTCAAGACATCAGAGTTTTAAGACAGCAATGAATTAAGAATAAAGTTATAATGCAGTATGAGGAACTAAACCAGAATAATAATCTTTTTTCACATATTTAATCAAGAGACATAAGGAAATTTTGCTTCATATATATAACAAATTTAACACCAAGCAAATTTTAAGAAATAAATAACGTACCTCCTTTCAATTATATCAAAAAGTTGACCATACTGTCCATAAACATCATAAGGAACATAGTCTGAATCTTCTTTAGCCAATAATGTTTTATACTCTTCGTAAGAGATATATTTAACAGCAGAAACTTCTGTTTCCTACCATTGTATTAGAAAATTCACTTGCATCAGATCAGGCAACTTCATTACACCACTCATTTATGTACTATAAAAAATACTTGAATGAAAAGCCTAAACTTAGATTTGCATATCAAAGCATGACAATTTGTATAGGGAATGGATAGAGAGACAGAAGAATATCATTATCAATCAGTATTATCTTATGGAGCACTACCCTAACAATAATGATTCTAATAATATGACAAAGATGCATTCAAGGGAAAACAAATAAAGCTTTTTCCCACTAGGTGAGAATACATGTATCAAACAACACTAACGTGTTCTATCTTAACTCATTTACATGGTTAGATTGTTTACAGTTAAATCTATCCTAATAGTTTCTACTATTGTTTTCTTTGGTCTTTCTTTACCTCTAGTTACTGGATTATCTTTCATCTGGTCAACTCTTTGTATAAGAGTCTTTAATGATCAAACAACCTAAGGCACGTTTCTACTAACTTTTTTATCATAGGTGTTTCCCCAACTCTCTCTAATGCAACCATTCTTAATCCTATCTTTTCTAGTGTGTCCATACAACATTCTCATTTTTGCGTTGTCGAATTTTTATCATATTGACATTTTATCACATGGCATTCATTACCATACAACAATGCAAGTCTTATAGTTGTGCAATAAAATTTTTCTTTAAGTTTGAGTGGTACTTTTCTATCACAAATGACACTTGAAGCCTTTCTCCATTTCGTCCACCCAACTTGAACCCTATGATTTACATCCCCTCAAAGGAAATCAATAACCATAATAAACTTAAAGAACATAAAAATATTCAACGGAGTCACATCACATGGCACTCCGCTTGGATGCTGAGTGATCTATGGCACAGTGATCTCAAAATTGACTGAGACGTAGCAAATGTTAGATACCAAATTTCATACCCAGTACATTTTGGCTGCTGACCAAAAAATTTATAGCAATTCCCGTGTAATGGACTGGGTACTGATTATCAAAAAAGGCAAAAACTACTCACAACAATAAAATTTTGATCAGTAATTTAGAGGTTACCCAAGATCAGTCCTCTGACACAGAATCAACAAACCTTGAGCGTAATCTAATGACCTTTAATTAAAAAAAAACCATGATGGCAAACTCCATAAAAGATAATTGGTGCATATGTTAAGTACGCAATTTTGTAAATAATTCTTTTAGTTACATTTACAAATGCTTCCAGAGAAAACATAATTTCAATACACCATTAAGAATACTGAACATACCACAATGCATTTTGCTTCTCAAGAAAAAACCACAAACGAACATAGACTACATTTGATGCAGTAACAGTAGTAACACAAATATACCTACCAATTTACATTTATATTTATAAGGAACTATAGAAAATATGAGGTAAAATGATCAAAAGCCCATTTTTTTAATATATAAAGCATCCGCACCTGAAGAGCAAAGGCCTCCAGTGGTATTGGATCAAGAGTTGTCACCAGATATACATCACTATATTCATTATTGATGTACTTTCCATCATTTATGACACTGCAATTGTAATTTAAATATACATTAGCTAATCAATAATATCTAATTCCTCAGATATCAGACAGTCATATAACATTAATACCAACTTACTATTGAAATATTGACAATCATAAGAAAAGTTTATTTTATAATATAAAGAATTCTTGTTTGTATCCACACCATCAGCTATAGGGCCGCAATACCCATCTACTTGCTCTCATCATTTCAAAACTTGCTCATGTATTTGAGGTTAGATGCTGAAATTCTATGCAGTATCACATTTCGTCAAATATCAGGAACAAGAAAAATGTTGCATTAGTAAGAGTTACAAAGGGCACTCTCAGACTGTTGGTTGTAACTAAAATTTTTAGGTCAACTGGTTATTTGACATTGTATAAAAGTCCAATTAGCCAAGCAGTCTACACTTCAATCTTTATTATCCTTACTCTTATTCATGCAACAACAAATAAAGTCTTTTCCTACTAGGTGAGATAGGCTACATAGATCAAGCCATGTCAAGGTGTTATCCTTACTCTTATTCATACCATTAAAATTTTAGTTTAAAGGAAAATTTATTTGACAAAGTATGTAAGTGCTACCACAAAAGGAAGTGTCTTGATCTACTGACCACTCTTGAAGGAAGACAAATATCAATTCAAATGCATCCTTTGGAAGGGTTACACCTAACTCTTCTTCAAGCTCCCTCCTGAAAAATAAATCATACAGAACTGAGTCATTTATAAGTAAAATACAGTAAGGAGTACAGTATATTTTTTATATAAGCAATCTGAATATGCTTACATTCTGCTTAATCCTACTTATCGTGATATTTTATTCAACATTAGAATGAAAGCAATTTGCAAAGGAAAGGACTAATTGAACTCTAATGTCAAGCATTAACCAAGCACCCCTGATTTGTGTAATGATAGGAAGCAAACTACCAAACAAATAGAATGTTGCCATTGTTGTCGAAGAAGTTGGAAAGAGGAGCAACAAGTGCAACACTAAAAACAAATATTGACAATTAGACGCTAAAGTTAAGTGATGAATAAGAAGCAAAGATGACATACCATTATGGAATATACAATGTCCAACATAAAAATAAGATCACGGGTTTTCCTAATACATTATTTAATTCAAATTCTAAAATTAAGGATATTTTGAGGGAAATGAATCCCATTACCGAGCAGTTATGAGCGAGGAATCACCAACAGATATGTGTCCAGCACTGGAGATATCCCACAACCCTGGCCATGAATCTTTGCAGTCAGCACGTCGTTGGAGAAGCAGTTCTTGTGTGCTCTCCGCAAAAATCCACACGTGAACAGCTCGATGGTAATCCCCATCTCGATGAACATCTCCTCTGCGCGTGAAGTGACAGAGTACAATGAATGAGCTAATAGTTCTACTCAAACAACATTCTAAAAGCAGAAAGGATACGTCATGTTAAGATAGAGATCATTTGCCAAATCAATGACTGCAACTAGATAACTTGGAATACGGTCCAAGACCATCCCTAACTTTAGAAATTGCAAACCGATAGTAAAATCTATGAAAAAATAAGCCCAATTGAATAAGAACACGAATTTCCCAGTAACCAAGCACTAAAACTAAAATTCCATTTTCCTGCGTGTTTTCTCAGCGAACAAACAGAGGGGCTAGAAGGGTAAATTACCTGGGCTTCGAAATCCCTGTTTTGTGACCAGATTTGGTGAGGACGTCAAGGTACTCTTCTTGTTTCTCTAATTGTTGATCGACAGAATCAGCCATTGCGCTCAGTCTACGCTTGCACACGATAAACGTGACTGAAGATGTCGCTCTGCTGTGCCAGGTCTGTTCAGTACATGCTTTAATTCCCTCTTTTACATATTTTTCTTGGCCTTTTCTATTTTATTATTATTATTTTGGCTATATTTGTCAACATAATTTTGGTTCTATGATCATGGGCTTTTCAATAGTCCATGAGCGCGGAATTATGAAATAAAAAAATAATAAAGACTAAAAGAAATATAAATTAAATTTTATATTATAAAAAATTATTATAAAGAATTCAATCTCGTAAAAATTATGAGTGTGACAATATTAGTATTATAGTATTAGCCTGAAACAAGAACTATATATTATAGTAAAATATTAATTACCAAAACTCAGATTTGTATCATATTGTAATTATAATGTGAGGACACTATTTACCTCCAGGATTGTTCCAAAGCTCTTCTTCTAAGGGAATTAAAGTCAGCACAAATGGACACTAATATTTGATATTTTATGATTCATTGAATATATTTTTCTGAATGATGACGAATATGATAGAAAAAATGGACATTAGAGTGCCTCGGTTTAGCGTATTTTCACTATAATATTTTGTCAGCAATGGGAAAACTGACAAGTGAGAAACTATGATATTAGGCACCTAGAAGTGTAGAACTCAGAATACAACCAGATAATAACATGTCATAGTATAAGATTTGAAGTGGCAGATTTTTAAAAATACTCAAGTATATTCAGCTTGTTAAAAATAAATAAATAAAATTAACCATTCCAAAATTTGTAAATAAATCACAATTAAATTTTACTTTAAAAAATAGAACTGATAAACTTAAATGTCTTTATAATTAACTTTACCGCATCTATTTAAAAAAAAAAAAAAATCGGATATTAGGTACGCAAGCAAGAATGTCAGTCTTGAGATAAGACATTGTGGAACAGTGGCATTGAGGCAGACATTTCCCTTAACACCTAGCAATAATCCGAAATACATTCAAGTATAAGGTATTAGACAGAACAATGAACATAGAAAGGAGAATTTTAACAAGAATTTCAAATTTGGCATATTGGATGACCACATCAAGATTGTTCCTCAACTGATTCCTCAACTAATAGTGATCCAAAGATATACGACAGAATCAAAGCTTAAAGCTTAAGCTAACACATGGAGTTGGCATATATAATGACAAACTTTATTGGGTAAAGAAGATGCATCAATTTAAGACATTAAGAGACCAGTAAATAATCAATATCATATGAGGTCCAATGTAACAGCTTCAAGTATCAATCTCAAATTTTGTAGCTTAATTTTCTTTCAAAAGCTAAATGTTGAACTGGACCACAAAAAGCTTCTCTACCTTCAAGCCTATGTGCCTGTCAATCAATGATATTCAATACTTTGTTGATCCAACAAAGTAAAATAAAGTAAAGAAATTACATTTAAGAGATCAAGGATTAGGACTTGTCATTATCTGAATTATACTGTCTGATCTGATAGTAATCTTCATTACCTCCTTAACTCAGTTCTTCAAATACAGATCAGTAAACATCGCAACAATGTAACTCTATAATCTCTTATCTATACAAATTACAGTCGAACAAAGATCTTCGATGTAGAGCATCTACAATACCACCAAAGTAGACAGTTACACCCTTCAGATTGTTGTGCACATAATTTGCTTCAATCTGCAAATTTAAAACAATGGTAGTTGGATAGGAAGTTCTACAGCATTCACCTCTCTTTTCTTTTTCTTTTTCTTTTTTTCTTTTTCAGTCTACCTAAAAATGTAAGCATAGAAACCAAATTCTTGGTTGCATCACAATTTGCAGACTGTTTTACCTCAAGATCCAAAGGAGGAGAAGACAGCCAAGAAAGCTCCTCAACTTGGTTTAGGTCAACATTCCGTGGTAGGAACATAATGATATTGGGGGTTATTGCTTGAGCAACCTGAAACATGGCATAACTGTACACAAAATCAATGCTACACCAGTCCCAAGTAAAGATGTAAAAAATAGAGACAGAGAGAGAGAGATGCATCAATACACAGAAAATCAACATGAATGTTGCATTGAGTTATGAAAGATGAATCCAAATGTGGTATAGGATAGGAAAGCAGGCACCCAACCTCAAAAGTAAAACCAAGAAAGCTGAAAAAGTAATGATTGAGAATGAAACCCAACTACTCAAGCAAGCAATTCTATAAATTTCATGCTAAGTTTTTCATTCAATATAAAAGCGAGAAACATGACGTACCCATCTCTTGGCTTAAGTAAATCAAGTGTAAATGTTCGAACATTTTTATAAGATGGACCACCCCATGGTGGTGAAAGGAACACTATATCCCCCTGGCCAAATCAAGGCACAAAGTAATAGTAAGATACTAGTACAATAAACTGCATTATTAATATAAACTTTATCAAAGAAAAATTAACTCCAGTGACTGGCAAATATATCAGAATAGTGGAAGTGGAAGATATTTAGTCATCAAATTTGAGCATAAATCTAAAAAAATGACAATAGAATTTTGCCTTCAATGAGGGAGCAAGTTGAAAAAAATCTCCAACAATGAAATCTATCTTCTCTTCGACTCCATATACTTTTGCATTATTCATGGCCAGTGCAACCTTTTCAGGATCAATGTCTACGGCAATAACATGAAAACACCTGAAAAATGGATATAAAAATTGAATTATAAGATTTTTTTTTTTTTTTAAATGGAGTTTTAGAACAGTAGCCAATTTTATGATTTCTACTAATTGACACCCCGAGATCGCTTATGTTTTCAAATCAATTACTGCAACTAGTTCAAACTGCAAACAAATAGACGCTATTCTAACAAAACATACTTTATAATCTTTATACATAAACACAGCCAACCAAACTCAGTATTAAAAATAGTAAACTTAAATTGGTCAAATTGCATTACAGAGCATTCTGCTGAGCTCCTTAACCATTGAATTCCGCACCAATTTCAACCCATATCATATATGTTGATCAAATACATAACAAGTGGGGTAAGATGCTTGAGAATTCAATCCTGCTAAATGGAGGCCAGGCTTTAATAGTAAGTACTGTAAGCTTCATAATATAACAAAGAAAAGTCAACAAAAAAAAAAGAAGAAGCAGAAAACATTACTTTTTGGCAAACTGTATTGCATTTCCACCAACTCCTGAAAAGGAATCAATCACAACCTCATCTGTACACTTCTCAGCATGTCTAATAGCAATTTCTTCGGGTGTTACAGAGAACCATCCTTCTTCGTCCATTTTGATACCATCGTCATATTTCGAGAATAAAGAGTATCGTTGAAACCAATACTTCTCAACGCGTGGACTAATCCCTTCCTTTGCAGCTTTAAGATTTTTAAAAATCTTAACTGAGCAAATAACAAAGAAACGTTTCCATCAGTAGTTAGTAATACTAAGAAAGGTTCTCTTGCCTTGTTTTTGTTTTTTAAATAGAAACGAAACAAATTTGGAAGACAAGCATGAGAAAATCAGTGTTTCTAAATTCTTTCCATTTTCTCCTAGACCAAACAAGAAAGTAGAAGACTTTTTACCTCGTTGTCGCTGGCTTTTACACTTGCGCTTCTCTGCTCGGCGACGGCTTCGCTGGTTCGGTGTGTTCATGGCAGACATCGCGAACGGATCCTCTGTATTTCTCTGTATTTTGTCCAAAACGGCACTGTTTCGCAGCTTATTTTTTTCTTCGCAGGTTTTGAAAACGGTGCGTTTTGCTTTCATCTTCCTGCGCACATGCCAGATATGAAGTAGGTGGGTGCTTCTGCAATTTTTTAAGAGGGTGAAGTTTTTGTCCAAAAAAATAAACAATAAGAGGGGGTGAAGTTGATCTGAGTTCTTCATTCATACTTATTTAATTAACTAATTTACTTTATGATTTATGTTAATCTTGTTACGTCAGACTGCCATGTACACAAATTGATCTATTTTCCTCTTCTATCTTTTTTGCTTCAGGCAAAGCTACAAATCTTTTTTTTATAAATCAGATTTTTTTTCTTTGTTTGCATGTTACAACCACATTCTTGACATTCAGACAGGCCTCTGAAACTGAGGCAGCTTAGGTATGTTCTAGGGCCAATTAATTGTGTGTGGATCTTTGACAGTTTGAGAATCTTATTGTCTTCGACTGTGGCCTAAAAATGACGTTATTTTGCCTTATTTTAAAAAAAAAATGTCAGACTCTAAACACGTCATTTTAGGTTGAGTGAAACATTGCGTTTCAAGTCTTTTTTTTTGCTGCTGTAGCTTGAAACGGTGCTATTTTGGAATGTTCAAAATGGTACATTTCAAGTAAATTTTTTTTCTTAATTAGACGTTGAGATGACACTATTTTGGACGAAGACAAAATGCACCATTTCGAGTTATGGAAACACCAGCACGCTTCATCTTCTTCTTCCCATTTTGGCGCGAGCCTAGCATGATTTATAGGAGAAGCTAAGTTTTTAGGTTACTTTTGTTGCTGCATTTGGAGTCTGAACTTTTCCATCTAAGTTGCCAGTCAAAAACCATCCGTGTTGATGTCAAAAAATCACGTGAGTTGCTATTGTAAAACCACATTTGAAGCTACTATTGTGCAATTTTTAGCTGTGGCTATAACTACTATTTTTGTAGATGAAATGGCAGCAATTTTCTCAAATTAAAACGTCATAGATATGCACAAAAATAGTTGCTACAGCAATAGCCAAGAATGACACAACAACAACTTCAGAGGTGATTTTACAATAGCAACTCGTGATTTTCTAGCACTAACACGGATGATTTTTGACCGACAACCTAGGTGAAAAAGTCCGGACTCCAAACACAGCAACAGAACTGGCCTGAAAACGTAGGTTCTCCTATAAATCATGCTGGGCTTGCGTGAGAAGGGAGAAGAAGATGAAGCGTGCTAGTGTTTCCATAACTCGAAATGGTGCATTTTGCCTTTGTCCAAAACGGCGTCGTCTTAATGTCTAATTGAGGGAAAAAAATTTACATGAAATACACCGTTTTGAGTGTTCCAAAATAGTGTCGTTTCAAACTACAGCAACAAAAAAAAGACTCAAAACATACCGTTTCACTAGCCTAAAACATTGTGTTTGGAGTCCAAAAATTTTGAAAAAAAAAGGGACAAAATAGCGTCGTTTTTGGGCGACAACCAAAGACAACAAAGTCTTTAGACTGTTGAGAATCTGCACACCAATTAATTCATTGATTATGGGGCTTAAACTATAATAAGCAAAAAATGCTGCGTGTATAGCTTAGAAAATAAAAAAAGAAAACTGTGTAATTTTTATATATTTACTGTAAAAAATTTTAATAAAATCATATCAAGTAACGAGATTTTTATTGACGCAATCTTGTTTACATTATCAAATAAATTTATTAACCTCTCTTTTTTCAGTACCGTTTTTCATTCAGATCCCCATCTTCCAACCACCTACTATATACTCTTTTTATAGTAAGAAACGCCATATATATGTATATATATATATTAACCAAGTAAACTTTTATTTATGCAACAAACCATTTTTCTTAATTATGAAGTTACCTTCCCTTCAGCGTTTTTCTGTACTGTATTATTATTGATCATAGAAAGCTTAAGTATTTGGCCATTAAGACAGCAACAGTTCATGGACCTTCAAAGATTAGGTGCTCTTCATGATTGGCAGAGACGAGGAACTTCCTCTTAAGTTGGAAAGATGTAAAGATAGGATAAGTTTGAGGTACTGAAGACAAGCGAGTTATATTTCATTTGCAGTACTAACTGATGCTAGGAACTAGAAACAGAACATAGACTCTTTATTCATCTCTTAATCGTGTCAATTTTATAACATGCTCAAAAAACTATTTTGGCAACTGTTCTGAATACAAAGCTCCATCAACAAGACAGCACGTTAAATACAAACACAAATCTCACTCTCTGAACTTATCAATGTGATATAAACATTCACACTCTCCTTTCTGCAAATCAGAAGGGCAGCATATAATTACTTGCAAAATTCAATTTTCATCCTTAATCTCGTCTAGATGACTATAGAGGTTTTTCCAGTGATATGAAGCTTCTTCAGGTGTCCGAAAAGTCCAGATGTGAGTCTTTGATTTCTCACGAGCTTCGAGAATTTCCTGCAAAGATTCTACCTTGTTAGTAAAGTAAAATCCAGATATACTGACATGCCAAACTGACCACAAGCTTGCTATGGGTTATATATATATAACACATGGAAGTAACTAAGTATATAATAATAAATAATAATAATAATAATAACCAATAGCTCAATTACTTAAGAGTTCTTCATCCAGTTCACATTAAATTTGCATGAGCAAAACACAGTCGGAAAGACAGATTCCATAATTCTCTAATCATAAACATTGGTAAATGAACATATCAGACAGGCATCCACCGGAAAAATCCCACCCATTGCCATCTGTTACCTAGACCATCTCCTTTTCTCAGGCCGTAAGACAATGTCTGTTACTACACTGGATAAAGAAGGACCTAGGAGCCATTATTTATACAGATACATTCTGAAGGACGTCAGTAGGAGGCAGACAGTAAAGAGGAGAACAAGTCAGATCTTTTTAAAAGACAGACAAGAAAACTTGGGCTCTTTTCAGCGTCCTGAAACATCAAACATCTATATCTATACGATAGTATATGGCTTTGGACCTTTTGTCTCTTTGGTCTTCTAAACCATATAAATATAATATATACTATAAATATATAGAGAGTGGAAAGTTATTCAACTTCCCACTTATATTTAAAATTAAATTTTAAAAAAATTGACTTGTAGTTTAGCACATGCTAAGTCCGCCAGTATCCGTTATTCCATTGAGGTTTAATTAAACTTCAGAATATTCAGAATAAGCTCAGTAGGGGTGAAAATAAATGAGAAAAAATAGTGAAAAAGAAAGTGAATATGCTTTCAGGTGAAGCTGGATAAAGAATAGGATAAAGTACATTTTACTTCCTCCTACTAAAACCTAATTGCAACTGTAGTATATCAAATTTAATGTACCATGTTCTTTGGGAAAAAACACAAAAAACCCCCTCTCAGTCTCATTTAACGTGGGGGGAATTTTAATTTTCCAAATAACAAGGGGTGTTTTGTTACATTTTAAAGTTAATATACTAAAGCTTTAATTAGACCTTAATTCAACAGAGTCAAATGTATTTTTCCCTACCAGAAGTTCAGTTTCCAGTTCTAAAGTGTGGCTATAATTAGAGCACCTTCCTTAATGATCAATTAACAAAGAAATACATGTTTTTGTTGCCAATAATAATTATAAAAAAAAAAAGGATTAACCCAATGTCAGAAGTTTTTATAGCATATAAACTATCAGGTATTGTATATTCTTGGTTGAAAAGGAAAAACCACCACCCAAAAACAATCAAAGAGTTAAAGGTTTACTTGGCTATGTAATCACATTCTTCCATTTTTCCGAGCATAGATTGCTTTGGTCAATGGCAATTAGATTCAAGCTCTAAGAAGATGAGTTCTTCAGCAAGTCATTTTCTTCCCAAATTGACAAGAGACTGTATGGTGGTAAACTTATCAATTGCTAAAAAGAAGGTAGAAAGGAGAAACTAACCTGCACCTCAGAAGCCCGTTTAGTCTTAAGCATCAAGCAGTCAACAAGAGCACTCCATTTCTCGGAACAGTTATCAAGCACACCAACTCTATAATACTGCTGCATTTGATGAACTGGGGCTGCAGAGATAATAACATTGCATGCTTTATTAGATACTCAATCTAGCATTAATGAAAAAGCAAGAACTAATTATATTCTCTAGGGTGGACTTTACAGTAGCAAAACCAGAGAGCATCAAAGCAAGTGGCACAGGAAAATTTCTGCTTAGGTTGAGAGTTAGAAGCTTCTTCCTTCACCGACATGACTGCACGAGGTTGAAAAAGTAACTTAAATCGTAGTTTGAACCCATAAATAAACAACATTAAGAATCAGAACTGAAAATACCTCCAACATGAATGACACGGGTGCTGTGCAAATGGTGGTCAAGGCTATAGAGATGGCACCTGTGGGGCGGGGGCGGGGACCCTGGACATATATTAAAAAAACTTAAGAAAATTCAATAAAATAATAAAAAATATATAAAAAAATTTTAAAAACACTTTATCTTAAATATGAAGTATCATCAAGTTCAAAGACTTAAAAAATTCAAATAACAAGTTCTACAACATCACTAACTTCGAACAGGTTCATCAAAATGAAAACTTTCAACAAATTCTTATCTTGTGTCATTCTCATTCACTAATCTTCATCAAAATGAAAACCTTTAACAAATTCTTATCTTGTGTCATTCTCATTCACTAATCTTCATCCACCACTATCTTCAAATTGAAAACCTTCAAAATCTTCACTCACTAGTCAAGAATCAAGATGGAGTAAAGAAATAACAAAGAATACAGATTAAACGAAAGATATAGATCCAATTCATTTCAATTTTAAAAATTGATAATAATATTGTGGTAGCTATGAGTTTATTGAGATATATAATTTATTTGACACCTTATTATTCCTTTTTCTAAAAAGTTAAAAGTTCAAAATATAAAAATTTAGAGATCATAAATACATTGCACATAAAAATTTTGATTTAACTGTTTGTCTTGAACAATTAAACCAGAATCCTTGTAGCAATGTGTGGATTTGAAATTTGTTAGAAAGCCAATGAGACGAAGACCACATAAAACATTTAACTAATCACTTTGCAATATTAACAAATAGATTAATTGGATAAACGTTTTAGCATATTGCTTTAAAACATAAATAAAAAAGAAAAGAAATTCTACGCTGACAGTATATTGATTTGCATACCACTCATCAATCATCAAAAGTAGACGAATAAAAGAAATCTAGTTTAGGGCAGGGGAAAAGAATCAAACAAATAGGTTGTACCAGGAAGAAGTTGAACAATTTCAGTATTTTAATCTATGGCATCCCACCCAACTCTTATCTGATTAATAGCTAACCAAAGCCTAGTTTCAAAGAGAACAAAAGCAAATCAGAAAATTGAAAATTCCAGTTGCATTAGTAAGAGCGAAGACCACTATTGATCAAAAGTCAAAACACTCATCTAACAAGAACAGGAAGCAAGAAAGCTTTGAGGAACCGGGAAGGCATTCCACTTATCCTTAGATAAAAATTTTCTCTCGAGTCTTCCCAACAAACAACAAAACCCACTGTGGCATTCACCACCATTAAATTAAACCCAATAGTCAATGAGCTTAGGCAGTTAAGGTGGTTGAAGAAAAAAAAAATGAACATATTCAGATCTGCAGCATAAAACAACAGCAGTAGAACATAACAGAATATCAAAACTGAGATTTGTGAAATAGAACTTACCTGCGGCAGAGATACTGTGGTGGCGCGGTGAAGCTTTAGTGGTGGCGCGACGTAGCTACAGTGGCGGCACGACCAAGCTACAGTCGTGGCGTGCAAAGCTGCAGCGGTGGCGCAATGGAGTAGAGTCGCAGTCGTTGAGTGCGAGCGAAGCGAAAGGTCCATTGAGGGAAAGGGAAAAATATAAAAATGGAAATTATTATATAAAAGATTTCTTAATTTAAACTTTAAATCATACCAATATTTAATTTAATTATTAAAAATATATTATATTTTAATTTAATTCTTATATATAAGTATGATTAAAGATGATAATGAGACAAGGTAGGGGTAGAGAATACCTCCTAACTCTTTGTTCTCTCACATATTACTGTTTATTATTTTTATTTTTATTTTTATTCTTTATTTTTAAAAAAAAAATTTATTTTTATTTTTTATAAGAATTTAGAGATTATTAAAGTTTTAACAAAAATTTAAATGTCAAACGATAATTTATTAAAATAATAATATAAATTTTTTTAATATATATATATTAATAAAAATATTTAATTATATTAAAATAATAAAAATTAATTATAATTTTTAAATTTTTAAATAAAATAAAAAGTTATAAAAGATGACTTTTAAAAATTTTACTACTTTTTAAAGTTATTTGTTTTCTTTTTTTACTTTTTAATTAATAAATAATAAAAATAAAAATTACAAAAAAAGTATTTAAATAAATATATATACATTTAAAAAATATTTATATAAATTTTTAAAGACAAAAAATTTCACAGGACAAGAAGCATGAGTCTCATCCATATCCTTAAGCTTGCTTCAAACAAATTTTATCTCTCATCTCCATCCCTACGAGAAAAATAGTTTTATATTCAGGTTTTCAAATGTGACAGTCCTCACAAGAATTCCCAAGCTTAAGGATTTTCTTATGTGTGATACATTTTTTTATGTATTAATTTAAGAGTTTAAAGATTAAATTGAGATATAATATATTTTTTAATAATTAAATTAAATATTTTTATAATTTAAAATTAAATTAAAAAATATTATATTTTTAGACAATAATTTACTCAATAAAAAATAAAAAAAATTCTAAGTTTTATTTTTATTTGTATTTTTTATTTAAAAAATAAAAAATTAAAACTACTAAATTAAACATTTCTTTTACTATTAAAAAAAAGTTACTTTTTAAAAATTTAAATCAATCATTAGACAAATAAATCAAATGATCCACGTTCTCTCTCTCTCTCTATATATAATAATAATAATTATTATTTTATTTTATTTTATATATGAAATAAAAAATAAGAATTATATCATATAATTTTATTTTGTATAATATAAATATATAATATATCTTAAATATTTTTAAAAGTTTTAAAATATTTAAAAAATACACCATTTATTTTTATTTACTTTTATCTCATCATAATTTTTTATTCATTTTTTTGTTTTTATATCTCTATTCTTTTTCCATGCTACCTATTTATCCATCTTTTATTTTTTTTATAATTTTTTTGTTCTTCCTTTTCCCTCTCTTTTTATCTCTATAGGTTTTTCTATTTTTTTCTTCTTCTACTTCTCTTTTTGTTCTCTCTTTCTTTTTTATTTTCTAGTATTATCTCCGAATCATCAAACCAATTAATTTTTTACTAGTTCTATTAAGTTTTGATCTTTTCTCTTTGACCAATTTTGAAAGTTATCCAAATGGTATTCCGATCAATTTAATTTTCCGATCAAAATGAACAGTAGAATCCACTTTTTTATCATTCAAAAAAGGTTGTTTACAATTTTTTTTTGCCTAAAATGCCCTCTGGACTTATCATTTAAGATGTAACTTTCATTTCAAAAGTCCTCTTATTTTACATTTTTTTTGCCTAAAATACTTTCTAAACATGTCATTGAAGATGTAACTTCTTTTATTTGAAAAGTTATATTATCTTAAAATAACAAAAAGATAAAAGACACATTCAAACTAACCTCCCTCTATTTTTTTTCTATTATTTTCTTATTCCTTTGATATATATATATATATTCATTTTTCTCTCTCTAAATCAGCCAACGATCATTATTAAAGGACTCATGACTGCGTTTCGAGTATTCATTTCTGCATCAAATTAAATTCAAAGAGAAAAATTGAGATAATAAAAAGCATCCCTTTTTTCTATTCAAATTGGTTGTTTTCTACTTTCTACTGAATATTTTGATCAAAAGCTACCTTTTTTCCTATTAAATCTCGCTGAGGTCCAATGTTTATTTTATATCATAACATATAACATACCTTAATATCTAAAATCACATTATAGCAAATGATAATTGATTTAAAGTTTAGAGTTTGTACTTGTCTCGAATGGAAATTATGTGTTAAAAATCATTAGTATATTCTTAATTTACTGATCAAATGGTTTAGTATATATAATTATTGGTATATATATTTATATACTTAAATTTATACTCATAAACTAAATATATGTTTTTTAATTTTTGTATTTAAATTTGAAATTATATAATTATTTCATCAAATTTTCAAAATTTTATTCAATTTTTACAAAGTTTTAATTTACTGAATTTTACTAAAATTTTACAAGTATATATCTGTAATTTTATTTATTTATTGTCCAGGATATATGTGCTAATTAAGGACATCTTAGTATATATCTGTGATATATATGCTAATTAAGCAAATTTCTCTGCTTTATATATTATTACGTGATTGGCAAGGTTGTAAATATTAACTGCGCATTTAATGATTTCCACTAACAATTTTTTTTAGAAAAAGAATCTTGTCCGGATCCTCTCTACTTGGCGTTTTCTGGTTGGCGCCTGCTTGGCATTTTTAGCGGCGATTTTTTCCGCTGCTAAAGTTTTTTGCAACAAAATTATTGTCACTATAAATTAATTATTTAAACAAAAGTTATAGCAGCAATAATATTCGTTGCAATAATATTAAATCATACTTTAGCAACGGATAAAACCGCCGCTAAAAAGGCCAAGCAGGCCCCCAACAGAGGATTACGGCAGAGGATCCAAAATCAAAAGAATCATCCTTCTCAATTTTCTTTTAGCAAAATTAAAGTTACTTGTCACAGCATGTTGAAGCCAAAACATAAGCTAACAATAGACTTTATAACTATTAACACGAGGCATGCATGTATGTGTAATTAATAATAGGCTTGGCAAAAGCTTAATTAGGCAAAAAAGAAGGAGATTAGTGGTTTGCAGAAAGCATGGGAGACAAGTGTTGTGGGAGTATGAGCAGATCATCATCTTGTGTGAATTGGAAGAAGCTTCCTGGTCCATATGGCGTCGATCCTTGAGGAGGAGGTGGTGGTGATGGATTCCTTCCTCCCACTACATTATAATAATAGTAATCTCTCTTCTGAATCCAATTTCCTGAAGTCTCTGCACATATATTCAAAATCAAAACCCATATACATACGTGTTAGGTTCATTATTTAGAAGTGAAACATGAGTAGTTACCTAGAATGGGCACTAAAGGTCTTGCTTCCGTGACATGATGATGATGAGAAGAGAAGATTAGTGTTTGGAAAGCAAGTAGAGAAACGAGGAGGATGAGGAGAGTAGTCTTCATCGATCTTTAGTTTGTTAATTTGGGTATGAAATTAGTGTTGAAGCATGAAGTGCCTCTTTAATTTATAAAGCTATTTATATATAAAATGAGGACCATTTGGTTGTATAGTTCATATCACTGACACTTTAACCGTTTAACACGGACTCTCAATATACTCAATACCTCATGTTTTCATCATTTTCCACTTTGACTTTTTTCTTTTCCAAAAAATACAAATTCTCCATATATATAAAAATAATTTTGTTCAAAATACTATTATATATATATATATATTAAATATATATAGACATGGTAATTAAGAATTTGAATTATGATTCATCGTAAAGAAAAATTGGCTGCATGCAAGCCACTTAATTATATATGTATATCTCAAGTCGTGGAAGAAATAAATTCATGAGTTGAAATAGTCATATTCTTCCATGCACGGAGTTTAATTAATCAGATGGACATTAATTAATGTGAACAGTAATTAATTATATATTAATAATTAAATTATTAAGACCATTCAAAACAAAACCGAATAATTTAAATTTGGAGTCATTGGGGATCCAGTAGTCCTCATAAAGACCCATTATTCGCTAATTAATTAAACTATATTCAGTTTGAATCTCTGTTTCTGTGACGCAGTCCACACACAAACGTGGATATGGGTCGAAATAAGATAAGAGACTTGAAGAATATTCTAGCATTAGAATCGGTGATATAATTAAAATTAAATTAGTGTAAACCAATAATTTAGTTCCTGAATTTATAAATAGACGACTTAGTTTTAGTCTTTAAATAAATTTTAGTAGCACACGACTTTCAGAAATATTCAACTCCTACTAAATTAGTTGTTCTATCAAATATATAGCAGTATATATAGTTGTTATCTATATATATATATATATATATTCAAAATTTTGTTAGTGATTAAAGTATATAAGAAAAAGATAAAATAAGATATACCACATTTGAAAAACTTTGAAGTGGAATAAGTGTTTATAAATAGATACTTATTGATTCATTTGAAATAAAATAATTGATGAAAATTTTGGAAGAAAATTTTAAAATTCATGAAATAACCTCTAAATTGACGATTAAGTGGTCAAATAAGATTGGCACTTGGATTTAAATAAATCAGCTCAAAATTAATTTATAATTATTTATAATTATTAATTACATAAATTAATTATTTAATTAATAGTTAACAGCTCCTCACATTCTCCTTCTTATCGAAAACCACCGCCTCATATCTGAATCTTTTAAATTTGAAACAATATATTTTTATATAAGAAAAAAATATTTAATTCTTAATTCATTTAAATTTTTTTTTCTCTCTAACTTTAAAAAAAATATTTTTTTTAAATTTTAAATATTTAAAATCGAACGCCTCACACATCACGTCTGAGTGATAATAGTTGGGGTTTCTTTTTAGTTTTTCCCCCTGACGGCCTGACCTCTATTTCCTTCTCAAGTATTGTAACAACACATTAAAATATGGCAAGAGAGAATAGCCTTCCACTTTTAGAGGGAAATTAAAATATATATATATATATATATTATATCAAACATAGCTAGAGAATTAAAGATCCTCTAAAACTAACAACATGCATATGAATTAATTATATATAAACATATATACACATCGCTCAGGCACTCATATATATTCCACTTCAATCAATATTTGGAGTAATATATATATAGCTCCATATTACAGAATACATATATAGATACATGCATGATCATGTTGAAGCAGCTTGAGGATGATAATGTCTGGGACTAATGAATGGGCTTGGAGGAGATGCTAGCTTTGGAGTTGGACCAGAATGGTCAGGAGGAGGAGGCGGCGATGGGCGAGGGTGAGGGCGAGGGCGAGGGCGACTGAATTGAAGCTTAGGAGTAGGACCAGGTGAATAGTGTGGAGGTGGCGTCGGCAATCTTCGAGGTGGTCTTCTTATCAGCCAACAACTGCTACAACTTATGCTCTCTGTTCATATAATTAATAATCAAAATTAAATTAGCCCTCTTAATTATATATTAATATATATACACACACATATATGCTTGCTTTTTTTGTGTGTATATAAGTTTACATGCATGCATCATCAGGGATTTTTTTTTTCCATTTATTATAATATTAATATTAATATATATATATATATATATAAGCTTTATATTAGAACAACTTAATCGGAATGTATATTTGCTGCATAATGCAGAGAAACAGTGAATTTCAAATAAGATTGAAAATTTTAGATTATTAAATTATCAGAATATCATTATTTACAAGTCAAAACAATTTAATTTCTTTTTATTATGAAGATTTCTTGGGGCTAATTATTATATAATTAGAATAAATTACATACTCTCCTACCACAAAAAATGTTAGAAACTTAAAATTACATTTATCTCTTCTCTATTCTGAAAAACTTATTCTCCTTTTATTATTTGAAATATTAAAAAATCTATAATTTTATTTATTTTAACAAAAATACCCTTAATAATAATATTTATTATTTAAAAATTTTATAATTTATTAAATAAATATATTTTAAAAATTTTATTTCGTTATAATTTATTTTGAGTTACTTTATATGTATTCTGCCATTGATTCAAAAACTCCTATCTTTGATTGCCATCAGTTCCATGCATGCACCCTACACACACACACACACACACACACATATAAACACACAATTAATGAGTATATATGAATGAAATGAAAATTAACACAAACACATATATACTCAAGCATATAATTAATCACCTAGTATGGGAACAGGTACTCTGGTAGCTTCTGTTAAAGTGGAAGCATTCAACATTGTTAGAAAAGCAATGAAAGAAACGAGGACAATATGGAGAATCTTCATCATCGTTATACTATCATGTGTTGTGATAATTCAGTTAATGCATGATGGTCTTATATAAAGGCAAGCAAATGGAAGCAGTTGATGGGTCCAAATCATACAGACGCTGAAAGATCCAACCCCTTACATATCATCTTTTAAATCTTTAATTAACTTTAACCAAATTTCCTAATCTTACTTCCAACATTAGGTTACCCACATGGCTCAGTAATAACAACTGTCATGTATATATGTATAACACGTCTGGTATAACAATTGTCTTAATCAACAAAATTACTTTTTTCGTTTCTTTTTCTATATATATATATAAATACTCTTATATATTCACACATAATGTAACAATCTAAAATTCAGATTCTTACTAAATATTTATATTTAGTATTTGACAATATCTTAAATAAAATTATTTTAACTAAAATATATATATAAAAAATAGAGAAAAAGCCATAACTTACTTTTTTTTCTATCAACATGAGTTGGATCTATGGAAGAAAATTAATATCATTCACAATCAAAATAAAAGTTGGAGCTATAATAATATTTAATACAACACAATTATATATTTTTACATACCAAATGTTTGAATGATGTACTTGCTTATCACCGAGACAAAAGATTTTATTTTATTTTTTATTTTTTGTGAGCCAAAATGCATTCTAATTCTGTAATTCACGGTTAAAACACAGAAAGTTAATGCAGTCAATTTATTAAACTTTGATTTGCCTGCTATATTGGAAAATGGATTTAAGCATATACATATACATATGTAATCAAGCTTTTAAAAATGTAATATTATTTTATATTTACATATTTAAGTACACATTTATATTTATATAATATCATCGTACATCGTACAAAGAATGCTAGTTCAACATAATTTAAGTAAAAGTAATATTAGAAATTTACTTTATCGAATTGTCTTCTTATATATATATATATATATATATATATATATATATATATATATATATATATATATTATATCCTTTTGTTCCTGATGAACCTTTAATGTTAGGATATGTTTTGTCTTTTATAATCATCAAAGTGTGAAAGCAAATTCCCACCAAATGACACTAAATAAACATATCTATATTAAGCCAAATCTAAGCAAGATTTTCAGTACTTTACAACAAAAAATCTATCTATTTTCTCTTTTCTATAATGGATTAGACGTCTAATATAGCACCAAATTATAGTTAAAAAACAAAAAATAAAATAAAATTTGTTGCTCTTTGCTCTTTCTTGTTCAAGACTCCTGCAGGTAAGAGCAACTTCTATATGCAAAAATTATAATAAAAAATTTGGTACAACAATAAGTTGGATGTGTGACATAATATTTGATAATAAATGTAATGATATCATAGTACATACCATATAGATGCATCTATATATATATATATGGTACGTAGTTCTATGATCTCTATAGTAAGAAGAAAAAACAAAATTAGGATAAACACAGCATAGCATTTGGTGGATAAAATTAAAGCTTTGATTTCATTGAGTAACAACCTAGGATTGCAATTCAGGCAATGTCATTTTCTTAATTTTCAGTGAAAGATTTTTGAAAAGGACCTATGATTATGTTCTTTGTTCTTCATTTATTTATTTTTGTCATAAAAGATTAATTACTATCATTTCTGAATATTCTAAATTAAAGCCTCTTCTATGATCCTCATCGGAGATAAAAGGTAAGAGCTCAAATATCTTTAAATTACATTAAAATTATGATTAATATTTGTTACATAAGAGTTAGTGACAAATTCATTGCCACTAAGTTATCACTAAATCAAGCATATCACATTCTATCTCTAATTGATACTTTTTTTGTCAGAAATCTATTACTAAATTTAACTTATTTTAATCAATCATTTTTTTTATCCACTATAAAATTTAAAATTCTACTTCACACAAAATAAAAGAATAACCCAAAATGTCAATGAACCATGAATATCCTTCATAAATAGCATCTTAGAAAGCTTTCATGTTTCTAAAAATCTTAAAGTTGCATTTACGAGTTCAAAATCACCTCTAAAACAAAAGTTGAAACTCAACTATCTTTGTCTATGATTGTTAGAGAGCCAGTAAATGGATCTCCCCCACCCCCACTAGTTGTGACTAGCGAGGGAGAGGCATCCTATTATTAGTCATGAGTTTTTGCAACATTACTGAGGTGTTTGATACATGATTTTTTAAAAAAAAATTATTAAAAATAAGAGATTTAGAATGTTATATTTATACATTTGGTGTATAGATTAAAAATATTTTTGAGAGTATTATATTCTCAAGAAAAAAATATTTTTATATTTTTGTAAATTTTTATTCTCACATAAAGAGATAAAAATCTTGTATTTTTATAATATAAAAATATTTTTAGAATAATAAAATTACTAAATTATTCTTATAAAACTTAAAGAAATATTTTTATAATATAATATAAACATAATAATAAATATATATGGACAATCAACTTAATAATAATATAAATTAATAATAAATACATTTAATTTTAATAATAATAAATACATTTAATAATAACAAATGTTTGTACTATATTATGTACAAAACGTATTTAATAACAAATTTTTATGGTTTTTTATTTTTTATTTTTTAAAATTACTTATGCACAAATGTATATAAATTGTTTGTGTATTAAAACATTTGCGCACAAATTAATATGTGCTACCCTAGCACATTTGTATTAAAAAATTATTTTTTAAACTGTAAAATACTATAGAGTGCTACAAATTATTGTTTTAGTCTCTATTTTTTAAAAAATTGCTTATGTAATTTTTGCTACATTCACAAGAAACAATTAGGTTGTTGTTTCTATAATATATAAATTTAACTTTACTTCAGATAGACAATGATATTATTAATATTATTTGAAAATTATAATTTTGATATTTTTGATGATTTTTTATTATATATAGAAATAAAGTACAAATTTTTTTTAAGAAAAATATATGTATGAATACTTCTATATATATATATTATTCAAGTGTTATTAATTAGTAACATATGTATATATGTATGTATGTTATTGAATTAATACATTGTTATGATTTTTGTTTTTAATATAATATAAGTAATTTAAAAAAATAGTTGGTTATAATTTAAGAGAGAGAGATATATATATAATTGTCAATGGTATATTCGAAAAATTGTTAAATATTCTTAAAAATATTGAAGTTGAATCAAGTGTAAGAATATAATATTTTTGAAAATATTATAAAATATTTTTAAAAATATTTTAAGTAAATCAAACAAATTTTTAAAAATTTATGTGAATCATATTCTTAAAAATCACATTTTATCTGAAAATAAAAAATTTATCCATGTACTAAACACCTCCTTAACTCTTGTAATTTTTGTTTCAACCTATCTTGATATGTAGACTCTAGAGTTGAACCTTGTGAAGTTAATAAAGGGATTTCATCATCAATAACAAATCCCTTTATCCAAAGGCTATAAATTCGTCCCTTTTTTGGATCATCATCTAAGATTTGGACCAAACATATATCTCTTGCTTAGCAAGTGTACCATTACTTACAATTATATTGTTAGCCAAACAATAAATTAAAAATGGGGTTGAATTGATTTTTTTTTAAGCTTATAAACTTTTTTATATATTTTAAAATAGAGTAGGTTAGGTGTATATTGAAAGAAAGGTTAATGTTAATTCTCTTTCAAAAGCTTCTGTTTCTTAGCAAACACCTTAAAAAAAGTTTATTGTTTGTTAAGGTTGAAAGTAAAGAGATAAAGTTAAAAATATCACACCAAGAATTTATAAATTTTTATATCAAAACTTGATCTTACACTCTCTTTTCAAACACACAATAAAAATATTTTACTATCTAAGTAATCACTAAAGGATACAATTAAAAAAATCTTTTTTTAAGGGATCAATATATATTACTTTTATGTTAGTATCTACCAAACAACCTTAAGAAGCATAAGCATACTTATTTTTACTCTTCTAAGAAGCTCTCAATGAAAGATCCCAAAAACTCTCTCAAAACAACTTTAAACCAACAACTCATTAATTTAAATAACAACTAATAAATCTCCCACCTAACTATACTAAATTTTCACTAAATACCTAAAAAGAAGAACAAAGAGATAAAGAGAATTTAAGATTCAAAATACAATTTAATCGCAGAAATCCCACTTAAAGTATATGAGCAATTAATAAGCTTCTAGAAATGTACGTGAACTCTCAAAATTTTTTAATTTTTTCAACTTGTTAGCTTTTAAAGACAATCCACCAGTATTTATTTTACAAAATTTTGATCGTTGAGCTTGTAATTAATATTGAGAAAATGTTGATAGAGACTTCTCAACAAGATAATAAATATTAAACGCTGCACTTAAAAATATTGAGACAATTTAAAATATTTTAAAAGAATAGATACCATTTCAAAAGATCAAAGTGTCTATATATATTTGGTGGATGATGGAATGTAGTTCTTTCATCTGTTGGATACCTTAAAGAGTGGAGCAATTCTGATGTCATTTTGTCTTGGAAAGGATGAAACTTTTTCAGTATTTAAAGTCAATATTTCCTTAATTTTAAACTTTATTTTTTAGCCACATAAACGTACAATAGAAGCTAAAGATTTTAGATTTCCATTCTAGTGTGTTCTGCTCCTATACCAACCACTTGGCATTCCCTACTTTTTCCCAAGATTCTTTTTGAAATTATGCAATGTAATTTGAAAGCTTTAGAAGATAGGAGAATTTATTTTGCCAATACATTTAATGTTTGGGCTATCCCACAAATGGGCCGGTCTGAAATTATGTTGGACCATTACTCACATTGGGTGGGACCACAATGAGTATAATGGGCTAACTTATTTTACATAAAATTTAGGTGTAAAAAAAAGCAGGCCCAAAATACTTTACTTTCATAATTTCAACGACTCCAATTCTTTGATCAATTTTACAAATTATTTTTATTATCAAAAACTCAATATTATTAAATAAAAATATCTAAACACATATATATGTTTGAAAAGATTAAAAATAAACAGGGCATCTTAGTTATACTAGTATTTTAAAGCGCATGCATAGGGAGTGCTCTGCAATTATGTCAAAGCACATTTAATTTCTTAATTCTCCGCGTCAATATTAAACTTTTGCGTGGATGTATGGACTTAACCAAGATAATGTCATAAGAGTAATTCTATTTGGATAATGTACTCGCCTGATTCTCTGGCTGATTTGTCGAGTTTCAACGTCACAACACAGTCCAACAATCCAATTCACGCTGCATATCAAGTTTGTGGTAATGTTATGTGGTCCTAATTAAACAACAACAACAACAATATCTTTGTTATAAAAAACCTGTCAGATTCAGAAGCAAAAAAGCACAATAATGATGGCGCACGTACCAAAGTTAGAAAATTTTGAAATATTCTTAGTGTACATGGACATAATAATTAAGATCGTACAAATAGTATAGACAAGAACTAGGGGTGCCAATGAATAGGTAGTCACTTCATTTTTTTATTATTCGTATTTCTATTCTTTTAAAATATTTAATATTTGAATCCTAATTATATTTTTAAAAAATATTATTTTTAATATTTACATATAAAATTATTTAATATTCAAAATACTTAAAGTATTTAAAATATTTAAAATAATAATAAATAATAAATATTTTATAATTAAATAATTTATCTAATATTTAATAATCAATATTCATTCAATACAAAATTTTAAATATTATAAAAAAATTATTTTACAATAAAAAATAAATATAATTATTATAAATTAAAATTAAAAATAATAATTTTAATATTAATAAAAATATAAAATTTTATTTAATAATATATATTATTTATATTAAATATCAAGTATTTTATCTATTTATTTATATTAAATAAATATAAGGTATTTGATTTAATATCTGTACTCAACTAATATTAAATGAATAGTTATATTTTATTATTCATACCATATCTAATATTTAATATTTATCAAATATTAAATATTTTTTAAACAAATATTATCAGGTAGCATAAGACTCAGCCCATTTCCATCCATAACAAGAATTTCTCCCAAACTTGTCAATATAATTAATGGCGATGACTCCTTGCCCCAGTTGACACATTTTAAAAAAAAATTAAAAATAAGTACTAATTTTGATCTTTAAGAGATGTATTTTTTAATTTGATCAAATAAAATATTTTAATTTAATGTTTTAAAAATTAATTTTTAATTAATTTATTTTTTTGATTAAATAAATAGATAAAAATTTAAGTGATAGGTTGATGTGACATTAATAAATTTTAAATTAACTATTAAATAATAAATTTTATTTTATTTATTAATAAAAAATAAAATGCATCAAATTTATTTATAACAAAAAATAAAAAAAATACATTTTAATTATGTATAATTTATAAATATGATATATTTTATTTTATTTTTATTACTAAATATGATCAAATTTAATTGTTAAATTATTGTTTATTAACGTGACATTAGTTTATTAATTACTATTTTATTCATATTATTAATTAAATAACTAAATTAATTGTGAATTATTTTTTCAGTGATTAAATTAAAATATTTTATATTTTAAAGATTAAATTAAAATAGCATATATTTTTTAAGAATTAAATTATTAATTTATATAGTATATTTATAATATATTGAAAGACTAGAAATTATATGGATATATAATTTGAAGAGGATTTGGATCCTCTAAGCTGGTTATAGTGCATTCATTCTTATTTGTCTCAAGCTATTGGTAGTAGAAAATCATTCAAAAAGAGAAGGAGCCATTAGTCCATCAATCCAATCTGCCATTTTTGTGTTGAATTTTTGTTTCGATAAATTATTAAGATACATTTAATTATTAATAATTTAATTATAAAAATAAATAAAAATAAAATATATTAATATTTCTTGATTTATATAACCAATCATATTTAATATTTCTGCATAGTTAAAAAAAGATTTTATGTAAATTTTAAAAAAGTAACAATATGAAAACTTAAAAGTAATCTGCAAAGTTATTCTTAAGAAAAATTTATTTTAAAAAAATATAATAAAAATCTGTTTGATCTGTTGTTTTTAATTTAAAAATAAAAATAGACTATACAAGTATGTTTGAATATTATTTTTTTATTTTTTAAAATCATTTTATAAAATTAATTTTAAAATTTTAAGTTAGTATTATTTTTATATATTTATGTATATATCAATGAAAATATTTTTTGGTATTTTATTTATTTTAAAAAATTAAAAATTAAAAAAATTAAAAATTAAAATATTTTTTATTTTTTTGAAAAACATACTATTTTTTATTTTTAATTGAAAATAGTATATTTGAACAAGTTTTTTTTTTTCTTTCTAAAAGTAAAAAATTATTTTTAAAACTAACTTCCAAACATACTATATTTTCTGAACAAAAAAAAAATAAAACAACTAAAAGATGTTTTTAAATTCTTTTTTTTTTAAAATAAAAAATACAGAAAATAAATATTTTTTGTTCATGGCATTTAAATAAATACTTTAAAAGAATATTAACATAAATTCTCAAAACTTATTTTATAAATAATTTTGAAAAATAAAAAAATAAAAACACAATAAAAAATGCCTATTACTTTGTTGGTGCTTAACCGTTGATGTTTTCCATTGAAAAGTAGAGTCCAAACCTTGAAAATGTCAACTGCTTGCGTGCACATATTACGATTATGACAATGGCACAAAAAACCTTTGCTATTTTCTTCCTTTTTTTTTTGGCTCCGCAGCCAATTTTTCATGTTAAAATGTCAACTAGAACTGTGTATTTTAGTGCGCCACTGTTGAGTGATAGGGAGTTTCATGCGCAAGAGGTTCAGAATGTTCATGTTTCAACACAAGAGGACAACATCCACCAATTCTTTTCTCGTTTCCTTCCAAATGGGCATTCAATTTATGTTGAGAATCTACTCATCATCTACTGAAACATTATCCTCCACAAAATAGCAACTAGTCATTGTTTTCTCAGATAGTAGGATTTCCACCTTGACTCACGCCACATACTGTAATGTCAAACCACCACATAGGCATTCTAATTCTCAACGCCCAAAATTGATGGCACTCAGCGAGAGTTAGCAGGTTCTTATTTAAGGTACATCTTCACTAAGAAGTGTTTTCAACCTACACAAAATGATTTTCATAGTGGCATTGTTCTTCCTTCTACTTCAATACCCAATTTCAACATTCAGTCTTTGGCTTTCAAGGCATCACCTCCCTTCTTACTCTCTAATGACAGATAAAGCTGCTCTACTGGAATTTCAAAAAACAGTCATATCTGATCCGCATTCCACACTTGCTAACTGGGATGAAGCTGTTCATGTGTGCAATTTTACTGGTGTTAAATGCGATGAATTCCAGCACCGTGTTACACAACTAATCCTATATGAAACTCATCTTGAGGGGCTTCTTTCTCCCTTCCTTTCCAATCTCACTGCATTGCGCATCCTTGACATAGTTGACAATCACTTATTTGGCATTATTCCACCTGAATTTTCCTCCCTCAGACATCTCCACCGCCTCCGTCTTGAGGGAAACAATTTGCATGGTTCCATACCAGAGTCCTTTTCCCAGCTTTCCAAACTTAGAGTGCTGCATATCAAAGAAAATAATATAACCGGTTCACTTTCTCCATCTCTCTTCTCCAACTGCTCTCTGCTGGGTATTGTGGACCTTTCCAGCAACTTCCTCACTGGTAAGATCCCAGAAGAGATTGGAAACTGTCCAGACCTGTGGAGTCTCAGTCTATACAATAATCAATTTACCGGACAGATTCCTCTCTCTTTAACTAATCTATCACTTGTAAACTTAGATGTAGAGTACAATTATCTGTCTGGTGAATTACCTTCAGAGTTTGTAAGTAGCTGGCCTGAACTTCTTTACCTACATTTATCATATAACCACATGGTAAGTCATAATAGTAATACAAATCTTGATCCATTTTTCGCGGCTCTTAGAAACTGCAGCAGTCTAGAGGAGCTTCAATTGGGAGGCATGGACCTTGGAGGAAGGTTCTCCAATACTGTCAGTCAAGTTGGCATTAGTCTAAGAAGTCTACTACTGCAGGAAAACCAAATACATGGATCAATTCCTCATAGTGTATCAAATCTTACCAGACTTTTTATCCTGGATTTAACATCCAATCTTCTGAATGGAACTATTTCATCAGAGATCAGCAAGTTGTCAAACTTGGAACAACTTTTCTTTTCACACAATCATTTCAAAACTGCAATTCCAGAAGCACTGAGCAACTGTCTACATCTGGGTCTGCTAGATCTGTCACACAACGAATTTTCAGGAAGGATTCCAGAAAGTTTGGGAAATTTGGTTCGACTAAATTCTTTGTTTCTCAACAACAACCATCTCATAGGAAAAATACCATCTACATTAGGACAGTGCATTGATTTGTACAGGCTTGACTTGTCCTATAATGGATTAACAGGAAGCATCCCAACAGAGCTCTCAGGGCTGCATGAAATTAGAATTTTCATAAATCTATCACATAACAACCTTGAAGGTCCCCTGCCAATTGAGCTCAGCAAACTAGAAAAGGTTCAGGAGATAGATTTTTCATCAAATTACCTAACTGGAACCATCTTCCCTCAGATAGCAAGCTGCATTGCTATATCGATGATCAATTTTTCAAACAATTTTTTACATGGTGAGCTTCCAGAATCCTTAGGTGAACTGAAGAACCTAGAAACTTTCGATATCTCTAGAAACCAATTGTCTGGATTGATCCCCAAAACCCTTAGTAAAATTGACACGCTTACTTTCCTTAATCTATCATTTAACAACCTTGAAGGAATGGTTCCATCTGGTGGTATCTTCAATTCAGCATCAAATTTATCATTCTTAGGAAACCCACGGCTTTGTGGGGCAATTACAGGCAATTTTTCATGTTCTCAAAGGAGAAAGTGGTTCCACAATAACCTGTTCTTGATAGTTTTCATCTTAGTCATCTCCATATCAACGTTCTTGTCAACGATTTGCTGTGTAATCGTATGTAAGCGTCTTAAAGTAATTATTTCCTCTCAGAGGACTGAGGTAGGTAGAAAAGCAGCTAGACCTGAGATGATATGTAACTTTCCAAGAATCACATATAAGGAACTATCAGAGGCCACCGGAGGATTTGATGATCAGAGACTAGTTGGATCGGGTAGCTATGGACATGTCTACAGGGGAGTTCTTCCAGATGGGATGCCAATAGCAGTCAAAGTGCTGCATTTGCAATCTAGTAATTCCACCAAGAGCTTTAACATAGAATGCCAAGTTTTAAAGAGAATTCGACACAGAAACCTTATAAGGATTATTACTGCATGTAGTTTACCTGATTTTAAGGCTCTTGTTCTGCCTTATATGGCTAATGGAAGCTTGGAGAGCCGCCTCTATGCTTCTTCTGGATCTTCTGACTTGAGTATCATCCAGAGGGTGAACATTTGCAGTGACATAGCTGAAGGGATGGCCTATCTGCATCATCATTCGCCAGTTAGAGTCATACACTGTGATCTAAAACCAAGCAATGTTCTTCTTAATGATGACATGACAGCTCTAGTTTCAGATTTTGGGATTGCAAGGTTAGTTATGAGTGCTGGAGGAGGAAATGCTGGTGTTAATGCTAACATGGGGAGCTCCACTGCAAATTTATTGTGTGGTTCAATCGGATACATTGCACCAGGTATTGAATTTAGATCTTGCTTATGCACTTAGAATGTTGCAATAATTAAATTATTTTTGTTATAAAAAAAGAGTAAATTACACTCCCCTCCCCTAAGTGATGTCAAGATTATATTTTTCTCCTCTCTATTTTGAAAACTTACACCCCTCTCCCTTGCAGAAATGAACATGTTGCATTGGATGAGTAAACATACTGAAAAAGATAGGATTAGAAATGATTACATTAGAGAGAAAGTTGGGGTAAACTTATCATAGAAAAATTAGTTGAAATGCACTTTAGGTGATTTTGTTATGTACAAAGGAGAGTATTATAAGCTTTTATGCAAAGAGTAAATCAAATGAAAAATAGTCCAATAACTAGAAGTAGAGAGAGACTAAAGAAAATAATAAGATAAATTATTAAGATATATTTAACTATTAATAAACTAACTATAGATATGAGTCAAGATAAAACATACTGGCATTGCTTTGTTGTTGTAGCGTGTCCACAAGATGACAACAACACATTACCACATGCATACTAGTAAATAACATTCGTCCTGCTTATCATACTATGCTCAATGTAATTTTGTCAAATAGTTTTGTAAATTTGTTATCTTTTTCAAATACCAAGTCAACAACCTTATTTACACTTTCTCATGCAGAGTATGGATTTGGATCAAATACATCTACAAAAGGAGATGTTTACAGCTTTGGCATTCTAGTTCTTGAGATGGTGACTAGAAAAAGACCAACAGATGACATATTTGCCCCCGGTGGCTTAAGCCTACACAAATGGGTAAAAAGTCATTATCATGGAAGGTTAGAAAAAGTGATAGACCCTGCTTTGCTGACTGCTTTAAGAGATCAGTCGCAGGAGGTGAAAGGAATGTGGGAAGTTGCAATTGGGGAGTTAACTGAGCTGGGGATCCTTTGCACACAAGAGTCACCTTCTGCAAGGCCTACTATGCTTGATGCAGCAGATGACTTGGGTCGTCTCAAGAGATACCTTACTGAGGACACAACTAGGACTTTTGCATCATCTCTTGGAATTTCATCTTCCACTTTAGGTTATTATTAAATTTTTTTATGTTTACCACATAAAGGGAAATGCAACTGATTGTCATAAATATTTCTGCAGTGTCCAATAGTGGCACTAATCTAAAATCAGCAAAGGATATGTTGATTTTTAACATTTGATCACATAACTAGATGGTGAAAATTCAATTTAGTTAAAAATAACTAATTCATTCTATGTGACTGCTAAATACTCCTATCAGACACAATAGTCTTTAAGGAATTTTACTTGATCAGTTTTTCACAACTAACACTATCTGTGACTTAGATGTTCTAAGAGATATATAAAGCATGAATTTCATAAAACAAGTAAAACATCCATTGCTTTCTTTTACACCAACAATCATTGTTACACAAAAATAGATGAACGATATAATGATAACTCTTGGTTTAAAGGTCAACAATTTCATCGTCATAAGAAAAATAGAACTTAAGGAAGTGCTCTACATGAGAAAGTAGCACTAGGTACTTTTAGTCAAGCAAACTAAATGAATTAAATTACAGAGACATACTAACCCTTGCCTAATGATTTTACACAACCATACACAACAGTATGGGCACATATTGGAATTTTATGAAGATCTAGAGAAAGATAAAACAGCAGGTAAGAAACACAACGGACAATTGAAAAGCTCAAGTACTTGATGATAACAAAAATATATCCCACATCCTTCGAGCTCTTTTCAGTAATATCACATGGATAAGCACAGTTATCAAAAGAATTTGGAGAAACCAACTGTTAGCCTGCAATAATCATTCTAGGTTGGGATTGTCAATGTTACCTCACATTATCAACACAGATGAATTAATAAATTTGTATCGAGTACATATTATAATTCTCTCAATTCAATCTGAATTTCTTTTTTATCACACAAAACCTTTCTGAATCATTGTCATAGTGTCCCACTCCCATCTCAGGATGCTAAGTTCCAGCAATCATTCTGACTATCTTAAGTGTGAAAAAAGCAACAGTAGCAAAATTCTAAACTCGGAATAATAAAACAGGATGTTTCGTTGGGTTTGCTCATCAGTATTCTGTAACTATCATTGAGAAAGGCCACTAATCTTATCAAAAATATTAAGCCAATTGTTGCAGCATGCAAGATAAGCTAGACACGAGAGAAAGCTTATGTAGATCTAGATATTTGTGGCCTTAAATTTAAATAAACTGCAATTATATGGTTATTTATTAGAGATGAACAATAACAATAATGTATAGAGGAAGGGGAAGTGGATCCTCAAGATGCGTGAATGCTGGAGACATACGAACGTTGCTCTAGCCTCTACCATCATCATTATTGATGTAATCATCTACTACTTTAGCATTGCACAATTTAGAACGAAGCCACTGTACTCTAAAAGGGTCCCAAAAAATATCATTTAAATCTTCAACTAACCTTCACAAGCGTCATAGCATCAACATACCAAAAAAGCAACGGATAGAAAGGGGGCCAAATATTTCATTACTCTGGTAATATAAATGAAGACAAATATAAGCCGCCTAATTGATATGACATTCAAGTTAGGATCAATTGAGCTTTTGCAAACACGTCTGAGTTGCTAAAGCCTCAAAAGCCAAATTTCTGCATGAATGTTAGAGAATTTTGATGATAACCAAATTTCAGCTTTCTTTATACAACTACCTGTCGTTCGTCGTCATCCTTCATCAGTCTGCCAAGGGACTAAATAAAATTGCATCCTTATCTGACTGGACATTACAATGAATAAGATACTGGAGAAATGGGAGCAAAAAGAAAACTGACCTCTGTCTGGTTCAATACCCAAAAAGAGCCCACGAAAATCTTTGCAAAGAGTGACCACATCTACAAGGGTGCACGAAGTGCTGAATCCGATGATGGATGAGGATGATGAAGCTCCACACAAGTAGAATCCAGGTCTAACCAAAAGGAGATAGAAGAACTGCCTTTTATTATAGAGGACACATCGTATCGTAGTAAAGGATTGTAAAAGGGAGATAGTCAAATAGATCCACAATCCAGATAAGACGCATGACCGTTGTATGAAACTGACCGGTCAACCGCCAATTTCCTGCAACACTCATTAATTCGATTATCCGAAAGTAAATTACAATTAAAAGAAAAAGGAAATTGTGTATATTTTCAACATTTTCTCTATTATTTGTCAGCAAAGATTCTTTCAAATTTCCAAATTTTTTTATGATAATTATTTTTTGTGATAACTCAAAAAATAAAATGTCACATTTAAGTATGAATATAATTCAAAAATATTATTGATTCATCTGTGCTAAGTAATAGAAGAAAAACACAAGATGAAATATTCAGTTTCTCATTCCAAAGATAAGGAAATAAAATTTACATTTGTGAGATTTATTCTTTCATGACCTTTCTGAAATTGACACAAACTTCTCAAGCACAAGACATTACAAGATTAAAACAGATCAAACAGAAAAAACAGTCCTTTCACATTTAATCAACTTCTTCGATCTTAGGCCCAGCAGCACCACCACCAGAGGATGATTTGCCATAGCCAGCATTGGGCATGCTGGCTCCACCGTCCATGGGCACATCCCCACCAGCACCCTGGTACATTTTAGCGATGATGGGGTTGCACAGCCCCTCCAACTCCTTCAATTTGTCTTCAAATTCATCCACTTCTGCTAACTGGTTCCTGTCAAGCCACTCTATTGTCTCATCAACCGCCTTCTCAATCTTCTCCTTATCTGCAGGATTCAATTTCCCTGCAAATTTCTCGTCTTTCACTGTATTCCTCATGTTGTAGGCGTAGTTCTCTAGAGAGTTCTTGGCCTCCACCTTCTTCTTCACCTCCTCATCCTGTGCCTTGTATTTCTCTGCCTCCTGCACCATCCTCTCAATCTCATCTTTGCTCAATCTTCCCTTGTCATTGGTGATTGTGATCTTGTTCTTCACCCCTGCAGTTTTGTCCTCTGCTGACACATTCAATATGCCATTTGCATCAATGTCGAAGCACACATTGATTTGGGGAACTCCTCTTGGTGCTGGTGGGATCCCTGTGAGCTCAAATTTCCCAAGCAGGTTGTTGTCTTTGGTTCTAGCCCTCTCACCTTCATACACCTGAATTAGCACTCCAGGTTGATTATCAGAATAAGTAGAGAAAATCTGTTCTTTCTTGGTGGGGATGGTTGTGTTTCTGGGAATCAATACTGTCATTACGCCACCTGCAGTTTCAATACCAAGGCTGAGAGGAGTAACATCAAGCAGAAGCAAGTCTTGAACCTTCTCGTTCCCTTCACCACTAAGAATTGCAGCTTGAACCGCAGCTCCATAGGCCACAGCCTCATCTGGGTTTATGCTCTTGCACAGCTCTTTGCCATTGAAGAAATCCTGCAGTAACTGCTGCACTTTGGGAATCCTTGTAGACCCACCAACCAGAACAACCTCATGAACACGACTCTTGTCAATTTTCGAGTCCCTCAGACATTTCTCCACAGGTTCCATGCATTTTCTGAACAAGTCCATGTTCAGCTCTTCAAATCTCGCTCTAGTGATGGTAGAGTAGAAATCAATACCTTCATAAAGCGAATCAATCTCTATGGTTGTCTGAGTGGTGGAAGACAGAGTCCTCTTTGCTCTCTCACACGCAGTCCTTAATCTCCTCAAAGCTCTAGCATTAGTACTAATGTCTTTCTTGTGCTTCCTCTTGAACTCTGCCACAAAGTGATTCACAAGCCTATTATCAAAATCTTCACCTCCCAAGTGCGTGTCACCAGCAGTGGCCTTAACTTCGAAAATCCCGTCTTCGATTGTCAGCAACGAGACATCAAAGGTACCACCTCCGAGGTCGAAGATAAGCACGTTCTGTTCACCAGACCTCGAAGCCTTCTTGTCCAAGCCATATGCAATGGCAGCAGCAGTAGGCTCATTGATGATTCTCATCACATTCAGTCCTGCAATGGCACCCGCATCTTTTGTAGCCTGTCTCTGCGAATCGTTGAAGTAAGCAGGCACGGTGACGACAGCGTTCTTCACGGTTTGACCCAAGTAAGCCTCTGCGATTTCCTTCATCTTTGTTAAGACCATGGAAGAAATCTCTTCGGCTGCGAACTGTTTCTCTTCACCTTTGAATTGAACGACAATCATGGGTTTGTCACCTGGACCAGGGACAACCTTAAACGGCCAGTGCTTCATGTCGCTCTGAACAGAAGGATCGGAGAATCGCCGGCCGATGAGTCGTTTAGCGTCAAAGACGGTGTTTTGTGGGTTCATGGCGACCTGGTTCTTGGCAGCGTCTCCGATGAGACGCTCAGTATCGGTGAAAGCGACATAGGAAGGAGTGGTTCTGTTACCTTGATCATTGGCGATGATCTCAACACGGTCGTTTTGCCACACGCCGACGCAGCTGTAGGTGGTGCCGAGGTCAATGCCTATGGCCTTGCCTTCTGCCTTAGAAGCCATTGAATCAATTAAAGGAAGGTAGGAAGAGAGAATTATACGATATGGGGTTGGTTGGTAGAAACAGAAGGAACAGAGAGAAAGGTGAATGAATGGAATGTAAAAGTGTGATTGTATTGGTGAGAGATATCCGTGAAGGAAGTGAGGTGCGTAAGGAGAGATATAAAGGTAAGAGAGAAGTGTGAAGAAATTTCAAGAGGTGAGTGGAAGCAAGATTATGAAAACATGAATTAGGAGCAACTAGAGACTTCTGGAGTAGGCTTACGCAGATTCTTCCCTCCTAAATTTTACGTGATTTGACCATGTTGACATTACGAAATGGAATAGCAAATTACTTCAATATTTTATGAATAGTAAATTAGTGAATAGAAAAATTAGTAATTTAGTTGTTGCATGTCTATGCTTTTTTTAATTTAATTTTTAAAATAGAAAATATTTTAATTTATTTTTTTAAAAAAATTAATTTTTAATTAATTTAATTGATAAGATTGATAAAAGAATTAATTAATATAGTAGTAGTATTAATAAATATTATTAAATTATAACTTGAATCTTATTAAAAAATATAAATTTATAAATAATATATTTTGAGAATATGTAATTTATGAAATAAAATAAATCAAATTTATAAACTATACAGAAAGGCCGAAAACATATTGTGCCTCAAGAACCCATTGAATATTTTCTATTATTATATTTATGACCAAAAGATGTCCACACCAAGACAAGGATGGAAATGTGTTTATTTTAAATTTTAAAGTGCCTTCAAATATTTTCTGTGAATAAAATTCTATTCTTTCGTTAATTATTTAACTTTTTATTTTAAAAATACATAATTTATTTATAAAAATTTTATTTTTTTAATTAGTAGTCTTTATTGATAAAAATATTTAAAAAAATAAGTAGACATATTTGAAAGATTAATAGATAACAAAATTTCAAAAATTAAATCACATATTCCTAAATTCTGATAATCAAATAATTCAGAAAAACACATAATTTTTAATTATAAATAACAGATTTTAACAGAACTAAATATAATCCAAGAATGTGCAGCAATTCAACCAACGAAAACGGTAACCCTTGTTTTTTGTTGAATTAATATTTAAAATTTTATTAAATTTTAATTAATTTGATTCGAATTAATGAAAGTCTTATAAAATAAATAAAGTTTTTTTTATCAAAAATATTTTTATACACAAAATTTAAACTTAAAATTTTATTTTAAAAAATAAAATATATATTACTCTATTTAATCACATATTAATAACAACTCTTTAAAATATCAAACTATTATATCATTAAATACTTAAAAGTTATATAAAATAATTTATATTATCTTATTTCTTAAGCAAAACTGCAGAAGAATGCCTAAGGAATGGAAAGGAAAAAGTGCATTTCACCTCCTTTAATTAAAACCTAATTACAAATATTTGAACTTTAAAATATAACATTTTATTCTTGAATCATTACAAATAATATACAGTCAATTTTTTTGGAAATCTTAAAAATTAATTTGTATTTATCATATGAGTATTAAACATTAAAATTACTATATAATTAATTGTTATAATTTTGTGATAATTCAAGTGTTACCTAATATCATATAAAATAGACTGATGTACATTCCCCAATAGCATGCATTAACTTAGCCACGCAGACACGTGAGGTTGCCAAATCAAGTTCTCTCCAGAACCCTCTGGCGTCTCCTCTGCTTTCTTTCTTTCTCGACCTCTGTCTTGTATACTCTTCTCATTCACATGCCTAGTCCCTTCCACAACCTTCCCTTACCAAAAATATCTTCTTCCATTACCCATTCCTATAAATTCGTATCTCTTTATGCATCCACCAACATCACATCAAAGCATTCCTACGCATTCATTCTATATCTCACTTCGTTCTGTTTTACTCTCCCCTGTTTCCTTCACAAAACAACCCCACTTCATAGTTTCTCTCTGAGGCTTCATCAATGGCGGCCAAGACCGAAAAGGCCATTGGCATTGACCTTGGCACCACCTACAGCTGCGTGGGTGTGTGGCAAAACGACCGCGTCGAGATCATTGCCAACGATCAAGGTAACAGAACCACTCCTTCTTATGTTGCTTTCACTGATACAGAGCGTTTGATCGGCGACGCTGCTAAGAACCAAGTCGCCATGAACCCGCAAAACACTGTCTTCGACGCCAAACGACTTATAGGAAGACGATTCTCCGACCCCTCTGTCCAAAACGACATGAAGCTCTGGCCTTTCAAGGTCATTCCCGGACCAGGTGACAAACCCATGATTGTCGTCCACTACAAGGGTGAGGAGAAGCAGTTTGCCCCAGAAGAGATTTCCTCAATGGTTCTCACCAAAATGAAAGAGGTGGCTGAAGCGTATTTGAGTCAGAGCATCAAGAATGCTGTGATCACTGTGCCTGCTTACTTCAATGATTCACAGAGGCAGGCTACGAAAGATGCAGGTGCTATTGCTGGGCTTAATGTTTTGAGAATCATCAATGAGCCCACTGCTGCTGCTATTGCCTATGGTTTGGACAAGAAGGCTTCTAGAACTGGCGAGAAGAATGTGCTTATCTTCGATCTTGGAGGTGGGACTTTCGATGTTTCGCTTCTGACGATTGAAGAAGGGATTTTTGAAGTGAAGGCTACTGCTGGTGATACACACTTGGGAGGTGAAGATTTTGATAATAGGCTTGTGAATCACTTTGTGGCTGAGTTCAAGAGAAAGCACAAGAAGGATATCAGTGGGAATGCAAGAGCTTTGAGAAGATTAAGGACAGCTTGTGAGAGAGCAAAGAGGACACTGTCTTCCACCGCTCAGACAACTATAGAAATTGATTCTCTCTATGAAGGAATTGACTTCTATTCTTCACTCACAAGAGCGAGATTTGAGGAGCTGAACATGGACTTGTTCAGGAAGTGCATGGAACCTGTGGAGAAGTGTCTGAGGGATGCCAAGATTGATAAGAGTCAGGTTCATGACGTGGTTCTTGTGGGTGGGTCCACCAGAATTCCCAAAGTTCAGCAGCTTCTGCAGGATTTCTTCAATGGCAAGGAACTCTGCAAGAGCATAAACCCTGATGAAGCTGTGGCTTATGGTGCTGCTGTTCAAGCTGCAATCTTGAGTGGTGAAGGGAATGAGAAAGTTCAAGATTTGCTGCTTCTGGATGTCACACCTCTTAGCCTTGGTATTGAAACTGCTGGTGGGGTGATGACTGTATTGATTCCTAGGAATACCACTATACCCACCAAGAAAGAGCAAGTTTTCTCTACTTATTCAGATAACCAGACCGGTGTTCTTATCCAAGTCTATGAAGGTGAAAGGGCTAGAACCAAGGATAACAATTTGCTTGGGACATTTGAGCTTAAGGGCATTCCACCAGCACCAAGAGGAGTACCTCAGATCAATGTCTGCTTCGACATTGATGCAAATGGTATTCTTAACGTGTCTGCAGAGGATAAGACAGCAGGAGTGAAAAACAAGATCACAATTACCAATGACAAGGGAAGGCTGAGCAAGGAGGAAATTGAGAAGATGGTGCAAGAGGCAGAAAAGTACAAATCAGAGGATGAGCAGGTGAAGAAGAAGGTCGAAGCCAAGAATTCCTTAGAGAACTATGCATACAACATGAGGAACACCATCAAGGATGACAAGGTTGGGGGGAAACTAGATCCTTCAGATAAACAGAAGATTGAGAAGGCCATTGATGCGACAATTGAGTGGCTTGATGGGAACCAGTTGGCTGAAGTTGATGAGTTTGAGGACAAGTTGAAGGAGCTTGAAGGTTTGTGCAACCCAATCATTGCTAAGATGTATCAAGGTGCTGGTGGAGATGCGCCTATGGGTGGTGCAGAGATGCCCAGTGGTGGTGGGTATGGCAAGTCTGGTTCTGCGGGATCTGGTGCTGGGCCTAAGATTGAAGAGGTTGACTGAGTAAGAGGTTTGAAATTTTATGAAGGTTTATATCATTATAACCTTCTATTGGTTCATATTTGAGCAGATTTCTGATTTCTGGTTTCTGAAGTCGAGCTATATATTAGTATGAGATGGAGTTGAGTTGATGTAATAGCAGTGTAATATAGATAGTATCAGCTGCTTTTTCTTTTTTTAAAATCAAATAAAAGATCTGTCTGTATCTCATTTTGTTAGGTGCAGATTAGTACGATTTTACTATTTCCTCCTTGAAATTTATGTCCAGACAACATTCTCTCCAACATATTCGGTATGTTAGTTTTCTGTTATCAAGTAAGCTAAGTGAAAACATTATAAAATTGATACTCCTCCTGCTAAGTATCTTAATTGAGAAGCAAACAAAATGTTGAACACAAGTTGATAGCATTATAAGATTATTTGCTGAATGGTTTTTGGCTTTATGAGTAATAGAATAAAACAACTGCATAATGGAGTCTGTTTCGAATACGCTTTTAAAACTTGTATGCCCTTCTAATTGCTAAAGACCAAAAGTGGCAATTTCAGCATATTTTAGTATTAAATTTTGCTCTTGTTCATTCTTTTCTAACAATTGAACCTAACATCAAATATTATATTTAGATAAGAAAATATCCTTTTAAGTAATCGCAATTTGCAAAGCACTTAGATTATCTACGTAAATAACTCCATTCTATATTCGGTAACCTCCAGACGGATTAGTGTGATTTAGATTCTTCCAACGTTGGATATAGAGTTACAACTCACAAAGACACGTCATTCTCCTGCAGCAATCACGTGCTGATTCTGATTGCGATTACTTAAAAGGATATGTAGATAATCTAAGTGCTTTGGACCATCTTTTACGTCTTGGGTTAGTCAGAAAACGAGTGAATCGTTTTCATGTGTTCACCACTTGATAGAAGACAGATGTCACCGAAATATGGTGGGCAATAAGCTGGACAAGAATCTGATGCACAGAACAATGTAGAGGTTCAAGCACCACTCTGCTTCTGCTCAACGCAACGATATAATACTTGTAAAACCTACCAGTAGTATCCTTACTCTCCTCTACAGTCTAGACCGCAGAATCTTATAAATAAGAACTATAACCAGATCCACCTTTACCCAACCACTCTCTGTTATTGATAGAAGTATTGACTATTGAGGACATAATAGTGCAAAAGAAACCCACTAAATCTGCCAACCCTTAGGATGAAGATAAGTTTCCTAACACTGTTCATATTTGTTTTATGTACTCGAGCCATAATAACCTCAGACTTACCTTCGGAACACACAGGCCTAAACCCCTCAAACAGCAGCGTCCAAAAACAGGAAGCCCTTGGTAAGAATTCCTTAAAATAATCTCGCAGATATGCTATTATTTTAGCTTTTATTTGATTGCTAAATTGTGTTCAGCTGTAGAGAGAGATGTGAGCATAAAGGATGCGATCAGGGTGGACGGAGAAGTTGAGAAAAGGAAAATTGAGGGAAACTACGAACTATCTTATGCCACAAGGAAAGCACAGAGAGGAAAAGGAGCAACTGGTGGTTCAAATGTTGATCACAGCCCTCGATCTAAAAATTCAGCCGCATCATTGTTATCTTGGATCTCAACATTTATTCTTCATGTAAGCCTCGCATTAACCTTCCTCTTTTCCTTCCACTTGTTCTAAGGTGTTCTCAAGTCTAAACTTAGATATCAAGTCAATGACTTCTTTTGTTTCAAGCCTCTATGTTCCCTTTTGATTGTTTCTGAGTTCCTATGAACTTCTTTTCAAATCATTGTTCCTCTATGAGGATCTGTATGCTTAAAGTTCTTCCCATTAGAAGAGCTCTTCATTGTAGATATCATTACTACAAGTTCAAGCCAAGAGCACTGCACCTACCACCCCATGATCTGATGTTCACAAGGCTTTTCACAGCTCACTTGGAAATGCAAATTAGAATTAGTAAATGTAAAGATGAATAATAGCAGTTATGAAGAACAACTTTGATGCTAGTACAATAGTCGCTAGACCTATGGGCTCGAAATTCTGGAGTGAACTTTCAAAGCATAAGGTGCATAGCTTACGCTGACAATTGTTCTACAAATCTTGTGCAAATGTGATACCAAATTAATAATACACTTGTTTCTAAAGTTCATTATGTGTACAGTACTACGCACTTTGCTGAGGCATATAATAGTCTCTTGTAAACTGAAACAAGTCTCAATGAGAAATTTATATGGTTCAACAGAAGTAATTTCTTCCAAATGAAATAAAACACCACCTCAGAACACATTTTAGCGTGTTCCCAGAGGAGGGCAGCGCATCTCCCAGGCATTTTTAATTCCTCAAATGTTATAAAACAAATCATGAAACGTTTTCATATGCTCGGGCTGCAGAGCTAGTGCCACAGATAAGCTCCCATCATTTGTCGAGCTTGGAATTATAAAAGATAGCCCCTCATATGCAATCCCACCAGGTCCCATGAATATAGGTCTTCCCCATCCAAAATCAGCATCATGTATTGGGAGCCTAACCCAGCTGGTGATCCCAAGATTAGGACATTTAAACGTATGTGCTCCACGGACAAGAGCTTTTAGATCAGGTTGAAGCTCTAAATAATCCAGAGCAGATTTCAAATACTCATTGTCCATTCTTGACAGTGCATTATGAATTCTGCTCGCAGCAAACCACGTTGGTTTTGACATGAGATCACCTGCCACAGCCATCGGTGTGGCTGTGAAGATCACATTGCCGAAGTAACCCGGTGGGAGTGGTGGCTGCAACCTTGCCCGTCCATCAGTTGCAATGTATAATTTGGTCTCTTGATCATCAGGAAGTGCACGAGCCTTGCACACACTTCTCCACACATGACCAGCCAACATCTCATAAGAGCTGTAGTTGACTGTGTTGCCATCTTCTTTGGACTTGGCTTTCAGTGTGTTGAGCTGGTCACGAGTCAATTTGAAGATAGAAACAGCTGCTGTGCCATCTGCACCTGGTTTTGTGGGCTGGAGAGGAGCCTTCATGGCTGGAGGGGGCTTGTATTCAATGTGATCAAAAACAGGATGAGGTGGGTCTCGAGCTCGGAGTAGTGTCCGATCAATGAAGGGTGGGATGGTAAGGTCTAGACCACGAGCCATGTCTGACCATGTATTGATAAAGTGGAGACCAGAATACCCATCTGCTGCGTGGTGTTGCATACCAACACCGAGTGAGACACCTCCACATTTAAAATATGTTACCTGCAAAAGATTGAAGTCCGAAAACTGATTGGTAAGACGTCACTCTGTAGCTGAACAGAGTAATGCATGCTACAACTATAAAATTGATTAATATGCTGTGGCCTTGTGTATCTTTGCTCTCAAGTTTTTTACTTAAAAATTGAAATGTTTATAATCTATACAATTTATTTTTTAAAAAAATTTATATATTTTATTCTAATTAAAGAATTTTGTAACAAAAATATAAAAAGTTATACATAAGTTTACACTAACAGTATAGTAATGATATAGACAATACCGACAAGTGAGTAATTATATGGACCGGAGCCGTTAGCAGAAAACGCTTCGATGCAAGAGGTGAAGGTTATTTGGCCACTCATTAAATTAAATAAAATTTTCATTTTCCACGTTAGGTTGATTCCAACCAACTGTTCTAGATTTGGAAATACAGGGCCAAACTCTTTAAAGAATGGAATGGGCACAGATGATGAGAAGTTTCTGAATACATCTGGTCTAACTGAAAACGCTTCAAATAATGGAGGTGAAGGTGGTTGGGCATTCTCATTAAATTTCATAGCTTTCAAAGTTAGGTTGATTCCAACAAACTGTTCTAAATTAGGAAATACAAGACCATACTCTTTAAAAGCAAATTATATGAATAAACTAATGTTAATATATTTTATTTTATTTTATTTTTAAATTATTTATAATTAAATTTATTTTAATAATTTTTTATTATTTTATTCAATTTTTCCTTACCTTAAATTATTAGACTATCAATTCTTTGTACAAAAATTTTTAAATACGTATGGTCTAAGAACATGTTTTAGATGACATGTTTATATATATATATATAAACATGTTTGACATGATTTTAAGTAGAAACCTTTTTTAGTTTAAACTAGTTTTTAAGTAGAACCTTTTTGTAACATGCTCCATTTGTTCTATTAATTTTTTTATAAACTGATTTTGCTTTAAATTTTTCAAATTGATAAATAGACTACATAATAAACTTATATATAATTTTCATATTTTTATTATCAAATTCTTTAATTAAAATATAATATATTTAAAAAATTTTAAAAAGAATTCATCAGAAAGTTTATTTTGGAGGCCAAAACAGGCATGACAGAATTATAGGATAGGCGTGGGTTATTGATAAAGTTAATAAATATAGAACAGTGGCATGGAGACGAGGTTAATAAATATGGAGCAGTGGCAGAGAGATAAAGTTAATTAAGTAAACACCAAACCAAAATTTTGAATTTAAATATTACTCAAGTGATCAAAATTGGACACAGCTACTACAAGTCGGCATTCGTCAACTTTGCACGTCGCTGTCCCGAGAGTTGGTAGCATTGAATTATATAGTTTCCAAAAATAAAAAATTTCTAAAATTGGACAAAAATTTCGGATTTCTTTGCCCAAAGCACTAGTCACATTTCCGTTCCGATAAAAGCAAAACTTTTTTCAACCACACAAAGTTGATGAAATTCTATTTATCAGCTCTTTTGATTTAATATTATACAAACTTAATTTTTATTTATTTTTTTAATAAAATTAATATTTTTATATTATTAATTTATTTTAAAACAATAAAATTATTTAATTATCTTTATTATTATATTAAAATTTTATGTTAAATTTAATTTAATTTATTATTATATTAAAAATAAAATTATAATCTAAAATTATGACATGCTTCTGAATTCAGATAACACTCACATCATCTATCACTTGTATTCGAACCTAAATCATACAATGCGAAAGATCATTGAATGAGTCTACATTTCTTCTTTTGATTATATTTTAAATAAAAAAATTATGATGATCTAATTTTAAAATAAATTTAAAAAAATTATGTACTTTAGTGTATTCTCAAAAAATTTTAATAAAGTATAAATATTTTACATATATTTAAATAAAATCATAAATATCATTTAGTTATTTAAATTTATTTTATTTAATACATAAACTAAATAAAAAAATTTTTAAAAAAGTACAAATTCCACAACTCCCCGTTTTACGGAAGTCCAGCGTTCATTACCTTCACCCTATTATTTATATCACAATCAACGTTATTTGTAGTTTTGCGTATACTTTTTGGGCTTTGCCGGAAATTTCTGCACCTATATTTTCTTTAGGGTGAAAAATTTTTAGATATATCATTTTAAGATTCTCTCCTCTCAAATTGTTTGGTTGAGAAAAAGACTACACATGCTTTTTTAATTGAAATATCTGTGCTTTCAGGAAAAAAAATAAAAAGCCAATTCATGAAATAACTTTCACAAGCATGTACACATACATTTAAAAATTTATTAATTATAATTATATTGCATTAAGGCTTCTAAAATTAAAGCATTGGTGAATGAGCATGTATAACATTATTAAAGATTTAATTTGTTAATAAAATTATGAGCTTCCACAGTACTCTATACAATCCAAATTAAGTCAATCGGTTTCAGTGTTGAATGAATAAATTAATCTTCTAACTTAAAGTTACGAAGACAGACAAATCCTCCTCTCGGATTTAATCAAATAAGTAATAAGGCTAAACAAATTTGTGTTGAAAACCAAAGACACGACTTTCATGTTTCAGCAAATAAAAATACACAAATAGCATTAAATAAAAACGACATATTAGATCATCGAAAAATTCCAAATAATAAAATAATTTAAATTAAAAAACAATAATTTAATTTGACTTATTTTTATAAAATAATTTAAACTAAAACTAGAAGAAATTCTCAGGAATTAACTCCGTGCTGTTATAACTCTTCTGATTCGAATTAAATTAAGCAAACAGAAGTTTCTAATTCGAATTCGCACAATTTTTGTCCAGAAAATATATAGCAAGAGCAAGAGAGCAAACCGAGAGAAATTGAAACGTACCTGCAACACTAGCAACGGATACGTCTCGATTCCGGCGGAATAATCCACGGCGGGAATAAGCTGTCGGAGCTCAAGCGTGGGAGCAAAATCACCGAAATCGTCGATGACGCCGGTGGTCTCGGCCTCGACGAAGAGCACTCCTTCGCCGTTGCAATCAATCTCGACACGACCGTCGTCATCGCGGCGGAGGCGGCCAGCCATTGGATAGAACGGAACAAGAGCCTTGCTGAGAGCCTCCTTCATGACCTTGGCGTCAAAGAAATTGGAGGCACCGGTGGGCCTGTAGAAGTACACGCTGGGCGTGTGGAAGTTTGGCACCACCAGGTCCACGTTGGAGTTCCACAGCGCCCGACGAGGCGTCGCCTCCGCCGGCGGCACCATCGTCGACGCCTTCACGTTGATGATCATCTCGCCCACTGAAAAGAAACATCACAATATTTCTGTGAGAGTTCTGCTTTCTTCCTTTGACTAACAAAATAATTGCACGAAAAAATTAATATTAAAATAATAATAATAATAATCCCACAATTACGGAAGGAGGAACAATAGAGAAATTGAAATGGACAGCCATTAATTACTAAAATGATGATGAGAAAGAAAGAAGCATTGATATGAATTACCAAAATTAAGAAGGGTTTAATGAGAAGATGGGAAGATTACCAGAGGCCAATTAAGGGAGAGAGAGAGAGGAAAGGTGTAATGTAATGCCACTATGCGAGTGTTATTTGGTTTGGATTTGGTGCGAGAAAGTGGAGGGAAGAGTGAGAAGTGAGGAGAATGAGTTGGGTGTCCAATATATTTAAGCAAAGTAAGGGGAGGGTTGGGTCACTCACCTACCGCGCCAACTAAAACAGCCAATGAGAGAAAGCCACGTAAGGGCGGTCAGTGCGGAATCGTAATAAAGGAATAACATTAACAAAAGATGAACTCATATTCTTTATTTATTCATATTTCATATGGGAACCATAGAGACAAAGGGTAAAGCAGAAGTTGGTGAGACGGTGACCAGTTCCCAAAGTCTCTTAAAAATGCACAAAACCAAACCAGAAAACAAGCACAATTTTATGGATCAAAAATGTAAATCTCATCCATGAATTATTATCATAATCATTTAATGAAATTGGGTGGCTTACCACCCTCAATCCATCGAATTACGAAATTGTATTTGATTTGACAGGCTGATAGAGTTACCTAACTCAATAAAAGCCTCAAATTTTGTCTGTATTTTCTTTTTTTATATAATTTTTTCGTATTTTTCTTTTATTGCACATGATGATGCGAAATACGTTCTGTAATTTCACTCACCATTCACCAACTCTTACCCTGACGAAGCGCGAAGGTAGTGAGGTGAGTTGGGTGGGCCCCACAGCTTCGCTGGTGGATGATAAACGACAATTGTAATGGCTGCATGGCCCTCTTCTTCCACTGTTGTGGAGTTGGTGGCCATTTCTATGCTTTAAATATGATTTTAGAATGTTTTAATTATTAATGGAAGCGTAATGTTATTTGGAACTTTTATCTTTCAAACACATAGTTTTTATTTTTATATTTGAAAAATCAAATTAAAAGAATTTACGTTTCAAAGGATTAAATTAATGATTTATTCAACATTTTTACGAAAGATTACACGGGTTGGCCTCACCCCCATGGCACCGTAATATTTGCTCGTATCGTAATCAATGTAACGGAATATTTATCTATTTGTTACAGCGCCCTTTCTTCATAATTTAATGTTTTCACACTCTATAAATAAAATCTACCAAAAAGTTTGGCTTTTATTATTTATGAAACACAGCACATAATTATTACATGGCCAGTGGCTTCTTTAGGAGACGCCACACTTGGCCGATTGTCGTTCGACAGTTGTGCGTCAATTCATTATTCAAATCTGAATTTCTTTTCATAACTTTGACTGGTAGACACATATATACGAGAGTTATTAAAATTATATTTTTTATTTATTTTAAAAATAAATAACATTTTTTTTTATATATAACAGAAATTTATACTATCATCTATTTTTATTATTTAATAATATTTTAAAAAATGTATTATTTTAAGTTAAATATCATAAAGTTAATCTATATTAAATCTAAAAAATGCTTTATTTTGATTTACAGATGAAAATTAGGAATTAACGCAGTTAAATTTACTCCAATTTAATCAACCGAATTCGGAAATCTACGTCGTATATGCTTTGAAGAAATAGACAAAGATTTAAGTATGAAATTATCAAATATATACTGACTTACAAGCTAGCTTTGTAAAATACCATTTCAATTGACCGATAAGTAATAATTTTTGTTCTTTTTTTTATTGTAACATCAATTTAGAGCACCTCACACACGTCAAATTTAGTCAAATATGACTGTAATTTTCTCCCATCCTCTCTTTCCGGAACTGAAAACCTTGATCTAGAATATATGGTAACTTTGAGCGATTCATGAAAACAAATATAAGAAAGAAAAAGAAAATCCCTAGAGAAAGGAGTTGGTCCTCCGTGCAAATTGAGGTATAGCAAACAAAACTGAAAACAATCTTCTGATCAACATGGTTAGATTTTTATTAACATGTGGCTCACGTTATGTCTAATAATTTTAGGGAGGTCTCTTCTTACTATCATTTTGTTAATAATAAAAAAATCTTTATTAAATAATATAAATATCTCCATTCATGTAATTAAGACACATGGTTTTAGGATTTTTTTTAAATTAGTAGTTCTAGAATTGTAAAAAAGAGTCGGAATGCATGTGGAAGAATGATAAAATAAATATTTTTTATTACTTCTTTTTTAGTATAAAGTATTGATATAATTTAATCTTGTATTTAAAAATTAATATTTATACTGTTATATATACCTTTGATGTTTCCTAATATTCTCTAAAATAGTATATTAATATATAAAAAATAAAAAATAAATTTGAAAAACATAAGAGTAAAAAAAAGAGTTAAAATAAATATTAAAAGAGCAATAAATAAAATTAATTTATTACTATTTAATTTTATCATTTTAAAATATAATAATACTTATATATATACATATCTATATATATATCAAACCAGTACAATAATATGTCCAAATGATTGGTACATATTTTGCAGTTTTAAACAAATTAATTAATTAATTAAAAATAAGAGTTAACTGAATGTCCTTTTGAGAAAAATTTCTTTCATTGTGTAGCTATATTATATTATTTTTTAAAAAAACTGCTAATTTTTTATAATGAATTAAAAATACAACCAAAAATTTGTATTGCTATCATATTGGAAATCTTTTGAGATTACTTCTAAAATCTATTTATTTTTAAATGGCATATTTTTAAAAGGGAATTTGAAAAAAGTACTGTAAAAGAAACAATTTGTGTTTGAAAATTTTAGTTAAAAAATTTATCAGAGAAACAATTTGTTTGAACCGCCTCATCCCATAAGGTTATATATACAATTAATATATTTCACTTCTTTCTTATAAATGCTAAAAATATATATTTCGCTTTATGTTTTAAAAATGTAAATAAATTTGATAAAACCTAAAATATTATTAAACTATAATTTAAAATAATATTATTTTTATTAATTGATAATTCATTGAAAATATTTTAAAAGCTTTTATGTCAATATTGTATATTTTATATCCACACACAAAGTGTGTTGAAGTTTAGTTTGGCGTGTTTTGAACACTCACGTTGTCGAGTCAATATCGCCTTGCTTTCTTTCTTTTGCCAAACATTCTTCAGATATTTTCGTTCATGCAGGTTGAATTATGGGTGAGTCTATTGATTTGGATTAGTTGAGTTTGACTCATTTGTTTAATTGAATTAAATAATTAAAAATTATCCAATTCATTTAATTTATTTTTATTTTAATCGAATAAATTTAGATTAGATCAAACGATTAATTTTTTAAAATAAAAAATATATTGTAAAAATTTTAAGTATTTTTTAATTATAACCAAAAAAATAGATATTTTTAACAATAATTAAAATTAAAATTAAGATTAGTTGAAGTTAGCTTTAAAATAATTCAACGATAGATCAATCATAATTTATACTTAATTCATATATATAATATTTTTAATTAATATATAATATATAAATAATTAAATAATTTATTTTTCAATAAGTTTGGTTTGGACATCAATTAAATTAAATTTTAATCAGCTTGAAGAAGCAGTACAATTAGAATTGGAAGAGCCCAAATAAAAAGGATATTTATTACATAAAAAAATGAAAAAAAAAATTGAAGAAGAAAAATTTGCATTTCCCATGATTGAACCGCGTCCGGATCCTCTGCTTGGCGCTCGCTGCCTGGCGCCTGCTTGGAGTTTTTAGCGGCGGATTTTTTCCGCTGCTAAACTTTTTTGCAACAAAATTATTGTCACTATAAATTAATTATTTAAACAAAATTTATAGCAGCAATAATATTAAATCACACTTTAGCAACGGATAAAACCGCCGCTAAAACGCCACCAAAATCGATTGAACCACACATAAATATGATCATGCGATGAGATGTATACCTACGACTCTTGAAGTGGTCAAGTAACTCGTGGGAGGGACTCATAATTCACATAGTGCAATGCCTTGGACATGTTTATTCAATTAATAAAAATGATTTATTTAATTAATTAACTATTTTATTTAAATAATTAACGTTTTACATTTTATTTAACTAAAAAAATTAAAAATAATAAATAATTATAACTATTTATCCATATAAATAATATTAATAGCAAACTAAAATGTAAGCATATCTTTTTTGTTAATTTGAGAATAAAAATATTTTTTATATAAATTTTTTAAACATAAACAGCTCTTTAAATATTAATAGAAATTATTTTTTAACTAAATTTTTTATATTCAAATTACTTTTGATCTCAAACTCTATTTGAGAATGAGTCATTTGAAAATAAGCATATTTCATACGCAATCCCAAACGGGAAGATTACGGTCCACTCTATTCTATTTTAAAAACATATATTTTTTTAAAAGATTAAAAAATATATAATTTTATTGATTTTAATTAAAATAATTTTAATGAAAATATTAAATCTTTCAAAAATTATATTTTATTAAAAAACATATTTTAAAATTTTCATTTGAGTTAAAATGATAGTTATTTTATTTTAAGTTTTTAAAAATATATTTGTCTAATATATATTTAATTATATAAATAATAAATATAAAAAATATTTTTAGTCAAAATTAATAAAATTGTAAGTTTTTTTAATCTCTCAAAAAAAGAGAGTGAATATAATTTTTTAAAAACCAAAAAGAAAGAAGTGTAATTTCAATATTTCTCATAATAAAAAAATGTATTTACCCTTAAATAAAATGTAAGAACTCACAAGAAAGAAAAAGTTATTCTTTTTTCGCCATGGTATTAATTAAGTAATTTTTTGGTAAATAATTAGAAGGAATATTGTTGTAGGTGATTGAGAATCCAACCAAATATAATGATTTTTATTTGAAATGCACTATCAAGTTTATTATAATACTTAGTTGATAAGCAAATTGTATTAAAGACAATATTATTAGGTTGGAACTTTTTTTTTTTTTAATTGCGACGTTTTGAAAAGGTGTTAAGATAACAGTAAGACATTGAAAGTTCAACTTCTAGACATCAGATTTGGTTTAACTAATTTTTATAGTCATTTTAGGAGAGGCGAAATTCTGCATATTGCTTGTATATACAAGAATGATACAAATTGAAGAGTAGAATAATCATCCTCCTAAAGAGATTTTATTTTATTTTATTTAGTAATAAAATTTTTAAATTTAGTTCTTAAAAAAATTTAACAAAAAAATTTATACGTGAAAAAAAAAATTCTTAGTAAACAAATATATATATATATATATATATAGTCATTGATTTGTGATCGAAATTGATCGAGGTAGTACCTTTTCTTTTCTTAAGACTATGTCACTTAAGTGAATTTTTATTTAAATTAAATCATTTTAATAATTACTTAACTTTGTGAAAGTTGTTTAAATAATGTTATTTTTTTAAATACTACCTAAATAAATTCAAGTCTTAAATTAATAACTATGTGAATTTTTATTTATTAATTAAAAAAGTTTACTTAAAAAGAATACTGTTTTGATTAAAGAAATTTTTAGAGGACTGATTAAGTTAATAAATTTTATTGTTAAAAAACTAATTTAAGAGAAAAATAATTTGTTAAAGACAAAGTCATTAATTTGCTTCAAATTGAATTGCTTTAGTTTTAATTAAGGAGAAGAATGTGTATTCATATGTAATGTAAAGCCCACGGAATCACCTAATTCGCAATTCCCTTCTCACACGCGAAAGAAAAATGTTAACATAACCTGATTTAAAACAAATGTCAAGATCAAGCTTAATTTTACACGAAAAAAATGGAGACTAATATATTTAATATTCATTAATTATGATCCATAATGTTATATATATAATTTTAAAATAATAAAAAATTATTTAATATACTCATATTTTTTTAACTTTTAATTATCTTTGTTTTCTGTCTCTCAGATACTTACCAATCACATATTTTATTAAACATTCATTAATGATGAGGTACATTATATATATATATATATCCAATTATCCAAAGTTAACAATGTTTACATTTCGTAAAACTTTGGTGAATAACAAGTTGATTAAATGATATTTACAAAATTATTATATATAGTTAAATAATGTCAATCCTGAAAATTCTTCAATTTTCATGATTTATTTTCTCAATCATTAATATTTTCCAGTACTAATTAGATAAATTCTAGATAATTTAACGTGAGAAGAATTAATTTATTTAACCTTTATTTTAAATAACTTATTTGTAAGTTTGATCTCAACTTTATATTTTTTTTCAATTACGTAGATTTTACTTTAATTGATCTATAAAGTTGATCTTAACATATCGTTTTCCTTTGTAGACTGGCCCTCGAGCTCATCCCATAACTTTCCAAAGCACTAAACCAAGTGCATATGTTAGACAGTATCGTAACTTACTTTTAAAACATGCATATCCCATTTTGATAGCATCCAACTTTTTGACATGTAGATGCTTGTTTAACCAAAATCAATTAGTGTCTTTTTTTTGGTAAACAAAGAGATTAAATAAAATAAACCAACATCCAACAAACAGTCAATTAAGGCCAACTCCTATTCTTTGGAGAATCGCAGTTCCCAAAAGGCAGAAGACAAAAAGGCACGAGTTGTTACAAAATGGATGAGCCATCAGGTGCACATGATAAATGGAGATTTAAAGGAGGTCTCGCGTGACTGACTTGGAAGTAAGGGTGAGTAGTAGTTGATTTGAATTGAATCTATCCAATTACAAAACAAGGTTCGATTTGGTTTCAATGAAAGACAACATCATCTAATAGGCAAATCGATTTAGTCGGTTTTAACAATTTTTCATCTAATCTATCTAATCAAATAATTAGTTTTAATTAGATCTGATTGGTTTAAATGAGTTTAATCAACCCTAGTAAAAAGGAACTGAAAGTTATGTAAATATTCCAAACTTCAGACACTGTGAGAAACCTTTTTGGTGTTTAATAAGGCCATATCTAATCCCATTTGGAGCATCACAACATAAAAGATATATTTCGCAACTCTTTTAAATTCATTTTGTTTTTAACAAAGGAACAGCAAAAAAACGATGTTCCCAAGCAATTAATAAAAACAGAGGAGAGGGGGAGATTGATAGTTTTTAAGTGTATTTTCTTTCTAATGACTTGTTGTTATGTGTGCAATATTTATCTTTCTCTTGTTCTATTTATTCTTTCATTATCACATTTTAACTTGTATATTATTGGATATTCTTTCACCTAACTAATGTAAGACTTTTGATACACCTATATATTAAAATTTACAACAAATTAAGCTTTTAGCAGAATTGGTTTCTTTTGGTCCAGCAAGGGTCTTTGAATTTTGAAATCCTTTATTATTTTGTTTATTGTTTTAAAGGCAAAATTGTCTTTTATATTCATAAAATTTATATTAATTTTTAATTTTGTCTTCAAAATTATTTTTTCAATCAATTTTAACTTTAGAATTTCAAATTGTTATTAATTTTGTCGGTCGAATGCTATCTAAATTATTGACAAAAAATAATGACGTGACATATGAGTGTATCATCAAATATCTCTCCAAATGAGTTAGAATTTCGTTTTTGGCTCAATCTTTTAACATTATATTAAATTTCACGTTATTATTTTTTATTAGTAATTTAGATGGTGTAAAATTGTGAGACGAAATTACTTGTAATTCGAAACTTTAAAAAAAATTTGATGGCAAACAAATTTTATGAATGAAATTAAAAATCAATAAAAAATTTAAAAACATAAAAAATATTTTTGTCTTTTGAAAAATTACTTAACATAAAATCTAACATATATTTAAAAAAACTCAAAATACATCAATGAGCTGATATATCCATAGTCAATAATTTGTAGATTTTTTAATTTACTGAGATTAAAATTTTAAATAAATAATAATTATAAAATCATAGTATATAGTTAGCTCATATCAAATCATATACTAGAAATTTTTTAATTTACATAATAATGTTATAAGAGAACAAAAATTAGTCATAGTGCAGTGAAAATAATTTTATTGGTTATTGTATCATTCGTATTTTCTGCTGTATGTTATTTTTCTGTGAAGATAAAATAAGCAAACTTGGAAATCGCATAAGTTTGAAGGGGGTTGGAATAATGAGTTTGTGCTTGTAACATGATTTTAATAGAAAAATAGGTAAGTACAAAAATAAAAAAATAAAAAGAATAAAAGTAGATAAGTAAAATAGATTTAAAAATGAATCAAAAATTTTAAAAAATTCAAATAATTCCAAAACTCCAAATTTGGAGAGATTTAAAAACTATAGTATTATACGTTTTAAGATGATTTACAAGTTATACTAACTCATCCTACATCATTTGCTCATTAAACGTCGAACAAAAAGGTGAAGATCTTTAAATCATCCCACTCTATCCTATATCATTCCTAAACCAACGTCTCAACTAAACTCTACACTATTTCTTTAACCTTTCAAATAACTGAACGGTTATATTATTTTTGTAATATTTATAATTTCATTCAATTTTTAATTAAGTTTATATAATTTTACAAAAATTTAATTTAGTCTCTAACTTTAAAATTTTGTCAACATTCTGTTTAATTTTTGTTGACATTATTTATATATACCATATTGACAATACATATTTAACTAATTGAAATCAATCTAGTCATGTTATCAAATATAAAATAATATTTCATGCCATATACGTAAGTTATTTTCTTATCATTTTTCTTTACATAAATAATTTATATTTAAAATGTTAAGGTATTTTATGTTAGCAAAATTCAAAAAATTTAACATAATTTCAACGAAAAATTGACAATATTAAACCTAACATATTGTTAGATTGATGTTAACTTATTCATTCAATTATGTAGATCTTCATTTTGTATTGTCGTATATCAATCTTTTCTCTTACATTAATTAGATGCTTTCTAATTAATTTGATGTAAATTAGATAGAGTATTTGGATTTTGTAATCATTATTTTTTGTATAATTTATTAAAAATGTCTTGATGTAATTAATAATTTCTTGAATCTAGTATATATATATGTTTCAAAATCTAGTATACATAATTAGCAGTACACTTGTAATTAAATAAATAAAATTTGCAAAATAAATGAATTACTAAAGATAATGAGATTAGGACTAAAATTAAAAATATAATATTGTATTGAAAGTTATAAGGCATTTCTATCTAATAAATCAGTTTTCTGAAAAAAAGTAAATTTAATTGTAATTGTACAATGGAGATGGTGACATTAATAGGCCTTGGATCGTAGCACCGACAAGGAGGGGTCAGCTAACTGACGTTAATATTGTGTCTTGTTATTTGTAGATTGATTTTGAATCCTCTGCCGTTATCCTCTGCGTGGCGGCTGCTTGGGTTTTTAGCGTCGGTTTTATCCGTTGCTAAAGTGTATTTTAATATTATTGCAACGAATATTATTGCTGCTATAAATTTTGTTTAAGTAATTAATTTAAAAAAGTTATAGTGGCAATAATATTTGTTGCAAAAAATTTTAGCAACGAAAAAAACCGCCGCTAAAAACGTCATCAGACACACACTTGTATATTGAGTAATAACATTTAATTTAATTTTTTATATTTATAATAAAAGACCTATATAATAAATAAAAATAATTAAATTTTATTAATTAATGTATAAATAAAGTGCTACAAAAATATCCACTTAATTGCTGAGACTATGCATGGTAAGAAAAATGTTAAAAGCCAAAGGTTTGGGTTGTATTTGTCTCCAAATTCAATAATTGCACATTTCAAAATTTAGTGATGATTACAAATATTAATAATATAGTTAACACTTCATCAAGTCATATCCTCGAAAATCTGCAATTTACATGATTTCATTCTCAAATTATGAAGATGGTTTCCAAGCCATGCATGAATTCTAAATAATTTAATACAAAAAGCATTCATCTCTTCAACCTTTAATTCAAATAATTTATTTATAGGTTTGGTCTTAACTTTCCTTTTCTTTTTGAAATTATGTTGGTCGTACTTTCATCATGATTGGATATCAACCTTTAACATTTAGACGTTTTATAATTTAATGTAAATTGGTTGGAGTATTTTGATATCAATTTCTTTGTGCATGGGTTCCTTGAAATCATTTCACATAATTCACAATTCATTAAATCTAACATATACTTTCATTATGACATTTTCTAAATTTTGGATGGATTTTGACTCTTAATTTTTTTTACATGTATTTTTTTATATAAAAATAAGCATTAAATGTGACAGTGACTTCTTCAACATAACTTTCGATCCATATAAATTATTTGTAAGATTGATCTTAACCTATTTTTTCAATGATGGAACTTATTTCTACTGTGATTGGATGTAAATCTTACCATTTAAATATTTTATACCACAAGGTAGATAGGATAGTGACTTCCCAAAATTATTGTACCTCAGCATTATGAGAAAAGTTTATTTTCACATATCATACTTTCAAAATAAGTTTACCATACTGGAAACGGAAGAGTTAATATAGATTGGTCTAATTTGAAATTGTAGGCTGAAAAATATTTAAATTAATTTCACAACAATTTAGTTTCTATTTAATTATTTATATTCTCAAAAACAATTTTTATTTTTAAAAAACGTGGTGCATTTTTTATCCTCCATTTTAGTTTCTTCGTCAACCTCGCACCTAACCCAGTCGTCGTAGGCTAAATTAATGGTTGTCTTGTTTGTTACGTGTCTTTTGAGATTTGAATCTTTTTAAAGTAACAAAACAGTTAAGTGATAAAATATATAAAAAAAGGAAAAAAATAAATTAATATTTTTAAATGTATTTTTTGTTTTTTGGTATTTTATTCTTTTATTTCTCTGTTTGTTTTAAAAGATCCAAATTCTTTGAAATGCCATGTTAATTTAATGTAGAAACTTCTGAGTTGATTTGGGAACAAGTGTCAACTTTGATTTATATGTCCAAGAGACTGGTATTTATTTCGTATTTATTTCCAACAGTTGGCATTTAATCATAGCTCTGAATTGTACAATAGTGATGGGGCAATTGGACTTGAATGATTGTTTTAAAGATATGAATATATAAATATTCTTTTGGTTGGCATAGTATTAATTAATTAATATTAAATATTTTTGAAATTAATAATTTTATTATATTATTTAATACATTTAAAATTTTTTTAATTAATAATAATAAATGTATAAGAAAAAATGTAGATATAATTTTTATATTTTTATTATCAAATTTTTAATTAAAAATTATATCTGTATGATTTATATAATTTATCTCTCATATAATTGATTTTTTTTTTAAAATTTATATACTTTATTTTAATTGAAAAAAATTGATAATAATTTTATAAAAAATTTTATATGAATTTAGTCTCTAATGTAAACATTATTTTTAGAATAAGAGAAATTTAAGCTTAAAATATAAGATTCAAATAATTAAATAGTTAAATATTAAATTAAATAAATTATCAAACGTAAACTCAATTTTTTTTATATAATTGTAGCATTCGTTTGGTCTAATAAAATAAAGTGGTTAGAATTTTAAGACTAAAATTAGTTAGACTAAAATGGAGGACCAAAACGCAACACACAACCAACCTCATCCCCTGGCACCTTTAGCGGCGGTTTTTTCCGCTGCTAAAGTGTGTTTTAATATTACTACTGTTATAAATTTTGTTCAAATAGTAGCAATATTTTTTGTTGCAATAAATTTTAGCAGCGGAAAAAACCGCCGCTAAAAGTGCCAAGCAGGTGCCAAACAAAGAGTACCAAGCAGAGAACCCGGACGCCATAAAAAGCAAGAAAAAAAAAATATTGCGTGGATTTTAATGGTCCAAACTTAACATTTAGTCCAAATCATCAATTTTATTAATGATTTATATGACTTGGAGACGAAGTGATTTAATTGAGACACCCATGTTGTAGGGACCAAAATGGAGCTTTAATTATATAATGTGTTATGGAAACAAAAATTACGAAACATATATTCTAAAAACATCTAGGTTATTACATAATCAAACAGGCCCTTATTTGCAAAAGCCACATTATTAATATAGTTGATATTGATTGCTCAAATTTCAAATGTCGATTGGGAAAACATTTAATAAATATGGTTCATAAAGGAATAAATGTTTGTTTGCATGGACATCATCATTCTTTATTGTTGGACTTCAAAAGAGCATTGGAGAGTTAATTTACTTTAGTATAATATATTATTTTGTCATATATATTTACAAAAATTCTCTTTATCCTCTTAATTGTTAATATTATTTAAATTAGTAACCAAAATATCTTACTTATCTAACACTTGATCAGATAGTCTTAATATTTAATCTAATATATTATCTCTTCTTTAAAAAAAATTACATATGAATAAAAATGATCGAAATATACAAATTTTATGTGTACTTATAAAATTTATCAAATTTGAGTATGAGTTTGAGTATTAAAGAAATGAGTTTAGATATAAGTATCATTTTTTATTTTTATATTATAAGTGCATATATTTAATTTATTTTATTGAAGCAAATATATATATATATAATTTATTTGCTTCAATTTTAATAAAGTAGTCTGATTTTAATACTAATCTATAAATATTATATTTAATAATTTTGTAAGGATAGACTTGTTAAGATTTTATATTATTTATATATTTAAAATTTATATAGTATAATTTATATAATTTAAATAATTTTTTTTAAAAAATTTATATAAAGATGAGTAATAATTTAAAAAAAATTTGATCATTTAAAATTTTTTTTTGAGTAAATAAGTCTAGGTTTAAAAATTCAAAAATTTAAAAGGTTCATAGATAAGAATTGACATTGTTATCTACTTAAATCCGAGGGACGAATTTATAATATCTTACTCATACAATATCACCAAAATAAGTACTCAATTGTTTGATTAAATTCATCTCTACTTGTGTGTTTTTTAATGATTATTTGTCCACATGTTCAACATATTATCTAATTTCATTAACAATTCCATTTTATATGGTTATAAGAATTGTTAACGTCTTTTTAATTACCAATACTCTAACTAATCAAACAAATCTAATTAGATAAGTAAAAACCCCCATCTAATTAATCTAGTGAATATTTTCATAGTACTTAATATTGTACTTCTCAAGTATTTTTTTAGAGGAAATAAACGAAATTTTGAAAGAAAACTACTTTTTATTTTTCTTTTTTAACTCAACTAATTATAATTTTTGTTAAAAAAATATTTTTAATAAAATAGGAGTTCAATTTTCAAAATTTTCATGGTTCTTTTTTTCAAGCTTTTGGTTTTTGGTCTTTTAATTGGTGTTGGGCTTGTGAGGAGGGATAAACTGTAAAAGTAGATAATAGAACCCATGTAATTCTTTTGTTTTTTTGGGGCTAATCCAAGTACGTTCATGTAACATTAGGATGTGATTTTTTAATTCTAATTTTAATAATTAATAAAATTTGAGGTTCTAATTTTGTGCAAATGGCAATCTCAAGGTAGGAATGATCAAATATTCGTACTCTACGGGAATTTATAAATTTTATTTGTTGAGTATGAGTCTAAATATTAAATAAAAGATTTGTGTTTGGGTTTGGGTATGAAATATTTATAGATTTGTATTCGTTTATTTAAAAAAATTGTATATAAATTATTAAAATATTTATTTTTATATTAAAAATACATATAAATAATCTATCATATTAATATATATATGTTTTTTGGATCAATTCCCTCAATAAGATTGTTTTGTTCTAATATTTATGGGCAAGTTGTTATATTTGACAATTTTGTAATGATGAAATTATTAATATTTTATATTGATATTATATTTACAGTTACATATAATTTATGTAATTTATAAGACCTTTTTTATGAGTTTATATATAAATAGGTTATAATTTTTTTAGAAATTAATTATTTAAAACGTTATTTGAATAAAAGGGTCCAGGTACGGTAATTTGAGGATTTAGAGTGTCCAGAAAAGAAATCAATTTTGCTTTCTACTCAAATCTCAATCCAAGAATGGAAAAATTATTCTTCCACAGATTTGAAATGAAAACTATAATACTTTACCAATAGATTAACTCATAATTTAATTATCCCTAGACCAAAAATTACCCTTTCTTGAGGGTATTTACTGAAGCCCGTGCGTTATTGGGCCTAAGGCACCAGGCCCAATAAATTAAAAAAATGGCATGGATATCTCATTTCCTCCGTCTACCAAAAACACATGTCTGCTTTGCATTAAAGTGTACTTAATGTTTTTTAATTAATTATTAAAATATTGGTGTCCCACTTAGCCATTTGGGTGGGCATTGCATGATTTTTTTTTGTCAAAAAGATTAAAATATTTTAAAACTAAAAGTTTATTATAATATGTTTTATATTTAAATATAATAAAAGTTTTTTTAAAAGTTTTGGATGAACAAATTAATGAAAAACTTTTTATACAAATTGTGAAGTTCAAGAGTCTCGTTATATGTCAATTTTTATAAGTGGTGAAAATTATTTAGACATAATTTGTAATTTAAAAAAATTTATTACATTTTAATCTATTTTTTATAGACTAAATTATAAATCGGTGGATATCATTTAAATGACCAAAGAATTTGCACAGCAAATCAACAACAGAGAGAAGACAAGTAAGGTGGTAGACAGAAGAATAGGTTGTCAGGATTTAACAACAGGAAAAGGGGACGCAAGAAAGATAGAAGACAAGAAAAAGTGTTTTGGGGTTCGTTTATTTGGCAATAGGATCACTATAAAGAAATAGTTGGTACTGTGGCAAGCAAGATATAACAGTAAGACAATGGGATCGTCACTTCAAGGTATTAGAGCAACGCAAGAAATCATTGAGGATCACAACTGGCATAAGATTCAAATACTTAATGAAAACACCTGCGATAGTGGACTTAATTTCCCTAATTTTAGGGAGTAATAGATTTTTTTTAGTTTTTTATTAATATTTTTTTGTTAGAGTCAATTTTATTTAAAATATTATTAAATGTTAAATATAAATATTTTTTAAAAATTTAAATTTAAATTTGTTAATTTATTAAAAACTCGTTTTTTTTATTATATTTAACTCTCACTGATAGGAAGCTATAGACACATCATATATTTCATTCTTCAATGCTCTGAATTCTATGATAACCAAAAATCTTAAACATCTCTAAAATTTGATTCCTGATATATGGCCATTGAGAATCCCTTCCAGCTCAAAATGCAGCAAAAGGTTTTGGTCAAATTATATACAAAAGGAAAGGAAAAAAAAAAAAAAAAGAATTTCCTCGCCCGTTAATTAAGAAGCTGAAAAACATCAACTTTCTATTTTACAAAAAATAAAATATTTGTTTAAAGCTAATTTTAAAAATAATTTTTAATTTTTAAAAATATAGAAACTTGTTTCAACTTGTTGTTTTCAATTAAAATAAAAAAAAATAAAAAATAGCTAAAAGATATTCTGAATTTAAGTTTTTTTAAAATAAAGATAATACTTAAATTTTCATGTTTCATGTCTTTGTCTCTTTGCAATGAAATGTGAATTTATTTTAACCAAAATACATTTCGATAAAAAATTTAAAATTTCACAAAATTTTAATCTTTTAATTACACAATAAGTAGAGTAGTTTTTTTTTTTTTTAAAAAAATATAATTATGCAAAATTATTTTAATTACTAGTTAAGACAAAATTGGAATCTGGCACGTGGCAGCCGCTGGTTTAAGTCTGATAGCAATCTCATTCCCATCCCAGAGTCCACAGCTGAGCTACTGAAGGTCGAAGGAGGATCGTTCGATTCGCAGGGATAGATCGATCACTCATTCTAGCTGAAACTACTGTACGGACGCTTCATGTTCCCCTAATTCTTCTATTTTGATGTTTATCTTTCATTACTCATCAGTATTTGCTTTCCTACTTGATGATTTCGATTCTTAGCGTTGTTTGATTTGATCAAGAATTGTGGGATTGATATTCTGTGTGCTCTTTTTATTTTTATGGGACACTCATTCGGAGTTTGACTTTAAGCTTTCCTGTGGACTTGCTTGAGCCTTTTGGATTATGTATTTTCATCTCCCTTGTTTTACATGAATTATTTTAGCATTTTTCAGAATTTCGGGTTGCCGGTATCTTGGATATGGAATTGATAGTTGTATTTAAGTCAGTTTGTGTAAAATTAAAGTTATTTCTCCTTTGACATAGTAAATTCTTTCTTCTCAGAGTGTGTAAGTGATTCAATTTTGGCTTTTGTGTTATAGTAGTTGGAGATGGGGGTATACCTCAGCAGCCCGAAAACAGAGAAGGTCTCTGAAGATGGCGAGAATGATAGGCTTCGCTATGGTTTATCTTCCATGCAAGGGTGGCGTACAACCATGGAAGATGCTGTAAGTATTTCTTCATTCATTTTGTTGTTGCTTGTTTTTAATGGCCATATAATGTTGTAGTGCACGTAATTGTCATGCTCACTTTTTCTAGATGTGGTGTATCACGTTGTATTGTTATTAACTCTAAAATATGTATTAGATGTCATTTTGGTTGTGCATAAATTAAGTTCTTGCAGAAAACTAAAGCAGATTTATTAGCAATTTAATCAGATAACCAAGTTCAGCAGGAAAGGGAAATCTTGAGCTAGATTGACAATTTGACTTAGTGACTGAAATAGTACTAATCTCAAATTGGATCTTCTAGACCTTGTCTACTTTTTACAGTATCTTTTCATCCTGCATACACAAGGCACGTCATAAATGTAAATTATGATCCAATGAGACAGACACGAACATGTGTTAATATAAGTAAAATGTAGTTTAGTTGTAGTTTACAAAACCTAATACTATTTATACTGATTACTTATGCACCGTTATGTGATTATCAATCCATTGTTTTGGTAGGGTCAAACTGCATTGACCATAAGGTTTTTGGTTGAATTCCTATTGTTGATGTTTTGCATAGGCATCCACCAATTTTGGTGCACCTTGCTTTGTGACTGGAACAACCTATCTAACTCCTAAATAATTGGTCCACTAAAAATATGTGTGTGTGTATTTTTCTTGTAATCTTAGTGATTGAATGAGAAATTATGTAAAAGATATAGTATCTTATGTTTGTAGATGATATTTAAGTGTCACTTCTTTGTTGGCATACATAAAAATAATATTAGTAAAGCTAATGCTGTGCATTTGCAACAGTATAACTAAATTTCAAACTTTTGAGATGGGTGAATCACACTTCTCTAGTGTACCCCTCCATATAGAAAATTGCCTATCTTTCAAAGAGGTTGTGTGTGCAAGATACTTTGCTAATGCCTTGGATCGTTGGTGATTCAGTAGCCTCATGATATATCATGACTGTTAATTGATGTACATTAACTAGAGAGACAGAGAATGGAATGAGATAAAAATATAGATATTTTCCTTGTGAGGTAGCAACTTATTTCCTGTCAGCTTCTGTTGGATCTGTTTGTATACATCATATGCAATACATATAGTGAAATGTAGTATGCTCAACAATCTAACTATAGAAATGAGTCAAGATAAAACGCATTGTTGCCGCTTGATCCATGTAGCCAAACCCACCTAGTGTGGGAAAAGGCTTTGTTTGTTGTTTTGGTAAATGTTGTATGCTGTAATATTCATAAGACAAGGGCATATGCCCTCCAATTACTAATAGCCCATATCTAACAATGCATACCTATTTTACTTTTTTCTATATTACCTTTCAGCATGCAGCCCATCCTGATTTAGACGATTCTACATCTTTCTTTGGTGTTTATGATGGCCATGGAGGTTAGTGTCTGTTCTGTGATTTTCAGTAATGCTTGTCATGTCTGGCAACACAACAGCATGTTAGACTCATCTGAGGTCAAATTTGTATTTGAACAGGCACCCTGCATGCTGTCCCTACCCACTAAATGCACTCTCTGAATGATTTTATAATCCCATCCCATATATATTTTACTTGCAAGTTTAGGCTTTTGTTGAGCTGATCAGTATTTTAGGAAAACAGGGAAAAAAGCATGCCTTGATATATTTGTGTACTATACTTATATTGGTCAATTTCAGACCCAGTCAATATTGCATAGAGCTCACTCAAGACACTTGGAGATGTCTATACATCTTAAATATTTCCCAAAATTAATCTGATAGGGCTTACATATACAGCATACTTGTTGACTAACTTCTGGTATCATATTCCTCAATAAAGTCCACTAATTTTCAGGTAAAGCAGTTGCTAAATTCTGTGCCAAGTATCTACACCAACAGATGCTTAAGCATGAAGCTTATTTAGCTGGAGATCTAGGCACATCTTTAAAAAAATCTTTTCTCAGGTTATTTTATTAATTATTTGTTATTTAAACTTTTTACTTAATGAGTGGATGCTTTTTTGCCACAATTGCCTAGGGATGTAATAGTGGGATGGGTGTAACTAACAAGGCCTAGGCTCAAGACTATGATGCTTAGTACTCAACATTTATGCCTAAATGTCAACCATATCTACCTAAGTGATATGCCTGATGAGATATAGCTTTTTGGTCTCTCCAAGAGACATTTAGCTGAAATAACCATCAAAAATTTTCAAAGGCACCTCTCTTTTCTTTCCAGTCAATTATTAAAAGTTATAAAACTTGGTCTTTTCCATTTTCTTGGTTTCTTATTTTTACTCAAATAATACATCTTACAAATCACAATAAGAATTTAATAAATATTTACACAATAAAAGAATAAAAACAAAAGAATTGACAGTTTCTGATACTCTTGTACAATGGGTCAGATATATGCTAGTAATTTAGAGAAGCAAGTTGAACTGATCCCTTCTTGCTAAGAGCATATGTTGTCATCCCTTGTGCTTTATAAAATAAGAAGTTTCACCACCTGAGCTGACAGTGATTTTCGTGGAATGATAGTGTTCATAATTGACATAATTCTTTTCCTTAATGGGTGAAATTTAATCATGCATTTAGAATTTTACTGATGTGAAAATTATCCAGTAATTGGGATGGGCATATGGCATTTGGACAGAAATACTTCTTGTCGAAATTGTGCTGTTCTTCTTATATTTTCCTTCCTTTAAAGCAGAATGGATGAGATGATGTGTGGACAAAGAGGGTGGAGAGAATTAGCAGTCCTGGGAGAAAAAACAAAAAAATTTTCTGGTATGCGAGAGTGGTTTATATGGTCCCCCAAGAGTGGTGCTGTCAGTGGCCATGATGACTGGGCTTTTGAGGAGGTAACGAATAAGAATGACATTCCACAACTGCTTGTTACTCTAAATTAATGGTTCTGTTACTGTACATGCATGTTTGAAAGATTTGGATGCAGAAGGATCCATAGGGCATTTAAATTTAAATTTTCTGTATTGGAAATCTCAGAAGTCTGCTGCAAGCACGCATAACACAGGCTCTGAACCCCATTTATCATTTTAAATCGGCAATTTTGCTTTTTCTTTTTTATTTTTGGTTGAACAACAAAAATCTTCAAAAACCCAAATAACTTTTGTTTAAATTTAGCCATTTTTGTTAATATGTCTCTTGGGATTAATATGAATATTGCTATATGCAGAAAAAACACTTCCAAGTTGCCACCAGTGCCCTCTTCTAAAGCCGTTGGTGCTCATTGTATTGTGTAGGGATATGGAATAACTTTCAAATTTACCAAGTGTATTAAAAATTATAAATAATCCAGCTTTCTGTTTGTCATTTCTGATTGTCTACTTTATGGGTATGAACTTAATGATGCATGCTCACTATGTGACAATTTGGCTTGAATTTAGAATGATTAAATATACAGATCTTTACTAATTTAGTAATTACAACTGAAAAATATGTATGAGGTCTCATGTTCAAATAAGCTTCTAATTTCAGTGTATAAAATTTCGATGTTGAACTAAGGAAATGTTATGCTGCAAATTAGGGGCCCCATTGTGGTTTCAGGGGACCAAATGCTGGATGTACAGCTTGTGTTGCAGTCATCCAGGGTAACCAACTTGTTGTTGCAAATGCTGGTGATTCTCGCTGTGTTTTATCAAGGAAGGGCCAGGTACTTCCACTTCCTCTAATAGTAAATTTCATTATAATATATAGTGAATGGAGCAAATGAAGATGCAGGTTCTTGATGTATGCAATTTGTGTTTGATTTAGTTGGTCTTAACAGGGTCACCAGGCAGCCTGGAAAGAGGGTAAGAAAAGTGAGGGGAAAAAAGAGTAGTTAGTTACCTAAAGTATGTGCAAAGTGAGAAAGGTTGCTTGTACTGTGGAATAGATTTTTTTTATTAATAACCAACTTACATATATTTGAATATGGATCAACTACGTAAACATGTTGTAACAAACTTACATATATTTATGGTACCATATTTTATGCACAATCCATTTTGCAATGGTTTTGAAGAGTGGGAATTGTCATACCTTCCTGGATGATTATATCAAAAGATAATTCTGAACATTTAGATGCGACCTTCCAGAGTCCAGTGTGTCTCTGCCCTTGTCATCACACTCAATGTCTGTGACTCATCCAGACCTGAAGGCGCTGTTTGGTGTGTCGGAAGTGTAATTTTCCCAGTGTCTGAAAATTCATAAGATGTTTGAATATTAAAAAAATGAAAATTGTAAAAAAAAAAAAGTTTTTGTGTTGTATATATCCTAAATAATATATAAATGTTTTTTTAAAAAAAAAATATTTTTTTTTTCATATGTCAAGTTCAAATTTTTTATGAATAGGTTTTCTACTACTTAGCAAATCAGGATACTCACTTGCTAAATGCGGCCTAAATATATGAATTTCTCAGCTGGGTGTCTGTGAAATGGCTCTTTAACTATTTGGCATAGCTAATCTTCTGCAACATTCATTATGTTTGGTTCAACGAAATTTCATTTGTAGGCACTTAATTTGACTAAAGATCACAAGCCTGACCTCGAGGTTGAGAAAGACAGGATTCTAAAAGCTGGTGGTTTTGTACGATTTGGACGTGTCAATGGAAGTTTAAACTTAGCTAGAGCAATTGGTAATGTAAATTCTTGTTATAATTTATAAATTCTCACTGTAAAGAAAATGATGAGATGTTATATTTTTTTGCTCAATATTAAACTTGTCTTGGGATAGGTTGCCTCATTAGTCCCAACTGTTTGTAATATAAAATTATTCTTTTACAGGAGACATTGAATTCAAGGAAAACAAGCATTTTCCTGCTGAAAAGCAGATTATAACTGCTGATCCAGACATAAATAGAGTAAGTAGCTTATTGTTGGTGCACTGTATGCTATAAACATGTTAAAGTATTAATATTTTTAAGAATTATGATCCTTTTTTTCTACCTCTAGGCTATTCATCTTATATGAATAAAGTATTATTTATTTATTTATTTAAAAGAAATAGTATATACTTCTGCTGAGCTTTCAGCATGTTGTCACTTTGATTTTTCTTTTTGACCTATATTCTTTGTAATAGGTTGAGCTTTGCAATGACGATGAGTTTCTTGTAATAGCATGTGATGGGATATGGTAAGCTACTTGGTTACTAAAATTCCTCTTGACACTCCTTTTCCTTTGATAGTCACGTATATTATGAGTCAGTTGTTATTGTTTGCTAAGTAACATTTTCTCTAAAATCTCTTTTTTCTATTCATGCCACTCAAAGTGATTACTCTGATCTCGATTATGTAAAACTATCAACAGCTTTATTAAAATACCACATGATCTTGGCAACATGTACGCATCCTTAAACTTGCTCTTATTTGACGTGCTTCATCTCATACGGTTTAAGGAATATTTCCATTGTACATGTCGTGGAAAATGCTACCCTTGTATTTCAAAGATATACGAGAAATGAAAATAGAAGCTCTTTTAATTATAGGTGTAATAGTAGTTTTCATCACTGGTTCACTGTAAGTTTGTTCCATGGTCATTTGGCATTTGAGGTTTAGCTAGCTTCAAAACTTTTATACGCGATCTTTTGATTTGACACTTACTGTTGTGTGCATTCCATTTAGGGATTGCATGTCAAGTCAACAGCTTGTGGACTTCGTACATGAACAGTTGAAGACTGTAAGTTTTTTCTATAGCGTCTTGGTTTGTTTTGCAGATTAAAAATGCTTTGGTTTGTTTTGATTGCAAAGTTGGGTTGTAATATATATGCATATATCTATATATAAAAACTATGCAGGAGAGTAAGCTTAAAGTGATTTGTGAGAGAGTATTTGATTGGTGCTTGGCACCAGCAGCTGGTGGTTTGGGATGTGACAACATGACCATGATCTTGATTCAGTTCAAAAGGCCCTCAAATCCAGGTGCTTCTGTGATGGACCAACAATCCTCTATCATCTGCTGATGAAAGTTCAGCAGAAAGAGTGAAAGTGAGAAAGAATTATAGACCTGATTATATGGCCATCAATCACTGATGAGAAGAGCAGTCATGGATGCTATCTCATATCTAAATTTCGAGATGTCGATTCTCGAGGAGATTGTAAATGTAATACTGGTAGGTCTTGTTTTGTCCCAAAAAAAAAAAGACAAAATACTGGTAGGTCTTGTGGGTATTGACTTGTAGTTAGTGAGAGGGTTCTAAGGTATAAAAGGAAAAAGAAGGTTCAACAGCTATGCCAGCCTGCTGGTACATGGAACTGAATAGGTATAAGCGCATGTCTGAAGTCATCATTTAATATATATTAAATGTCTGGATCTATTCGAATTTTAATTCATAAATATTGTTAAAGATTAGGATTCAAGGTTTAGGAACTAGTCCCTTCATTTATATTATTATGTACTAATGTAGCAGAGTCTTCTAAAATTAGTAAGTTGGAAGAGGAAAGTTTGTTCAAACACCCAAAGAGTTAATTACTCAATTTTTTTCCTGCCTAAATCACATTGATTGAGAAAAATAGAGGAGATAAGGGAACTACTTCAGTCTTCAATTAACAATTAATTGATATATATATATAAAAGCAATAACAACCAAAACAAAAAAAGAGTGAGTGTGCCAGAGCAGCCGCCACGAAAAGCATAGAGGCACCACATCTGCATCTGTTGGACCAATGCATTGAATGGTAGCGTGGGAACCCAAGGCTCTCTGATTGAGAATGAGATCTCTATGATTACTGCATGACCTCCACGTGTCGGTTTCACAGGGTCCTTTCCCTTATCCACTTTCTGAAAACGACTCCTCCCTCTATCCAATCCTTTCCTACATTCACGACGACCCTCTGCGTTTCCAATTCACCTTTTACTTTTTTCTGCCACACGTTTCACAACCTTTCCTTGCCCTCGCTTCCTCCACATTTAACACGTGTCTTATCATGTTTTTCAATTTCACTTCTCACCATTTATTTATTTATTTACTTTTTTTTTTTCTTGCCTAGTTTTCTATTACTCTTACATTTTAACGACCCAAAATACACATCGTTTGTGCTATCTCGAGGCTGATAAATCGACTATTTGCATAGTAATCCCAGACACCTTTGCATTTGGATAATTCATTTATGAGGATATGTGTTTGTAATTTAAATATATTTTATGGATTTAAATTATTTCATTTTTATGGGGTTTTTCACTCAATATTTTTTCTCTCTCCAAAATTAATATTTTAAATCATCTTTAATAAACTAAGAGAATCCAAATTCATATATTAAGTAAAACTTCTAGTTACTAGTTTCATGGAGATAATTTAAAACTAGTTAGTAATTATCATCTTGCTATTTGAATTTTAAAAATAATTATTTTTTCCATATTATTTTATTATGATCAAGATTTAAGATTTTATTTTGATTATTTTATTTTTATTTAGAACTTACATTTAAGTTATGTATACTAAAAAATTTTAAGAGAATAAAATAACTATATTGATTAATTAAATCACATGATACGGAGTTTTGAAATATTTTATTGATCTCGATTACACTTTCAAATTTACCAAAATTTGTTGGAACGGGAATGTATTTTCAGAGAAGTAAAATGTTTGACAAAATGATAGAGTATTTACTAATTTGAAATTTGTACAAAATTAACAAGATTAATAATTTTCAATGTTTAAAAATTTTATCAACCAATTAAATGAAATCTTAACCAATATTTTAATAAAATATTTTGTTATAATACTCTTCCTTGTCACACCAAAATATTATGTTTTATTTTTTTATAGCTTTTACCTTTTTTTTTCCTAATACTACCATTAATTTTCAATCTTGATGTCTTCATTGGAAACATGATTCACCCCAAGTCTCATGCTAATTGGACCAAAGCCTAAAAGTACTTAAAAGCATTAGCAAGGTTTAAGATTAGAAGAAATTGATTGATGAATCGAAAAATAATTTGATCTTCAAATTAATTAGAGATTAAAAACAAAATGAAAAATTTTGAATGATTATTGTAAGTGAAAGGACTAACTTAGAACAAAATAAAACTAAGGGATGGAAAGTGAAACTCGAGGTAAAATTAATGGATAAAAAGTGTAGTTTTACGTTGAGAATTTAAAAAAAGAAACCTGGAATATGCCTTAAAATAAGCAACAGAATGTAACAGTAATGATAATCCTATCCAATTCAGACTAATTAAGAAGAAAACAGATAAGATAAAACCGGGAATCTCTCTGTTGCACAGTTTTTTTTTTCCTTTTCTGTGTCTGACTTTCTCTTTCTCCACAAAATATTACTTCCACGTCATGCCACGCCACGCTTGAGCCAATGGATAAGGACCGAATCCCACCTCAGATCAGACTTCATCTTCAACCTATATAAATTTCCCCATCCCCTTTTACTTCCTATTCTAATCCTAATCATTCTAATTTTCCCTCTTTGATCTGTTCTACAATCTTGAGTTTCAAGGAAACCCTCTGTCTTTGGTTTCTCTTTTATCTAATCCTAAAGTTCCAAGCTTGATCATTTATAGCCCAACCTTCTGTGGGTCGTTGTTGGATATTTCTGATTTTGGCGATCACAAGCTACAATGGCAACTGCTGCTGCTGCTGGATTTGTTGGGGGTAATATTGGGTCATCTTCTTCATGGATGCAGTTCAGAGGCAGAGAAAGGAAACAGAGGAGGGTGAATAGGGTTAAGATTCTTTGTTCTTCTTCTTCTTCTGTGATGGATCCATATAAGACTCTCAGAATCCAACCTGGTGCCTCTGAATCTGAGGTTAAAAAGGCTTTCAGACAGCTTGCTTTGCAGGTTCGGTTCTGTTCTGCTCTGTTCTTAATCTCCCAGTTTGGACTTTTAGATTCTGGATTTAGTTTCTGTAAATAACAATTCTTGGATAGAAATATTGATTCCGTTGGTGTTCAAATGTGTTTCAGTACCATCCTGATGTGTGCAGAGGAAGCAATTGCGGAGTGCAGTTTCACCAAATCAATGAGGCGTATGATGTATGCTCTCGTTTCTTGATAATATAAATGATTTTCCCTTTTATTTTTCTGCTATTATTAATTACTATATTTTATTCTGGATTCACATAATTAACTGGGATGCCAATGTTGCTCATGTGTTGCACAGGTTGCGATGGCGAATTTGAGAGGAGAATCAAATGCAACAGAATTATTCAAGGCTTATGATGATGAAGAGGTTGATGAGCCAATGAGAGGAATGGACGATCCAGATTGGGACATGTGGGAAGAATGGATGGGATGGGAAGGAGCAGGAATCCGCGACTACTCATCCCACATTAATCCTTACATTTAACAAGTGATTAATTATTATGATCATGTTTTAGTTTAGGAATGGACCCATTTGTCCCCACCAAAAAAATAACGATGTTGGTGCTCTTTGTACATAATATAATCCCTTAGTGGGTCTATTCTTATGTAAATTGATGAGGAAGTGACTTTTGTTTTTTAATACCAAATCAAAAGAATAAGACTTTTAAGGTTATTTTTCAATTGGGCCAATCTTGTATAATGGATTTTTGGGCTGGGCCTTGATCTTTGTCTACTCGGGCTTGGTCCAAGGTGGGTTTTTCCTTATGTTTAACAAATAAACATAAAAGGAGAAGAGAAGGTAGTGTTTACTTAGGACTAGGTTTTTATGTCGTTGATAATATTTTATTATCAAGTTTCTTAATTAAAATAATGGATATAAATTTTTTTAAAAAAAGGAATCAATCAAGAGATGAGTTATATAGGTTTTTTTTTTAAATTATTGGGAATTGAATTGTGAAATTACTGTGCAAAATTTGGAAAATAAGAGTGAATAGTGAAAAATGAAGGGGAAGGAGGAAGGAGGAAGGAGGAAGGAAGCTTCCTCAATGGTCACAAGGAGACTGAGATGAATCAGATATGTGTCGTTTTCTGTTCAGAAGCATTTGTCCTTTGCATTCTGCATATGCATGTGATGGACTGGTCTCAGCTAATTCGTTTTCTCACTAACTTAGTCAAAATGCATAGAATTTCAAGGTGAAACTGTTACTCCACGTCATTTTTTAAAAAGAATATTATCTGATAATGGAAACTATAGTTTTATTTTTGAAAAATCAATTTACGAGATGAATAATATTTTAAGAATTAAATTATTGATATATTATATAATTTCTGTTTTTGACTTCAAAATACTCTTTTAATTTTTTTTTTTTTACAGAAGACAAGTTTTTTATGTTTCCAAATTCTGTATTGGTTGTAAATTTTATTCATAATTTTTTTTTGCTATCAATTGTATTTTAAAATTTTTTAAATTGTTATAAATTTGGTAATAAACACCAAAGCCGTTCATTACACTGTTAGGTACTTTTGATGACCAAATTTTAGGGGCTAAAAAAGTATTTTGGCTAATTGTTTATTTATTTTCTTAATTTGAATCCTAAACTGTATATTTTTATACTATCATTTTTAAACCCTTGTCAAAATCTCAATTATTTTCATCTATTATAAGTCACTTTTTTCTATACTTATCCTCGTTTGTTTAATTTTAGATTCAAATGAAAATAATTTGATACTTTAAATTAGAAAGAAACTAATGACAGAATTAGAAATTAAAGTTTAAGATTTAGAATGTAGATATTCAAATTTTTAAAAAATAAATAAATAAAAACAGACAAAAATGTCTTATTGGTCTCATTTAAGATAAAATTAATAGTAAAAACATATTTTGAAGACAATTAATATTTATTATAAAATTTGAGAACATAAAAAATAACTTTATAAAAAAATGATACTTCTCCAAATAGATCATCTTAAATTTTTTTTTTTTATAAAATATTAAAATGTGATGTTTTATATTTTAACACGTATACATATTAATATATAACATAAATATTTTATATTATATGTCAACTCATATAATAATTAATATATAAAAATATCGTATTTTAATATTTAAAAAAATATGCATTTCAAAAATCCTCCACCAACACTTACGCAGAGAGGGGACCACAAGGCTATGACACTATCCCAACCCAAAAGGGACACACAGTCCCTTAGTGGACAAAAGTCATTACTTTTTGCTTTGTATGAAGAACGTATAAAAATCATACTTCTATTAGGCTCATTAATTAGGATCATTAATTAATCACCTCTATCACATGTCATTATCTTATCCACGTTTTACGCTCATAATCAATATATGAAATGTCACGGCCAAGCCAATCATTCATTTTGAAAAATTTTCAGCTAAACGAGTCTTCAAATTTAGATATTCGATGAAGATAAAGATAATAACTGGTTTTTTGTTATTGGTTCAAATTTTCTTACTTGTTCAATTTAAGTTTAGATATATGAAAAGCATAATTTTTTTTCCTCGTCCAAAAAGTTAACAAGACAAAACGATAAAAAGAGCAGATCTTCAAGGATTTCATATACATTATTGTAGGAAGACAAGAGAATCCCAATCGGATATCCTGCCAATTTGAATCCTGTGCACTTTACCAATTGGAATAAGATTGTAATTTTATTTTTAATATAACAGTAAAAAAATTTAAATTTATTTTAAGTTTTAATATGATATTTTTAATATATATAAAATAAGAAATTTTATTATTTTAGAATTAATAAATATAATGTAAAATATTAATTTTATTAATAAAAATAAAGTAAAAAATAATTTTATTTTAGGGATTTTGAATATAATTTCTAAAAATTTGATGAGAAATTGATGTAATTTACCGTTTTTTAATTTTATTGTGAGTTGGACTAATCATATGGCTTTCATTTAATTTATTTCTTGAATGATTGCTTAGTTGGTACTAGCATGCATGTGGGTGTTTTCTAAAAGTTAGAAATACAGAATCCTAAAAAATGGGTTGGCATTAGGAAAAGACTAAAGAGACAAACCATCAGTAGAGTACGTTGGAAGGTAGCACACGTAAAGGTTGAACGTGTACAGCACTATGAAGGCTATCTTTTTCATTCTGGTTCATATAAATACACTAATTACGTGGATGCTTCTTTATATGTTCACCATATATAATTATACTCATTTCTATTTATATTATAAATTTTAAGGTCACTAATTTTATAAACTAATATATTTTAAAATATAAAATATAAAAAATTAAAATAAAAGTTATTATTATTTAATTTATTATTTTAAAATTATAATACTTATTATTTTATATTATGTTTAAAAAATAAATAACATATATATATTTATGTATACAAAATCTCTAGTATTATAGTTTTAAAAATCTTAAAAATATATATGATTTAGCTTCTGAAAACTATTAACTCGCCATTCATTCGTTTTCATTCATATTACTAATTAAACAATTCTTCAGATACCTTTCACACCTATGAATATGATGTTACGTTGAACGAAAGTTGCAATAAAGTTGACCAAGTCACTAAATTTAGGTAAGCGCAAGTTGGGAGTTGACATATATTATGTCTACCTAAGTTCTACTATTCTATTTCAGTTTATTTTTTTTTATATCCAAAAAATTGGTATGTGTTTATTTGCGAATAACAAAAAAGTTTTTTTTTAACAAAAGTGGACCACATATTATACTAATTTGTTTTAAACCAAGAAGATATAGCTTTTTATAAAAAAATTAGTTATAGATTTTTAATCTCTATTATTCAATTATTCAATATATTTATATAAAATTTTTAATAAAATATAATTTATTTGTATGTAATTTGAATGTACTTTTATTACATTATTTTTTATTAAAATTTAAAAAATAACAAAATAATTTTTAAAATTCATAAATTTATTTTTGGTAGCAAAAATTATAAAAATAAATGGATAAATTATTATTTTTTAAAGATATTTAAATTTTACGTCTTTTTATTTTAAAAAAAAATCATAGTTTCCATAAAACAAAATAGACGTGACTTGGTTTCCTTAACAAACAATAAATTACAATTATATTTATTTTAACAAAAATATTTTTATATTTATTATTTATGTAAATTAACAAGTATTAAATATACATTTAATCAATAATAAAAGTTATAAACATTAAAAGAAACAAATTATAAATTAATTTTTAAGTTAACTCTTAATGTATCTATATCTATACTTACTATTTTATATGGTTTTGGGTTTTTGATTTTTGTAACCACATAATATGTAATATAGATATATATATAAAAAAAAAGTAAAGAGTTATGAGAAAGAAAAGTTATGAAGGTAACTTTAATTTAAAAATTTATTTATTTCTTTAAATTGTCATGCATTTTAATGCATGTTAAGCCCACTAATTATATTATATGACTTTAATTATTTGGTGTGTTTGGTCTTCAAACTATATAATATATATAATATAAATATATAGAGGAGTGAAGAATTATGAAAAAATGTTATCGGATAACGACAATTTACCTACCTTCTTAATAATATTAATTTGTTTTCAAAATTTAGCCGCTTATATTTATGAAATAAACAATTATTTAAGTTTTCACTTATATTTCAAATACATTTTTTCTGAAAAAATTAACATACACTTTAGTTTATACTAAGCTTACTTGTTATATAATATATGACTTTGGACTCTTGACTTTAGTATTCCAAATTATACAGTATATAGGGGGTGATAATCTTATGTTTATGCATAGTAATTCTTCTCACCCGAATATGTTTCTAGAAAGTCTCTAAAGTCATAGGGATATCCATTATAAAAGACTTTAGGTATGTTTTCAAAACACATGATATATATTTAGTTTCTCTATTTTTTTTTATTTTAGATTGATTTAGATATTAAAATTTACGATGAAACTCTAGACTCATTTGTAACCTTTGACTTTGTCACAACATGTATAATTCAAATTTTGACACCCAGTCATATTTAAATTCATCAAAAGCAAAATATATTAAAAAAAATAAAAAGTTACTTAACTTAAAACTTGTATTCAAAATTATTTTTTTAAAAGATAGATAAACAATTTAGTACAGCTAGAAATAATTAATAATATTTTATTTTACCCATAACATGTATATTAAATAAATATTAATAAATATAAATATTTAATTAATAGTTCAAGAATAAATTAAATTTATAATTTTTCATATAAAAAACTATATAATTTAGGTATGTTTTGGAAGTACCTCTTTATATATATATATATACATGTATATATTTTACTAGAGGTTGGCATGTGCATGCCTTATTTTCTTTATTTTTAAAATATAATATAAAAAATAATTATTATAATTTTAAAATAATAAATTAAATACTACAAAGTAACTTAATACACTCATTTTTTATAACTTCATATTATTTTGATTTGTTCTCTTATAAAGACATATAACATATTTTATTTTATATTTTATATTATAAAATATATAATTTTGTGAGACTATTAATTAAAAAAAATCTAAAATTATTATAATATAAATAAATATCTATATTATAATAATTTGAGTCTCTTAATTATATAATATAAAATAAAATATGTGATATAAAAAAATAAAAAAATAAAAAATTATAATATAATAATAAAAAATTAAATAATTTTTTATTATTTAATTTATTATATTAAAATATGATAATAATAATTTGATATTATATTCTAAAAATAAAAAAAAAGGAGACATACATTTTTGTGCAAGACAAACCTATTTTGTATATATGTACGTACATACTGAGTTTTAAAGAAATAATGTTTTATAAATTATATATCGTGTCAGATGGGCAACGCGAGGCCTTCTGCTACCTGAACTCCATAGCTAAGGAGTGCGGCTACAGACTAAAGTGTTTGAGTCCCTCGGCAATTATTTCCACTCTCTGGTACTTTCATTCTAAATCTAGGGTTTTATCTTCTTTTCCTCTTTTGTCGTTAGTTTCATTGTAATTTGACAAATCCATCCCTTTTTAGTCGCGGGGTCTTGTTGTCGCAAAATTGAAGATACCCACATCGGCTTCTATGCAAAGTCAAATATAATTTGAAACTCTGTACAGTAGCAAACTGAATTCCTATCTGGAGGTATGAATCTTTTGTAGATATATAGGTGCAGGTCTATGCTGGCTATGTACATGAATAAATAAATTTGCTGTGTTTAAATTCATTTTCTTTATGGAATTACCACTGTTCCACATCCCTACTTAATGTGGATGTAATAAGTTGAAGGACCTATCTGAGTGTCCTATGCATAATTTGCTCTGTTTATTAAAAAGACATGTTTTACCTTGTTGAGTAGCACAAATGCATTGCTGAGTTTATAATTTGTAATCTATAGAAACCCGACACTTCTCTTAAAAGATGTTGATCACCTCAATAAAGTGTATAGAATTATTAGATCCTTATAAGGTATGCGTACAGCAGTCCTCAAAGATGATGGAAATGTTATTGAAGTAAAGACCATTATCCAGTTATGGACCATGGAGTGGGTAAACCAGGCTTCTAGGAGTGACCAATCGGCCACAGTTTTGCAGTTGCTTGAGGCTTTTATCATACATCGGTGACTGGATCAGGACACTGTTTAAATCAATAATGGAATATTCTTTAATGGATGGAAGATTTATCTATTGGGGCCACAAGTGTGTAGATATATTAATATTGTCTATGTGTGTATTTATCAAATTCTGTTTCTATAATTCTAACAGATATAGCGCAACAAGGGTGGCTAATTCTCTTGTATACGTTGTCAGCAATTAGCCAACCTTGATAATGGCAGACCTCAAAGAGCGGCTACTTCCACCAAAACCTGCATCAGCTCTGAATGTAAGAGAGTCAGTTAATCGACCATCAGCATCTGGTAGGCAACCCTTTCAAGGAGTGGATGTTTTGGGGCTAAAGAAGCGGGGTCAGGGTCTCCGATCATGGATTCGTGTTGACACATCTGGAAACTCTCAGGTCATTGAAGTTGACAAGTTCACTATGATGCGACGTTGTGATCTTCCTGCACGTGATCTTCGCCTACTTGATCCTCTATTTGTGTATCCATCAACAATTCTTGGTAGAGAAAAGGCTATTGTTGTAAACCTCGAGCAGATAAGGTGTATTATAACAGCAGATGAGGTTCTTCTCTTGAATTCCCTAGATAGTTATGTATTGCACTATGTGATGGAGCTACAACGCCGACTGACTTCAAATGGGGTAGGTGAGGTTTGGCAGCCAGATAATTCTGAGATGAGCCGAAGAAGAGGAAGTAGGAATTTCGACAATGTCTTTAGCAACACATCCCCCGATTATTTGCCTTTTGAGTTCAGGGCTCTTGAAGTTGCATTGGAGGCGGCATGCACATTTCTTGACTCTCAGGTTTGTTAAAGTACAAAATTAGATTAGAGTCTAACATCTATTGATTTTGTGTCCCTTTTGTTCCTCTTCCGTTATTTGCTTTAGAAGAGAAGTTAAATTACCATGATCAGAGATTTTATTTTACTCTAAATTGGTCCACATAGCTTTTCATGAAGCGTGTAGGCTTCTGCAAATATTAGTCAGTGTCATAGGGTAGACGTATCATTATTTGTTCAGGTAAATGAACTTGTATGCATATTTATTAAATTGACTGTACTTGCTATTTGTCAAGCCTAATAGAAATGCTGTGATAATGTTGACAGTCCAAAGAGATGGGCATTTAAACAAATGCTTTTTTTTTTCTTTGCCCCAGTAACTTCAAAAGTGTCTCACATTAAGTAGTTTAATTATATGGTCCAACAGGAGGAAATAGATCAATAAATTCAATCTTATTCTTTAGAACACATATTATCAGGGGAACTATGGGGTAAGTCTCATTTTTTTTCTGAATTAAAATGTATGTGCATGTCTGTAAATAAGATTTATGGAAGAAATTGGCACCTTTTCTAGGATTATTATTGTATTGGACTGTTGCATTAATCACTTGCCATAAAAAATACTCCATTTGTACTTTTGGAAACAATGCGCAAAACGTAAATTCTGTTATCTCCAAACAAAATTCTAGATAAATACTCTTACCTAGAACTTTTGCCTTTTGAATTCTTGTCAATTTGATTTTAGTAAAACAGTCAGTAGTAACACACTCAATCTGGTCATTTTCAAAAGGCAGCAGAGTTAGAAATCGAGGCATATCCTTTGCTGGATGAATTAACATCAAAGATCAGTACACTGAATTTGGAACGTGTTCGTCGGTTGAAAAGCAGACTTGTTGCTCTGACTAGGAGAGTTCAGAAGGTAATATTCACATATATTTTCTTCTTTCCTTATGTTTGCAAATGAAACGGAAAAAATTCCTTCTCTTGGTCTTGTTTATTGGCTTTGTTTCTATTGCATGTATATATTCAGGTTAGAGATGAAATAGAGCAGCTAATGGATGATGATGGTGATATGGCTGAAATGTATCTTACAGAGAAGAAACGCCGGTTGGAGTTGTCATTTTATGGAGACCATCAGTCTTTGACAGGATATAAATCAATTGATGTTGCATCAATTTCTGCTCCAGTTTCTCCTGTTTCATCACCTCCTGATGCTCGGAAGCTTGAAAAGTGCTTGAGCATTGCAAGGAGTCGACATGAGAGCATGAGAAGCACAGAAAGTGCTACAGAAAGTATAGAAGAGCTTGAGATGTTGCTAGAAGCATATTTTGTTGTAATTGATAGCACCCTGAACAAGCTGACTTCGGTAAACACGTTATTGTCTATGTAAACCTTGTTCACCTATCTTCATTCAACAGCTTATTAATCATCGTTTCTTGTTTCAGTTGAAAGAATACATTGATGACACAGAAGATTTCATTAACATCCAACTGGTATGCTTTCTTTCCCACCTTTCTCATTCGTATTAATTTAATACTTTGTTACCAAAGTGTCTATGGTCAGTCTTATTTATTCTATTTTGGTTATGCTTCTGGTAATTATTTTATAAACATGTTGACACACAAACAATACAAGAGAGGAGGGTAATATCAATTTTAATAGAATAATTGAAATGATAATATAGAGGGTGACCCTTGGAGCAATAGCAAGGTTGCTTCATGTGACTTTAAGTCATGGGTTCAAATCTTAGAAATAGCCTCTCTGTTTGCAGGGTAAGGTTGCGTACATTTAACTCTCTTCGGACTTTATCTGGTGGGCGCCTTGTAGACTGGGCTACCCTTTAATTGAAATGATAATATAAATTCATACTCATAAAGATTCAACAAAGTTTTATAATAGTTGTCGACTACCTAACGCAACCCTCCTCTTTTATTTGAATTTGGGACCAACTATGAAGGACATAAAGTTTAGCATAGGTAGAGTTAAATGATAATATAAATATATGGTTAAATTAATCTTTTGATCCCTATAATTTCACTCTGTTTCTAACTTGGTCCCTAGAGTTTAAAAATTTATAATTAGGTTGTTATAGTTTTAACAATTCAAATATAGTTTCTCTGGTTAAACTTTCGTTTTATGTGCAATTAAATGTCGAGGTGGTACATGGTTCGTCATGCTAGCATAATTTAACGGCATACTAAAAGAATTTTAATAGCAAGGATGAATGAAAAATTTTTAAAACTACAAGAACAGAATTATAAATTCCTAAACTATAGAAATCAAATGAAAAAGGATAAAATGCATAACCCCTTTGAACTTTAGGCCTTGTGTATAAAAGTCTCCTCAACCTCAACTAACAAACTTGACCTAGAACCTCCCTAATTTCTTATTTTGTGCAAAAAATCCCTTTCTCAAGTTTATAGGTTTGGAACCTTAATGAAATAGTGACATATCAGGTAAAGTTTTCAGGGGATTTTTTTTTTGGGGGGTGGGGGGGGGGGTTTAAGTTTGATAGTTGAGTTATTTTTTGCACAAGGCTTAAAAATTTGAGGGGGTTTTTTGTACAATGCCTGGGGATTTTCTATATTTTGGCCTTAAATTTATGGCTTGATTTATTTAACATGTCAATGTGTCGTTAGGGTTTAGGATGTAAAACTTAATGGAGGGATTTCTTTTGCACCAAATAAAAAGTTTGTGGCGTTCTAGGTCAAGTTTGATAATTTAAAGGTTTTTCTATACACATGTCAACGTTATTATGTGATGGTTTTGCAGATTAGAAAGTTTAACAAACAATCTTGGAGAAGCTGACTGAAATTTTTGTTAACAGGATAATGTGCGTAATCAGCTTATCCAATTTGAGCTTTTACTCACAACAGCAACATTTGTGGTTGCCATATTTGGTGTGGTAGCAGGAATATTTGGGATGAACTTTCAAATCCCATTATTTGATGTTCCCACTGCATTCCAGTGGGTCCTTATAATCACAGGAATTTGTGGGATCTTCATATTCTTAGCTTTTGTGTGGTTCTTCAAGTACAGAAGGCTTATGTCCCTATAAGAAGCTGCTGATCACCTTTTCCGTCGTTGCTGTTATTGTTTTGCATTTTTATATGGAAAGCAATTCTTTCCATACAATTTTGAGTCAATTGTATTTGTAGGCCATTCCTTATGGAATTCTCATTCTGCAGTCTATGTATAGTAATGAGAGATATTAGTAAATTAACAAAATAAAGCTTCTTATGTTTTCTATACTTAACTTTCTTTGGCCCTTGTATTCAACACTAGCACTAGTTGTTCTATTAATACTTTACACACGTCGTTAGTAAATACTAAATAGTGTTTGCTATGTGATCCAGCATATGAATAGATGCAGAAGAAGTAGAGGTTCACGAGCTTAAAGCCAATTTCTTTGGTTTCAAAAGGTTGTTTAATCATGTCATGAAAGTTTTACTTTTAATAGGAGTTCTGTGTGCTAAGAACTTTTTGATATTGGATGTAATGCAATAATATTATGCAGTAAATAAACCTACAAATTAGAAATTGCAATTGCAGAAAGTGGGGAATGCACTTTGGCTGACTAATTTGTTTGGGAGTGGGGGAGCGGAAAAATGCAGCTGGAGCGAAGAAAGAAAATTGGTTTTTATTTAGATTTAAATTTAATTTTTTTCCTCATTTTTCTCATCGATTTTTTTTTTAATTTAAACCAATATGTCAAAGAATTAGTTCACCATGCAACGATTTAAATGTAATTGATTTAGTAATAGTATATACTAGATCTTTAGTATGTATAAAAATATGTTATTTTTTAATTTTTAAAATATATTATAAAATAATAAATTAAATAATAAAAAATTATTTAATTATTTACAATTGTTTAATATCTCATTATTTTTTATTTTTTATTCTTTATATTACATATTTATTTTATGTTTATATTATAGAATATATATTTTATGGCCTACTGATAAGAAGATTCTACATGATAATATAAATATATATATTAAATTTATATTATAAATAAATAAGTAAATTAATATTTTTAAATAAAAATAATAAAAATATATAATTTTATATATAACATAAAATAAACAAATATTATTTTTAAAAAGTTCAATATGTCACTCACCAGATTATTATTTCAAATAATTAAAAACTTGAAGAAATATATATATTTATAATATCTATTTACTTTTGTCTCAATAACTTGGAGCTTTGCTTATTAATTGTAAAAATTTCTTGGATTTAACACATGGTTACATTAGTCATTATACGTAATAAATTTGTTATGTTCATACTCTGCAGGTGGATGATTTACGGAACCGTGCTTTGGTTTTGGAGTTTTACAGAAAGTCAAGGTATATACTCTTTAGAAGATTGAAATGAGATTATTAAGAAAAAAAAGTATTAGAGGACCAAAATTTTAAACTACTATATTTTTTATAGATAAATCTAAGTCTGATCGAGAATCTGTCGTTGTTGGGTAGTGCTACACTGCTGATTTAGGAATGGCATTATTGAATATAAGAATCTGCAAATGGCTATTCTCGTAGTTCTCCTCGAGCCAATGGCTCTGCGCTTTGTTACAAGAAGACTCTGCGTAAGGCACTTCCAATTTCTTCTGCCTCTCACACTTCATTCATCTTCTCCTTCTCCTTCAGTCCGGCCATACCAACTCTCTCAGGCTTTTCATCAAACAGTTACAATACCCTCTCACTGTCTTCCTCCTTCCTTCACTTATCTCTCTACTCTTCATCCCTTCACCACTCAAACTCTTACACCCCCCATCGACTTCGACAATGACGAATTCCATTTCGATGTAGACCCACAACACCCACTTCTACTGGAATTCGTCAAATTGCTCAAGAAGGTCGCTCGTTTTTCATCCGAAGCAGAGGCCACGGCCTTTCTGGACGGGTCGGGTACTCAAGCAAGTAGAGATTTGGTTGGTTCGGCAATTTGGGCACTAAGGGAAGAGTCTAAAGCTGCATTTTTAGCATTCAAATGGGGCGAGAAGTGGAATTGCAATGATGAAGAAGTATATCACTTGATGATTTGGGTTTTGGGCAATCATAAGAAGTTTTCCACAGCGTGGTGTTTGATAAGAGATATGCATCGGTCTTCTTTGTGTACACGTCGGGCTATGCTTATTATGATTGATAGGTAAGATGGCTTTTCTTCTTGCAGCTCTTTCCAGTTCGTACAAGGTTTTGTTGGAATCATCAACATAAGTTATAAATGAAGAGTCAAATGTAAACTCAACTTGCAAAAACATATATCCTAGATTTTATTCTCATTTCCTCTTTCATCTATGTTCAGTTTGATTACATCATTGCTCATCGTTGTGAATTTCAATTTTTATTTGGAGATTATTTTTGGTATTTAGTGTGACAGTAGGATCAGAATTTTGCAGCATTTTGGTTCTATCAATATTTTCCCAGTCCCAGTAGTTTCTTTTAATGATATATCTTACGTAAAATTTACTGAAAATGAAGAACCAAACTTGTAATACCACGGTAAGAAATACCTAATAATAGGAAGCAAAGTGTTAGCATTTAAATTTCGTGCTGTTTTGGAGAGAAGCATCAGAATATCAGATTACTTTGTGTTTAAACTCCTATGACAAACTTGTATTACTCATTTTCTTTCGTTTTTTCTCTTTGGGACATAATATAGGATTAAGAAGTCATTCCTTGTGTTGGAACTATTTAATAAACATATAACTGAGGATGCCAACTTTAATGAACTTCCTTGCTGTTTGAAAGTTAGAATACTGGACTTCTACTGTTATTGCAATGAATGTTATGATTCATGTGCTTAATCTCTGTAAATTCTGTAAAGGGACTCTATTATTCTGTCTAATTTTATACATTACTAGGGGCATTGTGCTGGTAAATATCATGAACTCTTGTAATGGCATGTCCATAACTGTTAATTCCTTTGTTTTTTCTTTCCCTTTTGGTATTTTGTTTCAATCAGATATGCATCTGGTAATAACTCAGCCAAGGCTATCCAAACATTCAACTTTATGGAGAAGTTCAGATTGACTCCTGATCATGAAGCATTCCATGCTTTTCTGCATGCTCTTTGTAAACATGGAAACATCGAGGAGGCTGAAGAGTTTATGCTTGTAAATAAGAAACTCTTCCCTCTTGAGACTGAGAGCTTCAACATTATTCTTAATGGGTGGTGTAATATATCAGTGGATGTATTTGAAGCAAAAAGAGTATGGAGAGAAATGTCAAACTACTGTATAACACCAGATGCTACTTCACATAGCCACATGATTTCCTGCTTTTCAAAGATAGGAAATCTCTTTGACTCACTTAGACTCTATGATGCGATGAAGAAAAGGGGCTGGAAGCCTGGGATAGAGGTTTACAATTCTTTAGTATATGTTTTAACAAAAGAAAATTGTTTGAAGGAAGCTCTTAAGATTATAGATAAGTTGAAAGAAGAAGGTTTGCAGCCAGATTCTGCTACCTTTAACTCAATGATACGCCCTCTTTGTGAAGCAAGAAAACTAGCCCAGGCAAGAATATTATTAAACACAATGGTAGAGGAGAATCTTAGTCCAACAATTGAGACCTACCATGCATTTCTTGAGGGAACGGATTATCAAGGAACATTGGAATTTCTAAGTAGGATGAAAAGTGATGGTTTAGGACCTAATTGGGACTCCTTTCTCATAATTCTGGAAAAATTCTTTAAGTTGGAGCAACCTGCAAGTGCATTAAAAATTTGGCAGGAAATGAGGACTTTTGAGGTAGTGCCGAGTTGTGTGCACTACAGTAGAATGGTAGAAGGGCTTGCAACTTGTAGGTGGCTGATAAAGGCCGGGGAATTTCATGAGGAGATGATATCAAATGGATGTTTGGAAGATCCAAAGCTTAAGAAGCTCTTGCAGGAAGAAGTGCTTGATAGTGGTGATAAAGATAAACAGAATGGTAAAAGGGTTAATAGTGGTAAAAGCTTTAGCCACCAGAAAAGCAAGAAGATGAAATGGAAAAAATCATGAGTCCAGTCAAGAAAGAAGACAATCTCAAACTCGGCTGGAAATACAGAAGCACCAAAATTGGTCTTGCCACCACATTCGAAAAACCATGAGATTAAGTGCTATTGTTGCTCATTATGGTGTTGTTGCTTCTGCAACAGGTTCACACTGTCAAAGTCCTGACATCTGAGGCAATCTGATTCTTAACCCTTAACAACTTGTCCCGATTAGAAAAATACTTAGGTACATATATTGTATGACTATATAACCCTGCCACTTGCAATGCCCACTTTAGCTGGTGTTTATTGGCTCTTTATGTAGTCACGTTGTACATTATTTGTACCAATATTTCTTTCCCAATTTTGATTGTTTTGGTTTTCACTGTCGGAGCACATATACTGAAGACGGGAGAATTTTGCGAGAAGCTGTTGTTTCCCAATCTTCAACTAATCAAGTGGTGATCAGATTTAGGTGCTTGGCTAATATTCTCTTTGGATAATATGAATACAGATGTGAACCCATTGGCTTCACTTACTACTTAATAATCTCTTTTTTTCGCCTGTAATAATAATAATCTAAGATTGGAAATGTCGATTTTCTCTCTCTCTGTCTCTCTCTATATCTATTTTTTTGGGTCATCGGTTTGTCTTTAGTTAACTACTTCTCAGTGCATACTGTTTGGGCCTAATGAAATTTTGCACTATACTTTCTCGTGAAATTTGTCTCCTTAACTGCCTTGCTAGTATAAACTTCTTATATAACATGCTGATGGAAGGTTTACCTTTCTTAATTGCCACACTGTGAAAGGAGTATGGAATGCTGTTAAATCTTATCTCAGATTGGAGGATCAACTGTGATGGATCAAAAGTAACTCTCAAAGCTCGAAGCCTTCAATTTTTAACATCCCACCCGGAACCTTTTTTCTCTATCATTCTACCTTCTATGGCATATTTGGGTAGCTAGAAACAAGAGGGTATTTGAAGATTCTCCCTTTGATCCATCCTTGGTTACTAAACTCGCTAAGGCAAGAGCTGCTGAGTTCTTTTTCATGTCTAAACCTACACTTACGAGTGCGGAATAACCGAAATCAGAGTTCCTTAATCAAAGTTAAATGGGTTCCTCCGCCATTAAATTGGCATAAAATAAATACGGATGGATCTTGCAATAATGCCGAAATTGGAGCGGAAGGTTTTGATTAGACATCCTAATAGAAATTGGGTTAAAGGCTTCTCCCAGTTCATTGGGAGTGGAAACAGTTTGTTGGCAGAGCTTGGGGCAGTCCTTTCTGATCTGAAACTAGCTTCTGAAACTAATTGTTCTAATCTTATTTTAGAATGTCATTCCATGGTTGCTGTTGATCTGTTAATATAGATGCTTCTCATCACTGATCTCCTATCATTGAAAACTGCAGGTCCTTCCTAGGCAGATTCAACCAGGTTCTAATCAAGCATACCCATAGGGAGGGTAATGTTTGTGTTGATATTTTGACAAAGCAAGCAGTCCAACTTAAATCACATTTTATTTTGTATCACAATGTTCCCTACTGTTTGTACTCTTCTTTTTTGGCTGACTTTATGAGAACTTCTTTTGCTCGTAGAACAGGAATAGGCTGACTGGCTGTTTGTATTGGATGAACTCTGTTAGTATTTCTGTTCTTTGATTAATGATATCCATTTTCTATGAAAAAAAAAAAAAGAAATTTGTCTCCTTAAATTATGCATTCACATAAAAGTCACTCAAAACAAGGTTAGTATTTCAATTTTTTCAAACTGGTATAGAATTGATGGCTTCCCTTTCGTTTCCGACGGGATAAAGGACCTTCTTCGTTCTCTTCTTAGGTTGCCTTAATAACGGAGTTCTTTAATTAACTTTTCTCTGGAGTCTTATAGGGTCAAAAATAGTCTTACATCTCCACCCAAACGGGGGAAGTTTGTCTCCCAGTTTCTAGACAGATAGCTCTCGTGCTCTCTGTAAAGAAGCTCTTCATCGCTTCTCTGTCTCTCTTTTATTTTTTTATTTCCATTGAAGAGGATGAAGAAGCAAACGACAAGATAAAAACTTAGAAGGAGTAAGGGTAAGTTGATAACACAAACAGCATGCAATTGAACGACTGTCATAGTGTTAAACTTTGTTGGACCCCACCTTACTACAATAGTAATAATTGCTTTTGAGGCTACTCTGTTGTGGTAAAAGGAGTAAAATGAAATGTAGTAGTATGTGTACAGGAAAGAAAGGAAGAGCATCAGCCATCAGCAGCTCCTCCAAATCCAATGGAAGAAAGGATGTCCACCTCATCCTACCTGGCGTGTGCCCTGTTGGCTCTCATCTCCGCCGCTGCTACCCTCTCTTCTGTCACAGCCACCGATCACATTGTGGGTGCCAACCGTGGCTGGAACCCTGGCATTAACTACACTCTCTGGGCTAATAACCACACATTCTATGTGGGCGATCTTATCTGTAAGATCTTTTCACATTCTCTCACTATGTCTACAATTTTAGCTTTCTAGCAAGTGTTGGTATGATTGTGTTAGATTTATGATTTAACATTACAGATCTCTACATACTTTCGATTTTGTTTTTCTTTACGCAAATAACTTCTTTTAACTTTTGCTCTTCGGCAAAACACGAACATCTTTATTCAAACTTTTGAAACTAGAAGGCATCTCTTCTTGTTAATTGTATTTTTTTTGGGTCAAAATTGTAGTAAGTAGATATTTATTGAATAATCTGCGAGTTAGTTGAGTTAAAATTATAATATCTAAATGTCCACTAAATAATCTGATGAGTTAGCTACCACTCCAACTTACTATGCATTAGTTCTTGTTAATTGTATTAAGTACCTTGAAAAATCCATCAATATGACGTTTATTAGCAATTCAAAGTCTGAAAGAACTTTGGAGGCATGGAATTCGAGTTGTTGACAAGTAAAAATATACTATGTGACAATTGAAAGAGTTTAAAGTGACATTTCAGCCAACAAAGTTGATGAAAACATAATCTAAATTTTAATAGTTTGTAGTTCATAAGGCTATTTTTCCTCGTTTTAAAAATTGAGACAAATGATTCCAAGTTGAATGAGGTACACACACACACACACACACACACACCTCTTGCAAACAGCCTCTCTCTCTCTCTCTCTCTCTCTCTCTATATATATATATATATCAAATGTTATTTATGTTTCCTTACCCTTGAAAATTAGAAAGGAAAATACTTCATTCATTAGTACATGCTAAATGGTGAGAATTTGTTCTTAAGAGATCAACAAACCATAATTCCTGCTAGTTACTTCCTTTTGGCTGATGTGTTTGTTTGTGGGCAACTCTGTGTTCCTTGCTTCCTTCTTTAAGCAACACGTTCTTGCTGTCTGTGTTTTGAATAGCATTTAGGTATCAGAAGAACCAGTACAATGTATTTGAGGTGAACCAAACTGGTTATGACAACTGCACTACTGAAGGAGCTGTTGGGAATTGGAGTAGTGGCAAAGATTTCATACCCCTTAACAAGGCAAAGAGGTATTACTTCATTTGTGGGAATGGCCAATGCTTCAATGGCATGAAGGTCTCTGTTCTTGTCCATACTCTTCCTCCTCCTCCCACTTCTCCTGCAGTTGCTGCTGAGCACTCAACAACCAATTCTGCTGCTCCTGTGCTTTTGGGGAGGCCACTCTGGGCTCTAGTGCTGTCTTCTGCTTTAGTTTGGTTTGGAATTGGTTGCATCTAGCATATGTACTGCTCTCCAGAGCATTATAATGACTCTGTGTTTCCTTTTTTTTCCCCCTTCTCAATCTAATCTTGTTGTGTCACATTAAATTTCATATTTTTGTTGAATTCACGCCATTTCCATCTGTCTTCCTGCTTTTATCTTGTTTTCTTGCTATTTGTGAATTTTAATGAAGTTTATCCCGTCCTAGTCAAGGCATTATTGTGTATGTCATAGAAAAAGGGACATGGGTCTGGGATGCAAGTTTTAGCACATGTCAATTGAGGTGCAAAGTATAGAATTTCTTGTGTTATGATAGGAGTAATTGAATATAACGATTTAAATTTCTTCAAGGAGCTTTTGGCATATGAATATTTATTCGAGCTAATTATTATTTTTATTTTTGAAAGATGATTAATTTGTTAATTTAATAGTTAATCAATAATTTTTTCAATTATTTTTGTCCCTTTAAAGATAAAGACAAGGAGACTGAATTCATAATTTAATGAGAATAATTGAGAATTAAAGTAAAAGGTTTACACCTCAATAACTAAATTGACTAATTGAGAGTTATTCCGTGATTTTAGATGCAAATATGCAATGCCTTATAAACATAAAATAATAGTCAATACTTTGATTCTTTCAGATGCTGAAGCCCTTTGGTGCTTACTTTTTTTTTTTTTTAAAAAAGCTGGGTTCAATTAAACACAACCATAGTTCCACCCTTCGGCAGTACTTGGTTATGGGTTATAGGGTTTTGTGTGAGTTTGTCCTTAAGCAATGAGTAAATTATTATTTTGAAACTTAAAAAATATATTTTATTTTAATTTATATTTTAAAAAATAAAAGTAATCAATTTAGTTTTTTAAAAAAGCAACTCCAAAATTAATAATGTTTTGGTCATTAAATGACGTCAATTTTTGTAATTGTGCAAAAGTTAAAACATTTAATTATGAGAGAAAGTGACTGTATTTTGTTAGACTTGGGAATCAAGGGGCATTTGATATGGCTGTCTTCTTCAAGATCTTGTAAGGACGAGGACAATGAAAGCAGCATTAGAAATAAAAACTAGAAAGAAAATATGTCAATGACATTATGACACATATTTTACCTAAGGAGAAAGCAAATAAATAGCACTCTCGTGGGTTAATGATGCTGCTTTAATAGTGACTGGCTTTTCTGTGATTAACACCCCCGTGGTCCATAACTCTATTACCAGTCAACAAAACAATACCAAAACTGAATGAGCCATCTCTATCAAATGTCAATATTCCCATATCAACCCATTTACAAGTTAGAATTGTTTGGTAACCAAAACCAACTTGCTACCAACATGATAAAGAGAAACTTTTGCTTTATCTCATGCCTAAGCTATCATCTTGTTGTTTCTTCAAAATGGAATTGATTATTGCTTAGCTTAATTTGGTTACATCACTGTTTTCCATATGTAACAAGCAAGAAACACTTGTGTCCTCATCTATTGCAATGCAAAGCAAATTAATAACCATCAAGTTAAAGGGATATCACGGAAACTGAGTCATCAAATTAAGTTAATACATCCTTTTAGTTTATAACAGCATAAGTAGTTTTCTGATATACATAATACAACACAAATTTCACAATACACTCCTTTCAATTTTGTGTCCTGAACTGCACTCGGCATAAACTGATGTTAACATGATAAAAAAATGACTAGAAAAGAAATTGTCAGAATCGCAAAAGCCTATTCTGTAGTGCTCTTCTGTTTTGTTCTTGTTCTGCTGTAAAACTTGGAAGGTGGAGATGGTGAAAACTCAAATGGAAGGGGTGGGAGATCCATTTCCCCCTTCAAAATCCTAACAATATCTCCAATGTCAGGCCTCAGCTCTGGAATTTTCTGTAAGCAAATGAGTGCTAGGTTGATGCACAAGCTTGCTTGCTCCTTGTTGTAATCTCTCAATCTCTCATCTACTAGTTCTAAAATGTTACCAGCATGAGCCAAGTGCCTACACCAGCTTATTAAGTTGGCTTTCTCAAGCTTCATGGGAGATGCAAGAACGTGTAATGGTCGTCTTCCTGATACAATCACAAGGATCAAAACTCCTAAACTGTAAATGTCAGCCTTCTCCATTAAGTACCCACACCCGCCATATTCTGGCGCAACATAACACAATGTTCCTCTCATGCTGGTTGTACTGCTGAGCTCACGGCTGAAAAGATCTCCACTCCACATGTCACTGCCTATGGAACGAGTACTCTTCTTCTTCCAACCCCTTCGGAAACTGAACTCACCATTTTGATCAGACTCGTCCTGAGTCTGTTCTGCAAAGTTCTTTCGCCTACTGCAGAGATAAAACCTTCTTCCCAAATCAAAATGTGGTACTTTGAAGCCTTTCTTCCACTTGGTTTGAAGATTTTTCAGCTTATTACTCTTCTTGCTTAGTTCAGCAAGGTGCTCTTCTTTCCACCACTCTTGCATCTTCCTGTGCTTCTTCTTTCTATTTTTCTTTCCCTTTGATTCTTGCTGCTCAACCACATTATCTGTGTCTCCTATTCCAAATGCTTGTGATTGGGGTCCATTTGCTTCATCTGATTTAGCTATTGGACTTGAAGTTTCCAACTCTGTCTTCTCATGAATGTTCTTCTTTTCTTCACCCCAATCTGTGTTTGATGGACAAATTTGACTCCCTATCCACTCCATTACATAGTCTCTACTACATAATTCATCAGTTCCGTCCTGTCTCCACCACCAATCTTTTCCCCATTGTTTCCCATTTACCTTCTCATCATCCATCGAGGAAGCATTAACAGTACTTAACTCCTTACTGTGATCAATGCTAGAAAACTCATCATCATAAGGAACAAACTTACTATGCCAATCATCCCCACCAATATCTAAAGTTGATATCTCCTTCCCCTTTACATTACAGCTTCTAATTTCACTCTCACTGGCAATATTGGCATTATAATTAAAAGAATTCAAGTTCAAAGCTTTAACATTAAAACATGTCTTACTATTCTTAGATGAAGATGATGCTTGCAGAGCCAAAGAAAAATCTACTTCATTAACACTCTCAACTGGTGTACCGATAGCAGGAGTTTCAGCAGTCAAATTACCTGAAAGCTCTTGACTTTTCCATAGCTCTTGACTCTTGCCCAAGTCCTGGCTAAACAAATCAACACCAAACTCATTGTCCACTTTAATCCTTGACAATCCAAAGTCTGAAATCTTCCCACGGTACTCTGAATCAAGAAGAACATTGCTTGGCTTAACGTCACCGTGAATCACTGGAGGATCACACCCAAGGTGCAAGAATTCCAAAGCTCTAGAAACATCCAAAATGATGTGAAACCTCCTCTCCCAGCTCAAACTCAAACACCCTTCATCTCCAAAGAGAGACTCTTGCAAGCTTCTGTTGGGCATATAATCATACACCAACACTCTCTTGTTCTTTTCCACACAATACCCCAAAAGGGTCACAAGAAAAGGAGATCTCAACCCACCTAGAATCTGAAGCTCATTCTGAAACTCTCGCTCTGTCTGCAAAGACAAGGCGTCTAACCGCTTAATAGCAATCAATTTCCCGTCTTTAAGTGTTCCCTTGAAAACAGTTCCAGAACCACCTTTACCAATTACATTGGCGGTATCAAAGCCATTGCTGGCTAGCTTCAATTCTTTGTATGAGAATCTTTGTAGCTTCAAGGGAGCACTTGAATCAAAGGGGATAGTTTTAGCTCTGTGCACAAGAGAATGCCATAAGTGGTAAAGAAAGTAGAGGAATGAACAGAAAATCACAACAGACGCAGAGATTGTGAGTGCGAGAAAGAGGACTCTGGTTTTAATGAACAAACTTGGACTTGAAGGGTTAGGACTAGGATGGAAGGGTCTAGAAGGCATTGTGAGTGTGGATTCAACTTCTGGGTTTCAAGTCTCTAGTGTAGTGTGGATGTCGATCACAGGAATTGATGAAGAAGAAAAGGTGAAGGAAGATTGAGGAGTTGTGCATTCTCAATTCTTTTGTTTTTTCGTTTCTTTCTTTTGTTGATAACTGTGGGTATCCAAAGTAGATTGCTTTACGGCTACATAATCAAAAGGAGACGTATTATACTACTACTATTGTTAACATGGTTTTGTGTTTCGTTTTCCATGATTTCTGGTTTCTCTCTCTCTCTCGTTCTTGATTTGTTTTATTGTGAGATTAGTGATTCAGAAATGAAGATTAGAAGAGGAGAGGGAAGTGAAGGGAATGGAGGGGAGGGGGACCCAACGTGCTTTTGACTAAAGAGAAAGTTTTGCAGACAAAGTGATACATCACATAAAAAATGGGGACACAAAAGAAAAAGAAAAAAGAAGAATAATACAAATGGATTACAGTGAGAATATGTATAATATAATATGGTATTGGGATGGGAGGGGTTTTGTCCTACGCGCCATGACTTGGGCACGTGCAATGTTTAGAATTTAGAGATACACACATACATACATACATTATAAATACATAATGCCTTTTATTTTTATTTTTGTAACTTTTGACTAATGTTCAAACTGTAGAGGTTCACATGGCTTGATAGCATTCTACCAATAACTCTGAAGTTCCTGTCTTCCATCATTCTCATATTGCAACTCCCCATGTCACACTAGAATCCAACATACCAAAAAGCTATGATTATGATATCGTTCTTTTTCCCCTTACCCAATGCTGTTAAAAGTAAATAGGTTTGGTAGGAAGAAATTACATTATTTTTCATTTCTTATCTAAATCAGAGCAACATGAAATATTGTTGGGTTAATATTAATAAATATTCGTCTTAAATAAGAATATTTTATAATTTCAATAATCTCTTATATTTTGATTGTTATATATATATATATATATATATATCCAATGTAATACATATATCATTATATCTTATACTGTTGTTCGAAAAAGCAGGTCTTGGATATATATTGCAGTTTATGCTCTGCGTTTAACGTTTTGTGAAGTGATAAAGTAGTGGATGATTAAAGCAGTACGTGGTGGTGTCCACCTATATAGTGGTGTGTGGAGCCCGAAAGCAGAAAATGGTGCACATTTTGCATGGCCTCTTTTTCTGTCTGTGTTTCTTTTTGCTACTGGAAAAGGGAAGTGAACACAGATAGTTACTTAATTCGGTGTCAATTCAAAGGAATTGATATATTTGTATAGGTGGAATCAAATAATTAAGCAATAGTGTTAGTATTATTAATGTTGATGATGAATGAATATGACGGATGGATCAGCAGAACAATAGTGCAGGTCACATGTGGGGCCTCTCTACCAACACCCCAATTTTAAAGCTTTTGAACTCTCTCCCTCCTTCCTTTATTCCTTTTCTCTTGTTCATTTCATTTTGTACAATTGGAAGCAGCACAGTAGATATGGTTACTTGTAAATATTAATAATTTCTTTTAAGATGCCTCTAAAAAAAATTATTCTTTAATTAAATAATTTAATCTTTACATTAGTTACATGAATATTTTGTTAATAGAAAATCTTATATAGTGTTAACTATTGACGATATGACAATTAAATCCAAAATGACATTGTTAGGCTACAATTGGAAGAGTTGAAATTATTTACTCACCAACTCAAGCACCAGTAATACTATATAACAAGGTTTCGCTAAAAGTATATTTTTAATATTTTAACTTTAATTTAAGTTTTAATTTTATATTTTAAGTTTAATTGATTTTATTTTAGTTTTTTAATTTTAAAAAATTAATTAATTTTTTCTTAATTTCTGATAATGTTAATTTACTTAACAAAAAATATTAAATTAGAGTCAATTTTAATATATATATCATATTATTATCAATATTATTAGTATATTATTCTTAAATATAAAAATAATAATAAATCTTTAAATTTAAACTCTGAAATTTAAATTAAGTATTTATCAAATTTAAATCTAAATGTAGTGTTACCTTTAAAATTGTTATTTTTTTTCTATACGTAAGATTAATAAATTGTTAATATTAATAATAAATAGACAATTAAAATTGATTCAAAATCAATAATTTTTATTGAATAAAATAAAAGTGTTAGGAATTAAAAAAAATTTTGATTAATTTTTTAAAATTAAATGACTAAAGTGAAACCAATCAAATATAAAGAATAAAATTAAAATCTGAATTAAAATTAAGAGATTAAAAATATTATTTTAACTAAGGTTTTTATTAATATATTCGAGGTTATTGATACTACCATAGATTCTAGATTAATTGTGGTGACATTTGTTTAGAAGATTAAATTGAAACAAAAATTATTTTTTAAAAATTAAAATAATAATTTACTCAATAAATTACTAGCATCTTATTTTTTGTACTTGAAAAAAGTTATTAGTATCTTTGACGATATGTTATTAATTTGATTATACTAATGGTTACCACTATTTTGACGGTGGGTATATATATATATATATATATATATATATATATATATATATATATATATATATATATGCACACACACACTATATGCTTAATATATGTAAATGTGCTTAAATTTTTTTATTTTTAAAATATAACATAAAATAATAAATATTATAATCTTAAAATAATAAATTAAATAATAAAAAATTATTTAATCTATTTATATCTTATAATTTTTTATTTATTATTATTTTTTTCATATCTTCACATTACATATTTTATTTTATATTTTAATTATAAAATATATTATTTTATAACGTTACTCACTCAAAATTATTATAATATAAATATATTCAAATCCTAATTATAACAAGTTGATATCAATATCTATAGAGTCAACAACTTCATTATTTTGCTTGTGTTGCCATGTGCCTTTCATTGTTGCCATGTGTACGAGGCCTTTTGCTTAAGATTAAGTAATTTGTGTATATTAATAGCAGAATTAACAAGAAATAGGACAAGACAATTTAGGTTACCCACCTTCTCCTTTTTCCAAATTGAGTTGAAAAAGATTTACAATAATTCTTTAAGTATTTGTTAATAAAATTATAACACCAAAATTTATTTTTTTCAAGAAAAAAAATATGCCATATCTAATTATAATAAAATTTTTTACATATATTATTATTACGAAAAAAATTTATAAATTTTACAAAGCATATTAAGGATTTAAATATATTGAAACACTTAGTAAACCTAATTTTTAATGTGTTAATAGCATTTCCTCAAAGTAGGAAACTTGTAAGTTCTTTAGTAAATTATTATTTTTATATCTGAAAAATATTTTCTTCTCTTAATTTAATTTCTCAAAAATAAAAATAATTTAGTCGATCCAAAAGAATATGTCAATCTCATATATTTATTTTTCAAGTAATTTAATTTTCTTATTTTACCAAAAAAAATGTAAATATATGAAACGAGACTACCAATTTGAGATTTGCCTATCCTATTTAATTTATTTTGTTCACAAACCTTTTATTCAACTTTAAGACCAAACCGATACAACAAAAAAAAGTAAATAAATAAAGAGATTTTAAGCTGGTAATTATAATGATAATATCTTGACCTTTTCTATTATGATGTGCAGTGTTCGTGCAACATGATTATTGAGTTTTATTTCACATGGAATCTCAGGTAAGTTAATAATTAGTGCTTTTTTTCACTTTTTTAAAGCAAGATGAGGGATCATTTCTTCCTCGCAAACACAAACTATAAGAACATTAATTAGGTTTTCCTTTCTTTAATTGGATCGCAGGGATTAAGCAACCATAATTTCAATACCTCCATATATATATATATATATATATATGAACATCGATCTTTACAACATTGCAGTATGAGCCCAAACCCAAATTTTATACAGTGTATGAACATGGGTTCAGAGTAATTAATTAGGTGAAAATTGCTTAGAATAGAATTCACGGATTGATTGAGTATTTATTTTTACTATGAAAAGAGAAAACTTTGGGTGGAAGAATTCAACTATTACTGGTATCGTTTAATTTTTCAGCCAAGTTTTCTCAATGTATAACCAGTGTTTTTGACAGGTTAACCCCAAACAGACTTTGAACAAGAGGTTTTTCTTTTTTAAATCGTTTTTATCTTTGGGCCAGAAATATTGGATTAGGTTGGACCATATATAAAATAAATTTAAAAAAAAAAATTAAAACTTAGTTTTACAAAACTAAATAAGAAAAAATATTTTAAATTTTCTTTTCTTTCTTTCTATTCTTCTTTATCTAAACACACCTTAAAAACTTATAGTAATAGTATAATAACTCAGATTAACCTTTCACTTTTATTAATTTTAATTACTTTAATTTAATGGATTTTGAAAGAGATTCTATAACCATATACTTTATATATTAAACATATTATACACAAATGCATATATATATATATATATATATATGTATATATATATATATATATGTATGTATGTATATATAGGTGCAAAGATGCATACACTAGAGCTCTTTTCCTGATAAGCACTGAAATCCTTAGAAAAAGGGAAAGAAGTGAAACCTTGGTCTTAGAGTGGCATGGACAGCATGAATATTCAGGAGACCCAATTATATAGAGATGAATTCTATACAATCTTGAACAGATTCAAAACTTCATCAATGAAGTTGAAATTAAAAATACTTAGTTATATATATAATAGAATCATACAAATATTTTAGAATAACTTGGAGAGTTGAACAAATGACATAACCAATTGAGATGGCTAAGTGCAACACAATGTGTGTTTTCTGAACTCCTCTGCTAAATTATATCATCAAACAATCTACAATTTAAACTGTATCTACAAATAACAAGCTGTGGCTACTCATGATCATTCACCAGCTTCATAGTCCAAACATGCCCTTGCATAAGGAAAAGCTTTACCATGATCATCCATAGGCTCTCCCATGCAATCATGCTTAGGTGGAAAATGTAAACATGGCTCTATGGAGAAGTCTAATAGACAAGGTGGATCTGGGATATTCTTGTCCAATAACTTATGAAGAACCCATGGCTTCAAGGCTCCTAAACTTTGAGCCACATACCCAAAAGAAGACACAGAGCTAGTCACCAAAACATCACACAGACTTAACAGATATATGTCTATCAAAGCCCTTAAGTTGTGCCTGTTGTCAATAAACTTTTGATGCCCTTCATGACTTGGCTCATAAACTCCTATCTCCCCAGAAACAGTTGCTTTTGTCAAATACATAGTCCTGAGATTCTCACCAAAATCTGAATGCAAAGATGTAACCAGAACAGACTTCAAAGTATGGTTTTTCCCTGCAGAAGAAATCACTGAACCTCTTGTGTCTAGTTCAGGCAGAACCTTATTCTTTAGTGTGCATCTTAATATTTGATCCATAATTACTTCATTTGGAATAAGGTCTGGACTAAATACTCTTATTTGAAAACCAATCCTCTCATCTGCTTTGGCCATATATGCCCGATAGAACCGGGAGATTTCTCCCCATGCCTCATTTGAAGGTAGAAATAGGTAACGCCCCAAATGGTGGAAAACACTGTCTTTTTCAGGGAACATCCTGCTTAGCTCTTGGCTGAAAGATGGAGTTATAAATAAAGAAGGTGTAAAATATTGATCTGATCTCAAAATCAACATGGGAACCTTACGTAAAAGATCTTGACTATGATCACAGTGGAAAAACTTTTCAGGATCTTCACTGGTGTGTTGTAGATTTAGATGAAGAATCAATGGTGAAGTCTGCCTTGAACTGTTTTCTCTGTCCTTCTTCAACATGTTTTGATAGGTTTTAATGTGTCTTTGGAGTTTCATTGGAGGAAAGTCACTTGGCAATCTCCACGATGAATTGGGAAATGGCTCACAAAATAGACCAACCATGTCATTCTCAAGTTCCACCATAAGGACTTTGTCTGTGAGAACAGCATACAGGAAAGCTGAAGCCATGCTCACCATTCTGTTCCCTAAGCCATTCATTGGTGTCCACACGATGTAGTTACACATTGTAGAAGTAGAAGCTCCATTTTTTCTGGAACTTGTGAGCTCTGTCATGGTTCTGTTGTAGAGTGAGGTATGAGGTCCACACCTTTCGTGAAGTTCTTCATATTTGCGAAGTTTGGATATTAGATATGAGGAGGGTCTGTGAGGAGAAGCTTTTCGGTATAAATAGGACTGAAACCTGCTCAAGCCTGATGCTTCATCAAACCCAGAAGCTAGAAGTCCATCAAGAAGTTTTTCAGCAATAGGAGGATTTCTGGTTGGTGGGGATGAATCATTTGTTGAATTCCTAAATGAATCATTTATTGAATTCGTAAATGAACCATTTGTTGAATTCGTAAATGAATCATTTTTTGAAACTGTGAATTTGTGAGATAAATGATTCAAGTTAGCAGGTAGAAAAATTAGGCACAAACAAAAGCTAAAGAAAATATAAGTACCCGCATTTGAGCCTATAATAGGCTGAGCTTTCGGTCCCAAGCCCTCAAATGTCACATTTTAGACTGTCCCTCCAAATACTTCATCTTTAGAAAACCCCTCTAGCGATGAAAAATTGAATCTTTATAAGTTATAATACATAGTATAACGAAAGCTGTACACACAACAAACGAATGTGTTCTGAATCTGTTGAACCACAATCGCTTCCTCTCCACTGTGTCTTGAAAGAAATCCATAGCTTCTGTCTTTTATGTCTCAACTTTGAGGGTAGTGATCACAAACCTCCTTTTGAGATTAAAATGAATGCAAATAAACATTTCAAAGATCATTACAAATAATAGTACAAATGAAAATCGATTGTATCTAACAGGATTGAAGAAAAGCAAGATTCTTTATCCTAACTGCAAGGAAGTCAATAATGAGCTTAATTCAGTGAAACAAAATGTTGATGAATCCATTAATCAAAAGAGGAAAAGAAAATGAACTTGGAGTGAAAATGCACGAGAAAGATAGACTTTTTATTCATAGCTTACTAAATCCCCCGCAAGAGACTTACTGAAGGAGAAAAGAAACGTTTGGCAATAAGAATACAAGAGTGTGAAAAGAAACAGAGAAGAAAATGGCAGAAATGAAAGTAGGAGAAAGAAGTGAAGAGGAAGATAATACCTGTTTTTGCAAACAATATCATTTTGCAGCAATTCCTTGTATTGTATATTTAACTTTCTGAGACATCTATATGAAGAAGGGACAGAACAGAAGTGGATGAACCTTTGTCCTTGATATTGGCTTTTTTAATGAAATTATTTGGTTTCCTTAAACGTACTTATGGAAAGAGGATCAAATTTTGTTTTTTTTTTTCCATTGAAGGAGGCCATCAAATAAAAATAATGCTATTCTTTCATTAGAGTCTCTTGGCGTGATTTAAAGGAATTTAATAGTATAACCGTAAGACTAAATGATATATTAATATGAAGAGTGTAACGCTTTATATAATTATATTATTCGAAAACAAGGCCTCAAACGACTTGATTCAAGGAGCAATTCTACTTGGCCCCTTGCATGTTGTTACCAGCCGCTAGAATTTTTCAGAAGTCCCTTGAATTTACTAGAAGTTTGGAGAACAATTTAGACTTATGTATAAATGTATAGAGTAGTGTAAAATATTTTAGAATAGTGTTGAATACTTTAGAGAATCGTAGAATTCTCTAAAAACACAATAATAGCTATTAGATCAAAATGATATCAACCATTGAATACCTTAGAGAATCGTGGAATTCTCTAAAAACACAATAATAGCTATTAGATCAAAATGATATCAACCATTCATTGAAGAAGTGACTTAGTATAAACACCCCTCAAGGGTAACTCATTTATAACCAACCAAGTTTGAGAACAATACAAAGCCTTCTTAAGAATTCCTCTACTACTTGTGTTCTTATACTCTTCCTTGTTAGTCTTTTCACTAACAACTTTTAAGCTTGAAGTAGAGGTTAGGCTGACTAACAAAGGCTGTTATGAGTATTACTACTGTCGCACAATTGTTTGGAGAAACAAGGCCATGACAATGTACAATGGAGGGCCAAGATTTGCTTCGTACAGTGAAACCTATTGTACGGATCAAATCTTGACCCTCTGTTAGACATGCATGGTACAATTAGGAACGATAGACAGGATTAGAGTCTTCTGGTTTTTGTCTGTCTATTTCTATCCCCATCCTCCACATTGTTTATTGGCTAAAGTATGCCAACAATTGTCTTATAAGAGAAATTTAGTAGGGATCGAGTTATAATTGAATTACATTACACTGTGTTGGATCTTAACTAAAAAGTGTTAGACAAAATGTAGTAGAAATTGTTCTATGACAGAGGTTCAAGTGGGAACCAAATTATAATTAAATCACGTGGTGCTTCTTTTACGTGTTGCATCTTGACTAATAACTATTACTTTTAGCCTAGTAATAAACATTTAATCTAATACTTCACAGTTTCTATTTCTCACGAAGATTTGAAAATTGATAAAAAAATATTTAATTCTATTAAGATAATAAAAGATTAATTATAATTTTAAAGTTTTGAAATAAAACAAAGAGTCATCAAAGATGACTTTCAAGAATTTTGTTATTTGAAAAAATTACCTGCTTTTTTTAATTAACAAATAAAAAAATTGCAAAAGAAGACATTTAAATATATATATATATATTTATATTTATATTTAAAAAATATCTATATAAAATTTTGTGGGCGAGGATAAGGATGACAATAAGTGAGTACCTTATCATTATTTCACTATTTGTATTTGTATCCATTTAAAATATTTAATATTTAAATCCTAACCATATTAAAAAAAAATCAATTTTAATATTCGTATTTGAAATACTCAAAACACTCAAAATGTCCAAAAAAAAGTAATAAAAACTAGATACCTCATAATCAAATAATTTATCTAATATCTAATATTCGATATTCACCCAATAAAATTTTTTTAGATATTATAAATAACTATAAAAAATATTTTATAATAAAAAAATTTACATAATTATTATAAACTAAAATTAAAAACAACAATTCTAATATTAATAAAAACATGAAATTTTATTTAATAATATATATTATTTGAATATTAGATGTCAGATATCAAATACTCTATTCATTCATTTATATCGGATAGATATAAAGTATTCGAAATTAATATTCATACTTGCTCAATATTTGATGAATAATTATATTTTAATATTTGTACTTTATTTAATATTCGATATTTATCGGATATCGAGTATTTTTTTAAAAAAATATCATCAAATATTCATAATACACATATTTATTGTCATTCCTAAAAGAAGATTCAGAGAGGCAGAGCATCATTCTTATTTCTAAACTTGCTTTGAACAAATTTTTTTCCCTATTTCTATAAAAAAATATATTTTATATTCAAGTCTCCTCCACATAAATCCTTTCTAATTCAAATCTTCTTGTGGGGCAGTAAGTGGCGGTACAATAAAACTCAGAATGCACTTATCAATTTTCATCAGAAGTCTAAGGTTAAAAAGTCATTCTCATGCGGCTTTACAAATTTATAAAATAATGTCATAAACCCAGTAATTTTTTTATACATTAAAACACTAAGGAAGTTACATTACAACTTTATAAATGACTGACATAAGGCAGTATTAAATATTATGATATTTTGTATATTATAGTATAAGAAAATTCACAGATATTTACATAAAAAATATGTTTTTTTTTCTTGAATTAACAACTATAGAAAAACAAGGTTAAAAATTGATAATATATGAAAAAACTTGGGGCACTTTGTCCTGTGCAGTAAAATAACATAATATTTTAAATATTATTATAGTATGTGAGATTTTTATTTTGTTCTTTCCTTGTACTTTATTGATGGACTTGGCCGTATGTGATATAATATAATCAAAATCACAACATACAAAATACCTCGACAATTTTGTTTTAGAATATGGGCGAGATTGCTCGTATTCCATTGGTATACACTTTGTTCTTCAGCCAAATGCATTTTATGTATTTTTTATTTTTTCTGTTAAACAGAACTTTGTACCATTGGTATAAACTTTTAATATATCCAATTGGTGAGCCCTATATTTTGAAAATCCGTCAAATAGATCAAAAATTAAGCTTCAAATCATCATCTTAACGAGTAACATAGGAAAATTATAAACTACTAACTGTTTCCTAGCAGTTTTGTATTGAGCTCTCTTTGTTGGTATGAAGTAATGTTTATGGCCAAAAAATTAACTCTGATACCGGTAGAGGTCACAACTTTTGTCATTATCTTTAAATATTAGATTTACTTTGTCGGAAATTACAGCTCATAAAGACCCTTTTATCTTAAGGATAATTTATCATCGTAAATTTGTAATATCAGAAAAACCAGAAGCCACAAAATAAAATAGAATGAATGTGAAAAGATACATGGATGCAAATTTTTACACAAAATATTAAAATACTATCAAACATTAAATAAAAATATTTTTTCATAATTTGAGTTATTTTAAGTGATAATTCTTCAAATATTAGTCATTCACCTAAATTTATTGAAATTCAATCTATCAACTTTTTGTTAAACTATATAATAAAAATCTTCAATTGCAAGTGACTTTTCAGCTATCACATCTTTTACATGTATAGATGGTTCTTCTTACCAGTTTAATTTATCAAAAAATTAGGAGTCTATTGAGTATTTCAATTTCTCCACCTACCTTCTAGAGTAAAGTGAATAAACCATTTTAAGAAGTGATGAACTCTTAGTCAACAAATCGTCCTTCACATCTTCACATCTTGGCATATTTTCTGCTTTCACATCTTGACGTATGGTTTAGCTTTTGACCTTAAACTTCACAGCCAAGAAACTATAATGGCAGTGTTATTTGAGAAATACCTCCTTTATTAAGTACACTGCAATGGCAAATAATTAGTGCTTGTTTGGCTACCTAGTGATAAACATTAACCAGCTTCAATCCGGCACTTACATCTTCACAACGCATAATGAGAGGAAAAAGGGAAGCGAAATTCACTTTTCTATCCTTACAATCATGCTTGGGAGGATAATGATGACAAGGCTCCATGGACATGGCTTGTTGACATGGTGGATCAGAGATCTGTTCACCATGTACTTTCTGCCAAATCCATGGCTTCAAACCTCCAAGACTCTGAGCAACATAACCAAAAGTAGACTTGGGGCTGGTGATCAATGCATCACACAAACTCAGCAAATATATTTCAGTCCAAGCCTTCATGTTGTGCATGTTATCTTTCGAGTTTTGACGCTCTTCGTGACTTGGTTGGTAAACTCTTATAACTTCCCCAGTCACTGTTGTGTTATTCAAGTACATTGCCCTTAGCTTCTCGCCGTATTCTGGATACAAAGATGCAACTAGAACAGCTTTTGAGGTGTTCTTCATTGGAGATTTTAGTGACCTCTGCATCTCTAATTCAGGCAGTAGCTTATGCTTAAAGGTACAAGCTAAAATTTCATTAATAACAGTTTGATGCGGTGATTGATGAGTATTGTATACTCTTATTTGAAGGCCGATCCTCTCATTTGCCTTGGCCAAGTGTGCTAGATAGAACCTGGTAATAAGGGCCCATGCCTCATTTGACGGGTGAAAAAGGTAGCGTCCCAGATGGTGGAAAACAGTGTCTTTTTCTGGGAACATTTTACTCAGCTCTTGCCCAAAAGATGGAACCATGAAAAGAGAAGGGGTGAAATATTGATCTGACCTCAAAATCAAGACGGGAACTTTCTGGAGAAGACTTTGGCTATGATCACAATGAAAAAAGTTATTATGACGATCATGGGTGTGTTGAAGATTAAGAATTAGAAATGATGGCCATAACTCCTTAGAATTATTTGTCTTGTTTAGCATGCTTTCATATGTTTCAACATGTTTCCATTCTTTCCGGTAAGGAAATTTCTGGGGCAACAACCATGATGAATCAGGAAAGGGCTCACAAAAGAGACCAACCATATCAGACCCAAATCTGACAAGGAGAACTCGGTCTGTGAGTATTGCATAAAGGAATGCTGCAGCCAAGGTTACCATCCTATTCCCCAAGCCATTGGCAGCTGTCCAGACAATGTATTTGCATTTTGTAGCTGCAATATTTTTGCTAGATTTTGTGCCCATTTTCATGACTTTGCCAAAGGATTTAGAGAGGGGTCCACAACTTTTATGAAGTTGTTCATAGTTACGCAGCCTGAATTTCAGATATGATGAGGGTTTATGAGGAGAAGCTTTGCGATATAAGTAAGATTGATACCTGCTTAAGCATGATCCTTTATTAAAAGTGGGAGCTAGAAGTTCATCAAGGAGTTTGTCACTGGTAATGCTAGAAGATTGAGATGAATCCTTACTAGGGTCTGCAATCAACTGACTCTTTGGACCTGTAGATATGGGGAAAAAAGAAAGATGGTACACATATTTGCAAGTAAAGAAAAGACAACAAATTTGCAATGCTATTAGAGATTCCAAGTGTGGTACATGATTAAGATTTAATTGTGATAAAATTTTATTCAAGAGCTATTGTAGTTTAGGCTCCATGAAATGTAATGAAATAAATGAAACCATACTTGGTGCTTGTTTCACCAAATACAATGGTAAGCTGGTAACCAACCAAATGCCAGTATTAATTGGAAATTATCTCAAGTACTCAAAGTTCAAGTGGAGTGAAGAATGCCAGCTATAATTCTTAAAGTCATTATAGTATTAGCTAGAAGGCCTCTTATAGTGATCTTGATACCAATTCAGTCATTTTTAGAAAAAAAAAAAAAGGATAGGACGAACACAAAACAATGTTCTTACCAGCAGCAGAGGTTGTATTTTTCGGAATGCTTTCTTCTGAGGCTGCAGGTAAACCATCTTGAGCTTTTTCTCCCAACACCTTGTCCTGGGCTGTTTGATATACAAGTCAAAGAGATCAAAGATTGAGTACATGATCAGAATCAGATATAGTAACCTTGAGCAAATGAACAAGAATATATCATTGAACAAAACAAGAATGCTGTAAATAATAGATTGCAAACAATGGCCTTACCTACCTCTGAACCTGTAATATTCTCCCCTTTTCCTCCCCTGGCTTGAGGAGTGACAGTAGCATCTTCAGCTTCTTTTACAACATTGGTGGTAACATTCTGGATTCTTCCACCCAACACGATAGTTTTGGGAAATTCCTCAACGAAATCAAAGATTGAGTTTTGGTGTATCAAAGTAACTAAAACTAAGATGGAGAAAGCAATGGAACCCACAGCCAAGACTGTACTGAATCTCTTGAAAGTACTCAACCCTGTTTTATCCATTGTGGCTTGAGAAAAACCCAGGATTTCTACATGTGTGCTGAGATTTGATGACAGTAATTAACTCCTTCAACAAGTAAATGCAGGAAACCTTAGATATCAAGTTAATTGCTTACAATATACATATTGAAATAGCAGTATAAACCATGCAGGACGCGAACACATAAGAGAATCCCTAAAATGAAGATCCAAATCTTGATTGTGGCATTTGTCTACAGAGTAGATATTGAACGTGGAGAAAAATACCAAACAAGAATTGCATAACCCCAAATTGAGTGTTTTCTCGTCAAATTAACGAAAACAGAAAAGAAACGGAAAAACTCACATTTGTAAACATGTGCAATAGAAAGTCGATCAAAGGCTCCACCGACACAACCAGATGCGCCGATTGACCTGAGTTTCCTTCTTTTTCGCAGTTTGATTGGGAGCGAGAGAGTGTGAGAAGCAAAAGCAGGATAATTAATTACAGAATATTTGTTTCTCTTTTTCTTCCCAAATCAATACTGTCTTTACTCATCACTCTGCAATAATTGGACTGCACTGTTAATTAATTATATACAAAGTCTATAGAACCAACAAAGGGCAAGTAAATGCTGTCTGAAATTAAGATTTGCCGCTAAAACTACACTTTTGGTCCATTAATTTTACCTCAAGTTTCATTTTAGAATTTTAATTTAATTTTATTTGAATTTAGTCCTATGATTAACTTGTTATTGAGGGCTAAGGTGTTAGGTATGTTGGAATTAAATAAAATGGGATGATTTTGATGAGACTCTGTTACATCTGTTCTTTCATTGTGATTTGGTCTGGATTGTGGAGTCACAGTCTCAGATTGCCAAAATGAGACAATACAGACACAGTGATGCCTTGCCAAGGTATGTTATTGCTTCAGAAGAGACTAGAGAGATATCTCAAGCCTCTACGCAAATTATATCCATTTTTATGATGCTGCAAAAAATTTAAAGGAGAGAGATGTCATAACCTTTTTGAGATTTTGAAGAAAGTAAATAGGATCAAGATATGAGATTTTTTTAAAAAAAATCACAAAATTTCCCTTCAGAACCCTAAACCTTGACAATTCTTTTAGTCAAATTGGCAAGAGGGCTCCAGTGAACAAGTTTTCATTGAATATTAATGATATTCTTTTAATAAAAAAAATAAAAACATAATGTGCTTTGGTGGTGATAAGGAGTATTATAAGTAACAATTGGAAAATTAATTTAGTCATTAAAAAGCAATACAAGACTTTCTGTAAGTATCGAGGTGCACTACAAAGATATAGGATATAGGGTCGGTTACAGTTAGTTGCATTTTTTATCATCATTATTTTATTTTATTTTATTTTTTTGCAATCTTAGTGGTAAATTACATGCAAATTCAACTAATTAATTTAATTAATAAAAATTAACAAAATCAAATCACATAATTATAAAAATTAATTAAGAATTAAATAAAAAAAATGAAATTAAGAGGAGAAAGTGAGATATAAGATATTATGGAATTAAATTCATATAAAATAAATTTAGAGAATGAAAGTGACCGAAAACATGGGACCAAAAATGCAGCTGATGCACAAATTGCCCCACGGATCTTCCAACGAAAAACAGGACAACTTAGTGCATATAATATTGAGTTATTAATACTTTCAATTACATTAGCTTTTCTTATTTAGAAAAATAACAAAATTTAGGGATGACATAAGGGCTGTTTGATAACAGATTTTAAAAATTATTTTTTATTTTTAAAAATAAAAAATAAAAAATTATTTGAATGACTGTTTTTAACGTAAAACAAAAATATATATATTTTGTGAACAGAAAAATAATAAACAATTAAAAATATTTTAAACTCTAAATTTTTTTAAAACATAAAAAATATTAAAAATAAATTTTTATTAATAGCATGTATATAAATACATAAAAATAAAATCAGTATAAATTTTTAAAATTATTTTTATAAAATAATTTTAAAAAATAAAATAATAAAATAATGTTAAACATATTCATAATAACCTCCCGTAGGGACGACTTATCCATTATAATTACATTATTAAACCTAATAATTTTGAAGTTTGAGAGAAAGTGACTTATTATCATTTCTGAATATATTAACCTTTATGAAAAATTTATCAACAAGGTTAGGCATCTTGAAAGATATTAATTTTTTATAATATAATAAATTAATATTTAATTTTTTATTAAAAAATATACTTATATTTAATACTTAAAGGTATTTTAAATATGATAACCTTTCATTAAAGAATATTTATGAAAAATCAAAAGGTAAAAACTTCCAATGAAAAATCTCTGATATAGTAAATCATTTTGTCAGCCATATCCTGCTAATATTCAGATCGATATGATTTGTTCATTCAAATAAGTAAATTTGTGTTTTTTTAATTCTTGTAAGAATTCATTTTCTATTTTGAACTATCAAATTAGAAGAATATATATACTTCCAAAATTAATAATCAGTTGCCTCATTTGACGTAATCTTATTCGCACACGTTTCATACAAAATGATGCAGGATTAATCACGCACTTGTACAAACACGTCTCTAACACTTAAACAAAATTCCAAATTCATCAACACAACTTTCACATAATATGCCAATTTACAGATAATATATGACAACAATTTGCTTCCTTCTCAACCCTATTTTTCCCATAGATTTATAAAATAATTTTCATACTTAAACTCGTTTTCTTAATACTCAAATCCAAACACAGATCCGAAGGTGACTATCTTTAAAATACAATTATTTTGATGAACCCAAACTAAAAGTGAGATTGAAGCAAAAGTTTGCTCCGTGGATATTGGCATATTGTTGGGAAAGGCTCTGCAACTTCGTAGCCATACAATATTGAGTTATTATTGTTTCTTTCTTCTTTTCAATTTCTTCTTATATCATTTTTATTGTCCATGATGAAGGACACAATTTGTTTGCCATTTTGGGCTATCAATTCAGAATAAATAATAATATATATATACTTTCATTAACAAAAAATTCCAAATGATCATCCTCACAACTATATTATAATATGACAACAATTTGTTATCTCTTTTCTCTTTTGAACAACTTGGTACATATTTGGTTATAATTTAAATATTAAAATAAAAAATTATTAACTAACAAGTTTTTGGTTAATAATTTATATAATATATATAATGTGTACAAAAATAAGTTATAAATATAATATATTATATTATATAAATATATATAAAATAAAAAATTATGAAAATAAATTAAAAAGAATAAAAATATTTATTTCAATATTTGTTAAGTTCACTAATAATCATAATAATGGCAGAACAAGTTGATGAATCGAGTCAGACATTATTTTTCTGAATTTCCGTTTGATTATATTATTGTTTTTTTATTTTATAGGGAGATCAGAAGGGTGTCACATTATACGATAATGATATACCCGATGAAGGATGTATCTCTTTCCTAGATATTTTACAGTCCTTTTATCTTTCTTCCGTGTTCTCAAAATCACACGCCACTTCCATTTCTCTGCTATGTTTCGTGATTTCTGATTTGGGTTTTTCATATTCTCTTTCTTCTCTCTAACTCATTCTTCAAGCTCTGAAATTTCTCATTTTTCAAATTCCTCTGTCTCTATCTTTGGACAGAGATTGAAATGGCTGTTTCCATGACTGCTTGGAGCGTTGGAGCTCACTTCATTGCTGATTGTAGCTTGAGAGATTCAGAAAAACCCATTTCCGGTGCTCCAATCTTTAAGGCTTCCTCTGGATTTGCTTCCACTAAATCATTCTGCATTCTTCGAAAACAAAGGTATGGAAACTGTGATTTTTGGTTTCTTATCTGTTCGTTAACCCCATGTCATGAGTCTCAAATATGCTTCATTATTCTGGTTGTTACTGAATCATTAGAATTCGAGCTTTTGTTGATGCTTCTATGGTCTTTTTGTTATTTCAATTTACAAGTAACTTATTCAATTGATACTCAAAAAAATTTTGGATGTGAATGGTTACTCTGCTTGGAAATGTTAATTCGGAGTTTCGGGAAGATTCTTGAACATTTAACAATTGTTAAGTGAGTGTAGCCTGCAGCCCTGCAGCTAGGACTGCCCATAGTTATGTGTTCATTCTCTGTGATAATTGTATGTACCACCATTTTGTCAGATTGTCATCTTCAAGAACTACAATTATTCCTCGAGCAACACCTGTAACTAATGTGGAGGTATTTGGATATGATTGTGGCTAACTGTACGGATATGCAATACTTTTTCTCTTTCGCGTTGACTGTGACCAGTGAAATGTTTGCTTTCAATTAATGCTGTGATGAACAGGATGGAAGTCAAGGGGAGACTGATACCATTCCAACTCCCATAGTTCTAATTGACCAAGACTCCGATCCAGATGCAACTGTGGTGGAGGTAACCTTTGGCGATCGTCTTGGGGCTCTTCTTGACACTGTAAACCTTCCTCTTAGTCCTATCTTTTCCTTCTCTTTCATTTTTCTCATTGGCATTTTAGAATTTGTGAAGGAAGCAGTTTTTATTATGTTATGATTTTGTTTCGTCAAGGCATGGTTGATAATTTGCATTATGAAAATATTGAAAGAAATAACTATCTCTACATGGCTTACAGATGAATGCTTTAAAGAATTTAGGGCTCAATGTGGTTAAGGCAAATGTCTTTCTGGATTCCTCTGGAAAGCACAACAGGTTTTCCATCACAAAAGCGTAAGTGTTACATTTGTTTTGCTATATATATGTTTATGTGTCACTGTGTCAGTGTGTGTGCATTTTAGCAGTTGTACCTATGATATGCTGGTGGATTTTCATTTGCAGTGATACTGGTAGAAAAGTGGAAGAACCAGAGTTGTTAGAGGCTATTCGCTTAACAATTATAAATAATATGATACAGTATCATCCGGTATGCTTCCTGACTAGTAACTACTCTCCCTTCCTTATCTTTAGAGCATGTTTTGGTTTGATTCATATGCATCAGCGAGTTCTCTGCTTGAACTTAGTGATATATTTTAAACTGGTGGTTTAGGAATCAAGTGCCCAGCTAGCAATGGGAGCAGCTTTTGGACTACTGCCTCCAAAGGAGCAGGTGATGATAGTTTATAATTTAAGCTTTTAGTCATAAAATGCAAATTTACTGTTCTTTTTAACCACGTCCAGATATATTTCCTGAATTTCATGTAGTTAGAAGGTATTTGTGCCAGAATTTGTGGTTATATAGGTTAATTATATACTGCTTTTTTTCACTTAGCGTTCACAAACTTAAGCATCAAATGGTTTCTCCTTTTCAATGGAGACAATGGCAGCAAAAGCAGTTGCATGCTTGTTATCATTCTTAGTTTTCTTTCCAGCCACTCTGGTTTCCCAATTTAAGGCTATTTTCATTATCACAAAGATGGCTAACTAACCAACTGCAAGAGATTTGAGCCAATGCTTACATCTGCTCGATTAGACTTTGAGGAAGTGTTGATGTTAGCTAATTATTCATCTTTGTAAAATGTATAAATATACTACATTTGTTGAGTTGATTCATTGGAGAAATATCGTCTGTAACCTTGCCCCATACAACCTGGTTTATGAATTGTTGGCTTGTTTCAGGTTGACTTAGACATAGCAACCCATATAAGTATCTCCAATGATGGCTCAGATCGAAGGTAATGCATACCTCAATTCGGTGGCTACAATAATCTCAACAAAAGTTTCTTAACTAAAACTCACGTAAACATAATATCCTTGGCGGTAGATTCTATGCTGTTGCTTACTTGTTTTTCCTTTTGCAGTTTGCTTTATGTGGAGACAGCTGATCGGCCTGGATTACTAGTAGATCTCATAAAGATTATTACAGACATTAACATTGCTGTCGAATCTGGAGAATTTGACACTGAGGTAAAAACATAGTACCCAGAATCTGCAAATTTATTTCTTTGTCAAAATGTGCATATCACCTAAAAAGCTTTGTTGCGAACCTAGGGGCTCTTGGCCAAGGCAAAGTTTCATGTGAGTTACCAGGATAAAGCAATCACCCAACCTCTCCAGCAGGTAACTTCGTTAATAATAAGGTTTAAGTAATCAAGTTTACTTCGTTAATAATAAGGTTGAAGGACTCAAGATTGCTTATAGTTCATACTTCATTGAAGTTTTATGGCCGAACTGATTTAAACTAGTGTCTAACATTTTGCAGGTTCTTGCTAACAGCTTAAGATATTTCCTGAGACGACCAAGTACTGAGGAAGCCAGTTTTTAGGTGGCACCTCTTACACACACACACACACAAAAAGCGTGGAAATTGACAAATTGTAGTTATATTCATTTCCCTCATTTAAAGGAGACATATTCATCATGTTAAATGAAAGGCTACGAATTACACAGACCATAAGATTTTAGTGTTACCAACATTTTGGTCCCTTAAAAATTATTGAAACTCTTATTGTTAGATTTGGATCATCTCAATTTCTCTCTAAAATTGACCGAAATATTAATTTTAAAAGAAACAGAATCAGAATGTGTGAACCCACAGACGTAGCAGAGTTTCACACATTATCAGTTTATCACTGTCAATTTCAAAGGGACATTGATGATACCCATTTTCGTTACACTTGTCAAAAATCGCGAGGGTCAACGAAAATTACTGGTGAAGTGGATCTAGACGTAATCCAATTAGCAAACCCACATTTCTCAAGTTTCTTAAAGCACCACATATCCTCGGCCCAGGAGAACTTGCTCCAATGTGGGACTGCCTCTCTAACTGGATCTCTTAGGCCCAACTCAGCCACAATGGCCCCACAACCACCATCATCCCTAGCCATGTTATGAACAAATGCACACAAGGACCTCATGAGGCACCTACCATTCTTCCCTTCCATGTGTAATCCGTACAAGAAATAAACCCCAAATGGCCTAAACACATCAGGAAAGGAAGGTAGCCTCAGCCATGGCATCCATGCATCCAATAACCTTGTCCCTACACAGCAGGCGTGTGCTAGTGGTGACACCCCCTTCACTTGCAATTTGAACACTTCCTTAGTGTTCCACACACTTAGTATGGCAAAACTTGGAGGAAGAATCCCTGTTCTTGGATCCCATTTAGGAAGGCACTTCTTGGGGATGGCCATGAAAGTGCCTAAATTGAGCTTGTTAGACAAGATTAACTCTATGTCTTTAGGGTAGAATTCTGAATTGGCAAACAAATAGTTATATATGGACCTGGCTAGGCATGGTGGAAGGCGAACAATGGCGATGCTCGAGTTCATTGGTTTGTAGTGAGCATGAACAGGTTGCACTAGCATGGTTAGAGTTCTGAACTTTGAGTAGCCACATTTTTTTGTGAACAAATTGATGGATGGCTGATTAGTACAGTCAGTAGCTATATATGCATACTTTGCTCCCTTTAGCTTGCACCACTCCTCTAAATGTTTTACTAATTTTGTGCCAATGCCGAGTCTCCTGCATATTTTGTGACCATTGTTTATATACTTTGTATGTAGAATCAAAAGTGATCATAGAGGAATTAGAATGAAGAGCAGGACGATAAGGATGGCCAGAACTGAATAAAAAAAAGTAGACATATGTGGACCAAATTCAGCCAAATAGTTGAAAATAAAAAACAAGACATCCTTTCTTTAAAAAGCACTCTTAGTAGTTACAGGTGTCAACGCCGGCCTAGCTTCCCTATTGCTGTTTCACTGTTCCATGATACGAGGAACATTACCTGTCTTTTTCCTCAGAATCTAATCCCCTCACCATAGCTTTTTCTGGCTTTTCTCTTATTCTATAAAGTCAGTATGAAATTAGGACCAAGAAAGCACACATGTAAAGAGAGAAAAGGAAGGATAAGCCAAACAGTTTTAGAATCAACACTCGTGACTGTTTATGATTTTGCTTTTTGATATTTAATCTGAAAGGGATGCACTAAACTGCACATTCCCTAAAGGAATGTGCAGTGCAGAAAGTAAAACAGATGATGGAAGGAAACCAAAAACATAAAAAAGAGAGAGTGGAATGGGACCTGTGTGTGGAGGAGACTCTGAGCCCCAATAGATAAGCCACCTTTACATAAACTGAACTCCCTCTTGTAACTGTCTTTATACATCCCCTTATCACCCCAACAATCTCTCCTTCTTCTCCATATTCTGCAACCTGCTTTCAGTTTCAAATTATGGTGTCAATAAGGAGATAATTATGACTTCAAGTTTATCATAGATTTTCTTGATGCAAAGATAAACTTAACAAAACAAAAATTCTGCTTCCGGTCAACTCCCTTTTAGGAAACAATAGTCTTTAACTAAGCTATTCATAATTTATTTAAGAAAGAAATGGAAAATTTATAATTTTTTATACTCCTTACCAGCATGATATGTATTGGGAAATGACGAATACGGCATATGGGGTCACCCATAAGATCAGTGACAAGAGATGGCTTTCCCCTTTGTCCAACTTCACAAAGACTCTCCATTTTCTCTACTGCTACCTTGTGTCTCTCTTCATCATACTCTCTTACCGCCACCATCTCCTCCAATGGCTTCTTTTCTGTCTCCAATGGCAGTTTTGGCCAACTTTCAGTCGCTATCTTCAGAGACTCATAGTGAATAAATTATATTGTAAGAAACAGAGAGAGAAGGCTAATATGAATGTCACTTGCTTCTTCTGTACATACTAGTTCAATGTCCATTATAAGATGTAAATATATGTATATATATACACATCTTAGAACCCCCGGGAATATACTGACGTGGCACCTCCCCGAAATTTAGTGTACCTTTATTCTCCTGGGTAAAAAAGAAAAGAAAAATCTAAACTTTCATTCTCTTGTTTCTATTCTGCATTACATCATACTTCTATCTTATCTGGCTGTTGTGTTATCCAATACATGTCCATATCCATATGATGCATTGTTGAAACTATATTCTTTCTACTTTTTTTTTTATCTTTTATCTTTTATAAGATAATAATAGTGTACTACACTAGACATGATTTCAATTATTGTTGACATTTGAAAGTATCTGGTCTGCACATTAATTTCACAGAAGGGAAAAAAAAAACACTAGTTAAAGATACAAAGTCTTATCTTCACATTCACATTCACATTCTGAAAAGTGGACAAGGGAATAATCATGACTAGCAACAATGACAGCATAACAGTTTAAGTTAAGGTTTGTCTGCTGTCAAATGTAATTGTTCTTTCTTTTAAGTAGAAATGTAGTTATCTTTATGTAAAATGTTTAAGACTTGAAAAATCTCAGGATTAAACTTGGGAAAAATTAAACTTTGTCTATTCTTAGGAAGTAAATCATTGAAGTTCAAAATAATAATTAAACCTTTTAGTCAGCTAATCTGCCTTTTGTTTTTCTTCATTTGGTTTAATTTTCTCATTCAGTAGTTAATAGTATTCTTTAGAATCATAGAGGCAAATGTTAATTGATGCATGTATCTTATAAAAAAAATCCATTTCTTTAAAGTAAATTCTACTTTATAATATATTCGACATACTTACATATTTCTTTATAATTAACCTAATAATATTTTTCTCTTATCATGTTACTGCTTTCATCAATTATTGGGGAAGATGGGTTGAAAAGCATGGGTTTCACTATGATTTTGGTAATCATGTGGGATGGGAGTGTGAGGGTGTTGATCAGCAATTCATCATCATCATCATCATACACTCATATCAATTCTTATCTTACAATTCTTTAATTTGTTTGATTATGTTTTAAAGAATGGTGCCAAACATTGTAAAAAGCACAAGTGTTAGATGGCTATACATCACTAGAAGCTTCACTCTATCCCAATATTTATTCACAGGCTGAGGTGTCTCCTTCCCAAATTGGGATGACGTTTGCTCTTCACACAGTGGTCCAAACGTACTAGAACACACCAGTTTGAGAAAGCAAAATTTAATATTGAATTTTGAACACACTGAAACCTATGATTGAGGCTAGTTGCTACAAATGATGCATACAAATGGTACAAAAAGTAAAGCAAATGTTTAGAGTTTTGACATGAGAAATAGACAAGTGTTGATGCAAAGAAGAGGTATGTATTCCAAGAATCTTATTAGGCTTGAATTGCGAATGTGAAGTATCACCAAAATGTGAAAGCTGATGAAAAATTTGCATAGGAGACACTGATTTGCTACAATACAAATCCATACAAAACCTTATCTTTGATCACAAGTTGCCGTAACTTGATGACATGAAGAAGGTATTTGGGCCGTACAAGTGGCATGAAAATCATCAAAGTTTTTAATTTTGGTAAATGATAGTCGTATGATTTATGATCTCTTTTCTCTTTTTCCCATACCACCATGTTTTCTTCTTTTTTCCTCCTCGTTTGTTTGCTTCAATTTGATGGTGGAAACTGGAAAGTAGACTAGTGAGAAGTGATGGACGAGATAGCAATCATTCTTCAATATTGTAGATATAAATGAATAAGTTGAACTCCTTGAGATGAGAAAATGCAAAGGAATTTATGCAAATTCCCTTCTTAAAAATCTAACTTTTGTACATATAAAATTTCATGTTTTATTCTTTTTCAGTTCTTATAGATATATATATTAAAGAAAAGTTAGTATGATACATTTATAACATACTTAAAGTGCATTTAAGATAATTAATTAACAGGAGTGGTGTGTCATTGTTGAAGGCTTCCACATTATATGTACATTTAATAATATATTTACGAATATGAAATTTATATATGATCTTAATATCTTAAAATATATTGTAAAATTATTTACATGCACGGTTAAATAAATAAATTTTTATTTATAATTAATTATTTTAAATATCTAAAATATATAATTTTTTAATAAATTATCAACTTTAATTTACACACACATATATATATTTGCATTGCATGGGAGCAAAACTAGTTTTATTTAATTTTTAGTTTAGTATTTATGATTAAAAAATTTGTAGTTAAGACTTTATTATTTAGAAAAAATTATTTTAGCCCCTGTAGTCTTTCCTCAGTTAAATTTTATTAATATATCAATCATGTAGTATTTAAGCACTCTAATGCCAACAAAAATTAACATTTCGATATGGCATTTGATCCAATATATATTTAGTGACTTTGATAAATTTAAGGATAGACTACAAATTATTTTTCAAAAAAAATTTTTATCTATAAGAATTAAATTGAAAATTAAATAAGATTATATATTCTAAAAAGAATAATACTAAGATAAAATTTATGAAATGGTAGATATATATATACAGGATTCCCACTAAGCTCAGATAGCTCGGTAAGTTAATGATAAACCATCAAAACTGAATCAAACTTTTGATTTTGAAAACCGAAGAAAGAAGAGTGTAGAGGGAAGCATGTTCCAATAATGTGCCACCTCTCAAAAGCAACATTCCTAATTAGAGATAGATAAATAGATACGCATAATATATATATATATATATAATTTCTTTGTCACATTCTGAAATTAATTATCTTAATTTGTTTATGAACAAAGGCTAGCTTTTCTTTTTCCTGTGGCGTTAACATCACATGAACAAGGTGGTCCTTCATCTATAAAGAAAAAGAATGTATGTATAAAAATTGGTAATCCCTAATCATTATAGTACCTATTCATATAAAATATTCCCACGAGTATAGCTTAAGTTATAATATAAAACAGCATAACAGAAAAAGAGGTAGGTTGGAGTAAATTTACACCAAACAATTAAATGCTACTAAAACATGGCCTTTGAAATAATTATTAGGCTCTCTATTATCCCAAGACTAAATATAATATAATTATAAGAGTCTAGCTCGAATCACTTGCCTTTCTTTTTACTTGATGTATCCAATCGCACATATATAATAAAACAAGAGCATTATGTGAGAGATGTTCAAGTTAAAATTAGGCCGGTGGTGGCTCAATTAGCATCGATGAGTATGTAAGAAGAATTTTAGAATTTGAACTTTACATAATACACTTATAAAGGGGGATGAAGAACTTTAATTATGATTAAACTTTGAACCAGATTAATAAATCTCTAGTAATAGAGTCTAGATACCAATGGTGCAAAAAATAATAATAATAATTTTAAAAATAATTTTTTAATTTTTTAAAAATAGAAGAACAAAAAAAAGTATTGTTTGAATGTACCATTTTAATCCAAAAAAATATTTATTTTGAAAAAAATAAAAAAAAAATTAAAAAATAGTCTGAAGTTCAATTTCTTTAAAAGAAAAAATATAAAAAATAAGTGTTTTCATTCATGATATATACATAAATATATAAAAATAATACTAAGATAAATTTTTAAAATTAATTTTATAAAATAATTTTAAGGAATAAAAAAAATAAAATGATATTTAAACTGATATTCTCTTCTTTTTTGTTTTGAAAATTTAAACCCCATTTTTAAAATATAAAAAAAACTTTTAATTTTATTTATTTTAACTTAAATATTCTTATATTGATTATTTATATAATTAACTTAATATGTATTTTCTTAATATAAAACATTATTTTTTAAAATTTAAAATAAATGAAATTTAGGTTAATTATTTTTTAGTAGTTTCTATAGTTTCACTCAATTTTTAATTAAGTCTCTCTAATTTAAAAATATGCAATTAAGTTCTTATAGTTTTAAAAAATTTTAATTTAGTTCCTATCCTTAAATTTTTGTCAATATTCTATTAACTTTTATTGAAATATCATTTTGACACTATAAATATACATAATTTAAGTCAATTTAATTACTCAGCTTATTTTATAATTTTTTTTCTGACATAAATCATGTATATTGAAAATGCTATAATGATATATATATTGACAACATCATCTAAATTTAACATAATTTAAAAAAAAAATTTAAGAACATAGACTAAATTAAAATGTTTAAAATTTATAAAGACATAATTACAAATTTTTAAACTGTAAAAATTTAATTAAAAATTGATTGAAACTATAGGAACTACAAGAATAATTAATCTTAAATATCCAATTTTTAATGCAAAATAAATAATAATTTTTTAGAATATATTTTTAATAATCATAATTTTTAAACTTTAATATTATTACTAAGGATATTTTATTTAAAATAGATAGAAATTATTTTTTAAAATTTTTTATAATATAATTTTTTGAAATAAAAAGGAATAGAATATAGTTTTAAGATTAGGAGTAATCAGTAAGTATGATCATAAAATAATTTAATCTTTTTATGCCATATGTAGTTGTTTGTGTATGAAAAAGCATTTGCATGAACACACATTTGAACGTATACTTGTGAAAATCAAATAAGTAATCATGAAAATGGAATAGTACATAGGTGCATATCCACATATAGACTAATAATATGTGCTTCATCAATAATTTGGTGCCTTAATTAACATCTAAGTCTTCTATGGTAAAAGAGCTTATATCCAGCGATAAGAATCAGAAGTTTTGAGCTTATATCGTACGTACGTTGGCCAAAAATAAGATAGAAATTATTTAGGAGTATACCGCGTCATCTTAACGGAATTAATTTTAGATAACATAATTTTTAGATAAATAAATTAAAATAATACTATTTATAATAATATTATGTAATTATATAAAAATATTTAAAATAATATTGTGTTATCACATCACATTAAAAATAGTATCATTTCATTTGATACTATTGGATAAGATATATTTTTTTATATACTAATTTTACTGAATTATATTTTATTTATTTTTTAATCTAAATTAATAATATTCCTTGTTGAAAATTTTTAGTTATATTAAATTATTTTATTATGTGACAGTTAATCAGTATATTATTTTAAGAGTATGAAGTAAAAGTTTTTTAATTTAAATTTAATTAAAAATTTTTTAAAATAATCTTAGTATAAATGTAGTAGGCAATTTATTTGAGTTTATAAGAGAATATTTGAAAATTATAAAAATAAATAACATTGATTAATATAAATAATTAAATATTTATATCTTATATTATTGTTATTTAAGATATCGCTAATTAACATACCAAATATAAATATCATGAATACTATAATATGTAAGATCATATTATAAAATATTATATTATTTAAGATAATATAATATTTAAAATGATACCGAATCAAACCTTTTCTAAATTAAGCCTTTAATTAAACACTAGCACCTAATTAATAGACCTCTTTTTTTACAATGACTTCTTCTCATGATTCACGTTACACTAATTATTAATTATTATTAATCCATTCTGCCTTGCCACTGTGAAATTCTACTAAAAATAAGAAAAAAAGGGTGTCATCCCTCACGTGTGGCTTTCCTTCATTCTCAATAATTATTAAGTTCTCATGCGTGGGTGGGTAACCACAAACAATGCTATAAAAACTTTAACCCATTAATCTTAGATCTATTATTTAAAAGGTGAAGGATCTCAAGGATTGACTTCTCTTAATCATTTTCTTTAATCCTCTTATAATTATTAGGGAAGAGGAAACTGATTCCCATATAAGATTTTAAGTGTCTAAATTGTATTCCATTATTTATATACTGAGTAATGATATTCATTTAATTTTTATTTTAAATTAATAAATTTACATAAATAATAAAATAAAAATAAATAATTAAATTTTATTAATCTATCCACAAATAAAATAAGATAATATGTTCAGTTAAGAACTTTTTTCTTTTCAATAGATTACTATCCACCAATAAAGGACTTGTTGAGCTACCCAGGGTCGGCCCAAATATAAAGTTTAGGTTATTTGATTCTTATGCATAGTAATAGATGGTGTAATGTTATATTTATCAATGTTGCCGGACATAAAAATTTTAGAGTAAATTACATTTTTATTTAAAAAATTAAAAAATTATATTTTTTTTCTTATGGAAAATAAGAAAAATTTACAATTTTATTAATTTTTATTAAAATACTCTTATATTTATTATTTATATAATTATATATGTTTAAAAAATATAAAAAATTATTTTTAAATATAAAATAAATAATAATGAAACAATAATTTGTAAAAAATTTGCTTCCTAATAAATTATATTTTTTTAATTTAAATTTTATTTAAAATATTTTGATCAAAATAAATAAAATTATAAATTCTTCTTATCTTTTGAAGTAAAGCAGTGTAATATCAACATCTCTTTCAAAAGTATAATATATCCACATGAACTGCGCCTTAAAATTGAAGAGATAGTTCTCTTTTTCTTCTATTAATATGAACAAAACAAACAGCTTCAATAATTACTCAACAATAGAAGTATTATAAGCTTCTATTGCACTAAAGCTAGGGACACATTAAAAGTTTGAATTGCATTTTTCACAGCCTCAACATCAATATCAATTAACTTCCCTGTCTTTGATGATATTACTGTGCTTTTCTTCTCTTCTGCTTGGGGAACAAAAAGCTTTCCCTTCTCTTCTGACCCAAATAGTGCAATACTACAATAACACCAACAATACGTACAATAAGACACTGAATGTTGCCCTTTCTTGTAAAGATAAGAAAGTCAGTTCAGTAGACCAATAATTTAACTTATTCATAAAAATTAGGCCAAAATACAAAGAATCCCCTCAACAACTTAGAGGTTGCACAAATTTGCACTTGTTTGAACCTTTTTCCTTACTGTGGACAAGTACTATTAGGGTATAGACGAAAATGTTAATAAAGAGTGTATGTTATACAAAACTAAACGTCTAAAGAAGTATTTTGTCCACTTATAAAGTTGAGAGGGTAAATTGCATTGACCTAAAGATTACCTTGGTTTGTCGCGAGCATGTGCAAGTTGGATGGCGGCCGTGTTTGTAGCTATCACCCCAGCAGAGTCATTAACGAGAGCAGCCATCTGAAGCATAATACAAGAACAAAAATGAAATTCTATCGGTACAGTATGAAGACTGCACTGATTTAAAATGCCTCTAGTTCTGATCCTTATTTCAGTCTTTCCCTTTCTTTCAGGCATCTTATTCTTGTGATTTATTCATTTGACATATATGAGTTTAGACTTAAACATTATTTCTTGAAGTTTTTCATTATAGTTTCTAAAACCTTGTTCAATTTCTTGCTAATTTGAACAGAAGATTATTTCTTCAAGTACCTGTCCAGGGGTAGTGATGAAGACTATGCTAGCATCTTCTCCAATGATTTCCTCCACATTTTCCCTTTCTTTCTCATGTGGAATCACAAAAACTGGCCTAAATTCCCTGTTAAAATTAATGGAATGGGTAAAACTATTAAAGTGTAGGATTCTGCATTTTGAGTATGCTAATGCAGTGAAAGAAGAGTAGTTTACAAACTACTTCGCTAAGGACTGAGCAAATGCTTTACGATTGAGCACACACATTGAAAACTATGAAGCATGATACCTTCTTACTTACTGTCATGTCTTGTGTATAGAAACAATAAAAGGTTAAATCAATGCATTAAGGATTATTTTCAGTTTCAACCTGCTACAATGAATAAGATAACCTTCCATACCTCATATTCTCAACAATTTCTGCCCATATTTCAATGGGCAGCAAGCTATCAGTATCACCCCTAGACTGCATTGAGGCCTTTGAATCTGATTGTATTCCATGAATTACTATATATTTCCCTTTTACTGCTCCAGCTTTCTTATATTTTTGTTCCACATAATCCTTCAGCTTCCTTGAAATTGAGACTCGAAGTGGTGGCACAGGTTGCCTTGGAACATCGCGAATCGGTCTTCCCAGCCAATCTATCATCTGATGATACCTACACCAGCAAACTCATAGGAAAAAAAATTTATCTAGTTAAAGCAATATTCTTTTGTTAGAAATCTATTTGAGGGCATAAAAATATAAGCATATACAAGTCTAGAGGTTTGTGTTTTACTATGAACTCACATATTATATCCTGCCTCCGAGAGATTTAGAGTATCTGGCTTGAATGTTTCTGATAAAAGTAGTCCTGCTCCTGCAGCATTCACATTTGGGTACACATAGCTAACTCTGTCTCTGGCTGTTGTCATAAACAAAAATGCTGCATGGCCTAGGCCTGCTAATTTGGTGGATAAGACCATGTCATAGTACCTACCCTGTGAGCACAATATAACAATGCGTTACTATGGAAAAACCCTTAAAATAAAAATGCTTTAATTCACAATTTTTGCCGCCATTTTGCATAGGGGTGATAGCCTTTCAAGATCGAAAACGAGTTACATAATAGTCATTAGAATCATCAGCAAGGAAATTCTGCTCTTAAATTACTTTGCTTTAATGGAACCTATTTTTCAGATTAGAGAAGGCTGGTTTCAGTTTTTACATCATGTATTTTAAGTCAAACACTCTTTAAGCTATCTCATAATTCTATATAGATCAACATTGGATTATAATTAAATTTTAGTCTACTAACACTAAAATATAGAAATATGCCAACCTTGAGAAGTCCAATCATATCAGTATACTCTGCAGGCTCTGGAAAATAATCATCAGGATCATAAGCATTTGCCCACCTCACATTCTTATTCAACTCATGAGTCTGCTTTCCCCTCTCTGATGCCAACACATCAATCTGAACACCTGGATATCTATCCTTAAGCAACTGAATAGCAGGAAAGAACAAGAGGTTCTCATAAACACCACCAGATATTACACAGCAGCACCTCCTGACATCTCCTCTCACTTTCAATGCCAAGGATGCTATTTCCACAGCATACCCAGCAGGGAATTTCAAGAACCCATATGGATTATCCGGGTCATCAGGTGGCCTCGGATCCTCTTCCTGCTTTCCATCTGAAAACAAGGAGCCATACTCCATGGTAGGGTCCTCACCATCATCAAAAGGGTCAAGCCATGGGTTCTTCTTGGCATTAGTGTGGACTTTTCTTCTGAAGCTGCAATTATGGGATTGATGATCTAATGGACTGAGGAATGAAACTTGGGTGGAATGAATTATGGAAGGAACTGAAGGTGGGTTTGTGAGAAAAGTTGAAAAAGCTTTTGGATTTGGTAGTACAGAAGTTGCAGCCATTGAACTCCGGAAGAGGTTTCTTCTGTTTTGCCTTGGTTATGCTTGACGGGAGTTGAATTAAAAAGTAATAAATTTTGGAATTTCAAATGGGTGGACAAGAGTTGGATAAAGTGGATCATGATTCATGAACTTTGTACTGTACAGTGTTGGAAACTCAGAAATTTCAAATGCATTAAATAAAAAATTTTATGTATGTGTGTAGTGTTATCCACTGGAAGCTCTCAAGCGACGACCATATTTGCCGTTTTGACCACAGCAGAGAAAAACAAAAAAACGGCGATAACATTCCATTACTGTTTGGCCAGACAAACTTGTCCTTTTGCCAGATCTTTTTTCCACGTGGCATGACATGAATGGTGAATCCTGACCTTTCCTTTCTCTCTCTTTCTCTGCCCCCTCTTTCTCTCTCTACTCACAGTCTTTTGTGATTCGATGCTTTCTCGACTAAGCTTACCAGTTACCATCAAATTTTTTCGCTCACATTGTCAAAAGATTTTCCCTTTAACTTTCTTTCTCACACTTTCTATGTGCTCTGGACAGAGCCATTTTCGCCACCAACAATTTAAAGCTTATAGCTTTTTCAGCTACAAAACAAGCTCTGTTTTCTGTAATGCTGGTGAAGGTTGAAACTCTTCGTACCTCTAGGGTTTTGCTTCATAGAAACCCCGCACTGAAATCCCAATAGGCAATTCAGCAAACGGAAGTTATGAGCTTAGTGTAGTTTCTCCTGAGCAACATAATTTTTCGATTCTTTTTGTGGAGCTTGGAATTTGAATTTTATATTTAGCATTGACTTGAAATTTTTAGAGGAAGCTTCTGGAATAGAGAATTTCTTGCAATGTCGGGCCCACCCAGAGTTCGATCCATGAATGTCGCCGACCCGGAGTCCCGGCCTGTGCTTGTTCCCGCCGGCAACAAGGCTCGGGCCACCGATGGACGGAAACTAGCTTCGAAACCAGTGAAGAAACCAGAGCAAGCGCTTCAAGAAACCGAGGCCAAGGAGAAGAAGCCAGCTGCGCTTTCAACTCCGAAATGTGTTTCAGTACCGACGATTTTGAAGCGGCAGGATCATCATCAAGCTGTACTCAATTTGTCAATGAACGCTTCGTGCTCATCTGATGCGTCGTCGACGGATTCTTCAACTCACAGTCGGGCTTCGTCAAGTGGGAAGGCGGTGCGGCGGGTTAGTGCGCCATTGAGGAAGAAGCAGTCTGGTCCGAAGCTGGAGAGGCGTGAAAAGGTTGGCACAGATAATGTGGCTGTCCCTGATACTGTAGAGGCAGATTCAACTGATAGTTTGGAGGGCAAGAAAAGGTGTGCTTGGGTTACGCCTAATACAGGTATCTTGGTTCCTTAAGGATTTACTTCAAGCATTGTACTTTTTTTTTTGTTTTTTTTAACTTTCTTTCTTTTGGCCTACAAAAGTGTCGTGCTGTTTATTTCATTTGTTTTAAGCGTCATTGTGATTTTGGATGCTTTAGAGTTGGGAAGGAGTGATCAAGACACCTCTCTTTCTTCCGGGCAATGAATGAGGACAATGAGGGTCCTAAGAGCTGGAAATGCTTGTAAAGCTGTAACTGACTGCAGTATGGAAAATAAGAAATTTCACTAAAGGAAAACATAACTTTTATGAGTCTCACTCTCACATCTTTTTGTTCTGTCAACATAGCAGTAATTTGAGTTTAGTTAATTAAGTCATTAGGCATGGAAAAAGGATCTGGATTGTTAGCCCTTTTCCATAACATGATTCAGCTTCAAGCTGCCATAGTAAACCATAGCGTTAATTATTCATACTAAGTATTACAACTTGAAATTCAGAACACTCGCTATATTCTGAATTTGGTAGCTTTTAGGTCTAAAATAACGTCAAATCTTGTCCCATGTCTTTCTAAATTATATATGTAGGTAATATAGAAACAGTGTAATCTCTGATTGATGTATCAATAGTCCAATATCATTCACCAACTATGGTGACTAGACTTACTACAGTGCAGTGCATTTTCTGCAGTTCTTTCCAATGTAAAATGGAGAAGAGGTGAATACTGTTCTTTTTCTAATGTATTCCGTCTTTAGTTTGCCAAAAGAAAATGATAATACTAGCATTTATATGCCATCATCAATGTTCTCAATAGTAACAAGTTATGGATGTTGCACTTTCATAGTCTACATCAACATTCAGCTTAAGCAATGAGCTATGATTATGTCAATAGTACGATCCCTGTAGTTAGTTCTAGATTATTTATGAAAGGGCCTATGACGTCCTATGACTACTGTTCATCTTGATTTTGTTCACTGCATCTAAGCGGACTTAACAGCTTGTTTTTCTGAGTACAATCTAATGATATTTTCAGAATAACATGAGTACAGATGTAAGCACAGAAACCCCATGAGAATGCACTAATGAACTGTTCTTATTGGACTTGATTCACTTGTACCCCTGTTTATCATATAGAAAGAGAGTTGTGACCATAAGGAGACTAAGGGGAGAACCATTCCACGACCTACCTGCTAACAGGAATAGCTTAAAGAGAGACTTCGATTCCTTTATTGATTAAACTGATGAGCTTCAAAGATATGATTTTCTTGTATGGATTATGATTATGAAATTGATTGGGCTTGTCCCATAGGATTAAACAACTCTATCTACAAAACTAAGAAATGGCAAACCCTTACAAGACCTATATTAAATCTGTTAAGTCGAGCAATAATAAGTCTGTCAAGTCTGACAATCTATCTATCCAGGACTTAGGTCTTGATGGCACATAACCATCAATTATATTTGTACTCTGTTTGTCTATTTCTCAGTATAAGATCAATGGCAGTAGTCAGTGCCTGAAGGTTTATGCGTTGCAACTTATAATACAGCTTGAGGCAGTGAACTTGTGCCCTAAATAGTTGATTTTTGTGCACTGAAGCAGTTACTTTCCTCCTTTCTTGTTGGTCGACAACTGGAATGATCAAGAACTTTTTTGCTAAATGATTTGGCAAAAACATATTCAGCAGAGATTTCATCATTTCACAAGCACTTGTGCAATTATCCTTTGGTTTTGATGCAAGAAATTCCAACATCTATAAGCCTCAAGTGGTAAGATAAATACAAGTGAAAAGAATGGAGCCGGAAGCAGCAGAAAAACATAGTACTCTGATGGAAGTAACTATTTTTAGAGAAAGAACTGATAATGCATGTTAATGACTCATCAATCTAACTAAGCATAATTTGAGAATATTTTAACCTCCGGTGTCATAATATCATATAATCTTGAACCAATTAACCACGTTCCCTCACAATTCAGTTTTTTCAAAGGTTAATTTGGCTCTAACCTTTTCCTTAAACAAAATAACTAAAAATCTGGTTTCACTATTTTCTCTAATAATTGGTTTGGTGCTTGCTATAACATTGTGATAGCAAATTTCTTGTACTTCTTTGATTGCTAATTTGTTATCCTTTGTGTCAGAACCATCTTATGTTGCTTTTCATGACGAAGAGTGGGGAGTTCCTGTCCATGATGACAAGTATGTAGTCTTGTCCTGGTGTTTGTGCGATCTTTTGCTTTTGGCTGTGGTTGAAACTGAGTCTTATCATGGCTTTTGGTTTTGGGCAGGAGACTGTTTGAGTTGCTCAGCTTCTCTGGAGCGTTGGCTGAACTCTCATGGCCCACCGTCCTTAGCAAAAGACAGTTATTTCGGTACTATTATAGTTTCATGTCAAAAAAATTTGATTCTAAGATTGGCATATTACATATGAGTATTAACATTAGAAGAGATTACTCATCAAACTTCACAAGCATTTACTTTTGGGTTTAAACACAGGGAAGTTTTTTGGGAATTTGATCCGAGTGCTGTTTCACGAATGAATGAGAAAAAATTAGTTGCACCAGGAAGCCCTGCCAGCTCTTTGCTATCAGAGCTCAGGCTACGAGCCATAATTGAAAATGCACGTCAGATGTGCAAGGTAACTACTTTTCTTATTGATAATCTAATCTTACTTGTAGCATGCCAGAAAAGCAATCTTGGTTGCTCTATTATTCTTCCCAAATGAAAAGCTCTTACTGAAGTGAATCAACTTTATCCCTTAGTTTTCATACTTTTCTGCTACCTTTCTAGAAGGTGAACGGATAGTAAACAAAAAGAAAAACTCGATTCACAATCCATAGATTAATCATAGAAGATGACTTGATTGGAAAAAAGCAAATTCTCTGTCCAACTTGATTGAGGGTAAATGAATTTTTCTTATTTTAGAAAATTCCCGCTGCCATGCAGGTAATTGAAGAGTTCGGGTCCTTTGACACATTTATCTGGAACTTTGTGAACCATAGGCCAATAGTGAGCCAATTCCGATACCCACGGCAGGTACCAGTCAAATCACCGAAAGCAGAGGTCATAAGCAAAGACCTCGTGAAGAGAGGGTTCAGGAGTGTAGGACCTACAGTTATCTATACGTTTATGCAAGTGGCTGGGCTAACAAATGACCATCTTATAAGTTGCTTCAGATTCAAAGAATGTACAGCCCACGAAGAATCTGCGGAAAAAGATGTCTCCATCAAACCTAAGGTCAAAGACAAAACAAGGGAGGAACCAAGCGAGGTAGGTTTGCTTCTAGCCGTGGATAAATTGAGCTTCACGTCAAAGTAGAACGAAGCCGTGGTTGACTGTCTTATTGTTGACCAGGCATGTTGGCACAAACAACTTTGAGGGGAGATGGGTGAGTTGTGGAGTGTACAAATCCATACAAATATGATATAGCTAGAAGAAGACATTTATTTGTATTTGAAAATCACAATGACCTGTGGCAATTCGAGTTCTGGTGTATTAAAAAATTACTGATATGGCAAAAGTCATTTTCCTTTTCCTATGAGCTGTGGCTATTCTGTTTTCCTTTTCCTCTATTCCCTTACCATTTCATGTGGTCATGACCAGTTCCCTCTACCCTAGTGGGGGGGCTACTGGACCTGTTTCTGTTTTAAGGTTAATTATGTATGGATGTATGTAGTATTAGACTATTATTGTACGACCGTCAACTAAGTCCGGCATCACCTACCTGGTCGGTGGTCATCAAAATGCACTGTAGGATGGATCCGTTTACCTTGCAGCCTCTGGATTACTGTGCTGCTTGCTTTCTAGTTTCTACCCACTACCTAATCTACGAAAATTAGAGATAAAATATTGCAGGTACCAATTCCAGGCATTTTGACCAATATGATACATGAAATGGGTTGGGTGACAGCACACCTAAAATAAATTACATTCTTTTCATTAAATCACATTTCTTATCCTATTATTTTAAAATATAATTAAAACAGAAGTTATAATTTTACTTATTTTGACCAAAATATTCTTATATTATTGCTTACATAATATAAAAAAATATTAAACTTAGATTTGACTAATATAAAGAATCACTTTTATATAATTTAAAATAAAGTAAATTTATAATTTCCAATTCTAAATAAATAACACTAATATATAACTTTTAAAATACATTTCCTAATAAATTATATTTTCAATAAAAGAAATCAATATTATTTTTAAAGATGCTTTAGTCATTTTTCAATTTCAATATGGGTCTAGGAAAGAAATGCATATCTACCAAATTAAGAACAATTCTCTGTTGGATATTTTATTAGAGGCCTTAAATTAAAATCACACTTACCTTCTTTACTGAATAAGCTATGATCAATGTTCTTTGCAAAATCTAGTTAATGCTTAAGTGGCTCATCCTTCATCCTTCATCTTATTTTGGTTTAAACGTGTTCAAAGCGTCCGCAGACAGTACATCATACAAACTCACAGATTGATAAGGATTATTAAAGATCTCTTTGGAGGAAAAAAATGGAAGGAAAGGGAAAAGAATATAGTAACATTTCTTTGTTTGGTTCTTAAAATTTTAGAGAAAAAAAAATTGAATCTTCTCTTTTTTTTAATTTTAATTATTTTAAATTAAAAAATTTTAAAAGATTCAAGCATAAATTTAAAGAAATTATTATTTAACTTTTTCTTATCTCTCCTTCCCTTTTCCTCTAATTCCTTTCATTTTCTTTTCCTCCTTACTCCCAAATACACCCTTAGAGACAATTGTTTCAAAATATCTTTTAAATTGAAAAAAATGTATAAAATTATAGTTATTACAATAACCAAAATATTTATGAATTAAGGTTCACATATAATATAATATATGCTCACTACTTTGCTTTCCTCAATCATTTATGTAATGAGAAAGGAAGTAAAAGGAATATGAAAATTACAAAATAGCAGGCTTAGCTGTACAGAGATAGAAGTGGAGTAAGAAAAGAGAAATTATCATTACTCATTAGAGCTGCACTTCACCAAATGAAGTTCTTCTAACTGAGATAATTTATGCAGTCACCTAAATCGGGCATCTCATTTGATTTCTCTAATATACCAGTAAAAAGGATCAAATTGAGGAAATATCCCAATTTTTTCTAGTGTTGTATTTACATACAATTCCTGGGATCTAATTAAAAATGATCCAGTTTTGGATCTCTTGTTGATAGTTTACACTAACCTAACTACACTTCACCATTTTCCTCTCTAATTCTTGTGTGACATTCTTCCTGAAATGGCTGCAAGAAGTGCTGCTCTGAAATTGGGATCCTTGGTTAAAGAAGTAGCCATCTGCTCCACCAAAACCTGTGGGACTTCCTGCGAATCAAGTTTAGGGTTCGGACTCTTGGATTCATTGAAGGACTTAGATTTTGTTATGTCAAGTGTAACTTTAGGAGGAGAAGGGCTCAGAGAGGATGAACATGGTACTATACCAACTGTCACACTTCTGCTAGAACCTGATATTGCCTCCATGTGAGAAGGCTGTGGATGATTATGCTCTCCTTCATAAGTTGCCACCAAAATAGACTGATCATCAGCACTTCTCTGTACCTGAATAGCCAAAAACAGCAGAAAACACTTAGCTTCTTTTCTTCTTTCTTTCCTTTTTTAATAATAGAAGTCCATTTCTTTATGATTAGCTCATAATTATGACTTACCTTCTTTTTGACAGGGCAGGTTGGAGCAAAAGAGCATTTGAAGTATGCTCTTGGACAAGGGTTATCTCTGGTCACCTTTTGCCCATATTTTCTCCATTGATATCCATCCTTCACAATCTGAAAGCACATAAATGAAAAATATATGGTCATAATTAAAACCAAAGTACAAGTGTTGATGAACAATATATATATATATATAGAGGCTTGCTTGCTTGCTTACAAGGCTTGTATCAGATGCTTCTGTCCTGACATATAGTTTTGAGATTTTTGCTTTGATGATCTCTTCCCTTGGTTTCTTGCTTGAATCTTCTTCATCAGTTGAGCTGCTCTCAGAGTTTCCATTAGTCCCCATTGGAATGCTATTGTTGTTATTATTGCTACTTTCAGACTTCCTCTTCTTTGATGGGCTTATCTCCTTTTCTGGATTCTTCTTCATGTATTCCATTAAGTGGCTCCTCAAAGTATTGTAGTTCTCACACATCTGTGTGAGCATTTCAGTCAACTTCTTGTTTTCTGCAGTCACCCTCTTCAGTTCTTCCTCCAACTCACCAGTTGACTGAAATTCAACCATATGAGTTATAAATAATGGACTAATTGAAGAAAGACACATAAACTTGTGTCTGACAATCCAGATTTGTTATAAGATAAGTAACCTCTTTTTTTGCGGGAGATGACTTCCATTCCAATGCAAAAGTATTATTGCTTTGCACCTCCATTTTCTGAAGAAAACAGAACAAAGAATTTCCAGATCATTAAACATGCATTCACAGAAAAGATTGTATCTGGGCAGGAAGTGAAGATGATGTACATACATAACTACATATATATTTTACTTACAGGAACTTCTTCATGAACTCTGGAACTAGGATTAATGTTGAGATCCAAGGCAGTGTTAATCCATGACGATGAATATTTATCCATAGCAGCCAAAAGTCAAAGAGATGGTTCCTCCAAAATCCAAACCCCAGATAAAGTATTCAACTCAAAGCCTCAAACTTTGTGAGAGATCAGAGGAGCATATATAGAGGGAGCAAGGTCAAGTTGAAGAAGAAGGAAACAGTGTGGAAAGAGAGAGAGAGAGAGAGAGAGAGGTAGCATGAGGAAATGATGCAGGTGGAGTTTTTTATTTATAGGAGTGCAAGATAAGAAGAAACGTGTTGATTTAGTTGTATTAATTATATGATGAAAAAGTGGGATAGGCTGAATGAATCTGGTTGGTTTGGCGTGCGTTTTTTGTTAATATATAATGAAAAGAATATCCTTGATGTGGGCTCGTCGGTGAATTATCGATACCGAAAAGAATAGAAATTCAAAGTCAAGCACGCCCTTCAAATTCAAAACATTGTTCTAGTGGATCCAATTGAGTTGACGTTTTTTCTGAGTGTATAAATAATATATGAATCCGTTCACACTAGAACATTTCAAAAGATTTGTTCTCTTATTTTTTTCATGTTACAATATTTTTTATTATTTAACAATATAATAATTAAATTTTATTTATATTTAAAAAAATGATTTTAATACATGCAGGAAGAGTTTTATATTTGACCCGAAGGCACCTCAAATTGTCCCAGTCTTGCTCGATAATTAAGAACGCAAGGACTAAGGAGTGCGGAATATGTGTATGTGGGACCATATAAGTTATTTATTTGTGGTCACGTTTTATATTAAAATTCCAAACATTTTCCACGTTGCGTTGGTCGTTATTTATACATTTATACTATTTCCACAGTAGACTTTCATTCCTTCGTCTACGCGCTTCACACACACACACACACTACTTTCCTTGGGTATCAAATAGGAAGACAATATAATTATCCTTAGCTTTTGACTTAATATAATTCTTTATATATTTTTTATTATTTATTAAAAAAATATTTTAAAATCATAAAATTAATTTGTTTAAACTTTTTGAAAAATACTTTATTTATATTAGTTAAATACATATTTAATTAACATAAAAAAGTTATAATTTTTTTTAATTCCTCAAAAAATAAAAGTATAATTTTGACATTTCTTTTTAATAATAGTCGTATACTTTGACAATTTTATCTCCCATCAACTAAATATATTAATTTAATCACTATTTTTTAAATTTAAGTCAAAATGGAATCATTACGTATGTCCTATACTGTATGTATATATATTCTATCCATCTTAAAAGTAATTCGACTTAGAATTAGTACTAGCCATTTGTTCAAAATTTGAAGGGTAAAGTGAGTGCCTTTGTGGCTAATTAAGCATCATGCATCTTTGTTAGATAACATGTATACACCCCAAGAAAATTGAGAATCATTTCATATAATTAACATAACATATATAAAATTATATGAAAACATATAGAGGCAGATTTGTAAATGAAGTTGACCTTCTACACTACTTCCACGCGAAAAGTGCAGGCAGACAAAGTAAAAGAAAAACATGCATGCAACTTCTCTAGAAGCCAAAAGCAAATTGTCTCCTTTTTTCTGTTTGATAACTTTACTGTCCAATTTTCTATCGTTTTATGGTTCTTAATTTTTCATTTTTTCTTCTCTCTCATAGTCAAAACGCACAAATGTTTACGCCATATATGGAATCCCCCATCAACATCTATGAGAGAATCTCTCTTCCTGTAACCAAAACGCCATTGATGCCAAAGCTTCTCGATGCTGAAATGGAGCTTTTGACTTGTAATACAATCGAATCTCCACAATCTTCTAATCCATCGTTTCTGAAGTCACAGGTCTAAATTTGGAGACACCCTGCGTCTCCCTTCTCTCATTGAATTTGCTATGAATGGTCTTTTGCAGCCTTTCTCTTTCTTCTTCTTAATTAAACAGTACGGTTTTCCATATCTCATCACAGTTATAGCATAAAATATTTTCATTCTTTTCCCTCTCTTTCCTTTCACTTTCTTTCTCTTTATTTTCTCGCTCCGAATAGATTCCAGAGTAGCAAAAAAATAATGAAGGTGAGGTACATGTGATTATTTTTGTTAATTACTTAACGGAATTTAAACCACTTATTTAAAAAATTTTGAATCATGTAATAGAGACAAACCACGTAATATTGAAATGTAAATTATTTTTTTAATTATCAGTTCTATATCTAATAATTATATATTTTTGTCCTTAAAATTAATATTACTAATTTTTTGTGTGAAGTGCATAATTTTTAGACTTGAATTGATTATTGATTCGATGAGAATCTTAGATGATTAATCTAACAGTTGGGTCAAGGCTAGATTATAATATAAATAAATTAAAATTTTTAAATAACAAAATAATTTTTAGTTATTTTAAAATTATATACACTATTAAATAAAATATTAAATTATAAATTTAGTGTACTTTTAAGTTATAATAATAAAATTTAAAATAAACTTAAAAATGTATCATTTAAAATTAAACATTGAATAAATAATTAAATTTAAATAAGTATTAAAGTTATCACAAATTAAACAATTTTAACTAATTAAGAAATTTTACTATTAAAAAAAGACCGAATTAACAGTTAATGCATAGTTATTGAGTTAATTAAACATTTAATAAATTAATTCAAATAATGACTAAATGAACTGTAAAACAGTTTAAATAATAGACCCAAATTAGTTTAGTAATAAAGTTTGAATACAAAAGTTGAATAATTAAATAAGAATATGATAGATGGAGAAAAGAAAGGACGAAAAGTAAGAGGTATAATGGTAGTTAGAAAGTTGAAGGAAGAGCCATGACAAAACGTGATGGACCAAGACCAATTTGGATTTAATGACCAAAGCCCCCAGATAGCAAATACTTAAATTAGTATATAATTAATTTATCAATGACTTATTTGGTCAATTCATTGAATTGAACCATAAAATTTAACTTTACGGTGTCCACCTTGTATTAATCACATCCTCCTAATCTTGGAATTCAAACTCTTTCTCACTCTCACTCTCGCTTCCCGTTTAAAAGCTTAATTATTTAACAAACATATATTCTGAATTCTCACAGCTTCCAAAAACAAGTTTAATTAACACCAGATTTTTCTACAGATCAAACTTGACTCAAACGTACAGTATATTTAAGTATTTATTTATTAATATTAATGAATAAAAAATAGTCAACAAATAACCTAAAAGACACATTAGGTGCGTTTTGACCTTTGAAACACATTGATAATTACTTAAAAAATTTTATTATTTTTGCAATTTTATATAAATAAATTTTAAATGTACAAATATTTACAAAAAAAAACATTATTTGAAAATTATTTTCTAATAAGTTGACTTTAAAAATAAGACTTAGTAGTTAGTACCTACTCATGTAAAAGACACATTAGGTGTGTTTTGACCTTTGAAATACATTGATAATTACTTAAAACATTTTATTATTTTTGCAATTTTATATAAAAAAATTTTAAATGTATAAATATTTACAAAAAAACATTATTTGAAAATTATTTTCTAATAAGATGACTTTAAAAATAAGACTTAGTAGTTAGTATGTGGGAGGTGATATATATATATATATACAGAGAGAGAGAGAGAGATATATATATATATATTAAAATTATATTTTTATTTTTTAAAAATTAAAAAATTAAAAATTAAAATTATATTTTTATTTTAATCTTCTATCTTTATATTTAATATCTATATAATTAAATGTGTATTTAATTAGTATATAAAAATTATTTCTAAAATTTAAAATAAATTAACTTTATAATCTTTAATTCAAAATAAATAATATAATGTAAAAAAATTTCTTAAGAAATAATTTTTTTATAAAAAATGATATTCTTATTAAAGATATTTTTATTAAAATAGATGAAATTGTATTTTTGTTTTTTAAGAAAAAATGTAATTTATTTTATATATTTTAATAGCTTAATATCACATAATTAGATTTTCTTTTAAAAAATATTTTTATATATTTTAGTGAAAACTTTAATCACAAATATCCAAAAAAAAAATTGTGTACTTGTGTCCGTGGGTGGCTTCTCGATCATGTACTGCTCATCTGCTTGAATGATTGACTTCAAATATGGCTGACTTTGGTGGGTCCCCTCTTTGCTGCATTCTTTCAATGTTTAGTTGAGGACTTGAGGTGTTCAAAATACTGTGGCCTAAAAGTTGGTACTTCAACTGTCTTAATTGTTTAAAAACTTAGTATGTTAGGGCAGCTTTTTTTTAATCTTATAAATGTTTTTTATATTAAAAATAATTTTATTTAAAATACTATCATAGAAATATATTTTTTATAATTATTATTCAAACATAGATTCATTAGGCTATAAAATAATTTTTTTATTAGATTCAACATATGACATAATTTAATTAAAATTGATTTAGAATCTATTTCAAACTATCTTATATTTCAATTTTTAAATTAACCTCTCCAAATTCAAGAGCTTGGGATTTTTTGGAATATTTATAATTTATTATTGACCTTTTTAACGTAATATACTTGTCTATTTTATTAAAATGGTTGATATTACAAAGATAAAATTAGACTCAATAAAATTCATTAATATTTTCTTAATGTTACCTATATTATTGAGTTGGGACTAACCAAACCAACCAAAATAATAGGATTATCCTTGAAGTGCTCTTTTATAAATACTCCAAATTATATGTTATCGTTGAACAACATATGAAGGCACATTCATGTATCAAAGAAAGTATATTTGGGACATCATTTCATGAAAAATTAAAATATGAATTATATAAATAATACATGTAAGAGTTAAAAATATACTTAAAAATTACTATTTCACTATATTTATTTTGAGTTAAAAATAATAAGGTTAATTCATTTTAATTTTTTTAAAAAATATTTTTTATTAATTAAAATATAAATTATATAAATAATACATGTAAAAATATTTTGGCCAAAAAAATAAAATTATAAATTTTTTCATCAATAAAAAAAGACATTATAAATTTTTAAAATAAAAAAATTTTGACATCTTTAAATTAGTAGTAAGTTTCACATACTTGAGTCCAACTTCATTAAAATACATATACGATACATGTGAATCTCATTTCCTCTATGTATATATACATGTGTGTGTATGTATGTATGTGTGTGTATATATATATATATATATATATAGATCTCTGTGAAGCTCAATTCAGTGAATGTAACTCTACTCTTTCATTCAATAGAGGCCCGCGTCGTTGTCCAAATAGATGGAATTTCGACCAATTGACAAATTTGTAGGCATCAAAAATAAAATTAAAATTTTAATGTAATTAATTAAGAGGGACAAGATTTTTAACTTCATTAGAGTTCCATGAATCTGAATAATTTAATTTTAATTAATTCAAAAAGTATGCTCAAATTAATCATAAACCAATATGCTCAAGAGAATTTACCAACTCACCAAACTCTCACTTTTTAGTTAGCTAACACACTCATATATTGGAAGTGTCGTCGTTGATTTTCAATTATTTATGAGAGCTTTTGTGTTTTTCTTTGTCTTGAGTTCCTCATTTATAATGTGTTGTTGTGTGTGTGTATACATTAATTATAATACTATTTACCTAATTAGATATATGGTTACCAATTTTAGGTCCAAATTCATGACATTGTGAATCATGCATGACATCTATATATAAACAAACAAAGATGTACCAATCTACATTTTATTCCAATTAATTAGTTAGTTTTGGTATATAATTATAAAAAAAAAAAAAAAGAAGGGCACATAGGTAAAAGCATGATTGCAAGGTGATGTCATCAATGATATAAGCATACCCTACATCTCAATACTCAAGTGATGTGATGCCTAATTCATTCCCAATACTAAACAGTAAACACAACTTCAATCATGCACTTTTTTAAAAAAAAAATTGTCATTATCTTCATCTCTACTCTCTTTTATTTATAAGGAAATTTCTAATTTTTAAAATATGCATATGTGTCAATTAATTTGTGTTGGATTTTTATAAATATACAATTAAATCTTAGAAATTAATCTTTGAATAGCTACTTGTAACAACTCGGGTGACATCACTTCTAATAACCTTGGTGTTCCTATATTCAAAATGTGAGAGATTGTTCACTCCAAACCTGGTTTTAGCATATCACATGTGTTTAGGGAAGCTAATCAGAGTGGTGATAAGTGATAAGCTTGCTAAATGATTCTATTGTCATTTTTAGGACTTAGTCTTCTTCTTTGTTTTCGCTTCCTTACCAAAAAAAAATTCGTTAAGTGTGTGTATTTTGCCTTTAATTTTGTTTTATTAATTCCTTAATGTTAATATGCCACCTATGTCTTAGGTCATGATTGGAGAAAATTTGCGATTGACTAAATTAAAAAAGTTTTATCTGTAAATGAGTAGATTAAAAATGATATATGTATTTTTAATGTTGTCATATATAAAAACTTTTCTTTGTTACTGAAATTTAAAACAAATAAAAGAAATTTTTATTTTGGACATGGAAGTTGAGTATATATAAATATATGAGAAAAAGAAAGATTAAAAGTGTGAGAATGGCATGGCATGAATGAAATTACTTGAACCGAAGACAGAACAGTGGAAGGGACAGAGGGACATGGAAAGTTAATCACAAGTTCCTTATGCGTTGAACATAAAGACTGTGAATCTTCTCTTTTATTCCCTCTTGTCTTTTACATCAGAAATTGACCAAAACACGCATGTCTCACGTTCTACATTCACGTGCGGTCTTTTCTTAGGATATCATCATGCATGATGCAACAATGCACCCTTTCACCTTATAAAAAAAATATTATTATTTAAATCTTAAAAATATGATTTATTTTAATTTAACTTTTAAATTAAAAAATATTTAATTTAATTTTTTAAAAATATATTATATCTTAATTTAATTTTTAAAATTTTAAATTGAGACATAAAAAATATATAATATTTATACGTAGAGATTAAATTGAGATATAATATATATTTAAACACTAAATTAAATATTTTTATGATTTAAATACTATATTAAAATAAATTATATCTTTAAGAGACTATAATAATAATTTACTAAAAAAATTACAAATAATAATACTAATAAATAATAAATTACGGTTGACTTTTATTGCTTGCATTTTCCTTCCAATGCATTCATCTAATGAAAATTAATTCAATTTCATCCATCATAAATAGGTCAAAATTATTTTTTTCTTCAATTTTATATGAAGATTCAATTTTGTCTTTTACTTCTTTTTTTTTTTTTTTTTAAGTTTGTCTCTTATCTTTATTTGTTGATATAATTTTTTTATGAACAAATGTTATATTTATATATTACTAATGATAACATCATATATAAACTCATTTAAAATTATTCTTACTAAAACATATAATTACGTTAAGAGAAGAAAATAGTATCCATGGATTCTATATACCTTCCTTCAAATTATTATATATACTATTTGTACTAGGTAATTATTAATTAATTAATTAAAATTCTTCTTGAATCTAACTTCCAACCACTTGAATATAAAAAAGTGGAATGATGACTAAATTGACGAGAAATTAAATTAATGTAAAGAATTAGTTTATAGGGAATGAACGAGAATGCATGCAGAGAATATACCAGAACCTGTAAATTACAAGTTTTCAAAAAGGTATACGGCATTTACATTCAATTAATATGATGAATATGAAGGACGAAGGGGGCTTTATGGTCAATTTTGCGTCTACATCCATTTAATGTTGACCAATACTATTTCCCATATTCCACCAAGAAATGCCAAACTTCAATATTTATGGATATTTATATAATAGTCTTAAAATCTTTTGCTGATTTAATTTTTAAAATTACATATTAATACATATAAAATATAATATAATTTAAAATATATATAAAAAAAGGTAAAAGAGTAAAAATTTAAATAATTTTTTTACTGTTTTATTATTTTAAAATATAAAATTAAAAAAAAATTGACATAAATTTTAATACATGTCAAACATTCTATAATATTTATATATATTGGAGGTTTGATTATAGTGGAAGTTAATTAGTGGGTGTTAATACTTTTATAGTGGCAGCTTGACTTTTAAATGTAGCTAGTTTTGTGGTGTGGTAGGACCTTCGCTGCCTATCCATCAATTTGCACATTTATTGTTTGAATTCGTTGTTCACTTTCAAACGTAAGAAGCAGAGAATTCAAAAACAGGGCGAGGAAGGAGACAAACAATGAGCACGAGGATTGACTTCTCAATGACTAACTAACCATATGATTTCTTTCATTTTCTTTTGTCGGCCCCCATTCAACACGTTTTTTTTTTATTTACAATATTATTATTATTATTATGCACATCACAATGAATCAGATCCACCTCCTCTTTTTAAATCATAAGAGGTCGGTCAAAATCTCTACAGTGCAAAATTCACGTATTTTTTATAATAAAAATATATATTTAAAGTTATTTATTTTTTTATTCTATTTTTCTCGTACTAAAAAAGAAATGAAGAGAGTCTGAAAAATCTAAAAAGTTGTGTCTTCAGTCCAGTTCTCAACACTCTTTATCACCTTTCTTTTGTTAGGAGTTAGCTTCTTTATTTTTTCTCTTGATTTCCTTTGTACACAAAGAAAATTCCTTATCTCGTCTTAATTTCTATATATGTATGTCGAAAAATAATTATAAGTTAATTAATGAAAATTGTACATACGATTTTTTTAGCATGTGCAAAATGCAAAAGCGCCCTGTTGGTTTATTTATTCTTATTATCTATTATGCATATACAACGTGGCCCCATATGTATATATATTATGAATGTTGCCGTTGATATATAAGTGCTTACAATATTTATGCACCTGATAAGCATGAGTTATTCATGGTATATAGGCCCATTGTTTATTACGTAAGCTCACCAAAATCTATAATGAATTGCCTCCACATCCTCAAATAATGAAGGATAAACTTGCAGTGCAGATTTTTCTTTTAATATTAAATTTCTCCAAATTTTTTAATTTGTAAAAATATTTTATTTTATACAGCTTCTTCAATTATTTTAAAAAATATTGAGTTAGCTGCAGAAAAAAGTTTGAACCAAAATCAAAACAAATGCATTTTACTGTTTTTTTTTCTTTAAAAAAGAAAGATTTTATGAACCAAGATTCTAATTGGTGGTTTTATTTTCTAAATATATAATTCGACCCCAAAAAAAGGTATAATTCTTTACATTTTAGCTTTTAGAGTTAATACTCTATATAAATTAGTTTCTCAAAATTTTTAACTTATTATGTATGTCAAGTTAAAGTGTTAAACTTTCAAACTAGAATAGATACACAATTTCATAAAATATATTGAATTATAAATTTTAAGAAACTAAATCTTGTTTTATTTTTATTTGGACAGCATAGAAACTTACTCTTGTAAAAAAATATATTTAAAGGTTGAAAGGTTAGACTTTTTCTTTTTTTTTAACTGAGATCTATAATTTCATTTATCAAAAGGTACCAAGCCTATTACAAATATAACAGAGAGCACAATGAAACCTAAATCCTGAATAAGCCCACACTTCTAAGAAAAATATAATACTTGGACCAAAAAGTAAAATGAAATAACAAATAATGTGTCCAAATGATGCCAAAAATCAAACAGTAGCAATAACTATCACACCAACAAAAAGAAAGTTGGACTAAATGGTGTGTGTATTTCAAATGTTTAGGTTTTAACAGGACTATTCTCTATCTTGCAAGTACTGATCTTGGCCCAATGTGATGCCAAAGCCCACTTTCGGCCCAAAATAAAAGAAGATCGGGTCCAGTCCAATCCAACCCATAAGCCCTCTTTCTTTCTCTCTCTCCCCTCGTTCTCGTCTTCTTCCTCCCCCCTTCTTTCTTTGTGTTCTCGATCTCCGATCGGCAAGCTTATTGTCTGACAGGTAAGTTTCCATTTTCGTCTTTCCCTCTCAAGTCGTAATTTACTTTAATTTTCCCATTTCTTTCAATGTTACCAATCTCAATCTGCCACTTCCGATGTGAAATTTTTTTACACTGCCTAGAGATTCATGTTAAATTGCCTTAATTTATTGATCAAGTTCGTACCCAGGTTCTGCCCTACAGTTTCAGTGCGTGTTTATTTTGTTTTCAAGTTCAAAAAATTCAATGTTTGTAGTTTGTAGCTCGCAGTAGCTCTTACTGATGATCAAACCCCGTTCGATTTCTAACTTTGATCCCGTTTGGCTGCTGATAAAATTGTTGTAATTTTTTATTTCACTATCTGGATTTGTTATTTAGGAAAGGAAATTTTTAAAAAAAATGTCGGGCCAAAGCCAGCGTCTGAATGTGGTCCCCACTGTGACAATGCTTGGAGTCATGAAAGCTCGTCTTGTTGGAGCTACGCGAGGCCACGCTCTTCTGAAGAAGAAGAGTGATGCCTTGACTGTGCAATTTCGTCAGATCCTAAGGAAAATTGTATCCACGAAGGAATCAATGGGGGAGATCATGAAAACTTCTTCTTTTGCTTTGACTGAAGCCAAGTACGTTGCTGGTGACAACATCAAGCATGTCGTGCTTGAGAATGTTCGGGAAGCATCACTTAAGGTTCGCTCTCGACAAGAGAATGTGGCTGGGGTTAAACTCCCTAAGTTTGAATACACAAGTGATGGCGAGATCACTAAGAATGATCTTACAGGGTTGGCAAGAGGTGGCCAACAAGTTCAACAATGCCGTGCTGCTTACATAAAGGCAATTGAAGTTCTTGTTGAACTTGCTTCACTTCAGACATCCTTCTTGACACTTGATGAGGCTATCAAGACAACGAATCGGAGAGTGAATGCGCTTGAGAATGTGGTGAAGCCAAGGTTGGAGAATACCATTAGTTATATCAAGGGAGAGTTGGATGAGCTGGAAAGAGAGGATTTCTTTAGGTTGAAGAAGATACAGGGTTATAAGAAGAGGGAAATAGAGAAACAGATGCAATTGGCTAAGAATTTTGCTGACGAACAAGTTGCTGAGAAGCTGGCATTGCAGAGAGGAATTTCAATGAGTTCAGCTCACAATTTGTTGTCTGCGACAACAGCCAAAGATGAGGATATCATTTTCTGAATATACAGAGGTTGCTTTCTCTTATCTATCAAGGTTCATTGTTCTTGATTGCCTTCTCTCTATGTTGCTGCTTCAACTGGTGGGTGAGAATTCTTTACAATCGTTTAGGTGACAGTGTTATTTACTTTGAATAAAGGCGCTTAGTATATGTTTTAAAGATTTCTGTATTATTTATGATCATTATTTATCTCATTCAAATTCAATTCAGAGACTCTGTTGACAATCATCACCTGGAAAATATGGTTATCATCTCATTGTATGCAAGTTAAAGCTGTTGTGCATAGTTGTAATCTTTGTTTGTAATACCATTATAAGTTAACGGATTTGATCACATAGTTCTGCGCTGTGCTTGTATTAGTCTTTTACCACTTATAGTTGCTCAATCAAAATTTCACTTTATCTGTTTGAAGATGAGGTAATTTGTGCTCATACCGTCAAGTTTTCCTCTGAAGTTGCCTTTGTGCTCATATCATAGTTGTACATTTAAGTTGATCAGTTGCATTTAAGCTGGATTTGAGGATATGCTTTCAGTTTAAGAAACTATACAATAGTGAAGGGATAGTATATAAGGACCAAATACAATCTTTTCCATTCTCATGTAATTCAAAGTGCTTTGCGTACAAGCTTATATGTCAGCTAGATAGTTTGACTTGCAACCTTTCATGCAATTAGGGCAGTGCTGGATCACATTACTTGGTTATAACACTGTTGAAGCCAAGATATTACATAAATGTTGACCTTTTGCATGCGCTTTACAATCATAAAGCTGAGTGAGAATTAGTATTCTAAAGCTCATGAGTGATGAGACTATAAATTGATCAAAGATTTGGCCTTCTCTCATTCTTTCCTTAATTAATTGAGGTGATAGATAGATTAGAGACGAGTATTCAGTTGGAATTCACTAGTTAGACCCAAAAGAGCGGGAAGACAGTGACTTCTTCTCATCACCATCAACATCCGTTATAAAGAGTAAATTACGTAAATAACCATGAAAGACCACAATTTTCATAGGTTATAATTTTTTTTTTTTGGGAAAAGCAACGTCTAATAATCAACTGTAATAGGTAGTCAATGTCTCTGGATTTTCTGGGCTTCATAAATAATTATAGATATGGAGGAGGAAGCTACTGTTATCATTTGCTACCTGTCGTTTTATCTTTTACTACACTAGACATCATCATTGTCGTTTTGCTAACTCTTCCTGACAGCACGCTATGTAATGAAGTTTCATAGAAATCTACTACATGCAGTCGCAATTAATATCTTAATTCTTCATATGCTTCAGAATTTATATAATAAATAAAAATATTTTTTAGCGTTATATATGTAAATGAAAAATAATCGAAAAATAATCTTAATTATTTAGAAAAATACACTTTCTAAATTTTCCATATCTACTAAACAACACCTGAGTTGTTTATTTAACGCCTAGAAACTTCGGTTGGAATTACTTTTTTGTTTCTTGGTTAATAGCTTTGGTTAGAACTGCTTACACTTTAATAGGTTAGACTGTTAGAAGGAAAACAATCTTTTAACTTCAAGGTGAAGATTTTAAAGTATAAAAAAAATAGAAAAATAAATAAAGAATCTATTTAAAAAATAGATAAAATTTTAAATTCCTTTTTATCTTTCTATTTGTTTTACGAATTTTACTTGTCTTATTTGGAAGTATTCAAATTTACTGTTAGAATATCTATCATCTCCTAAATTTTTCCACCGACAGTTCTTCTAATCTCAACCCTTTATTTTAATTTATATCTCACCTAAAGCTAGTATTATAATAACACCTCACCATTCATCAATCAAAAATCTTATCAACAAAGCGCATAGCTACATGTCTTATTTCATAACACAAATGCACAATTTGACTATCCTTAACGTATACCAAAATTTCTTACACAGATGGGATGTGGATGAAATGATGGAGCAATTGCCTCAACCGATGAAAAACAAGTATAGACCTTTGATTGAACATGCCTCATCACTCATGAGATTTCATTAAATATATGTATGTTAATTAATTGATGTATATAAATTACTTTTTTTTTAATACTTTCCAAGAGACATGGCGGTGGATCGAGTTTCCATTTGGGTCCCAATGGCTTCAATAATTGACGTTGAGTTTAATTCATGTCTTTGGATATCATGCAACTTTCCTTCATTTTCAAAGAAAATATTTCCCTGGAAAGTACCTCTTGAAGATCAGTGAATTGGAATTATTAAAGGCTCAAACAGTTAAGAACTTAAAAAAAGCAAACTTGTGCTTAATTAATAATTAACTGCGTGAAAAGCAAGCTGCTTTTAAAAACATCATTAATCAAGAGATGCGAGCTCGATCATTCTCACGTACGAGTGGTGCCTATATGTGCACATGCATCTCACGTGATTGTCTTTTTCTTATATGCTTTCAAACAAGTTGATGCGTCCGGATTTTCTGCTTCGCACTTTTAGCGGCGGTTTTTTTCGCTGCTAAAATTTATTGCAACAAAAAGTATTGCTACTATTTAAACAAATGTTATAGCTGCAGTAATATTAAAACACACTTTAGCAGCGAAAAAAACCGCCGCTAAAGGTGCCAAGCAGAGGATCCAAAATCCAAGTTGATACCACAGAAACAGCTTGTGGATTTAAGCAGAAGAAATCAAAGATGAATGGTACATTTGAAATTCATCCTTTTCATGTGTACTTTTCTCAATCGCTAAAACGAGCAACATTAATAAAATCGATCTCACAAAACTTGTTTTTTCTCAGATGTATTATTTCGTTTGGCTTGGAACTTTCACATCTATTAATAATAATACCAAAAATTTTAATACTACAGTTATTCATGTTTTGACATTAAATTTACCTTATTGTTTAGAAAATTTGTTATTTGTTTTCTGTTTTCTGTTTTCTTTCAATACATGGAATAAAATGCACATGTTTGTGATGCAAACATTAGTATAGTTAGCTTTTGGCCACGAAAGGTTGATATGTGAAAGACTTGAAGTCAGATTTAAATATTCTAAAATAAGAAGGAGGGGTGAGGTTTGTAAAGTGTCAAATAAATAGGAAAAAATTTGAACCATAATTCATTCAAAGTAAATTCTTCATTTATTTCTCTCTTAATTATTTTTTTATTTTTCTTAGTTTCACTCTATAAAATAATTTAGAGAATCTTTTCCTGTTGAAGCTGTAATAATAATACATGGATCTTTTACTCTATGGCTTTCTCAATTAACTTGTTTATCACGTGTAGCTATGCAACTAAATCCATTATGATTTATGATGACCCATGTTTTTTTAAACATAAAGGCCACAAAAGAGGATGACCTACCCATTTATTGAATTAAACTTTTCAATATATACAGACCAAAAAATAATAGAGTGGAAAAGAAGTGCAACATGAGGAGGGCCGAACTATGGAACTGACATGATCACGTTGAAATAAAGTAATTAAATGGAAAAAATTCGACGTAGTTACTTATGTAGTTTTTCAACAAAAAGATATAGATATTAGTCATATATTTAAAACAACAAAAATTATTTATTTTATCTCCTTAATTTATGGTCTAATTACAATATTGTCATATGAACTAATATATTGAGCTTAAGTCATGCACCAAGTAATATATATTTTTTCAAATCTTGTTAGTTAAATAATGAAACTTATTTAAAACGCAATACTTTAACTTTCTAGATTATTATAAAAGAGAAATATTAAATAATTTGTTAACTTTAATATCTAATAATTGTGTAATATTAAAAATATCAAATTTTTAGCATTTGAAAAGTCAGTTTCTACTATTTAGTTTGATAAAAAAACAATTAAGAAAAAGTATTTTTTTTTAATGTTAACTTTTGCTTATAACACTTTAATGAATTAAAGACTCGTTTTCCACGAAATACATCATACAAGTTATCTTAAACTTCAGAGGTGAACTGCTACGACTAAATATGACCAAGTTCTTCTATTTGAGAGACCGCGTGCTTTACTCTCTTTCCTCGTAATCTGTTTTAATTTATCAAAAAAATCTAAAAGGAGAAAAACACTAATTTTGTGTTTGTTACCAAATCATATCAAGCTTTTAATAATTCAACATTTTTATATATCTAAGATAAAAATTTGCTTTTAAAAAGAAAACACACATTTTGTTTTATATATCAAAGGCATAAGCCTTTGGGAAAGAGAAAGGAAGAAAATGATAAATTATACTATTTTTACTCTTAAAAGATATATATTATCTTAATTTAATTACAAAAAGATCAAACTTAGCTCCAAAAAATGTTGTCTAAATGATTTAATTCCTATATTAGTTGCAAATGTTCTGTCGATAAGAAATCCTATATAGTGCTAACAGTTGATGATATAAAAGTTAACTACCAAATGAGATATTTAATCAACTTTAAAAAAGACAATTTAAGTTTAAAAAAATGCAATCATTTTATCTCATAACTAAATTACTAATCGCTCTATTTTGTTTTTGACATGTAAATACTTCTGTTAACATTATGTTACTGGCTTCAATATAGTGACTAAAATGAATTACTAATCAAATTTTATTTTTCAATAATTAAAATAATAATTTATTTTAATTAAATAGTGAGGCTTTAGCATAATTATGCTAATTAATCTGGATGATGTACGAGCCAATCATTGACCTCAGACATGCAGAATTCCATTGATCCAATTAAGTCAAGTGGCATAGGTGGGTCCTTGAATTATTCAATTAAAAATTGCACGCCTTATATACACACACACACACACACACACACATATATTAAGGACCTTTTTCAAGAGTGAAATCGTTATCTAACTTGCTTGGAAAAACCAACCAAAGGTCTACGTTTTTCCATTAACCCAATATTTTTGGCATTAAATAAATGTCAAATTAATTAATTAATGGATTAATTAACCACAAAGAGATTCCATTTTCTTACCTCTAATAGTAAATTAATAGTTTTAGTCCTTATCTTCAACCTACTTTGAAAAACTGATTAGGCTTAAGAATAAATGATATCTCAATAAAAAAAATATTGAGTACCCCACACTTGTTTCTTGGACGGAATCAAAAAAAGTGAAATAGCCTTCACTTTTATTTCTTATTATTTTAGTGTTGAACATCTCAGCAAACTTTCATATGAAAACTACATTCTTTTTGTATATATTGCTTTTTAGAGTATGCAAATGCAAAACAAATTAATAAAATTATAGTAATTATATTAATGCCACGCCTTATGCTCCAAATACACTAACCCATGTGGTTCGGTTACATGTTAGAATCATATATTTACTATAAATTATCTGCAAGATATTTTTTCATGTTGGCATCTTAGAATGATTTTTCTATTTCTCTTATAAAATTTTCACTAACTCAAATTAAATTAATCATAATTTAGTAAAAAAATACTTATAATATTTAAACAGGTAAATAATCTTCTATTTTAATTTGTTAGTTTATAAAATAATTTATAAGTGACTTGATAAAACTTTTAATTTAGTTCTTAATTTAAAATAAATGGTAGTATTTTTATTTTTATAATAATTTAATTTTGTTTCTCTATTACAAATCTGCATCATATTTAATTATGTGTTAACTCTGATGCAAATTTTGAGTTGATTTAATAATTATAAATAAATAAATATTATCATTTAAATAATTATACTGTTAATCAAATTTAGAGCTAATTTTTAATGGGCGATAATATGATTAAAGAGTTAAATTTAATTCATTATTCAAAATCGGAGGATAAAATTTATATTGTCTCTTTTTAAATTAAATTAGAGGAATTAAACTATATTTAAACTTTTCCATATATAATAAAAGAGAGACCAAGAAAGTAAAAATAAATATAAAAGCCTATTTGATATGGGAAATTGGTATTTGAGAAATAATATATTTTTAAAAAAAATTAAGAAAGATAAAAAATGATTCATAATCTATTCCAAATAAATTTGTATCTTATTTTAAAAAATCTGTTATTTTTTAAATATAAAAAATACAAAATCATCAAATTCTCAACGATACAAACTACAAACCAAACTTAGGACCACGTAAGATTAAGACTCAGCGGCCCTTCAAATATAAGTTGGTTTGGCTAACTTTTAAAATTTATTTATTTTGTAATAAATTTTTTAAATAAAATTTGAAAAAAAATTATTCTAAAATAAAATTATTTTATGTTTAAATAATTTGATAAAAAAAGTTTTATTAATATGTTTGATCAATTTTAAAAAACTATATTTACATGTAAAATTATGAAAAAAGACATATATGAATTTATTTTATTGTTAATATTATTTAAATAGATAAATACTTATAAATATTTATTATTATTATATTTTTATTAATTTATTATTATTAACTAATTAAAAAATAAAAAAATAAATCACAATAAATATTTTGAAAATATAAATTTATATGTAAATTCTTTATGCTATAATTTATTTATCATGAAATAATATATATATAATTTTATACATAAAAAATTAGTGCTCATAATTTTTTTAAAAAAATATTAGTATAATGATAAATAATAAATTTTTTAGTTGGGATATTTTTTATCTAAAATATTTAAATTTTAGTTTCTGTTTGCATTTAAAAAGAAAGTTACAATTTCTAATTTTTACTCTACAGTAAAAAATTGCTTATAGTGTTATTTAAAAGCACTTATTTTTTGACCAAACACATATTTTTCTTAAATAAATACTTCGAAAAAAAATAAGCAATATGTCCCTCCCTCGTAACTTGGCCAACCCTTCAAAATATGCTTATTTTGTAATTACTTCTTCTAAATGGAGTTTTTATTTTTTAAAAAAAGTGTTATAAAAAGAAGTAGTTTGTATTTAATTGATTTAGTTGAAAAATACTTTTATTAATATTTTAAAAATAACTTGTGTTTGACCAATTTATATTAAAATAATATTTTTGACTATCAAATGATAAAAAATAGTATATATAGATTTATTTTATTATTAATGTTATTTAAATAAATAAATATTTATTGTCATTAATTTTTATTAAGTTATTATTATTAATTAATTAAAATATAAAGAATAAATATTTAAAACAAATAAATTTATATATAAAAGTTTCATAAATCTAATTTATATTTCTTTAAATAATATATATTATTAGTCAAGAGAAACAGCATACACATCATCGCCGCTCCCATCAAACGTCGTCCATCCGAGCAAGTTATTACAGCTTCGTATTACAAAATTTCAATCTTCCATCCATTTAGAAAAATACAAAATGAAGTTACATCAAGCTTTCGGCTTTATAAGTGATTTTGCTATTCCCTCCATGTAATATAAAGTCCATTCTACTTCACATGCATAGAATAAGGGCAAATCAGAAACTCAAAGGGTAATTCTTCTTTAACAAAACCTGGGAATATGAATAAAGCAGACAACAAACTTCCTCCAAAACCAGATATCAAATACAATAATCCAATTCAAACTGCAGAAGAAAATGCAAGGTGGAAATGCAGGCTTGATAATAAATGCAGAGAAAAACATTATACATGTCTAGATGGGATCTTGAAAAACACAGATGAAAAGATAAAAGAATGAAGACGCTGCACCTTAGAGCTTCAAAATGGCTGCAAGCGCGAAGAAGTAACTGATGAAAATGGCCGAATAAATGCAAATGAAAATGGCACAAAGAACCAAATTGTGTGTTTCGATTAGTTAGTAGATGTGTGGCAAGATGTGGACGGGACGATGCAACGGATGGCTGAGATGAGCTGAACAGCAGAGATAATAGACAGCAGACGATCTGTTTTCACATAATTCATATTTAAAAATTTTGTGTTTGTGAAATGTTTCAAGAAAAATAAGTAAAGGGTATTATGGTAAAAATAAATTTTGGTAATAATTTGTCTTAAAATATTTAATTTATAATTTTTTATTAAAAAAATTATAATTTAATTTTTGTTCCACAATTGAAATACCATTATTTTGAAACATTTAATTTTTTTTTTGGCGAAACACTCAAATATTTCAAAATAAATAACTTCTTTTTCTTTAGAAAGTTGGCGAAAAAGAGCACAAATCTGTGAATTATAAAATACACACACACACACACACACACACACAAATATATGTAAAAAGAATATAAAGAATTAGTGATTAATAAAATAAATAAGGTTTCACTTTTACATTATATAATATTTTGGCATTATGTGAAAAGAATCTGAATTCAATTTATGATGCGAATTGCGGTCACATTCACATCCTTGACTACCCTCTTAGCTGTAACCGACTCAACGCCACGTCAGCCTCCGTCCTCTCACACCCTCCACCCTTCATCAATCATCAGTGTCAGGAAAATAACGTGATAATATTATCTAGAGAGAGATAAACATAAAATTATATATATTATTTATTTATAATTTTATAATATAAATAAAAATTATTATTTAATTAATTTTATATTTATTTTTTATGTTTTTACATTATTTTTTCATATTACAAATTCATTATTACGCTCATCCACACGTATGCCCATTCCTCACATCCCTCTCTCTTTATCTTTTCAATAAGTCCCAAACAATGCCTTTGACTAAAGCTATGGCGCACAACGCGCTTTGCACCATCTCACCCCAAACCCTAACGTTTTATTATGTCATTAAATTAAGAGAAAAATTTAGGTGGAGTTATTAAATTTTTTTATCAAATTATTTAATTATAAATTAATATATATAATTTATTTTTATATATTTTATTTTAATTAAAAATTTAATAATAAAGATATAAAAAAATCATATAATTTTAGTTTTTAAATTAATTAGTTAAAAATAATTAATTCTGTTTGATTAATGTTGGAGGCTAGAAGATACTGGAGAAAGCGAAAAGGTCAAATTCTTAATTCGTCTTCACCCCATTCTATTCTATTCTACCTCAGAAGAAAAGTATTCTTCAATTCTTAAGACATGTATAAATTAAATATCAACTTGTTAACCCCCTTATATTAACTGGATAAATATGTATTTTTTGAACTAGTTGAATTGATATATATCTCTTAGGATTTAATCAATTAAATTTATTTGATAAACATAATTACTTATGGTGTAGCTAAGAATTTGACTCTTGTAATGTATACATAGTGATAAGAATGGTGGTCAATAAAATAAAACGAGAAATATCTGGAAGCATTGTGTTTTCTCATTTCTGTGTGCTTCCCGCTTATTCGGCAGGTGAGAGAGCGTATAGCCTCCTTTTCGCTCTTAAAACCGCGTCTTCCCAATCCTTTCTTCACGAGTTACAACCCACTCTCCTACTCACTATGACATCCTCTTCCTCATCCTTTTAAGGGTGTTCTTTTAGCCTTATCTTCATCCCTCCAAATTCAATTCTCTCTCTCATCTTCTTCCAGTCTTAGCTTCCTCACGGTTTTTCTGATTCTTCTTCATATATGCACCATGAAGGTTTATAGCCCCTCCAAAGGCTTCTTCCCTATGTTATGTGTCCACCGGACACCTCTCTCCTGGAAAAGATTCATTCTTTTGGCTCTGGGTCTCGCCCAATTCTGCCAATTCACAATGTTCCTCAGCCTCATCAGTTGTAATTAGAAACACCAACACTGTTACTATTAATTATTTATATACCATACCACCTCTACCTCCACCTCCACCTCCACCTCCTTCCTTCTTCCCCCTTTTCCATGGCTCAACACAACCCCAACGACAACGACAACGACAACGACCACAACCTGGCTCCCAGGAACATCCTATTCCACAAGTACGAGATGGGGAGGCTCCTAGGACAGGGCAACTTCGCCAAGGTCTACTACGGCAGGAACCTCGTCACCAACGAAAGCGTTGCCATCAAGGTCATCAAGAAGGAGAAGCTCAAGAAAGAGAGGCTGGTGAGGCAGATCAAGCAGGAAGTCTCTGTGATGCGATTGGTCCGTCATCCCCACATCGTTGAGCTCAAGGAAGTCATGGCCACCAAAGCCAAGATCTTTCTCGTCATGGAATACGTTAAAGGCGGGGAATTGTTCTCCAAAGTCGCTAAAGGGAAGCTCAAGGAAGACCTCGCTAGGAAGTATTTCCAGCAATTGATCAGCGCCGTTGATTTCTGTCACAGTCGTGGCGTCACACACCGTGATCTCAAGCCTGAGAATCTGCTTCTCGACGAAAACGAAGATCTCAAAGTTTCCGACTTTGGTCTGTCGGCCTTGCCGGAGCAACGCCGCTCCGACGGGATGCTCCTCACGCCTTGTGGGACGCCGGCTTATGTGGCGCCGGAGGTGTTGAAGAAGAAAGGGTATGATGGGTCCAAAGCGGATATTTGGTCATGTGGGGTGATTCTCTATGCTCTGCTTTCTGGGTATCTGCCATTCCAAGGCGACAATATTATGAAGATTTACAAGAAAGCATTCAAAGCTGAGTATGAATTCCCAGCTTGGATTTCGCCTGAGGGTAAGAATTTGATCTCTAATCTCCTAGTTGCTGACCCGGAAAAGAGATATTCAATCGCTGATATAATGAAGGACCCATGGTTTCAAATCGGGTTCATGAGACCCATTGCATTTTCAATAAAGGAATCAGCTTGTGATTTCAACGATGACGAGAATCAAGAGAAAGATACAGAACAAGTGGAAGTGAGGAGAGAAAAGCCATCTCGACCATTTTACAATGCGTTTGAGATAATTTCATCCTTGTCAAATGGGTTTGATCTGAGAAGCCTGTTTGAGACACGAAAGAGATCTCCATCTATGTTTCTGTCCAAGCTTTCAGCTTCGGCGGTGGTGGAGAAGCTGGAAACGGTGGCGAAGAAGCTGAATTATAGGATCACGGGGAAGAAGGATTACAAGGTGAGGATGCAAGGGGAAACAGAGGGAAGAAAGGGGAAGCTGGCAATGACGGTGGAGGTGTTCGAGGTGGCGCCGGAGGTTGCGGTGGTGGAATTCTCCAAGTCCGCCGGAGATACATTCGAATACATGAAATTTTGTGAGGATGAAGTGAGACCTGCGCTCAAAGACATTGTCTGGAGCTGGCAAGGAGACAATAATAACTGCCATCAATAGCACTTCTAGCTCATCCTCAAGATTTCAAGCTTTGTATAAAGTTTTTTTTTTTTTCCGAGTTATTCTACAATTCAACTAGATTACTAATTATGGTATTATGAGTATGAGAGGTATGATGGAGTCAGAAAAGGTGTCGGAAAGCATTGCTGAAGATTACCATCAAAGTAATGAATAGCATAGAGTACCATGTCTGTAGTACCATTGAAAATAGATAGGACTTGGATGTGAGTTTCTGTTAGATCTGGCTGCGATGTGATCTGATCTGGATGGTGAATGAATAAGGATTTTGAATTTTGAATTTTGATTTGAGCATATGTTGATTAAGAAGATAATGAAATTTTAAAGGCTCCTATCATCCGATGGGAAGGATTACTAAATTCAGTATGTGATACTTAGAAATTATTGATATTTGAAAATTGGTAATAGAGATCTTCTAATTAAAGCATTTCTTTGTTCGGTTCTGTTATGCTGCTAATTATGATTTGGACAGTGTTGGATAATTGAAATAAGAGCTTGATTTAAGCTTTTGCTGGGTCCATAATAATTCCTTCATGGTGCACACAGCAAACTATGTTTGTGAAACAGATTCAGGTGTTTAGGTTGTTTTTACACACATGAAATACAGAAAATTAAATATCTATGGTGTGGAAAGTATGAGCTAACGGTCACTTTTTGCAGGGTATAAAAATGGTAGCCTAAAACAAACAAACAAACAAACAAAGCAAGAAACCCAGACGAAAGCTGAGAGGTAAATGATTGCTGCATTGGCGTGCACGTTATCCAGCTTATGTGGTACCAACGGCATAAAGTGAAACAGAGAGCATTTTTTTTTTTATTCCTTCAATTTGTTAGAGGATCATCAAGCCAGTACGGGACTAAATTTTTTCAAAATGAATTTGATGTTCTCCAACTTTGTTGTTATCTGTACTCACATTTTTTTTTATTTATATTAAAATAGTATATTTTATTTTCAAATTGTAAAAAAAAAAAAATTGAAACGACAGTAGAGACAATAATAAATTTGAATATCACTAAATTTATTTTAAATTTTTTTGTAATAATTTTTAATAGTAATTTTTTATATTAATTCTTTATAATAAGAAAAAGATAAACTTCAATTCATACAACTTTATTTTTATTTTTTGTAGCTTTCTATTTTTCTTTTTCTAGCTTTCCCTTACAGAATTGGACATACATTTTCGGGAATAGATGAAGTAGTGTATGTTTTGCCTGGATTAGAGATATGAAAATTCAATTCTATTTAATTTTAATTGAAGCCATTCAAATTAATTGATTGGATGAAATTTTGGTTAATTTAATTTAATCAATTTAGTTAATGAATAATTCTAAATGATATTTAAACTAATCTAATCAAATCGATTAAGTACAAATTTAGAGCTATTTTAAAGTTATATTGAACTAATTTTAATATTCATATTTACCGTTGAAAATAGATATTTTTATTATTAAAATTTTAAAAATATTTAATGTTAAAAGTTTCAAATTGTACAATTTTTTTAAAAAAAATTATTGAATTCAATTTAAACTAATCAAAATCAATTTTAATTGATCCGTTGAAGCGAAAAAAATTGAATTCATTGAATAAACTTTTTAATCTTTTTTACGAGTGTTAAAATAGATTAGATCTTGTAGATTAGTCTATTTAACTTATCAAATAGGATAGCTTAGACAAAAAAATTAAAAATAAAAATAAATATGTAGATTTGTCATCATTTTATTAAGACAATTTTTTATTAATTAATACAATTAAGCTCCTATTAAATTAGTGAAAATAATAATTAAGTTAAAACAATCCGATTAATAATACCATAATTAAATTAGTTCAATTAAATTTTTTTGTTTTAAAAAATAAAATAAGGTAGAATTAAGTGATTGATAAATAAACATAGATTATTTAAAATATAAATTTTAGTGAAGTGGTAAAATATATATTTATATAAAAAAAAGAGATGAATAAATTAAGAATTTATCATAAATTAATTATAATCTACTTATATTTTTGTAAATTTTACTAAAATTTATTCTCTAACAAATTTATTCTCGCAAATATGAGAGAGAGTTGCATGGATGATGTTCATCAAGATGGCGACTCGTGCTTGAGAAGGTACCATTGCTGAGTGGGATCATAGTCAGTCTTGTAATTTGAGGGCTCCAATTGCCTTCAAATACAACTTTCACTTTCCACATCAACTCTTCAACTTGCTCCTTCTGTCTCCAACTTGGCACACTCATGAAAGATACTTGTGCATTCTTCACTGCCACCTACTTAATTACGCCCTCTATATATAATGCATCTTGTATACACGATTATCAACACACACTGTCAACATTACTTATCTGAATTTAATTCACCTACTTTCTTGATTAAGATTTATGTGACACGTGCTTCAAATATTGATAAATAAATTTTTAAATTTATTATAAATAATTAATACTTTGTAATATGATAAATTGATATTTAGATTTTTATTAAAAAAATATTTATTTTTAATATTTACCAGTATTTGATGAAGTAAGAGTGATTCCAATCTACAATACTCAGAGAAAAAGAAATTCATGAAACTAAAACAATTTATTCTTTATGATATATAATATAGGATATATAAGAAGTTAAGTTGTGAGATTTGACTTTGGATCCCCTAAAATAAAAAGAGATATGCTTAATGCTTAATTGCATTGATGCCAAGTTCTGCTCTCTCTATTTGATGCCTTCGTAATTCATTTGTAACCACAAATTAAAGTGCTTACCCTTGGATTCCTCAACCTCACATGCATGAAGTAAGGCATGCACAACTTGTCTCAAAGAAAAGTGGAACACTATTATATATAAGAATTGATTTTCTTTAATTTACTAGTTGAATTAAACATAATTATTATTTGATTGTTTATGCAAAGTTTTAGGAAAAAAATTGAAGAGTATATATTAACTATACAATTATAATTAAATAGTTTAAATTATCTTTATATTAAATTTTTTATTAAAATTTATTTTTTTCAATATGTTGATGGAGTATCAAACATTTTGGATTGATCACAAATTTTGTAAATATAAGGCATATATGATTAGAATTCATAATTCAAAAATTTATGTTACGTAAAATTATTCAATAATGTAAAAATAATTGTCATATGGGAGAAAACTTTAATTACATTTGATCATTTTTTGCTTCTTTAAATACAATTCAACATTATATGATAAAATTTTTTAATGAATTACATAATGCTATAGTTAAGTATTAAGTAAGTACAAAAAACTTGTTAAATTAAAATAGCTAGGATTCACTAATACATCTACTTTAGTGAATTATTGTTGGCTCCTTGCACTATTTAATTATACAAATTTATTATATAATTTGATACGAAATAAGTAAAAGGTAATAAGTGAATTATCCATAAGGATTGATATGTGAGCGAGTCCGGATCCTCTGTTTGGCGCTACTTTGGCTGCTTGGCCTTTTAGCGGCGGTTTTTTTCTCTGCTAAAGTTTTTTGCAACAAAATTATTGTCACTATAAATTAATTATTTAAACAAAATTTATAGCAGCAATAATATTCGTTGCAATAATATTAAAGCACACTTTAGCAACGGATAAAACCGCCGCTAAAAAAACCAAGCAGGCGCCGAACAGAGGATTATGGCAGAGGATTCAAAATCTACGTGAGCAAGTCGTTTGGTAAGCCCATTGGGCTCAGGGGGTAGGTGGGAGCCCAAAAGCATCAAAGGTAAAAGAATGTGATGTGATGTGACAATACGAGATAACAATAAAGAACTATAAGGACGACACTCACCAAATGAGTCCTACAAGGGAAGCAGGTGGAGATCCCATTTTTCTTCATGCTTCCTTCTTATCCTTCAATAATTCCTTTGTCACATGTCCTATGCACTTCGCTTCAGATTTTTAAATAAATAAAAGACACTAATTTCTCTTAAAATTTAATTTGATTATATTTACTATTTGAAAAAACATAATTTTTACCAATGTAGTAATTTCAATAATTAGATCTTATGAATTGTAAGAATTTATAAAATAAAAAAGAATTAAAGACTATGAGAAAATTAAAAAATTATATCGTCCAAGTCAAAATAATTAAAATAGATAGATCAGTTAGATTTGTTATTATCACTATTCATCTAATGCAAAAGATTACTTACCTCCATTTTATTTATTTCTTTATTTTGTTAATGGAGAATTATGATCAATTTTTTTCTTTATAGAAAAAGGATAATTAAGATTCTATGTAATTTGAACACGAGGGGACAAGAGAATTTTCGTGTTTGAAATTATGGTTTAATCATATAACTTGATATTGCTACGTGGGGTTTGTAAAAGAAGTGGCACATGAATCCGTAATATTTACTCCCTTGTCAATTGTCATATATGGACGGGATATTAAGTAAAGCAAACATAAATTGAACACCAAGATTTGGACGTTTAAGTGAGATATTAAACACAGCACTATTCATCATTAATTAATTGTTTGAGAAAAAAGTCTCCCAAACATGAGAGGCTGACATGACATGCATGACCTATTCGTATGTGTGTATGGTGAATGGTGATCCTTGCATGCATGTACAATACCTTTCTAGATGTGAAAAGTGTGACCACAATCATGCAATATTAAATTAATTTAATTTCCCAAATTAATTCAACCCTCACGTATATCCATCAGCACATGCACTATTAATATGCCTCACTATCATCCAAGATTCCACACAAACTTAATTTGCCCTTTCTTAAAGTCTCTTGATCACTTATAAGAGGCCACTGCTTCTATGCTACTCTTAAAAAGAGGTATGTTTCTGTATAAAAACCAAATTATTTGAGTAAATTTGATTTCAAAAATAGTAATAAAGTTGATCAAACGAGATAAAAAGAGATGGGAAAGAGATAAAAAGAAGAAGTGGGACATATGCGACTATCGTTTCCTATTTTCCCTATCTCTCTCTTGCATGTGTAAAATATTTTAACAAATAAAATTATTTTAATGCCTAAAAATATCTTTACTTATGAACTAGTCTTTATTATTTTAAAAATTATAATACATTTTTTAAGTCTTAAAAAAATTTAAGTAAAGACAAAAAAAAGGAATATAAATCTAATTTTTTTAAATATTATAAAAGTCAATTTATTAATTTCTGAGTCATAAGTCTTTAATAAATATATATGTTGATATGGTCTGTATTAACTAAGAGTTTATTTAGTATTAATTTTTTTATAATATATAAAGATCTCTGACATCTCAGAGAATTTCTCAATACTCAATAGGCAAGTGGTAGGGTGGCATGCTTTTGGAGAGCAGATGCCATCGTGGAGAATGCCAAATTGGTCAATGAAGGAAACTTGGATAAAACAAAGTATTAAATTTATATCTTTATTATTTAATTAAAATAAAATATATAAATTTTTTTTTAAAAAATAACTAATTGTAAGAAATATGAGTTATATAAATTATAAATATATTAGTTTCTAATTAAAAATTTTTATGATATAACTATCAAAATTATATCTAAATTTTTTCTCTTAAAATAAAAGTTGATGACATGAATGGAATGGAGGTTTATGTTTTGTGAAAGATCACATGGGGAGGTGAGGTAGATGATGGATGGTGCATATGGGTTTTGTGGCACTTGATGGGCTAGCCCACTCCATTTACCTATTTCCATTTTCCACGGGTACCTCGTCTTCACATCTTGGGTTCAATCCACATCTCAGATCCGTTTTGCATTGCAAAATAACTCTCTCTCCATTTACATCCGCACATTTTTAATTTGAACACAAAAATATTTTTTTTATCGACTTGTTTAATAAAAATATAATATATAAAAGTTCCTTTTTAAAAAAGTCAATCAGATAAATTATGTTCATATTATTTTTATATATTTCAATTTCATTTATTATTTAAATTTTATTTTTTGTACATTTTTTTTTCATAATCAAGCTTTTCAATATATATCACGAGTAATATAACCATAGTTAGGGGTCAAATAGAATATTTATTGTCAAATTACATTGAATTGGTAGAATAGTTTCAAAATTTTGTAAACATTCTTAATTTAAGATTTTCAATGTCAAATTTTTTTTGAAGCATTGTGACCTCAATTTCTCTATCAGTCCAATCATGTTCTTAATGGAATAATTTTACATGAATTTTATAAAATGATTTTGTACTTGGTGTGTCCTGAAAGGCTTGGATACATAAGAGGCCCATTTGTAGTTGGTGTGTCCTGAAAGCCTTGTAGTGTTTGAGCCATATGTGTCCAAACAAAATAACACAAATGATGACGACGTAGAGGATCTAAACCGCCACGACAAAAGTATAAAAGAGGGGGGATCTTCCACTGTACCGTGATGCTATTCCCTACAGCACACCTTTAAGGAAATTGGGTCCCACCCTTGAACTTTAATCCCACGTGGCACCTTTTGATCTCCTCCTTTCTCCTTTGTTCAAAAGGATTAACCTAAGCCTATCAATACACGCCTTGTCCACACGCAATACAGTCCCGAGAGAATTATACTTGCCACACTTTCTACGGTTGTGATCCCTCCACTCCACAAATCACATGCCTTTACGTACCCACCTCACATTTTTCTTTTCACTAATTCAATTGTTGTCTTATTCAAACTTTGATTATTCAATATACATTCACTTCTTTTTGAAAAGGGTTTTGTTAATTAATATTTTTAAGTCATTGATTAAATTTTTTTATTAATAGATAAAATATTTCATAATTTAAAATTTTAAAAAAATTAAAAAATAATTTTTAATATTAACAAATTTTATCAATTAATCAAATAAAATCTTAATTAGTGTCGTAAGTTGTGATTAGTAAAAGTCTTAATTTTATCATAAAATTATGTTAATTTCTTCAATTTTTTTCCAAATTTTTAATTTTAGTCTATACACAAAGTTTGTATTATTTCACTTTTCCCAGTTACATAATTTCTTTTTGCCTTGGAGATAATAATGATAATTTATAAATCTTACAGAGTGATTAAGAAAAATGAGTTTTGACTATTCTAGTTTTTCAAAATAAAATAACATTTTTTCTACTTTCATTTTAAAAATTAACTAGATTTATATGTAATTATTTATATTTTTTTATAATATTATCCAATTAAAATAAAGTATATAAATTTTTTTTAAAAAAATAATCAATCATAAGAGAGATGAATTGTATAAATTATACATATATCTATTTTTGATTAAAAAATATGATAATAAAAATATAAAAATAATACCTAAGTTTTTTCTTAGAAAAATTCAAAAATCTTGGCTCCAACACGTATAATATTTCTCCCAAACATAAAGAGTCAAAGCTCCTTTATACAAGCTAAATCTAATGAAAAGAATTAATTTTTTATAATATAATAAATAAAGATTCAAATTTTTACTTATAAAAATATTTATATTTAATGTCAAACAATGTCTTATTGTACACTAATGGCTAGAAATGCATTAAAATAGATCTCAAGGCTTTTAAAATAAGAAATAAGAAATAATTTTTATATTTAAAAAAAGTAATAAGAAGATAACTGATTTCATAATTTTTTGACACATTTAAACTCTTCATTCTCTCATTCTCTTTACATTTTTTTTTAAAATTTGTATTTTATTTTATATGAAAAAATATATAATTTTGAACATCAACAACTAAAAAAATTTATAAAATCATTATAATACAAATATGTATATGCATAATTGTAGATTCTCAAATAAAAATGAAAAATTTAAATATTTTTTAAAAATCAATTATAAAGTGATTAACTATAAATAGTATTTATTTGCCATTTTTCTCATTAAATAACCTAAATTTTGTTTCTTGTGCTAATTCATTAACTAATAACAACTCTTGCAATTATGAATGCTCTTTTTCTTCATATCATATATGCAAGGACCAAGCTATGTCTTGCCAATTTACTAACCTATTTGACTTTTTATCAACTAAAGTGCTTTTTCTTTTTTGAAAAAGAAATATTGTTTTATTGAATACAATTAATTTATTTAAAATACTATTAAATATTAAATATAAATAATTTTTAAAAAAGATATAAAATTTAATTTATCATATTATAAGAAATTAATTCTTTTTACAACACTCAATCTCTCATAATTAATAAAATTGATTATAAGTAAGTGAAGAAAAAAATTAGACAACCATATCTATTAATTTTTTTATATGTATACTTTTATTCTTCTAAATGGATTAATTCATTTTAATCTAGATAACTTAAAGTTAATTTTTTTATAAAAATAAGGTATAATAGGGTAAGGTCATAAACTCTTTCGTTTACCAAGTTCAAGTAAGAGAATATCTGAACAAAATTTTAAGCAGATAAATCATCCAATTATCATTACTTAATAATAAACAGATACAAACACCATCTTCAACATTTGACTTGAAAATTTAAATACTTTTATTTATTTTCTTGTTAATTCAATTAGTGAAAATCTCACCTTAAACTTTATTTTTCATTTGATATATTTATTTTCATTTTTCTAAAATAACAAACCATAAAATTTAAGATAACACATGCATTATTTAAATAATGACAAAATAGATAGAATGATTTGAATTTTAAAAACTAATAAGGGATATTGCATTTATCCACGTTGATATTTGTATCTAGTTGCAATGTTCCGAAATCTATAGAAAATTACCATTAAGTCTATGATCTATTAATTTTTTTTTTTTGTTGAAATCACTTTTATCTAAAAGTTAATTGGTCGATAAATTTCACTTGAGTTAATAAAAGTTTTTAGTAAGAGTAAAATCTTTTTATATTTCAATAAAATTTTTTTATATATAAAATTTAAATTTAAGACATTACTTCAAAAAAATAAAGTATCTACTATTTCAATCAACTATGATTTAGTAGATCCAATGTAATAAAACTCCAATAATTTAAATTTAAAAATTTCAATAATGTAAAATTACCAAAATACATTTCCTCTTCCCTTTTTTTTTTTTTTTCCATTTTTCCTAACCAATTTGACTTGCAGGTTTTACAAATAACTTTTCAAGTATATAAGTGACGATGAGGAAACTAAGGCGTCCGGATTCCCTGCTGGGCGCTGCTGGGCGTTTTAGCAGCGGTTTTTTCCGTTGCTAAAGTTTTTTGCAACAAATATTAATGTCACTATAACTTTTGTTAATTAATTATTTAAACAAAAGTTATAGCAGCAATAATATTTGTTGCAATAATATTAAAACACACTTTAGCGACGGATAAAACCGCCACTAAAAAGCCCAGCAGAAAGCGCCCAGCAGGGGATCCAAAAGCGAAATTAAGGGGTAATGAAAGTTATGAAGAAGAGAAGAAAAGAGGAAAGGTAGTTTAGTACTTTTATATCACTATAGGGGTTAATTGCAATTTTTTAAAAAAATTGGAGATAAAAATTATAGTGGATAAGTGTAATTTCTTTAAAATAATAATTCAAGAGGATTTTTTTTATTTTAAATTAAAAATTATAAATGGCTCAAACTTAAAGAAAGCATTTACATAATTTTTTGAGGATTAATTAAAAAAATTTCACCAAACAATTTTTACTAATTCTTCTTTTGGTAGTATTTTATTTGTTTTTCGCCAAACAATTTTTACTAATTCTTCTTTTGGTAGTATTTTATTTGTTTTTTTCTTTTGGAACGCTCATGCAATTATATGCAAAGGGACAATCTCTCTATGACTCAGTATTCCTTTTGGATTTTTGGCTATTTTTCCAAAATAGGAAAAAAAGAAAGAAGAAAACATATGCAGTTTAGCTGACATATATAGCTTTTGTTGTTGTGAGAGTAATAGAGGAGAGGGATTGTGACTTGTCAGAAGTAACACAAGTATAAAGAGACAGCCATAGCTCAAGTCTGCAATAGGGAGTCAGACTTCTCTATTGCAAAAGGCGTGCGGTGTCTATTTTCGCTTCTCAGACGGCGTTTCTCATGCTCATTTTCTAACCACTTTTTCGGTATGCAATCTTCTGCTCCACCACCATGATTTCAATACTTTACCCATAATCCATATCCCTGCTTGGTTCCCGAGAAAATGTTCAAATCTTCCATTTTCCCTTCATTTTCTAATGCAGATGTAGCTATACTCTGTTTTGCTTCTGGGTTATTCGTTTATCATATTCACCTTATTATTGTTAAAACAAGATTAATTTTTTTTTTGCGAATCGAGAACTGGGTTGTTTCTAGTTGTACTGGGGTGCAATAAAAAGATAGTAAGACTGGTTCTTTGGTATAAAGATTCGTTTTGATCGGATCTCAATTGTGTGATTTTGGTTTGTTGAATAGTTTTGTTCGGTTTTTTTGGCAGTATTAGGTGCAGAAAGGAACAAAGAGAATATAATATGGCTGTCACAAGTCAATCTTCTGGGCAGCCGCAATTCATTGCTAGCACTGGGAACCGAAGCTTTTCCAATGCCCCGCTGATTGAGAACTCAGATACTGATCAAATTGTTGTGCCTGATGTGAGTTATCAAACATCTCAAACCATCCATTTATGTTACAACATGGCTTAGATACAGTTCTTTAAGCGTCTGTTATAAGTTCTTCAATAGACAAATTTTCAAGTATCTGAAGTTTTTTTTTTTAAAAGTTTAAGTTATTGGTTAGCTTTCCATAACGAATCAAGGATAATAATAATGAGTAATTGGCCAATTACGTTTAAAATTGTAATTAATTATGTCAGGATAATAATAATAATAAGAAGAAGAATAAGTTTTTTTCTCTGTAGATGCTAATTTGAAATGTATGCTTATTTTTAATGAATGGACTGAAAGATGCCAGTAATATGCATGTTCTCAGTTACAGTAGAATAATTTTATGATTAAACTTTGTTTTTTTCCCTTGTAGTGTGTTGATGTGTTGGAGTTACAGTATTGAGAACATAAGTCAACTAGTAGGAGACAGAACTGTCACACGAAGCATATGTGTAACACTTTTCAAATAGTGATAAAATTCTTTTTTTTTTTTTTCCTTCCTAAAAACTAATGTAATAAGAAGTTATGTGAATAATCAACTTGTGGTCAGCTTAGGTGGCAGTTTAATAGCAAACTTTTAATTAAATTTGATGGCTTAGAAATGAAATAGAAAACAAGTGACTTATATAACTTGAGGAACACCTGATGAGTTAAAAAAACTTCTTAGGGCGTTAAAGATTCTTTTTTTGACATTTCCATTCAGTTAGTGGTATAAGTATAGATTCCACTGCAGTAAATCTCATACTTCAATTCAATTGATGTCATAACGAGATTCTCCTAATGACCATTATTTGTATATGCTTCTATTTTCCAGAGGACAAGCTGGAAAAACTTATTTGCTTATATGGGTCCTGGGTTTCTTGTTTCCATTGCATATATAGACCCCGGGAACTGTAAGATTAATTTTTACGATTTCCTTCTCTAATTAAAAGAAATACATTCCCAGCATATGTATGCTAATTATATTTAATATTAAATTGCAGTTGAAACTGATCTTCAATCAGGGGCACAATATAAATATGAGGTATCTTTGACACATTTTCTTGCAATTACTTTTGTCTCCAAATAAGATGAGGAGTGTCTTAACTGGGATATAAAATGTTAGAATGTTGAATTCATTCGCCATGTATGTTTTTTTCAGTTACTTTGGATCATATTGGTTGCATCTTGTGCTGCTCTTATAATTCAATCAATGGCAGCCAATCTGGGAGTTGTCACTGGTAATTGATTTGATAAAAAATTTGCCTTTAACTAAACAAATATGATGTTAATATGCTTTTGTCTTCTTTGTCACCAATTCTTCTTAATTCTAGTTGCTGCTTGTAGGAAAACATTTAGCAGAGCATTGTAGAACTGAATATCCTCGGACCACTAACTTCATCTTATGGGTTATTGCTGAAATTGCCATAGTGGCCTGTGACATTCCTGAAGGTATTTTGATGAATTAGCAATATAATTTTTTGCTACTTTTTCATACTGCATGTAATTAGTAAACAATATCTTTTTCTAATGCTTAATCATATACAGCTGCTATAAGGATGCTTTTAAAAGAAATAATAGAGGTCACTGATTTGAACATATTCAGTAACCAAGATACTGGATAAATTTTTGAACTCTCCCCTTTTGTTTATTAATTTTAGCTACCTATAGTACACTTCAGTAGAAAAAAATAGTAATAAATTACATTGGGTGAATTGTCATACTGTGAAACACAAATTGTGATTTTCCTATTTTCGGTGTTTGTGCAGTAATTGGAACAGCCTTTGCATTGAACATGCTCTTCAACGTTCCTGTTTGGATTGGTGTTCTTCTGACAGGGCTTAGTACATTGATCCTCTTAGCATTACAGCAATATGGGGTAGTTTCTTTATTCTATATTTTTTACCTTCCACTCCCATGTAAATGATAACATCCTATGGTCTTACTGATTGCCTCATAAAGAGAAAATTTATCTCCTGGACAGATCTAAGGCTGTCATTGCATGTTAAATTTGGTAACATCTATATGAAGATTTCATGAGCCTTCTTTTTCCTTTTTGTGTTGTTCAACAGGTTAGGAAACTTGAATTCTTGATTGCATTTCTGGTATTTACAATTGCGGCGTGCTTTTTTGCTGAGCTTGGGTATGCAAAGCCTGATGCTAAAGAAGTTCTGGAGGGACTTTTTGTGCCAAAACTCAAAGGGAGTGGTGCTACTGGTCTTGCCATTTCACTCCTTGGGGCTATGGTTATGCCGTAGGTCCCTCACCACTTCTGCAGCCATTTATTTTTCTTTCCAATTCAGCAATGCACTCTAATGTCCAAGTTTCTTAATGTATTTGCCTCAGGCACAATCTCTTCCTCCACTCAGCACTGGTGCTCTCTAGAAAAATACCACGATCAGTTCATGGAATCAAAGTAATAATCTAATCTCTTATTTAAAGGCTTTAAATCTTATTTCAATATCTAGCTTTACTTTAAATGATGCCCTCCAGTTGTTAGCCTACTTAGAACATTGATTTAAAAATCAGTGGATACATTGGTCTTCACTTGCATCAGATTCTTCGTCAGTTTTATTATTTGTTTCAAAAGGGAGTAAAGTTATCCACTATGATATTTTTAATTATGTGACCCTTACTCTCCTATGTCACTTTGTTGAGTTTGCTTCCACCACATAAATTTGTAGGTGTTAATGTCCTTATCTGACAAATGTAACACCAACATTTTTATCATTGTTTGTGCAAAGTGCTAGCTCTGCATATTAGGATTTGATTACTAATATATGCCTTTCTTATCTCTTTTTTTCCTTTTTCCTTCTGCAGTTTTCAAAACAAGATGCTTCAGTAATATTTAAATTTATCTGAACAATGAAATGTGATAGAAAATTATTTCACTTTATACCAACTCATGCCTTTTAACTAGAAGATTAAGGATTTAACTTTGTGAACGTTTAGTCAGTATGTCCAACTAGATATAATAATCAGTCATAGTAAAGTAGTATCTGATATTACTCCTTTCTTTTTGGCTAAATTTTGGTTTGACAGGAGGCTTGCAGATTTTACATGATAGAAAGTGCATTTGCTCTTATGGTGGCCTTCCTCATAAATGTTTCTGTCATTTCTGTGAGTGGTGCAGTTTGCAATTCTTCGAATTTGAATGCTGAAGATCAGGCGAGCTGTCAGGATTTGGATTTGAACAAAGCCTCTTTTCTACTAAGAGTATGTGAAACACTGATGTCATTAGTGCTTTTGCTCTGTCTAAATCATAAATGTTTCTTACAGATGACAATTATTGTTAGTAGCAGTGCTGATTAAAATCATTGATGGCAATTACTGATATGTGTCATACTCAGAATGTATTGGGAAAATGGAGTTCAAAACTGTTCGCAATTGCTTTGCTTGCATCAGGTCAAAGTTCTACTATAACAGGAACATACGCAGGGCAGTATGTCATGCAGGTATATGGTTAATGAATATTACTCTATGCATAATAAAGCATACAATATTACCTTAACTAAAAAAGTAACGTAGTTTATTTCATCTATCTTACCATATGAGAACCGTGATTACTCTTGGTAAGAGAAGAAACTGCTTTGTCCCCCTCAACATGGCCTTTTTTGAGTTACTATAGGAAATTTAAAAAAAGAAAAGTGCACCTAATGTAAATGGTACTATAAGTCTATAAGTGCTCTTCCCAGTTAATTTGAAGGTAACTGTCATATTTATGTTTGATAGATCTGTGTTATCTTCTATTAGATCTAATAGTGATGACATTCATCCCAGATGTACTTTGACAATAATAATAATTCAAATTTTATGTAGGTGACTGTCATAATAATCACCCTGAATGAAGCCTCGATCATCTAGTGCCATTTCTTGCTTGTTTTCCCCTATAATTTTTTCTTTCTTTTCAGGGATTTCTTGATTTACGACTGACACCATGGATTCGAAACCTCTTAACTCGTTGCTTAGCCATAGTTCCTAGTCTGATTGTTGCAGTCATTGGTGGTTCTGCTGGGGCCGGGAAGCTGATAATTATTGCATCTGTAAGATATCCCTGCCTTTAAGTTCTCTCTAATATTTTTCATCCTAAAATGTTCACCAATGCTTTTCACATGGAAATACAATGACATTCATGTCAGTAATTTGTTTAATTGCCATCCCTATAAGTTCATGGAGGTTTCCTATTTGTTTGTAACACAACTATATTACATCTCATGGATTTAATATTTTATCTCTTGGGCTCTGCCATACTTAGTGCTAAAGCCTTGTTTGTCTGTTGATCAGATGATCTTATCATTTGAGCTTCCTTTTGCTTTGATTCCACTCCTCAAATTCACTAGCAGCAAAACCAAGATGGGACCCTATGTCAACTCTGTCATGGTAAATTATAGTAACCTTACAGATTACCCTGAACTATCATTGTTCGTTTCAAATTGACAGTGTTTTAGCATCTTGTCTGATATTGGATTACTTCAAATTCTTGAATTGCAGATTTCTGCTGTAACTTGGATCATTGGTTCCCTCATAATGGCCATAAATATATACTATTTAGTGACTGGCTTCATCAAGTTGCTTCTTCATAGTAACTTGAAAATCATCGTCAAGGTGTTTCTGGGGATTCTAGGCTTTTTGGGGATAGCAGTATATTTGGCAGCTATTGCACATCTGGTGTTTCGCAAAAACAAAGAGTCTACACACCTTTTGGCACTAACAACACCTGAAAGTAGGCAAATGGCAAATGAACAATGCAATGAATCAATGTATAGTCTTCCAAGAGAAGACATAGTAAGCATGCAGTTGCCTCAAAGAAGTAATCCAACTGATCTTTGATTGAGAAATCTGCTAGAAACTTAGATTTCTAATGTAGCTTTAGTTTGAGGGATACACAAAAATAAGATTACTTTGTCTTTTAGTTTCTAGAAACTAGGAACATGTTTAAGATCAACTTATCTCTTAGTCATGCAATGGGCAAGTGTGGCTTATGTATCACTTGGCTTGAATTGCTAGGCTTTTTGGTGTGTTAATGTAACGTAGACCTTAAGAAAAAGATATTTAGATATTTATATAATAAGTTAATGAGAATTTAGTGACTTGGTGTGTCAATAGACTTTTTCATTTGTAGCACTTTAGCGATTATTTATTGTCTTATTGAATGGCCATATAATACATTATAGGTATCTAAATGTTGCTCTAGAAATGAAGGTTAGAAGCAATGGCAAAGCAGTATGAAAGGAAAGATGCCACTTGCTTTATGCAAAATAAGTGAGAATATGTGAAAGTAATGTTATATACTCATGTTTTAAGATTTTGGATTCTTTGTATTTTTTTTTTCTATCTCTTTGTTATTGTAAAAAAAGTATCAATTTTTAACTGTAAAAGATTCAGACTGATGTTATAAGAGCGTTAGATGACACAACTAACAATAAAGGTTTGGCTTCTTGCTATTTAAAATTGAAATTATTTTAGTGTCAAAGACTCCCAAGTTTTGATTCATTTGTTCCTTTCGTTATTCCTACTCCATTCTTACTAAAACAATAATTTCCTCTCCACCATAATTATTTAAACATAGTGTGTAAGTCACTATTTCCATAATGTATGTATTAAGATAAAACATATTTCCATACATTAATTAAGTAGAAACGAAAACAGCTTTAAAATAATGAAAAAGAAAAAGAAAAACAAGACAAGACAGGAGCTCAAACAAAAATATTGATACAACTGGATTCAAACAGAAGAACAATTAGTGCAAATTGTCTCTTACAGATATCAAACACGTTCACAATTCTATCTTAAAGACTAGGTATGTAGCTTCATATGGAGCCAGATTGCTAAAAGCTGCTTCTCTTTATAATTAATTATACTTGCTAACTAATTGCACCAACGTAGGCTAGCACATTAGGGTTTAATCTGAACTGATTAATCTTGCTTAGAAGGAACAGAAAGATGGCCTTTGTCCTGCAGGCTCTTGACAGTGTCGTATAGGCACTGCTTCACTGGGGTAAATTCCAAACCCAAATCCTTTAGCTTCTGGTTAGAGAATGTGTAGGGTTTTGCTCTTGGATTCTTCTCATCTGAACATCTGCTTGTGCCAAATATCCAAGTTTAATTCCAGCATGTCAAACAGAAAGGGATTCCTCAATATTAAACAAATTATTTCTTTGAAAAAAAAAGTATTTTTCTTTTTGGTTGCTAGACGAAAGAAAGACTTATGAGCACGAAGTTTCCCATACGAATGCACAAATATGATGTGTTGCTGTAAAATAATAAAATCATCAAAAGCAGGTCTTTATTATTATTTTTTTTAATGGTAGGCAAAAGCAAGTTAATTGACCTCTTCTCAAACCAAAATCATATAATATTAAAAATAAGGCTAAATTGCAATTAGTTTTTTTTTCCAGTTTTGTACGATCTACTCTTTCTATTTATATTTTTATCCAAACACGTATCTGTATCAGCAAATTCAATGGTATTTTGCACAAAATAAAAAAACATTCAAGAAATTTTTTAAATTGAGATGCTAAATTGTATAATGAATACATAATATCTCGATTGCTTTTTTGAAATTTAGTCGAAAAATAAATAAATGAACAATGACGCTGCCCTTAAATTAATGGAACGAGGTTGGTGAAGGGCCGAAAAGGACATTAGGTTTGGTGAGGACCTATAGGCTCCACTCGTTTGCTTTAAAAAGTAGATTAATTGAATTAGTCAAAGGCTTGGATTTTCATTTTTATTCGTAGGTCTTAAAGACATGTCAAAGTGGGTACACCTAATGTCCCGATGAGTCCACTGTCATCTTATCCACAATCTCCTCAAATTTCTTTTTTTTCTTTTTTTTTTTTTTTAAAAACCCATCTCCAGAAATGTTTCGTATTTTCAAATTCCAATTTTTTTTTTTTTTAAAGAGCATCCATGGCTAACATCTCTAAGATTCAAATATCATTTTTGACATTGGCTTTCACCTAATTTTCGACATGAAAGTCTGAAGATGGCTAAATTAACAAGTCTCGTGTCATTTTCCAACAACCCAGATGGCATATGCCAATATGCCACAATGTAATCTGAAATTTTCTTACTTCAAAATGAAAAGAGAAAAGAGAATAAAAGAAAAGAAAAAGCAGTGTTCCAATGGTAAAATAAAAAGAATTAACTTTTCATTTTTCAAACTTGGTGAGCTGTGACTATGATTGACCAGTTCTTATGTTGCTCACAGTACAAAAATTAAATTGAATGCACAAAACAAACACAGAATGATGAATGGACATGTGTGAATAAGAATAACAATGATGAACTTACTTGGTAGGAACAGGGTATTCAGGGAAGTATTTGGCCAGAATTTCAACCAGCTCTCCACGATGCAGTGAGCTCTCAGCACATATATATCGACCAGAAGCAGATGGAGTCTCATAAACCAGAATGTGAGCTAATGCCACATCCCTAACATGGACATAAGCCTGAGTGGCATTTGCATAGGTCTTGGCAGAACCAGTAAGATACTTGAGGATGTGAATTGTGCTAGCATTGATGGTGGATTGTAGTAATGGTCCAAGCACCAAAACTGGGTTCACCACAACCAAGTCCACCCCTCTCTCTTTTGCTTCATCCCATGCTGCCTGCTCTGCCACTGCCTTCCCATAGCAATACCAATTCTGCAATTTTAAACTTCACTTTCAATATAATAATGATGAATACTTGAACTTAGAGCAACAATAAAATTGTTGCCATGTGATCTTACGGTCACAGGTACAAATCATGTGTACAGTAAAGAGATAAAGTCGAGGGATAATGATGATTCACATTGATCAATCATACCTTTGTGTTCTTGCAATACTCCAAATCGCTCCAGCAAGACTCATCAACCACCATGTCTATGCACCTATTGGGGTCCATATACACAGCACCAATTGATGACGTGAACACTACTCTTCTCACTTTTGCTTCACCAGCTGCTATTATCACATTCTTGGTCCCATTCACTGCTGGCTCCACCATCTCTTCCTGCCGTATACGTATCACAACTTTTTATATGTATATCCCAATCCACATTAAATTATATGTATTCAGGAATTTGCAATTTGTGCATGTTGGAGAATGTCACGCATAAAATTCTATATTTGAGAAATTAATGTTCTGACTGACATCACTCTTGAGGAATGCTTCATTCTGGGCTTTTGTTTTGGTGTTTATGCTAATTTTTAAATTTTTGTAAATGAAAGAGAACCAATGGTGGGACACACCAGCGGTGCAATAATGAATTCATGATATGCTTCTTCTTTTTTCCCTTCCTTTTTCTAGGTATTTCTCGCTAGCCAAACGGGAAGAGCGTGAGAGAAAATTGATCAGAATTGAAGAGAGAGAGAGAAGACTCACGGGGTTGTCCGTGACTGGAGAGGCCGTGTGAATGACGCCATCGCAACCATTGATAACAGCTTTGACAGAGTCGAGATCAAGAAGATCAACTTTATGCAGAGTTAGCCTCTCCTGTGCTCCTTCCAACTCCTTCAAGTGTGCATTCTTAGAATCATCTAATCATTAATCAAGAAATATTATCAGAATTCAAAAACCACTCTCAAATGAACAATGATAAAAATAAAATTAAAGAACATATAGAATAAAAATAGAATCGTCCATATATTATATACCAGGATTTCTCACAGTCCCTCTGACAGTGTAGCCTCTCTCTAAGAGAAGCTTGACGATCCAGGTGGCGATGAAACCGCCGGCGCCGGTGACGCAGATGGTTTGGCCGGAAGCTGATGAAGTGTCAGCAGCTGGCATCTTGAGCTCTGTTTCTTGGGAAAAAAGAAGAAGAAGAGAAACAAAAGGAAAGAATCGAAACGTATGGCACAGCAAATGGGGAGGAAAACAGAAACGTTTCTGTTTGGGTTGGTGAGAGAGAGAAGGCAAATAGCAAAGGAAAGTGATAGAAAGTATCGTTGTTGTGTTGGGTCGGAAAGAGATGTAGTGAGAGAAGAGCGAGTGGCACGAAGGCAACGGGTGGCACACTGCTGCTTTTATAATCAAGTTGCCTACCTCACTTACCTACTCCCATATCAAATTTTGGCCTATACGCAAATTTATCATGTTTTTTCTTAAAGGAACAAATAATTCTATCTTAATGTCAACCAAATTTGAATTCATACAAAAAAATGCATGCCAAATATCTTGTAATTAAAATAGGAAAGGATGTAAATTAATGATGTAGTTTTTTTAATTTGGTTATTTAAAAATATTTTTTCGATTTAATGTTTAAAACCAAAATGGTGCTTATACTAGGCAAATTTTTTAATAATAAATAAGAGCCTGAATCATAAACTCCTAATTCAAAATTGTCAACCAGATAACACTTTTTCTCAAACAATTTCGTTTTGGTGGCCACTTTACGATCACTACTTAAAAGTTTTGGTAATGATTATATATAATCGATAAAACCAAAAATTAAATTTAAAAATACAAAATAAAAAATTTTCAAAAGTTTTTTATAGCAATTATCAAATAGTCCTACCTAAAACTCTTTGGTGGCAAGTCTAAAGTCGTCACCAAAAAGATATTGGTGGTGATTATTAGATAATCGCTATCAAAAATCAAGTTTAAAAGTAAAAGATAAAAAAAAAAGAAACTTCGGAACCACTTTTTTAATAGTCACTAAAACTCAGTTTTTTGGTTACGTTGACTTCGTAAATTTTTTTAACATAATGTTGTTTTGGAAAAAATAAAATTCTACCTAAACAAGTTTAGATGATCAGGTTAATTGTTACATGAATTTCTATTTATTAATTTTAAAAAAATTGTGTAAGAGATAACTAATTTTGATCGAGAATATGAATTAAAAAAATATACATACATATATATAATAGTGACAAACAAATAAGAGGAAAGCTCTAAAATTCCTATATTCGTAGATTTTGTATTCTATAGTGACTCTAATATGAATTATTTTTAGTCCTATTTTTAGGTATTTCTTAAAGATGAAATTTTTTTAGCAGTTTAAAATAAATCATGTTTAACGATTATTAAATAGGCGAAGCAATTTTTAAAAATTATGCAAGAAAAAAGGATTCCAAAATAAAAAAACTCCTTGAAGCTAGTTTGTAAGTGTCAAAGAGTGACGTCTAATCATAATAACAATAAGATCTACATGATTAAAAAATAAGTTAAGATTAACTCCATCAAAATAAGTTAAGATCTCCATATATATAACATTTAAGGTTTGAAAGGCGTGTTGATAATTTGAGAAAGAAATCAAATTGGATAATCTAAATTTTGTATAGTATTATTTATTTAACTTTTTAGTCATCACTAAGTTATATAAAATTTTCAAATAATTGGTTTTGGAGTCCACCTAAGTTAAACTTTTTTTTATAATTCCTTTATTTTATAAACATGGTTTTTATTTATAGTTATAAATGTATTATTATATAATTGTATTTTATTATAATGTATTTGTATATCACACGAGTGGTATATGTATTTATACTTTGGTAGGTCAAAGAGTTAACCTATTTCACATTCTTGAAGTCCAAACTTTGGAAAGAAAAGGGGGGGAGATGATTTTGAAGTGAAAATATGTTAATTTCCGAAAGTAAGACTTGCATAATTCTAGTATTATTAGTAGCGTTAAAAACGCCCTTCAAATTATGAAAGGAAAAATATATTTGACTTCTCTCAACTATAGTTTAATTACATTTTATCTTTTAAAACTTTAAAAATAGTATTTTTACACTTTTAAAATATCACAAAAAATAAAACAGTTAACTATATACTAAATTTAGTATTTATTAGTTATATAATAAACCAAAATTGACTCTTTAGGATTTTAAAAATTAATTTACGTCATTTATTTTCTGGGAAAAGGAATTCCTTTTTCAAGTGACATTAGCAATAATTTATATTAAAAAAGTATTTTTTTTAAATAAAGTGTAAGTTTTAAAGTTCAAAAAGTTTAAATATAATTAAATTATAATTTAGGAAAATAAAATATACTTTTTCAACTGTGAATTAGAGTAAAAGGTGTTGATTCGTAAAATCCAAAATGACTTTAGAGTGCATGCAAGGATTGATCCAACTCCAAACAATTTGAGAAAATTGTAAGCTCAACCAAATGACGGAAATCTAAATTCATCATTAATATTTATTAGCTTTGCAGCAATTTTTGATGCGGCTAAATACCCAACACTAATTTATGTACCAAGGACACTATTTCTTAAAGATACGTGTATAAAAGGTAATTGCTTAAAGTTTAGTTTTATTTTTACCTTCACTTTTTGGTCTCTAGATTTTTTAAAAATTATTAGTATTTAAAATTTTAAAATAGAGGAGATCTTATAATAAAAATAATTTTTTTAAAAAAATTTATAGACAAAATTAGAATATGAATTGTTAAATTTATATATAAGCTAATTCTATGATTCATATGGTCAAAGATGTAAAACTCTTGTTTATGAAGGTTATTAAGGTCAAATCGTTGCAAATAAATGAACTATAATATTAAACTGAAACACACTCTATATATATATCATAATTCAAACATGGGCTACACAATTACGCATCACTCCGGTTGAAGTTGCTTTGAATTCATGGCTTTGCGTTGCTTTGAAATTCATGGCTTTGCGTTGCTTTGAAATTCATGGCTTTGTGTGGCATAAAAAAGCTGTATGTATAGTGTAAGGTACAATTTCACATGTCTTATTTGCAGGACCATATTGGGTAAATTCAGTTGCAGAAAATGGTTGCCAATTAATGAAACAGTTTGACATTGCATGACCATATTCATGGCTTTAAACAACTGATGATTCATGAAACAGTCATCCCTATAACCGACCTCCGTGCTAAAAGTGGTTGCCAATTAATTGCTCTCACCTCACAATTGGTTAACTAGCATTGTGCAACAATGAAGATTGGTAAGTTTCTATAACCATTTAGGATTTGGACTAACCGATAGTCTAATAAATCAACTATTAAATTTAAATTATTTTATAATTAATATAATTATAATTTAGATTAATCTGTCAAATTTTTTATTAAGTAGTTCAGTGACTTAAAATCAATTTAGTTTGGGTTGACTTAGTTTTTTTTAAAATATTTCTTGATAAATAGATAAATATTATAATTTGTGTTAATTTTAACACTTGTTTAGTATTTAATTACTTATTCAATATTTAATTTTAAATCATGAAAAGTGATAATAAATAAATCTAACTTTAAGTTTGCTTTGAATTATATTATTATAACTGTAATAAATTTATAATTTGATATTTTTATTTAATAGTATACGTAATTTTAAAATAACAAAACATAATTTTATTATTTAAATATTTTAATTAATTAATTTATTTTATTAGTTCAATCAATTTTTTAATGATTTGGAGGTTGTACTAATAACTTGATTACTTGAACTCTTTTATCAAGTCATTAATGATTAGTTGGAGGAAAAAATATATACTCATAATATAGTGAAGGAATCAATATTCTATCATTTAAAAGCACAATATGATAATATTATATAAATAGAGAGATGAACATAATGAGAATATACCATTTATTCACCATGGTTTCCATCATGTAAATGGATCCATCATTCAATTAATTTTTTTCTTATTTTTTTATTTTATTATTTGCTTACATGAGATGATACCTATGAGATTAGAAAAAAAAAAAAAGAGACATTGCTTTTGTGCATTGCATAGTTTTTAAATGACATATTTTATAAAGTATAAAATTTGCAATTTAATTGTGTATGTTTTTTAAAAAATTGAATTTATAATTAAATGATAATAACGTATATATGGTATTATATCTTAAGTATATACTAAATAATATTTCTTGTGTAAAATTTGAAATCTAAATGTGTACTCATTGGCAATTTAAAGTCTGCACATTTTAAATGTTTGTATTTATTAAAATTTGAATTTTAAAATATTTTAGGTGTCCTTAATTAATAATTTATATTAAATACATAATTAATATTTAATACTTCACTATTTAATGTCATTTCATTTTCATAAACTACTCTAGTGTGCTGCATTTCAAATATTAAAGGAATTGAAAAATTAAAGCTTAGGTACATTTTACGTTGTACATTTCTAATGTATAAATTAATGCTTATTGTTAAATGTCATATCATGACATAAATTTATTTTACATAAATTAATTCTTATTGAATTTTAAATGCATATATTAAATAAAGTTTTTTAAGGCATAAAATTTAAAATTTAAATAATTTTTAGTCAACTTTTTTATGTATCAATTAAAAGGTGATTGAGAATTTAATTAAAAGTTGCACATTTTAAATGTTTCTATTTATTTATATTTTATATTTAAATATTAAATTATTAAAAATATACTTAATTATATTTAAATTTTAAATTAAAAAATTAATGAAATATATAATTAAGATATATATTTCTTTATAGTAGAATTTTCTCTATCCTATCATCCATAAACACATAAGCTATTAAAAAAAAAAAAAGAAAACCGAACCATATTGTATAATTTGCTTATTATTTCTCACTTTTTTCCACTTTATTTAAATTTTGTTATGGCCCATGAAACCACTTTTGAGCGTAATTTTGCATCTTTGCCAACAACTCCTTCACTCGTACATATATGGAGTTATATAAACTCTGAAGTTACTATTTATCTTGTCCTAAAATATTTAATTTTAATATTTATTTTGGTTAAAAATAAGAGTGTTAATTTTTATTTTTTTCAAAATTGAAAAATTAATTCTACTATCACCTAAAATAATTTTAAAATTTTCTCAAACATAAAAATTTTAAAATAAGTACTTTCGACCCTTCCAAAAGCACTATTAAACACAAATTAAGGAGTATATGCAAGAGATAAGAAAATTTCAATCCATAAATGTAGCAGAAATTGAATCCTAGTTTCCTTTCTAAAATAGATCTTAATCACCTGAATATTCTTGCAAATTTTTTTTAAGAAATTTGTATTTGAAGAAAATGACCTGAATATTCTTGCATTATTGATCTGAAATTGCAAGTTTGTAAACATAAAGAAATTAAAAGATTGATAAGTTCTGTTAAGTATTATTTTCCTATTTACTTAATACCAATAAAATTAACTTGGAAACATGTGCACGTACTCATGTATGGGTCCCATGTTTAGCTATATATCAATTCTTGCCTAACTTGCCTCTAATTTTTTATTAATTGCAATATTCCTAATTTATATATATGATATGATCATTTTCCTTACATTTTACTCTTCGCTATTCCTTGTTTGGGAGTTGGAGAAATACAGCTTTGATATGACGTTTTAACAAAACTGTATAACAATGAATATGTATCTATATATATATATATATATATATTTGTGGGTATGATACTTTTTTTCTTACCAACAATTAATATCCAAAATTTTATTAAATTTTGATTAATTAATTGAAGTTTTATAATAGACTTTCAACAAAAAGATTTCTATATATGCCAAACACAAAATGAGACTTTATCAACGGAGGAGTCGTTGAGTTGAAGTAATAGATATCATATTTTTCTTAAAAAAAATTGAGTTCGATCAAATCTTAAACGAAAACATGACCATTAGGATAGTTTTACTTTTACCATAGAAGCTGAGTGAAATTATTCAAAACTCTATCAATTAACTAAAAAATAATAATATGTATCACTCCATCTCATCCAATCACATATGTTGTGGCTGTCGTTTAATCACTTGAATATTGGTGAACTAACTTTGTTGGTGTTTAGTGAATATAATGGCGCCAGGTGTTAGGCTGTTCCACTCACCAAGTCAACAGTGAAGAGTGTCATATTGCAGTTATATTAAATTAATTAATTATAAATATCAACGGAGTTAGGGTTTAGATGTTTAATAAAATTGACTTAGTCTTTTATTATATTATAAATTAAAGTTTAAATTTTTATTAAAAAATATTTATATTTAATACTTAATAATATTTTAAATAAGATTACTTTAAATAAAAAAATATTTATGTGAAATTAAAAAAATTAATTAATTATGAATGATTAATGATGAGTGTGAGTTCCTCCTGCATGTATATATCGACCAGAAATTAAATATGGTCACGTAGCTACATGAATATATATAAAATAAGTATTAATTAATTATACATGCATGGCTCATTAAGTAATTGTTTATAAAAAATGGAGGTAGTTGTGAGAGTGAGAAAGTGAGAAGTGGGAACGAAAGCTATATATGATGTGGATTCTCAAAAGTCTGAATTGAAGGAAGAGAAAGTGGGAAATGAAGTTCGTGGGTATGTCATGGGGTTGGTGAATCAAGAAATTCAAGCATTCTCAACCCTACAAAAGTCCTTTCTCACCAACCCCAACTCCTGCACTGGAATATTATTGGTTTAGTCTAAAAAAAATATTTTATTTTAATTTAATCTTTAAATTATAAAAATATTTGATTTAATTTTTAAAAAATATATTATATTTTAATTTAGTTTATATATATAAATATTATATATCTTTTTATCTCTTAATTTATAATTTTAAAGATTAAATTAAGATATAATGCATCTTTTAAAAATTAAATTAAATATTTTCACAATTCAAAAATTAACTTGAAATAAATTATATCTTTAAGGAACTAGAATAATAATTTATTTTTTTTTAATAGGAGAATAGAGAAAAATTACATTTTGCTTTTCTAAATAAAACTTAATTACAATATTGATTTCAAAATTTTAAAATATAATAATAAATAAATACTTAATTATTTATTAAATTTAATATTTATTAATTACACATGATGAATATAATTGATTTTTTCGAGTTCAAAAATTAATTTATGTTATATGTTTTTATGAAAATAAACTATATTTATAAAATAAATGATAAAAAATTTGTTATTTATTTTAATTAAAAATAATATTTAATGTAAATTTTTATTAATATTATTTAAAATATTATATTTAAATTATAGCTTAGAATTAGAAGGTTAAAATGTGTTGGTTCATGAATGACAATTATATTTCAAACAAAAAAAAGGAGGTTAAAATGTACTATCCTCCTTTTGTACTCCGACCGAAAAAATTCTTATGATATAGAAGTGATATTCTTTGAAATATCTAATCATATAATAGTAAATTAATGAAATGTCATTAATTTTTTTTTTAACGATTTTAGTAAAATCTAGAGCATGGGTCTCCGAATTCTGCGGAAAATGTTCCTTTCAGATATAAACTTTTGAATCCACTCATTTGCCCTCGACGAATTAGGTACCAAACAAGCAATTGAATCCACTCATTTGCCCTTTAGGTATTAAGTACCAAACATGAAAAAGAAAGCAACTATAAATAATTAAACAAGCAATGAAGCTTCTTATTCTTGCAATATAATTCTAATTTTTTTTAAACTCGTTTTGGTCTCCTAATTTTGTTCAAGACAAAATATTATTAAATATTAAATATAAATATACCTTTTAATAAAAATTTAAATTTAACTTTATTATATTATAAAAATTTAATTTTTTTATTAAATTTAATTCTCGTTAAATTTTTAATCAAAGATGAAAAGACTCAAATTTACTCTTTTATTAATTTCCACACGATAATTTATTTTTCGATTAAATTCACTGAATTTGTCAACTCACATTACCAAAACGTATCATTATGTTAGTTTTTAAAAATAAAAAAATAAAATATGTGTTTAAAAAATAAAAAATAAAAAATAATTAAAAGATATTCTAAATTTTAATTTTTTAAAATAAAAAAACATAAAAATAAATATTTTTATTAATAACATATATATAAATATATGAACTAATTTTATAAAATAATTTTAAAAAATAAAAAGATAAAACAATATTTAAACAAGCTCCATGCTTATATATGGTGTTTGAGTCTAACATAACTCAGTCAAGAGTCAAGAAACGATTACTGTACGCGCTCTTCAGAAAAAAATAGAAAAAGAACAAATGAAGCATGCGGCCCTTTATTATTATTATTATTATTTTTACCCATTTTATATTCCTTTTCCTCATGCAAAAACGTTTCACTATTTTTCTCTCCTTTTTTTTTTTTTTTAAACATTTGTTCTTATTAAATATTTGGGACTTGTTCCTCATTTGATTCCCCAGATTTGAGATCTTTACGGGAACTCAAATAGGAGGACATTTTTTTTTAATTCAAATGAGGTTGTGATTTCAAATTCATTTTGAAAAAGGGAACCAGATAATGTCCCATATTTGTTTTTATATATATATATATGTATAAGTGTTTTAAAATTAATATATATTTAAATATCTTTTTTTATTAAATATGATAGTAGGTAATCTACTCTTTATGAAATTTTATCTGTCTTTATCCTGTCTTCTTCTATTACCATCCTTGGACTTGACATGCATTTTTTTAAAATAAATATTTTTTTAATATAAATTAAAAAATAATTTTATTATATTTTAAAATAATAAAAAATCATTTCGCATTTTATTTTTTCTATATAATTTTATTTATGTCCTATTATATAATTTTATACACCAATAATAAAAAAAACTCAAAAATAGGTATAATACTATATATACATATATATATATATGTATATATTTAAGTGTTCAGATTCCTGCCATTACATTTTTTGTCAATACTCTTTCATTACTTTTAGCGGCGATTTTTTACGTTGCTAAATATTATTGCAAAGAAAATTATTGTTGCTATAATTATTCAAACAAAAGTTATAGCAGCAATAATTTTCGTTGCAATAATATTTAAAAAACTTTAGCAACGCAAAAAACCGCTGCTAAGAGTAATGGCAGGCAGTTAAAATAATGGCAGCCGATCCAAAGGCTATATTTAAAGGTATTTAAAAATCTAAAACACAGAAATCAAAATCGTCGTTGTGACAATGATAGAAAGAATAAATTGTTAGGTCACTTGCACTTTCAAAATGATCGTTGTGACAAATGATATAAATCACCATGATAAATATACAAAATATATAGTGACAAAAAAATAAGAGGAAAGCTCTAAAATTCCTATATTTTGCCTCTTTTTTTCTGAGATTTTTTGGGAAAGGTTTCTAATAACAAGTTAAATTAGCAAAGAACCTGTTTAGTAACTAATCAATATTCAGTAATAAATCATTTCTGCAGTATATGAACTAATTAATATTCAAAATAGGGGAGGGGAAAGGGAAAGGTTCTAAATTTAAATAATACAGTACCAAAGTGAGATAAACTGATAACTCCAAACTACAATGGTAAATCGGAATTACGAGTTCTGAAGCCTCCTGTTGCTAAACTCCCTTCACAACTTGACTAACATTAACATATCAGATTCAAGATCATTCACTGCTTCAACTCCTTTTTGTCAATCTTCATTCTTTTACTTTTAGAGACAGGTTTTACAGCTGCACTATCTGCATTTGATTTTTCTTTTCTGCATTCAGTGAACGAAGCACAAGAATGAACTCATTCCAAAGAATGTGTTGCTTATGAATAATTACAGGTTTGACAAGATTAGGCAATAATCTACAATATCATGACCCTTTAGACCAAAATATGCTTACTTGTCTGATGCCTCCTTGCACTCGGAAAGATCAGTTTCTGGTTTCTGCAAGAAGCAAAGTATTGAAATGGATGAGATAAATGTATGATATTCTTTTCTATATAACAACAATAAAATAAGCATCCAAGCTTTTTATATATATACACACTCACTGCATTTGTAGAAACTTCATTCTTCATTAGCTCCCAGCTTTCTGTTTCGAGGTTTAGTACCTCCACATCACCATCATCATACACAATCTATAAAAGAAAACATTAACAAAATATAATAATATAGTTCATGCTTTTTGAATCACCTGTAATTAAGCTTAATTACAGTGCCAAGGAAGAATTCATGAACAAATCCTAGGGCTAAAGATTAATGAGAAGTTATAAACAAATAATAGATACATAAGTTTAAAATGTGTTACTATTTTTTGCCTAACTCCTTCCATTTTAAGGGTTAGTTATGGTCAGCTGAGAGGGCTTTACCCGTTTTGACAACCCTACATATTCATCAAGTGATAGAAATAGATTGCACACTCAAGCAAGTGAAGTACTTACTTCTTGTCCATTGACCACCATACCTTGATTTTGCAAGCAAGTAGCTCCTACAAAGTGGAGACAATATGGTCCCCAAAAGATGGAAGATGTAAGAGTTTGCAAATATATGGTGTGTAGTTTCAGTAGATTTTAGAGAATACTACCAATACCTCACTATTAAAAGGAGCTTGAAGGGCTTGACCTGCGGATTGCTTGACATTTTCAAAATTTTTTGCTTCATTGATCTTGAGCTTAGAAACTAAAGCTTCTAGTTGTTCGATTTTTCTTTCAAGATTAGTCCAAGATTGATTATCTGCATCTTCACTTACATCAAGCTTCTTATCATCTTCTTGAACCTGCAACATTACAAGATAATTATCCTAGCTCTAATCTAGTTCCAATTGTCATTATACAACACAAAAGATTTCAGATAGCATCAAATTAAAGTAACAAATATACGGAGAATCTTTTGCTTGACATTTTTAGAATTTCTTGATTCATTGATCTTGGATTTGGAAACTAAAGCTTCTAGTTGTTCGATTTTTCTTTCACAGTTAGTCTGAGATTGATAATCTACATCTTTACTTACATCAAGCTTCTTATCATCTTCTTGAACCTGCAACAATACAAGATAATTAATCCTAGCTATAATTTAATTCCAATTGTCATTATACAACACACATAATTTTAACTAACAACAAAAGTAACAGAAATATAGAGAAGTCAAAGCAATTTTGTGGAGGAGTAACAAGCACAGTGACTAATTAGTTTAGTGCATAAGCTAAGTATTGTTGCACTACACATGCTATGCATGAGCTTACATGGATAAAACACTTTTATGAGGTACGTTTCAAAAATATCAAGTTTACTCTACATAACCTAGTGTTTCATGGGAGAGCAAAGTGTGCTTAATTAGATTGCCATTTTATTTAGGAGAATATTCTTTTTAATCGCATATGTTAGTATAAGAGAGAAACCAGTAGATTCTGTAAAAAAAAAAAAAGATTTAACAAGGGTTAAGATTGGTTTTATATGTAACAATTAAGGCATAATCAATATATATTCTCCAGTTAGATGTGAAGGGTTAAAAATATAGGTCTTTGAAGTGATTTAGGTTGAACATGTTTTATGCTTCATCATGATATAATTACATATACTGTGCATATATAGATAATATATACACGCGCGCGCGCATAGTGTGACTTAATGATTCTTATCAAATTATTCTCTTTTCACTTTTTCCTTGTTCTCTTCTCTCAACATGAGTTCATTTATAGAAGGTTACTAACTCTATAAATCTAATTTGATATTAAAGGAATATGCAAACACTCTAATGAAACCAAAGTGATGATCAAGGTTTTGGGAATCCAAAAAACATAAGAAAATTTAGCTATACCATTTTATCTGACTCATTTTGGCAAATGGAAGCAACTATTTGAGCATAATCATTGAGAGCTGTGCTTGTGCTTTGCACAGCTTGCATGAGATAGGGCTTAAGTTGAACCGCACAGTTAGTGATGACTTTCTCCTCTAAGGTCCAAGAATGAGGTGAAATAGTCTACAAAAATGAATAAACCAAGTTGGTAAACATAAATAAAAGAGGGAACAAAATTGATAGAGTGCAAGGCATATTACCTTATTTTTCTTTCTTGTACTCTCTAATAGAGGTTTAATAAGATCCAATGAAATTTCTTTGAAAGCTTCTGTCATTATTGCCTCCATGGCTTTTACCACTTCATGAGAATGATTTGGGCTTTAAATTTGGCATGCAAAACCATCAATCATTTGAAGTACAATAAAAAACAATATCCCTAAACTTCAATCGTTATTCATTTGCAAAAGGAAAATGCACAAACATATCAATTTCATTGGTAGCACTCTTCATTAGTGATGCTTAACACACAAGAACTAAAAAAAAAGTGATTAACAATATCTTAGCGTAACATGATTTTGTATTGGAGCTTAGTTCACAAGTTATAAGCAAAGTTATTAAATCTTAATATTTCTAGTATTGATATATCTTATACTAACTTGTTAGACAAAGCCAAAAACAATATACTTATATAAGTGTGAAAAATGAAAAAAACAAAAAGGATATCTTGATATAGCTCTAACCTTATAATTCTTAAGAAATGATTAAACATTTTGGTAACCAACTCATCACATTGTAGATCGAGCATGACAAAGACTATTTTGTACTTCGCAAAAATTTTCAATATTGAGATTGCCTTTTCATCATTGTGGCCAGAACCCATGAGAGCCAACTTCTCCAACGCTGTAACCATCGCTTCAAATATATCCTGTCCACCACGAAAAGAAATGTATCTATGTATAATTCTACCAAGATAATTGATCCAAGCAAACGATTTTCTTGATAGAAACATATAATTGACTTAAAATAAAATGAGTACCTTTAGTTGTTCATCATTGTAAGGAGGATCAGGTGCTGATATTCTTAAAATCTCAATGATGCAAGATATGGTAGCAATCTTAACATTTTCATCTATGTGCCTATAAAATTTTGTTGAAATCAATGCATCCTGTAAGGGTGTAATGGCTTCAAGAATATGCTGTGGAGCTGCTTGATTTACTCTTGACAATATCCACTGAATTTTCTAAAGGCCAAGAAAACAACAAGAGAATGAATTCATATATGCATTTTACGTGATGTGAAATCTCAAATCTTACATGATTTTGGAGTTATTTTGACAAAAAAATTCTGAACACATCGTATGTATACATATACATAGGAAATGCAAGAGTGGCATAAGTTAGAAGATGAAGAATCAATCAAAATGTTTGAATCGAAGAAATTATTAACAACTTATATTCGGAGGAACTAATTATGAATTGAACAAAGCAATGAAATTGAATAAAAAATATCCAAGAGTTGAGAGGTGATTACATGTATAGAATAAATAGAAGCTTAGGAAATGAGAAATATGGGCATAGAACGAGGAAATTCCAAGCATCCTTCAGCCTCTGCTCTGTCGAAGGACAATTTTAGAGTTACTCAGTAGAATCTCAAAATCACAGTATGAGGAGGAGAGACACTGAAACAGAAACTGTAGTTAATGGCTTAAGAGAAAGGATTTTGGACCCTTTGCTGTAAGTTTTTTATTTGGCTTTTGCTTGGCATTTTTAGTGGTTGTTTTATCTGTTATTAAAGTATGTTTTAATATTATTACAATAAATATTATTGCTGCTATAACTTTTGTTTAAATAATTAATTTTAAAAAGTTATAGTGGCAATAATATTTGTTGCAAGAAACTTTAGCAACGGAAAAAACCGCCGCTAAAGCGCCAACCAGAAGCCAAGCAAAAAACTCAAATCCGGACGCAAGAGAAAGCAAGCTACTCTACAGTTTCAACGCTGAATTTGAGGGTTTGACATAATGTGGAACATGCAACCACAAAATTCCAAAGTCTCATTGGTGCTTTAACGCGCATCCAAATGCATTAATTACTATTTCACCTTCGTAAATTTGAATTATTGTTTTGTCACTTGGCGTCTCAAATAATCACTTTCTCTATATATGGCATATAGTTAGGCTTTCAATATGCAAGAAGATCAATATGCATAAACACAAATAAAAGGAAAATCATTATATCAAATTTGAATTTAGAGTTTTGGACAAAATACTACACTGCATCAAGGGTTGGACATTGTATTAAACGTGTAGCGACACTTCCAAAATTACTAACAATTTTGAATTTCAACTTACACACAACCTTTCTCCCATTTCTCAACTTTCATTAGCATTTTAATGCTTCCCCACCCAATAATATACTATTTCACCCCTGTGCATTTGAATTATTGTTTTGCCACTAGTATCACAATTAATCACTTGCTTCATAGGTGGTATGCAATTAGCTAGGTTCTTAGTATGCAAGAGAGCCAATAACTATGTACACAAATAAAAGAAAAATCATCATATCAAATTTGAATTTAAAGTTTTGGGTAAAATATTACACTGCATTAAGGGTTTTTGCAGTGTTAGATGTGCAACCACACACTTCTAAAATTATTATATGTTTTGAATTTCTAACTTATACACAATCCTTTCTCCAGTTTCCCAATTCTCATCGGCGCCTTAATGCATCCCACCTGGTAATTACTATTTCACCCTTTTACATTTGAATTTTTACTTTACCACTTCTTATCTCATTTGTTCCTCTCTTCCATCTCTCAAGGTGAGTTCATTTACACAAGAATAATGACCTACATATAAATCTAATTTGATATTAGAGGGATATACAAACTCTGATGAAATTAAATTGATGGTCAAGGTTATAGGGAATCCCTTTTCAAAGTTAAATTGTTGCATATTTTCAAATATGCAAAAATAGTAGGATTGAGGAAGAACATCATAGAGTTTAGTTATACCTCTTTGTTTGATTCATATTTTGGCAAATAGTATTAACTATTTGAAATTAATCATTGAGCTAGGTCTCTGCCTATGCATTGCACAAATTTTGATGAGATAAGACTTAATTTATCGATAGTGACTTTCTCCACCAAAGTCCAAGAATGAGATGAAATAGTCTGCAAAAATAAATAAACTAGTTTGGAAAACATAAACATAAGGAAATGGATCAAAATTGACTAAGTTCTTGGCATGACACCTCATTTCCCTTTCTCACTATTGGCCAAATAAATGGCCAATAAGAAGGATTGAATTGAGTATTTTCTTTTTGAGCAATTTTATTTGTATTTTGAAAAACCTTATCTTAGGTGTATGCTATAGGTTCTTATTAATATTTCAAAATAGAGTTTTTCACCAATGAACTAAGTTGAAAAATTTTTATTAAAGAATTGTTAACTTAGCAGTTGTAGGTTAGAGTATAAGAGATATGAAGAAATTTTTACATGGGTATGAGTGAAAAATGAAGAAACAAATAAAAGATATCATGAATTAAACATTTCAATAATCAAGTCATATAATCCAGTTCAAGCATATTTTGAACTTCGCAACAACTTGCAATATTGAAACTATTTTTTATTGTGGCCATACCCCCACGAAAGCCCATTTCAAAAGCTACCATTATTAGCTAAAAATTATCCTGCCCATCATAAAAGAAATGTTATCTATGTATAATTCCAACAAGATAACTTATTCACGCAAAACAATTTTTTAATAGAAAAACATGTAATTGATTTAAACTAAAATAAATACCTTAGACCGGGCTCTATTGTTCTTGTAAACTCAATGATGCAACATATACATGGAATAATCTTAACATTTTCATCTATGTGCCTATGAAGTTTTTTGTGAAATTAATGCATCCCGTGAGGGTGCAAGTGCTTCATGAATATGTTCTAATGGTTCTTATTCTATCCTCGAGAATATTTGGTCAAGTTTCTAAAAGCCACAAGTTGAAACTTATATTTTAGTGCAAACTTGGCAAGTGGCTTTTTGAATTGACAAACATATATTATATGGTATAAAGATTGTGAAATATAGAGCACAAAACTATGCAAGAAAACATAAACCCAAGGCTATACATCACACTAATTTTGAAATCTCAAATCTTATATAGATTTTAAATTCTTTTGACCAAAAATCCCAAGACACAAGGTTTGTTTAGATATACACAAGAAATGCAAGAAGGGCATAAGTTACAAAATATTGATGAATGAATTGATATGTTCGTATGTTAAATTGAAGAAATGATTATCAACTCAAACTCATAGGAATTGATGATGATTTGGAAAAAGAAATGATATTAAATATCAAAAGAAATCCAAGAGTTGAGGCCTCTCCTTTAAGGGTTTGGATCTTCTAAAATTGAGAAACGATAAATTATTATAAAATTAGTGAAAAATAAAAAAAATATTTAACCTTTAATCTATTCAAAGTAAGTTTTTTATTTTTTATTTTTATCTCTTTTTAACTTTAAAAAAATTTATCATTTCTCAAATCTGAAATTTTTCTTTAAAAATGGTAATTTTCGTTATTTGTGAGGAAGCAAGGATTACCTTAAATGGCAGAAGTAGTAAGGAAAATTTCTGCCCTATAAGAATGAGTGTGAGAATAGAATTTTCCTAGTCAATTATAGCTTTTTAGACCAAAATATGCATACATATATGTTGCTTCCTTGCACTTTTAGAAATCAATTCCTAGTTCGTGGTAGAAGAGTTAAGTCTACAATATGTTTTTGTATACAACATCAATAAAAGAAGCAAATAATCAAGCTTCATACAAATTGCATCTGTGTGTATGTGTGAGTGTGTTAGGATTCAAGAACCTCAGGCAAAGAAGATAGACATTGTAGAGCAGAAAAAGAAAGTCCAATTATGTTATATCTAAATTAATATTAGTATTATTAATTTGATGAGGATCTTCCAAAGTAAACGTGAAAAGGATACAAGTGTTGCATCAATATTATTAATAATATCCGTGAAAAGAATAACAAACCGCTTGACATATTACTATTTTTTAGCTTTAGTGTCATATGTGCCTTGTGAATTGTGATTCTTTATAGGTTCACAAGCAAACGTAGATCCCTCTCACCGACAATAGATTTAAGAGCTGTAGCTAATTTCTCATCTGTCTTTCACTTCTGTATATTTAGCTACATCAAAATCCCTTTCCAATCTAGCACCAGGATGTTTCGAAGAAGTTTCTTCAAGGGCTTTGAATCCAACTTCTTAATTACCTTATATACCTAATCTGAAATTTGGAATTAAATTGTTGTAAATAAAAAAAATGTCGATAGGAATAGGATAATGGAATCAGATATTCCTTTTCATAAAACCAAACAAGGAACCAGATATTCCCTTTCATAAAACCAAATAATGACTTTTGAGACGGATGCTATTCAAATTGAGCTTGAGACTCACTCACTTGGAGCTCTCAATTTAATCACTCAAGCTAACTAACACTAATTGTGACCATGTGGGTTTTATTATTCAAGACATCAGGGAGATTTTAGATTGGTTCCCAGCTCCTCTCGTATCTCCATTTGGGAGGATCCTCCTCTAAAAATTACTTTTGCTTTACTCATTGATACTATTTCTGATATTTTTTCTAGAGCCTAGTTTTGTTTGTTGATTTCTTTCAGTCACCAAAACCCAAAATATAAAAATTTAAATTTACTCCATACAATTTAACTCAAAATCAATTTACCTATTGTTATGTTATTCTTTATATTTAAATAATTAATAATAATAGTTTAATAAAAATTAATTAAAAATAGATATTTATAACTATTTACTAAAATAACATTAATAATAAAACAAAACTACACATACCCATTTTATTAATTTGACAGTAAAAAAAAAAAAAAATTCTACAAATTAATTAAACACAAATTGCTTCTTAAATACTTGTACGTGATAATATTTTTTTAAAAAACTCTTTTAGAAGAAATCAATATAAAATAAACAGATTTAAAAAGTTTACCCAAATTCAAACCCCGCAAAAAGAAATCTTCCTCAACGTTAAGAAGCAGGGGCATAACGTTCTTCACTTGATTTAAGAGACATTAGAGTGAAAAAAAAAAAAGAGAAGACTATTTATGTCTTTAAATTAGGGTAACAGCAATAATGGGAAATAAGCTAAGTTGTAATAAACAATCAAAATCCCTATGCAGATACTTGAGGTAAGGGGCAAAAATGACTCGTACAAAACTCCAAACTGAAAGCCAAAGTGGTGTCGAGCAACTTAGTGAGATTTCACATGCTGCAAAACTACGTTGTAGGCTTCGTGCTCCTCCCCGAAATCCTGCAATCATCCAGTAGTTAAACAGGAGTATATAGCAAGACAAAATGCTACCATATGTTTCCATGCCTAGTATAGTTCATACCTTTACAACCACACAGGAGCAACCAACTACCTTCCTGGCCTTTCCTTCTGAGTCGATCTTACACAACTGAAAATAAAAGGACTTATATAAGAAGAGGATATAATCGTAGTTGCATTTTGTAGGAGTATGATAAAATTGATAATAACTTATATTCACTACCTCAATTTGGGAGTAAATGATATTCCCAAGGGAATTCAAGTTAAATATGGTTAAATATCAATGTTACTTACACCAGCCCACTCTCCAAGGGTCTTTGCACTAGGAATTGTCAACAGGCTAACATTGTGCTCAGCACAAAGGCCTTTGACAAGCTTTGCGTAGTCAGGTTGGTCACAGTCTTCTGCTAGAACACAAAGCTGTGCAGTATGTTTTTCAATCACCTTTGCACCTTCGTGAAGGCCTCGAGCAAGACCACCATAAGCCAGTGATTTTCTCAAAACAAGCTGCAAGGCAGTCATGATGTCCATTGGCTCACCTGGAATTGGAGCAGCTGTCTCAGCTGCAACAACAGCTTCTTCTCTGCAAAGGATAGAGTTTCTAGACAGTAAGGAAGACGTAGAGGAATCCCTTCTTTGTCAAGTATAAGCTTGTCAAAAGGAAAGGCAGAATGCTGACAAATGACAACTGCCAAAAGTCTATTCAAGAATTGATTTTAATGCTAATAAATATGTAATACACGAAATTCTTTATCCTTATTTTTCCCCCTTGTTAAAAAGAAGGTTCATGGCTGTTAAATCCACTTATCAGATAGATCAAGTAATTCTGAAGGGTGTAAATTACCATTGACTTCATCACCATTATAAGCTTCTGATGAGTTCAAATCTAAACATGACCCCACCAGTATCAACCATAAAGACAGCGAATAACAGAATAGGATAAAACTACAAATATGTCCTCTCTACCACAGCCCTAATAGCAACTGAAATGTCATCAGGAAACTATGATGGGATTTTATTAGCAAGGTGATATACTTGATGTCAATTCAAAAATAATAACAATAACAAGATCTCCTTTAAATATTTGCAATTCTTCCTATGAAAACTATCTTTAAATAACAGCATAACAATTATCTTATAATGCATACCCAACACAAGAAATAAAAGACATAATGATCACTCATGAAACCAAAAGGTTCATACCCTGACATTTCCTTATTCAGAAATACGCTCTACTTCCTGCACAAGCAAAAACAAACTCAACGTATTAAATCATGGTTAACAGTGTTAGTAAATATGTAGCAGAATGTGCATTTTCAAGATTAAGCTTCATACTTCTTTCACTATAACTACAAGGACAAGGGCAATAATAGGATCAACCACAGCCCAATGTAAGAACTGTTGGTTAAAAGATGAGTATCAAAAAAGCATCCATTGGCATATGTTCAAATCAAATTGCAGTGCCACCAAGTCTCAAAAATTGACACCCAACAGGATGCAACAAATACCTTTATAAACAGTAAATAAGATACCTTTTAGCAGTATTAAAATTATAGTAAATTATAAATCCAACAATATTCAAGTGTTTCAGCAAATCAATGTCTACAAAAATTTAAAAACGATCACACTCATTCCATCGAAACTGAAACAGTTTAAGATAACGCCAAATTGAAGGCCTGAGCATATAGATTAGCATGTAAAACCATGACACAAAGAGAATAGAAGAAGTTCACCTCGAATATAAATCGGCCGAAATCCTCTGGTCAGTGCTCGCAAGGCAGAATACCGCGCGAATCAAGTTAGGGATTTATATGAGATACCATAAACCCTAGATTTCAGCCTAATTTACCGAAATATCCCTCTTCGTGACGCCTTATAGGGCAAGGCCCGGTTGTTTGCTATCGGGCCAATAATGGGCTTTCATTTGATATGTTATAATAGGTGAGTCTTCTCATTGTTCATTTTATAAATTATAAATTATATAATATAAAATAAAATATATGATGAAAGAATATGAAAGAGAAAAATAAAAATAATAAAAATTTATAACAAAATATTAAGATAAATTTTTATTATTTAATTTAAGAAAAAATTTAAGTATAATTTTATATCTTTATTATAAAATTCTCTAATAAAATATTAATAAGCATATGGTTTATATAATTTATTTTTTTTATGATTAGTTTTTTTAAAAATAAATTTAAATATTTTATTTTGATTAGAGAATCTCATAGCAAAGATATAAACAAATATATGTAAGTCTAATCCTTTAATTTATTATTTTAAAATATAATAATTATTTTTTACATTATATTTCAAAAATTAAATAAAAATTGACATGCACTAGTTTTTTATATATGTGAAACCTCTAGTCTATACTCTATATTAATTAATACATGTTTCCAAAATTTTATAATTTTTTAATTCAAAATAGTGACTTAATTAACTAGTAACAAAGATAGATTATAGAAGAGGTGGGAGTTGGACACCAATAATTTTCTATCCCACTTATTTATACTTTTAGATATAAATATGTGTCGGTCAAAGTGTGATACTAAATTGTCTTAGGCTTAGGTAATAGTTAAGTCATAGGTAAATTGTAGTGTTTAAACTAAGTATAAAGAGTTGCTTCTTGATTCCTAACTAATAATTAATTAATAACTATAACTTTTAATTTAGTGATAAGTGTACACTTGGTCCAACAATTAATATTCAAACCAATGCTATGAGTTTGATTTTTAACAAAACAATTATTAAAAGAAAGATTGTTAACTAAGTTATGACAGTAATTATCTTATAATAAAAATTTAAATTGGAGGTCAAATTATAGTTGAATAGTAATATTTAACTTAAATACAGTTAAATAAAAAAAATTATGCCTTTATTAACAATTATAAATTTTGTCTTAATAGTAAATACTCCATCTAATAATATAATATATAAATGGTTAAGTCTATATAATCGTATGTTGTGTTGTAGAATAAGATATTGAGTTGTAAGTGGGAACAAATACTTGATGGGAAAGAAATAAAAGTAGAAAATTTGAAAATAATAATATTAAAAGCAAAATAATAATACATAATAATATTTCTTTATTTTTCATTCAATTAATGAGATGATAAATGTCTTGTTGTATGTAAAATAAATGTCTGTCGTAATATAATTAACTATTTTGTAGCGACATGATAATATAATTAACTGTTTTGTCCACACATTCATTGAATATGATTTTTATATTTTATTTTTATTTAATCATATGTTAAATATCTTACTTTTAAGGCACACACTAATTGATACTATCATCTAAGTCGATCTAAAACATTAATTGAAGCTTTTAACACACCTTTCATAGAAACGGCTCCTTCCTTTTTCATATTTGTTTCTCCCTCTAGCCTCTACCCTATATATAATTAACATAATATAACATTTACATATATACCTTCACCTCATACAGAAACAACAGATCAAAACAATGTATCATCATCTTCTCAAAATCATGCTGTTAATCCTATGGGTGCTTGTCTTGGCATTGTCAAGCTCCAATACTAATGTGGTTCATGGGCTTGGACGCAAAACGCATGTGAAAGTGAATAACTTTTTAGATAACAATCTGGATTTGACCCTTCATTGCAAATCAGCAGATGATGATCTTGGAGTGCATGCTCTTCATCATTGTGAATACTTTGAATTCAGTTTCGTTGTGAATTTCTTCGGGACAACACAATTCTATTGTTTTTTTCAGTGGCAAGGTGCGTCGCACTGGTTTGACATATTCAAAGCAGAAAGGGACGACCCCATATGTGAGGACTGCACTTGGAGTATTAAGCAAGATCGGCCATGTATGCTTGATTCAACTGGGAACTATAGCATCTGCTATCCCTGGAATAAATAATATATGTTTATAAATCATAATCATTACTGTTGAATAACTATATATTAGGATGTGATTATCACATTATAATCATTGATGTTTTAATTTCCTTTTGTTTTTCACTTTTTTCTAAATCCTTCCGCCATGAAGATCGGTAATAATTATGAATAGGGGATATATTAAGCATGTGATAATTAATATTTTTGAAGAACTAAACTTTAAGAGTTAATTATTTTTTATGATTAATTCTTACACTTATTAAGTAAGTATAATTTTTTAAATTAAATGAGTAGCAAATTAAAGATAATTTAAGTCTAATATTTTTGAAACAAAGAATGAGAGCTTCGCAATAAATGCAAACGAAACATCTTTAAATGAATAAATTTGCATGATTTAGGGTTTGACTAAAGAAAATGGCATGGAATGATAATTAATGGAGTGCCGCTAACGCTCAGGTTTCTCACAAATCAAGAGAAGTCATGTTCTTCCATGTGAAGGACATTAACACTATTAGTTAGTTATTTAGAACTGCGACATATAAAAATTTAATATTTTTGTATGGTTTTGCTTCTTAATTAAGTGACTAAATTTTTTTTTCAAACAGATTAAACTTAAAGTAAAATTACATTTTTAATATATAAAAATTAAATTTTATTTTATATATTTGTCTGGAATAAGATTATTTCTAATGATACTAATAAGAAACTAAAAAATAAATTTAAAAATTAGAGTATGTTATTTTTAAAAATAATAATAATTTATTTACTTTTTATTCATTTTCATTGAAGCTTTTACACCTTTCATAATTAAAACGCCTCCTTTTCCATATTTGTTTCTCTGTCTACCCTAAATATAATTAACAAAATATAACACATACATCACTTGAAACAGAAACAGCAAATAAAAAAGGAATTAGCTTCAATTCAAAACAAAGTATCATCTACTTCTCAAAATCATGCTCTTAATGCTATGGATGCTTCTCTTGGCATCATCAAACTCCAATTCGTTCATGGACTTGGACGCAAAACGCAAGTGAGAGTGAACAACTTTTTAGAAACAATCAGGATTTGATCCTTCATTGCAAATCAGCACATGATGATCTTGGAATGCATGTTCTTCATCCTGGTAATTACTTTGAATGATACATTTTTTTATATTTAGAGAAAAATAAGAAAAAAAAATATTTGATTCACATTCTATATTTACAGTGATTCTCCATTAATGTGGATCTTTAATTTTTTTTATATCTTTTTTTAAATACAAAAATATATATTATTTCTCAGAGGAATCCCGACCAAAAATGCTTGATTCAAAAGCTGGGCAATATAGCATATGCTATAATCGGAATAATTAATTAATATATATTTATAAATCATAATGATTCATGAATGTTAGTGTTGTTTCTTACATTTTTTTCCTTTGCCAATATTATTATTTCAGAAATATATTAATTTGTGGCATTTTTGTTTTTCACTTTTTTAGTCATGGAGATCGCTAATTATATTTGTTTGATGAAACTATTTTGAAAAGTTATTCTTGTTACACTAGGAACATCAAAATGTTCAAGAACATGAACCCAAGTTTTGAGGTCAAACCCATCCCTCACCCTTTGTACATAAGTAATTTTAAAAATAATGAATTAAAATAAAATACCATAAAAAATTATTATTAAATGCCTTTGGTACACAAATGTAGCAGAAAAATTTATTAAAAAGTTTATTATTATTTAATGCATTTATCATTATTATTATTATTATTATTATTAAGTTTATTATTATTAAAATTAAATACATTTATTGTTAAGTTGATTGTACACATATAAATTTATATATTACAAACTTTATATTATACTATAAAAATATTTGTTCAAGTTTTACAAATATAATTTAACAATTTTATTATTTTAAAAATATTTTCATATTATGAAAGTACAATATTTTCATCCAGAATGAAAATATACAAAAATATAAAAATATTTTTTTATTTCATATACTAAACGCGGGAATATAACATTCTGAATCTCTTATTTCTAATAATTTTTTTAAAATCATGTACCAAATGTCCTTATAGAGTGTGTTTGGGAATGAAGAAGAGAAGAAAAGAAAAGAAATTGAAGGGAAAGGAGAGGAGAAAAAAAAAGGTTAAATAATAATTTTTTTTTTTTATTTAAATCTTTTAAATTAGATTAATTAAAATAGATTAGACTTATGTGTGATTACTTATATTTTTATTATCAAATTTTTTTAATTAAAACAAAATATGCATAAATTTTTTTAAAAGAATCAATCATAAAAAAAATAAGTTGAATAAATTATATAATATTAATTTTTGATTAGAGAATTTAATGATAAAAATATAAAAATTATACTTAAATATTTGTTAATTAAAATTAATAAATTAAAAAATTAAAAAGAGTTGACATAAATTTTTTTAATTTTTTTATTAAAATTTTAAAAAAATTAAATAACCCTCCCAAATGATAAAAAAAATTAAATAACCCTCCCAAAGAGTCCCTTGCTAACTAACGTAAGTATTTAAGATAGCACATGTTAAAGGTTCATGGTTTATGGAATATGGCACAACTCATCAAATATAAAGCAAAATGGGATTGTGGTTGTCGAGTGAAATTGGGGTATGAACAGTGGTATGTCCTTGTCATCATACTCCTAAAAGCTTCAGCACTAGTCTAGACCGCACCATCAATTGTGGTTGCCAACTAGACTGGTCCCACGTTTAGTTATTTCAATTTTAATAAGTTTTTTGTATTTGGTGTTTTAATCCCACAGACTTACAAACTTAACTACAAAAGATTTGCACGATCTTTATCTAAAACAAAATTAATTGTTAATTATTTAAAAAATAAATTGTTAAAAATAAACTAATCCAACCAGTATGGCTATTTATTAATTTTTAATTACCCGCTCACATTTCCGTATTGGGCGTTAAGTGTAAATTCAAAAAGCCAAATTATGCATCTGCACTCTTCACAGCCCTTTCTGTCGCTAATAAAAAACCTCGAAAAAATAATGTGAGCGAAAGGTAACGCGTAGCAAAAACAAATCCACCAATTTTGATCTAAATATCTCGCTCTGTTTCGCTCACCTCGTCGTCGCCCATCATATATTCAAAACCCTAGAAACGGGAGAGATACGCAACCAATCTCTTCCGTCTCTTCCTCCCATTTCCGTTTCTCGTTACCTGGTCCTTTTCTCGCATATTAGGTTTGATTTGGTTTTATTTTTCGGATTTTTGTTTGATTTTTACCGCTCATTTCTTCTCAATTCCAGGCCTTTGTTAGGTTTTGTGTTGTAATCGGCTTAATCTTCTTGCGATTTCGACAGATCTGCTGATTTGCTTTGGACCGCCAAGGATCCCGACTTTTTCTTATCCTGCATGGTTTGTTTGGTAACCTGGTAGGAAAAATTTGGCAGTTTTTTGGGTTTTATTTTGTTGTCAAGGAATGCCGCTTTTGCCAAAAAGTGATTCCATCCATATTCGCGAGGTTTGGAATGATAATCTGGAAGAGGAGTTTGCTTTGATTCGGGAAATTGTTGATGATTATCCTTATGTTGCCATGGATACAGAGTTTCCTGGAATTGTTCTTCGTCCCGTCGGCAATTTTAAGAATAGCTATGATTACCATTACCAGACTTTGAAGGATAACGTTGATATGCTGAAGTTGATTCAATTGGGTCTCACGTTTTCGGATGAACAGGGAAATTTACCTGCATGTGGGACTGACAGGTATTGCATCTGGCAATTCAATTTCCGCGAATTTGATGTGAATGAGGACGTTTTTGCTAATGATTCAATTGAGCTTTTGCGCCAGAGTGGTATCGATTTTAAGAAGAACAATGAAAATGGTATTGATGCCCAACGTTTCGGTGAGCTCTTGATGTCGTCTGGAATTGTGTTGAATGATAGTGTTCACTGGGTCACTTTCCATAGTGGTTATGATTTTGGGTACTTGCTTAAGCTCTTAACCTGCCAAAATTTGCCGGATACTCAAGTGGGTTTCTTTAGCCTGATTAACATGTACTTCCCAACTATATATGATATCAAGCATTTGATGAAATTTTGCAATAGCCTTCATGGAGGATTGAATAAGCTTGCCGAGTTATTGGAGGTGGAGAGGGTTGGGATTTGCCATCAGGCTGGATCGGATAGTTTGCTCACATCTTGTACATTCAGGAAATTGAAAGAAAATTTCTTTAGTGGATCTTTGGAGAAATATGCTGGTGTTTTGTACGGCTTAGGTGTTGAGAATGGACAGAATACTCATTGAAAAATGAAAAATAGTAAGAACAGAAAAGTTGTTAAAAAGTTGTTAGAACCCAATTGGTGATTACTAGCATCCTTTGTGTAAACCTATGGCATTAAGTGTCTAAAATTATGAATACTTTTTATTATTACGTCTCCTGAGTGCTATTATAGCTTTTATCTGGAGTTTATTCGGCTAATGCATTTGGTTTCAACTTGACACAACACATGTTGGCAATCTTACACGATTTCTTCAATCATTCTAATTTCTAAGCAGTGGCTTATATCAGGCCGCACAAATTACTGGTTGTCATTGAACCTTCACATTTATACATCTCCTAGACCATAGGTAGGGAATCTATGTGAGAATGAAGGTAGCAATAGTTGCTGATGGGTTTTTAATTGGGTATTAAGAACTGCTAAGTGCAAACTAGTCTGCATAATGAAAAATTTAAGCTGTTTATCCGGAAGGAAAAAAGAATAAAGAACTGTATAAGCACAACCCATTAAACCTTATCTTAAATGGTCACTTAACAGTTAACATTTAGTTTTTGAGGAGGTATGAGCTACCTCAGGTGCCCCTTTTACTGTGATATTGAATTTATTTGAACCTATGGTCATGGCTCCTTGTTTTTCCTACTATTAATCTTGATGTTTCTTTCATCCATGTGGGTTGCCTTAGTCATGACTCTTCTGCAGCTTGGTAGGTCCAAAAAATTGAACAAGCAACTTGGTACTATGAATGGATTACATTCTCAGTACTTTCATCTGCGTTTGTGATACCTATGCATTTAATTTTCTTATGAGCAAGGTGATAAACTCTTTGATTTTTTAATTTTCTGAATTGTTTTTTATTGACCTATTTGCATAGCCTTATAAAGAACAAATCATAAATGAAGGGCAATTTACAGTAGAGTGTTCATTGATTTGCTTCTGATGTATTGATCTTCTGTGGGATATGATATCCAGTTTGATGTTGGAGTCCTATTTTTCCTTTGTCAACACTGGCTTGTGTCTTTTTCCATTTTTTAAATGAACGCAAGTATTGGTGTTAATTCTTATTGATCTTGTGCTTTTGTTATAGCTGTTTCTGTTTTACCAGGGCAGGGAGTTAGTTTATCGTCCCTGCTGCTGATGTTCATCTACTAGTTATGATTTTGCATGCCATTAGTCCAAAAAATTTAACAAGCAACTTGGTACTATGAATGGATTACATTCTCAGTACTTTCATCTGCTTTTGTGATACCTATGCATTTAATTTTCTTATGAGTAAGGTGATAAACTCTTTGATTTTTTAATTTTCTGAACTTGTTTTTTATTGACCTTTTTGCATAGCCATAGAAAGAACACATCATAAATGAAGGGCAATTTACAGTTGAGTGTTCATTGATTTGCTTCTGATGTATTGATCTTCTGTGGGATATGATAACCAGTTTGATGTTGGTATTTTTCCTTTGTCAACAATGGCTTGTGTCTTATTCCTTTTTTTAAATGAGCGCAAGTATTGGTATTAATTCTTATTGATCTTGTGCTTTTGTTATAGCTGTTTCTGTTTTACCAGGGCAGGGAGTTAGTTTATCGTCCCTGCTGCTGATTTTCATCTACTATTTATGATTTTGCATGCCATAAAGCTTCAGCTACTGGTCTTGAGTACAAATAAAATATTATATATTGGTCTATCATTTCAGGATGAGGTTTCTTTTCCCACTGTGTTATAACATTTGTATACAACTGCAACACGGCCACATGTAAATTCTGCTTGTAGCATTCTAATTGGCAGCACATGTAACAAGTAACGTGATTGGGGACTTTTTTTTTAAAAGAATTTTATATAGATATATATATGTATTGGTGAATATGACTGGGACCTTTGTACCTTCTGAGTAACAAACGAAGTTGTTGGTGCCTTGCATGCGTGTCAAGCATTTATATCTTATCTGATTTTTTGTACCAGTGAAAAGGGCAAATATAAGTGAAACACATGTATACGGCTTATTTGTAATACTAGACATTGTTCATGAAGGATTTTGACAGAACAAAATTCTGCACCTGCCATGTTGCTTCAAGTTTTAATAACTCTTGGGAGGCAGTTTCTAGATTTGTATCTTAGATTTGGATGGTTTGTCTGTATAAATCAATGTATATTGGGGAAACAGAATAGTGGAAAACTTGATCAGCTTCTCAAAATAACCAATACCCTCAGCTTTGGACAAGTTGATTTCGTAGGGTTTTTTATTTTATTTTTTGAAGTATTATCTTTCCTTTTTTTCTTTTTTGTTCGTTCTGAGACCATATCCAAGAATAATTGGTATTACTATATCTCTTCTATACAGAAACGTTAGTTGAAGCACTTGCTTTTATATATTCGCTTCTTGTTTCCGGTAGCGTGTTTTTCATTGCTCATGCAAGCACATGAGAAAGGTCCTACTTGATTCCTTCTTTCTTTGGACTTACCAATTATTTTATTTTTATTGTGATTGGGCTAGCAACTGGCCTCTCTTGTCGACGTACATGACTTAGTTGTTGTTTTTTTTTTCTATTTTCAACCACAAGATAATATTGAAAGCAGCTTTGGCATTTTATTAAAATTTAAAATTAAGAGCACGACGTAATTCACTGGCAAGTGGATCATAAAAACATTGAAATACATCAATGATCTATTTAATTCACATGAGCTGATCAAATTATTTATGCATGCAGCACTGCATTAGAGTTTATATTGATCACAAATAAATGAGGTGTGAATTATTTGATAACTTCTTATTTTCTGCAAGAGTAATCTTTAAAAATTAAAATAGATCATCACCAAAGGCTTTACTACTTTAATACCAAACAAAAACAATAGGACACTATCAGCAGAATCTTTGTTCAAATCAAATTTCCAAGACATAAATTAGTGGAGATACTTTAGAAGACATAAAGAAAACTCTAACCATATAGATAACAAAAATGACATTGTTTTAGAGGGTATTTTATTTTGAGAGAGAAAGCACAGAAACTTGTATGATTGTTTTGTTGTAATCGCAATCTGATCATTCTGAATCAACCCTCCTTCACATAATAGTGGGTTTGGGTAGAAAAATACTCACAAGCACCCAACCTAAGCCCTACTCTCAACATACCGACATGAGTCAACCCTTCTCGTGTTGTGCCTACAGACAAAAGCAATGTGAACTGCGCTTGATCATGCATGCTGTCCATTACTAAAAGCTATGCTATCGACATGAGTCGTCCTTTGCTTTATATTGGAATCTTCTATTTTTAAATTACGAAAAGGAAGCAAAAGCAGATCAAAAGCTTCAATTCCTTTGAATTTAATGACAACTAAATATCATTTCCAGATAAGACATTTGTACCAAATCATCTTTCATAATCAATCTTCACATTAAACCAACGTTGTCAATGATCTACATAATTCACTAGTCTCAATTTTTAATTTGTAAAAAATCAAAATCATTAATTTCACCCTTTAAATAATATTTCTCAAATAATTTAATCATATGTTAGTTATATAGATGTCCTATTCATGAAAATTTTAAATTGGTACTAACAGTTAATGATGTGATAGTTAAATATCAAATATAATGTCTAATTAGCTTCAAAAAAACAATTTAAGTAGCTTTAATAAAACGCAATTCTTTCCCTTATGACAAATTAAACACCACATTTTGCCTCCGCATGCGACTACCCTCTCATGAATCATCTCATTCTTGAGTTTTGAGGTGGTAGCAAAGTTGTTAAGACAATTGAAAGAGTTTGTGTCATTTAACGACCAACTTAGACATGGTTAATGCTATGTAAACAATTCTGTTAACATCACATTGTTAATACTAACATAGGAATTAAATTGATGGTGCTACTTGAAAGACTAAATTGATTATTTTCATTTTTAAGAACTAATTAAATTGATAGAAGATGCATCTTTTTGGAATAAAAACACTAATTTACTCTTGAAAAGATAAAGTCTCTTGAATCTCAAGCAACAAGCCCTAAAGAAAAGCTTTTGTAAATTGAGTCTACACAAACACAATAATGCATTGCACAATATTTCCAAGTGTTGAATAATTAATACTCATACCTATGCACACGGGAATAGTTCTCTCAAAACCAACATCACCAATTTTGAAAAAGTTATTGTTATAGAAATTAAACTTCTTATTAAGAGGTTGAGTTCTTTTATTATTAGATCTTCTTAAGATTTATGTAAAGTAATTTTTTATTATCATATAGAAAAATTTGAAGATAATTCAATAATGGAGAATTTGACTTTCAAAGATGGAGTTCTCTATTGGAAAGAGTTGTTAGGTGGTGTGAGCAGCTTTCTTTTATGGCCATTCCTAAACATGATTATATTGCACAAAATAACATAGTGTTTCACGCACTGACTTGAACCACAGCCTTATATATTGCTAATGCTCATGACTTTTGAATCTTATTAGCTCCTATTGTTGGCATGGACTCAAAACTTCTCATCTTTATTATCTTGCCAAGAAATCCAAAGAGGAATTACGATCGTGGAGAAATCAGAACCAGTACTTTTTACTCTTTCACAAGTGAGTGAAAGTTATCTTCTCAAACACAGTGTAAAACTCATAATTATAGTAGGGCATGCCATTGAAATTTCCTTCAATGAGAAAAAAGGTAGGGAAAAACAAATGAAGGTTTATAAAAAATGTCATCTTGGGATCTCTTATTGCTTGCACTGCACTACTAGCAACTACAGTATACAGTTTTATGAGGACAAAGATGTTTGGTATAGTCCCCATTTTATGTATTCAAAACATAATTAACTAAAATTAAAGTGACTAAAACAAGATGATAATACAAGTTGTGGAGGCAGAAGTCCCTTTCTGATATAAGTTGACCAATTGATGCAGAATGAACTAAGTGGTGGACACAATGATACAAAAGCCAACACATTTTGACCATTTTAATTAATTTCATAATTTGTTGGAGTCCCACATTTCTAGATCCACATGCAAAGCATAATTTTTCAGGCCATCTTCCTTTTATGGGAGGAGCTCTCTACCAGTTCACGTCCCTATCACATACCTTAAAAGCAAATCGATCTGAGGATAAAATGTTTCTCATTTCATTAAGTGGATTAGTATATTGAATGAGTTCAGTGCAGCTCTCCTAAACACACAGATACTACCTTCACTGAATGTAACCACCCCCATTAGGCTCTGAAACATTTAAGGAAAAAGAAAAAAAGTAACTTAGTGCTGATTTAAAAATCAGCTAGTAATAAACAACCATTTTGATATGGAAAAAATGTTTGATTTATCATTTTAACTAGTCATTAAAAGATATATAATTACTGATCAAAATGATTCAAGCCAGCCAAAGCTTGAATCTTGTTATGTGAGTTGTCGAGTTGAAACCTTTAAAGAATGTGTAGAAAAAACTCTCCAAATACATCTCCAATAAAAGAGGTGATCTGATAGTTGATCTTTTAAATCGATAAAAGATAGCTCTTGCTTATGTGACAAAGGCTTGGCCATCGTCGTGGATCATTGGGCAGCAATTAGGTGGTAGCTCAAATGGAGGTCAAACCTAAGTTTATCAATTAATTTCAAATTAATCTATCAAAATCTTTTTAAAAATACATCAATTGAATCTTACTTAAGTCCTATATATTAATCGTATGTTAATGATCATGTGGGCCAAATTCTATCAATATGAAATTAAAAAGAGCTTATAGTAGGATTGGATGTATTTGTCAAAAGTTTTGTCTAATTTGACGTTAATTGTTTTCAATTACTAAAGTGATGGCACAAACCCTTTCAAAGAACAAAATGATAATTTACTATAAAAAAAATAATTAGTAACATCTTCTCATCAATAAGTCAGTTTCTACTTTTCTTAAAATCACTAAGAAAAAAAATTCTCAATATACTAAATTGACGAGGAAGATTGTTCTCTTTAAAAAATGCTCCTCACCATAATACTAAAAGAAAAGAATAAGTAATAAATAATTTCTTTTTATTTGACATTAATATGTTTTGTTTGGTTCATCCGAACTAGCTTTAATTTTAAGGAGCTCTCTGAACCATCAATGTTATTAAATTGAAAATGATATTGATCATCCACTTTTGAGGTGACACTAAGTAATGGAAGAATGAAAAAGGAGATAAGGAAGGAAGACAACCACAATTATTGAAATCACAGACAGAATTTGTGCCCTCCTATATTGTCATTCTTACTTGAAGACACTTTTAGGGTCGTCCCCTCTAATTCCCTATGTGATTTGATGTTTCTCTTTCAATTATAACCGATAGATAATTGCTATAGCAGCAATTCTTTTGTGCATCACATGGTATATATATTGAGGCCAAAGAATCAAGATGTTTTATGTTAGGCAAGTCTATTAAGCACAAAATTTTGTAGATTTAGAAGTAAGTATTAAAGATATTAATAAGACTCAGGAATTTAAAAGGCTTGCAGTAAAAACTGCTAAGCCTTGTGATCTCAAAGCCAATAATTTGAGAAAGCTGGTTACAGATTCTTTTCTTAAGCCGTGTGTTCTGGAAAGTCAGCTATGTAAGGATGATAATGAGTATATGGTAGGGACGATAAAATATCATCTGTAGAGTATTAGGTGATTATAAATATCGAATTTAAATAACTTATATCTATTTGATAAGAATATTGAACAGATACTAACTAATATTTAATACTCATGATAATATATATTATTAAATAAAATTTTATATTTTTAGTGTTATTAGAATTGTTTTAATTTTAATTTATAATAATAATAATGTAGAATGATCTTTGAATCATAAAATAATTTTTTATAATATTTTAAAATTTTTTATTGGGTAGTTATATGCATTGAATAATTTAAAATACAAATATTAAAATAATATATAATTTTTTTGATTTGATTAAGATTCAAATATATATATATATATATATATAAATATTAAAAAAATAGACACGTATCCACCGATTACCATTTCTACATGTATGTAAATCTTCTAAAAAATTTCAAGACTAACGAATTGTATTTATTGTATATAAAAGGCTCTAAAACCCACCTAATTGTTCAGATTTTCATTCCCTAATATATTCACTTTCACATTGAGCACTCATCTTCTTCTCTCAAATTTGGGTCATTCTACTCATATACAGCAACACGGTGCATGCAAGAAAATTTTTAACTATATGTGTGTGTGTGTGTGTGTGTGTGTGTTGGTACAAATACACCAATCTGCTAATAGTATTTTATAAATCGTGCACAATGAATGGTAATACAGAAAACTGTCCTCACCCTTTTTTCTCCTCCTTTAAATTCTTTTAAGTTTATTTTTTCTACAAGTTGCATTTATTTAATTCTAAATTATGCCTACTTTTAACAAGAAGAGAGATATTAATTTCTCTTATATTTTATGTTATATTTATGTTTTATGTGGACAAGCACTGCTCTTGTTTCACCACCATCGTTTCTGTTAACCTTTGAAGGAATGTGTGTGGCATATATGCATAGACAAAAATAAATAAAGTGAAAATTAATATATATATATATATATATATCAAGTCGTTTAGAGAGCAGAATCATTTATTATAATATACTTTACTTATTCAATTATCTATTAATGTTCATCACTGAGATTCCCTGCACCGATGTTGATTTTTTATTTTTGTAAATGTATATTTTTGCTGGCATAACTTGATGTGCGACATATATAAATAAATACTGTCAAAGCCATATATATATATATATATATATATATATATATATAATTGACTTTAATTTATTAGATGCTCAAAAATAATTGGCCATAAACTGAACTATCTTGGCCATTGCTAAAATAATGAATGACATTGATTGGGAGATATGGGTAATTAATTTTGATAATGCCATATATCTGCATTACAAAATATATATATATAGGTAATTTACTCGTGTTACATAAATTTAATGTCAGCAGAACCTTATTAAATGAGTTTTAAAGTCACCCTAAATCAAAGAGGTGAATGCACAACTATTTATTAATTAGTATGCTTAATTAATTATGAAAATTTTTAAGGATAATAGTTGCTAATGGCACATACTTGATTGGGGAAAAAAAAATACCTAATGACTCATTTTTCATCCTTTATTATATTTATATTTGTATGGTGCGCATATTACAAATTTATTTAAAATTCTACCCAAATATGGTACAAACATAGCTGTGATGTTACGTTACAACATGAAATTAAAATTTTATTTTTTATATAAAATCAAAGGCACCACACACACCTTACGTATAAAGTTAACAAAGTCATCAAGAAGTAAATGGTTAAAAAATATTTACAATATATATCAAATATCATAGCAACATGATATATAGTTTTGGTACTTTTATCTTTTTGGTGCCAAAATTATTTAATATAAAGTATAAATATATAAAAGAATGTTGATTTTAGATACTCGAATTTATAAAAATAATATATGGATCCACTATGTGTTAAAAATTTAGTGAAGAAAAATAAAAACAAATACGTACAGTTAAAATTGACAATTATAAAAAATTAAATTATATTAAATTATTTTTTAAATTATCATTATTAATTTTATGTATTTAACTATTAGCATATATATGATAAGTTTATATAAGATTTGAAGGACTCAAATTTGTGACAACATTTTTTATATATAAAGAGTGAGAAATTATGAGAAGATAGAAGAATGTAATATTTTACTCGTGTTAGCCAAAAATTTACCTAAAAATGAGGGGTTGAATTAGATAATTATCAAAAAATAGTTTGATACTTAAAATGTGTTTAAGGAATTTGATACTTAAAATGTGTTTAAGAAAATAGAGAGAGTGATAACACAATTTATAAAGATTCAAGATCTAATTTTCTTAATCCCTATGTCTTTTCTTCAAACACATAATAAGAGAGTTTCTATTATCAATTAGGATAATAATCTTAAAATCGAATAACTCTCACACAGGATCAGAACATACGCTTTTACACTCAACAATGTAGGAACCTAATTGTACACCCACTTTTTAAGTTTGATATAAAGTATCCTCCTAATCTTAACTCACACAAGGATCAATCTTACAAGGTTTTTATCTAAGACTACCTTACACCAATACAAAGAAACAAGAACCAGAAACTAGCGAACTACTTAAGTATAATGTACAAGAGTTCTTTTAGCCCTCCTAAGGATTAATCTCACACAGCTTTTACCTCAAAACACTTTACATCAAAACAAAGATACAAATATCATAAAGAAAGAGGAAAAAGAGTTTTGGTCACTATGATATAACAATTTATGCAATCAGCTCATTAAGAGTATAAACACATATAGATCTAGTAGAAAATGCCCTTTGATAGTTCTAAATATTCTTTCTTTGTTTTTTTTTTCTTGGCTTCATCAAAGGAGAGGAAGAGCTATATATATGAGACAATAAATTAGTTATTCTAAGAGCTAGCCATTTCAAATCTTTATTTCCTCTTTTAAAAATCTTCAACAATTAATGTGTTAACTCCCACACTCCAACTAATTAATTGGAGCATGTTTTCTTTAAGACATTAATGATTAACAATCTTAAAGAGGGGATCAAGAAGCAATCCGTATAATAAGAGCCTCTTTTTTTTCCTGGTCATTGTAGAGTGACTTAAACAAAATATTTTTTATTATTTCTTATCTCTTAATAATGTTTGTCTGCAAAATAATAAATGTCGCTTTTTTTTTTGGCTCAATTAGGAATGTAATTATGAAATATATTTACATTCTTTAATAACTAAGCAGTAAACTTTATTCTTCAGTAATCCTTGAATATTTAAGAACTAAAAAATCAATATTTAAAAACTAGGATATCAACATTTAATACGATCCAACTCTTTGATTATCTTCATAGTTTAACATGGTGAAGTGTGCCTATTATGATTAAACCCTTTTAACATGGTGAAGTGTGCCTATTATGATTAAACCCTTTTAACAAATTTGTTGATAGGAATAAATTGCTAAATTAAACTGAATTTGAATTTAGTGAGATATAAATTCATAATACATTTTAATATAATAAGATGTATGATACATACCTGTTAAAATCATGATATTAGAATATTAGAGGAGATAAAGTTTGCAACCACAATTTCCCAATGCTTTTAAGAGAATTTTGAGAGAGAAAGTTTCTGATGGCAAATAGTATGTGAGATTTTAGATTAGAACTTCAAATGTGATAACCTAAATTTTAATAACCTCTCCAATAGAATATTCTTTGAATATTCTATCTTAAATTCAAATTTTAAATTGTAATAATAATAATATAATATTAATATTTAATTAGTATCATCCATAATTAATTAATTACTCTAACAATCTCCCACTTGGATAATATTAATCAAAGATTAATATAATTATAAAAAAAATAATCTCTCTCATTTATTCTCAGTCAGTAGTCTGATATGATGATTACTAACCAACATAGGGCTTGTGGTTGGGTCCTCTACCCAAATAGGTCAGCAAGTGATTAAACCTATCACTAATCACTTACTATTAACACATATAATCAATATATTCATAATACAAGGTTTAGATAGTTGAAACAACACAAAATCACTGAATCCGATAAGAAAACTAGTGATAGAAAAAGTCTCAATATCTAAACGAATGGAATCCATAATGTATAGTTAAAAAAAAATGAATCCATTCATGATACAAAGTTCAGAAAATAAAACAACACAAGATCACTGAATCCGATAGGGAAGCAAGTGAATAGAATAAAGTTTCATTATTTAAACGAATGGAATACATAATGTATACATCTAAACAAAATTCATTCATAATACAAAGTTCAGAAATGAAATAACATAAGATCACTGAATCCGATAAGGAAGCAAGTGAATAAAATAGAGTTTCAATGCCTGAACGAATGGAATACAAAATGTATACATTAAAACAAATCAATCCAGACTCCTACTAAACCAAGGTCACATTAAAAGATTTAATCAAACTTATATAAGTTACATGATTTTTAAATACTCCTATGGGTAAGCCTTTGGTCAACGGATCCGCTAACATATGTTCACCAGAAATGTGAACCAAACGAGTCTAAGATTCAGCAATCTTTTCTTTAACAAATAGAAACTTAACATCAAAATGTTTAGTATGACTGAAGCTCTTATAGTTTTGAGAAAAGCACACGGTAGACAAACTGTCGCAATATATGGTTAGAAGACGCGATATAGAATCAACAAGATGCATGTCAGATATTAGGTTCTTCAACCATATAGCCTGGCGGGTGGCCTCATAACAAGCGACATATTCTGCTTCCATAGCTGAGGTAGCTGTAATAGATTATTTGGCATTTTTTCATGAAACAGCTCCTCTATACATTATAAAGATGTATCCAGAAGTGGACTTACGATCATCAACACAAGATGTATAGTCTAAATCCAAATAGCCAACGATCTCAAAAGGCTCAGACTTTTTGTAAGTCAACATATGATGCTTCTTACCCTAAAGGTACCTCATAACTTTCTTAACAGCTTTCCAATGGTCATGACCAGGATCGCTCAGGTATTTGCCAAGCACACTAATCGCAAAAGCAATGTTTGGACGTGTATATAATTGAGCATACATAAGGCTGCCTACTGTAGAAGCATATGAAATTTTATCCATTATAATTCTCTCATCATCATTCTGAGGACACTAAGATTTACACAGTTTCTCACCTTTCTGGACAGGTGCAACACAAGCAACACAAGAGTGTATGTTAAATCTCTTCAATACTTTATTAATATAACTCGCCTCAATATACTATGAGATCTATCACGATGGATCTGGATTCCCAAAACAAATGAGGCTTCACCCAGATCTTTCATTTCAAAGTGGCATGACAGTAAGTGTTTAGTCTCATTTAAGAAATTTACCGAGTTACTCGCTAATAGGATATCATCAACATAGAGAACCAAGATTATAAAAAAATTTTCCATTGAATTTCTGATAGATGCACTGATTAGAAGCATTCTCAATGAAGCCAAGTAAGATGATAACCTCATGGAATTTCAAGTAACACTATCTGGAAGCTTATTTTAGCCCATAAATAGATCGATTTAACTTACACACAAGATGGTCCTTCCCTACCTCGATAAATCCATTTGGCTTAGCAATGTACACATTTTCAGACAAATTCCTATTCAGGAAGGCAGTCTTGACATTCATCTAGTGAATTTCAAGGTTAAGTTATGCAACAAGAGCCATAACAACTCTAAAGGCATCCTTTGTAGATATTGGGGAAAAAGTCTCTATGTAATCAATGCCTTCCTACTGATTGTAGTCTTTAGCTACGAGTCTAGCTTTATACCTTTCAATTTCACCATCAGCTCCCCGCTTAGTCTTAAAGACCCATTTACAACTAACTGGCTTATGTCTCTCTAGTAATTCAGCAAGTTCCCAAACATGGTTATAATACATAGAGGCAATCTCCTCATTAATGGCTTTCAACCATTCATGGGAATTGGAACTTGCTATTGCCTCATCATAGGAAGTGAGATCTGTGCCATCAGTAATATCAGACTCACATTCTTGTAAATAAACCACAAAATCATTTGGAATAGCAGGTTTGCGAATTCTCTGAGATCGTCTCAATTCCACATCTTGCTTTTGAAAGTCTATAACAGGCAGAGCTTCTGGATTTTCAACAACATCATCGTTCCTTTTAGTGCCAATTTCAATAGATGGAGTTGGTAAGGTCGGAAGGGGCAGATTAGTGAATTCATCACGTAATTCAATGGTTCTTAGTACATTTCTCCCACTATCCAAATCATCTTCAAAATAAAATACTCTGTCAAATTCAATGACTCTAGAAGTTTAAGAAGGGCAATAAAACTTGTAACCTTTAGAACCAACACAGTACCCAATGAAGAAACCACCAACAGTTCTTGAATCCAGTTTCTTGACCTCTAGATTATATGGTCTCACTTCTGCCTTACAAACCCATACACGAAGATGTTTCAAGCTAAGACTTTTACCAATGAATAACTCATATAGAGTCTTTGACACAGATTTACTGGGAACCTGATTCAAAATATATGCAGCTGTTCTCAAGGCATCACCCTATAAGAATTCTGGCAGAGAGGAATGACTCATCATGCTCCTTACCATATCCATTAATGTGCGATTTTGCCTTTCAACAACTCTATTTTTTTGAGGGGTACCTGGCATGGTATATTGGGCTTCAATATCATATTCTTGCAAGAATGAAGCAAAGGGACTAGGATTTCTGCCAGTTTCAGTATATCTACCATAATACTCACAACCTTTATCTGATCTTACAAATTTAATAACTTTACCAGTCTTCAACTCAACAGCTACTTTAAAGACTTTAAAAGCATTCAATGATTCAGACTTCTCATGCAACAGATCTATCCACCCAAATCTAGAGTGGTCATCAATAAAGGTGATGAAGTATCTAAATCTACCTATAGCTGCAGGAGTAATGGGTCTACTAATATCTGTGTGGATCAAATCTAGTATGTTACTAGACCTATTTGCCCCTTTTGTCCTAGCTCTAGCGAGAAGTTTTTCCTTAATACAATCAATACATGCTTCAAAATCAGAGAAATCTAAGTTTTTTAACACCTTTTGTTTAACCATTCTTTCCAGTATTTCTTTATAAATGTGGCCTAAACGTTGGTGCCATAACATGGATAAACTTTCATCAATTCTAAGATTTTTGTGTCCCACAACAACATTAGCAGATACAGAGGAAGGAATATCAAGATTGCTACTAATCTTCAATAATTACAATCTATTAACCATGGAAGCAGTCTCAACAACGATTGAATTGAAATAAACATTAATTTTACCATCTGATTGCCAAAAGGAATAACCACATATGTCCAACAAAGAACTTGAAACTAAATTTCTCCTAGAGGAGGGTACATAAACAACGTTTTTCAAAATTAAACAATGTCCAGTATGTAAATTCAAAGTAATGGTTCTTATGCTTTCAACTATAGCTAAGCTTCCTTCAACTCCAATGATAGTCTTCTCCCTTTCACTTGGTTTCCTCCTATTTTTGAGACCCTATAAAGAGTTTGTTACATGAATAGTTACCTCAGAGTCCAACCACCAAGAATTACAGGACATTTCAAAGGTATTAGATTCAAAACATACTAGAGCTAAAGGGGCAAATGTATGAGAATTACCTTCTTTCTCCCGCTTATTTTTCAGCTTAAAGTAGTCAGATATTCTATGACCGGACTTCTTACAGTAGTGACATTCCCCTTTAAAAGACTTCTTCATCTAGCCTTTATTCTGATACACACCTTTCTTAGGCCTAAAATATTTTTTACCACTATTCTAATCCCCAAGCATCTTTCCCTTCTGATTACCCTTTCCAGCCTTGTTTCTTGAACCCTGAGAGAAGTAATTAATGGATTGTGGATAGGAAGCATACTTCTTAATTGACTCTTCTTCTTGAGTCACAATGGATATCATTTGGTAAATAGACCATTTTGCCTCTTGAGAGTTGTACGAAGTGCGTAGTACCCCATATTCAGCGGGAAGAGACTGCAAAACTCAATAAACCAAGTATCTCTCACCCAAATCTACTCCATAAGATTTCAGCTTGTTGTAATAATTGATAAGTTTCATAATATGTTCCCTGACTCCATATGTGCCATCATAGCGACAGTTGTCAAAGAGAGAGATATAGTAGGACTTTTAACTCTTTTCAAACTTCTTAAATTTCTCTCCAATAGCCTTTAAATATTCTGAAGCCAATTCCTTATTCAGGATGCTCTGCCTAATGGTCTTATCAATAGTGTACTTCATAACATTCAAATAGATTCTGTTTGAATCATGCCACTATTTATGATAGGCCCATTCGACAGCTCCGAAATTGTTAGTCAAATCAGCAGGCTTCTATTCCCTAAGAGCCAAATATTCCTTAGTGATGATTAAGTACAGATCTAGGGACTCTTTCCAATCATCATAGTTAGTCCCATTCAGGGTTTTCACTGAAGATAGTTGTTGGATCGAAGAAACTATTGAAAAAAAATCAAGAAATATTAATTATGTCCAATCAACATAATTATAAGGCAAAATTTTCCTCACAAAACTCAGTTTCATATAGCTATCAATATCAAGAATGTTTATTAATATCTTGCCTAAGGGTCTCAGACTATAATAAACCAAGAAAACTCATTTTTAATTTGGCTCATTAGGAAACAACAAGCAAACAAATGCTTTTGATAATATTTGCATCGATAGGATGCATAATATTATCTAAACATCAAGGCTTGACCAGTCAGAATTTTAGGCCTTAAGTTTTTTTAAAATATATATATTAATTTTGTCACATTGATAGGATATGTAATATAAAATTGCATTTATTCTAATTAATTTAGGGATAATCAATTAATAAAATTAATTTGATTAGCATAAAATTTTTAATCATACAACATCGTGATAATTGGGTCCACAATAGGTGAACTCACAATTACTAGATGTAGAATATTTAATTTTGGTTATAAAATTAAATTTATGCAAATTTAATTTAATTATTAAAATTTAATTAATTAATAATTAAAACAAATTATACTATGAATATATTTTAAAACGATCAAACACCAAGTTTTTGGGTGTGCCACAACGGTCACGAATTTCGCACCCAACCCAAGCATCCCATGTTTGAGACCCAGCGCGACCTCTTCGGCGAATTATTTGCTTGACAAAATGATGCCGTTTTTTGCGTCAGTTTAATATGCAGGATGTCACGAAACGATGCCATTTCAGTGAGTTGAAAAGCAACGTCGTTTGGTTTTAATTAGAACGATGCCGTTTTAGTGAGATAAAATGACGCCATTTTAGAAACCTGAAATGATGCGTTTTGGAGAAGGCTTGTCTTTAACCTCAAGCCGGGTCTCGTGACCTGACCCGAAAACCTTGTAGGACCCGCTATAAGATCCGGCAGTTTTTGGCAATTTTGTATGTCTTTCGCTATCATTTTAACAACAGTTTCACCGTATTCTCCAGGGTAAGGGCTTCCATGATTTCAAAATTTCAAAAAAATGGTCAAAATTGGATTGAACCAATTGACCCAAAATTTATGCAAACTCACCGTTTACCAGCGGTTTCCGGTGTCCTTGGCCGCCGTTTAAGCGGCGATTCTATCGCATTCTTTGATGGAATCATTCTCATAATTTCAGAATTGCAAGATTGTTTTAAATCTTGATTTAACCAAATTTACTAAAATTTTGAAATTTTCAAAGCCTCTGTTGGAAACGTTCAGTTAATTCTCATGGTAATTGATGTATAATTTTAAAATAAATATTTTATTTTCAACAAAAAAAATTTATCCAAAATATAATAAACATCTAAACAAAAATAACCCAAACATAATACAGATGTAAATGAAATTTAGATAGCTTCATAATGCGGGAAAACATGGCAAAATCATTTATTGACTAATACCAAAACCTATGACTCTGATACTATTTGCTAAACTAAACTAAATCTGAATTTAGTGGGATATGAATTTAGATCATAATTCATAATACAATTTAATAGAACAAGATTTATAATACATACCTATTAAAGCCATGACATTAGAATATTAGAGGAGATAAAGTCTACAACTGCAATTTCTTAATGCTTCTAAGAGAATTTTGAGAGAAAAAGTTTTTGACGGCAGAAAGTGTGTAAGATTTTAGATTATGACTTCAAATGTGATAACCTAAATTTTAATAATCTCTCCAATAGAATATTCTCTTTTAAATTCAAATTTTAAATTGTAATAATAATAATATAATATTAATATTTAATTAATATTATCTACAAATTATTAATTAATTAATTATTCTAACATAAAAAACATGTGAGTTCCTAGGTTTGATAAAAATATTTGCAACATTATGACTTATATTTTAAATTAAATCTTTTCATATAAAAAATTGGTCACTTATATAGGAGAGTAGTCATTAATATCATTTGTCATTAATAAACTAATTGTTGAGACACAAATGATTTTGGATCTTTTAAATTTGAAAAATGTTATATTTTTTTAAAGTTAGAGAGATAGCTAAAAAGAAAACAAAATAAAAAACTCATCCCGACTAAATTAAGAATCAAATATTTTTTCTTTTTATCTCTCTTTAATTTTAAAAAATATATACCATTTATTACATTTAGACATTCCAACATGACTACATGACTCCTTGCTATGTCCCACTGTCCACTCCCAAAGCCAAAGGTACCATCTTTTCTCATTGCCAGCAGTTTCAACCACTAATTTGCTTTCTCTCTCTTCCATTTGGATTCTGCCAGTCAACTTCGCTTCTGCTATATATAACCCCCTCACAATTTATGCACTCTCATCACAAACAGACAAACATTTAAAACCATAATATCGAGGACCTTCCTCAAAGCTTACTCTCTTTTCTTTTCTTTTCCTTTTTTGGGTTTCCTTTTTCGTCTTGATCTACTAGTTTTCAGGGCGTTTTACCTTTGGAGAATGGATAATGAGGAAATTCCATCAGTGCCTTCAACACCTGCAACACCAGGAACTCCTGGTGCTCCACTCTTTGGTGGGTTCAGGTCAGAAAGAACTGGTAATGGTGTTGGTAGGAAATCACTCCTCAAGAGTTGCAAGTGTTTCAGTGTTGAAGAATGGACCTTAGAAGATGGAGCCTTACCCAAAGTCTCTTGCTCATTGCCTCCTCCTCCTATCCCTCTTGCAAGAAAGGTAAATAAAAAAAATAATGTTTTTTTCTGGGAAAATGAAGAAGAAAAAGATCATTTTTTGCATGGAGAATTTGGAAACTAATGCTGACCCTTTTTTCCTTGATGTCTTAATGTTGGGTTGGTTTCAAAACCAGGTAGGAGCTAAGTTTATAAAGACTCTAATTCTTATGTTTCCTGAACAAAGATAACGTTTTTTTGGGAAAGTAAAGAAGAAAAAGACCATTTTTTGTGTAGAAATTTTGGAAACTAATGCTAACGCATTTTTGCTCGATGTGTGAATGTTGTTGGGTTGGTTTTCAAATCAGATAGGAGCTGAGTTTATAGGTACTTTAATTCTCATGTTCGCTGGGATAGCCACTGCTATTGTGAACCAAAAGACACAAGGCTCTGAGACTCTAATTGGATGTGCTGCCACTACTGGTCTTGCTGTGATGATCGTCATCCTCTCCACCGGCCACATCTCCGGTGCTCATCTCAATCCTGCTGTCACCATTTCCTTTGCTGCACTAAAGCACTTTCCATGGAAACATGTAAAACCTTATGCTTTTTCCCTTTTTCTGTGTTTATAAACTTGTATATCTTTGTTTAACAAACAGCACTGCTTAGTGCTTACCAAAGCTAGATTTCCACCTTGTGTATTGTAGGTGCCTATGTATATTGGTGCACAAGTTATAGCGTCTATATGTGCTGCGTTTGCATTGAAGGGTATATTTCACCCTTTCATGAGTGGAGGAGTCACAGTACCTTCAGGAGGATATGGTCAAGCTTTTGCTTTAGAGTTCATTATCAGCTTTAACCTCATGTTCGTTGTCACTGCAGTGGCCACCGACACAAGAGCTGTAAGTATATATTATTCAAGAATTCTAGTTGATCATACGTATTGAAGTCTAAAAAAGGGGTATTATTCATTGAGAAAGGCTAGTTTCAAGAAACAGAGTATGGAGAGAAAAAGAAGGAAAATATTTAAGGACTTTAGGATGGATTTTCTTTGTTTATTCATTGCTTTTGTTATCTTTGATCTTTCAGTGCATTTAATACTATGAAATATCTCAAACAAGGGTGGTTTTATAGTCTTTAATTCCCATAGAACATGGCTACATGAGTCAGTGAGTATACGCCATCAAGCACACTACAATAATTAACAATAGTTCCATGTTGCCTCCCCACATAGATTCAAGGTTCATGCATGTACCAAAATCTGAAAAAAGTTAACTATTTAAAGTAATTGATTTTGTCACTAAGAAATCAGATCCTGAGTCAACCTTTTTCTCTTGATCTTCAGCTTTGATTAGTTTAGTGGAGCCCTTATTACCCTCTAAAATAAACTAAGTAAATTTGAATAAGATCAATATTGTCTCATTGAACCTTCCTTCCTTTGTACCTAGAGTTTTTTTCCCCCCTTTTTCAATGAAATCTAACAGTTGTATATTCATCAGAGGATGAGATATGTACAAGATGCCCAACAATATAAAAATGGATTATCATGAACAGTAGTTGAGCCAAATAATTGGCAAAAGAAGTTGCTCTTTTCTTATCTTGTCATTACTCAAAGGAGTCAACACAGTTAGGGAAGGGACGGTGCCACCTGGGGAAAAATCCAGAAGCTATTGATGTCAGAGAAAGAACAGATTCAATGGACAAATATATCTCTGCAATTTTTGTCTCCAGTAAAAATCAACAGCATATTGCTCATTTCAGACTATTATTGAAGAATCGTTAGTTAAATCATATGAAAGTAATATTTTGCCATCCCACTATGTAAGATTGTAAATAAGTAGGATTGTAGTAAAATTGGAATCAAAATCATAGAAAGATTGGTTACATTATATTTTTTGTTCATTATATGACTTTAAATGAACTTTTTTGAAGGACAAAGTGGTAGTTCTTGTTGTTAGACAAACTGGGAATCTTCCTAGTTGCACCATATAATAAGCATAACTTGATCTAAAACTGTATCCTTATTTAATACATAACTAAGCTGGATATAATCATTATCCTAATTATAATCTTCATGAAACCGTGGCTGATTCTGCCATTATTATGCAGGTAGGGGAGCTTGCGGGAATCGCGGTGGGAGCGACTGTCATGCTCAACATACTCATCGCTGGGTATGTCCCAACTCAACTCAAATCTACAAACAAACAATTATTGCTCAAGGGTTAACCTGAGAAGGAAAAAAACAAAGCATAACAAAACAAAAGTGCATGCTTATCTAGGAACAGCAATAATTAAAACATCTTTTTTGTCAATGAATTCAAATGGGTTGATTTAGGCTTGCATCGCTCTAAGTAACAAGAAAATCTGACTATTAATTGTTTTTACACAATAAAGTACCTTGGTCGGTATAAAGTTCCAAACTTTTAAATATTAAAATGATTTCTCCTCACTCCATTGGAAATCATCTTAGATGGTTTTCCTTTTAGTTTTTTGCCCAACTTACGAAGCTTGAACACTATTTTATAAATTCTGTGTCTGAAAAATGTGAGATATTCGTATAGAGACGGACTTCCTTAAAATACATACCGACACTTCAAATCTTATAGTGTGGTGGTGTCACATGTCTATGTCAGTATCCATACTTCAGTTCATGAGTCAATTTTCAACAAATGAACATGTAAAATTAACATATTCAAACACTTGCTTCATCATGTACCATAGGCCAGCAACAGGAGCATCAATGAACCCAGTGAGAACATTAGGACCAGCAATTGCTGCAAATAACTACAGAGCCATATGGGTCTACCTGATAGCTCCTGTACTTGGAGCTCTGGGTGGGGCAGGAACCTATACTGCAGTCAAGTTGCCTGAAGAAGATGGTGAGGCCCAGGGAAAGCCTTCGACACCTAGGAGCTTCAGAAGATGATTCACACATGGTCATCGGACTTGGGAAAACCTAGACACTGGGTCACAATATGTTTGTGGCTCATTATATAAAATTGTGCAAATGAAGCAAAAAATGAATACTGTTTGGGGCATGCACATATTAGATATAGAATATATATCTAAGTCAATATATATCAGTTGCATATAATAACCATGCAAAAATGAGTTCGTTCAGTACATGCACATCCTTTTTTTTTCTCTCGTGATAAAATGAGATAACTTTGTTAAGCTAATGGAAAGAGGAGAACAAGGACACAGGATGAGGTATCACCATAAACTAAAGAGTAGAAAGCGAAAAAGCAAACAAAAGATTGATCGGTAATCCAGTATAGAGATTCAGTGAAGCCCTCGCAGCTAAGTGTAGGTCAGAAAAAGATAGCCTTTGGAAATAAATCATCAGCAAAAGTACAGCTTTTATCCACAAACTGCGACATAAGCAGAAACCTTCACTTAAATGGAAGTGAACATAGCATTTTTATTTTTTAACAGCAATGGTTAAATTGATCTTACTCATCACTTGCAGCTACACAAACAAACGCATGGAGAGGGACAAACCCGGGTACACACATAGTAATACCCAGGGATTGTGGGAAGTTATCGAATATACTAAAATCTTTCGGAATGCGTGAGTTTTATATAATATGTCACCTTTACTTTATCGTAGAATTTATTTCTTTTTAAGAAAATTTCTGCATCTGCACATTCTGGATACAATAATTATACCAGTGCTACATAGCTAACAAGGTGATGGGCAAAAGCAGTAGGATATAAAAGTAACTCTGCAGCACACAGAATGTCAAGCTACAGTGTTTATTTGATAGTTTAAACATTACTTCTGATCATAATTCAGACTCTATTACAACGCTCTCTTTATCCTTGAGAGTGATATCCTCTGTTGTGCTAATAGATTTAACTTATGTTGTACTATATTCTAGACAGAGCTGTAGTTAAGTAAGGATTCCATATGTAAGCAAAACAAGGAATGCTGATGTAACTATCTCTCTTATTAATGAAATCTTGATGTTCTACCAAAAACACTGCTATTACAGAAATAGCTCTTTTATCCGTTTGTGTACAGAATTTAGCATGTAATCCAAAAGTGGTTAAATACTCAATGGTCTTACTATACCCTCATCCTCCACCCAGGAACCAAACAAAGGATGGCATAATATATATAATCTTGGTAAGCAAAACTCTGTAAGTAACCATTATTCCCCAGACTTACGATGTTGGAACCATTTGCATATGAAGTTGGGGAGCCTTTCTCTCAGCTCCCCATTCAAGCATCCACAGAACTTTGGATATTTTGCGTTAGAGAAATTACTCTCACAACAAAGGCCACTGTATTGAAATTCAACGCTAATTATGTAAATGGTTAGGACCATAATGAACAAAACTAGTGATGTAAAAAAAAAGTAGTTAGTTGCAGACCAGGACTGCCCTATACCCATCAAAGGTCACTGTTCCGGTAACCTCCATGGGTACAGGGCAGTGACCAGGACTGCCCTGTACCCATGGAGATCACTGGAATGTGACCTCCAAGTGAGTACATAACTACTTTTTTTGTTTAGCTTGATTTCAGATAAGATTACTACCACAAAAATGAAGTTTCTATGACCTCGTTTTGTTCACCCAAAAGAAACAACAGCAAAACCTTCCTTCAAGATCCATCTGTAAATTCAGAATAAATACAGAATATACAACAGAAACCAGATTTAGTACAGAAATTATTAAATACACTGAAATCTTCAACTGTGAAGATATTTGAGGCTCATGAATTTCCAATTTTCCTGTACAGACTCAAGTTGATTTTGCAAATCATATCTTTAGTTCAGATTTCAGAACAACATACATCCAATGTCACCTACTATCCTATGCTTGAACATACTAAGATAAACTCATCCTACTAAAAATTTAAAATTTATCTTTCACTCTGAGAGTAGTTAACCATATGGCGATCGAAGTTTCATTAGTTTAACTGTGAATGTAAATCCAAAAAGGCAAAAACATAATCTGATCACAATATGATATTCTCCAATCCAGGAAATCAGTTGACCCAAGCAAGCTACACTTCGTAGTCCAATGTTCCAGCAATAAGCAAGATATTTAACGCCATTACTTCATAAATCATAAGTTTTACAGAAGACGAGTATACCAATATAATTGTCATGGCACATAAGGCATGAAGAAATTTGGAAACTTATGCATCCTGGGAAAAAGAACACATGATATGAATCAAATAAATAAGACAGTATTGAAGTCCTATATTTATGATTTATATGAAAATTCTGCCTAACTTGAAAGGAAAAACAGCAAGACAAAATGCTGACCTTGAATATGTCTGTTAACTTTGTTCGAGTATCGAAGATACAAAATTTTCTCAGAATGCCCATAAATACAGAATCGCAAAGCAAAAATTCTGCCTCTACACTTTTCTATTCTAAATTCCTCAGCAACTAAAATATCTATTTGTTCATACACCTTGACAAAAAATCCATTTCCAAAATGCAACAAAAAGTACGTAAACTCTTTGTCATAAACTATTGCATCCAAAAATTTCAAACGACCCAATCAAACCAGTGATATCCATCGGATCTGATCCATTTGGGTGTCAGGTCGAGTCGAGCATCTGAACACAGAAAGAGCAAAGGAAGCAATCAATACCCCAACAACGTCGGCAACGGCATCTCTAGCGGAAGCTCCGGCAGAACGGAAGTAGCCAAGCTCATCGGCGGCCTCTTTGGCGGCGCCAGCAAGGAGAGAACAGATGGATCCGACACAAATGGAATGGCGACAGAGGAAGGGATGTCGGGTGAGCGTGACAAGGAAGGAGAAGAAAATGGTGAGGAAGAAGCAGAAGAGGAAGTGGTAGACCTTGTCTGGGGCCAACCACGGGTCTTCCTCCTCCATACTGTTAGCACCATCTGCTTCTTGCTCAACCCAAAAGGTCCCAAACAAAGAAGACCATCTTCTTCGCGATAAGTTCTTACCATTTCATTTAGGTAAAAGCACGTTGCCAAATTTTACAAGGAATTTTAATTTCGTCTCTATTTTTTTTTTTTTTTGTCAATCTTATTATTAAAATTATGAGTGATAATTAACTTTATCTATTTAAATTATTAATAAAAAATAATAATATAATATTTAATAATAAGTCTTAAAAATATAAATAAAACTTTGATAATATTTATATATTAAAAAATATATTATTTAAATTATAATATTTTTATTTTTATTATTAGATGTAAAAAAATTATTTAATAAAAATTTTATATATATAACTTGAATAATTTTAATAATAATTTTATATTTTTTTAAATATAATATTATATCATTATTTTTTATTAATAATTTAAATAATGTTAAATTGTGAGATAAAATTAATTATAATTTAAAATTTTAAAAAAATTAATCACAAAAAAATTTTAAAAATAAAATTAAAAATTAAAGTAAAATTTAAAAATATAAAAATATTTTTATCTTTTATTTATATATTATCAATCATGTTTAATTAAGTTTTTTAATTACATAAATTTATTAATAAAAAATAAAAAATGAATTAATACAAATAAAATAGTATATTATATACCTAAAAAAAATTTCATTTAACAAAAGCCGATCATCTAAATTTCACTTATCTGAAGTTTGTAAATTTCGTCTGATCGTGACTGTTCATTGTTTCAACGCAGATTGTGATGCCACGTTGCCTCGTTCAATTCCAAACCCAAGCATGGACACCACTGGATTGGATTGGACATTTCCCCGTCAATTCTCAGAGAGTCAATTATTTTTTTATATTTTTAATCTTTTTACTTTCCATCAGAATGATCCCTTTAATTCTTCTTCTTTTTTGTCGGTCAAGTCTAGATATTGCATTGGAGCCAGAGGCTGAAGGTGAACTTTCACTGCGTGATATATATGGGTCAAGAATGGATATGTGGAATTAAGTGAAAAGGACAGAAAGTCAAGTACAAGCAAATGGAAACTAAAGTTGTCTGTCAATCATACGTATGCAGTTAGCTACAAACTTTGCAGAACTTATTTGTATAAAGAAACAAATTCGAAGAATAAAACCTTGAGACCATATATTTTTGAGGGACCGAAGATGTATCACCATGAAGGAGAAGTACAAGGAGAACCAGAGGATCAGGAAGAAAGAGCATTGACACTACCTAAAGAGAAACATAGCAAGCCTCTGCATAAATGGGATTCACTACTCGACTTACTTTCGTCGTTTTCATAACTAGGATTCGAAATGTGCACAAGGTGTTCCCCACCACAGCTAGATTTATCACAGATAGTTCCATTAACATATATTTTGCACTGTGACCATTGAACAAAACCGAAGGAGTTTTAACCAAACTCAACCGTTAACCTCGGTTCATGGTGACGGCAAACACAGAGCGAAATGTGACGACAGCAGCTGATGAAATCCGAGCTTCTTCCCTCGACAACAAATCCACGGCATCGGCAACAATATTGAGTGAAGAGAACGCCATGGACGAACAATGCATTTTCTTTAAAATGGTACGTTGGAAGAAGACAGAATTTTGTATGATTTTGAGGCTTTATGCGCCACGTGGCACACAGATCTGCATTGAAGTAACAGACAATCGAGATTGAAATTTAGAGGATCCACTCTCCTTATTTACTCTCTTGACGTCATTATTAGGTTAAGTTGATATTTTGTTGCTTAAATTTTTAATTAAGGTTTTACTCTTTATAATTAGGATAAAGTACATTTTATTTTTTAAAATTTATAATTAAATAATATTTTACCCGCTTAAATTATTATTTATTACAATTTCCCTCATCTAACTAAAAAAAAAAGTGAAGCTATTAAGTGGGTGTTGCTTTTGACAAATTTGCTTGAATCTGTATCGCATCAACTATAAGGGAATATATAAATAAGCTTATAAGAATACATAGCAACATTGTAATTTATCAGTCTCCTAATTTATAATAATCTCTAACTATGCTCAGATGGATAGTTTGATTTTAATATTGTGTAAATTAATGTTCCACCCAAATCAAGAAAACAAAAAAATTGGCATCAAACATTTGTCCAAAACTTTTCCGCTATGTCTTCTTATTTGGTTTTGAGAAAAAATGAGCTAAATGATTAACATGTGAGGAAATAGGAATACATGAGGAGAGGTCAGGCAACACTAACATCTACTTAATAATTTTTTTTGTTAGTTAAGTGATCTAAATTATAATAAAGAAAAGATTAAATTAATAAAGTGTTCCATTAATATAAGAGTAAATCTATTTTTTGATTTTTAAAAGATAAGAGATAATACGATTTAGTATACACACTTTAATTTTTAAAATATTATAATAATTAATTCATTAGTCGTTAAGCTATTAGTTATTAACGAAAACATTAAATACTAAATAATTTTTAAACGATTAAAAATATATATTTTTTAGTCCCGAGTACTAATAGTATAAACTATAATAATCGATAGAAAAATTTAATCATATATATGTATTTAACTATATTTTTAAAGTATGACTTATAGGAAATAAAATTTGTATATTAATATTTAACCATAAATCAATAAATAAATAATTGATATTTTTATATAATTTTTTTAATTTATCTAACACTTATTTTTGAACTCTTAAAGTGAATAATATCATAATAATAAATAGAGAGAAACATTAATATATTTTCACTATTCTAAAAATTCTACTTAAATATATGTAACATTTCAACTACATAATCAATAAACAAATTAACATTCATATATATTACTTTTACCATATATGCATCATATATTATATTTATTACTTACAAATCACAAAAATTTAAATATTTTTCTAACACCTAACAATTTCAATTAAACACTATGTTTATCGAACACGTAATAACTTAAGTTTTATTTTGATTTGATTCTAAATTTAAAAATATTATATGATATTTTTTACTAGTAAGTTTGTGTCCACACGAATGAGTAATTCCGTTTATGATTTGTTATTTTTTTTTATGCACACATGAGTGTTAGTATGTTTGTTGAATTAAATATTTTTACATGTAATTTAAAATGTTAAATCAATAAAAAATAATACATTTAATCAAATAAGTAACAAAAACAAAGAGATAAGAGAATATTATATACACAAATATTTTTTTTTCAAATTTCATTATTTATTGAAGAAGATAACTTAATTAATTTTATAAAAAAATTATATAGAATACATCGTTATAAGTATAAAAATAATTAGCAAATAACTAATAATAAAAAATTAGAGTGTGAAACTATCAAACATAAGTGAATTGTTAAGTGTTAAAAATATATTTAAATTTGTATAAGTTGTAAGCGAGAAACAAAATATATATTACATATATGATAAAAGTATTACATATGAGTATTGGTTTACTTATTGATTATGTAATTGAAATATTTTATATAGTTAACTATAATATTAGGATAATTAATGTCTCTCTTTATTACTTTTATGACGTTATTTCACTTTATTAGTTTAGAAATAAGTGCTAAAAAAATTAAAAAATATATATATAAAAATATAAAATGTTTATTTAATGATTTATAGTTAAGTATTGATATATAAATTTATTTTTAGAAGTCATATTTTAAAAAAATAATTAAATATTTATATATAATTAAAATTTTCAATTGATTATTATAATTTAAACTATTAATATTATAAATTAAAAATATATATATTTTTAATATTTTAAAAATTATTTAATATTTAATAGTTTCTATTATCTTTTTTTATTAATGAATTATAATTTAAAAATTAATGAATTAATTATTATAATTTTTTAAAAATTAAAATATATATTATAATTTTTTAGAGGTTAAATTATATTATCATTTATTTTGAAGGGAAAAAAATTGATTAACACTTAATATAATTTGAAAGTAAAGCATCCTTTCTCCTTATAATTAATGTCAATTTATATATATACTTTTCAAGGTGTAAAATATGGTACATTTGAAATGATTAGTTGATGTAATACAACGCTTATTAGTTATTACAATTGATGATTGTAAAAGACCTGTGAATAAATAAAATTTATTGACTATCGCAAATTCACAAGAAGTCTATCAATAGTTCAATACCCAAAACATAAATTTGCATCTGCAAGCAGAAAAAGATTGCTTTGTTTTGGCGGAAGAGTGGAAAAAACAAAGAAAGAAGAAAACGGAGCAAGGAATTTCTCAAGTCGTCTGTGCGGAAGCAGACGACAAGTCTTGTTCGCTGACCAACTACTAATCGTATACCCAGAAGAAGAACAACAACATTCAGAAGCTGAGAAAGTGATTAGTTTGGAAACTTCCGTTTCCTTAACTTCGTCATTCATGGAGGTGCCGAGTTCATGGGATGCCCTTCGCAAACTGGTTCTATTTCTTCACCTTTTTTTTTTCTTCAATTACCAAATTCTGTTATGGTTAATGGATAAAAGAAGGCAATGTTATGAATATTCTTTTCACACGATGCGGTGATTAGGATTTCATGCGATCAGCTTGTAACTTCTGCTATCTATGACTCGAATTTGGTTTGGTTTATAAAGTTATAAATCTTTGATATTAAAAAGCTATCCCCTAGGTTAAGTTCGACTTCCGTTGAGGAATTGAACTTAGAAAGGCTTTTTGTGGCAACAAATCGGGCTCAATTCTTGTGCAAGTCTTCCTCTGATAATGATTTATAGTGGCAACAAGAATAAGTAATAGGCTCTATATAGTATATACTATCACACTTCATTTGATTTAAGACGCACAGTCAGAAGTATAAGTAATAGGCTCTTTGCATTGTGATCTGGAACATAGAATGAAATTCATTGAATATTAAGTCTGAGAGAGGTGAATAAATGTAATTATATGCTATAAACTTGTTGTTCAGCCTGCTTACCCCTACCCCATCACGGTTGATTGGCATATTTTTGTGGTTTTCAAAATAGTGCACGGAATTAAGGATATGAACTTAGAACATAGTTAAGATTTTGACAAAAAACAAAATTGAAGCTCTAAGTCTAACCTAATCATGATAAGATAATTATAATCATATTAATAATAAAAACAACAGTAATGATATTTTTTGAATTTCTTGAATGTTACATAAGTTCAACTTGTTATGGTCTTCAATTATTGGATATTTTGTTTTCTTGAACAAAGAATTGATAGCAGAAATTTGCTTTCACCTCAATCTTTTGCAGGCAAGAAAGCTTGAATCTCAGTTGGATGAGCTGATAAATGCTTATCGTAAATTGGTTTCTGATAAAGCTTCCACTAAAGCTGATACTGCAGAGAGTGATATAGAGTCTAGGATTGAGCAATTACTAAATCAACTCCAGCAAGTGAACTCACAGATGCAAGCTTGGGTGTCATCTGGCGGGTCAGAAATGGTTTCTCATACCCTGATTAGACACCAGGAGATTCTTCAAGATCTCTCCCAGGTATTCTTTAGCATGAGATTGAGTAACACAATATGATGTTGTGTGAACCTATGCTCTCTTATGTTGTCTTGATGTTGAGTTGCTTCAGATAAATTTGCAAACAAGGGATAGATATCTTGTCATTGTCATGTATTCAAGTACCCTAGTACAAAGAGTTCATCTGTACTACATAGAGGGAATCAAACTTAAAAATTTTATTTTAAAATAAATTTAACTATAAATAATCTAACTATAAAAATGAACTAAAATAGAACATAATGACGTCGTTGGATCCATGTAGCCACCCCACCTAGTGGGAAAAGACTTTGTTTGTTGTTGTTGTTGTATGATTTCAGCTAGCTGAAACAGATTGTGTAACTTCATTATTATCTTATTTTGCACATTTACTTTATAAGATCTTCCACATAAATTCTTTTTCTTTGTTCTGTTCATTTTTATGTTTTTCATTAAGCTTAGATTTGTCAGATACCAACATGTTGTTAGGAATGATTGAAGTACAGGAGTTTTATCGCCTCCAGTCTAGCCTTAGAGCTAAGCAAGAACATGCTTCTCTCCTTGAGGACTTTAAAGAGTTTGATCGGACAAAATTAGACTTGGAAGCAGGTGGAGGATCTGCAGAGCAAGCCCTCCTAATAGAGCATGCATCTATCAGCCGAAGTACAGGACAGGTTGTGACATAAAACAATTACTTTGCTTTTCTATTGTCTTTCATTTTAAGTAAGTCTTTTTGTTTGGCTTACTTGACGTATTTGCTGCTAAGAGAATGAGGAAAATGTAGATGCATCAAAAAAGAGTTTGTTGATACTTGGAGTTGAATTAACTTGTTTAAATAGTTATAACCCAATAGGATGACCTCAAATCTGAAGTAGTTCTTAAATAGGCCAAGTTGCAAATTGCCTGTTTCTCATTCAACTTACAAAGCACTTAAATTTAGTTCAAAGCTGTGGGGATTATTTGCATTTTGGCCCTCTAAATATCCTTTTTTTTTTGCTAGCATCAATACTGTCTTAATCTTACTCAACATGTTACTTGGACACATGTTAAACATGACAAACTGCTTTTGTAACATGTAATTTTTTCCTTCAAATTCTATTTCTGGTGTTCTACTTTGGTTGTCTTGTTTGAATTTTGTGCTTATTCTTGTGCTGTAGATGGACAATGTTATTTCACAAGCACAAGAAACACTTGGTGTACTTGTTCTTCAACATTCAACCTTTGGTGGCATCAATTCAAAGCTCAGCAACATTAGCAGTCACCTTCCAACGGTATGACTCTTGATGATGTGTTTTTAATGTTTTAGCTAGTCCCCTTTTGACCATCTGCATCCTGTGTTGTCTTATGAGTTATAACATTGAACTAGGAGTATTCAAAAAATCTCACACTGAGTGAGGATGTTAACATAGGAGAAATTATTCAAATTTTCTTATTTTATGAGAATAGATAAAATGCACCAATAAAGTGATCACCTTAGCTTTTGATTCCAAAGTTTTTAGTCCAGGCAAAGTAAGAATTTTATTCCATTTCTAATTTTATATCTAGCAAAGTTATTGTCTACTTGGAATTGGATTTTAATGTTGCAGGTAAATAACATTCTGTCGGCAATAAAGAGAAAGAAGTCCATGGATACCATCATACTTTCACTTATTGCATCCGTATGTACATTCCTCATTTTCATCTACTGGCTGACCAAATAGAATCTTTTTTATTTTGGTGGGTGCATGTGCTGTAACCGTTGTAACCTCTTATCTCTTGGGTTAATAGTTTGTGCCATATTCAAATTCAAGTGACATTTGCTTTTAGGAGTAGTGTATTTTTTTATTTGTTGGTTTATCCCTGTAACGAAAGCAATGCCAAGTACAAATCAACAGTTATGTAAAACTAAATAATTCTGCATATCTACATAGATGTGTATACATTGCAATTCTTCCCTTAGTTGATACGAGATAGAACAAACATCAGATTGGTCAATAAAATCTAACCCTTTTGCAATACATAGATAAAACTACATTGATGTGGCAGAGCTATTGTCCTGTTACCCTGATAGACTCCACTCATTTTATTTTTAACCATCTGGAAATAATTTTCTGATCTCCAAATTTCGTTACTCAGACAAGACTAGTGACTTTAACAGCATAATCTCTAACCAGCAGAGACAGCGAAAGGAATAAGGATTGAGTAACTCTGAGATTTACAGAAACCAACCTATACATGTGACTGCACTTCTAAATGCCTTCTGCAACTTTACTGGCAGTGTCTTTTTCCTTAGCAAATTGTTGCAATCCAATTAAGCGTATCACATCAGGTTGTCAACCATTCCCTTCTATGAGGACTGAAAATCACATGATCCATATCTGCCACTTCAATGATCCATATCTGCCACTTCAATAATCCAAAGTGAAACTGCATAATACTGTTCCAGAGTTGAGAAGCCATCTCTCTCTCTCTCTCTCTCTCTCTCATACATGTGTACCTACCAATAGACTATAGAGCTATCTCTTGATATTGAATTTGCTTGTGACTTTAGTAGTGGAGATAAGTGGACATGTTTGAGTTGCAACAGATATGCTTGCATCTTTTCATGTTGGTGGGACTGGTTAGAGATGGAGAAGTCCATACTCCATACCATGACTTGCTCCTAATTACTTTTAGAAACACTTACTCACACAAAACAGACAAGCTGGGAGATAGATGGTATAAAGGGATGTTGGGTCAAATTTGAAAAAGCAAGCAAAATGGTACATAAGAAAATGTATATGGATGGAAGATAACTTTAAAAGCAAGTGCACTCAAATATTGTCCATCCCCAATGGCATCTTTTTCATCTCCAACCATCAATGACTATTTTGGTGTTCCATTAAGCTGTGTCAACCAACCACAATGATGTTTATCTCAATGGGTATACTTTAGGAAATTAATCATTCAAATTGCAAAAATACCCTCAACTCGAATCATAGTTTTCAGGCACAGGAGGACAGCTCAAATGGTGGCACTGCAATTATTCACATCAAGCTCTCCATCTACTTGTCGGCCACACGTCACAGTCCCCACGAGTCACTCCCACCTCTTCCCCCGACATGTGGGAATGTCTCATTGGCTTTATTTGTGCACATATGGGATGTTAACCTCAGTATCAGTAAAGTAGTGCAAACACTATTTTCACTTCACATTTCTCTGTACTATATAGTTAACAAACAAATTTGTTTTTTTTTTTCTTCTTAATTATAGTATGCTTCAATTATTTGATTCATAAATTAGTCATTGGGTAGAAGGTTCTAGCTAATCTGATATATTGATAAAAATGAAATACCTTGAGAGAAAAGCCTAAACAGACATTTGACAGAAAATATATATATATAAACATAACCAAATAAATGATGTCATACATAATATTTCAAGTAAACTTGAACATGAAGTGGTCTGTGAACTTGAGTTTGTTAAATTTTAAACCCGAATTATAATTAGATTTAATTGCATTTTTTTTGTTAATTACCTCACCAGTTTCGCTCATTTTTTTCTAATAAATAATTCAGTACCCTTTTATGCTATTTAGTTTTTTTTTTCATGTTTTATATAATTCAGTCTTTTTCAATAAACGCACACTTCCACACATGTAGGATGTAATTTGATAGACATTGCATCTAGAAAATGCTAAAATGTCTCTTTTGCCAAGGAGATGGCTCCACAAGCTATGCGTATTTCTTTTTTCTCTATTCATTTTTCAGAAAATGCTTGTCACGTTCATTCAGTAGTGTTCATTGGTTGAACTTTTTGTAAATAGAATGCCTTTACTTTTATTTATTTAGTTAGTAAAGTCACCTCTAAAGTATAGAAATTTAGAATCAAATCTTACCTTCTTTTAAAATTCAAAGAGTCTATAAAGGAAAAAAACCAATATGTTGTACAGAAACATAAAGTATTTTCAACAAATTCAAAAAGCAACACGTTCCATGCATTTAAGATTATGGAGCACAACCTACCATTTGATTGATTGATTGATTTTTTTTTTTATTATATGATTCAAGAGTGATTATTCACTTAATCAATGCATACAAAACACGTTAAATGCTGAAGAACTATATCTATTCATTGCTTAATCCATTGTTTATGGCTACCGCACAATAATCAACACCTGTAAGGAATAATATAGCAAACAGACAAGATCCCACTCGGCATAGTTCCACAAGGATAAAATGCTTCCAATTTTATTATATAATATTTCATAAAAGACACATCAAATTTAAAAAAAAAAAAAAGGGAATAAATGAATAGACATAGTCAATCTTTGAAGCAAAAGAAGCATAGTCTAATCTGCATGCATCAAAGACGTCATTAAACCAAGAAAAAAAAATGGAGAAAATTTGAAGGTCGCTTCCAAAGAATAAGGACCTTTTTTTGCCACTAAGCACAAGTCATATTAGTATAATTCTCTTCTCTGTACCAAAAAATAAAGATAAAAGGCAAAAGCTTACACATGATCTGCATCTTATTTAAATCCAAATAGCACATATTCGTACCAAACTCGACAAAATGTAACCCTAAATGTCTTTCATAAGTGAATAATAAAAGGAGTTACATTTCCAAACTTTAGAACTGAAATGAACTCAATCAATTTATAAGGAATCAGAATCTATCATGGCTTAATATGCGCAGAGAATTGAGCGAATTAATTGGTACATTATTGGACTAATTAAGCTGAACTTGCACATATCCTTCTATAGCTACTAAAGTTTGAGCCTTTAACTTGTATGGTTAAATGAATGATGTCAATATTCTTCTGTATAGGAAAAACACAGGGTTTGAAGTTTGAACTTCGATTCATTATAGATAGAGTACTGCAATAGTTGTTGTAAGAATAAAGACTATAACAGAGAAAAACAAGACCAATTTTATTGGATCTAAAAGTGTTTTTGTTTGATGACATTTAGTATTTATAGGGATGAAAGTTGATGCTTTACGCCACCTCCTATAATTCATTGAACATAGAAAATACATGAAGGTACAGTGGTACACAAATTCCAATATTTCAGAAAAAACAGTTGTGGGTTTTCCATTCTGTTCATGGCACTGTGTATAATTGTAAATTCTTTACCCTTGATGCTGCTTTTCCTATTTAAGACAGACACAAGATGCCCTGTTCTTGTCACTTTCTTTTATTGTCAAGGTTTTGATCCCAAACCAACGTGAACACAAGCAAAAGAGATAAAACAATCTCAAAAAAGTTATTACTCATCCATCAGATATGTCACACAATTCTTTGCTAGCTATCAACAGCCTTTGTTCAGTCGCTTGTGTCCAACACTTTGTGTGGTTGTTGTAACATAAAATGAGGTTGCAAGCTAAAAAGCTCCATCCTTGTGGAAAGGGAAAGGTTGGAAATTAGACACACAACATTTGGTATATATTTTCCATGTAATATTGAAAAAATTCGGTATTACTGTTATTCATTTATATAAATTACTAGAGTACTAAATATTATATGGTTACCGAAGAAAATGATGTCCACCAATTGCTTTTGCCTCTTAGTATTATGAAATGATTAGAAAATTCTTATGTTCTATGAAGATTATTAGAAATTGACTGTTGCCTGATTTATGGCTAAACTTGAGATTAAGATCTACGTGGTAGGAGACAAAAGCTTTAATAGTTTAGGCATTAAAATTGTGGGAACTTACCTAACATTTGTGATGCCAAATTCAACTCTTGTCACCTAAATCTAGCTAACAAACTCTTTATGGACAAATTAATAACAATTCAACCTGAAAGAGAGAGACAATTAATAATTGGACTTAGGAGAGAGAAGGAAGGTGCCCATTATATTAGGGGTGATTTTGGAAATTCAACTTGTATATATGGAATCATGCCACATATTGTGTGGGGCAGAAGAAGCATATTGAGGATATAATAAAGAATATGAATGACAAGTGGAGCCCTCAGAGGAGAAAGTTACAGGGTTGGCTAAATGAAAATTGCTTATCTCATGCTTTTCAAGTTGAACAAAGGACATCAAATTGCATTCTGAAATTCCTAGAATAGGCTTCGATTATTAAGTGCTGCAACAGAAGCACTATCATCAATCAAAAATATTTTGAGAAAGGAGAAAGAAGATATATGCCCAACAAGGAAAAGGGTAGCTATAGTTTCTGATAATATTTTTAGAGACCTTACCTAGTTCATGATGTCATATCAACCATGAGGTCTCTACTCTCTAGAAAGAAGAGCAAGGTAATATGAAACAGTTGAAACCAAACAAAAAGCCTACTTTATTCCAAATTTCAATGAGAATATACATCATCAATAACCCTGACTCCCTAATTTTCAGTTCAATTCTGACAGCTTACTAAGAAATAAATGAAATCAAGCATCTGAATGGTAGTTAGTAATCTATTTATCTCTGTGTCTGATGTATAAAACTGACAAATATTTCCTTGCAGCCTGACACATTTCTGGATGCAACTTGACAGGACATTATGAAGTTTGTGATTTAAATGCTTTCTCTGCTAAATTATTATCACAATATTTTTTAGTGCATAATAAGGATGTAGTGTGTTTGAAATCATTTGTAATAAGTATGAGAGATCAAGTATCCAAGCTGCCATTATTGCTTGGTATCATAATATTTATGTTTGTCATGTTATGGACTGAGTAATTGAAACACGCCTCTTGATAATCACATAGACAGAAACAAGAGGAAAACTATTTGATGTCTCAAGCCTATAATGGTGGGGTAGGTACCTAAGTTTCAAGGTACTGTAGTGGTCTAGTTGAGTACCTCGTGGTATAGGACTCTATAATAATACACAAATTAATTTAAGGAGAATGTGAACTAGTCTATTTCCTATGATGGGATACACAAACCATTATGAAGGAAAAGGACAGAAGAGTTTCTGTGAAGATACTGCAAATCCACCAACTGGCTTAAGAAATTAAGAGTACCACATCTTTTATAAGACAAGTCCATTCTACAAAACTTACATTATTCTGAAATTCAAAAGTAAGCTATATCTTATCTTGGATTTTTAGCCCTGTCATAAGTTATAGACATGAATATACCGAAAAAAGGCAGACTCCCAAGACAAGAAATGTAAAGAGACAAGTGGGAAGACAAATAAAAGTTAGAAAAAACATCCAATGGGGTATGCTCTAGCAAAAGTTGTACATGGGTGTTCCTCATAAGTTCCAATCAAATTGGTTCGCAACACAACTCTAATACACACACTCGTTCTTCCTCTCTCTCTCTCTCTCTCTCTCTCTCACACACACACACACACAAACGGATGTCATATTCTTTAGGTCTTGCTATATTAAGACCCTGTAACTGTAAAATAGTGATAGCTACTTCTACACATAGCAGCACAGAGAATTTATTGTTGGTACATCATATACAAACTCCACCTTTCTTGCTGTTAAACCAAACTTCATCATCCATAAGAAGGTAATCTTTGCATATATTTCTTCCCAAAATGGACCTTCGAAGGTCAGAGCCATGTCCCTCTGAAAATTTGAACATCATCTCATTTTCAGACGCCCCACCATGCCCAAAACCCTCAATGGATAGCCGAACAGACAAGAGAAACACAGAAAAAGGAGATCAAAAAGACCCACATGACTCATCTCCTCCTCTTCTACTGGATCTAAGTCTCCCTCGTAAGGATTCAGCAGATGGATCAAAGCCAGAACTTAACCTCATCAATTGTTTGAACTCCTCAGAATCATCTCATGACTTGGAGCCCCGGATTTTCTCATGCAACTACTGCCAAAGAAAATTTTATAGCTCACAGGCGCTTGGAGGACATCAGAATGCACACAAGCGTGAGAGAACTTTGGCAAAAAGAGGACATAAAGTTGGAGCTGCAGTTTCAGTAGACTTTGGACAGAGGTACTCTAGTATGGCTTCCCTGCCTTTGCATGGCTCATATAACAGATCACTTGGGATTCAAGCTCATTCCATGATCCACAAGTCCTCTTATCAGCCACCCATTATTGCTTTATCTCGTTCCCATGGTCAAAATGTGTGGTGGAGGCAGCCTATTGATTCACAACCTACAATTGGGAAGCTTCCATCTGGAAAAATACATGTTGGGGATGAAACAACTGAAGCATCATTTTCTGGTGGAGTTCCAAGGTTAGGGAAGTTCTCTCCAAAGATTGAGGGAATTGGAGGCTACTGGTTGGGAAGTGTTACTCATGTAAAAACTAAACAAGAGGAGTTGCAGAAGCTTGACTTGTCCCTCAAACTCTAAGTATTAGTCAGTCCCCCCATACCAATTTCAATTGTGTCCTTTTCTCTATTGACCAAGATCTTAATTTCCACCTTTTTTTTTCCTTTTCTCTCTTCTGTCATCATGTATCTTTAGTTTCAGCTGCTGTAAATGCATTTTGGCTACTTATATCTGAGCTTGTTTTCTTGGTATTAGTTAATGGGTTTTATTTGGAGATTTGATTGCTTTTGAGTAGCATAAGCAATTCAATTCTCTAAAATCCAATGCAGACAAGCTTTCTCAAATCTCAAGTCTCGTCACCTGATTAAGAATTCTTAACATCTTTTAGCGGTTAAAAGATATGATTTCACAATAATAAATTAAGTTTAAATTTTAATTAAAAAAAAAACAAAAAAGCAGGTGGGGCTGGAGCCGATCCCACTTTTCTTCTGATATTTTGTTTTTAACTATTGAACAAGCTAGTTTCCAGTCCCAGAATTGTGAGCATTAATAGTAGTTCTTGCAGTTTCTCTTCTCTCCAAGAGAAAAGAAAGATGTCCAAAGGGGTTATGTGATTGTTTATGGTGCTAGTAGATATATTTGACAGTGCTTTTGATGTCAACCTAAGACTGTTTGGATCAAGGTATATCTGTCTCACATTTTGGGTGACAAAGGTCCACACTGTTGAGAAATTTGGATGCTAGTGATTATCATTTATTTATTTATTTATCCTTATGCAAGATTGGTCCACCAAATGTACACAAATTTAATGGTTGTGATTGTCTCAGTGACTCTCACATTGACCCACCTGCAGTTGGAGAAATAGACTATCTCTATTGGGATCAAAAGAAGTAGGTGAGGCAAGCCATGTGAAAGTAAGTCACACAATGACCCTCAGCTCTGCTATCACATCATCTTAAAAGAAATTTATTTTAGGGTTAAATTTTTGAGTCTTGATTTTCTTGATTTCTTACCTAAAAAATATCTTAGGAAGGACCCACAAATTAGTAGGTCCATATCTGCCTGATGTTTACAAGCTAATCTCATTTTAATCATGAAACATAAATACTGTGATAGGAATTAAGATGCAAAAGTAACTGAAAATCTAGTCATTATGACAGCTAATAATCATAGTAATCTCGCACTAACAAAGGGATATGCTGAAGCGACAGTGGGTTCTAGTCTGTGATGTTTCTAAACATAGATCGTTTGAGATTAGGCTCTCTTGTTGCCAAATGTAGTACTTCGGTTGGGTTGTCTATTTAACTTGTGGTGGCATGCCTCAGTCCTCACCATTTTTCCATTAAAATATTGTGGGCAACCTTCAGTTTGCCTCTCAATCAAGAAAGAAACACTTTAAATACACCAATCAAATGGAATTACATAAAACATGTGGAGCTATCATTTTGCTGAAATTGGGCGAAATTTTGAAGCAAGAACTGCATCTTCTTCATAAAGATCTTGTCTGATAATCAAAACAAGAGTTTGTCTGTCCTCATCTAAAAAGGCCAAAGGATATAAAATTTGAATTGACATCAACATCCCAGTTAGGCTAGTGACACTGTATGTTTGTTCTTTTCTACTCTTTTATTCACTTGTTTTCTTTTTCTTCTGTACCACTGTTTCTTTGTCCTTCAAACGCCTTTGTCATCACCATTTGCCAATATCAGTTTGAATCTTCTCCTAGAAGCTGTCAAATAGAATTATAAGTGTGCATTTCTACATGCACGGTTATAATTATAAACCCATATGCCACTATACACTTATTTTTTAACATTTAGTTGAGACTTGTATAAAGAAACGAAAGTTTTGCGGAATTATTGGTGAAAATCTTCAGTTGTGGATCATTTGCCACGTTAGCAGTAAATCAGATTCTAGATTTTAATAATCATTTTCGACACACTGAACTAAACTTAGGTCAATGCATCATAAAACAAAAGGTAATTCTTCCAGATAACAAGTTCACGAGTTCAATATTGCAACCAGGACTTTTTAAACTATAGGAATAACTATTTTGTCACGGATTGGCATTTTAGATGTCTACAAAACATCACACATACTCTCCAATTTTTAACTCAGTCAACTTCTGTAAAATACAAATCATATTTCTCTGACTCTCAGTCCCAACATAAGAGTCTTAAATATATAGTACTTTATATCTAAAATAGTAATTTACCAAGAAAATACTAATCTTGAAACGCTGCACAGAACAAATATTAGTACATAGCTCAAAAAAATTGCATAATGTACATACTTGTATTGTATGATAAGAAAGAATTCTAAATAAATGGGCGTGTTTGGTGCAGCATGGAGTAAAATAACACTTGAAGAAATACAAATAATTTCTGCTAAATCATTTTTTTTGGAACAAACTCAAACCACTCATACACTAACTTCAAGCAAATATCTACTCCATGCTGCCCACCACTTAAAACTTGCACCATCATTCAGCTATTGACTAATACTCATCTACTGTCGCCACTTATTACCAGTCACTGTTCATCTACATGTAAACCAAAATATCAAATGTCATAGTTTAGTGGTGAATCTATATGTATCATTTTCTGAAACATGGAATAAAAAATCATTTGAACAAAGATATGGTGATTATCTCAAAATACAATTAAAGCTATTCTCTGTTGTGGTATAAAATTACACCCACACAAACTATTGAAAGAAAGAATGGGTCAACAAAAATGGATCCCAGTTCAGGTTGTGTAAACCAAAGTACCAAACTACATATGATCTAATGACGTATCTCAACTAAGACACTAAAATCCAACCCTTTATTTCTTTTCAATGAAAGACTTAACCGTCCCCATCCATCTTATGAGCTCTGTTTTATTCTTGTTTTTCATGTATTCATGCAAGAAAACAGCAAGTTCATCATTTATACCCCTTGCTTCCAAGAAATCATAAAGGCTATCCTGCAACTCATCGTCCAATTCCCTGTCAAGAAACAGAACAAGGTCTTTTAACAAAATTCTAAACCCAGCTATCATCTAAAGTTTTAATCTAACAAGCAGAAATGGAAAGAGAATAAATAAACCTACTTGAATTCAGGACCTGCATAAGGCTGAGCAATTGTATTATCACTTGCTCGTATGAACAGCCTTTGAATCTCTATAGTGTCTGGCCAAGCAGAGCACATGATTTCCAAGACGCCACCACTCTCTCCCTTGGAGATGTTGACAACGAAGGTAATGTGAAGCTGCATATCTTCCCCGTTGGCCCCTCCACCACCACCTGAATCTGGAGTAGGGGCAGCTCCATCAAACGTGCTGACTTCAACTTTAATATCTTCATCCCCAAATTTGCTTTTCAATCTAATCCATTGTTCCCCAGGTCGGTCATCGACCATAAATGGACCAAACTTGGTGATGGGCTGCAAAGATGAACAACCTTATAACACCATATAGAAAATAAAAGAATTAAGTCTTTCTGGACAAACAAGGCATGAGGGATAGTATATGTTTTGTTCAGGAGTGTAACTTCCACATATCCAACAGAAGAAAGGTAATGAATTTCCCCAAGCCTTGTTTAATTGCTTAGAAAAATTAAGATTTAGATTAAAGACAATAAAAAAAATTGCAAATTCATTAATGTTATGTTGGATTGAGGAGAATGGAAGGAAGGAAAAGGAAGGGGTTAATTTAGACATTTTTATATTTAGATTTAAATAAGCTTTTTTTTTTCCTTCCCTGATCGTCCATTGATTCCATTGTCCTCAATCCAAAGGTGAAAACTAAAAACTCACCATCCATAAAGAAACTAAATATTATTTGTCCATTTCCATCACCATATTTCAGTGCATAAGCAACAATAAATAGAAAACATTTTCATATACCAAATTCAAAAATCAAAGAAACCCCTTAGAGTTCAAATATTCAAATCCCAATCACTCCTCCGTTTTCGCTCAAGTAAAACCCATTACGCATCTAAACGAACAGACACCCGCGAATTAAGAATGAAGATAACAGCTAAACCTCAGAAATTTGTGAACTGGCAAGGTCCAAGAAAATAAGAAAGACAAAAAAAGTAAAAGGGGGAATGAATAAACCTGCTTAGGAGGAGAGTGTTCGAGCTCGTACTGAATCTCGTTCCGCAGGAGTCTCAGGATGTTTCCTTCGAAAGCTGATTTGCGCATTTTTAAGATGTAAGAGTAAGTCCTTCGAGAACGAAACAGAGGGTTCTGGGATATGTTCTTTGTAGCTAAGTGAGCAGAAGATAATCCATATCGTTGATGGTGAATTACCTGCACAATGGTTTTTCTCAGGGAACGGAATAGGCGTTCCATTGACGAAAAGACGTGCTCAGAGTGTTGAATGAATGTGTTCAATTGGAAGGGTTTAAAGGTTGAAGGGTTTAGGGCCGAACCCAGAAAACCCCATTGGGTTGAAATCGCAAAAGAAGAAACTTTGTGAGCCAGCACTCTGTGAGGCCTGCACTTTCGGAAGAGACCAAATCCCCATCTTGGACACTCATAGTCATCGTGAGTTTTTTGTTTTTTATTTTTTGCTTTTAATTTAATCTTTCATCAATTTAGTCATTTCTTATGTTAGCCATTCAAAATATTAATAAAAGGCGTGATATAAATGTGAAATGCTGATTAGTCCAGGTTAAATGTTAAGTAATTTATTAAAATATTATCTTAATTGTTTTCTCCATATTTTTTAGATTCAAACTTGTCATTGACTAGATGAAGAATTAAGATTATTGAATCATTAAAAAATTGATTGAATAACTAAATAATAAAATTATTTTTTGTTATTTAAAAATTAAATGCACTATTTCAAGTTATAACTATATAATTCAAAACAAATTTAAAGTTAGACTTAATTTTATTTATTATTACTTTTTATTATTTAAAATTTAAACTTAAATACATAAATAAATACTAAACAAAAATTAGAATTACTATAAATTATATTATTTAGTTATTTCTCATTTGCAAAAATAATAAATTAAAAAAATCATAAAAAAGTAACAAAAATTAAACACTACAAATAATGAACTAATTTTATGACTATTCAATACATATTAAAAATAAGTTATAAATTTAACAACATATAAAAATAATATCATAATTTACCAAAATAAAGAATTTTTAAAAAAGAAAGTGAACCGAGTCAACTAGGTCAAAGGTAATGTTGAGTCACTGAGTTAATTAAAAATTTGGTGGATCAATTCGTATTATGATCAAATCGATTGTAATAGAATTCAAATAGTTAACAAATTTAATAATCGGTTCACAGGATCACTGGTCTACCTAATTGGATTGATCTGAGTCTCAATACTATAATTTTCTCAATTTAATTTATTACAAATAAAATTTTTGTTAATTTAATCTATTTTTGTGTTATAATTGTTAACTTTTAATTATTTTATGTTATATATCACTATTTTTTATGTTAATGTATGATTTTAATACTAAAGTTAGTAAAAAAAAAAATACAAAACCATATATTATAGCTGTAATTTTTTAAATATAAATATTCCATAGTTTGATTTTCATGTCTCTCAACCATATACATTAAATATATTTGACACAGTTTTGATAAAATATTGGCAAAAATGCTTGTTTAATCTCTTACGTTTATGTTCACGATCAATTTTGTTTTTCATGTCATTTTGGTTAATTTTTTTCCTCTATATTTTTATAATAGCTCAATTTTATCTTACAAATTAATTAACATTGTTAAAATTACTCAGGGCATAATCTAATTTAACTAAACATGTAGCAAATATAACTTATGTAATTTTTTTTGTTTATTTGAATACCTAACTCACTTAAATATAAAAATAATGTGGTTTTATAAATTTGAATGAAGACTAGGGCAGCAAAGATGATGACAATGTCATTGAAGACTAACACAAGGTTTTCATTCACATTTGCAAAACAACTTAATTGTATTTAAGTGAGTCAAATATCTAAATAGACAAAAAAAAAAAACACAAGCTATATTTATCATGTATTTAGTTGAGTTAGATTATTTCACTAATAATATGAACGATGTTAAGTTTTAATATAAAATTGAGTCATTTTAAAAATATATAAAATAAAATTAATTAAAAATAATAGATGTAAAATAAAATTGATCTTAAGTATAAATATAAAACATGAAAAAGTACTTTTGACTTAGATATTTTAGATATATATATTAAAGTATAACATTTACTACAAATTAATTAATTACTCTAAAAATGAAAGAGAATAATCCATGCATAAGCAGCATAAAGAGGATAGAGGATTCTCGGCAATCTCAATTGCCCGCTGTTCTCGACAGTTTAAGTAATTTGAATCTTTCGTTAAATCTTTTGATCCACATTGCGTCACGTGTTAATTTTGATTTAAGTATTGCAAAAAAAAATTGGACAAAACGTTGGCACTGTTGTTGCATTTTTTTCTTTGTGCGCATTTAAAACCTTCATTGTTGCGAGTGAGAAGATTCGTTGTTGCAATTGGGAGAAATTTTTCATTGCTGCATTTTTTGCTGAGACGTTGTGGTTCATATATTTTTGCATCTTTTCATTTTACTGTTGTGGTTCCTGCGTGAAGGCGTTTAAAATGTATCCTCTAAAGTAAAAAGAGAATATTATATTTATGTTTAAAAAATGATATTTATCTTTTATTTAAGTCCCTATAGAATATATTTTTTAATACGAATTATATTTGCATTTTAGTTTAATCTCTAATCATGTAATTATTTTGACATTTTTATTAAAAAATAAAATAAATAGATAAATAAATAAATATATGATGCATTAATTATATATAGATGAATTACTGTTTAGAATCAATTTCATTCAAGGTGTATATATATATATATATATATTACATAATAAAAAATAGAGTTATTAAACAAAGATAAAAATAAAGTAACTATAATTAAAAAAATAAAATTACTTTATTTTTTCATTTCTACTATCTATGCATTTTTTGCTGGTTGTGAGTAATTAATATATATAAAATAAAAAATAGTTATTGAAAAAAGACAAAAATAAAGTAATTATAATTAAAAAAAAATAGAATTACTTTATTTGTTCATTTCTAACTATAATAATATATATATTATAATTAAAAATAGAAATTCATCTACATACAATTAATGCATCATATATTTATCTATTTATTTTATTTTATAATAAAAATGTCAAAATAATTACATGATTAGAGATTAAACTAAAATGCAAATATAATTTGTATTAAAAAATATATTCTATAGGGACTTAAATGAAAGATAAATATTATTTCTTAAACATAAATATAATATTCTCTTTTTGCTTTAGAGGATACATTTTAAACGCCTTCACGCAGGAACCACATCAGTAAAATGAAAAGATACAAAAATATGTGAACCACAACGTCTCAGCAAAAAATGCAGCAATAAAAAATTTCTCCCAATTGCAACAATGAATCTTCCCACTCGCAACAATGAAGGTTTTAAATGCGCACAAAGAAAAAATGCAACAATAGTGCCGACGTTTTGTCCAGTTTTTTTTTTTGTAATGCTTAAATCAAAATTAACACATGGCGCAATGTGGACCAAAAGATTTAACGAACGACTCAAATTGCTTGAACTGTCGAGAACAGCGGACAATTGAGGAGAACGGATCCTCGGCAGTTCGAGGATCACGCAGTCCTCGGCTGTTCATCCAAAACGACGTCGTTTCTTGCCCTTTTTTTTTCTTCAAAATTTTAAGACTCGAAACGCACCGTTTTGGGTTAGTAAAATGGTGTGTTTCGATTTTTTTTTTGCCACGTTAATAGCTCAAAACGACGCTGTTCTAGTAATGCCGAAACGCACCATTTTCGCATTAGTGAACCGGTGCGTTTCGAGGATAGACTTTTTGGTCAGATGCGAAGGAAACGATGCCGTTTCAGAAGGCACCAAAATAGTGCGTTTTGAGAATTCAGAAAGTAGCAGTGCAAAGGTCCATTGGCACGCGACGCAGGGAAGATAAAAATGGGCTGCTGAAAATGAAAGACGGAAGATGGAAGACGGTGATGTGAAGCTAATGAAGGAAGCAGGAATTGAAGAGCAAGAAGAACATCATTAACAGAGAAGAGACGAAACGCGACAGTCGAGGATGTGAAGCTAATGAAGGAAGATTCAGTGATGGCAAAATGGCGTCGTTTTGAGCTATTAACGCGGCAAAAAAAAAAAAGCAAAATGCACTGTTTTAATAACCCAAAACGGTGCGTTTCGAGTCCTAAAATTTTGAAGAAAAAAAAAGGTAAGAAACAGCATCGTTTTGGATGGACAGCCGAGGACTGCGTGATCTTCGAACTGCCGAGGATCCGTTCTCACAATTGAGACTGCCAAGGATCCTCTTTCGCATAAAGAGAGTATCCAAGTGTTTTTGGCTTAGATTAAAAAAAATAGTATGTCTAATAAATAGTACACTTTAGAAGGGATATTTTCATCTTAAATAAAATAATGTTTAAATTCTACTTTTATTTAAAAATAAATGCTTTTAGTTTTAACTTCTTTAAAATAAAAAATTCAATTATTTTTAATTAAAAATTTGGTCAAACACCTAAATACTTTGAAGAAAATAAATAACTTATTGCAACAATTTCTCAACTTTAGTGCTGACGCTAGTTTTACTTGCTACTGTTTTCAACCTTTCTTCCTTTTCTGGCCTATGTTATTAGAAAAAGATTATTTAAAGTTAAGTGAAATTTTTGTATGTATTATGCTTATTAAATTATATTTAATTTTTATAATATATAGACCTATCAACAGAAAAAAAAATTAAATAAATTATTATTTTAAATTTTAAAATATATAACACAGTACGGAACCCATGACATTAGCCATTAGGGATGATAATATTTTCGGGTATGTTACGTAAACTTATACATTTTTATTTTAGTAATTTTAACTTATCTTATAAAAACTTATATAAGGAATTAAAATATGAGAAAAAACGTAAATATTATTTTTATACCATATGACTTTTTATAACTTTCTAATTAATGACTTCTCCAAACATACATAAGTACATAAACATAGATAAATTCATATATATTTATCATATTAGTACTCGTTTAAGCAATTTCTTTCACGCCATAAAAAAGATGTATCTCTTTGGTTGAGCTTTTATACCCTATCTTTGTTTGCATCAATTGACACTTTGATATCAACTTCTTCTTTGAAATTTTTTTATAATATTGTATCTATTTTGTTTTGGTATTCTTTTAATTTCTTGCATTGATTGTTTATTGGAGTTTTTTCTCAAAGAAGTAACATAGTAATATTTGAAAAAAAAATGTAGATCTTTTACATTTAAAAAATTATGCATTTCTTTGTATTTAAACAGATATAAAAAAATATTTAATTTATAATTTATTCAAATAAATATTTATCAATATAAATTTTTTTTTCTTTAATCTCTCTTTATAAGAATGTATACGAGTTAAGTCGAGTTGAGTTGAACTTTAGTAATTTCAGATTTGGCTCATTTAATAAATAAATTGTTTAAATTCATTTTGATTAAATAAAATGAACTTAAAATTTAAATCAAACTTTGTTCATTTTATTAAATGAGAGCTTAAACTTGATTTATATAATTCGTATAAAATTATATAAAAATAAATTAAATGAATGTAATAAACTATAATTAATTAAAAAAATTATAAATCACAAATACGTTATTTCAAAATTTAATATCTAAAAATTAATTATAAAAAATATTTAATTAAATGTAAATTAATTATATATAAATTGTTTTATATATTACACTAGTGTATAAATTGTATCATTTTAAATAGTTTACTAAGAAAATGATATTTTCATACAAAAACATAACAAATATAATAAATTCAAAAATAAATATACACAAGATGTTTTTATTATATATATATATAATATCATTTAAATATTTATTATACATGTAATAAATATAAAATTATTTTTATTTTATTTTATTTTTAAATAAACTGTTAACGAATTAAACGAATTGTATTAAATTTTTAAATTTGACTTATTTAATTAAATAAATTTAATTATATATTTAAATTTATTTATTTAATAAATAAATCAAATAAAATTATATCTAGATTAAAATAAATAGAAATGTTAAAGTAAAAGCAAAGATATTGAAAAACAAATGAGGAGAATCTTGATGACATCACTTCAGTGCATAGCCCATGCCACTTGTTTTTTTTATGGATCAAGAGAAAATAAATTGTATATCAACTTTTCATTTTCTTAATCACAATTTCTATTTTTTTAATGAAAATATTTTTAATTGTCTTACAAAAACCATCATAAATGTTATATAGATCTTTACTTACCAAACCTCATAATCTGTTGAGCATTTACAACGAAAAAATAAAGGAAGAAAAAGGAAATAATTAAAAGAATGACATCATATTCAAAATATAATTCTCTCTCGAACTTTCCAAAATTGAAACACGAAAGGTCGCTGGTTCCATATTCTTGGTTATTCCAGAAAAATTAGTGAATGTGTAACAGAAAATACAGAAAATAAAAATGTAAAGCTGATTCTCATTCAGAATTCAATGAATCAACTTCAAATAATTAAAGTCCTGTATACTCATGTATAATATACTGAAACTTTTAAAGTAAAAAAGAAAATGGTTGTCAAATATATCATTTTAATTAAAAATTAATGTCACCAAACTCAACCATATAAAATTAGAAAGCTTTTTTTTTCTTTTGGAATAACTTACGCTTTCCTCCTTTAAAAAAAAATCTAAATTGCAAAATTTTCTCCTCTATTTTAAAAATATATACAAATCTCCTTTAACATTAAAAAATAAAAAAAAATATCATTAAAAGTGAGAGTAAATTTTTATTAAAAATCTGTCTTATTAAAAAATATTTTATCAATATGTTTTTAATACATTGAGAACCATAAATTTAGTATATTCTTAATTTTTAAAATAATTTTATTTTGGTTAAAAATATATTTATTACTTAGCGGTATTATATAAATAATAAATTTAAAGATATTTTTATTATAAAAAATAAAATTATATAAATATTTTTTTAAAAAGTTAATATAATATTTTATTTTATTTTAATAAAAATATAATTTAAAAAAATTAAAGAAAGTGTAAAATAATTTAGATATTAAAAGAAAAACTTGGCCTAAATTTTGGTATTATTACTAAACCCATCCACGTGAGGTAATCACTGGTGAAGAAAACACCAGGTAGGTCTAAGTCTTTGCTTCCGTTAACTACCACTTTTTGAGGTCAAAGTCAGTCACTTTCTTTTCTATCCTTACCTGACTTTGTGTATAGGGATCAATCATACATTTTCAAAAACTCTCATAATCCTAATTTTGATTCTCTATTGTTCACCACTGTTTTAAAATATTACTTAAAATTTTATTTAGTTGATTAATAAAATTTTTAATTTTTAAAAAATTAAATATAATTTGTATAACCTTATCACTATATTATTTAATAAAAAATTAACACATATATAATATATAATTTATTTTTTTATAATTAATATTTTATTTTAATTAAAAATTTTAATAAAAAAAATAAAAAATTATGTATAAATCTAATCTTAAAAATTATTATTTTAATTATTTTTATAAATTTTAAATCTAAAAGGCAATAATATATTATTATTATTATTATTATTATTAAATCCCATTATCTTCGGCCTATGGGTAGGCTGTCCTTTCCATCTCATTATCTCTATCATCATTATTCATTAACCTTTTTTTTTTTAAAAAAAAATCTATTTAAAATTATAACTCCACTAATCTCAATCCTTAATATTAATATAACACGGAAACACCACCATACGCCATAATTATGCGCAAGCGTTACTCCTTTCCCTCGAGAATTTTTTATTTTTAAGGTGTATTCACTTTTTTGCCCTCAGAGAACAGACATTTTTCAGTGTGATCCAAATATTTGAACATATCATTTCAAAATTTTTAAATGGTTCCCAATTAAATTTATTAAGGAATAATCAATAAGATGAATAATATTAGTTAACAAGATAAATGACGTGACTAATAATTATTTACGTATCCATCAAAAATTGTACAGATATTCTAACAAATTACATATTTAAATTTCTAAAATTTATAAAACATAGTACATCGATGATTCCTCCACCATTTTTTTAATTATCTCTTAAAAAATTTAATATAAAAATATGTTAAAATAAATATAATTAATGTTTAAGAAATTAAATTAAAATAAAATCTGTTAATAATGAAAATGTAAATTCCCTCCCTTTTTTTTTTTTTAAAAAAAAAGGATCCTAATCAGCTTTTTGAATTGGGGCATTTCGGTAAATTTGTTGCAACTCCGATGCCATTCGTATATAAACACTGATTTTATATACATACATACGTCATAGTCTGAAATCAACAGAGACGGTGCGGCACCACCTGCCGCCGGTGGAACCCATTATCAGAAGCTTCTTATTCTCTTCCCTATTTTCGAAATTCAGATGCTCAATTGACAAAATCAAAAATTTTTAGAAAAAAATAATTGTTTTAATCCTTTTAGCCAAATAAATCGACTCTATATCTTCGTTTTCCATATGCTCTGTGATTGATTAGCGAAGCTTCTTTTTGAAATGAAGTGGAAGTAGCTCACGAAACGACGCCGTACAATGCTGTGCCGGAAGGGTTCCCGGAAACGCAGTTCAGGATCCGTGCCAGTGCATCTCAATGTGTACGATCTGACTCCCATTAACGGCTACGCTTACTGGTTCGGCCTCGGAGTGTACCATTCCGGCGTTCAAGGTTGGTGTTCGAGTTCAAATCTCTTCTGTTTGGTTTTGAATTTTTCAGATCTGAGATTTCTAAAGAAACTAATAGACTTTTCGGGTTGCGATTTGAGTGCAGTTCACGGAGTTGAGTACGCATTCGGAGCTCACGAGTATTCCACCACCGGGATTTTCGAAGGCGAACCAAAACGATGCGATGGTTTTACGTTTAGGAAGACGATACTGATCGGGAAGACGGATATGGGAGCTGAGGAGGTGAGGCGTGTGATGGAAGAGCTTGCTGGAGAGTACAAAGGGAATGCCTATAATTTGATTACCAAGAATTGTAACCATTTCTGCAACGATGCTTGTATTAAACTCACCGGAAATCCTATTCCTAGTTGGGTCAATCGTCTTGCTAGAATCGGTAATTTTTCTGTCCTGGTTTCATCTCAGATTTTGTTTTCTAGTTATTGAACATTTTTAATGCTTTAAGAACAAGATGCAATTTGAATTTTTTTAAAAATGTGTTATCCGTTTCTTCTTGCTAAAATTTTCTTTTACTTGATTGAAATTGCGATGCAGGTTTTCTGTGCAATTGTGTTCTTCCAGTTACTTTGAATTCGACCAGAGTGAGGCATCACAGAATAGAAGATAAGCAATGTGAAGGAGAGAAGCAAGCATTAACGAGTGAGTCCAATAATAAACTGACTGCTTCAAATTCAAAATCTTCTTCATCATCATCACCTGCATCTACCACCAAATTGCGCAGGGGAAGGAGTAGAACCAGACGTTCCCTCCCTCCTTCTTCACCTTTGATTATTGGCTCTTCTGCATCATCTTCTTGATGTCCCAACTCTGAAAATTTAATTTCTCTATTTATTTTTTGTGCTTTTCCTCCTCCTCCCCCCCCCCCCCCCCAAATTCCCACAATTCCTCTAACTAAAGAAGAAACAGATTAGGATTTCAATTTGAATTTTGTTAATCTTCTTCATTCTTTCCATCCAATTACCTTAAAAGCTGATATGTCAAAAAACCTGGCAGGAATCCCGGAGCTCACAATGCTTCTGTTTTTTGGTTCTCTATCCAACTCTGCTAAAAAGATGGAATTTTTTTAAATTTGTAGACAGTACAGACCCTAGTTCTCGCACTTACTCATTCCAGCTCAACAAGAAGCAATCAAACAATAATAACTTACTCTCATCCACTTTATACAATTACAATAAAGTATGTTTTAAGATGGAAGTTTCTACTTTTTATAAAGAGTAATAATATATTTGTTCAATTTTTTTCTTTTCTTTTCTTTCCTAATAAACTCCACAAAGCGTGGGATGATTGTAGTTGAGTTTACATAACTTGTCAAATCATAATTAGTTGTGACATTGAATTTAAGAATCATAAAGGATTTTTAGGGTACAAGTTTTTTTCAAGTGATTTAGTCTAAAATTTGTTTCTTCTCCCTTTCAAAATTTGATAATTGTTATAATAAAAAAAAATGGTATTGTGTTTGGAATTTTTTTGTGTTACCTTTTTAATTACTTTAGATCTTTGTGGTAAATATGTGAGAGGTCGGTTCCATTATCTAAATTTTCAATTGGCTTGAGACTTAAAAAAAAAATAGAAAGGTGACTATTTCTGATATAGAAAAATAATATTCAAGCCAAAAACAATTCAAAGGTAGAGGACTAAAGGTTGATTTTAAAATGCATGTACTTTTAAAATGCATGTACTTGTCATAAATAATAAGAAAATGCTTATATCTTGTTTTACTTTTAAACTATATGTAAATAGATTTTAATTTTGAAAATTTATAAAACTACTTTTTTTTATTATTAAAAATTTAAACATTTTTTCTAGTGCATATTGGGAGGGTTTAAATTCTTGAAACTATCCATGTCCATTTTACCCTTTTTTTCGTTAAGCCTTTTAATTATGTATTGGTAATGAGCCTTTTAATAAAAATGGCATTTCAAAATTTGTTATTTCGAGACAAATAAAAGCTAGTGACAAATGATGGAGTCTAAGATCACGAATCCTTTAATGAGGCTAATAAAGAAATGAACAAAAAGATTTAAATTTAGAAAAATGATATGATTTTAAAAAATAAAGTGACATTAGCAAGTAACTCAAAGTTGAATATGACATTTATATTATTCTTTACATAATATTCATACAAGTAGATTCAAAATATATCAAGCATAAACTTTTCTGAAAAGTACACTCGATATATTTAATTACACTTTTTATAATTAATAGTTAACTTATATTTTATAAAATAAGTATATTTCAAAAAATTTTACTCGTTTAACATTTTCTAAAACTTTGATATTATCGATTTTAAGTATACATTACAACATGGGTTAAATTTTGAATGTTATTTTCATATAATAAAAAGATTCTTACGCTATAGAAAGATTCTTGTAGAATGTGATTCAATGATCGTAATTATACATTAAGGAAGCTAAAGATAATTAGCAAACTACACCTCTTCTCACAAGTGCATCTTAGATAGAATTAATAGAGTTTAGAAGAATGACATTAATTATATTGATAGAGAAGCCAATAAGTGTACTAATTAATTAGCTAAACAAAAGCTTACACTCTCTCACAGAGGACTACATCTTGTTCTTTCTCTGCTTGGAATGTCAAATGGCTTTTGTTAGGTGACATTTATGGAATTGTTACTCTTTCAATGGTTTTCGAATAATTTTGTTTCTTTTCTTTTGGACTTACTACTTCGTTGTTCCACAAAAAAATAATTTGTATCTCAGCCACTATCAACTTATTTAGGAGAATGCCTATGATTCATAAAATATATATGGAGAAAGTATATTTTACTTATCTGAATCATAAGTTAATTTTATTGTACTTATTTAAACTTTAAAAATAACACTTTATTCCTTTAAAATATCTAAACAAATAAAATAGATAAAATTATCTGTTAAATTTAATATTTATTAGTCATAAACTAAACATAATTTACTTTTATAATTTTGAAAATTAATTCAATTCATTTATTTTATTAAAAAAGTTTTTTAAGGGAAAATTTTATATTAAAAATATTATTTTCTATCAAAATAGATAGCAAAAGGTATTTTTTATAATCTATTTTATAAAAATAACTTATTTTTTTATAAAAACAAATATCATAAATTAATTTTTAAAATCTGAAAAGTCAAATTTATTTATAGTATAACTAATATGTGTGTGTGTGTGTGTGTGTGTGTTTTAAAATTAATAAATAATTAATTGTAGATATTTATTACATCTCTACTTTCAGAGTTTCAGTGTTCAATGGAATTGTCATGTGACTTAAATGGTGATGGAACATATGTTGAGATTGTTTCGAAACAGACACGAACAAGAACACTTTGTGGAAGAAATAAATGATGAATGGGTGATGAATGGTCCAGATTCATCCTCCTAAATCCTAATCCTACATGCTAGTACACATAATTTTGTAGTTGCTAATTAAGCTAGAGAATCTGTATTCTGTAAAAGGAATCACTTTAACCTTGTCGTTTGGACGTTTTCCCTTTTTCTCTCAATAAAACTGTTACAGTCAATAAAGTTTGTAGGTTGGAGTTCAACTACTTTTGACTATCATCGACACAGACAATCTGGAAACTCCATTTTCTTCCTTCTTTCTTTTTGTTTAGATAACAACAGCAACAGCAACAGCAACAACACACTCAGAGCCAGAACAGCGAGTACTTTTTGCGATTCTACCGGATCACCCCAAAAATATCAACAAAATTTGATTAAAAAACTAAATAATTTTTTTATAAAATATATTAATGAAAACTACTTTCATTTTAAAAAATATTTATAATTAAATTATAGTTAAAAAAAGATATATTTATTTTTTAAAAGAAATAATTAATGGTGTTAATATAAAAATGTTAACTAGAATTAAATTTAAATATGTTAAAATATAAGGAGTCACTTGTTATAAGTAATAGTTTATAAAATATTTATAATTGAGTGATAATTGAACGAGATATTTATACCTCAGTAATAATTGAAAGAGATATTTATCACAAATAATTTATAATTGAGTGATAATTAAAATAAATATTTGTTATAAATAATAATTTAAAAAATATTTATAATTAAATAATAATTAGATAGAGTGTATGCATTTTTCTCCTGTGACAATAGACTATTGGTTAAAATTTAAGAGTTTTTAAGTAAGATAAAAAAAGTGTGAGAAGAAGAAATAACCCTTTAAAATTTTATTATACCTTTAGGATTAATAAGTTAGTTACTATCCTTTTTAATTTTTTAATTAATATAAATAATAAAGGACAGGGAATTTTATGCCCTGTCTTTATTTCCACAAAACAAATTTCTATATTCAAATTTTTAAATCAAACAAATATTTTGAAATACCATAAATTTAAAAAATACTAAACTTATATATAATTTTTTATATTTTTGTTATAATATTTTTAATTAAAATAAAATATGTAAATTTTTTTTAAAAAAAATAATCATAAAAGAATGAGTGTTATCAATCAAACGCACGTCGATTTTTTATTTAAAAATCTAATAAAAAAATATAAAAATCACATGTAAGCTTCTTTTTAAAAATTCTTGTCATCCCTGTTCTCTGCTCACTCCCTTAAGAATCAAGTATCAACCATATCAAATTTGGATCTCTCCATTTTTTTTTTTCAAAAATTCACAAAATCAATTTCAAGAGAGAAAAAACAAAAAATGTCGAAGAGTCACGATAAGTCCTGCTTCAACGGCAATCTCAATGTATCATGTATATATGCGTTGATTTCACACATTCTGTTTTTCGAAATTGACACATTTTTTTGGAAAGCATTGAAAAGATATCAATCTAACTAAATAAAAGTTGCGTCGTTAAGTTAACCCAATACATTCTTCAATATGCCTACCAAACTCCATACTAGTATAGCTGATAGCCCACTTAGCTTTTTACCTAACTAACTAACCAACTTACAACTAACGCCATTGTAGCGTAGTTTCTACAACATACTACAAAGTTAGCATACTCTATATAGTACATTTAAAATTTTTCTTCCAAAGTGCTTTTAAAAAAAATCAAATTTGAATCATTAAAAAGAAACACTGTTTCTTCTTATCAAATACACTGTGGTCAATTATTATTTTTAATGAAAGCTAGAAGTTGTTTCATTTATGATGATAAATGATATCATCAATGTTCATAAGTGCAAGCATGTATCAAGCCAATATTTTATTTATAGTATAAAATTATAGTTTATATTTAGAATGGCCAATAAGTTGGGCCAACAGAAGAAGACAATATAATTAGCCACATGGGCATGCATGTATCTGATTTAGGTGAGTCTGACAGTCTCTTCTTGCTTATATGGAAGTAGTGCCAACAAATCAATCAGCACAAAGTTGGAAGCCCGATTTAGAAGGAAGAATCTTGGGGTTGGGGTGCATCCCATGAGCAAACATAGGGAGGCTGTGATAAGATTTTCCCGATCTAGAAAGGCTATAAAAAGCAATGTCCAAAGGGTTAAAGCACAGATTCAGTAACCCTATCTGCATTTTTTACCAGTGATAGCAGTTTACGGCAGAGAATCAGCCTACTTTTGCTTTTCTCGCACCCATTCAACAAAATTGTCCAGGACCAAGGGCCACGCATGTTCTGGATTATAGTTACTTAGGTCTGGAAAACTTATCTGCCAAGAGATGGGAGTCTGTCAGTCAGATAGATTTCAAATGAAAAGAAACAAGAAAGAATGCATTCATAAAAAGCATAGAGCATTGCTTAATTTCACAACAATTTAAATCTATAATATTAGCATAATACTATGGGTTCTGCCTCCTAACTGATTCAATTTTTCCCCATGTTCCATTTAATTCCTACCTACTACTTCTCTTCTAAGACACTGTAAATTTCCTCGCAAGACGCATGTCTACCAAAGCCCATGTCATAGGTGAAGCCATCATATGACAACGTTGTACTCACAAATAAAGGTGATATGCACGTCATCAAGAAATTTTAATATGAAAACGGTACAGGATGTTAAGCTCTCATCTCCTTTTTCTAAAGTCTTACAATTTGCAAATCACCAGTATTTCCTCTTTTTATTAAGATAGTGAATACGTGTACACAAGTTACACATACAAACTTTTACTTGTTCCCCTGCAGCCAAGCGTGCCTGATTGTGGTAAAGCCAACAGGACTAAACGAGGTGCCTAATCACACCTTGAATAAATATTAAATCCCAGCACAAATAGCTGAACCCATTACTACATTCATCAACTATCGCCATTGAATTATGTGATGCCAGTTATTTAACTTTAAGGGCAGAAGTTTCGACTCCACATTGCAATTTGAAAGACATTAAGCATGATTAGGTCTTGTAACAGTTACAGGACGCACATAATCTATGTGCTTCTTTGCTAACAGAAGGTGGTGTGTCATTAAGTGCAAAAACAGGTAGTAAGAGAGTATCTAAATGACTACAAGATGAGAAACTAAGGGTTTTTTGAACATTATTTTGCCTTTTTGTTCTTTAAAACTATTTTATAAAATTAATGCTGAGAATTCATATTAGTATCGCTTTCATGTATTATATACATGCTATTAATAAAAAAACTAGTTTTCTGAGTTTTCTTTGTTTTAAAAAACTGAAGTTAAAAACATCTTTTAATTGTTTTGTATTTTCTGTTCCCAAAACACATTTGATTTTTTTGTTTTCTGTCTGAAAACAAATATTCAAACAGGTTTTTTTGTTTTTCTATTTTTAAAAAATGCAATCAAACAGGCCCTAACATTTCTGTCTCTGGAAAAGGTGAAAACAAAAGAACTCCCTGCGGGAAAACTATCAACTAAAATCTAGATAAGTAGAGGGAGAGAGGGTACCTCATTGCAAAACCGGAAAAATCCCATCCATTGATCCATGTTTATGACCTTGTAATCATTCTGAGTCTGCAATTATAAAAAGTATGTAAGAACCTTTACTATCTTAATCTTTATTTATTTATTTATTTTTCCTTATCACAAAGTCTAACTAGCAACTATATTAGGATCAAATCAAGGAAGTCTCCATAAAAGGTTCAAAAGAGTAGTATATGACATTAACCAAAGAGCTAGCTTGATTTAATTTTTACCTCTGGTTTAATATCACATTTTAAAATGGGGAAAATGGGAAAGGAAAAAGGAGAGGAAAGTAACAATCGTGTTCATAGACCATAACATCTAAGTTTTCTCATTTGCTAGTATCAACCTATAAATCATCAGGTTATTCAATCATTTTATGCTATTATTAGTATGGTAAGCAGTACATCAACGGTCTTTTCACTAAAACAGAAAAAATATTTTATACATTAAATTAGATTCACTAATACTCATGGGGGAAAATGGAGAGAACTGTAAAGAGACAGATAGTGGGGAACTGAACCAAAAAAATAAAAATAAAGAACAAGAGTAACTAAACTTGATCTAAGCTCCTTCACTCACAAGTATAAGAGAAGCTTGTGCTTATGAATCATGTCTATCAAAAACTCATATTCAAAACTTCAACTATGATCATATCAGAGACAATAATAATGTAATAATCCATTCCTTACCTTCAAATATTCCACAAACAAGTGGACTTGGTATGGAAATTGGGAACCCAATACAAGAGTAAGTAATTCACAAATGCTTTCTATATCAATGCTTTTCTGTTTCTCCTCTGACAAAATTAGAATACTTAGAGATAAGACATAGGTAGAAATAACAAGGAAAGGAAAGAACCTGCCTAAATTTAATATGCACAAAATTGCATCTACTGTACCTGTTAAACAATATCGGAATGCGTAAGAATAGAAATCTGAAAGATTTGATGGCCGCATGACCTTTACATATCAATGAACAACAGTCATCACTTTAATACCATCATCACAAAGTAACAAATACAAGTAGTAATTTTCTACAAAATTATCTAAAAGAGTATGAAATTGATCATTGTACCTCTTTTTCTAAATCCAGAAGTGACTTCTTCAATTTACTTATTGTATCAGCCCTCACTGCTTTAAGGCCTCTCCTCCACTCATCCTATAAATTTTCAGGATCAGTAAGTTGATTTAAGTATAAGGACTGAGGGATGGAAAGAGAAAATTTGTACCAAAACTCTATGACAATGTACCTAACATTTAAGGTAAATGAAGAGTATACCTAAACGTGGGTGGAGTCTTATACATTATATGTCAAAAATTGAAATAATGCCCAAGGAAGTTTTATGGAGTATGGACAACAAATTTGATATGCACATAAAAATTGTCCCTTACCAAGGTAAAATATCCTTGCTTCTCAGCTTTCATTTTCCTGGCACATAGTCTCCATCAATTCCAAACACAAATTTAAGCCCAAGATATGAGAATTCAGGTATTAAATGACCGTTAGAATAGTTTACCATGCAAGCATCAAGATTCTCACATCAGTATGATCCACCTCCATATCCGCACAAAGAGTTTCAATTCCTTCTGGGCTGAAACCGAAATATAATTAAATACAAAATGGATTGCTCTCACTTTTTTTTTTTTTTAAATTTTTATTTTAGAAAAACTATTTATTAACCAGTATGCACATAAGAAAAAGTTACTTGCACGCCTAGACTCACTTTCTAGCATTTTTTTAATGCATCTATTCTAACAACTTCTGATCTGATAAATAAGTACATGACGAATGTCCTCATAAGTCATAATTAAGTGCAACTCAGTCTTTCTCCTTGGGGTTGACACCTTGGACGAATATAACTTGAATTTCCATATATCTTATACTGATTTTTCTAATATACTTGGGAACCAGGATTCCCTCATACCAAGAAACTCCCAAGTGTACTTCATTGCACCTTTCAATGCTTTTCATACACAACCTCAGAGGTCAGACAGATCGGCTAGGCAGGCCCTACAGATGAAACTCCCCCTAGCCATACTTAGATGTGCCACAACAGCTCCATTATAGCAACCACAATTGAAAGAACACGTTTAGCTCATATATCCATGTATTAAATTTGAACTAAAAATATGACTACTGAATAATATAATTAAAGATATATAATAATGGCTCAAAAAAATGACAAAAGCAGCACATTCTTGGATGTAGCATACTTACTCAATCAAACCGGAAGATCCATTGGCATATGAATAAAATAGACTGTCAATTCGTTCTGATTCCTTAGAACTTGCTTTACTTGAAGCTGGAAATAGTCGTGCTTGATTAATTATAAACACTGAAAAAAATAATGCTACTTCTAGGACTGCTTCATAGGTCGAAAGAACCCATCATAAGTTAACTTAAGACCAGTTCAAGAGTGTAATTACGTGGAATTCCAGTACATCTTACATTTCACAGGGAAGAACCAATCACTTACACAAAAACCCAGCTTATATAGTTGAGCAATAAGACCTAAATTATTATATGATACTGAATGTTGAGCGATAAAAATTCAACGTAAGAAAAAATTCAATGTCTCGGAAATGAGTATATTGTGTTGAAAGAGTAGATATACTAAAAATAATAGGACTAAGAATGATTATAATAGAGAAAAAGTTGAGATACAACCTATCATAAAAAAGTTGGTAGAAATGCGCCTTATGTAGTTTAATTATATATAAAGGAGATCATTAGAGTCTCTCGTATCAAGAGTCAAACAAATAAAAGATAATCCAATAAGACTAAAGAAAACAATAAAATAAACTGTCAGAATATATTTAACTGTAAACATTCTAACCCATAAAATGATACATGATAAAATATGTTGGCATCTCTTGATACATTTAAGTATGTGCCCTAAACCCCCACTTAGTGGAAAAGGCTTTTTGTTTGTTGAGTAATACATATCCTAAACACTTTAATTAATTTACTACGAGTAAAATTTCTTTTTTCAATGGGCAACAGCATAGGCTTGCAGAAGATAGCTTGCTATTATTTTTTCTTAATTTCAAGTATCCTACAATTTTAATTCATGCGTGGTAAGTCATTCATCTCCTCACAATCTTCCAATCCTAACCTTCATTTTTCTTTTCCTTCAAATAACCACCTGGCAAGATAAAATTATTTAAAAGGAAAAAAAAATGGAAGAGAAAGACCAACAGAAGTTTACAGGCATCAAAATACAATACCACGGGGAAAAAAATCAGCTTCAAAGGACCAAAGCTCATAAAATTCAAGGTAACGTAAACTATGCTTAACCTAAGAACAAGGAATATCAAAGTTAATTATCAGAGAACGAATATGGCTGCCCAATAAACAAGTGTTCAGACGAAAGACGAGATAATCCCAGAAAATCGGTGTAAGAAAAATGAATTACCAGAGCGGAAGAGATCCGCTGCGGAGGAATTAACGGAATTGGATTGACCCAGTTTTTTAGATGTAGAGCGACGCATCTTGAAGAAGAACTCCAGAGGGAAAAGTTGAGAGAGAAAGGCTCGAAATCGAGAAGCGAGCGAAGGAAGAATCTCCGACGCTCGAAATCCTACGGGAGGCGCCAATTCGGAAAGGGAAAGGAGAGCGCGTGGGATTTGGAATTATACGTTTTGTGTGTGTGGGCAGAGCAGAGGGCATAGAGGTGAGAGGTTGATCAAGAGATTAACTGTGAATACTTGTTGACTTGGGGGCTGAAGCAGCGTACGGATACTCTTCGCTTCTGTGAAATTTCTGAGTCAAATTTGTAATTTAATGAATAACTTCAATCAAAGATGAACGATGGTCGGTGAAAACTGAAATGTTTTAATTTTATTTTTTAAAAAATATATTTTTAATTAATTTAATTATTAAGTTAGTAAAATGTATAGAAAGTTAGAATACTTGATTTTGTTGATATTTTTTATTTTATAAAATTAATTTTAAAATTAAAATTAATATTATTTATATATATTATTAATGAAAATATTTTTAAAAAATTTTATTTTTAAAATTATTTTATAAAATAATTATAAAAGTTTATGTTAATATTATTCACATATATTTATATACATGTCATTTTTGTTTTACATATTTTATTTATTTTAAAAAATACAAATTTAGAAGCATCTCTTAGTTCAAACAAAGTTTTTTTGTTTTTCTCTTTTTAAAAATTAAAGATTGTTTTCAAGAATAACTTTTGTTAAAAGCTCTTAACTGGCGTGGCAACATGTCATTAATTTTAATTATTAAATGAGAATTTAAATATTATTTAATAATAAAATAAAATACATTAAATTTATGTGTTATAAATAAAAAAATATAAGTAATATATTTTTTATTATTAAATATGATTAACTTTATCATTTAAAAATTTTACATTCAGTTAATTTTTTATTTATTTTAAGATTAAATTAATTAAATTGATTGAAAGGTAGATTAAATTTTTTAATTTTTTTAAAATAAATCAAGAATATATATAGTTTTTGATGATAAATTATTAATTTATTTCAAAATTCATCGTTGATACTATAACTAATGATGTCTGATATTATTTATTACTTAATATGCATTAATTTATTATTAACTTTTTGAAGGAAAGATCGACGAATATGGGGCCCACTACGAGAGGAAGATGTCATGTCACCTTTACGTTTCCGTAGGTTTTTGCCTAGGACGACACTACGGCTCACAGGTTCACACTTGACAGAGTATTTAATAATAAAAAAAGACAAACATTATTTTAATGTGAATGATAATTTTTTTAATTTAATATATTATTAATTTAATTTTTTTATGTTATTTCAATAAATAATTTTAATTATTTAAATATTTATTTAGATCACATTAAAAGAAAGTGACCAAAATTTTAAATGTCATTAAAACAAATCAAGATTTTGACATCAAGAGAAAGGGACCAAAACTCTTGATGTCATCTAACTTGTATTTTTTTTTTTTCTCAAATGAGTAATATCTTATGTTGATTGATTAGATGTAGAATTTTGATCAATTAAAATATAAATAAAAAATTAAAATTAGTTGATTTTTAGTATTGTTTAGTTAGTAATAACTGTAAAAATTATTTAAATAATTATTTATTTAGATGATATTTAAAAAGAAAGATTAAATTAAAAATAAATCAAATTTTGAGTGATTGAATTGAGAAGAAAAATTTGTGAGTGACTAAATTAAAAAAATTATCATCTATAAAGTATCAGAATGATCTTTTAGTTATAAAAAAAAATATTTACACAAATTTTTTGGTCAAGATAGAAAAATTTAAATTAGTTAAAAAAATTTTAGTATAACAAATTCACATGAAAAGTTTACACAATTGAATTAGTTGTACTAAAAATTTTATGTGAAGACATGATGCTGATGATAGTATTACTATGTGTATGATATGAATAGAAAAATGGTTCATAAATTGATTTAATACCTAGCCTCATTTATAAAATAAAAATATAGGTGTATTATGTATAGTATATTTTTACTATGTGACAACCTCTCTCGTAGCTTTTCCCTTTTCCTCATCACATAGCGTTTGGGTTCCCTGTTGTCCGGTTGAAATAGAATTTGTGGAACGTACCTGTTGAAGTCATGATATTTGAAATATTAAAGGAGATAGAGTCTACAACCGCAATGTCCCGTGAACACAAAGAGAACTTTTAGAGAGAGAGACTCTGACAGCAGAGAGTGTTTGAGTTTTTAAAGGTGAGAGTTTCAAATGTGACAACCCTTAATATAATAGCTTCTCTGGTGGAATATCCTCTAAATATTATAATTTAAATTCAAAATTTAAATTGTAATCATGATAATATAATATTAATATTGAATTAATATTATCCACAAATAATTAATTAATAATAATTAATTAATTAATCTAACAATCTCTCACTTGGATAATATTAATCGAATATTAATATAATTATGGAAGAATACTCTCTCTCATTTATTCTCAGTCAATAGTCTAATAGGATGATTACTAACTAACATAAGGCTTGTGGTTAGGTCCTCTACCCAAATGGGTCAAAAAGTGATCAAACCTATCACTGATCACTTATAATTAATACATAAAACCAATCCATTCATAGTACAAGGTTTAGATAGTTGAGACAACACAAGATCACGGAATTCGATAGGAAAACTAGTGATAGAAAAAAAAATCTCAATATCTAAACGAATGAAATCCGTAATGTATAGTTTAAGAACAAATCCATTCATGATACAAAGTTCAGAAAATGAAATAACACAAGATCACTGAATCCGATAGGGAAACAAGTGAATATAATAAAGTTTCATTATCTAAACGAATGGAACACATAATGTATACGTCGAAACAAAATCCATTCATAATACAAAGTTCAGAAATAAACAACACAATATCACTGAATTCGATAGGGAGACAAGTGAATAAAAAAAAATAAAGTTTCAATACCTGAACGAATGGAATACAAAATGTATATATTAAAACAAATCAATCTAGACTCCCACTAAACCAAGGCTACATCAAAAGATTTAATCAAACCCATATGAGTTACATGATTTTTAAATACTCATACGGGTAAGCCTTTGGTCAACGAATCCGCCAACATATGTTCACTAGAAACGTGAACCAAACGAGTCTGAGATTCAGCAACCTTTTCTCTAACAAATAGGAACTTAAAATCAAAATGTTTAGTACGATTGGAGCTCCTATAGTTTTGAGAAAATCACACAGCAGATGAACTGTCGCAATATATGGTTAGAGGACGCGATATAGAATCAACAAGATGCATGCCAGATATCAGGTTCCTTAACCATATAGCCTGGCGGGTGGCCTCGTAACAAGCAACATATTCTGCTTCTATAGTCGAGGTAGCTGTAATAGATTGCTTGGCACTTTTCCACGAAACAGCTCCTCCAGACATCATAAAGATGTATCCAGAAGTGGACTTACGATCATCAACGCAATATGCATAGTCTGAATCTGAATAGCCAACAATCTCAAAAGGCTCAAACTTCCTGTAAGTCAACATGTAATGCTTCGTACCCTGAAGGTACCTTATAACTTTCTTAGCAGCTTTCCAATGGTCATAACTAGGATCACTCAGGTATCTGCCAAGCACACTAATCGAAAAAGCAATGTCTGGATGTGTACATACCTGAGCATACATGAGGCTGCCTACTGCAGAAGCATATAGGATTTTATCCATTATAATCCTCTCATCATCATTCTGAGGACACTAAGATTTGCACAATTTCTCACCTTTCTGGACAGGTGCAGCACAAGCAGTACAAGAATGCATGTTGAATCTCTTCAATACTTTATCAATATAACTCGCCTGAGACAAACCCAATATACCACGAGATCTATCACGATGGATCTGGATTCCCAAAACAAATGAGGCTTCACCCAGATCTTTCATTTCAAAGTGGCATGACAACAAATGTTTAGTCTCATTCAAGAAATTCACCGAGTTACTTGCTAATAGGATATCATCAACATAGAGAACTAAGATTATAAAATTGTTCCCACTAAATTTTTGATAGATGCATTGTTCAGAAGCATTCTCAATGAAGCCAAGTGAGATGATAACCTCATGAAATTTCAAGTACCACTGTCTGGAGGCTTGTTTCAGCCCATAAATAGATCGATTTAACTTGCACACAAGATGTTCCTTCCCTGTCTCGATAAATCCATCTGGATGATTCATGTACACATTTTCAGAAAAATTCCCATTCAGGAAGGCGGTCTTGACATCCATTTGGTGAAGTTCAAGGTCAAGTTATGCAACAAGAGCCATAACAACTCTAAAGGCATCCTTTGTAGACACTGGGGAAAAGGTCTCTGTGTAATCAATGCCTTCCTTTTGATTATAGCATTTAGTTATGAGTCTGACTTTATACCTTTCAATTTCACCATCAGCTCCCCGCTTGGTCTTAAAGACCCATTTACAACCAACTGGCTTATGTTCCTCTGGTAATTCAGCAAGTTCCCAAACATGGTTATAATACATAGAGGAAATCTCCTCATTCATGGCTTTCAACCATTCATGGAAGTTAAAACTTACTACTGCCTCATTATAGGAAGTGGGATCTGTGCCATTAGTAATATTGGATTCACATTCCTGCAAATAAACCACAAAGTCATTTGGAATAGCAGGTCTGTGAATTCTCTGAGATCGTCTCAACTCCATATCTTGCTCCTGAAAGTCTGTAACAGGCGGAGCTTCTAAATTTTCAACAACATCAGTGCCAATTTCAGTAGATGGAGTTGGTAAGCTCGGAAAGGGCAGATTAGTGAATTCATCACGTAATTCAATGGTTCTTAGTGCATTTCTCCCACTATCCAAATCATCTTCAAAATAGATTACTCTGTCAGATTCAATGACTTTAGAAGTGTGAGAAGGGCAATAAAACTTGCAACCTCTAGAACCAACATAGTACCCAATGAAGAAACCACTAACATTTCTTGAATCCAGTTTCTTGAGCTCTAGATTATATGGTCTCACTTCTGCCTTACAACCCCATACACGAAGATGTTTCAAGCTGGGACTTTTACCTGTGAATAACTCATATGGAATCTTTGGCACAGATTTACTAGGGACCTGATTCAAAATATATGCAGCTGTTTTCAAGGCATCACCTCATAAGAATTCTGGCAGAGAGGAATGACTCATCATGCTCCTCACCATATCCATTAACGTGCAATTTCGCCTTTCAGCCACTCCATTTTGTTGAGGGGTACCTGGCATGGTATATTAGGCTTCAATACCATGTTCTTGCAAAAATAAAGTAAAGGGACCAGGATTTCTGCCAGTTTCAGTATATCTGCCATAATACTTACTACGTCTATCTGATCTTACAGATTTAATAGCCTTACCAGTCTTCAACTCAAAAGCTGCTTTGAAGACTTTGAAAGCATTCAATGATTCAGACTTCTCATGCAACAGATCTATCCACCCAAATCTAGAGTGGTCATCAATGAAGGTGATGAAGTATCTGAATCCACCCATAGCTGGAGGAGTAATGGGTCTACTAATATCTGTGTGGATCAAATCTAGTATGTTATTAGACCTGTTTGCCCCTTTTGTTCTAGCTTTAGCAGAAAATTTTCCCTTAATACAATCAATACAAGCTTCAAAATAGGAGAAATCCAAGTTTTCTAACACCTTTTGTTTGACCATCCTGTCCAGTCTTTCTTTGGAAATGTGGCCTAAACGTTGGTGCCATAACATGGATGAACTTTCGTTAATTCTAGGACGTTTGTGTCCCACGACAATATTAGCAGATGCAGAGGAAGCAATATCAAGATCGCTACTGATCTTCAATAAGTACAATCTATTAACCATGGAAGCAGTCCCAACAACAATTGAATTGAAATAAACATCAATTTTACCATCTGATTGCCAAAAGGAATAACCACACATGTCCAACAAAGAACTTGAAACTAAATTTCTCCTAGAGGAGGGTACATAAACAACGTTTTCCAAAATTAAACAATGTTCAGTATGTAATTTCAAAGTAATGGTTCCTATGCTTTCAATTACGGTTGCGCTTCCTTCAACTCCAATGATAGTCTTCTCCCTTTCACTTGGTTTCCTCCTGTTTTTGAGACCCTGTAAAGAGTTTTTTACATGAACAGTTGCTCCTGAGTCCAACCACTAAGAATCACAGGACATTTCAAAGGTATTAGATTCAAAACAAACTAGAGCTAGAGGGAAAAATGTATGAGAATTACCTTCTTTCTCGCGCTTATTTTTCAACTTAAAACAATCAGATATTTTATGACTGGGCTTCTTATAGTAGTGACATTCCCCTTTAAAAGACTTCTTCTTCTGGCCCTTATTTTGGTACCCACCTTTCTTAGGCCCAAAATATTTTTTACCACTACTCTGATTCTCAAGCTTCTTTCCCTTTTTATAACCCTTTCCAGTCTTGCTGCCTAAACCCTGAGAGAAGTAATTAATGGATTGTGGATAGGAAGCAGACTTCTTGATTGACTCTTCTTCTTGAGTCACAATGGATATCATCTGATCAATAGACCATTCTGCCTCTTGAGAGTTGTAAGTAGTGCGTAATACCCCATACTCAGCGGGGAGAGACTACAAAACTCGATAAACCAAGTAACTCTCACCAAAATCCACTCCATAGGATTTTAACTTGTTGTAGTAATTAATAAGCTTCATAATGTGTTCCCTGACTCCAGATATACCATCATAGCGACAGTTGTCAAGGAGAGAGATATAGTAAGACTTCTGACTCTTTTCAAACTTCTTGAATTTCTCTCCAATAGCCTTTAAATATTTTGAAGCCAATTCCTTATCCGGGATGCTCTGCCTAATGGTCTTATCAATAGTGTACTTCATAACATTCAAACAGATTCTGTTTGAATCATGCCACTGTTTATGATAGGCCCGTTCGACAACTCCGAAATTATTAGTCAAATTAGCAGGTTTCTGTTCCTTAAGAGCCAAATCTTCCTTAGTGATGATTAAGTACAGATCCAGGGACTCTTTCTAATCATCATAGTTAGTCCCATTTAGAGTTTTCATTGAAGATAGCTGCTGGATTGAAGAAACTGTTGAAGCCACAAAATCAGGAAATATTAATTATGTCCAGTCAACATAATTATTATGCAAAATTTCCCTCACAAAATTTAGTTTCATACAGCTATTAATATCAAGATTGTTTATTATAATCTCGCATAAGGGTCCCAGACTATAATAAAACAAGAAAACTCAATTTTAATTTAGCTCATTAGGAAACAACAAGCAGACAAATGCTTTTGATAACATTTGCATCGATAGGATGCATAATATTATCTAGGCATTAAGGCTTAACCAGTCAGGCCTCAAGTTTTTTTTTTTTCAAAATTATAGTAATTTTGTCACACCGATAGGATATGTACATAATTAATATAATATAAAATTTTATTTATTCTAATCAATTAAGAAATAATTAATTAATAAAATTAATTTGATTAGAAAGAAAGGAAAGGGAAATATATATATATATATATATTAATCACAAAACATCGTGATAATTGGATCCACGATAGGTGAACTCACAATTATTAGATGTAGAAAATTTTGGTCATGAAGTTCAATAAAATAAGATATAAAGATAACCAATATTTCTCCTTAAAATATATTATTATTATTATTATTATTATTATTAATTAAATAAATAAATGTATTAATAATAAAATTTAAATAAACTATATTTAATATAAATAAATTCCAAAACGAATCCATTTCAATGTGGTAGGCGTGCCACAATGGTCGTGGAATTCACGCGCGGCCCAGGTGTCCCGTGTTCGAGACCCAGCGCGAATGTTTCGGCCAATTATTCGCCTAACAAAACGACGCCGTTTTCTGTGTCACCCAGGATGTCACAAAACGATGCCGTTTCAGTGGGTTGAAAAACGACGTCATTTGGAGTTAATTAGAACGACGCCGTTTTAAAGCTTGAAACGGTGTGTTTTGGAGGAGGCTCGTCTTCAACCTCCATCTGGGTCTCGTGACCCAACCCGAATACCCAGTTGGACCCGACGCAAGATCTAGCAATTTTTGGCGTCTTTCATCGCAGTTTTAACGGCAATTTCACCGTATTCTCCATGGGGGGCTTTCATGAGTTCAAAATTGCAAAAAAATGGGTCAAAATTGGATTGAACCAATTGACCCAAAGTTTGTGGAAAACTCGCCATTTGTCGGTGGTTTCCAACGTTCTTGGCCGCCGTTTCAGTAGCGATTATGCTACATTCTCAATGAAAAGTGCTTCCATGGTTTCATTATTACTTGTTTGGTTCAAGATTTGATCTAACCAAAAAAAAATTTAGCCAAAATCGCATGATTCGAATAGTGAACGAAGAAAGATGAAATATATGTGTATAGTGCAAATTTACAAAATAGTAAATTTAATCCATAAAACTCCTAAATTTTCAGATTGCAAAATAAGATTTAAAAAATTATTTTGTTTTTTTCAGAATTTGTGGCAGATAGTATTTAAAGTTATACAATGAAAAAAAATTGCAAACACACTTGAGATTTAAAATGGAACGCATATATAATTAACATAAGATGTAAAAAGATGTTGTCAAATTAATTGCATTCAATGGCTAACAACCGAGCTCTGATACCATTTGCTAAATTAAACTAAATCTGAATTTATTGAGATATAAATTTAGATATAAATTTATAATATAATTTAATGAAATAGAATTTGTGGAATGTACCTGTTAAGTCATGATATTTGAAATATTAAAGGAGATAGAGTCTACAACCACAATGCCCCGTGAACACGAAGAGAACTTTTAAAGAGAGAGACTCTGACAGCAGAGAGTGTTTGAGTTTTCAAAAGTGAGAGTTTCAAATGTGACAACCCTTAATATAATAGTTTCTCTGATGGAATATCCTCTAAATATTCCAATTTAAATTCAAAATTTAAATTGTAATCATGATAATATAATATTAATATTGAATTAATATTATCCACAAATAATTAATTAATAATAATTAATTAATTAATTAATCTAACAGTACACCCTATGCCTCAATAGCTCATGATCCACCAGTAATGAATTTCAATACATTTTATTCAAAATGGTTATTATTCTTTGAGAAAGTGAGCTTTGGAACCATGGTAAGATTGTTACTATGTGACTTGGAGATCACGAGTTCAAATTTTATAAACAATCTCTTTGCAACTTGCCAGGATAAGATTGCATGCATCTAACACTCTGTAGACCCCACCAGGTGGGAGCCTTGTACATTGGGCTGCCCTTTTGGTTATTATTCTTTTTTCATTCAAATTTCAAAGCTTTAGTTCCTGGGTTCCGACATTATGTTTAAGAGTTGACCACAATGTCTAGAAATTGAGTTTGCTTCTACTACTAAAACTTCTAGCATAAATTATTTTGGGCTCCTCTCAGTGCATCTGACATTATGTTTAAGAGTTGACCACAATGTCTAGAAAGAAAATAATGCAGTAGCTATTAGCTAATATGTGTCTGTATCACACACACACAAAAAAGTAGTCCATTATGATCAAGTGAAAGATTTATGGATATGTTAGAATCACAACAACCTAATATAGTGGGGCCACACATATTTTTAATAATATAGAGGCATGATGGCCTGTTCGCTTAATGCATGCTTAATTCTGATATATAGTGCTATTGTGTTTACAATAATTCGTTGGCAGCATGATACATCAAATTGCAAATACTACTATCTTAACAATTTGGACTGTTAGTATTTCCACTAGTTTTTGTGTTTTCAAAATTTGCTGATAGGACAGCCTTCAGAGATGAGGTAATTGTCCATTGAGAATCATGATTGTGTCTTTTTTTTATCAGCTTCCTAGTATATAGGTCGGGAAAATGCATTTTTGTTCTTGCTGTTTTTCTTAGTATCTGTTTGGTTGCCCCAATAAATGTTTTAGACACTTCCAGATGTTGTGAATTATTTTATGCTTTACCTGCATTCTATTGGGTATCAAAACACCAGACAGTCAAATCCAGTGCATACTCAAAAACCAGCAGATTGCTGCTATGCAATATGGTGAAATCTGTTAGTCTTCAACTTGCAGAATCCTCATCAGGTGATGCTTTCTCATTTCTATGATAATTTTTTTTTTTTTTTGGAGTTCTGTGTAGCATTTGAGCAATCTGTTGGTGCAGCAGTGTAGATGATGATGTTTATACTTAGAAGATATAATTTTAAACTAGAATTCATATTATTAGTACTTTTGTTAACTAACCTAGGTGTTAGCATATTATTTTGCATAGCAAAGTGAAATCTGCATTAGATGATGTGATACACTAATATTCATCTTTCACTCAATCATAAGACTCTACTTTTGTTCCTTGCATGCTTGTGAATGCATAAGCTACTACGATCACAAGAGTTGAATCCCAGATCATCTGAATTAGTAGATCGGTAGCTAAGGGAAAGAGAGTTTCTTCCAAATGGGGTTTGGGGAAGGTACATCTGTACACAGCCTTACCCTTATAAGCAGATAGACTATTTTTAGAATTTGAATCTATGACCTCCAAGTCACATGACAATAACTTTACCATTGCCCCAAGTTCACCCTCTTGATCATCTGAATCTAAAATCAGTAAAATTCCTCCCATAAAAAACCATCAAGAAGTATAATCTTCTTACATATTTCTTTCTTTTCTCAAAGCACATACGGACCAATGAAGCCAGGTTTCTTCCTCTTAAAATTGAGTGTGAAGAACTCTAGTAAAAGAGCTAAGACGATCAGTAATGGGATATGTTAATTCAAATTTCATGTTCTAGCTAACCTGATACTGCTAATTTAATTTTTTTTTTCTTTTTTTGTTAATAAAAAAATGTAAAAGACATCTAGGGGGTTACATTACACCAAGTAGATTCTCTGCAAGGAGCCAACAAATAACAGAAAATACAGATTTAAATGCATAGTTGCTTATAATGAGAATCAAGAGAATTTAAAATAAAGAAACAGAAGATACAGTCCTCATTCATCATGATTTTCCCTGTTTCAAATCTCAGTTATACGATTATATATGTATGTAGCCTTTTAATATCTTTATATAAGTTCAGTTCAATTATCATGATAAATTACATATGATTTGCTTGTATTTCACTTTTTATTGTTTCTGATCTCAATAAAATACATGTTCTTTCTTCATATCAATCTTAAAATCCCAACAGATTGACTATAAAAGAATCCTCTCGCCTTTGAAGTATCAGACAACATCTTCTACTGCTTTACCTGATCATCAAGCTTTTTTGGTTTGCATCCACCTCTCATTGACATTCATATCTACTCACAAATCTTATTTTCAGCCTGTTTTGTATTATTGTTTATATAATGTGGAGCAATTTTCTACTTAACATAATGTCATTTGGAAAACCAGATGATAAGTGCATCATTTGCAAGAAGGATTTTGATCTGACACATTAGATGAAGTTGTTGAGAACTGATTTATTGAGATTTGAGATCTAACCAAATAGAGACTGCAAATTGGTGGTCATGTTCATGTCTTCTTCCCACTGGTGATTTGTAAATATATAGACTATAAACATCATCAGCTGTGCCTTTCCTTTCATTTCAATTCAAATCATTTCCCTTTGCACATCGCATGTATGCTCTTCATTGTTTTTCTGGTTTTATTACCACTAAATTATTGAGTGTATAGACTACACTATCTTTCTGCAGGTTGGCTCAGTAGAGGGAATGTGGTCTGAGTACATCACATAGATGATGAGCAACAAAGCAAGTACTTTACTTTAAATGCCAGAGAGAAAAACGCGATACACTCAGTTATTGTGCTATCCTTTACATGGAAATAAAAGAAACTACCAGAATTTGATTTAGACTTGTGTGTTTGATTTTTGGTTCTTTAGTCCTTGATTAGTAATTAATTAGTGTTTGTTGATCATGTATCAAACTCATGAGAGTAGTATGCTAGCTTCTATGCACTTCAAGTTATCTTTTTGAAGGATGTGTTAAGATTGCTATCTTGCTTATGATATGTAAATGTGTTTTGCAGGCCATGCAAAGGTATAATTATAGCTAGCTCATAATATTTGCTTACTCCTTATGTCTTATGTTTTCACAAACCATATTGATTTACTTTCTCTACAGCTTCATGAAATTTAACTTCTCAATTTCTTGTCCAATTCTCTCTTAAACAAGTATATCCACATTAATAGAGCAGAAAATCTTTGTAATATGCCTAATTTTGTGTGTTTAATTTTGTAATATGGCCAAGTACTATGCAAGTGAAACCTTTGTAGGTCTGTTATGATACGAGCGAAAAGGTGCAGAAAATCACAATCCAGCAACAACATATACTCCACATTTTCTAGCAACTATGCATACATAAATGTTTATACCATGAAGTGTTGAGTAATCTTCTGATGACAGTATTGTCAAAACTTGTTAGGATAGATAAACTGAATCGAAGTTCTTGAAATATGGTAGTTAATTTTAAAATGAAACAAAATTAAAAGGAAAGGACTATAATAATCATTTTTTCATTTGGTATATTTATTTTTGAAAATAAACTAAAAATATACTTTCAAAGCCAATACGGGTTAATTAATTCAACTAATTGACATCGTTTAGACTAAGTCTTTACATCTTTTATGTGCATGGATTCAAATCTTAATTTTTAGTACTCTCATTATTTCTGTGATTGATAATATTCTTAACATGACTCATCTTTAATTACTGCCAATTTTTAGAAAAAAACGCTATACTTTCAGAATTTAATTAGGTGTAACAATTTTTGTGTACAGGAATCAGAGATTAAAGGTATGCCAAGAGGCGCAAGTTATAAAATTGTAATTAGCAAATTAGTCATATTCAATTTGGTATAAATAGAAGTTAAATTTAACAAAAGATATTAATTTTTTACAAGTAAAAAAAAATATATATATTCACATTTAATGTATGACAATATTTTAAACAGAATCATAAAATATCATCAGTTTTGGTTCAAATAAAGATTACATAGCCCACAAAATTCTAATCAATGACTATATATGTATCTGTTTGTTAACTGAAAGAAGTAGCAAAATTTGACAGGAATGTGACTCAAACCTTTGGTCTGAGTTTGGTATATTTCCTAGGTTTGTCCCTATTTTTTCTACGCCAATCTATCATTTGAGAAATTCAAGGTTAGGTTTCTGCTCTTTTATATATCAATCACATGCTAATCCTACAGATTCAAAGTTAGGTTTGTTGGTTATGTTTGTGAATGGATGATTTGTTCATTACATCCTTGACGTACAGGTCTGTCTCTCCCACTTGTCCATACGCCACTGCCATCATTTGACAATCATTTCATAATATTTGACATGTTCAATTGTTCATGTCTTCGGCCATCCCAATTAATTAACAATGAGAAAAACGTTCTTTAATTAATATATATTTGCATTTTCAATATTGTCTTGTACATATATATATATATATATATATATATATATAGTCGAAGTGATTAATATTTTTGAACAAAAATAATATTATAAACATTTTAATAATTATTGTCCATCGATCTACTGGGACCAAAATTAAATGTTTGTGAGATGTTAGTACGGGTGGGTGGTGGGGCGATCTAAATACCAACTTTTGACAGTATTAATTTGAAGCTGTGCATGTATGTGTTTGCACCTATGCATCTCATGCAACACATATGTATAAATAACAATAAAATAGTAATAAATAACTAAATAAATATTGGTAGGTATGAGAGAAACGAAGGTTAATTACTAATTAGTGTGAAACACATGCATGTCTACGTACGATGATGAGAAAGTTTGAAGAATATTAAATAATCTATATAATGACTTTAGAATTTTTTAGTTATTATTATTCTTTAAAATTATGTATTATATAATATAAAATATAAAATAAAATATGTTATGTAAGAAAAGTAAATAAAAAAGAAAATAAAAATAATAGAGTTATAATAAAAAGAACAAAAAATCAAATAACTTTTTATCATGTAATTTATTATTTTAAAATATTATAATTATTTTTTAAGAAATGAAAAAAAAGTATGCATGCATCAAAACCTCTAGTAATATATATTTGGACCACCTGAAATTAAATAGATTAATGATTGATTTTGAGTGTTTGAGAGGGAAGATGGCCTACAACTAGAAATTAATTGATGAATGACTTTTTAAGGTGTGGTATGCATGAATTAAGGGATATAGGATAATGAATGTGTTTCTTTGAGTATATGTGAAGAAATTAAAAGCAACATATAATGACACACAAAGTTTCTGCTCATTATATATTATTACTGCATCGGAATTTTGTATCATTCTTAATGCACGCGTAATCTTTACTTTTTTCCTCTTTCCATCCACACCTTATACCACTAGTCCTCCACCTTTTGGCTATCTACAATTTTAGTAAAAACCAAAAGCTTATAGGAAATAGAATTTGTAAAAATATTTTCAGTTTTTTATTTTTATTTCTTAAAATCATTTTTCTTTTCCGTTTTTAACATTTTAAAAATATGCTTGTTAATCTTTATGTGAAGTTAAAAAAAATCATCTTTATTTTATTTTGACTAACATTAAATGATTGAAATTTAATTTGTTAACCTTTGAATCCTTATGTTTGAGAATTTCTGTTTCTCAAGTAACTGGAAAAATAAAAAAATTGTATATTTAGTATAAGTTTTTTAATTGAATTTTCTGTGAATTTTAATTTTCTTAATAAAATTATACAAACCTTGTTCCCACATGGGATTTTAAATTTTCCATCTTAATTTTTATATTGACCAAAATACCCTTTTCACTAATTGAAAATTTTAACTAAACCAAGTGATGCCAACACACATAGAAAGTTTTGTGTAATGGATCGAAAGTCATGTCCACCCCCATAATGTCTATAATGGCTTGCTCAATATATATGATAATATGAATGCCTTGTGCCTCTATGAGTAGACTTTATTTATTTGACATCGATCTGACTACTGCAAAATGCTTTTATTCATGTTCATATGTTTATGTATGTACAGATATACACCAACCTTTGATCTTTAAGTTACAAAACAACAAATTTCAGATTTTGATATATATCATATTATTGATCACTTTTTTTTTTATAAATATTATTTTATTAAAAATAATTTTGTTTAAGAAATTATTAAATATTAAATGTAAACATCTCTCAATAAAAAAATTAAATTTTAATTTGTCACCTTATAAAAAATCAACTTCTCTTACTAAACTCAATTTTGGTTTGAAGATTGTATTTGTTAGAGAATATTCATTATATATATATTTATATATTTATATAAGTATTAGAAAAGCTAGGTAAGTAATACTTTACATTAAACTTAAGCCCCAACGAGAGTAAAGCTTACAATTCTTATTTCTTCAGAAACCATATATATATATATATATATGAATGTTATATTAATTAAAGACAAGCACGTACACGTAAATAGAATAATAATTAATATAAGAGAATTATTACTATCAAATATCAATCTATGATTAAAAAGCAAGACTGAAAAACCAATGCTGATTTTTACTCATATTCTGTGACCTTATTATAACAACACACATTCCCATTATTTCCCATCGAATTGCACGTTTGGTTTCCATATTTTAGCATTCATTAAAGCAAATATTGAATTTTGATGTCAATACATATGGGAAGCACTGTGTAAGATTAAGAAACTTAAGGTAGAAACTTGTCTTCTCCTATAAAACTAATAATAATTGCCAACATATATATAATAAATAAAGCAAAAAATTAAACAATGAATTTCTTGAGTGACATTTGCCTAAAGTGTAGAAGGTTTTTATGATCCAGATTCAAAATATTTTGTCTATTAAGTTGTGGGATAATTTTTTCGTTAATTACTCTCAAATTTCCAAAACCAAATTCACAGAATTGATAAAATAATTACTCAATATCTTTTTTTCAAGAAATTAAAGATTTCAAAATTATATAGTGACATTTAGTGTATGTGAACATTTTTTTTTTGGACTAGTGTTTAAAAATTCATTTGTGTTTAATGAATATAGAAGTTTTAAAATGTATGTTAAAATACAAAAAAAAAAAAATTCTAAACTTTAGGTTATGTACAAAGATAACTCTTTCACGTATTAATGATAAAATTTGACCTAAAATATCTTTTAAATTTTGTAATTTGTACAAATTAATAAACTCACTTTGTTAACTTTTTAAGAAATAGAAACGCATTAGAAAAATCAACCCACAAATTTAAGTTTAATATTTAAAATTCTCTTATAAACTCTTGGTATTATATTATACAAAAAAATTTTATGAACTTTAGGAACTCTCACAACTAATCTAATGCATGCAATCCTCATTAGATTTATGGATGAAAAAGGAATTTCTAGAAGGAATTGCAAAATTTAAGAATTTGAAGTTAATTTTTATAGTTGATGGACTATTTACACATGATTTATATTTTAAAAAAATTATTTGCATATATTTTTTAACCTAAAGTTTATATATTGTAAATGTATTAAATTATATAAAGACATTATTTTTTTTATTACATAAAATTTTTAATTTATACAGTTAAGACACCATGGAAAAATCTTTGAGTAGTAACCCAAGTGTTTCATATTGGAGCCAGCTTTCTGTTAATAATATCTTTAATTTCCAATAATCATTAAAAAAGTATAGTAAGATAATATTCATGAGAAATCGGAATCATAACTCTTTGAGTACAACAGAACCAATGGGTGTTGAAACCTTTCATTTAAATACAATTTTTCTTTTGTTATTAAAATTTTCATTATTTATTTATTTTCGTTGCTTTAGGTCCTATATATATACATTTGTTCAGCAGGTAGGTGTCTTGTAATTGCTTAGTTTTTTTCTTTTGCAAAACTACTCATCATTAATGAAGCTTCGTGATATTTATTCTTTTGTTATTATTTTAAGGATTTTGCTAACTAATTTATTAATATTTTTTATTAATTAATAAAATATTTAGTAATTTAAAATTTATAAAAATAATAATTTTAATATTTTAAAGCTTAATTAATCAATTAAATGAAACTGAATTAACAAAACTCTTATTTTACTTATCATCATTATTATAATAATTAGTATTTGTACTGAAAGTAGTCACATTACACATGGAGTCTTCTAGATAAATACATGAGAGGAGGTTGGACACGTCACGTGTTCTGTTCACTCAACAGCCAAGTTATTGCTTTATAAACAAAAAATCATGTGAATAGTTAAATATAAAAATAAAATGACACTATTTTATTGTCACAGATGATGAAAAAGACAAAATATACTTGTATTTATGATCATGATCAGAATATACATACTCCCTTGATAGGCAATAATTAATGTGTCCAAGTTAAAAAATTATGTATAATATATTATTAGTAGGCTTATCTACTAACTATTTTGTTTTACTTACATAAATCATTTATTTAAATATTATGAGAATAATGATGTATACTTATTATTTTAAATTTATAGTGTCAAACTAAATCAAACTAAATTATAAATGATTATTTTTTATAATTTAATTTGCATTCAAACATTGATCAATATGATTTGGTATAGTTGGATATATTAATTGTTCTATTTTAAATACCCTCTAGTCTAACTTGATCTTATTAGAATCTTGAGATGCCTATATTTTTTAATAAAAATAATATTTTAAATTATTAAATAATATTCATAACATAAAAATTATAATTAGTTATAATAAATATATGAAAGAGTTTTATAATATATATGTGTATATATATCAAATTTCATAAAAAAAAAAATTGAGATAACTTGAAAAAAAACATAAGAGAGATTTTAACTAAATCTTAGAAAAAGATTAACTTAATTACTCTAACGAGGGAACAATAGATCAATATTGAGCTAATTTATATTCAAGAGTTAAGAGTCCATAGATTTGCTGGGAAAAAGGGTGCCTGCTGGACGCCCTTTTACCATGTCAACTTTATAGACAGACAATATATAATGATCCAAAACTAGATATACGTATGTATGTATCTATATACATACATATATATATCCAGCCAATTTATATTTGTATTAATTATAACACTAATGTTCTTTTATTCTTCATAGAGAATAGAGACCCCATCCTTATCTGGGAGGCGTAACAAGAATAACTCGAAATAATTTTGTCTTTTTTAAATTATATATATATGTATATGTATATTTATACATACAATTTTTGTTCTTCGTTCAAAAAGGGACAGAGAGATGGATATATTATTCATCAGTCAGTCTGCTTAGAAAACCTTTAACCACTGAAATTTGTTCAGTGATTTAAATGCATCACATTAATACACACACACACACAGAGCATAATAAATTCTTGAAACAAAAATTATATAAAATATACAGAAGTAATGTATTTAAGAATAAATTATATTTTTTTTCTGTCAATTTTAAAAATACATACTCTTATTTTTTAAGAGATAAAAAAATTTTAATTTTATCTATTTTAATTAAAATATCTTTATATGTATTTATTATAATTATTTTTAAAAAAATAATTTTATCATTAAGAACATTTTAATTAAAATAAATAAAATTTTATTTTTAAAAATTTTATAATTTTAATATAGTTTAATTTTTCCTATTGGAGTGCAGGTGAATTATATTTGTGTTTTTCAAAATTTGGTAATCTAGAACGTGTATAAACAATGGTAAAATTATTTTTTATCTTATCAAATTTTATATTAACTTTTAATTTTATTCTTAAAATCTTTTTGTGATAATTTTTTTTAAAATTTTAAATTACAATCGATTTCATTTTAAGATTTAACATCATCTAAATTATTAACTAAAAATAGTGATGTGACATTCAACAATAAATTTTAAGAGTATAATAAGATTTTAACTATGTTCAAATATTCAACAATAACATATATTCTCAAATTATAATATTTTTACTCTCACCTAGTCATTATAAACGTGAATATTAAATTATTCAATAAATGCTTTGTATATAATTTGAATGGTTTTATTAGTAATTTTGTATTTTCTTTTAAACATAATATTATATTATTATTATTTATTAGTAATTTAGATGACGTTAAGTTATAGAATAAAATCGATTACAATTTAAAATTTTAAGAATAAAATTGATTGCACAAATTTTTTAAAAATAAAATTAAAAATTAATATAAAATTTAGAAATATAAAATATATTTTTGTCATAATTAATTAACCTATTTGCATTAGTCTCATTTTATTCGTTTGCAATATGTTTTTTAAAATTAATGAGAGTTGGGTCAAGTGAAAAAATAGTCTCTTATAATATAATAAATTTAAATTTAAATTTAAATTTTTAACAAAAAAAAGTGTCTAAAATAAGATTGCCAAGATACACGTAAAAAATGAAAAATATATATTTTTTAAAATGAAAAGATTTAGGTAAATTTTAATTACAAATAAAATCACAATTGCATGCATGATCTCACACAAGCTCTTATTTTCTGACATTAGCTCAAAAGTTCACATACCACGCACTTTTGGGAGTTCGGACTGCTCATATTGCTTAGTGTAGGCAAACCCAGAGTGACCTAAGCCTAGAGATCAGAACAAAGTTACAACAAATATATAAAAATTTTAATCAAAATAATTAAATAGAATATAAAATTGTTAAGATCAAATATCAAAATACTTCAAAATGACTTGTAATCAAAATTTTGGTTTATAATTAAACTCTTTTATCAAATATAGGTAGTATGATTTTTATTAAAATATTTTGATTTCAAAAACTATAGATAAAAAAGAGGGGTATGTAATATAATATTTAGTAATTTCTTTAAAATAATTTCATGCTTTTTATTTTTGCTTCAAAGTTATAGCTCTAGATTTATGTTTCCTAATACGGCCAAAAAAAAAAGTTATTACTATTAAAAAAAACCAACTTTTTTGTAAAATAAAAACCAAAAAAATAATAAAAAATATAAATTTTTATTAAAAAATTTCTTAATTAATTACTTCTATGAACAAGCCAAAACAATATCTGATTGATGTCAGAAAATATAATGTGGGCAGAAGCTGAGGTCAAATATAGCAGCTATTGGTACCCTACAAGCGCACAACAACACACAAAGTGTGTGAGAGAGAAAGACTCTACATTTCCAGTGTCCATGGACGATGGGTAGCTTTCATGGTAAAGTTTTTCAGACTTCTAAATACATACATATTTTTAAATATATACATACATACATATATATATTATATTATTTTTATTTATATATTAATTAATAATATCTAATTAATTTATTCAATTTTAAAAATCATACATAAATATAAATAAATAATAATAAAATAAATAATAATAATAATAATATTAAAAAAGAGTGTTAACATCTTTCAAAATAGAAGTGAATATATTTACCGTGTTGAAAATAAGCATAGTGAGATTAAATTATATTTTAATTTATATAAATTAGTTTATAATTTTTATAAATTTATTTATTTATTTTGTTCAACTACAAAAAAAAAAATTAAAGACGATAGTAATACATACACCTGTGAAATTTCCATTATTAACGTGATCATTAAAGATTAAAGTACCTACCTAGCTATATATGATATATCATCATTGATCATTCCCCTGTCCTACCTTGCATACTGATTTTTTGGGATTCATGACCTTCTCAAACATCAACATGTATACACACACACACACACCATCAATTTATGAGTGTGACACTCTATAACTTGGTATCATTGTATATTAAAAGCATATTATAATGCCCCAAATAATGAAAAATCTTGAGATACAGTATTTGTAAATCTGTAATATAATAGAGATGAAGCAAATGTGTACTATATATATATATATATATGTTTAGCATGTGAGCATGTGATAGTGATCATTAACAATTATGAAACTATTCATTTGTAAATTTCCCTCTTCCCATACAAATTCTTAGAAAAAAATAAAAAGGTGTGTATTAATTGGTTGTATATTTAGCAATGAAGACTCTGTAATGATCACTTCCACAGAAAGCAAGATTAACGTTAATATAGATTCACTTTGTGAAACTTCAAAATTACCCAATTTTCTGGATCATTGGCTTTTTCGTTGGCCACATGACTTTTACCATGAAACTCTTCAACTTTTAATTACTTTCAAACAACCTCTCAAAATATAAAAATTTATTTGTCACTGTAAATTAATACTTTGAATTTCAGTTTTCAATGTAATATTTATTTTCAAATTATATAAAAAATGTGAGGTGAGAAAAGAATTTAAAAAATTAGAGAGAAATATCTAATTTTTAAAATGAAAAAAGCAAAATAGGAGCCAAAAGAGGGAAGGCTTGTGTGGGGCCATTTGAAAGAAAAAGACCGCAAAAAGAGGCTTATATAAATCTTGGCCTACCATCCTTCGCTTCAGTCACCTCTCTCTTCTCATTCTCACACACGCTTCACAAACACGTTTCGCGTTTCGAATCCTTTAACCTCCTTATCAAAAACGCTTCTGCTTCCTTCCTTCCTTCCTTCCTTCATCAATCATGGCTAGACCCCAACAACGCTATCGAGGTGTCCGCCAGAGGCACTGGGGCTCTTGGGTCTCTGAAATTCGCCACCCTCTTTTGTAATTCACTTTACCTCTCTCCACTCTTCCCCGAAAAAAGAAACGTTTCTTTTTTACTTGGTTTCTCTGTTTTTTTCTTTCTTTTGAAGGTGTAATAATTAATTCTGCATTTTCCACTCACTCACTGACTCTCTGGTTTAATTGTATTAGAAACTGACGAAACGTTTCTTGTGGGATTCATACAGGAAGACTAGAATATGGCTAGGCACGTTCGAAACGGCAGAAGATGCAGCCAGAGCATACGATGAAGCAGCGAGGCTTATGTGTGGGACAAAAGCACGCACAAATTTCCCATATAATCCCAATGAGCCACAGTCATCTTCTTCAAAGTATCTCTCTGCAACTTTAACAGCCAAGCTTCACAAGTGTCACATGGCCTCCCTTTCGCTTCAAATGGCTAATAAGCAGAAACCACTACTACCACCACCACCACAACAACAACAAGACCCTCAAGAACAACACAGCTCTAAATTCAATAACCCATTTGCCTCCGGCAATGCCGTCGCTGGAACAAGCGCAGACACCGGTTTCCGGTGGCCGGAGAATCATTGGGTTGGAGAAGAAGGCCAAGGTGAAGTTGAGCAGCAACAATTTCAGCAAGTGCTTGAAGATGATCACATAGAGCAGATGATTCAGGAGTTGCTTCATTATGGGTCAATTGAGCTTTGCTCTGTTGGCTCATCTTAGGCTCCAAAATGATGCATTTTTGCAAACCCAATTGGTCTATTTGATTTCTCTGTTTTTTTTCTTTTAAATTGAAAGAGTAAATTTTAAAGAGAGATAAATATAAAATATGTTGATATATATATATATATATATATATATATGAATCACATATTTTATGTTTATCTTTCTCTAAAATTAACACTATCAATTTTAGAGAAAAAAAAGTAAGAGATTGAAATTCCCATTGTCCAATGCAGCCTCTTTTTAGTTCAGCATGAGTAATAAAACATAGTTTTCACTGTTTTAGTCATCTTCATCAATGAGTAGAGGAGCATGTGGAAGCACAATGTAGTGAATCACACAAAACCCAAGTGATGCATATGAATATATGATGAGCAGCTATAATGTAATAGTAATAGTATAAAAAACCAATATATATATTTTTCAAACTTCTACTTTTGTTCATAATATGTACGAATTCTATCTCTATTACGTTGTTTTTCTAATTTCTTAAGTTTCTCAAAATGGAGGTATGATATATTATGACTTATAAGCTGTCTTCTGTCAAATTCAACTACAGAAAACAGAGGAGAAGAATTAGGATGCTTGAGTATGACAAAACAAAACTTTGACCATTGTACTAACGCTAAGGTTAAAATTGAATTATTCGAGAGCATTTTGGCAGTAGTAGGTAGTGGAATCAACAGTAACAAAGACCACGAGCCATGATGATTGATGATTAATGATTGATGAGAACAGAGTGGAGGAAACAGAGGAAGCAACAGTTTGAAAAAATGATCAAAACACAGTGTTCACTGTCTCACAACTGAGCCAACAACATGCTGCCTAATCTGTCAAAATGTGCCAATTTGGAGTTGATGATGAAGCATTACTTCTTCAACAAATAAGCACTCTTAATGTTTTCTCACTTGCTTTAAATTGTTTTCTCCTAGTTGATAACAGACCAGACCACCTTTTTTTAATTCTCTTTTTGAATTATTCTTCTAGCCTCGTCCTCTGTTTTCTTTATAAGCACAACTTTTGACCCACATTACTCTTTTTTGCTCACTAACCACAAGACATATCCATTCACGATCCACATATATAAATCCTTTTTTATTTTCCTTTCATCTCAATCTCAATATTCATCACATCTCATTGTTTATTAGAAAAAATTTAAGAACATCTTTTATATTTTTATTATCAGGACTTTTTAATAAGAGAGTTATACATGTATAATTTATATAATTCATTTATTTTTTATCTTATGATTAATTCTCTTTAAAAAAATATTTTTACGTATTTTATTTTGATTAAAAAATTTAAGAGTTAGATCTAGTTTCTTCAAAGCAATAGCCTAGACTAGCAATCCGTATTATTCAAAATAGAAATGCAAATTATCTCTCTCATGTATTTCCCTTTATCCTTTAATTATTTTTTTAAAACAAAAATGGTGTGCTTTGTCTGTGCTTTTGAAAATGCAATAGTTTTTGCGGTAGCAACTTTAATTATGTGCATGGAGGTTGTCCTGCATGCTTAGAATCAAGACCTTGTTTGTTTCCAACAATGGTGGACCCATATGTCCTTATGCTTCGCAATCATTCCCAAGTCATATAATATGATTTGCTCACAGTAAACGCGTACAGACAGGACAATCACAGAGATAAACTATATTGTCAAAATTTGTAGCTGCAGTCTGTAGGTCATATATTATACTCCAAACTTTGTAACTTTTATTATTGTCAATGTTTGTGGATGAAGTATGCACCAAAGGAAGAGAATGGCATTTTTCTGGGTTTCGAGGTTTATGTTCTAGTTATAAATAAACATCACGAGCTATACAAGAGACAAATTAAGAAGCTAAAAAGAAAAAAATAATAAATTATATTTATGAATCTGGCAAATGAAAATTTGTTTTGATGTGGTGGAAACAGTTGAGTCCATATGTAATCATACAATTTTTTGGTTCGTCATTTTCTGTTACTTTGTTGATTTTTAATTTCGTTAGCAAAGGTGGGTGGGACAATAAATTAAAAATCCACTATTATAACCTCATGCTTAATGATTATTTATCTATCTGGTAATTGATTTTGTCCCCCACAACCAATTAAAGCACAAACTTGATAAGCCAAATGACATGACTATGAAAACCGTAGATTGATAGTAGCTGAATATATTTTTTTTTAAGTTTTTAAAAATAATTTTATTTAAAGTACATTAAGATATTAAATATAAATATTTATTCTAATAAAAATTTAACTTTTAATTCGTTATATTACATAAGATCAATTCATTTCACTAGACTTAATTTTTATTAATAGTTTAATCATCTCTTTGATTATTGCGTGTCTCATGTCTCATCTATCTTCTTTTCCTTCAAACATAAGTATACCACAAATTAAAGCAACGCCATGTCTATCTACCTGTAAGCTAACAAGAATCTTATAAGATCCCAACATCTATGTCTGAACTAAATAAAGTATACACAATTTTAACCACATGCCTATGTCATCATGTTATTGCTTTAAATTATATTTCTCTAATTAGGACTAAAACTAAAACCCTCTTGTCATGGAATTTAGCTACGATGATCTGACTGAATCATGCAAGAATCCACTCAATGAATACACACACACACACGTTAATTTGTATTGCAGTTTTTGGTTAAAACTAAATAAGTTCATTCTATGTTATTTGTTGAAAGAGAGAAACATGGAGTCTGGGACACACATGGGATGTCATGGACGTTTCTCTTTCAGGCACACATGGGAAACCATGTTTGTTCAAATGGGAAAACCTCAATTTCACATGGGCTCAGATATTTATGTTTGTAGAGAGGAATGCTATATATATATATCATCAGCTGATTATGCTTTTGTTTTTCAATTTTGGTCTCTTTAATTTGTATGTTCTTAGTTTGTTTTGTCATGAGATAAGGACAAGAATAATTATTCAATGTACCCTGCCTTCCATAAATAATCACACCTAAATATGTATTTATAAATATGCTTCCTGCTGTCTGAAATTGAAAATCAGAGAAATTGATCCAATTATATATATATATATATATATATAAAATAAAGTCAAGTACATTGAATCACGGTGAATAAACGTTGCTCTCACTAGTCTATATGACTCAAACATATGGGAAACACAGTAAATGCTCTAAGCTAATTCTTGAAGTGCTGGATAACTATGGCTCCTATAGTGAATGAATTTGATAGACAAGAATAATCATAAAATTATAAGTTTATTAATATAAACTGGTTTGAATTAGTTGATTTTATTATATAACAATTCTAAATTACATATCAAATTTAATTAACATTTTCTCTTTCTTAATTCTTATATACATATATATATATATAATTGTCAATATTGGATATGCCAGTCTAGAAATTTCCCTCCCTTGTTGTTTTTAGTTTATACAAAAATTCTGATTAGTTCTAACCACATATATATGATTCTCTAATTTGATCCTCAAATTATTGGAATGACTCATGTGCAGGATTGGTTAGATGGAAACAGATATTCCTTTTTCTTTTTTTTTTTACCTTAGGCAATCATGGTATGATAATATTTAATTAATTCCGCACATTCACAACATTTGACATAAAGGTCTTCAATGATATTTCACAATTTTGGTTCATGTTGTGTTTTCTTACTCTATGGAAGATAGTAGCATTAATTTTTGAACTCTAAACTTTTATTACCCATCAATTAATAGTTCCAAGTTCTTATCCCATAAAATAATTGGTTACACGATTTTTAGGAGATTAAAACTGATAAAGATGAAATGGAAAGAGATGGAAGAGCAAGAAAACAAATAAACAAAATTATACAAGAAATTTTTTACATGTTTTCATTAAGCCTAATATATGGTCAACATCAATTTGGATCCGTTTGATTAATCTCTTTATTCAATTAAAATGTTTAATTAAATGGTTAAAAAAATTATCCAATCTTTTTTTTCTCAACTGAGCTAATCAAATTGAATTTGAATTAGATTGAGTAGTCAGTTTTTAGAAAAGAAATTTTGTAATATTTTTTTCAATCCCAATCATAAAATATATATTTTTAACAATAAAAATTAATATTCAAATTAATTTAATACAACTTTAAAATAATAGTTTATGCTTAATATATTTAATATTTGTTATTAAATTATTATATATAAAAAAATTAATTAGTTTGATTATTTCATTTTAAATATTATCCAAAACCTTTATAAAATTCTATCTCATTAATCTAATTAATCAATAAATTTTTAATCACTTTTAATTAGATCTATGCATTTCAAATTGGATAAAATTGAACATACCATTTAAGAATGATCAAAATATTAATATTTTACAAGTAATTAATCACAAAATTTATTAGTCGAATTCAAGTTTAAATATTAAAACAAATGAGTTCTAGTATGAGAATTGTTTAAAATAATTTTATAGGATTGAGTCCAGATCTGACGAATGTAGTACTCATCTATATTCGCTCTAGATAAATTATTTAAATATTATTTTTATATTATAACTACATATATTAATTAATTTATTCTATTGAAATATATATATTATTTGCTTCAATTTTTTTTAATAAAAAAGTTTAAATTTAAAATTAATCTATAAATTATTATATATTAGATAACTTTGTAAGGATAAAATGTTATATTAATTGTATATTTAAAGTTTACATAATATAATTAAAGTAACTTGTATAACTTTTTTTTATGAATTTATATATGTACATAAATCATAACCTGAAAAAAAAAAATTGATTATTCTAAATTTTTCTCAAGTAAACAAGTTCATATCTACGTTTAAAAATTTAAAAATTCAAAGAGTATAAAGATAATAATTGATTTTGTTATTTACTCAAATTTGAGTTCAAGTATAAAAAAACTATTTTTTTTAGATTAAGAAATAAAGACTATAATAATCTACTTATAGTCATCTCTCCTTCGTTATCCCTAAGCTGATCTTATCCTAATTAAAACAATGGATTACTATGAAAAAATGTAATTGTCTCTTTATTTATTATTGTATCCATGTGCCTTTAGTTTCCTTTCTAGTTTCGACTACTTCGTTTATTCACATGGGCAACCAAAACTAACCATATAGGAAGGCCACAAATCCACGTGGCCTTAGGGCTTTAACTGTACTCTTCTAGTTCCCTCTCTCTCTTCACTATTTTCTTATAAACCCTTGACATGGACATGCAAGAAATTTTATTTCATGAAGAATTGAATCTATCTTGTCAAGTTCCTAATTCAACAAGGGCTGTTCGATAAGACTGAGCTATGTTCACAAAAAGTTTTATTATTTATTTTTTTAATTAATAATTATGCATCACTAACCTATATCTGTCATAGATTTTGTTTTATATTGATTGAAAAATTGACGATATACCTAAATACATTGAACCAAGGGATCCTTGACTGGATACATCATGGGACCCACAATTAATCAAACCCATAGCTAATAATTCAAGTGCTCAGTAACATCAACCTAAATAGACAAGACCAAATAAATGGCAAACGCAAAATTTATAATATGTATATATATATATAATATAATATAATTCTTGTTTAAAAAAATTAACTATAAACACTACTTTCAAGGCCAAAGACCCAACCTTAATCTAAGATTCTAAGTGATATAAGAAAATTACAAGAATTCATAAGGTTTCATAATTTAAACCCACTTTAATTATAGTAAATGCTTCAAATAATGTAGATTTTATCCTCTCCTTTTGTAATTACCAACGTTTTTACTTTGAACCAAGATTTTTATTTAAGCGTGAAAGATACTCTCTTCAACTATAATTTAATTATAAAATATCTCTTTTTTAATTATAACTTAGCTATAAAATATTATTTTAAATTATAAAATATGACATATAAATATCTATTAAAATTATAAAGTACATCAAATATCTTTTCATATATCTTCATGATTAAATTTAACTTTAATTTCACACCTTTCTATTAATTTCGTTAAATATCTTCTATTTCAGACTTTTACATAAACTAATTTAAAAAAATCTCTCTCCAAATAAACACCTAATTTAGCAAAACTTACATAAAATTTTCAATTTTTTTCTGTTAATGCTAATTCATATGTCTCAAATTATAGTATTTTCATATTTTGTTTAATAAATTTGAAATAGAGTGATGCAAGATTAGAAATTATAAAAATTAAAAATTTATTGAAAATTTTTAAATAATAAAATAGTTCAAGGAAGACGGTGCGGTTTATGTATTTTTCCCTTTTCCAAGATAATATTATATAGATTGAGCACTGTGATTTATCATAGGAAGTTTTAACTTGCTTATGGGAGTAAGTTCTCTTGGAAAAAAATAAAATCCGATTTGGGCCATCAAACCAGAAAGCTTCTAACTAAGCCCAAAACTTATGAATATTCTTTTTAGGCCCAAAATTCTTTGTTCTCTTTTCCTCTTTTTATAGAACTTTTTTTTATTAGAAAAGAATTTTTTCTTCCATCATCTATGGGAGTTTTTTCCTTTTTGAAAGTTTTTCTCTTCCCTTCTTCTTTTGGGTTGATTGAAAGTTTTGAACAGAGTGACATGAAGTGATTATTAGTATAATAATATGAGGTGAGGTTGAGTGAAGTAGTCTATTTAACTCATGTATTTTATTTTACATCACTTTATTAATAATTATCTCATTTTACTTTTTTTTTAAACTCCTATCCAAGTCCTTAGTAAAAATGTTTTGAAAAAATATTACATCTTCATATTTACATTTATGATCTTGCTGATTTGAATGTCTCAAGGATATGAGGAATGTATTATCTAATGGTTTAGATCTTCAAGTTTTCCTTATAATTGTAAAAACAATTTGTAGGTTATAGGAGTATGTTGTATTTTTACTTGAATGTGTATTGGAGATTTGGTAGGTGTGTTGTCTAAAGTTTTATTTTATTAAACTTCCCTAAATTCTTAATTTATTATCTAGTATTGCATGTTTGAATTAGTGTTGATTCTTGTGTACCTTGCTAAGTTTACTCAGAATAGTCTTGTAGCTTATTTTCATCGATGATATTGATCTTTTGAGAAAAAAAAAAATATGAAAGACTAATAAATATGTTAAAAGTATTAGGACTCAGTAATTACTGATTAATTGTATGAAATAAAAATTTAGTAGTGGGATTTTTTGGACGCACAACGAAGACTAACAAACACAAAGTAATTATATTCACATAATTGGATTGGCATTAACTCGATGGCAAAGTATGATAAAAGGCTTTGAGTGTAGCAGAATTTTGATGAAGGCAAAAGAAGATTAAGTCACTTCCTATACTTTTTCATGAAAAATCAATTAGAAAATGGAAAAGGCATAAAAAGAGGAAAAGCAACTAGTCCTAAAATAAAATAACGGTGATATCGAAAACAATAATAATAATGAATAGGAATGAGTGCTTTTAGAGGGAAAAAAAACTCACAAGGCAAAAACTTTAAAAATTTTTAATTTTATTTTTTAAATATAATATAAATATTAAAATAATAAAATTTTAAATATATTGAAATATTTTAATAAAAATTAAAATTTAAAAATTACTAACTTTATTTGAGTTTAATTAAAAAAATTAAAATACATAAATAGAGGATAAATATTCAAAATTCAAAATTTTTTCCTTGTTTTAAACATAACAATATATTTTAAAATAATCAAAATTTGAATAATATCAGATAACTTAAAAAATTCATATTTTAAATAGCTATAATAAGGCATTGTAAGCTGGTGGAAATAGGTTCATATATGCTTGGAAAATGATTTTTTTCCTAACTTGCTCTTTTAGATTAATCTTGCGTGGATAACAAAAAAGAAAATAATAGTGCTATTCAAAAGATTAATAAATACTAGTAGATTTGAGTTGCATTAAAATGTATGTTAATTTATGAAAAAAATTATTTTAAACATAAATAAAAAATTAAATAATTTACCTTATTTTATAAATTTTATTTTTATAACTCCATATTGTCTTATATATTTATATGATATATTATATAGTTTGAAAAATTAAAAAAAAACCCAAAATTATGTAGTATAATTAATTATAATGAGAAACTCCAATATGGGCCCCCAGACGAGAAAGTCACTCACAGAACATCATTAGGTCCAGAGTGTGAAATTAAACATTCTGACTATTACATTTTAGGCCCAAAAGTCCAGTGCTACTACTACTACCACTGGTCAAAGAAAATCTACTCAACAAAATGTTAAACAGAATTAGTTTCATTATGTACAAACTTTTAATTTTTTTAATTTAACATATTATTAATAATTTTTCAGTTGTATTAAATATTAAGAATATCTAATACTTATCCTATATAATAATATTATATTTAAGCATTAAATACATTTTTAATTATGAAAGAAAACATTAAAGTAAATATCACATACATTTATTTATATTTTTTCACATTTTCTATATAAATTATATATGATTATGTTTGAATTAGTTCAATAAAATTATTAAATAAAACATAATTTTATTATTTTTATGATATTATGACACTTAGAAAAATAAGAGCCTATATATCTTGCATAAAACTTAAAAATTACTTAAATAAAAAAAATTATTATAAAAAAAATTAAATATAAAATGAGCACTTACTTTATTATGGAAAATTTGTTTTATTATTATGTTAATATATAAATATGCTCACAAATTATGTAAATTATTATATCATGTTATAATTTTGATGCATATAAATAACTAAGGCAATAAATTTTATTTAATTTGGATGACTTTTTTATTTAACTTCAAATTTTAAAATTTACTATTATAAAAAATTTCACTTAGGCTTTTTGACTCTTAAATGACACATTAGGTCTAAATTCACCAATTTAGAACAGTATGTCTCATATTAATCCTTTGACAAGTTATTGTATATTTTTTATTTTTAACGCTCTCGATTTTAGAAAAGTCAAAAATTAGTTTGATACACTGAGTTAGACTGACAACAAGGACCTTTTAGACCTTCTTGTTGCCAACAATAAGAGACATTGATTTGATGTATCTCTTGACATAACCTATTAATCACATAAAAAAAAAATTATATAAGCTTTGTATCAGTCTATTCTTGCAACTTCTCCTTTCTCTCAACTTCAATTTCTCCTTTAGGTATATAATTTATTTATTATTTATTATTAAAATCTATAATATTTTCTTATAAAAATAAATTTCCTATGGTATTTTAATTTTTTTAAACATTTAAATTTATAAAAATAAATAAATATTTCAAAAAAAAAGTAATGAAGTAGTAAAAAAATTTGAAATGTTAAACATATAATAAAAATTTAAAAATATTAATAATGTATTAAAATTTTAAGAAATAATATTTTGAAATAGTAATAATATAACAAAAAATGTTGCATGGAGAATTTTAAAAAATGTTGAAATAGTAATAATAAAATTTTAATTTAGAAATAATATTTTTGTAATTATATTATTACTATTTCAAAATATTATTTCTTTAAATTTTATTACATTATTGATATTTTCAATTTTTATTATATGTTTAATATTTCAAAATTTTTTTACTACTTCACTACTTTTTTGTCAAAATATTTATTTATTTTTTCAAATTTGAATGTTTAAAAAAAATCTTAAAATGCCATAGAAAATTATTTTTTATAAGAAAATACTATAAATTTTAAGAATAAATAATAAATAAATTATATACCTAATGGTCGAAGTGAAAAAGGAGAAATTGAAGTTGAGAAAGAGGGAAAGTTTAAGATTACATATTAGTTTTAAAGAACTTAAGAGAAAAAGTTGAAAGTGTAAATTGATGCAAAACTTGTATAATTTGTTTTCTTCTCCTGTATGTGATTGATGAGGCATGTCAAGAGACTCATTAAATTAATGTCCCTCGTTGTTGGCAGCAACAAGGCTTAAAAGACTTTCAACTTTTCGGAAGCCAAGGGTGCAACGAGGGCCATAGTGTGTTAGATTGGTCCTCGACTCTCCCAAAACTAAAGGTGTTAAAAGCCAAAAATGCACAATAACTTATCACATGGTGGGTCAATATAAAACATGTTGTCATATATTGGTGGATTAAAACCCTATATGTCATTTAACGGTCAAAAAACCCAATCATTTGAACAGATATATAGACACACACACAAAAGAAAGATTATATATGTATAGGAAAAGAAAAGAAAAATAACTTATATAATAAGTATAAATTTAACTCTAAAAATAATAGTTATTAATATTTTAAATAATTTAAAAAATAATTTATTACAAATTAAAATTTAGATAAATAATATATTATATATATAATTGAATATAATAAAATGTAATTTTCCTGAAATTATACAATAGTTAATATATAAAAAAATTGTATATATATATATATATATATATATAAAGATAGAACTAATATCATTTATATAATGAAATTTTATTATATTCCAGTAAGGAGTGATAAAGTGAAATTGTTGTTGACAAAAGATAATTTTATGAGAGTATTCTGTATCATGTTATCTTACAGATATGAGATACTATAATATAATATATCATTTATTCATTATATCTAAGCTTGGTATAATAAATTGATATTGTCCAGGATTATAGTTGAGATAGCAAGATTGTTTTCTTATTTATTTTGACTTAACACTACTTTAAAATTTATTAACTTGTTTAAAAAGCAACATAAAGTTGGTTTTTGATTAATTCTTTAAGATCATGGTTGAATTTTGAAGATTGATTTAGTTTTAATTTTAATTAGATAATTGATATTATAGACTTTGTTCAAATATTATTTTTAGAAGGCTAAAATGAATTTTTTGTCCGTTATATTTTTTTATTCAATTTTATCATTTACTTTTATTAATTGATGCGTAATTTTTTTGACCAAATATTATATGTATATACCAGCACCATATATAAAGTTGATGGGAAAGTTACTTTTCATAAAACATAATTAAGAAGAAAAATTTTAATTAAACTAAAATAATCATTAAATTAGTTTTCATATAATTTTAAAATTCTTTCAAAGTTTTTGATTTTTGGATTTCAAATACCTAAATGAAGGATTTCAAAACCTTTTCGAACTATTTTGGTTTCATTTAAGCTTTAATTATTCTTTAACTAGATAATTATACTTAAACTTTAAATATTTTTGGTGATATTTGAAAAGAAAAAAATTGCACCAATTGATAAAGATAAGAGACAAAATTTAAAAAAAAAAAGATAAAGAAAAAGAAAAAAATTGAAACAAAAAAAATACAAAATTAAAACCTCATACTTTTTTTTGAATTCGTTTATTTTGTTTTAATTTTTTTAAAATTTAATAACTTTTTTATTAAAAAATAAAATAAGGTTATTTTTCAATGGATTACTTAAGATTAGATAAAGATTGAGTTAGTTTTAATATTGATTTTTATATTTTATTTTTTATATAGGCTTTTTTATACATTTCTATTTATTAAATTATAGAAAAAAATTTAAAGCATCACAATTTTAAGTTGATGATATATATCACAATTTTAAATTGATGATATAAATATATATATATATATATATATAGTATATCAAGTGGCAATTACAATACAAATCTTTATATCCACCGATAAAATCTGCAAATATTGATGAAGTCTTCTAGTTATTCGATGAAATTTAAAGGGAAGACCAAGTTTTTTTAAATAAAAAAAAAAGCATAAAACAAGGTAAATAGGGATAGTTGGAAAAGAGAACAAGTGTTTGGCTTGAGCTGAAAAAGAGAGAATAAGTGGAGAGGAGTGATTTTAGGGAGAGAATTTGACACACAATAGGAGAAGAGTATTCTGTTATATATATGTGTCCCTTCCAGTGAGGAATACATAGTTACATACTAACAACTCAAGTACATACATACTAACAATTTAAGTACCCAAATCAAGAGGGTGTACTTTGCTGTCAATCACCAACATGGGAGGCCTCGAAGAAATCAAGAAGGAGACTGTTGATCTTGTATGTTTTTTTTCAGTTTTCACATTTATTTCATTCTTCTCTTTTAGTAAAGATGTGTTTAATTTATATATATTACATCACATTTACAGGAGCGGATACCTGTGGATGAAGTATTCCGAGAACTCAAATCTTCAAAAGAGGGTCTCACAAATGAGGAAGGCCAAAAGAGATTGGAAGTCTTCGGCTTCAACAAGCTGGAAGAGAAGAAGGAAAACAAGTTACTCAAATTCTTGGGCTTCATGTGGAATCCTCTATCATGGGTGATGGAAGCTGCTGCAATTATGGCCATCGCATTGGCAAACGGAGGGGTAATTCTAAATTCTAATAACAAACTTCACATACTGCGAATTCACTAAAAATCACAGCTTTTCTCATAGAACTGTGTGTGTGAAACGTGCAGGGCAAGCCTCCAGACTGGCCAGACTTTTTGGGAATTGTTGTATTGCTTATTATCAACTCCACCATTAGTTTCATAGAAGAGAACAATGCGGGGAATGCTGCAGCAGCATTGATGGCAGGTCTTGCTCCCAAAACAAAAGTTCTAAGAGATGGAAGATGGACAGAGCAGGATGCTGCTATATTGGTGCCAGGAGACATAATCAGCATCAAGCTGGGAGATATCGTCCCTGCAGATGCTCGTCTTTTAGAAGGTGATGCACTTAAGATTGATCAAGCTGCACTTACTGGTGAGTCATTGCCTGTAACAAAGAATGCAGGCGATGAAGTTTTCTCTGGTTCCACTGTTAAGCAAGGAGAGCTTGAGGCTATTGTAATTGCCACTGGAGTGCACACCTTCTTTGGTAAGGCTGCTCACTTAGTGGACAGTACTAACCAAATAGGCCACTTCCAAAAGGTACTAACTCTCTTCTCTTGTATTATATTAGAAGTGGTATTTGGTCTTGAATTTCAAAAAATTTATATTTGTATGGTTATGATTTGGTCAGGTGTTGACAGCCATTGGTAACTTCTGTATTTGCTCCATTGCTGTGGGGATGATTATAGAGATTATTGTGATGTATCCCATTCAGCACAGGAATTACAGAGATGGAATTGACAATCTTTTGGTACTTCTCATTGGAGGAATTCCAATTGCCATGCCAACAGTCTTGTCAGTAACAATGGCTATTGGCTCCCATCGGCTTTCTGAGCAAGGAGCCATCACCAAGAGGATGACTGCCATTGAAGAGATGGCTGGTATGGATGTTCTATGCAGTGACAAGACTGGTACTCTAACACTGAACAAACTCACTGTAGACAGGACCTTGATTGAGGTAATTGGTCAATTATATAACGTCTAAAGGTTTAGAATGGTAAGGTGTTGAGAAATCATTCTGATTTTCTATTCATTGGTAGGCTTTTGAGAAAGATGTTGACAAGGACATGGTAATTCTGCTTGGAGCTAGAGCCTCTAGGGTAGAGAATCAAGATGCTATTGATGCTTGTATTGTTGGGATGCTGGGTGACCCAAAGGAGGTATACTATATATGCTTAACTTTTGTTTGAGTTATGACTACATTTAGGATTTAGCCAATGACAACTTCCTCTCTCTACAGGCTAGAGATGGCATCCAAGAGGTGCATTTCCTTCCCTTTAACCCAGTGGACAAGCGTACAGCCATAACATACATTGACTCTGCTGGAAATTGGCACAGAGTAAGCAAAGGGGCGCCAGAACAGGTATATAGATAAATATGACATGTAGAGAACAGTGTTTAAAAGCTTCAATCAACTTTTCTAATGAAAAAATGTCATGTAGATTATATCACTTTGCAATCTCCGGGGTGAACAATTGAAGAAAGCTCATTCCATTATTGATCAGTTTGCTGATCGTGGCCTTCGCTCCCTTGCTGTTGCCAGACAAGTGAGTTATACTTCTTTTAACCCATAACCACCCATGCCACCACTGAAGCTAAGATGAGTCAATGAAATTTATCTTTGTACACTTGCAGACAGTGCCAGAGAAGATAAAGGAAAGTGCAGGAGGACCATGGCAGTTTGTGGGTCTCTTGCCTCTCTTTGATCCTCCAAGGCATGACAGTGCAGAGACCATCAGACAAGCTCTACATTTGGGAGTGAACGTTAAGATGATCACTGGCGATCAGCTTGCAATTGGTAAAGAGACTGGTCGCAGGCTTGGCATGGGAAGCAACATGTACCCTTCTTCCTCCCTCCTTGGCGAGCACAAAGACGAGTCCATTGCTGCTCTTCCCATTGATGAACTCATTGAGAAGGCTGATGGCTTCGCCGGCGTCTTTCCTGGTAAAACAAACACATGCATGACATGCAATTTGCTAAGATATTTTACATATATAGATTTGGAAGATACTGAGTATCTCAAATGCAGAGCACAAGTACGAGATAGTGAAGAGGCTGCAAGACAGGAAACACATTTGTGGTATGACTGGAGATGGTGTGAATGATGCACCCGCCTTGAAAAAAGCAGACATCGGAATTGCAGTGGCTGATGCAACAGACGCAGCTCGAAGTGCATCAGACATAGTCTTGACAGAGCCAGGTCTGAGTGTGATTGTGAGTGCAGTGTTGACAAGCAGAGCCATCTTCCAGAGGATGAAGAACTACACTATTTATGCAGTCTCCATCACAATCCGAATCGTGCTAGGCTTTATGCTCCTTGCTCTTATCTGGAAATACGATTTCTCACCTTTCATGGTCTTGATCATCGCCATTCTGAACGACGGCACCATCATGACTATCTCCAAGGACAGAGTGAAGCCATCTCCTATGCCAGACTCATGGAAGCTTAATGAGATTTTCGCCACTGGCGTGGTGCTTGGTGCCTACCTTGCAGTCATGACTGTTGTCTTCTTCTGGGCTGCTCATGAATCTGATTTCTTCTCAGTAACTACAAATTACCCTCTACATCACTCACATTGTTACATAGTTCATTCGATTAATATATCTAACCAAAAACATTTTCAGGAAAAATTTGGGGTGAGATCTATTAGGTACAACAAGGAAGAGCTAACAGCAGCTGTTTACCTTCAAGTGAGTATCGTGAGCCAAGCTCTCATCTTTGTCACCCGTTCAAGGAGCTGGTCTTATGTTGAACGCCCTGGACTCATGCTTCTTGTTGCATTTCTGATAGCACAACTGGTGAGTTTCAGCAATAAAAAAAGGAACTTTTATAAATTGTAATATATTTTGCACATAACATTAAATTTCTTGACCCAGATCGCCACCTTAATTGCGGTGTATGCAAACTGGGGATTTGCAAGGATGCAAGGAGTTGGATGGGGATGGGCAGGTGTTATTTGGCTCTACAGCATTATTTTCTATATTCCTTTAGATATACTCAAGTTCTTTATCCGATATGCATTGAGTGGGAAGGCATGGAATAATATTACTGAGAACAAGGTAATATGTATATTCCAAATGAGACTGATAAAAAGGAGAAAAAGCAAATCAATATTGATTTGACTGACATGTTTTGGGTTTGGATGATGTATGATGCAGACTGCTTTCACAACAAAGAAAGATTATGGAAGGGAAGAGCGAGAGGCACAGTGGGCTACAGCTCAACGCACACTGCATGGATTGAATCCTCCTGAAACGCAGAGCATCTTGAATGACAAGACCAACTACAGAGAATTGTCTGAACTTGCAGAACAAGCCAGGAAGCGTGCTGAAGTTGCAAGGTAATTAATTAATTAGTGTGCTAATTTGTTAGAATATTGGAAGCAAATTGAATGTGATGGTGTTGTTGTGAAGGTTGAGAGAGCTTCACACGCTCAAGGGTCATGTGGAGTCTGTGGTGAAGCTCAAGGGACTTGACATTGAGACAATCCAGCAGCACTACACTGTATGAGAGGAGCTACTATGATGTGTCTATGGCACACAGATTTAGTATAGAGAAGAGAATCAACAAGTATTTTTATGATTTGTTGTAATAATCCAACACTTGAGATTGGACAACACAATCCAAGGTTGGGATGGAGAGATCATTTAATTTTGCTCGTGTTAACAATAAATTAAAATTTTGATTTCTTATGCTCAGCACTCTCTTTAATCAGTTTGTTATCTGTTATTCCTCAAAACTTATCCTATATTAATTCACACCTCTGTACTCTAAGCTCTAGTTTCCAATGGTGACACTCGTATTTCATTTGTCAAAGTCAAACTGGCACTTATAACAAGGCACCACCACTCCTTCCTCTTTTATTACCGTAATTTTATAACAAAAAAATTATTTTTTTAAGTGGTTAAATTTTTTTAATTTTGTTAACCATTACATTTAAAACACTAGTTAAGAATGAGTTTATTATAGTTAAGTAATCTAAAAATTATTAAAAATAATTGAGTTTAAACCAACTGTATTAAATGAATTTCTTTTATATTTTTTTAAAGATAAAAATACTCTTTTTTTCATGTTCTTAACATTTATTTATTTTTATTAAATTATATGAATTAATGATTAAAAATATTAATTATATCATTTAAAAAATATAATATAATATAATTAAAACCATTATCTTGTAAAAAAATAATTCATTCGTTTTAATTTTATAAAAAAAATAAAGAATTAATTAGAGAGAAATATAATTAAAATATATAAAAAATGATAAATATTTATTTAATAAAAAAAGTGTGAATTCTCATGGAAAATTAATAAAAGTGATTTTTTTCTATGGACAAAAAGACATTCTTGTTTTTAAGAAAATGAACAAAACTCATTTAATATAATTTATTTAAATTTAATTGCTCTTAGTAATTTTTAAACTATTTAATTATAATAAATATATTCTTAACCAGTGTGGCATGAATAATATTAGCAAAACTCAAATTTGTTTGAAGGCATTTGATAATGGTACATCTAAGAACCAAGGCTTGAGTTGATTTATTCATTTATTGCTTAGCGACCACCTAATTGTAGAGGCGGCGAGGTGTGTGTCATTGATGTCACATACTCACATTCCAATCCAATTCTATTGAAAAGCGTAATTTCTAGTTCTAGTTGGCGTTGCTTCTCTCTTATTTCTTATCATTTAAGACCTGCCTCCCCTCATTCACCACATAAGCACTCTCTCTCTCTCTCTCTCTCTCTCTCTATATATATATATATATATGCATACAATACTAACTAATAGTACTCAAAATTGATATACACGTTAGAAGAATTGGGAATGAAAGGCAACATTGTGGTTATAGCTTTGCTTTCACTCTTTGTGCTCACACCTTCACTAGCAGAAACTATTATACCAACCCTCCATGCCCAAGATTATCATGACCAACAACTATTCGCAAGATTTAGAAGCAGAAGAAAGCGTAGTGGAGCAACAAGATCCAACACACCAAAGTGTGACCCATTTTACCTATATCTCTATGGAATCTGTGGTCAATGGCCTTTTCCTACCTATCCTTCTCCAGACAACCCTTTTCTACCAATACCAAAACCAAAGCCACCGTCTCCTCGCCGGCATCCACCGCCTCTGCCACCATTACTACCTTCTCCTCCTCCTCCAAATCCACCGCTACTGCCATCTCCACCTCCGTTGCTACCCTCACCACCACTGCTCCCACCCCTTGTCCCTTCACCTCCACCTCCACCTCCTCTAGTTCCTTCTCCACCACCACCGTTGGTTTTCCCACCATCGTTGATAATTCCTCCTCCACTTCCAGATATACCAGAGACGCCCGTATTTCCATGGCTATCACCTCCTTATATATTCCCCGATCCTCCACCAGAATCACCAGAGTTCATTTTTCCACCGCCGCCACCAGATTTCCCCGCCGGTGGTTCCACCCAAGCACCACCGCTGGTGCCGATATTTTTGCCGCCACCTGAACTACCAGAAGAGGCATTCCCGTATTTGCCCACTCCAACTGAACCCGACACAAGTCTGATTCCGCCACCAGCGCCGGAGAACGTCGTTCCTATACCACCACTTTTTCAGTTGCCACCACCATCTGATTCGCCTCCCTTTAAAAACTGATCTTCTAGCCAATGTTTTTATTGCTTAATTTTAAAATTACCAGAAAATCGTCATTTTGAGTTCAATACTATCCTACCGTTCATTCGTCTTAGTATATCATTTTGAGATTTTTGTTCTTGTATTTTGAGCTTATTAATTATAGTAGCATGCATGCTGCGACCACCACCAAGTCCACCAAATAGACAGACTCATGAGTCATTAGTTTTGACTTTTGTCTAATGCTTCTTTTATCTCTTGACACGTGCGCTACATGACTTGCTGGAAACGCACTCCTTGTCACGTGACCATCATTAATTAGTAGTTAAGGCACATATTTATTTATTATATCCAATCATCATAATAATAACAAACTGACATGCGAGTTTTTCTCAAGACAATACAAATTTGAATTTAAAATCTTTCTGTCAAATATTTACATTCATATCTCAACATTAAAACGTAAAGTGGCATTGCAATTTAATTTCTTCATAATTAATATTGATCTCGTTAATTAGATAGTTGGATGTGGTCAGTTTAGTTCAGTTATTAGTTTAAAAAGGGGGGGACAATGGAATTGTGCATGAATTCAACCCAATTAACGACTCTCATATTAATTTCAAAACTAATTAAATTACACTTTTTTCTCTGAAATATTTTAAAATTATATTTTTTATTTAAAAATTTATACTCTTTTTTCTTCAAGGAAAATAAAAATTATAATTTTATCTGTTTTATTTAAATTACTTTTATATTTATTATTTATATAATTAAATATGTATTTAAATAATATAAAAATATTTTTTAAATTGAAAATAACATAAAATTATTATTTTTAACTCAAAATAAATAATAAAATATTATAATTTTTAAAAATATATTCTATAATAAATTATAATATTTTTAAAAGATTAATAATATCATTAAGGATATTTTAGTCAAAATAAATAAAATTGTAAATTTTTGAATTTTTTAAAGGAAGAAAAAATGAGTGTAAGTTTTTAAAATAGAGGGATAATAATGTAATTTTAATGTCTCTAAAAAAAGAAATTATAATTTATTGTAATTTCAATAATGTTAGTTCTAGGAATCATATAATTTGTTCAAATTAGTACTTTCTTCTGCAATTCATGGCGATATAAAACTGATATTATATATTTTTATTTTTTATTAAAAGTTAATCATAAATTATAATATATGTTTAAATTATGAAGTATACTATGTTTTATGAAATACTGAGGAAAGTGTGTAATGCATTTTTAATTCTAATTTGCTAGTTTGTGAATTTTGTAATTATTTATTTTTATTATACTAAATATCACATTTAATAATTGATTGTTCAAATTTGATAATATGTATAAGATGAAATTATACGTATTTATAATCTTTTACTAAATTCAAATATCTTTTATATTTCATATATTTTAAATTATAAAAATTGTATATTTAAAAATAAGATAAAATTAACTTTTTGTCCTTTAACTTTTTAGTTTTGTCTCCTTTTTTTTTAATTTTATCCTTTTTATTTACAATTTGATGCAATTTATTCTAGTTGCCAAATATTATCGTGGAGCTCAAATGAAATTATTTAAACTAAAATATAATTAAAACTTCCATAGGAGGCTAAACACACTTCAATTTTTTTAGTCATTCTTCATTTGGACATTTCAAAGTTAAAAATTAAGAATATCTAATTTTTCTTAAGATATGTATTTTAGAAACTAACTTAATGCTTTTTTTAGTTTTATTTAACATTTCACTAAATAGAAAAATAAATTATTTATTTCTAAATTAAAAAGACTAAATTAAAACTTTTATCAAATTAAAGAAATTAAAAATACATCTTTAAAGTGCGGAGCCTCATGAATATAGTTATGATTGCCTAATGGTTGTATCATGAAGTTTAAAAGATTTAAATGCAAATTTAGAGGGTTGGAGAGATAACAAACTTATGTTAATCACTCAAAACACGAGGCTAAATTACATCATAATGTCATCAATTAAGGTTTTAATCTTACGTCTATAAATAATCTTTTATATATCCACAAAAAAAGAGAGAATAATCTTATATATATATATATATATATAATAAATATTCATTATTTTGTACTCAGGCATGAATTGGACACTTGGAACATACTCATGGACATGGTCATGCCTAGTCACACGCCTCCCCATAACGAACCGAAATCGGATGTTTATTGTTTCTGCTACGCGCTTTGAACTGGGGCAGCTTGACGCGCTCTGCTTGTGAGATAGTTTGGTTGGGATATGGGTGGGAAATTTGGCCCACATCATTTGATAATTAGAAAATAAAAAAACGAAAATGAAAAGAATCTTATTCAATTTAAAGGGCTATATATTTATCTTTTAAAATAGAAAAAAAGAAAAGTAATTTTAAAATTTCTTATAAATTTAATTTATTTTTTAATTTTTAAAAATATTGATTTTTTCACTCTGTTTATTTTTTATTTTAATAAAAATTTTAATTAAAAAAGACAAAAAAAAAATGGAGCTCTCAAACTCTATATATTCATCCTTTAAGAAAAAGGAAAGTGGAAAGTGGATTCTTTGTCATTGGAAGACAATACATGGAGAACGGGACAAATATAATAAGGAAACAAAAAAGTCAAAAAACTAAAGAAATTGAAGTCAAACTGTAGCAAGACGTAAAATCAAATGGTGTTGGTCCTTATATTGATTACAAATGTTTACGAAATATTCCAGTTCGATCCTTATCTTGCAGAGAGAGACATCCTCGCGTCCCACTGCTCACCAATCACTCCCTTTTTAAATAATCCTCTTTATTCGTTGGGCTTTGCCTTGGCGGATCAAACAATATTCCTTAACTTTCCCCTCTCTTCCTATTTTTCTTTCACAGTGCCTCAACATTTTTTTTTCTTTTCCATAAAATATTATATAATTAGAAAACTAAAATATAGATTTATGGGTGAATTTATAAGAAGTCTTTATTTCTTTCTTTATTAATAAATAAATTATATTAAATTATTTTTCAGTCATATTATTTTAAATTTTATTCACTTGACTATAAATATATAATAAATTTATATCAAATTTGATGGATTGGAGTATGTGAGAATATTGCTCGAATGTTCAAACTCTAGTCACTATACATATATTAAATAATGAGTGAATTATACATGAAGAAGAGGGGACTGTACGAGATATTTAAGAAATTATGGTAAAAGAGACAAGTGGTATGTGTGTAATAGCAATTCATGTATGAAATTAATTAATAAATAAAATATAATGTAACAAAATAAGTAATTAATAGTGACATTGAATCGAGCAAAGTACAAATACAATTGTCACGCCATAGATGGATGTGGATGTTATCAATATGTTTGTTTACAAGTTGAAGTGTTTTTATTAAAATAAAATAATAAAAAATATTGTTGGCACTGTAATAAAAATGGAGTTGGGAGTGAGTTTTACTCATGGGTGAAGCAGCAACTACCAAGTAGCAACATGTGGTATATAATTGAGAGACTCAGTGGAACCCATACCTACTTGTACTCACAATAGAATTTACTATAATTTGTTATCAAACTCTGAATTCTCCACTAACTCCATTTGGGTTGGTACAAAAATTTAACAGAACAACCAACTCTCACCCCCACTCCTCACTTTGCCTCATTTGGCTTCTATCTAACTAGCTCTACCAAATTTAATTTCTATCCTTCAGTATTCTATATTAATATGTATAAGATTTAAAATTTATAGGGACTATATAATATATATAAAATTTCAAGAATTAAATAAGACATGAAAGAATTTTTTGGAAAAACAGTTATTTATAAATCTACATATTTTTTCAAGAAAAAGATGTTTGCATTAAGGCATTGAAAGTCATTTAGGACCCAAAAAGGGTTGAAAATAGGAAATAAGAAAAATGGAAGGTGAGAAAACAGTTGGGATGGCCACGTATATGGAAAGTGGACCCCGACATGTGGGAGAAAAGAAGGATTGATCCACAGAGACAAGAAGGGTTTGTCAAACACAGGGCCTCCCACTCCCTCTTTCTCACACATAGCCCCCACCTCGTATAAATCTCCACTCCTCTCACACCTCTTTCTCTCTTTCTTATTTTTAATATTTATTCAACATTCCAAGACCAATTTTCTCATCTTCCTTCTTCTTCTTCGCCACTACGTACTTTCCACGAGAGAGATGTGCGACGAAGATTGGGTCAAGGATGCCATAGCCGACGATTCCCTCGTCGTGGACCTGCTTCTCCGTCTCCACCAAGCTCAGCGGCCACTCCCGCCGCCTCCTTCTCAGAAAACCGCGGCCCCCTGTCTTCACTTTGACTGGACAGTTCGTCAGCGCCGCTCCAGGTCCGCCCCCAGACACGGTGGCGCCGCGGCCGAGAAGAAAGGTGAGCCGAGGAGAGCTAGTCCCACCACGCCACTCTCCTGGAGTGGTGCCACCTCAGGCAGCGGCGGTGCTGCCGTTGATGGTTCTGAAGAGTCCAGCCGCCCCATGAAAACCGTTAAAACCTCAAGATCTAAGGTTTGTTATGTTGTTGCTTCTCTTTTTATTTTCTTGTTTAATTTTCTCTTCGGTTCTTTCACCGGTGGCCGCTATCCGGTTGCGGGCGCGTCTGACGCATTAGGTTAGCGTGTCGTGTGTGCCTTAGTCCAACGGCGAGCACGCGACTCGGAAACTCTCTGAGTAAGTTATGACAGGTTTTTAAATTGACGAAAATGCCCTTTAGGTACTACCATATTTACCTCGAGGAATCCAGGAGAGTTCAGATGAAAGTGAAACTTTGGTTTATGGGTAGCAAGAAGCACTGTCTCTTTTGATTTTTTTTTTTCCATTTTATTTAAATTTCTGTTCAGATTCACAATAAAGCCCCCACGTGCATGGGAACCCCTCGTGATTCCGGGGGGCTAGCTCTGTCTTTTCACCGGGCGAAACGGTGCTTCTCCCCCTCTGATCACCATCGCCGTTCATCTTCCTCAAAATTTGTTCACCCAGATGCCCTTTTTAAAAGTTTAATTTATGACTTTTCTCTTTTCTTTTATTTTTTTTATAAAGAAAAAAAATCTATTACTACTTATATTAAATAATTATTCAGATTATCAGAGAAAATGGGTGACTTTCATTGAACGCATGGAGTCAGAGGCTTGAATGACTCTTGTGTCCTTCTTTCCTCACCACTTTTCCACACCGTGTCACGCCTCGTTCTAAAATGACGGGAACACCCTTCCATGGAAGGGCATTTTGGTCCTTTCAAGAAGTGTGAAAACCGATAAAGCCTTCCATGTTGGAACTAAAACTCCCTCCTGAGTCCTTCCTCAGTACTTAACTGGCTGTGTCACCCGCAAGCCGCAACGCATTCAGAAAGAGCACCAGGAGGGAGGGGTATTTAGGTAAAATAGCAAGTGTGTCACCAGCTTTTACATTTGGTGGCGTGTTTTCGTGGCAAATAGGTGGTGCATGTAGTTTGGTGTATAGTTGGTACTTAGTGGTTGTGCACTTTTTGGGTATTTGCTTCGTAAGAATTGTGGGAGATGATTGGGTGTGATGTCCCTCACTGTAGAGTTCCATGCGGGCGCATGCTGGATTCCTAGTTATTTATCAGTTATCATTTATCAATATCATATTCATAGGCTGTCTGTCTGCGTCGTCGTTTCACATGCGAAGGTAAAGGCAAGTGTCAGTGAAGTAATCTGCATGACAGCTTGATCCCAACCCTTGTTTTCCGTGGGAAACATGACAACGTCAAACAGTGACGAGGTCCTCAGCCAAAGTCAAACCTGAGGAAAGTTTTTAATTGGTCACTGTTATTCCTTAGAATGACAGCCTGTTATACCGCTCTTTTTATGTTTGGTAGGGTCGGAAGCTCAGAACCTTGGGTCAAATTTGTTTTCTTATCGAAATTTGAAACAAATTACGAGATTATGTACACAATTTTTTTATAAATAGAAAGATTATTTTCAATTTTTGAACATGTGACTTTTAAGTAAGACATATACCCATCACAAATGAAGATGGAGTACCCAAACCACCTAGAGGGAAAAATGAATAGGCTAAAGAAAATTAAAAAAATGTTGCCTTTCTCTGTTGAAAGCAAGTCATAAGAGCCATTTGATTTGGTTAGCTCCCAAATGGGGACCACGTTGTGACCAAATTGATGGCGAGGAAGCTACTTAAGCTGGCTCGTTAATTATGTGTGGGTTTTTATTAATTTTAAGCATCGCTATCAATCACCCCTTTAATTAGGATTGGGGAACATCATCACACATTTGTTTTTCTCATCTTTCTCCTTTTTTCTTTTTTTAATTTCAGTTTTGTCCTACTCATCGTCCTTCCTTCATCTCCTCTCTAAAACGAGAAAAATTACTATTCACTAGGAATATGTGCCGGCAGAGTAGGTCATGTATTTAATTAAGCCAGACTGCAGTCTTATGACAGCTACAAGCGAGCCATTGCTTGTATAGTGGGGTTTACATAACAGTGCAGAGATCACAACAGAATAGAAAATAGAAATGACATTACTGAAGAATATGGTACACTGAGTACCTTGTTATGCAGAAGAAAGATGCGTATTCAATAGTGGGGTTCTGATTTTTATCTTTTTCTTTAGTCTCCCTCTATGACCCCTCCCTTTCATTCCCATCTCGTGCCACTTGCAATTTATAATTACTCTGTGAGTCATAGCAGTCGAAACAGGAATTATTTTATTACCAATTGAAAATAAAGACTGGCTTCTTTAACTTTCTGTTATACCACTCTTTTAAGTCTTGGTATATATTAGAATGTTTCCTCACTAAAGTGCAATGAAGGAAGATTTTCCTAGTCTTTTAGGCTTCCCATTCTTAACAGTGTGCATAGTGTTGACAGTCCTACGAACTTGAAGTAAAAGTCTATCATCCTTCATGATTGCCATGCAAGTGGCAAATGACTCACCAGAATCTGATCATATTATTTCAGTGCATATAGTTGTCGAGTCCATTTTGATATATATAATGAGTTTCTAATAATTAACATCTTGCAGGTGGCTAATAACAATCCGAGTGAAACAACCACCGCCAAAAAGTCAAGAAGAAAAAAGGTAAATATGAACCTTTTGAACCTTGTCTATTTCTTGAATCTTCTTGTTCTTGGATAATTTGACTCTCTGATTATGTGATGCAGGTATCTTTGGTCAATAATAAACTAGAATAACATTAGCATGGGTTAACGTAATGTAAAATTGTGATAGCTAGTTGGGGAATTTCCTTTATTTTAGTGGAATTTGCATGGTTTTGTTTAGTATGTTGGCAGTAAATTCCAAATAATTGGGAATAAGAATGTGTTTGGTTGAGTCAGACAAATTAGACCAGTTTGTCAGTGGTGACTCAATGGGTTGGTATACCTTGAATGTTGCTGAAAAGAAGTCTATTACTAGAGACTTTTGCAATTAGTGGAAGTCTTTAAATTAAAGTTCTGCTGGGCTGTAAAATCATCAGCAAATTACACAACTGCATCATGACTCATGACTAGTCAATATACATCCTTCCTTCACATGTTTTCTAACAACGGTGGAAGAAGTGTTCTTTTCTTGACAGTAAATGTGCATGTTAATACATGATAGTGTGTGTTGTGTTTTGGGCTATAGAAGCATGTACCATTGGTATTAAATTTTTCTGTGTCTGCAGACTTTAGCTGAACTAAAAGAGGAGGAGAATCTGCTCTTAAAGGAAAGGAGAAATCTGAAAAATGTATGTTCTGTTTCTGTGCTTGTACATCGTGTGTGTGTGTGTGTGTGTGTAGTTCTTGATCCTTCCGCCAGGGGTAATAGTTCTTATGGTTTCTTCATTGTTACTGTTATGACTTTCGAACAGGAATTAGCTTCCTTGCGTCGCACTGTTGAGAAACATAGAGCAACCAATGAAAGCTTAAAGAAAATGAAGGTGACTTTCCTGATCCTTAACTTTTATTTTACATCCTGTTCCTGTGCTTTGGTGCCATCTATGATATCAATATGATTTTTTAGTTATGTTTGGATTCAGAGAAAGAAAGACAAGATTTCCTTGAACATCAAGTTGATAGTGAATATATCAATAGCCTCAAGAACACTATATGTTATATCCTAATTACTCCTTGTTTGAACAGCTTGATTTGGAGTCACGACAGAACTTGATAACAGCTACAACCTCTGCGGCATCTGGCAAAGCCATGGTTGACCAACCTCAGCTTGTGGAGGCACAGTGTCGTCATTCTCATTCTATCTCACCAACTGTCGCACACATGGTTGTTGATAATATAACACATGTCCCTTCAGCAAATGCTGCTTCTTCGAAAGCACAGGAGATTGATAAACGAGAAGCTTCATTCATGCTTCCTGATCTAAACCTGCCTGTAGACGAGGATTTAGGCTCTATTTCTATACATGGATTAAGCTAATAATAAGATAGTTATAACATGTAAGTTCAAGTCCTAACCATGTAGGCTGTGCTAGTCCTAATGTCTATTGAAGGTGATATATACCCATCACTTTCCTCACTTTGTCAGAACCAGTACGAGGAAATGTTTTTTGATTCATGAAGGTTCTGTGGGTAGTGTAGAGATCCTAACAAATCAGACATAGCTTCATAACTTTCATTCTTTTCTTTTTTTTTTTTAAATATTTCCACGGGTTTTCTACGTTGTCCAGAATTCTCTGGGGTAACTATGGATCCTTCTTCTCCATTATAGAATTATATACTGATAAATGTAAATTACATGTCCTGCAGTAATTCAACAATCTTGACTTTTTTGTTCCTTCTTTCACCAAGGACACAAACTATGGTCTGTTATGTTTTTTGAATGGTTTTTGAGAGTTGTGTAGGTGTGGTTGGGAGGGGCTTTTGGGCCATTGGGCTTCTCTGTCTAAAGCTTTTGGTGGCTTTTGACTTTAAGTAAGATGTTTTAGTTAGCACTAGCCACTAGCCAGTGGCAACGCCTATGGATTAGAGTGGCTCCCGTCCAAAAGGCTCATGCATTAAGAAGGGAGAACTACATAAAACTCCCATAAATGAACACTTATAATATGCAAACTTTTAAATATAGTACTTTACCTCTTAAACTAAAAAGTGAAAATTCCACATGTCAATATCTAAGATATGCATGTGAAAAATAGTGTAGAGTTAATTTGAAGTATATAACATTTAATTTTTATGATAATTTAAATGAGTAGATATTGCATTTTAAAGTCTATATAATAAAATTTTAAACTATAATGGAAAAATAAATTTGATATAGAGAATCTAATCAAATACACTTAGTTTTTCTATGGTGATTAAAATTTACAATTTAGAAAAATAAAAATAAAACGTAGTGGGTAAAATCTTCCTAACCAAATTGTTGAAAAAACTTAAAGAACAAATAAACGAACAAATCAATTAGTGCAAAGAGTAATAGGTAGAGAAGAGAGAGAGCGAGAGTACTAGTGAAGTAGGAAATGTGAGGGTGGAGAAAGTAGCATTTGTTAGTGACGATTTGAGGACTTGCCCTTTTGAAGGGGGTATACAAATACAAGATCTCTATTACACACGCATGAAGAACTAAATTTAAAACAAAATTTACTCATTTAATTTTATAACAGAATAGAATTATTATAAATATCACCCATTTAATTAATATTACAAACTAAAAAGAAATAAAGTAATAGATAAATATATATATTAAAAAAAGATTGAGCATATTACATCAAATCTAATGTTGTATAATTAAATTTTTATTATGTATTTTCCAAAATAATTACTGAATTATTTGTTATTATATCAAGAACAAAATCAGAGTTTTACGTTTAAAATTCGTATTTATAATTAATTTTACGCTCATAAGTCTATAAGTGTATAAATAAATAAATAAAAAAGGTTTATGTAGTATATGGATGAAGTTGTGCGTTGGTTGAATGTATGTAGTATATATTAATAAATTATATAAAATATATTGAGTGAAATCAATCAATCAATGGAAGGTGGTAGAAATATCAAATCTAAGTTACTGTCAAGGACGCAGATCTGCAATAGACAGAAGGAAGAAGTATCAAAGTAAGGCGGATTCCCAGGGTGACACACAGATCCCATATCATATGCCATCATCATCCTTATCATCATCATCATCATCATTTATTGCGTCTCATAAATCCTCTTTCTCTCTCTCTTACTCACAATCATGTACCAAAATTACGTTTACATGTCTAGTTAAAGGATTTGGCCTGATTTTTATTAGTCATAAAATATTTTAATAATTTTAACCACAGTTTTAGCAACGGTAGTAATCAATAATTTCAAAAAATCAGTTAGGAAAAGAAAGTGAAAATTTTTTAATTATAAAAAGAAGTATAATTTAACCACATGTTAAAAAATACAAGTAGAAATTAGTGATTATATTAAAATTTTCACAGCTTGGTTCATAAGCTTTGTAGTTTTGGGTTTGACAAATAAAGTCTGTCAAACTCAAACTTTTTCTTTATTTGCAGTTGTACCCTGTACTGGACGAGGAGGACGATGATGATTGGATTTCGTATTATACTGACTTGGAACTTTTTTCAATTTGGTCTGCCATTTTCAGATCTCGTAAACTTCAACCCCTCAACTCAACTATAGTTTGATGATATTTTATTTATATTTAAAAATTTTACTCAAAAAATAATTTGAATTCACAAAAACAAAACTTAGAGAAAGTTATGTAGCTAGGTTTGCAGTGAGTCCTGGATTAATTAATCCATATTTCAGAATTTCTCCTTTTTTTTTTTGTTGGATTTCTCTGAGACTGCAACTGCAACTGCAATCTGCAAATGCAGCTACTGCCAAATGCAACAAGGTGGGGAATAAAAGTCCCACTATGTAATAGTACACCTTTTTGAAGCAGAAGTACAGCTTATTCTTACTCATGTTACATGTACTTCCCTCTTAACTAATTAATGCATGCCACCTAATTCATCAACCATTCCCATTCACACAATAAAAATAATGCTTCAAAACCATATTTCACTCCTCATCAACATATGTATATATAGTATGGTCTCGGGGGGTTTGAGTTCAAACTTGAAACACACTAGTACTACATTACTACATAGTAATATTTAGTCAATTCCAGTCCAAGTACAGATTTTGTTGCACTAGATTTACCCAAAAATACATGATACATATGATCTATATAATGACTATGTTTAGCTACTCAAGTAGAAACATGAAACTAACGCACTACACTACTCAGTACTACACCACCATTCTAGTGGTTGTACCACCAAAGTTGACACCTAACTTCAAGTCTAGCTCGTCATTCCCAAACCCAGAATTTGATTTATTGTTATCAGCAACCTCAGGCATCACACTGAATAATTGAGCCACAGAGGTCACAACACAACACTTTCTACTATTTCCCATACTCTTTGACTTACTCTTATTATACTCACAACTACTCAGACTTGTATTCTTATTACTGCTACCACTAATCCCATTCCCACTCACCTTTTTCAGTTGTGAACACGAATTAGAAGACGACGAGGAAGATGAAGATACCGACAGTACTGGCAGCACTGAAGGGATCTCAAAGTTGGTCCTCGCCTTCGACCCTCTCAGCCGTCTCGCAGCCGCGTCATACGCACGCGCCGCCTCCTCTGCCGTGTCGAATGTCCCCAGCCAATGGCGGCACCGTCCGATCCGGTCACGTATCTCTGCTGACCACCTCCCCCACGGCCTCTTTCTCACTCCCCTGTAGTTCTTGTTCACTGAAAGGCTGGACGCGCCGCCCGCAGTAGTAGCAGTAGTAGAAACCTTGTCTGCTTTTTTTGGGGCCATGAAACCATTGGAGTTGTTGTTAAGGTCGGTGACGGTGAGGCTGTTTGAGATGTGTTTGGGTCCGAAGAGCACGTGTTGGCCCACCACGGCGGCGATACCTTCAAGCGGTGGCGACGGCGGGGAAGGAGGTGGTGGTGGTGGTGGTGAAGGTGAAGGTGGCATGTTTGTTGGTACCCAGCGTGGCTTGGGAAGGAAGAGGAAGTCGTCTTTCATCATCTTTTGGACGCAAAACGATTGTTCACTGTGTGCCAGAGAGCTGGCCCTTTCTCACAATTTATATCAGTTTCAAAACTTATTATTTAATATTTTATGTCTCTCTCTGTAAAATCTTCTTTGAATTTACCTTTTCATTTTTTTTATTTTTCCTCATTCACATATTATTTTCATTTCTCATATTACATTTTAAATCTTGGACTATAAAAAATACTTTAACCAATGATTTAATTTTATATTTTTTATAACATATGATTTAGTCTTTCTTTGAACTTTTTTTTTTACATATAAAATTAAAAGTTGCATAAGAATTTAAACAATATCAACAAAATTTCTAATTTTAATCATATATTATCACTTAAAATTTTGAAAAGTTTCTATTTTGTTAGAATTATGTGATGATTGTTCATATGAAAGAAAATTCATATAAGAATTAAGTAAAATTGATTATAACTTTTTAAGATATTATTTTATATATTTTTAAATATCATCTTGTTACATCAAGTATTTAGTACTCAAGAATTAATATAGCGATTATAGATTAAAAATTAACTTTTAAAAATGTTTTAAAATTAAATTTTAAATTATAAAAGTTAGGCAACTCACTAAACGATTAGTTAAATAATTATTTAAAGACTAAAAAATAATTTATGATTAAAATATATATCAAAATTTAAATATAATTTTTGATGTCATTAATCTGATTAAAAAACAAAAAAGAAAGAAGATCTTATGAGATAAATGAAGATATCGATGTCAATTTGGAAGTGACCGTAATCCCTCGTATAGACAGCATGTAGAGTGTCATGAATACCCCTACGGTTAAGGAGTGGAGAGAGGGACATGGAAGTAAATGGAGAGTGAGTAAAAGGAGGGGAAGCAATGATGCTAACATGTAGAGAGGGCGTCACTGTGGCGTCAAGGAAAAGCCATTTGATGTGTGTGTTGTGTGCTTCATAAACGAATGCTGGAGATCAGCTGTTACGGAGGCACATGGGAATAGCCGTGTGGAACACTCTCTGAACCGCTAGACGCTTAATGGATCCACGTTGACAAAGATCATATGTGTGAGTCCCATAATTATGTTATGAGGATCTAAATAACACGATAGAATAAGACGAAGTCGATGTGAAATTAATTACGAGTAAATGATAAATTAAAATATTATTTTAATTTTATTTTTATTTTTTATATCTCAACTAGACATGTTAAATATTAACAATTAGATATAATATTTTAATCAATTAAAAAATTAAAAATTAAAATTAAAAATTAAATTATAGTTAATTTTTAATATTATTTAATTAATATCAAAATTAAAATTATTAAAATTATTAATTATCTAAATAATATTTAAATAAAAATTAAATTAAAAAAATGTACGAAGGATTAAATTAAAAAAACGAGCAGTAGGATTTACAAGTTGATTAAAGGAGAGTGGAAGCGGATGACTTGGTTGATTCCAAGTTCCAACAAAAAATATGAAATTCAAAGTGAAAATCATAAAAAGGAGGACCAAATATTGAAAGAGAATGAAATTAATTAATTATAATACAAAGGATTTGATTTGATTTGATTGCGTAATGTGAATATTTACTATCCATTACTTAAGTGATGGATTGGATAGAACAAAACTTCGCTTATCTCTGCACTCACTGCCCAACGTACTAACATCTCTGATTTGAGTTTTGGTTCAGACGCTTTCGTCAACACTTGCTCTCTTCAATCTTCATTGCACAACTATATATATATATATATTTAATTCATTATTTTTCGAAGATCTCTCTGGTTATGCGTACAAATCTAGCTAGGCATCATATGTTATTACAATTCCTTTTTCTCTCATGAAACAACGAGGGTTTGCTGCATATAATTAAGAATAAGACTCTTTCTCTTGCTTATTGTGCACATAAATGGCACGTGATGATCACGTTACGAAACTGGGAAGTTGAGCCTTGGAATTATAAAAATGCATGCATGCAAAACATTATAACTTGAGCTTTTTAATTTCAATGGACCGTTTGTTATACAATTTAAGAAAAAAAATAAAAAAAAATTTAATTTTTGTACTTCTCTATTAAATACACAAATTAAAAAAATAATTTTAAAAATATTATACTTTTAATAATAATATATTTTAAAAATAAAATATTCTCATAATATGAAAATAATTTTATATTAGTAAAATTATTAAATTATTTTTTAAAAATTTAATATTATTTTATTATGATTTATTTATAATTTGAATTATTTTTTAAATCTATCTTTACTTAAGTCTAATGTTAATTTTATTGTTAAAAAATTATACTTATCATGGTTGAAATAAAAAAACTACTATTAAAATTTAAAATTTTACAATTTTTTTTTCAAAAGTTAATAGTTTAATGTAATTTAAATTGACCAAAGTTAATTTAAATTAATTTGATTGAGACAAAAAATATTTAACAAATTAGATAAATTTGATTAGATAAATAAATGTAATTCAAATCAAATGTAAGAAAAAAAATATAAATAAAAATTTTAAACATTTAAACAAACTTTATTTTATTATCTACTTACATACTCAAAAACAAAATTAATTTTTCATCTAATATAATTTTGAGATACTCTTATAAAAAATTATAAAAAATTCAAAATTCAAACATTTCAGAGTTGTAGCTATCAATATAATATCTTCATGAAATAATTTTATTAATATTAATTACATAATACATTAAAATAATTCAATAATAAATAATTAGATTAAAAAATAGTAAATAACAATTGAGGAGACAGATTTTGTATTCCCATGACATGAGAATCCAAATTATATTAATATTAATGTTATTTTCAATGTATAATTTTGATGCACTTGATGGTTTTTTATCATATGTAGAAACAAAGTATAAATTTTTTTCTAAACAAATATATGTATGTATATTATTCAAGTGTTATTAATTAGTAGCATGTATGTATGCATGTTATTCAATTAATAAGTTGTAATGATTTTTGTTTTTAATATAATATAAGTAATTTAAAAAAAATTGTTATAATTTAAAAAAATTATTTAAAAAAATTATGAAGGACATATTTAAAAAATCATTAAATATTTTTAAAAATATTAAAATTAAACCAAATACAGAAATATAATTTATTGAAAATATTGTAAAATATTTTCAGTAATATTTTAAGTAAATCAAATAAATTTTTTAAAATTTTTGATAATTATATTCCTAATTTAAAAATAATAATAGTTAAAGTTCAATTTTTTCAAATCATGACAGAGGGAACACAATTTTCCTTACGTGTGACACAAATGGCACGTGGCACTAAATATTTGAAATGATAATTTATACTAAGAAAGTGAAAATATAAATTTTAAAATATATTTATGCAAATATATGTACAAATTAGTTTCCATTTATTTCATTGAACTAGAAAATTTTAAAAAGATTATGTTAGAAAAATTTGTGCATATACAAAAACTAGGAAACAAATAATACAACTTAGCTAGATAAAAAAAAATTATGTGATTGTCTTTAAATATAATATAATAGGTATAATAACTCAAAGATTCTGTGCATTTTTGTATAAAAGATGTAATAATTAGATAAGAAGTAAAAAATATTATTTATTGGATGCCAATATCGTCATCCCTGTTACTCTATGAGACATTAACAACGTATTTGTTATTATAACTTGTTTACATATTAATATTTCTATATTTTATACAAATTAATATTATTGTTGACAATATTCAGGCCATAGTACGTAGGTAACGAAAAATCATATAACTTGTTGCTCTTCTCTTGCTCAAGCGTTAAAAATGAAGAATCCTTTTTTTCTTAAAATGAATTACTGTTTGTTTTTAACTTCTTTGATTTCAGTACACAGTGCAACCACGACTTATTATTAATTGTTCATTACTGTTTTGTTTCCAAGATTTTTTCTTTAATTTAATTATTATTATAATTAACTTTGGTGGACTGATCTGATCAGGGGAAAGACACCACAATACAACACAAATCTGCCTCATTTTGTCTTTAGTTCAGACATGGAAGTCAATCTTATTAAACATTTGCCTTTCTCAATAATTCATGCAAAAAGAAGCAAAGTTAATTAATTAAGGAGTCTCCCTCTCTCTCACTCACACACACACACACACACACGACACAAGTAGTAAAAATTTAATTTGTGCATATTTTTATTTTCCAAGGTAGCTTCGCTTGCAAGTGGCCTAAGCCCTACCTCATGCTATGATATTTTACGAAACATTCCGTAGGAACCACAAAGAATGTCGGTCTATAACACCATAAACACACACAGACGCACTCTCTCTCTCAAACCACACACGAGAGAGAGTGGAAGAAAGAGGTGTGGGAGATAATTTTGAGGCATTTAGAAGAAAGAGAAGTGTGGTGAAGCACGCGAAGGTTTTTAGTGTTTTGCACAGTGCACTCTTTCTCACTCTTTGGACCGAGAGATCACTTGGCCTTGCATGGAGAGAAGTAGCTAATTAGCTAGCTAGGCCTTTCTCTTTGCCTTTGGGTTTGAGAAAGAAAGAGAGAGAGAGACACAGAAAATCCCAAGAAATAAAGAGATAAAGAAAGTGTGTTATGATGACATCTTTATGATTTTTGTACTTTGGTGCAGTGCCAATTCGTGTTAGTGTTTATCTCTTGCGTTGCAAAGTTCCATGGCTTAATTTGTGGGAACTGCGAGTTGTGTCTAATAAATTAATAATGAAAACTTTTTTTGTGTGCGTTCTCTTTTGGGGTCAATTTTTGGAGTCACTTTTGAATATTCTTGCATATAAGTATTCTTTTTTGGCCAAAATGGCAATCTGCGTGGTGGTTACCCCAAGAGATATATGGGAGAGTTGAGTGCTTCCAAAGGCACACATGATTGGTGGTCAAAGGAAAGCATATCATCTATTTTATCACTTGGTCACCACCTTGTTCTGTCCTTCCACGTTCCACACAAATACATAGAGACACGGATTCATAAAATATTCACATTTTATTTGTTGGGTTTGGATATAAGAATTAAAAATGAATTTCAGTCTAAATATTTTCCAAAGTCCATCTTCGAGAATATATTTCTTGAGGTCCAAGAGAATTAGGATTATGCACCTATTTGATTTTGTTTTTATTTTTTATTCTTTAAAATAGATTTATAAAACTAATTTTAAGAATATTATGTTAATATTATTTTTATGTATTTATATGTATATCATTAACAAAAGTATGTATTTTTATTATTTTGTTTCAAAACACTTTTAAATGTTTTGAATTTTTTTTATTTCCAGAAAACATTTTTTTTATGAAAACAGCACTTTCAAACATTTTTTTTTTAAATTGTCTATTTTCAAAAATAGAAATCAAATAAACCCTATGCCGGATTACCCATGATTTTCCCTAGTCACATTGAGAGCCAAGAGAGTTCTTTTCTTTTTAATCATTTATTTATCAGATAGACAATTGGGCTTGCACGCTATAGTAGGTGGGCTTATTATTTTCGGATATTTATTGTTTGAATTATAACTATTTTAAAAATAATAAACATAGTTGATGGTTTCAACTTGAAAACTCAAATGCAGACGAAGTATGTAGCAAAGCAGCATTTGGATGGAAAATATATATCACACGAGGCTAAGATTTCATACATTTAAATTTAACAACCGATAAACAAATTACAGAATGGGAATAAATAATATACGTGACAGTATATCTCGTCCACAAACAACAGATGCAAATAGAAGCATTCTGGATATGTCAATGGCCATGAACACCAGCAAATTCAGTACATCCAAGATAAATCTTGCCTGAAACACACGGATTTTGCAGCTCCTTGAACACCCCTTTCAGAAATCTGAGGACAATCTTCCACAGCCAAGAAATCCAATTTGAATGATCCAACAAGTGGCTTCAACCCATCATCAGAAACTCCTAAACACTTGCTTAACCGTAAAGCGCACAATCGTGGAAAGTGGCTCACAAGCTGCAGCCCTTCATCACTGATCTCCTGGCATCTTACAAGTTCAAGAGATTCAAGAAATTCAGCAGAGCACAGAGCTTCCATCCCGACATCGTTGAAGGAATACACATGGTCAAGAGCAAGCTCCCGAACCGGGCACCTTTGCATTAAACAAAGTATTCCATTTAAACTAAACAACGAAGACGAGGGGAACTCCCCATCAGAGAAAGAGATCCTCACTGATTCAAGCTTTGTACAGTTTTGAGCTATGGCTTTCAGACTCTCATCTGTTAGTCTCAATGGATTGTTCACCAAGGAAGGTAAAGAAAAATCAGATGGAACTCTGAAGGAAATTGACTTCAGATTACTTGATCTTTGAGATAAACAAATAATGTCAGAGTCCCTCACCCCAACACACATGTCTAAGTGTATTTTTTCCAAGTTCTTGCACTTTCCCAAAACACAAGCAAGCCCTCTCCCTGGGCTAATGATGCAATTTACAAGGCTTAGCTCCAGCATATTTTCACATGGAAAACACTGCTTTTGCCACCTATCTACAGATAATCGATCATAGACCTTCATATATCGGTAATTAGCATCCACTTCAAATTGTAACCTCTTAAGTTTCTGCCAACCAGGGCCAAGCTTTATTAAATCACCCTCACCAATTGCCCTGCAGTTTTTAATCGAGAGAACCTCAAGCGTATCGAGCTTGCCAAGATATTCAAGCCACTCAACACTGCTTACATTGAGGCATCTGATGAGGTGAAGCCTAGAGAGGTGTTTGCAGCCCACAACAAGAGACAGTATGCCACAGCCAGTGATTCTTGGTGTAAAATTCAACCTCAAAGATGACAGTTTGAAACAAGAAGCCAAGTACCGCAGGCCTACATCCGTGATAAATGTGCAGTAGCTCAATGTGAGATCACACAGAGAAGGGCAGTGATACGCAAGAATGAGAAGCCCTTGGTCATCCAATTGCTTTCCTAGCTTGGACATCCAACCGGAATAGGTAATCTCCACTTTTGACAAGCTGAGAAACCTATTGCATAAGGAAGTCAAAGCATCATTTGCAGGATCCATCCCACATCCAACCCTTACAGAGTGTCTTTGTGCATTATCTAATTGGTGAAGGCGTTTACATGTGAGTGAAACAGAGTTTCTGTCTTTGGTTTTCTTAATCCTACTCAATATCTCCCAAACTATATGGTCTGGTATGCTATCCATTAAGTAATCTGACTTTTATACCACCTGAAATGATTTAATTGAAAAAATCAAAATAAACGATGCTTCCATCAAGTTTTGTCCACATGGGAAGAACTTACAGATAATGAAGCATTCAAACAATCGGAAATCCAATCACTCGAGTTGTAAATGGATTTAGTTGTTTGATAATCATTTCAAGTATACAAAATTGTTTTTTCAAATAGCAGTTTTGATTAATATATTCAATCATTCATTCAGATCTGACCGAAAGCTTAAGGAAACTTAAAGTAAGAAAAACTGGGGGTAAGCGAACAGTTTGAAGCACATCGATTTCGTTCTTGCTCAAAAATCAAGCATCTTACTGACGGTTGAATGAAGAAGGAAAATCTTTTAAAAAATCACAAAGAGCAAAGAGAATTAGCAAGAAATTTCCACGACCCAATAGAGAAATTCCGTAATAGCTGGAGTAAAATCGATTCGAGAGGGTGCGATTCAATGATTACAGCACCTAAAACTCGTTGGACTGGACATATGCAGTTTGACGAATCAGCAACAAACAAATTGAGAAGAAATTGTGACGCAGAAACAATTTCTAAACAATTGGAAAGTTTCCCATCATTCTGAAAATTAACCAAAAAAAAAACTTGAGAGACATGAATCCACACTTACTCGAGAATGTTGCATATGAAAATAGCAGAGAATGAAGGAAATTGGTCGAACAAATCGGAGACATACAAAATTTTACCCGCACAAATGACAGATCACAACACAATATTGGATTAAGGCAGAGACGGAAGAAAGATATTGTGGTAGATATTTCTGAATCTCAATTTCCTGAATTTTGTTTTTCTTTTCAGTTTAAGTGACGTGTATTTTAATATTTTCTTTCCTTCCTTTGATGATCTTTATGACAAGTCACTATTATCTACTATACATTGAATCTTCAGAAGAATTCTTCTTTCGGATTCGAGGCCCAAAGCGGCCAAGAATTTTCAGGGCCTGCTTCTTAATGGCCCAAAAAACCCTCCAACCCGAATGGAGCCCAAAACTGTATTATATACAATTATCAATATTGAATCTAGCCCAAGAAATTCCAATGAACATTCTTTTTTAACGATGATGAAGACTTAAGTGCTTGACATCTCTGAAAATTGTTGTCCACACTTTCATCTTAATATTTGAGAATTGAGAAAGGAACAGAATAAGTACATTAGTTTAACACACACACACACACACACACACACACACACACACATATATATATATATATATGTGAGTTTCAACAAATGAAAGTCAAGCTTCCCATAATAGAATTATATATAAATAGGTAAAAATAAAGTTACATATTGAAAAGGATAAAAATAGTTTTAATATTATTTATATTCAAATACTTAGACTTGAGGTGAATAATCACTGATCTTTCTAATTATAATTCTCTATACTTCTTTTTTGGCAAAAAAGTGAGAATTCATTAAAGACAAAAAGAATACATTAAGCAACATATAAAGTCTGTACAAAGCAGGCAAGAAATTTTTTCTTTTTAAAAGAAGGGTGAGTTGAAGCTACAGTCCAAACACTTGTAATGGAGTTTGGGTAAGTGGCTAGTGTCTCTTATAAACGATATATGTGAAAAAGAAAAAATAAAAACAGTCCAAGTTAAAGAAAAAACAAAAACAGCAATTCAACAATTTTTTTATTTTTCTACAACTAAAAAATAATTTTTTAAAAAAACATTCAAACATGCCTTAAAGCTTTGATTTGAAACGCCTGGTTTCTCCGTGATGTAGGTTGTCTCATAAAAGCTAAGAGATGCTAAAGATGGTGGAGGGCTCCAAGAAGGTCACTCAGAGGCAATTTTTCAGAGTGTAATTCCTTAGCCAGAAAATTAGCACAGTTGCTTTCATCGGTTAAGAAAAAATGTTTATTTATTTTTCAAGATTTTATTAGAATTTTTCAATACAAATTAATTTGTGTTTAAGATATTTAATTTTCAAAACTGGGCTTAAAACAATCATTTTGGATTTATGGGATTTTTTGGTACAAAAACGGGGCTAAAAGCCCAAAGGCAAATGTTGTAAACCCAATTCTATTCTTTGGCCCATTTGAAGAAAGGACAAAACTGAATTAGAAAAGCATTGTTTAATTTAAAGGACAACAAATGTGGTGTAAATACTTTTCATCCATCCATCACTTTTGACACAGAAAAGGTCAAATATATATTACATTCTTTATGCGAGAGATTATAGTACTATCTCATTTGTGTATTAGCTCGTCAATTTAATCAATTCTTTTTATTTTATGATGATGGATTACATATTATAAAAAGGTAAGAAAAATTAGTTAATTATAATTAATTAATATATAAATAAAGAAACATAATACATGTACTAAAAAAAAAAAGAAGTGACACAATACATATCCTTAAGAATATTTTCTCTTCATACTACAAATTAAGCAATATTAGAAGAAAAGAAGCTTTTCTGCAGGGTATCATGTTGATCAAGAAAGAGAGGATTGCACTGTGACCAAGATCAAAGTGAACGTTGGAGAAAATCCTAACGTTTAATTAATGAAGTTCCAATGGGAAGAATTTGAAATTATATTTATAACAAATGCCTCCTAGTTATGAAGATAGATTGATGGAGTTAGGGTAGCCTTCATCTCCTAATTATACATCTTGTTAAGCTTAAATGGCAAATTTCCTCCATTTAAGTAGTGATTAAGAGCAAGAATATAAGGAATAAGGGCAAAGCTATCATTAGGTATATATAGAAATTTATTCTCTTCTTTTCATGATCCATTATTCACAAAATTAAACATTACTGGTTTGATACAGTAGCAGGAACCACTACTACTACTACTGCTACTGCACACGATGCGACTTGAAGATATGATCTTGCTTCAAGAGTTTGACTAAATCATTGGCTGTGAAGCTGTATTGATCGTCCATCTGCGCAGTAATGGTGATGGTAAAAGCAGAATTTCCAAAAGGCAGAAGGGTACAGCTGAGCACAGAAAGATGGATATCTGAAAGGAGTGCCATTATATTAAGCGTTATGTCGTTTTGTCTAACACAGTGAATACGAATCAGTACTTGTTTTCCTAACACTCTTGCTTCCATCTCTGGCAGAGATATATGATCACAATTGCTTTGATTGCAGCTATCGCCTTTGCTTGTGCACACCTCTGAATGATCATGTGATTGTGATGTGATTGATCCTAAGCATCTCCTTGTCTTGTCTACATTATTCTCCAACTCTCTGACTCTCTCTTGAAGCTGTTTCACGTAATTGATGGCTTCGCATAGTACTGACGCCTTGTCTATCTGTATAATAATAATAATAACATTGACATCATTTATATATTAATACTAAGGAATTATATATATATATATATATATTAATTTTTGAAGTAAATATGTTGTGAAGTATTAAAGTGTACTATTTTAACATATTAATCAAAAATAGATTAACATGTAAAATAAATACTTTATATTATATATTAATCTATTTGCGGGTTAATATGAAAAGAATACACTTCAATATTTTACAAAATATAGACCTTAAAAGATTCATTTTCTAAACGATCGATCTTCTTCAAGCGAGGGATGGTGGCAGAAAGGGCTATGAATTTCGAGTCCGGATCCTCTTGGCAGTTCTCAGCTGTACATTTGCTGGCCATTTTAGCGACGGTTTTGTGCATTGCTAAAGTGCATTTCAATTTTCTTGCAACAAAAAATATTGCTGCCAAACAAGAATTAATTTACAAAAGTTATAGCAACAAAACTTTTTGTTGCAAGAATATTGAAACGCACTTTAGCAACGCACAAAAACGCCGCTAAAACGCCCAGCAGAGTTACAGCGGAGAACTGCCAAGCAGAGGATCTGCAGTGATGAATTTCTGAGTGAGATCCGGTCTCGAAATCAGATCGTCTACAATCGGACAATCATGCTGCCGTTCGATCGTGGCCATTCGTGTCATCGAACGGTCCAAGGCTCACCACGTCGCGTTGCAGATTGTGGCCCTCGATCTTGGCCGTTCGTTCAACGGCCCACAGCTCGCCACGTCGCGTTCAGCTTGTTGAGCATCCGCGCGCACTCTGCTCCGTCTTCGACGCTGCTGCTCCATCTTCTCGGCGTCAATGGACGGAAAAAAGGAAAGAAATCTGGCAACCACTACCGCCGTCACAAACCTTCGTCACCGGTGCCGTCGCAAACTTCCGTGCTGTTGCCGTCACAAACTTTCGCCGCTGTTACAGTCAACCTCCGCCCATCCACGCTGTAGCGAACCCATTGCACACCCAAACAGGTGATAGCTGCTGTTTGAGAGCATTGGTGAGCACTGAAGATCCCTCGGAGATCGTTCATCGTTTCCTTCCTTTTTTCCATCCATCGATGCATCGAAGACGGAGGTGAAGCAGACGCAGGATCTGACTACCAAAACGCACCGTTTCGTATGTCTGAAGGAAGAAAAGAAATGAATGTGACGTGGCCTCACCTGGACGCTTCGATGACACGAACGGTCACGATCTGGACGACAGCTCGGTTGGCCGACAGCAGAGGATCCGGTTCGGTCCTGTCTCTTTTTCCTCTCAGCCATGATGTGATGAATGGTTTCAGAAGAGTTTCTGGTTCTACTACCCTTCTTTCGTTTTGATGATGAGATTGAAGAGCAAGAGGAAGACCAAGACTTAGAGCCAGAAGAATGGTTCTGCTGCTGCTGCTTCTTATGCGCACAGACGTCGTCCTCCTCCATGTTTGGTAACACAGTTGAGTTATCAAAACACAGAGTGTATGCGTTTGTGTTAGTGTTAGCAGTCCCTGCAGTAGCGTCATCAGGCTCAGAAATGATGAAATTGTTGGAGTTATTCATGAAATTGGTGACATGTGAATATGATTCAGTTTGAGAGCACATAGCTCCTGCTGCAGTTGCATCCTCATCAAACATGTCTCTTAACAGCTCATCATCATCCTCATCAAAACAATATTGATTCAACAAACTAGTTTCCTCTTCATCAAACATGTCACTGTGAGTGTGGCATGAGAAGTGGTGATGATGATCCATTGCCATTAGAATATTTGTGGAGAAGAGGAAAATGAGCAAAGAATATGCAAGTAGAGAGGAGAAGGAGAGCGAGCACCCAATTACAAACAAGTGCATGTGCTTGCTCGTTAAACATGCAATTTTGTTTTCTACCGTTGGATCCAAAACGAACCACCTCCACCTACGCATCTCATAATATTAATTACCACCAGATCCCCTGTATATATATATATACACTTGGCTCTCAGTGCAATAGCCTATTTGTACTCCTACACTATATTTAGGAACAATGAACAAAAAATCATATATATATATATAATTAATTAATTATATGTTTGTTATTAAATATTTTAAAAAAATTTAATCATGAGGTAAATGAATCATATAAATTATATACACATTAATTTTTAATTAAAAATTTAATAATAAAAATATAAAAATTAGGAAGGATGATATTCATCTACCTCTAAACAAATAACAAAATGAAAAAAAAATTATTATTATATTTTAGCATTAAAAAAAATCTAATATATGGTAAGTTATAGCCTCCTATTCTTTGCTCTTTTTTTTTGGATAAAATCTTGTCATCTATTTTAATTTAACACTCTTTTTATTCTCCTCACCTCACATATTTTTTAAAATTATTTTTTACTTTATATTAGATAATATATAATCTTAAAAAATAATGATAAAAGTCGTATATAATACATATATATTAGTTTAATATATTGTCTGGAATGTATTTTTTGTGTTTAATTTGAATTGTATTAGTAATCATTTAAAAAAATTTATTTTTATTATAATATATTTTATTTAAACAAATTTCAACTTAAAAAAGTTGATCAGTTCTTCAAAAACTATTTAAATAAGTTTGATAAAATTATATACTCTCAATCTATTATCAATATCTTCAACATGCAAGAAAAACCTTGATATTACATTGAAGCCAACCCAAGAAGAGACCACAACCCATCATCCTCAACAAGTTTGTTCATCCTGTCCATCGTTCTTTTTTATTTTTGGCTTACAAATAAAGGCGTAACAACTTCTTGTTTAAGCATAATTTTAAATATAATTTATATATTGAACATTAATTTGTGGTGCAGAATTTGAGGATTATATCATATAAATATAGTAAGTTCTTTATCATGAAGTTTCACTCATTTGTAAATGAATTTTAAAAATGACATTGTAAGTTGAATTCCAAAAAGTAAAAGAGGAAAAAATATTTATGACATAATAATATTAATTAATATGATTTTTTGAGTGAGAGAATACACATTACAAAATACAATTTAGAAGAAATTTTTTTATAATATTATATCAAATTTCAAAGATATCAATTATAATTGTATTGATTAATTTAATGTAATTTAATCTAAATATTAATATATCAAATCTCTTCCGTTGATAAAATACCCATATTAAATAATTCAAGCCAAGTTACAATTTTTAAAACATTTTACTATATATGTAGTTATGTACGTGTACTTTGAACGAACCAGCTAGTGTGTAGCCTTCACATGAGGGTAGAATATGTAGATAATGTATGTGCCACAACAAGTAGTACGAATTAGATTTTTTATTTTTTATTTTACAAAATACTTCATTTATTTCTTTGTCTTCTTCATAATAATTAAACATGTGAATGATGGAGCCATTTGTAATTAGTGTTGTGTGGTGTTTTCTTTCTGTTGAATCGAATTCAGTACTGAGGACACTCATTAAGGGGTCACATTATCCTTTACTGATAATGCAAACCTAATTACCTACGGGGAAAACGACTTTCTTATATTTACGTACAAATTATAATTTTTATATTTTTCTCGTCAAATTTTTTAATTAAAAATTAATATATATAATTTATTTTTTTATGATTAATTATTTTTTAACATTTTTTGTATACTTTATTTTAATTAAAAAATTTAATAACAAAAATATAAAATATTACATATAAATATAATATTTCATATATTTACCCATGATAGTTAACATATATTATATATAAGAAAAATAGTCACCAAAAAAGATATAAGAAAAATAAATTAAAGAGGGTGTATTTAAAAATGAGGAGATGAAGAGAATGAGACAAATTGAAAGAAAAGAAAATAAGAAGAAGGGAAAGAGAATAAAAGGAAAGAAAATATTAAATGATAATTTTTTTCTTCTTATTTAAATTATTTAAACTTTATTAATTTAATATAATTAAAATTAATAAAAATAAAAAGTTAAAGAGAGTCAAAATAAATTTTTTTAATTATTTTTATCTAAAATTTTAAAAAAAAAATAAAAAAAAAATTAATATATATTTTTTTCTTTCTCTTCACAATCTCTCTCTCAAACATATCTTGAAAGTAGGGATGACAATGGACAAGTATCTTATTATTTTTTCATTATCTGCATTTGTATTTGTCAAAATATTTTATATTTAAACTTTAATTATATTTGAAAAAATATCAATTTTGATATTCATATCTAAAATATTTGAAACAAATAATAGATGTCCGATACCTTATAATTAAGTGTTCGGATTTGTTATCATTATTTTTCTTATTTATTGTAACAAAAATTATTGTTGTTATAATTAATTATTTAAATAAAAGTTATAGCAGTAATACTTTTCGTTGCAATAATATTAAAAATAATTTAACAACGTAAAAAATCGCTGCTAAAAGTAATGACAGCAGCAAAAATACTTATAATTTAATATCCGATATTTATCTAATAAAAACTTTTTAAATATTATAAATGATTATAAAAAATATATTTTATATTAAAAAAATTTATATAATTATTATAACCTTAAATTAAAAATAATAATTTTAATATTAATACAAATATAAAAATTTATTTAATAATATATTATTTAAATATTAAATATCAAATATTTTATTTACTTATTTATATAAAATAAAAATAAAATATTTAAAATTAATATTTACACTCATTCAATACACTATAAATTATTATATTTTATTATCTATATTTTATTTAATATCTAATATATATCAAATATTAAATTTTATTAAAAAAATATTATCAAATATTTATAATACCCTATATTTAAAAGAGTATAAACAAATCAATCTCATGACATGACATCTTTAGCTATCATTCTATCTTTCGTTCTGTACTTTGCCACCGGTTTGATAAGAAGCTGATCATTCGGATTTTGGATCCTTGGCCATAAATTTTCTGTTGGGCGCCTGTTTTTAGCAGCGGTTTTATCCGTTGCTAAAGTGTGTTTTAATATTAGTGCAACGAATATTATTGCTGCTATAAATTTTGTTTAAATAATTAATTAAAAATAGTTATAGTGGCAACAATATTTGTTGCAAGAAACTTTAGCAACGGAAAAAACCGCCGCTAAAACGCCGAGCAAGCGAAACCAAAAACGCCAAGCAGAGAATCCAGACGCGATCATTCGTCCCTAACAAACTTGCATGCCAAATTTTTAACACTTCTATGAGTTTTCATGTTAATTTATTTCACTCTTGTTTTGGGACTTCATATCACAAAATTTTAGGCACATTATTTTACTTCACCCAATGATATATACTATATATTATATATATGATTTCTGGTTGCTACGTATGATGATCAGCTTTCAAAGTGGAATTTCTAAATAGTAATTTAATTTAATTAATTAATTGTATTTGCTTAATTAATTAAAAAGGAATACATTTGAGTCTGATGGATCAGCGTTTGAGTAATTGTCCTTTTGTGTCTTCCTGATTCTTGAGAAGATTTTTTTTCCTTTTTATGCATTAATTAGATATTAGTGCAAATATGTGTTACTCTACTATTTGTCTCGCATAAGCTTGATTATGAGCCTCAAAGTATGTCTAATATGAGAAGTCTAACCTATTAAAAAGTGAATTTAAACTCTAAAATAAAAGTTTAAATCTAAAAAATTATTTTTTAAGATAGTTTGTAAAAATACACGTTAGACTCGAGTTTTTTTAACCCAACTTAGAAGTCCAACCCATTTATATATATGTGTCACAAAATAAAGTAATATATATATATATATAATAGTATTTAATTAATAATATATAAATATAAGCTAATGAACAATACACACTTTGCACTAATTTTAAGCTTGTTAGCTAATAAATATTTTAATTTTATGGTATTATATTTAAGATTTCAAAGTTTTGAATATTATATTTATTTTATTTTTCATGTGAAATTATTTTTATAAAATTGACATTTTAATTTATGTAATATTATTAAATTTGTTAATTGAACATTTATATATTAAAATAATAATTTTCTTTTCAAGTAAACTTTTTCATACAAATTTGGATTGACCAGTCTTGTTTTATTTTTAATCGAGTTAAGCCAAGCTCAAATTAATTATAGAAATTCAAATTCAAACTTATATATTGTTAACATATTCACATAAATATTCTTATCGGTGATCAAGTCTAATGATCTACTCTCTAGCAAGTGGGTGGCATGCATGCTTAAAATCCCTTTGATTGACACATTTAATATTTAATTAGTTGTTATTAATTTCATTGCACATGTGTCCATCACTCTCGAATCTTGAACAACGTAAAATTTAAACTCATACAATATGACAAATTGCAAAAGGTTCTGTCAGTTTTGTTTTGTGATTTGTCAATTGAATATTAATCTTAATTTATTGGCATATAGCTAAGATATTTTCCTATTAACTTGAGTTTTAATTTTTTATAAAGTAATCTAATTAAAAATAAAATTTTAAATATAACAAGTTAGCATAAGGGATTACACGATTAAAATACTAGTTTTAAATATAACGATCGAATAAAGTACAAAAATACTAGTTTAATTAATTTTCATTTAGCTATATATATATATATATATATATATATATATATATATATATATATTGAAAATGCTGCCTTTCGTTTCCCGCACATCAAGCTCATCTTGCTTCTTCTGCAACTAATTAATATCATGAATTCACATGCAGCAAGTACCGCAATTTTCAGTGCTATAAGTGCTTGAATTCAGCCATCAATAATGCCCTTAATTAAATCTATGATTGTGTGTGTCTATATATACACACCATTCAGCGATCAATTATGTTCTTAATTTAATTTATGCTTGTTTCTTTGTGTGTACATGTGTGTGTGTGTACATCAAATGTCTTTAAACATTGGTTAAATTTTCTTTTTGAGTCGGTAAAGTATTAATAATTTAAAATCTCTAAAAAATTAATTAAAAATAAATTTTAATATTTAAAAATTTCATTAACTTAAAGTACTAATTAGCAAAATTCTTAAAATCATTTATAAATCATTATATGATCTTTTATATAATGATATTTTTTGTTCATTAATTTTATGTTGGATTTAATATTTTAGTTATAAATTTATTTACAAAATTTGATGTCACTTTGTTGTTATTTGATTCATTCCAATTGTCGGTTCAATCGTCAACACAATAATTTGGATATCAACTCAATTCAGATCAAACTTTTGGATAAACCTACCCTGTTAATTGTTGTAAACTCAAAATCGACCGAATTCATCAAGAAAAAAATTTAAATATAATTTTTATATTTTATTATTAAATTATTAAATTAAAAATTAATATGTGTATAATTTATACAAATTATATATTTTATAATTATTTTTTTTTAATTTTTTTTATATATTTTATTTTAATTAAAAATTTTAATAATAAAAATACAAGTAAATATATATAAGTTGAATTTATTCTTCAATTCGTTTTTTCTGAACAACTGAGTATTGACCGCTGAATCCCTTGACCTTTTTCGTAATTGTAAGCCCTAAAGGTATACAAAATGAAGCACTGCACCACTATTCCACAGCTCCTTATAAGTTATATTTTATACATTTAATATAATATATTATTCATTTTATAAAAGTTAAATTATTTTTATAGTTCCTATACTCTCACTTAATTTTTAATTAAATTTTTATAATTTTAAAATTTATAATTAAGTTCTTATAATTTAGTCATATATAATTATAATAATACTTTAAATACGTTTTTATATTGTTATTTTAAATTTTATAATATTTTAATGAATAAATTACACAATTTTTTTTTGAAAACTACTAAAATTGCACTATCCTGTCCGCTAATTTAAAAATTTTCACTTCCCTCCTCTCACAAATAAAAATGTCCTACACTTCAATATTTAAAACTTAAAGCGTGGGATATTTTCATTGTGAGGGGAGGGGAGTGTAATTTTCTAAATTAAAAATGAGAAGAGTGTATATGATTTCAGTATTTGTTAAGGAAAGATAATATAATTTACTTTATTTCAAATAGAAAATGAGATAAAATATTTATATTATAATGAATTTGGACTCTTCTCCCCCTTTAATCAGAGTTCCAAATAAGCTGAAAAAAAATTAAAGAAAAAATTCACTTGTACTTTTATACATGTCAACAAGCTACCAAAATATTATAATGATTTTAGAATCTTATCATCTTTGATTTTTAACATTATATATTAAATATATAAAATAAAATAAAAATTAAAAAGTAGGTGAGAAAAATGGAAAAAAAATTGAGTTAGAATATGTTAAGAGATGAAGAAAGTAAATAATCTTTTCATTATTTGAAAATACAAAAATTATTTTCTTATTTTGTATTTAAAAATTGAAAAAATGACTTAACGCATGCCAAATTAACCACGATTCTTAAACATTAATGTAACAAACATAAACATCTATATATCAATTGGCATCTAAAAAATCAAATCAAATAAAAATAACAATATATATATACACACACACACACACACACACCCAACACATCTAATATATAGTTTAGGATAATTATAAGAAGTTAAAAGTGAGGAAGAGTTTGCAATAATTGTTTTTGAAAGTATTAAAAAGAAATAGAGTAGAAAGAAAGTACATGATACACTAGCAGGGAGACATGGCTTCAAACAGGGCTGCAAATACTTCATAGTCTCAGAATATAAATATATATATGTACGTATGTATGTATGTATATATACATACATACATACATATATATGTATATATATATTTGTTCTGTGCTTTTCGTGCAATTGGCATGCATTCTTATCTTAATATTTTTTCCACAACAGTTCTTGTTCTTAATTTATGTGTTGCATAGAGTGTCCATGCATTAGACTTAGTTAACTTCATTATTACATATTATAAGTATGTATTTGTGTGTGTCTATATATATATATATATATATATATATATATATATTTATATGAAACAATCTCTCTATTCTGATCAAGACAGAATTTAATTATTTTTAAATGTGTAAGTCGTAGCCGATTCATTTAATTATTTTTTATTAAATTCAAATTGATTACTTTATATAAACAGTACCTCAGATATTGTTGGAATTATATATGATTATATATAATAATGTCAAGTGAATGCAACGGACCAAGGATATAACTATCGGAGGATTTTATTAATTATATAATCATCCCATGCATAATTCATGCCTGTTCATATATATTATTATTAATATTAGCGTTGGATGCTTCCCACGTGTGATGTTATCAATCTAACGGTGGAAATCTGAGTTGCATGTTTAGCGAGTTAGCTAGAAGGTTTCTGAAATATATAATATATCTCTCTTCCCTTCCCTTATAAGTGAGGTCCATGCACTACACTCACAGCTCTACCACCCCTCTTCTTCTTCTTTCAACAGTGTCTCTTCCATGGCGGAGACCGGAGAGAATTGGCCTTCTAATCATTTGGTAATTAATTAGATATTCATCATTAATATTTTCTTTACAATATGATCATCTCTGAGTTGGACCTATATATACATAGTTATATACTTATGTTTTTTTTTCTATCGTATACGGGAATCTATGTATAATATCTACAACTTTAGTCTAATTATAATATTAGTACATAAATTCTAAAACGTACTTTAATTTGTTCTATTAAATTATTATAAAAAGTAAAAATGTGCGTTACATATCAATTAAAACCGGCATTACAGAAGTTTAGAATTTGGAGTAAATGGAGGTTAGAAATTGTGCAAGGAATAATTTGGAAAAGATTATAAAGCCACAAGATAATTATATATTTTTTACGATGTTAATTTTAATTAATATATAATGTTAGTTTTTTTTTTTTGATAATTGTTTAATAAGTGTGTTTCAATTGAAGAGGATGAAAGAGGTGAAAAAAATATCATATTTTTTTAAAGTTTTGCTAACCAATACACTTTAAGACCTTAGTTAAAATTTTATTGATTAATTAATAGAATATTTAATAATTTAAAACTTATAAAAAATTAATAAAAAATAAATTTTAATGTCTAAAAATTTCATCAAATCAAATAAAATCTACTCTTACAACACTGGTAGCAAATTTTTTTTTTATTACTAATTAATTAAAGAGGTTTGTTGGTGTACATGGAGACTACCTCCAAGCTGGAGAAAGCTATGAAGTATGTGTGTTATCTAGAAGAAGGTGTGAGAAAGGTTGAAACAGAATAAAAAGGCAGTGATGGAGATGAATGAACATGAATACCAACCAGACACGGCTTCGTCTTGTGAATCCAACATTGTCATTGATGAACCAAATGAATCACTCAGGTCAAAGCCAGAGTTTTAGAGAAGGAAGTACTGATAATCATTCACTGTCACAAACAAAATCCACAAAATATTGGCTCAGCTTCACAACCTTCAACTCTCTTCTCAGTACCACCGTCTTGCCATTTGGGAACTTCACTCTTGACATTACCATTATCGCTTAGGTAAATACAATATTTTTAATTCATTTTAATGTAAAGGACTTATATGAAATCAAATCCTTAGTTACTGCACGTATTTATGTTGCAGATGGGTGATAAGTGCAAAGTGACAGTGAATGGTATAGAGCAAAGCCTAAGACGAACTCTCTTTAAGTAATTGGTGCATGCAGAAGCAGAAAGAGGAAGCCTTGTATTGTAGTATTATAGTTTTATTTGTTTTCTTGCCTGTTGCACTTGCATTATAATTTATTTTGGGTAACAAAAAAATATATGAATGTATTCCCCTCCTTTAAGATATTTTGAATCATAAAAGATTATGAGTCATGATACCTGACAAGTCACTGTTGCAGAAGAGCATGATTCAAGAGAGGCTAATTCTACTTACGCTTCACTTGTGTTAACGTTGTTCAACACAAATTTTAATAACCATCTGTAGATTCTTGATCATCAAACTAACCTACCAGGCAAAGAAGACAGAAAGGAAAATGAGGATGACGCCTACAGTCTCCTCAATTCTAGAGTCTACAGAAGAGAAAGGAAAAGTCTGGTTCATAGGATGAGGATGAAAATTTACTTGACTCACCGGGAACCACCATATCCGGACCACTTTGTCCAATGAGGCTCCTGCTTTCACTGTGCTCAAGTCTCGAACTACTTGAGGTATCACAATTAACTTTAACAACAATGTTTGAGATAGTGGATAATTCCATCTTTGATGAAAAGAAATAGTAAACGCATAGATACCAAAGTATGTAATTATTAAATACTACTTACCCCTGGGCTCCATCAATGTTCATAAGATATATGTAGATTCTGTTTTCTAGAATATCAAAATTACATTACATGCTAAATGTTCAATTTTCATTAGAGAAAGATACTCCAACCTGCCATAAAAGGAAGCTGGACATCTTATCAAAGGAGCTACTTCCAGCTTAAAAATAGGGAGAACATTGTAATCATAGTCCATCGGAAGTGATCTCCAAGCTCAACCAAGCACCCAAATTCTGTGCTCATCTAGTCTTAGTTCATACTGCAGCAGGAACCTGGGATTCTACTGATTTCATTATCTCTTCACCTATCTGTTTGCATCCTACTAGCTTCTGCATAAACAGACAATCCAGGCGCTAAAGCGTTAACACAGTGCAAATCAAGTTCATTCAGCAGAAAGACCCGAATTAATAAACATCTAGAGAAAAACTAAACATGCACCAAGCCATGTATAGATATCAAGAAAATTAGGTACAAGGATTAAAGTGATGAAGTATAGTAAGCATTTAGCTTCCAAGTCCATCAAGTGCAATGAAAAATTTGCCAAGAGACTACAAGGTATGCTTACTGTTCCAGCAGAATGTATATCAGCAGTTCGAAATCCCCTGTTCAAGGTATCCAAAACTGCATTCTCTATTCTCTCAGCAGCCTCGTCTTCTCCAAGGCCATACTTCAAAAGCATAGCAGCACTAAGAACAGTAGCACATGGATTTGCTTTGTCCTGTATACAGAAAATTATGCTGTTGTAATGAATGCTGACTTCAGAAAAAAGACCAGGAAGTATGAAAAAAAACCAACCTGTCCAGCAATATCAGGAGCAGAACCATGTATAGGTTCAAAAAGCCCAGGTCCCTAAACCAATTAAAGCCCAGTATGGTCAATTGAAAAGACAGTCATTCACTTCCTAAACATGGTCATGATTTAATCATAATTTAATATAATTATTTTTTCATACCGAATCCCCAAGGCTAGCAGAAGGAAGCATTCCAATACTTCCAGTGATCATTGAAGCCTCATCTGATAATATATCTCCAAATATGTTGTTTGTTACAATTGTGTCAAACTGCAAAATTCAGCACCAAACATTGTAAAACTTGCAATTTTGTTTTTCGAACAATTTTCCTTCTGTGAATTAAATTTTGCATGGCCCCACCTAATGAAAGACAAATTATGTTAATGTATTCCATAAGCAGACCTGTTTTGGGTAGCGAACTAGTTGCATTGAGGCATTATCAACATACATGTGTGAGAGCTCAATATCAGGATATTCCAATGCCATTGTCTGAACTCTCTTCCTCCAGAACATTGATGCCTGGAAAATACAAACATACTTAGCTTTTTAAAATATGTTGGAAATGGATCTCAATTTATCATATATTACTATCACATGTATCTTTCTTTCAATATCCCCCATTACATAAGTAGCCAAATTGAAGACAAGTTTTAATTATTTTTAATACATGCATAAAATTTTACGTATTTAAGTTATTTGCATCCTTACACTTTAATATAAAATTTTCGCTAATTGACAAATGTCCTTGTACAGTTACTTTGGGATCAGGATCAAGTACTGCCAATAACTGCAGACATTCACTACCACCATTTCAAATACTGCCAACAATATTCCTGAGGCCTAAATAAGACAATTCTCCATTATAATTGGGCTGCTTGCTTCTAATTGTTTTTGCATAAAACTTGCATCCCAATCAAACCGTAAATCTTTCCACTTTCAAGTTTATGCACAAACAATTAGAAGCAAGCAGCCCAATTATAAAGCAGGAAAATGTAAATCAGCATAAATAATTTTAGTATATCACACAATACCATCACCAGACTAGCCATGCAGATTGTACAATAGCCAAAATTACTACATTCCTGACTCTTGAAGAAGTATCATAACTGAATCCACCACTAAGTACCTCCAACACATTGGCTTTGTCAACAGAGCAAAGTTTCCCACAGCGCTTCCGAGCAATCTCAAATGCAAAACGAGCAATGCGATCAACCTGGTATAAATATTATCATATGTCAAACAATCATAGATTCAAAGAACATATTGACATTTGTTATAAGGACAAGAAACAACAAATCTCAAGAAGAAAACGAGAAGTTCCTTTTGGAGGGAAAATAGAAAAATGTGAATCCCACAGCTTACATATCCCAATACTTCCTCTTAGACAATGCTAACTCTCCAAAAATAACTTAGGACTTCTTCCAAGGGACAAAAAAAAGGGTATGAATCATGTGATGAGACCTGAACCTGCTACTACCATCTTCTGCCAAGATAAGATCATTTCTAATGTACTACACTAACAGGCCCTGATCTCATTAATTAGGAATCAATATAGAACTTAATTCAAATACCAACTTAAATCCTTCAAATGAATTCTGTTTCACAGGCAAATCCCACCTAGGTGAAAAGTCTTTACTAAACCTGTTCATTCTGTTGCAAGCATAACTTGTCTAGCAATTCTAACCATATCATATCTTTCCTTGATCATTCCAGCTTTCATCCTCAGTGGTCTCTTTTTTTTTTTCTTCTATACCTTTCTGATTTTCCCACTGTTTGTATGGTCCTGCCTTTGTCAGGTCATGCAGCTTGCCCCTTTTAATCTTTGGTTATGTTCATCCTTCAATTCTTATCAACCTTTATTTCACATATAGATACATAGTTATGTTTTTTATTAAAAAAAAGTACAGAACATATTAATTTCTATGAAAAAAAAACTTTTGAATGCCAGGGATAATAAACAAAATATCCAAAAATTCCCTTGAAACTAGAATTTGTAATAAAAGAAGGATAAACATTCACAAGATCTTTCATCAAATTAAACTATGGTGCCATTTATTACTTCAAGGGATTTCTGAGTCAAAATAATCATAGATTACTTAAAGGAAGACAAGATGAAGAAACGTATTAAATTTCTTTTTCACAGGAGTGCATTTGACAAGTAGCAGTAGCATAAAGGAATAACATCATCATATCATATGAGATGATTTATCTAATGGACCAACTTGGACTAGTAAGATACCTCATATGCAGCATAAATCTCAGTATTGAAGCCAGTCTCTTCACCATTTTCATCGGTACCAAAGCCCCTTGGTTTTCCAAAGTAGATACCTAAATACAACAAAGCATCAACAAGGCATTCTATAATTAAAGAGGGAAGTGAATAAAGAATAACTGATTGTTTTTAAACTGGCTGAAACTTTATGATTATTTCAAAGACTATACGAGAAAATCAAATCCACTTTATCGCAGCCAGAATCAAAGCCCAACAGACCTCCAGTGAGTTCCCTTACAACCATGAGGTCAACCCCTTCAACAATCTCTCTCTTCAAAGCTGAGGCATCCACTAACTATAGGACAATTCACAAAGTTAATAGACTATTGAAGGCAAATTGAAAACTTACACAGCATAGTAGGTACTAGGCAAGGAATCCCATTTAATATCCAAGATAATATCAAAAACATAAATCCATGTTCCAAGGTATGATAAAATTGGATGATTTCATAATTGTTGCATGTCATAATGCCAATATTTCAAAGAATATTATGCCTAAACTTGTCTAACTTGGGGATTCAACAAATGTTAACTTAAAGCATTGCACAATGGATAGTAAGTGTTAGTTATATGGAAGTCCTAATTTTTCTTGAAGTGTAAAAACCTGATTATATGTTATTTGAATATGGGATAAATGGGAAACTAAGAGAGTATTTGGTTTATGAAAATATTTTCAGTTTTCATTCCCCATTTCTATTTCTTAAAATTAATTTTCATTTTCTGTTTTCAATATTTTCAAAATATGTTTTTATATAAAGTTAAAATTTTATTCATGTTTGTTTCTAAGTTAAATGACATAAATGACTATAATTTTTTTATTGATTTTTGCCCTTGACTATTATTAAATGATAATACTTATATGGTTAAAGAGTTTATTTTCATAAAAAATTACAAAAATAACACTAATTATGGAAAACACTGAAAAGTCTGTTTTAAGCCTATTTTCAAGAATGTTTCAGACAATAGTTTCCATTAAATTGTACCAAAGGCAATTTCAGTCATATTTTCTGTTTTCAATGAAAATGAAAACAGCAAACAGCAAAACCAAAGACACCCTAAATATCCCTACGTTTGAGTTTTCATAAGCCAGTATAAGGATCTTAAATTTATCATACGTCTCAAACCTAAATGTCATAAAAATGGTTCCAAATATTTAGGAATTAAGCTTTTACCTGTGGGAATACAATTGCTGGTCTCAAATTCGCAAATACTTTAAGACCTTCCCGAAGCTGAAGCAGCCCAGTCTCTGGCTTCAGATGCTTCTCAAATTTATCCCATTTATACCTTAAGTAATTTAATAAAAGGACACATAATGTCTGCTAGGAGATTTTGAGGATAAAAGTTATAGAAAAAGTGTCAAATTCCAAGCATGAGAATGTGAAAGGATAGCTACCCTCCAATTGCACCGAGCAGAATTGCATCAGATTGCTTTGCCACAACAAGTGTCTCATCTGGTAATGGGACTCCTGTCTCATCCAAAGCTGCTCCACCCAGAAGCATCTCGCGGAAATCAAATTTGATCCCTGATATAAAAACAAAAATGCAGACAATACATGTGAGCTTAATTTAAAATATAACGCCAAAGCAGATACTAGAATACTAGATAAAAAGGAATTTTACTTAGGAATGGTTCGTTTGTACAGAATTGGTCCTTTCACTCTATGTTACCCATTTTTCATCTTATGATGCATCGCCTTATGAATTTTATAAAGGACAATAAAACTACAAAGTAGCCAGTTCCCTGAGCTTAACAAGATTATTTCCAGAGAGTACCAGATAGCCAATGCATGCATGACTCACAGTCGAAAACAATTCAAAATGCTGTCTATTATCAATGGATATGCACCCAATGGATGATTAACTGATTATCAAATACCAATACAAAAATTACAGGAAGACTGAATTGCTCAAAACAAACCAAAAACTCAGCAAAATTAGAAGGAGAGATTTTGAACGCCCAACACAAACCAAGTGATTCCAATTGGCTTAGAATCGAAGTTGTGTACTTGAATTGAAAAAAAAGAAAAAGAAATAGTAATTTCAGGTTTTCTTCTTTTAGCAACAACAAATCAGAAGTTAGAGAGACCTTCGAGGGAGCCAGCGAGGACGAGAACGTTTTTGGCGACAGCGGTGACTTCGGGGCCGATGCCATCGCCAGGAAGCAAAGTGATAGAGTAGCTACGTTTGGAAGGAGAGGAGGTGGCGGCGGCGGAACACCTGACAACATTAGGCTTAAAGGATCTAGTGGATAAGAAGTGATAAGCTTCGGAAAGGGGTCTGAGAGCTCTCACATTGAGCTGAAGGGAAGAAGCCGCCATTTTTGTGAGTAGGAAGATATCAAACCGTGAAAGCTGCTACAAGAGAAGACATTGTGACGGCCCATCTGTTCCATAAAGCCCTATTTGTGTGCAATTTTTTATCCATTTACTTCAGTCCCTTTTCTTTTTTGACCCACAAAAAAATATTGGAGGAATTTTAATATTTTTGTTATTAAAATTTTTAATTAAAAATTAAAAATTATATAATTTATATAACTTATTTTTTTTATAATTAATTTTTAAAAAAATTAAATGTTTTATTTTAATTAAAAAATTTTATAACAGAATATAAAATATAATATATAAAAAATTCTATATAAGTCAACTCTTAAAAAAAATAATTCTTTAACATTATCTGGCCTCTTTGCATGTCTTCTGACCAAATAAGGGTGAAAAATATTTGAATAAATTACTATTTAATTTTTAAAAATGTGTCTTTAGGTTTTAAAATTTATTTCATTATTAAAATTAATTGATCAAAATTTATAATACACCATCTTGTCTTTTTAATCATTTTAACTAAAAAAAATCATTTCTATATCCATTTCCTTGATGACTTTGTGTGTGATATAATATGTAATGTAATTCAAGTTTGAATTAAATTTTAAATTTTAAATTATAATTTTATTTAGCTTGTACAGTTATAATATCACATCATACATTTCAATTACTGAAGTTAAAAATATTAGGCAACAAACACAATGATGAATATTTTTTAAAATAAACTTTTGAAACTGAAATGAAACTTTAAGGACTAAAAATAGACTTTTGAAAAAATTTTAAGAATTTTATATGAAAAAGATTATATTTTATCCGATTAAATTATAGTCTAACTACATTTTATTATTTTAAACTTTAAAAATAATAGAATAAATAATATTTTCCTCTTGCCTATTTTAAAAATTTGTATTTTTTTATCAAAATTTCCTTATATTTATAAAGTAAATTACATTTTTTCCCTCTTCTTATGTCAAAATTACACTCTCATCCCTAAATGATTAAAAAATTTATAATTTCATTTATTTTGACTAAAATACCTTTAATAATAATGTAAACTTTTAAAAATTATAATTTATTATAAAAATATATTTTATAATTTATAACATTATTATTATTTTGAGTTACATAGAAAAATTAAATTTATTTTAAATTAGTTAAATACATATTTAATTATAATAAGTATAATGATATTTTGGTCAAAATGAATTAAATGTAAGTTTTTCTTATATTTAAGAAAAAAATAATTTATTCTTAATTTATATAATTCATTAAGCCTCCGCTTTTGATTTGGATCCTTTGCAATAAAAAAATAGTGTATTTTTTTACAATAAAAAAATTTTAATTTATAATCTATTTAAAGTGAGTTTTTATATGAATTTTTTATTTATTTTCTTTTTAGTTCTCTATTACTTTAAAAAAAATTACTGTAAAAAAATAATGTAAATATCCAAAAATCCTTGGCCTTGCTATTTAGGCAGTGACTAAGATATCATTTAATTAATTAATAAAACATTTGATAATTTAAATTTGATAAAAAACTTAATAAAAATAATACTTTTTAATATTTAAAAATTCCATGAAAATTCAAACAATCCATTCTTGTTGTTAACAAAACTTTAAAAGGAAAAGGAATACATTTGGTAGATCGGTTTCATGGGGACTCCTATGTCTTTCATTTTGTATCTCTCCCTTGTGCATGATCAATTCATATCAAACCACGAGGATGGGATGTGGGCTTTGATCTGCAAACCACTCCTCCAAAAGAACCCTATTAGAGGATCCCACATAGCTCGGTAGCAAATCAGGGCATTTGTTTCATCATCAACTTAGGGAAAACAGCAAAATTATGGGTAGATGATATCAGTCTAATAGACAAATTTAGAGCATACATTCAAGGTCCCCTCCAGAGACATGAAGAGAACATGACTGTAAATTCTCTAATTGATGAAAATGGTAAGTGGAGATGGGATTGTTTCTCCTTTGTCCTTGATTCAGCCCGCAATAAGCTCTATGCTCTTCCTGTAAATGTTAATTCCTCTTCCGATGACTAATTAACTTGGAAAGGGAACATGAATAGAACCTTTAATTCCAAACTTGTCTATCTCAATATCTGCCAAAATAAGTTCCATGAGTGGAACCTTAAGGAAAACTGGAATTGGGTTTGGCGCTTGGCATGTCATAATGGCGTTAAGTGCAGGAAAAACCTTTCAGATAGAGGGATTAACATTGATCCAAACTGCCCTATTTGCAATAATGGGATAGAGGATAGGGAACATCTGTTTGCATTTTGTGATAAAGTCAAGTCTGGAATAAAGCAAACTTTACTTTGAACATCAGTAACTATGGAAATTTCCAAGATTTGATTCGCACGAATGCTCAAAGCCCTTTACCTTCGTCTTTAAACATCTCCCAAGAGACCCTTTTCATCTACCTCATTGGGACATTTGCATCACTAGAAACGGGAAGGTATTTGAAGATTTAACTTTCTGTCCGAACTCCATCTTTTTTGCAGGTGAGGCAAGGGCAATTGAGCACACCTACTTAGCATTTGAACCCTTCCTAATAGTAGAGCAGTCAAAATGGACTAAGTCCAATAAGTCAGCTCGTATAGCTTGATCCTAACTCTATCTTTTCTGCGGCTAAGGCAAGAGCAACTGAATACACCAGCCTGACAATTGAACCCTCTCCTAACATTAGAGTCGTCAAAACACATTAAGTCCATGGGTCAACCTGTATAGCTTGCTAAAATAATTAGGTTGGGATAGATAATTTTTGGCCAGTATAAAAACTGGCTCTAAAATAAAGTAAATTAAATAATTTAAAATCGAGTTGGGCTGGGCTATCACATTTTTTTATTTAGTTTTTTTTTTATGTTATTTTAAATATTTATATAATAAATAAGTGATATAACATTACATTTAATTCAAATGATATTATTTTTTATTTTTTATTTAATTTATTTAATTATTTTAATTTATATCTTATTAATATATGTTATTATTTGAATTGTAAATGAAGATAAATATTATGATAAATTTTTTTTAATAAAAATTAGTACAATAATAATGAAAGATGAATGATAGTAAAAAATAAACAATAAAAATAAATTTATAATGGTTATTTATGATATTGATATATAATAAATTAATATATTATCTATTATAATGACTTGTAATCATTAAATTTTATGTAATGTATTATAAAATTGTGTTTAGACAAAAAAATTCAATGAAAATATTAGAGGTATTTCAATTATTTCATTATAAAATTTATTGTTTGAAATAGAAAAAATTAATTTAAAATTTTATGATAATTTAATTAATATTAGGTATTTCTATTTATTTATATACACAATATTTATACAAGTATTTATATATATAAAAATATATGCATATTAACTAATACACACAAAGAGATATATATATATATATATATATATATATATATATATCAGATATTGGAGGAGTTATTAGGGATTCGAATGGGAAATAGATAAAGGGATTTTCCAAATTTATGGGAGTGGGTTCCATATTTTTAGCTGAACTTTGGGCCCTTGCCACAGGTTTAATAATGGCTGTTGAATTAAAATGCTCTTGCATTATTGTTGAATCTGATTCCCTCACTGATGTGAAGCTAATTAATAATAATGATCTGTCTGATAATCATCATTTTTTTCCTATAATTGATCACTGCAGATCCATCCTACAGAGGTTCACCCAAATTGCATTCGTTCACAAGCATAGGGAATCAAATGCATGTGCTGATTTTTTGGCCAAGAGAGCAGCTACATTGAAATCAAGTTTAACTCATTTTGATTCTGTCCCTCTGTTTTTGGCTGACTTGATGGAATTGAGTCCCATAGGAGATCTGGAATAGGCTAACTAACTAGCCTTTGCTGCTAGTTCTTGCTGTTATGTTCACATTCATGTTGTGTTGCGTCTGTATTGAACCTATCATTTAATGAATTTCTCTATTGACGGAAAAAAAAAAAATTCATATCAAACCATCTTTCTTCCACATCTTAACCGGGTCGGGTCATTATGTGTAATCGGATCATTCGCTCCGCATGAGCCTCACAGCTTAAACCCTCGAATGTCTTGTTGCAAGAAAGCAGGGGGTTTTAACAGCCACAGAACCACATAATGAGTTCCCTCGCCTCAAGTCGCATTCGAATCTTCCATCCTCTTTGCTTCATCCAAACCCTTTGCTATTCCTCCAAACAGAATTTTCCCACCAAACACAGTCATTTCAATTCCACCTTTTCTGCTAAAACCCTAACCTCTGATCCCGCAACGGTTCGGGAAACTCTTCTTACCTTTCGGAATGACTGGAAGCGCGCATTTGAGTTCTTCAACTGGGTCGAGAGCGAATACCACTTGCAGCACCCCACCGACACCTATAATCATATGATCGACATCCTTGGTAAGTACTTCGAGTTCCAACTTTCTTGGGATTTGATTCATCGTATGCGGGAAAATCCATGTTCTTTTCCGGACCATAAAACATTTCGAATCCTGTTTAAACGTTATGTATCGGCTCATCTAGTTAACGAAGCGATAGAGACATATGAAAAGCTGGAGCAATTTAATTTGAAGGATGAAACTTCGTACGGCAGCCTTATTGATGCTCTGTGTGAGTACAAACATGTACAGGAAGCCCAGGAATTGATTTTTGGGAAGAACAAGAATCTAAATATAGATGGTAAAGCTAAGTTTTATAATATTGTTCTTCGGGGGTGGTTTAAATTGGGATGGTGGAGCAAGTGTAGGGAGTTATGGGAAGAGATGGATAGAAAAGGCATCCAAAAAGATCTACATTCATATGCAATATATATGGATATATTGTGTAAAAGTGGAAAGCCTTGGAAGGCTGTGAAATTATACAAGCAAATGAAGGAAAAACGGATTAAATTGGATGTGGTAGTCTATAATATTGCTATTCGTGCCATAGGTCTTTCGCAGGGGGTTGATTTTTCTATTAAGCTCTTTCGTGAAATGAAAGACTTGGGGTTTCAGCCCACTGTTGTGACATATAATACGGTCATTAGGCTTCTGTGTGACAACTTCAGATATAAGGAGGCACTACTGATGCTTGATACTATGCGCAAAGATGGTTGTCAGCCCACTGCAATTTCATATCAATTCTTTTTTGCTTGTATGGAGAAGCCTCGGGAGATACTTAATTTGTTTGATAGGATGATTGGAGGTGGAGTTCGGCCAAGCATGGACACCTATGTGATGCTTATGAGGAAGTTTGGAAGGTGGGGATTTCTCCGACCAGTTTTTATAATGTGGAAGAAAATGGAAGAACTTGGATGTAGTCCAGATGCTTCTGCATACAATGCTATGATAGATGCTCTTGTGGAAAAGGGACTAACAGACAAGGCTAGGAAGTATGATGAAGAGATGTTAGCCAAAGGACTTTCATCTAGGCCAAGGAAAGAGTTGGGGACAAAGTTGGTGGTAACAGGAGAATCCCCTGATTGATAGCTGTGATGTTTAATCCAAATTATGTATAATGATTGTACAGAATACAGATACAGAGACGCAAGTCTCTATCTTTTCTTTTTCCCTGGAGTGGTGTCATTCATTGGGGAAAAGCTGGAACGTTAAGGAGATGCAAGATACTAAAATACTAGAAATTAAATAGCATAACATATTTTAGTAGAAGACGATTCCAATGGAAGATGAGAAAATTGGTGTGGTGTACCCATGAAGAGAAAAAAAATCCTAGAAACATTAACGACAAGCTTGTTCTCCATTCAACATTTACTTCCCTCTGTAAGCAGATTGGATGCTTGACTATTCACTCTATCTTGTTCATGTGTAGATTCACAAGTAGAAATAATTATTACTTTCACACTCCCTAATTTGTTGGTGCTGGTTCCTGACATGCCTGCTTATGATTTAGATGATATTCAACTTTTACTGGGCTATTTCCTACAACAGAGCTGAGATGATCTGCCAGCTTTCTATTTCCCAAAAGGTGGTTCTGGAAAGTGGTGGAGTTTTTCATTGGAAGAATTATGTAAGCTTTAAGTGCTTTTGTGATTGATGGTAATTCTCTGGACATAGCTACTTACCTCTATCAACTTCCACCCAGCCTTGTTGTCACTTGTCAGGCTTTTATAGGTTTGTTTAACTCGGTTTGACTGAAGTCAACCAAATTCTGCACTGGCTTTGAGTGTGTTTTCAACATTTGCATGGACATGAATCAGAGACTGAGAATTATCTAAGTTTTTTTTATTATGGTTGCTGTTTTATGGGCTCTCTTGTTCATCCACATTGAAGTTCCTGTTTAAGGATCCACTCCCTTTGCCGTAATGAAAGTATTAAGAAGTTTTATGCAGATTTTTAAAGATGACAGGATGTTGATTCAAAGAAGAGATACTTTTACTGTGGCCAAATAATATTAAAGACATAATTTGTCTAGATTCCCTCTTTTTACTCTTCCAAGCAATCATATTCTATTGCTAAATTGGCGTCTCACTTTGGATTGGTACCTAACTAATTAAAACTTATCAGCTACCTTACAACACGATCACTAGTGATATATTAACAATTATAAATAGTCATCTTTCACACAACATTCACATTTCATGGTCTGTAACAGTTACTAAAAGCTAAAATTTCCGAAATGGTCAACATCTTATCATTTTTTTAAACTTCTTGAAGAAAATGATGGGCAACCATTCTCACTCTTAAAATTAAGCTGAGAAGTGATCTACCTTAAGCATAGCCAGACGGGTAACATAGTTACAAGTATATATTCTGCACTTGTCTGCTCTAGTATATGGATAGCATAGTTACAAGTACATATTCTGCACGAGCATAAGACTGTAGTGAGTTATATCAATTTTGTTTCAATTTTATATTCAACATGGATAAGGCTTACCAAACTCACCACCAAAGATACAGAATCATGTCTACGTGGAGGAAGGAGAGTGGAGAGCTATAGGAAATGAATTTTCCAAAGTACCTAGTTGGAGATGATACCTTTTCTCCTTGTTAAAGGAAACTGTTGAATTAAGAAAACAAAAGAATGGGTAGAGAATACAAACTTATCTTTTTGTTTACACTTTAGCAGGGAAAGTGTGAATTAAGCCAATGAAAAAAAAGAAATTGCAACTTGTTAGCTCATTATTCCTCCATTCGTCTTTCTAATGAACAGTTTGGAAAGTTGCTCTTCTTATAACTATATATACACCACAAAAAAAGCACGTTTTACCTATGCCATCCTAACCTCGTGAAACTTTACAGATTTTAATTTTAAGATGACTCCAAAGAATGCTATTACTGAACATAGCAGGTAATGAGTAACTTTAAACAAATTTTAAGATCGATAAACGCTTTCATGGGCCTTATGCCAATTAAAGCTTCATTTTCCTAACTCCATACTACGCTAAATATACCACAAAAAATTGACATTCTCTGCACTAACTTCCTCCAATAATTACATCATATACATGTCTTCTCTGAGATCCACAAGGTCAATTGACTCCAAATCCAACTTTGATGAGCTCCGATGGGTGATTCAAATCCGTAGAACCCTTGAAGAAGAGGTTGAGGAAGATGGTGAATTACCTGTATCCATCTTCAACGTTCCCAAGCTCCTCATGGTTAGTGATCCAGATTCTTATGTCCCTCAACAAGTTGCAATTGGTCCTTACCATTATTGGCGTCCGGAGCTGTATGAGATGGAAAGGTACAAACTTGCAGCTGCAAAAAGGTTCCAGAAACAACTACAGAGCCTCAAGTTAGAAAACCTCGTACAACAGCTGATAAAGTTGGAGCAGCAGATTCGAGCATGCTACCACAAGTACTTGGATTTCAATGGCGAAACATTGGTGTGGATGATGGCAGTTGATGCCTCATTCTTGCTCGAGTTCCTTCAAGTTTATGCCTTTCAAGAAGGATCAGAGGTACCTGGGGTTTCCTCAAGGTCCATGTCTCACTTGGTAGATTATGCAGGAAGGAAATCAGCTCATAATGCAATTTTAAGGGACATTGTGATGCTTGAGAATCAAATCCCATTGTTTGTGCTCAGAAAGATGTTGGAGTTCAAGTTCACATCACTGCAAGATGCAGATGATTTGCTGCTTCTAATGGCTACAGGATTGTTTGAAGAGCTTTCTCCTTTCAAGATGATGGAGGATTATCCAAACGTCCAAGTCTCACAGTGCGCTCATCTGTTAGATTTCTTCTATGACATGATTGTGCCCAAATTGGAAAAACAATCTGACATAGTTGATGAGGCTCCACTTGAAGAAGAAGATGAAGAGAATGAAAAATCAAACCCAGATTCAAGCTATGTTAAGAAGTTCCTAAGTGAGCTCTGGAAATTGCTTTCAAAACTAAACAAGGGGCCAATACGTCTGATCAAGAAGGTACTACTTTCTAGACCTATGAGATTCATCTTTAAGTTACCTTGGACAATCATCTCCAAACTTCCTGGACTCAGAATTCTTAAAGGACCTCTTGAATCCTTCTTTTTCTTGCAAAATAAAGAAGAAGAAGAAAAACCAGAAAATGGGAATTCAATCTCTAATGGTAGTCTTATCAACAAACCAACCTTGGTGGAGGAAATTGCTATTCCATCTGTCACAGAACTCATCAATTCTGGGGTTCGATTCATACCCACCAATGGAGGCATATCAAGCATTAATTTTGACACAAAAGCATGCACATTTCACCTTCCCACCATCAGTCTAAACGTGAATACTGAAGTGCTGTTGAGAAATTTAGTTGCATATGAAGCATCAGGAGGAGCAACAGGTCCCTTAATTTTGACGCGTTACACTGAATTGATGAACGGGATTATAGATTCTGAGGAGGACGTGAAGATGCTAAGAGAAAAAGGGATTATTCTGAACCACTTGAAGAGCGATGAAGAGGTGGCTAATATGTGGAATGGGATGAATAAGTCTTTAAGATTGACGAGGGTGGCGTTGTTGGATAAGGCCATTGAAGATGTGAACAAGTATTATAATGGAAGAATGAAGGTCAAAGCTTGGAAGTTAATGAAGCATTACGTGTTCAGTTCATGGCAGTGCTTGACTTTCCTTGCTGCCATCTTGCTCTTGCTCTTGATGACCTTGCAGGCCTTTTGCTCTGTTTATACTTGCAGTCGCATTTTTCAGGTGGACTCCAATGATGAGTGATTCATTTCTAATTAATTCAGCACTACTACTGGTTTTGTTCTAAGTCTGGAATTTTTGGTTCAGTTTTGGAATGAATCAATTTTTCTCAATTTGGTTGTAAATTGTGACTGATGTTAAGGACTGATATATTTAATTTCTTTTTTTCTTTTTTAATTGTGTCGAATGTTTAAGTTCAATACATGTATATGTTTTCTTGTGTGATGTTTTTCTATTTTATTGGAGTTATTTGTTCCTCTTTTTAATAAAGATATATAGATTCCTTACCTTGTAAACTCCAAAATCAAGATAGTATCATTTTATTAATTTTTAATTTTCTTCATAAAAATAGTAGTAATGATGATAGATTATTCTAACCATAATCATCTATATATATATACTGATGTAATAAATTACTACATATTTACAGTGGTAGAATGGTGGTGTTTATTAATTAATAGCATAAATGCTCGTGAGTTGTGATCATTATAAGCATTAAAGCATCAAAAATCTCTCCTTTTCTGTATAGTTGAAGAAAAGCTAAGGAGCTGGAATAAACTAAATGCAAGCATCTTATGCCAAAACTTTATTTCTAGACATATAACATATAATTATTACTGGATACATTTTTTTATGTAATAAGAAATTTACAAGTGAAAAAAATGAGGTTTCTTTTTCTTTTTTTGTATAAACCATTAATATCTAGAAACATAATAAACTCAAACTGATTAAGATCTCATATAACAAAAGTAGGCATCTCTTCTGTAATTATATATAAACGAAGGAGAGAGGAGAACCACAATTTGGAAGTACCGTAGTTGTCCCTTGTTTTGTTTGGGACAAAAGACAAACCAAATATACATAAGCATTTACTAAACTTATAGGATCGAACCTAACAAACATTTGAATTTTTGCACAATCCAAATATAGTGCATGCATGCTAGCTAGTTTCATGAAACATACGTGCGTACGTACGCTTTCTCTTCTCGTTTATTCTTGTTTATTTCCAATGAGGTTGATTTGTTGTGTTCATTAATATCTCCTCCATTTCCTTCTCCTGAGATATTTCAGAACAAACCCAACTGAAATGTCAACATAACATCGATCAATTAATCTTCATTATTACTTGTGAATTGTGATTGTTCCCAATCGCATAAATATATAATTAATATATATCATTGCGTTTTGGGAGCTATCACAATTAATCACAATAATACCTATATATATTTTTTCCCATAATCTGCAGAAATTAAACTAAATGAATCTGAAACTTCGTCCACTTTTTTTGCTCTCTGTTTGTTTACTCCTTTCACCAACCGTCTTATTCTCATGCTCCCATGCACAAGGTGAAGTGAAGGATATACATTAATTAATTATAATTATATTGAATTCTTGTTACGTTGTTGAAATGTTTTGTTTATATATATTTGCATTATTGGAATTAAATATTACAGGTGAGGAAGATCACGATGATGATGATACTATACGTAGATGGAAAGAAAGAAAGAGTGAGTTTCAAGAAAGTAACTCAGTCTTCGCATTGGCTGCAAATAGAGCACGCAGGATTGACCCTATCAATGATTTCAAGTACTATGAGGGTGGATGGGATGTTACCAATTCACATTATTATCTGGTGTGACTGATTTATATATATATATATATATCTTCAACTAATTAATTATAAGAAGCAATCTAATTTTCCAACATATATATATGTAGTAATGTATAACTTGTTCATCATGTATATATTTTACGATTTTGGATTGTCTGCTGTAAGTTGTCAATTCGCCCGCTTGACTTTTTAGCAGCGCTTTTATCCGTTGTTAAAGTGTGTTTAATATTATTGCGACGAATATTATTGCTGCTATAACTTTTGTTTAAATAATTAATTTATAGTGACAATAATATTTGTTGCAGAAAATTTAGCAACAGAAAAAACCGCCACTAAAAACGACAAGCAGGCACCGAGACCCATATTTTACCGGCCTTACACATAAAAATTTTCTGCATTTTCAAATGGTTAATTTTGTTCTTTGCTCTAGTATGTTAATTTTTATTATGTGTCAAATTTGAGCATAAATTATGTGTATATTTAAGGCAAAGTATTTGAAATTTAAATGGTTGATTAACAACTTAAAATATGTAGATTTTAAATGCTTGCATTTATTAAATTTAAATAATAAGCCATAAGTATATACAAATTTTGAATATATTAAATGCATATATTTGAAATTATCATTTTTAAATATTTCAGACATTTTTAATAAATATATATTGATTTAAAGAGTAAAACATTAACTTTTAAGATCTGTATGACAACATTATATATATTATAATTAAATTATAATTCAGAAGCTATATACTTAGTGTCCGAACAATATATCCTCTAAATTATCAAATCTATGTGACTTTAATTAATGAACAAGTTCATCTTAAAAAATAATAAATTTAACAAAAGAATTAAGTTCACACAACTTTATTAAACTAATAATTTAGTCCTTAAAAAAATTATTCTTTATCAAATTAGCCCTCTAAAAATAAAGTCATTTGATATAGTCTTGTGAAAAAATTTGCCTCTCATTTTCAATTAATAATCAAAAGTCTAAATAATCCTTACTCATAACATGACAAAATCATCATTTAGACAAATTTTGAGTGGTATCATTCTTAATTTTTTTTGTGCAGTCTCTTGTGTTCTCAGCTGCTCCAGTGTTTGGCGTTGCAGCCGTGTGGTTTTTCAGCGTTATCCTTTTCTTCACCATTGCTCTGTGTTGTTGCTGCTGCTGCTGCTGCTGTTGTTGCTGCTCTTTCAACAACACTTATTCTCGAAAGATTTCTGTGATACCTGTCATCTTCCTCGCACTCTTCTTCCTCATGGCAATGTATAAAGCTTCCCTTAAGATATCTACATCTCTTGCTATTCCTATATATGTATTTATTTACATTCACATCTACCTTTTGCAGAGGTGGAGCAGGTCTGCTTTACCATGGACAAGAAAAGTTCCAGAAGTCTACAAATGAAGTAATGGATGTGTTCGTGAGAAGAACAATTGCTGTAGTTGATGTTCTCCAGAATGTGATGGATAACTTTCATGGGGCTATGAACATGAGTCTGGGTGAATATTCTCTTCCACTTGAATTTAAGCAAAGACTTGAACAGATTCGAAACTTGTTCAATACTACTTCCAATATTCCCAAGAATGGAGCAAAGAAAGTCGTCCATGTGGTAAACACATTTCTCGATCTCGTGTGAGTATAAACCTTAATTCTACATATATATATATATATATATATATACACATACATACTTGTGTTGTATATATATAATGATAAGGCCAGATCTGAACATGAATAATGGTTATATATCAAGTGCAGAAACTATTGGGTTAGAGTTGTTGCAGGTGTGATACTGGGCTTGGTAGTCATTGGCTTCAGTAAGCATATCGAAACCTTCTCCTCAGAAGCTAATAATTATTTCTGTTGCCTTTGGGCTTTGGCTCACCATATTCTTTTAACTATTGTTGCAGTAACCTCTGTTTGCGGCTGCAAAGTGCTTGTCTATCTGTAAGTGACTCAATTTTAATTTTTTTTATATATTTTTATTCTCTCGGTATATTTATACTTAAAGTTGTAAAAATGAGAATGTTGCGATGAATAAGTAGTTACACTAAAAAAATATAAGATTAAGAATGAGTACATTAAAAAAAAAAATTATGTAACACATTATAAAAAAATTAATAAAAATGCGTATTAAGTAATTTAGTTATGTATGAGGGAGACGGATATTATATAAAAAGTTAACCAAATAAAAGATAGTCTAATAATTAGAAATAGAAAAAGACCAAATAAAATAAAAAAATTATTAAGATAAATTTAATTATTAATAATCAAAATATATTAAAAAAAATTTTGTTTATTATTATTATATATTTATATTCTCTTCTTTTCAATGATGTCCAAATCAAAATCACTGAATGCAGCTTGCTCCTAGTTGGGTGGATCCTTGTCACTGGAACTTTCATACTGTGTGGTGTAACATTAATTGTTAACAAGTAAGTTCCATTGTTGATATATAAATGATTTCACACCAATTATTATATATATATATACACGAGAATGAAATTGATTTGTTTGGTTTAATTTGCATTTGAATTATTAAGTGGGGTAGGAGACACATGTGTTGCCATGGAGGATTGGCTTGAACACCCTGAAAATCGTACAGTCCTAACCAAACTTCTTCCCTGTGTGGATGATGCAACAGCCAAACGAGCAGAGGACTTGACCAAAAGCACCTCCTTCCGAATTGCGAGTATGGCTAATGAATTTGTGAAAAATGTGGCCAACTCTAATAAACCTGCAGATCAAGATGCAAAAATTAATGGAGTCTTCTACAATCAATCTGGTCCATATTTACCACTCCTCTGCACTCCATATAACAAAGACATGACTGATAGAACATGTGATCCTCATGAAATCCCCTTAGATGCTGCACCTCAGGTACGTATAACTTAATTAACTTGCTTCATTCAACATAGAGTTTAAAAGAGGGCAAGTCTTACAGCAACGATCAAATTATTGTCATGTAATTTAAAAGTCACGGATTCAATATCTAAATCTCACTTGATGAAAATCGTGTACACTCAGTTATTTTTTATTATAAAAAGTTCAAAAATATATATGCATGAACATGATGATGAGTATGATGGACATGCAATGCAGGCATACCAAAGTTTTGTGTGCAAGACATCATCCTCAGGTGTGTGCAATAGCATGGGAAGATTGACTCCTGATTTGTACAACCAGACGATGGCAGCTGCAAACATGAGCCACACATTGTACAGAGATGGTCCATTCTTGGTTGGCTTGACAGATTGCACCTTCGTTGCTGAAACCTTTGACGAAATAAGTGAGCACCATTGCTCTAACATGAGGCTCTACATTAGTCACGTCTTCATTGGCTTGATGTTGGTCTCTGTTGCATGTATGATGTCTGTCATTTTCTGGGTAGTTAATGTTAATGTTAGACCCACACATCGTCAAAACAAATTTGGGGTTTAGAATTTTCTGTTTTTTAATAAAAAAAAAAAGGACTCTCATTCCATGTAAATCCTCTACACAGATTCATCAAGCTTTCTGCAGAGCTGATTGCACAATTATTATGTTTAATTATTATTTTATTATTATATTTGTTAGTAATTAATGCACTTGTATAGAATTGTATATATAATTAAGGGAAAAAATTATATGTAATTTTTATATCAATTTTTTATAATTAAAAATTTAATAGTAAAATATAAAAAATTACATATAAATCTAATCTATAATTAATTATCCAAAAGTAAGAAATATAATATGTTAGCTTTTAAAAATAAACTTATTTTTAGAGATAGAGGTTCATCTGTATGATTTAGAATATATTTTTTTTCCAATTCTAAATAATGATTACAAATGACCCAATCCCAATATGTTACGTAGCATAAAGAGGAGGCAGTTATTGTTTTTGCTATTAAAAGATAACTATTCTTTTTAAAAAACATGTATATCTGCTAATTTAATCTATTAATAATTTTTATTTTTTCAGTGCGAAGTAAAATCTGTAATTTTAACAGCCTGAGGAATACAAATAATTGGAAAAACTTATTTTAAAATTAAATCAAGAGAGTTATATTTTGCAGAATTAAGTTAAAATGTTACTCATCTCTTAAGGAAAAAAATAATTTACTTTATAAAGAAGTGGCGTTTTTTCATCTGCTTACATGCGAAGTGGTCGCTGCCGTGATTCCGTCGACGTCCGCCTCCGATAGCCACCGTAAAGCATCAACGAGAAACAACCGAGTTCGTGAGTCACCATATTCTCTGTTCTGTGTTGAGTTTTCTTTTTGGCTTTTTGTCTATTGGGTGATATTTTTCCCATAGACCAGAATCTCTTAGACCAGTTGAATTTTTTTTTGAGAATAATGTAAAAGATTTGGTTGCACATGTCGCGATTTAATATGCCTTTCCTCTGTTACTTTTCAGGTTATTGAGGTTGCCACTACTTTTAGATGTTGTACTTCTTAATTGCTCAATGTTTTTGGTGTTTTTCTACATTTGCTGTGTCGGACTCCCTTGTGTGGGAGTCATTCAATTTTTTTCATCCATTCCCTAGTTCTCCTTGTTGATAGCTTATGAATTATGATGCTTTGCAACTTAATGGTGCCTCTGATTTTTGTTAGCATTTTGTCTCAATATCTGTGTTGTGGTCAGTTATTTTACAACTTGCTGAAACTCTTACATGTCATTGCTATTTGTCTTTGTGGTTAAGGTAATATCTCTACCATCTCAATAAAAAGGCATAGACATTAGGGTTTTCATGGGTTAGTTTGTTACTAATTCTTAGAAAAGATATTTCTGCTTGTTAAAAAGGAATATTGAATTATAGAACCCAGGAATTTTCTGGAGTTGTGGTAGGACAGTTTAGCAATGCTAAATCACTCAATCTTAATAGACTAGTTGTACTTAGTTATCAAATGGATGAAGAAAGATAAGCATCCTTCTATTCCCTCTGGCCTTGTCCTTGTCAAATGTTAAAATTTTAAGATTTTTAATGCCTTTGATGTTCTTTGAATTGAAGGTTGCTTAGTTTCAACTCAAGAGAGAGCCCCACGAATATATGTGAATGTGAACTACTAGATAATATTGTGGCATAATAGAGCAGAGCATGCCAACTTGATTAGATTCTATATTTTGGCATGAGCTTTAGGAAAAGAATATGTTGAATACTTGAATTTGGTCAATAACACCAAAAAACGAGAATTTGCAGTTTAAAGAAAAATAAAGAGAGGGTGCATTGTTGAAACTTAGATGTTAACTTATTATAGTTATTTCATAGAAACACTAGCAGCAGGGTTTATCTGTTTCGGCTACTCTCATAATTAATTGATACATTGGAGAAGCCAAAATTTGGGACGTGGTCATTAGCAAAATTATAATAATCTGATTATGACAGCCAAGGTACAAGAGCATTGTTGCTGGTTATTTTATTTTAATGTCACCATTTTTGTCCCTCATTATTTTAAACTAAATGAAATAGCATGTCCATTGTAAAGTATAGAAATGAGTAATGAGAAAAATAGAAAACTTTCAAAGAGGAAATTTCTGTTCATATCTTGAGAATCATAGTTTTTTGCAGAGGAAACAGGTGAACCAACTAACCTCTGTATTTCTACAGCAATAAAATTATAGTTGCTAAAAAGGAAAAGATCATTATCATTGTGACACAGTTAGATATATCACAAAGTTGTGATGTTGCATAAGATGATATTAGTGTTAAAATGTCTTTCTCTATGGCATGGTAATTAAATTTTGTGAAGTTGCTATGTTGCTTGCTTTTTTTTTTAAGTAATCAAAACTGAATTTTGATTACAGGGAACCAAAAGTAATCAAAAGTGAATTTTGTGAAGCTGCTGCATTTTCTTTAAGCCGCTGTGCTATGCCAATTTTGTGTTTCTGTGGAATTATTGTGAATCAAGTTGGACACAATGAACTGTAGTCCCATTTGGCATATGCTTCTGATCAATGCTCTTATATATTATTGGCTGAAAACTTATCTTTGTGAACCAAAACTAATCTGTTAAGTTTGGGTAGTTTGTATGTTCTTTTATATGCAGATCACTTATGTAGTTCTCTCTAATCTTGAGTGCATTTCTTTCTCTTCTTTTTTGTGGTAATGGGTAGCGTGGAATATCTTCATTCCCTCATTTAATTATTGAATTGATGCAGTTTCTACATAGAGGCTTGAATGATATAGTTATATCAAACTATTGAATTGTATATTTGTTATTTATTAGAGATGTGATTGGATACATTGGTGCTTGAAGAAAGAAAAGAAAATTTAAAACCATGGAGAATTGTCTTATTTCAATTTTTTTCCTTTATGATTTTCTAGTGACAAGTATATTTTATAAAGACTAATAGTTTTTATGGGCTAAAAGAAGAATATAGATGGTTTTGTTTGACTTGGCTATTGTTATCTTAGAAGATATGGTGTATGTGTTGGTTTCTTTATAAAGCAGTATATATGTTGCTTAGCTTTTGAAATAGAATATTATGGCACTTCTTACAAGATGTAAAATTTATTTCTATCATTTAAAGAACATAATAGTATATCAGTATATGTTCCCAAAGACATAGATCCATCATGTTCTTGGGAAACCATTTTTTTGACTTCTATATATGGTCCTTAACATTCTAAGGTTTCACATCACCAACTAATTTTTTAGTGTCTTGTATGATATAATATCTAAGGTCTTGATGATGCCAAAATTTCTATGTTAACTTTTTTCATTAAATAGCTATAAATTTTGTTATTGACTAAAACCCTTGATCTTGCACAAAAGGAGTCACTCTTAATTTGGCCATCTAGTAAAACTAGCTAGCTGCCGAAAGTTATGCATCTAACTTATAAGTTGGAAGAATTTAGACAAAAGTTTATAATATTATAATTAAGAAGATAGATTAGCTAGCTTTAGCATTAGATATTGATATATGTGAAAGTGATGGGAAAGGCAATAATTTGCAATGGTGGGCAAGTATAATATGCTGTAGCTTTGAAGTCAAATGCATCAAATGCCCTTTTTCAAATCTTCTAGCATAACATATGTTGTAGCTTTGAATTCTAATTGTTGGTATCGATTGTCCATTCACAAATGCATATATACTAATAATGGCAAAATGTCTTTTATAACAATATTAGATTTTTATGTTAGCAATCAAATATTGAGTAATATCTTTGTCAGCTCATGTGCAGATTTTAAGGTATGCAAATTTAATCCTTATCTTGTCTCATATTTAGCATCTTTTTCTTACTGAAGGACTTCAACTTAATTTTAGGCTTGGCGTCATATATGATTATTATTGAAAAGGTAAATGGTTATGAAAATGAGATATAATCATTTTTGGCCATAATATAAGCAAACTTGGTTTAGTGCAGAATGGCAGGGACCAAATGATGGTTCAAGTTATGATTTTAATTTGTGATTTTTAGTACTTGATTAGAGTAACAATCTTAAAAATCTTCATGGTTGGTGAATTTCTCACCTAAATCTCAAACATGGGCCAATTCACATTTTGTTTGATATATGTTTTTACACGATTAAAGAGTTAAGACACATTAAAGAAAATCCATTATTTATATATAGTTCAGATTGTTAATTTAATAATGGGGAATAATTTGCAATTTTCTTGACGCCACTTTTTCTAGTTTGTGCCCCCTTTCATTTATTGGCATCAAACATTAAAGTTATGGTTTTGCTTAGACCCTATATGATGTTATGTTTTCAGATTATCATTGCAAATAAAGACGTCTATTGTTGATATTTTGCTATGGCTGTTTCGGTTTCTCATTGTGATGGGGATTTTAGTTGTTAATCTGTGTTCAATTCCTATAAGAATCTTTTTTAGTTTTAAATTCTTGTCTAAAACCAAGCTTCTTGTTTTGGCTTTATCATTTTGTCTACTTGGGTATTATTGACGTTAAGGGAGTTGATTATATAATTTCAAGGGTAACATTCTTGTTGAATGTTCACATTGTCTGATTTTCCCTACTCTTACTTGCAGGGGGTTTTAACAACTACAGAACCACAGAATGAGTTCCCTCGCCTCAAGTCGCATTCGAATCTTCCCTCCTCTTTGCTTCATCCAAACCCTTTTCTGTTCCTCCAAACAGAATTTTCCCACCAAACACAGTCATTTCAATTCCACCTTTTCTGCTAAAACCCTAACCTCTGAACCAAATTCCATTAATGTTGATCCGCAACAGTTCGGGAAACTCTTCTTACCTTTTGGAATGACTGGAAGCGCGCATTTGAGTTCTTCAACAGGGTCGAGAGCGAATACCACGTGCAGCAACCCATCGACACCTATAATCATATGATCGACATCCTTGGCAAGTTCTTCGAGTTCCAACTTTCTTGGGATTTGATTCATCGTATGCGGGAAAATCCATGTTCTTTTCCGGACCATACAACGTTTCAAATCTTGTTTAAACGTTATGTATCGGCTCATCTAGTTAACGAAGCGATAGAGACATATGAAGAGCTGGAGCAATTTAATTTGAAGGATGAAACTTTGTACTGCAACCTTATTGATGCTCTGTGTGAGTACAAACATGTACAGGAAGCCCAGGAATTGATTTTTGGGAAGAACAAGAATCTAAATATAGATGGTAAAGCTAAGTTTTATAATATTGTTCTTCGGGGGTGCTTTAAATTGGGATGGTGGAGCAAGTGTAGGGAGTTATGGGAAGAGATGGATAGAAAAGGCGTCCAAAAAGATCTACATTCATATGCAATCTATATGGATATATTGTGCAAAAGTGGAAAGCCTTGGAAAGCTGTGAAATTATACAAGCAAATGAAGGAAAAAGGGATTAAATTGGATGTGATAGTCTATAATATTGCTATTCGTGCCATAGGTCTTTCGCAGGGGGTTGATTTTTCTATTAAGCTCTTTCGTGAAATGAAAGACTAGGGGTTTCAGCCCACTGTTGTGACATATAATACGGTCATTAGGCTTCTGTGTGACAACTTCAGATATAAGGAGGCACTAGTGATGCTTGATACTATGCGCGAAGATGGTTGTCAGCCAAATGCAATTTCATATCAATTCTTTTTTGCTTGTATGGAGAAGCCTCGGGAGATACTTAACTTGTTTGATAGGATGATTGATAGTGAAGTACGGCCAAGCATGGAAACCTATGTGATGCTTATGAGGAAGTTTGGAAGGTGGGGATTTCTCCGACCAGTATTTATAATGTGGAAGAAAATGGAAGAACATGTATGTAGTCCAGATGCTTCTGCTTACAATGCTATGATAGATGCTCTTGTGGAAAAGGGACTAGCAGACATGGCTAGGACGTATGATGAAGAGATGTTAGCCAAAGGACTTCCATCTAGGCCAAGGAAAGAGTTGGGGACAAAGTTGGTGCTAACAGGAGAATCCCCTGATTGATAGCTATGATATTTAATCCAAATTATGTACAATGATTATACAGAAAACAGATACAGAGACGCAAGTCTCTCTATCTTTTTTTTTTTTTTTAACAAAATCTGCTAATTTAATGACGGACTAAGCTGCTAGTAAATATCTATCACAAAATTGTTATAGTTTTATCATCATCCGTCACTAAGTTGTAATTTTTACCAAACCTTTTTGTTACGGATAATTACAAGTAAATTAAATTATTCTTTCTTGAGCAATATTTAATTTATATTTCTCTTATTTATTTTTTTTAAAAAAATTATAGTGTCATTCCTTAAAATAAAATTAATTACATTGAAAAACATTAACTGTGATTCTGTTTGTTTTAACAAATATACATTTATATTTATAATATAATAAGAATTAGATATGCATTTGATTAATATCAAATTATCACTTTTTAATATTTAGAATAAATAAGTTATGTATTTTAAAACAAAATAAATAATATTAAAATGAAAAATTATTAAATTATATTTTAGTAAAAATAATATTAATTTTAAAAACATTTTAATCTTTTCAAAACTTTAAAAAAATTGTACATTTTTCAAATAAAATAAAAAAAGAATGTTCATTTCAATTTACGAGAAATTTTATGTAATATTATTATCCCCGTTTCCCCTAAACGTGAGGCCTATGAATACTTAATATTATTACTGTAGCATCTATTTCCATATTCTCTCTCCTAGGGTATGATTGTCCTAACTCCCGTTCATCGTTTTCTCTCAGTTCTGTTCTTTTATTTCCTTTTAATTACTGGATTAATAATATTTCTCTTTGATTATGGTTATTTTTTTGGGTTGGCTTGAGAAACATTGATTTTTTTCCCGTTGTTTTTACGCTTCTTTACTGCTAGTCATTAGTTTTATAAACAAGCTTTAGGCTTGACGAAGTGCATTGGTTTACTCATTGATGGATGATGTTAATTGAAGCTAGAGAAGGGGAGTATAACTCGACATTGGTTGATAATTAAAACGTGTAAGTTCTGAAGAGTGTAATTTGTCAATTGTTACTGTATTCTTGATGACAAAAATTCAGCAAATAATATTCATTGAATCTCGAAATTGGAGTACGGTAGGCTGAAACGACGGAGCTAAGTTGTCTGGAATTTGGGGACAAAGTGGGAATAGGTAGAGTACTCGGATGCGAAGAGGAGAAACAGGGAAGAATGTTATCAAATATAATAGGTAGTATTTAAATAGAAGCGGGGAAGAATTTTAACAAATATAACAAGAGCTCTTGTACATACATATGTTTCCTATTAGACTCTGGTTTGATTAGCATGTTCATTCTTCGGTTCTTCAGTCTATTTAAATTTGATGGATACCAATAATTGGAGACCCACTCAAGGCACTGAACCCACTATGGATACAAGTGATTGGAGAAGTCAGCTGCAGCCTGAATCACGTCAAAGAATTGTCAACAAAGTGTAAGTTTCAAAGTATTATCTCTCTTGGTGATATAAATAGTTTTTGACCATTGTTGTTTATGAAAAGAATCTAAAAATATGTGTAATAGATGATCCGTAGAGCCAAGCATTTCCATTCTCTTTTGCCAAACCAATGTGCATTTGAATCTTCTGAATATTGATCTTTCAATAATGCGTTTATGATCCATGAGCTTTATCATGCCAGTGTTACACATACTTCTTAGACAGGTGAGCAGGATCTCATATGCTAAATAGAAGACTTGTCAATAGCTTGTGTGTTAAACATCAATTATTTATTTTTTGGAGTTGTCCAATTATTGGTTATTGCATTGTACAATAGTTTTGAATATTCCTTTGGTATCATGGTGAGGCTTGTCCTCAGAATATGTAGCAGTTGCAAAATGATCAAATAATGTCACGGGGGATTTTCTAATGTTCTTAATATCTTGATTACTATTATTTAACTAATGTTTTCATTCGTAGAATGGATACATTAAAGAAACATCTCCCTGCTTCTGGTCAAGATGGATTACATGACCTTCGTAAAATTGCTCAAAGGTTTGAAGAAAAGATTTATACTGCTGCAACAAGCCTGGTTTATCCACCATGACTAGTCTCATCTTCATGTTCATTTATGTCTACCTTTGTTAACACACATACCATAGAAATTTGATTGTTTTATGTGGTTCTCCCTAATTTCAGTCTGATTATCTTCGGAGAATATCTTTGAAAATGCTTACCATGGAGATTAAATCTCAGAACACCACGGTCAACACTATGCAATCAAATCCAGGTGGCCCCTAGCAACAAGCCTATCGATTAATTATATTGCTGAGCCTTTTTTGCTTATTTTTGTATCATATAATTATATTGTAGCTTCTCTAGATTCAACGCCGCAGACAGGACAACCAAGTGGGGATGATTGGCAAGAAGAGGTGTACCAAAAGGTAATGATCCATTTCTTATCACTGCTCACTGGAACTTCAAAAAATAGTCAATTGAACCATAAACTAGAACGTGCAAGAGTTTCTTAATGGCTTTTAGTTTGAGGTCTTTAACTGATTACTTTTATACTCATTTCTTCTATTCATGGGCACACCCATGAATGGTTTGGACATTCCCTCAACTTAAGCATGGAATTTAGAAAGTTGCAATTTATGATACCTTGCTAAAGAAAAAAAGCATTTATTATATCATCCCCTCATATGTATGAATGCAAGAATAAAACAGATGTGCTTCCACGGTAGTTCTCAGGGTTTAAGATGTTTTGATTATTTGATTATGTTGATTTTCAACTTACAGATCAAGTCCATGAAAGAATCGTACTTGCCAGAATTGAATGAAATGTACCAGAAAATTGCTACTAAACTTCAGCAGGTATTTCAATTGCACAGCTTTGCTGCATGTCTAAATCTCTCTTTTTCTTTCATATTTTCATTTATTGTTTTGTGTTTTTCCTTAGAAGGATAACCAATCCCCTACATTTGTATCATTGTTCTTTCTTAATATGATTTCTTCTTTTATCCAAAAATAAACTTGGCAAAAGTTAACTTCTATGGGTAAAGGAGCCTTTTCCAACACGACTATGGTGCCCGGGGTGGCCTTAACTTTGGATTAATGCTTGTTTTGTTCAACCATTGCAGCATGTGCCAAGCATCAAAACATCACCCCTTCCCAAAAGAAAGCCCTTAATTTCCCAAGGTTGCATGTAATTTATCAACATATCTTCTGTTGCCTAATTTAACATTTTATCTGCTTTTGCCTATCAGCATGACTCCCTTCCACAACAGCCAAAGTCAGATCAGCTTGAGAAGTTGAAGTTATTCAAAATAATGTTGGAGCGTCTTATAGCATTTCTACAGGTTTCCAAGAACAATATTTTGCCTAATTTCAAGGAGAAAATGGGTTCATATGAGAAGCAGATCATAAATTTTATAAATACAAATAGGCCCAGGAAAGCCATCATGTCTTCTTTGCAGCCAGGACAGCTACCCCCACCTCATATGCACTCAATATCACAACCACAATCCTAACTTCCCAAAAGTGGTTCTGGAAAGTAGTGGAGACTTTCATTGGAAGAATTATGTAAGCTTCAAGTGCTTTTGTGATTGATGGTAATTCTCTGGACATAGCTACTTACCTCTATCCACTTCCACTCAACCTTGTTGTCACTTGTTACTTGTTAGGCTTTTATAGGTGTTTATTTTTAACTCGGTTTGACTGAATTCAACCAAATTCTGCACTGGCTTTGAGTATGGTTTTAACTTTCAACATTTGCATGGACATGCATCAGAGACGGAGTGTTACCTAAGATTTTTATTATGGTTGCTATTTTATGGGCTTTCGGGTTCATCTACATTCAACTTTGCTCTTTGGGGAGCCACTCCCTTTGCCATAATGAGATTATTAAGAACTTTTATGCAGATTTTAAAAGATGACAGGGTGTTGTTTCAAGGAAGAGATACTTCTAATGTGGCCAAATAATATTAAAGACATAATTTGTCTATAATTCTGGATTCCCTTTCTTTCACTCTTCCAAGCAATCATATTCTATTGCTGAGTTAGCGACTCCCTTTGGAACTACTAGAAAATTATAAATTTGTGATGGACTAGTTTGACACTAAACTAATGAAATAACGAATTCGTGATGGAAAAAAAATTGTCAATGTTTTTTAACAAAATTTGCTAATTTACTGACGGACTGAGTTGTTAGTAAATATCTATCACAAAATTGTTATAATTGTATAATTTTTACCAAACAGTCTTGTTACCAATAAGATCCAATGCTTTAAGAATTGACTGAGTTCATACATTCTGATGATTATGTTGAAGAGTGGAGAACCGGGGAAGCCACTTGTTTTATGAAAAAATAATTTTTATATTTTACTACAAAAGTGCTTTATAATACCCAAAAAAAAACAGATTTGATAATTGCTTGAGTTAATAAAGTTTGACATGTATTATAAAAGTTATGATATTTTTAAAATTAAATTTTAAATATTTTAAGAAATGAATATAATGGTTTAATATTTAAAAATAACAAAAAAAGGTATAAAATTATTAATATTACAAGTAAATTAAATTATTCTTCTTGAACAATATTTAAATTATATAGTTCTCTTATTTAATATTAGAAAATTATATTGTCATTCCTTAAAATAAAATGTATTACATCGAAAAACTTAACTATGATTCTGTTTATTTTAACAAATATACATTTATATTTATAATATAATAAGAATTAGATATGCATTTAGCTAATATCAAATTATCACTTTTTAAAATTTAGAATAAATAAGCTATGCATTTTAAAACAAAATAAAAATATTAAAATAATAAATAATAAATAATAAATTTATTAAATTTTCTTTTAATAAAAATAATATTAATTTAAAAAATATTTTAATCTTTAAAAACAATTGTACATTTCCCTAAAAAAAATCAAAAAAAATGTTGCATCATCTCAATTTTAAGAGAAATTTTATGAAAATATTATTATCCGCATTTCTCGTAACCGTTAAGCCTATAAATAATTGGGTTCACCTACTCCAAGTCAAGTTTTCATTAATCGTTTCTCTCCTTCTACACCAATCTAAGCTTCATCTTCTAGCAAGTCTTGTCGTTAGGCAACTCCTCACGCCACCGTTCGCCACCATCGGCCGACTCCGCTTCCATCGGCCGATTACCGTACCATCTCTTCGCAGACCTCTGGCTTCTTCCAGGCTCTCCCTCCCAGCGTATGTTTGTCCTAATTCCCATTCATCGTTTTCTCTCATTTATGTTCTTTTCTTTTGTTTCCTTTTAATTACTGGATTAATAATATTTCTCTATGATTATGGTTATTTATTTTGGGTTGGCTTGAGAAACATTGATTTTTTTTTTTTCCCCATTGTTTTTACGCTCCTTTACTGGTAGTCTTTAGTTTTATAAAAAAGCTTTAGGCTTGACGAAGTGCATTGGTTTACTCATTGATGGATAATGTTAATTGAAGCCAGAGAAGGGGAATATAACACGACATTGGATGATAATTAAAAAGTGTAAGTTCTGAAGAGTGTAATTTGTCAATTGTTACTGTATTCTTGATTACAAGAATTCAGCAAATAATATTCATTGAAACCTGAAATTGGAGTACGGTAGCTTGAAACGAGGGAGCTAAGTTGTCTGCAATTCGGGGACAAAGTGGGAATAGGTAGAGTACTCGGATGCGAAGAGGAGAAACAGGGAAGAATTTTATCAAATATAATAGGTAGTATTTAAATAGCAGCGGGGAAGAATTTGAACAAATATAACAAGAGCTCTTGTACATACATATGTTTCCTATTAGACTCTGGTTTGATTAGCATGTTCATTCTTCGGCTCTTCGGTCTATTTAAATTTGATGGATACCAATAATTGGAGACCCACTCAAGGCACTGAACCCACTATGGATACAAGTGATTGGAGAAATCAGCTGCAGCCTGATTCACGTCAAAGAATTGTCAACAAAATGTAAGTTTCAAAGTATTATCTCTCTTGGTGATATAAATAGTTTTTGACCAATGTTGTATATGAAAAGAATCTAAAAATATGTGCAATAGGTGATCCGTAGAACCAAACATTTCCATTCTTTTTTGCCAAGCCAATATGCATTTGAATCTTCTGAATATTGATCTTTCGATAATGTGTTTATGGTCCATGAGCTTTATCATGCCAGTGTTATACATACTTCTTAGACAGGTGAGCAGGATCTCATATGCTAAATAGAAGCCTTGTCAATAGCTTGTGTGTTAAACATTAACTACTTAATTTTTGGAGTTTTCCAATTATTGGTTATTGCATTGTACAATAGTTTTGAATATTCCTTTGGTACCATGGTGAGGCTTGTCCTCAGAATATGGAGCAGTTCCTGCTTATGCAAAATGATCAAATATTGTCGCTGAGGATTTTCTAACGTTCTTAATATCTTGATGACTATTATTAAACTAATGTTTTCATCCGTAGAATGGATACATTAAAGAAATATCTCCCTGTTTCTGGTCAAGATGGATTACATGAACTTCGTAAAATTGCTCGAAGCTTTGAAGAAAAGATTTATGCTGCTGCAACAAGCCAGGTTTATCCACCATGACTAGTCTCATCTTCATGTTCATTTATGTCTACCTTTGTTAACACACATACCATAGAAATTTGATTGTTTTACGTGGTTCTCCCTAATTTCAGTCTGATTATCTTCGGAAAATATCTTTGAAAATGCTTACCATGGAGACTAAATATCAGAACACCACGGTCAACACTATGCAATCAAATCCAGGTGGCCCTCGCAACAGGCCTATCGATTAAGGCTGGCATTAGATAGCATTTTGGTTTCCCTATATGCAATAATAACCTTGGCACAGTGGTAGTATTCTGATCTGGTACCAAAGGCTATAATGTATTCATCCTATTTTCTTGGTGATTTCCTGACTTTCTGAGTTCTTTCATGTTTTTCTAGTTGTATTCCTTGTGTGACATTCTAACACTGCACCTAGAAGTGACAGTGGATGTGATGAGTAATAAATTGCAAACACGATCAGAGAACATTTTCTATCAGCTAAGCATTGGGTATATTGTGTCCTATCCCATTACTTGAAATTTTACTGGCATTTCAAGTTCACTCTTCCAAGCAATCATGATGAATTTGTGACTCCCTTTGGAACTACTAGAAAAAGTTTAAATTTGTGATGAAATAATGATGAATTTGTGAGGGAAAAAAGATTTACAAAATCTGCTAATTTAATGACGGACTAAGATGTTAGTAAATATCTGTCACAAAAATTGTTATAATTTTATCATCATCCGTCATTAAAATGTATAATTTTTACCAAACCTTTTTGTTATGAATAATTATAAGTAAATTAAATTATTCTTTCTTGAGCAATATTTAAATTAAATGGTTCTCTTATTTATGTTTTTAAAAAAATTATATTGTCATTCATTAAAATAAAATGTATTACATTGAAAAAAATAAACTATGACTCTATTTATTTTAACAAATATACATTTATATTTGTAATATAATAAGAATTAGTTATGCATTTGACTAGTATAAAATTATTACCTTTTAAAATTTAGAATAAATAAATTATTATTTTTAAAAGAAAATAAATAATATTGAAATAAAAAATAAAAAAATATTAAATTTTATTTTAATAAGAATAATAGTAATTTAAACAATATTTAATCTTTTTAAACTTTTAAAAAAATTGTACATTTTCCAAATAAAAAAAAGATTGAATCATTCCAATTTTAAGAGAAATTTTGTGTAAAATAATTATTCGCGTTTCCCGTAATTGTGAAGCCTATAAATAATGGCTAACGAATCATCTATTGTCTGGATTGTGTGCTCCTCTGTTGTTTGCTCAATGTCAGTTGTCCATTGCATCTGCGTTTCACATTATGAATTGAATAGTACAAGGCCTTCTTTTTATAGCGCACTTAAAAAGACAAAAGGCAAAGTTCTGAAATAGTGCAGTTTTTCTTCTTTCTTTTTTTTCTACGCTACTACTGAATGAATTGAATAGTGCAAGGCCTTCTTTTCATTTTCATTATTGCATCTATTTTATTTGTTTTAACTATATTGTGTCTATTTTTTTTTTTATTGTTGCGTTTGCTCCATTGTTGCGTTCTTCCTCCATTGCAACAATGGAGCAGACGCAACAATAAAAATAAGAGAGAAAAAAAAAATACACATTGTAGTTAGGATAAATGAAGCAAATGCAACAATGAAAATGAAAAGAAGGCCCTACACTATTTCATTCATTCACCAGCGAGAAAAAATAAAGGAAAACTATATTATTTCGAAACTTTGTGTTTTATCTTGAATAAATTATTACATTAGTATTTAAAAGACGTAATTTATTTTAATTTAATTTTTAAATTATAAAAATATTAATTTAATTCTTAAAAAATATATTATGTTTTAATTTTATCTTTATATATAAATATTATATATCTTTTTATATTTCAATTTAAAGTTTTAAAAATTAAATTAAATATATTACATCTTTTAACTAAAATAATTTATTTTTTTTCTTTTGTAAGTCGACACGAGACATAATGTGAAACACAGATGCAATGACTGAGATTGAGCAAATCGCAAAAGTAGCACAGTCAAGGCGGGAGAGAGAAAATGGATCCAGTGTAGTTCGAGGAAGGTGTTGTCCACAATTGTCCGTACCATCTGAGCCAATCCATTGATCCAACGTCATGTGTTGTACTTTGTTTCCATTTCTTTTTCTTTTTTTGTAAGACCGAAATGCACCATTTTGGTGTTCTCCTTCCTCTCTTCCTACGCTCAACACAGCAATAAAATAGTGCTCTGCTTCCTCTCTGGATGGTTATGGTTAATCCAACACTTCTGGTTGTTTTCTTCGTGTCATAAGGTGGATCTGTACCTAGGAAAGCGTTGAATGAGTTTTCTCAACAAAAACTTTGATTTATTTGAACTTAAGATCATGAGTTCTTCCTCATGGTTTGCTGAGATCATCCTTCGGGAAAGCCTTCACTGCAGGATCAAGTTAGGAAATACATGGGGCGTACTGCATTTGTCAAATCATTTAAATAGAAATAATACGTAATCCCACACACAGAGACAAAAGTTACTTTGACCAATTAGCAAAATTAAGACTTGTTTTTTTTTCTGATTGCCAATATTATATGTCAGTTCATGAATAATTGGTACTTCAAAATTGGTCACCAAAGCATACAATGACAAAAAAACATATGGCTGGAATACAAACAAAATATATACTAGTGCAGTGGACTCCTGTCCTTTATAAAAATTTCACCATGAAAATGATTTAGGAAGATCTGGAGTACTCAAACTGGGTGGCAGCATTGAGCCACTTACCCCAAGCCATTGAAACTGCATCACACTTGAGCAATCAAACATTAACAACAAGAAAGAGACGCTGGAACATACACAGAGAAGTACATATTGCAATCAAGGAGAAATAAATAAATAAAAGAAAATAAATTACAAAGGCAGATGAGAAAAAGATTTCAGAAAATCCAGAGGCTGCTTATCAGAATTCCCTGTCTTTTATTTAGGGTTGTTTCAAAACCAGTGCGCCCAAAAACAAGTAACAGAGAGCACAAACAATTTAGAACACTCGGCCATTGAGTTGCTTGCTTTGGGATACTGAAAGATAACCAAATACATATTGGTTATCAGTACCATTAAATTAATTCCTAGTCATTTTTTAATTGTCAAATTTAATTATCATATGTCAGTCAATATTATAATAACTTCCCCAATGAAGAAACCAATGTCGGTTCATGATGATTATTATTCAGTGATATCAGAACATGTATTCTCATCTTAAGGATATGGGTTTTTCTGATTTTCATATAAAGTCATATAATACAGGTTTCTAATAACATACTAAAAAGTAAAAATGCATTAATATATGAGTATATGCATAACATTAAGAAATATATTGTAGAAACAAATGAAAAACAATGACTTTCATGCGATCAAAAGAGTTTTCTTATATGCACTGCAAAACACAAACCACGACTGCCATCTCCAAGAAGCGAGGAAGAAATGCCCCCAAACCATGGGCCTATGGCACAAACGTTGCCAATTCTCAGGCTCCTAGGTATTCCTTCCAAAAACCCTTTTAAGGATCTTTGCATAGAAGAGCTCTTTCTGAGACTCCAGCCTTGATTCGTCAATTTTTTCTGGAAGCAATTTCGATCATACCATAGAGATGGCAATACAATGACTATGCTCACAATTGCATTGACACTTGTAATTAACTTCTAAAAATACTAACGCTCAAAGATAAGCTTTTAAATCAGACTTAGTTTGGTGAATTTTAGAGGTTGGAAATGCCCAAAGATAGGTTTTCCTCGTCATTTATATATTATTTTCAAGCATAACAGTTAAAGAAAAGGCTTGATTACCCTTTCCACGATGACGAGTTGCACGCTTCCTTGGGAGAAAGCTAAGTGATCCATGTCTTGGGTGCTCAAACTTTCTGTGAGACATTTTCCTGCTTCAACTGAACAAGCATTCAAACCGTTAAGCGATTCCTGATCACAAATTTTACATAGCAAAATAGTAATGCTCATGAACACAGTTACAGCATCCAACCATATCACGCGAATCAACAGGGAATATACAGCGGGAAATCACACGTCAGATGAAAACAGTCAGCTTCCTTGGAATACACAAGCATTTCATTTTATTCCATCGGCCGACAGACCTCTGGCTTCTTCCAGTTTCTCACTCCCAGGGTATGATTGTCCTAATTCCCATTCATCGTTTTCTCTCATTTCTGTTCTTTTCTTTTCTTACCTTTTAATTACTGGATTAAAAATATTTCTCGTTGATTATGGTTATTTATTTTGGGTTGGCTAGAGAAACATTGATTTTTTTTCCCATTGTTTTTACTGGTAGTCATTAGTTTTATGAAAAAGCTTTAGGCTAGGCGAATTGCATTGGTTTACTCATTGATAGATGATGTTAATTGAAGCCAGAGAAGGGGAATATAACTTGACATTGGGTGATAATTAAAACGTGCAAGTTCTGAAGAGTGTAATTTATCAATTGTTACTGTATTCTTGATTACAAGAATTCAGCAAATAATATTCATTGAAACTCGAAATTGGAGTACGATAGGTTGAAAAGAGGGAGCTAAGTTGTCTGGAATTTGGGGACAAAGTGGGAATAGTACTTGGATGCGAAGAGGAGAAACAGGGAAGAATGTTATCAAATATAATAGGTAGTATTTAAATAGAAGCGGGGAAGAATTTTAACAAATATAACAAGAGCTCTTGTACATACATATTTTTCCTATTAGACTCTGGTTTGATTAGCATGTTCATTCTTCGGTTCTTCAGTCTATTTAAATTTGGTGGATACCAATAATTGGAGACCCACTCAAGGCACTGAACCCACTATGGATACAAGTGATTGGAGATGTCAGGTGCAGCCTGATTCACGTCAAAGAATTGTTAACAAAATGTAAGTTTCAAAGTATTATCTCTCTTGGTGATATAAATACTAAAAGTATGTGTAATAGGTGATCCGTAGAACCAAACATTTCCATTCTCTTTTGCCAAACCAATGTTGTGCATTTGAATCTTCTGAATATTGATCTTTCAATAATGTGTTTATGCTCCATGAGCTTTAGCATGCCAGTGTTATACATACTTCTTAGACAGGTGAGCAGGATCTCATATGCTAAATAGAAGCCTTGTCAATAGCTTGTGTTAAACATCAATTATTTAAATTTTGGAGTTTTCCAATTATTGGTTATTGCATTGTACTATAGTTTTGAATATTCCTTTGGTATCATGGTGAGGCTTGTCCTCAGAATATGGAGTAGTTCATGCTTATGCATAATGATCAAATAATGTCACTGAGTATTTTCTAATGTTCTTAATATCTTGATGACTATTATTAAACTAGTGTTTTCATTTGTAGAATGTATACGTTAAAGAAACATCTCCCTGTTTCTGGTCAAGATGGATTACATGAACTGCATAAAATTGCTCAAAGGTTTGAAGAAAAGATTTATACTGCTGCAACAAGCCAGGTTTATCCACAATGACTAATCTCATCTTCATGTTCATTTATGTCTACCTTTGTTAACACACATACCATAGAAATTTGATTCTTTTATGTGGTTCTCCCTAATTTCAGTCTGATTAGCTTTGGAAATGCTTACCATGGAGGCTAAATCTCTGAACATCACAGTCAACCCTATGCAATCAAATCCAGGTGGCCCTAGCAACAAGCCCATCAATTCAGGTTGGCATTAAATAGCATTTTGGTTTCCCTTTATGCAATAATAACCTTGGCACAGTGGTAGTATTCTGATCTGGTACGAAAGGCTATAATGTATTCATCCTATTTGACATAATGTATTCATCCTATTTTCTTAGTGATTTCTTGCTTTCTGAGTTCTTTCATCTCTTTCTAGTTGTATTCCTTGTGCACTGACATTCTAACACTGCACTCAGAAGTGACAGTGGATGTGATAAGTAATAAATTGCAAACACGATCAGAGAACATTTTCTATCAGCTTAGCACTGGGTATATTTGGTAGCACTACCAACTTAGGTGTGAAATAAGAAAGAGAAATATAGTAGCAGAAAGAGTGCAAGGATCCTAAACCCTGAATTCTCCACTAAATGAGTCCGTAGGAGGGCCAAAACCAAATACAAATTCAACTTTACTGAATCAAGATGCTAAATTAAAAAGACCTAACAGTATTTATAGAGGAATACCCAACTAAGAACAACTCAGTAGTGGAGTGCAGTTATTAGAGAAAATTAACTGAATTAAGTGCAGCAAAAACATTCCTAAAATTTAGGAGTAGGTTCAGGTAGTGGGGCACTTCCCTCTCCCATTATGTTGATCCTAAAAATTAGCATTTAAACATGTAAAGTGGAAAATGTGGGCCCTGACAGCAGTGATCTCTCCTCTGGTTTGTTTTTATTCCTTCTACAATAAGTGATTAGTGCCTTAGGCTTATCATTGCACCCCCTTGACAGCTCACCTTCTCCTCAAGGTGAAAATGAGGAAATTGAGCAGCAAGTAAATCATAGTCCTCCCAGATGGTTTCCTCAAGCGTGCGGTCTTGCCACGGTATGAGTAATTCAAGAGAATTTGTTGTCTTGGAGGTGATCCATTGATGAGACAGCACCTTGGCAGGCTGCAACAAGAGTTCCCAATCAGTGTTGATGGGAAGAGGTGGTGATGCCGGAGTGGAATGACCAAGTGCTGGACGGAGCAAGGATACATGAAAAATGGGGTGTATGTGAGATGTAGATGGTAATTCTAACTCATAAGCAACAGCCTTAATTTTGTAAGGTCCAAAGAAGCGAAGGGAGAGTTTCTCATTCTTTCTTTTAGCTAAACACCATTGTTTATATGGCTTCAAACTTTGTAGGACACATCAGACCTTTTAGAGTTAGCTTGGGCCTTCATTTGGCCTTGAGCTCTTTGGAGGTGACTCTTAAGGACCTTGACCATGTCATCTCGCCACTCAAGTTGTTCTTCAAGTTCGATCAAGTGAGTTTCACCTCTAATGAAAGGGTGGACAAGTGGAGGATCACGGCCATATAACACCTTGAAAGTAGTGGCACCCATGGAAGAGTGAATTCCGGTATTATAAGAGTATTCCACCCAGAATAAGTAAGTGCTCCATAAGGTAGGATGTTCATGAGTGAAACATTGGAGGTATGTCTCAAGGCCATGGTTGACTACTTTCATTTGACCATCGCATTGTGGATGGTAAGCGGAGCTCATGTGAAGTTTTGTCTTGCTAAGTTTGAATAATTCAGTCTAAAAGTGCTGATAAATATTAAATCTCTATCCAATACTATTGAGTGGGGCATACCATGAAGGCAAACAACCTCTTTACAGAATATGGCAGCAACTGTCCTTGCCGTATAGGAAGAGAAAGAGGAATAAAATGACTGTAGTTACTCAATCTGTCCACAAATACCAAGATGGTGTCGAAGCCCTTTGACTTAGGAAGCCCAGTGATAAAATCCATGGAGATTTCTTCCCAAACTTGGTTGGGAATGGGGAGAGGTTGTAGAAGACCAGCAGATGATCAAGTTTGATACTTATTTTGCTGACATGTAAGGCAATGCTGCACATACATCTTAACATCTCGGTTGAGGGAGGGCCAAAAGAAGTTGAAGCGGAGTCACTGCATTGTTTTCAAACATCCACCATGACCACCTGATGGAGAATTGTGGGCCTCTTCAAGCAAGGTTTGCTTGAGTGTAGGTGAATCAGGGATGACAAGCCAATTCTTGTAGTATAAATACCCACCAGCCAAGGAAAAGTTAGGTAGGCAGGTCGGGTTGGTTGTGAGAGATTTAATTTGGTCCCTAGTGATTGGATATTGTGTCAAAGCTTCTTGTAACCCCTCAAAATCAAGATGAATAGGCATGGTAATGAGGAGGAAGGTGGCATGTGGGGGCTTTCTTGACGATGCATCTGCCCTTAGGTTGTCTTGGCCATGCTTGTAGGTGATAGAGAAATCAAAAGGTAATAATTTCATAATTAACCGCTGTTGTTTTGATGTAGTTAGCCACTGGTCATGCAAGAACTTGAGACTTTGGTGGTCGGTTCGAACTAGGAAGTGCCTCCCTAGTAAATAATGCTGCCAATTTTGTAAAGTCAATACTTGAGTGAGAAGTTCTCTATCATAGGCAGATTTAATGCGATTTGAATTGGACAACCCCTTGTAAAGTATGCAATCGGATGTTCATCTTGCATGAGGATTGCACCAACTCCATCTAGTGAGGCGTCACATTCTACAACAAAAACTTTGTCAAAGTTAGGAAGTTGCAAGACAGGTGCAGAAGTTAATACTTGTTTGAGTTGTAAGAGGACATCTTCCACTTTAGGGGACTAATTAAAGGCATCTTTTTTGTGAGATCAGTAAGTGGCCGAGCAAGGATGTCATAGTTTTGCACAAAGCACCTATAGTAGCCGGTGAGTCCCAAAAAACCATGTAACTCCTTGACATTGGTTAGTCGAGGCCATTCAATCACATCTTTAATCTTGTCACCTTCCACAGATAATCCTTCTCCAGATACCACGTGCCCTTGGAAGTGAAATGATGGTTGACCAAATGAACACTTACTAGTTTTGGCAAAATAGGAATGGTCTTGAAGTGCTTGGAGAGTTAACTGAAGATGCTTTTGATGCAATTCCATATTCGGGCTGTACACTAGGTTATCATCGAACAATACAAGAATAAACTTGTGGAGATAAGGGCGAAAGAGCTCATTCATGGCTGCTTGAAAAGTGGAAGCAGCATTGGTAAGCCCAAATTACATTACAATGAATTCATAGTGACCATTATCAGTACAGAAAGCAATTTTGTGGATGTCTGCAGGTTGGACACCAAATTCATGATACCCATAATGAAGGTCAATTTCTTATAACACCTACGAGCCATGCAACTCATCAAGAAGTTCATCAATAGTGGGGATCGGATAGTTATCTGGGATGGTTATTTGATTGAGCTTGCGATATCAACACACATTCTCCATGATGAATTGTTCTTTTGAACTTGAAGTGCTGGGCTAGCAAAGGGACTTGTGCTAGGACGGATGAAACCAAGCTGTAAGAGTGAAGCAACTTGCTTTTCAATCTCAAATTTCTGATAGTGTGGGTAACTAGAGGGCAGTATATTGGGTGCCACCACACAAGGAATGAGAGGAATGGAATATGAGTGCTCCTTAAAGGGAGGAAGGGTCGTGGGTTCCTTGAATACAGCAGTAAATTGACGTAGCAATGGTTGGAAAGGAGGTGGTACAACAATGGATGACTGATCTTCACCTTCTCTGATCATGTTGCATAAAGATACCTCACAAGAGCTAATCTGTGGCACCCCTTGTAACTTGTAGCGCTTGCCATTAAGGAAAAAGATTAGGAGCATCTTATTCCAATTAGCTTGCACTGTGTTGAGGGATGCTAACCATTTAATTCCAAGCACCAAATCAGCACCACCAATTGAAAAAGGGTAAAAGTCTTCGACAATTGTCAAATCTGCCATTTTGGTCTCCACCTTTTTGCATAAAGAGCTGCATCTGATTATAGCCAAGCCATGACAGCAGTGATCTCTCCTCTGGTCTGCTTTTATTCCTTCTAGAATAAGTGAGTAGTGGCTTAGGCTTATCAATATTGTGTCCTATCCCATTACTTGAAATTTTACTAGCATTTCAAGTTCCCTGCTAGCCCTACATGCTGTCCTTGTCTTTTGTCTCTCTTCTGTCTTTGTTTTACATTTTTCCATTGGCCACTTATATGTGTCATTAAAGTTAAAATACATTCTATTTTGCAGATTATTCTCTCTTGTTTGATTTTGATTAATAGTAGTTTTTTCCCTTAATTCTCATTATTCTGACTAGCCAACCTCACTTAGTCAGAAAAGGCTTTGTTTTGTTTGCTGTTGTTGTCTCATTCTTCTGACCTAGGTAATCAAATTCTTTTACAGGAATTTCAATGCAGTCTCAAGTTCACAATCCATGTTAGTCACATACTATGCCATTGCCTAGTCAGTTCCAATGCATTTCAAGCAAGTCTTCTATCTGTGCTTTCATAAGTTATTTTCTTTCCTTTTTTAAAAAAAAGAAACAAATACTGAGCCTTTTTTGTTTATTTGTATATCATATAATTATACTGTAGCTTCTCTAGATTCGACAGTGCAGAAAGGACAACCAAGTGGGGATGATTGGCAAGAAGAGATATACCAAAAGGTAATGATCCATTTCTTATCACTGCTCGCCGGAACTTCAGAAAATAGTCAGTTGAACCATAAACTAGAACTTTGAAGAGTTTCTTAATGGCTTTTAGTTTGAGGTCTTTAATTGATTACTTTTATACTCATTTCTTCTATTCATGGGCACACACATGAATGGTTTGGACATTCCCTCAACTAATGCATGGAATTAAGAAAGTTGCAATTTGTGATACCTTGCCAAAGAAAAAAAGCATTTATTATCATCCCCTCATATGTATGAAAGAGATGTGCTTCCACGGTAGTTCTCAGTGTTTAAGATGTTTTGATTATTTGATTCTGTTGATTTTAAACTTACAGATCAAGTCCATAAAAAATCGTACATGCCAGAATTGAATGAAATGTACCAGAAATATGCTACAAAACTACTGCAGGTATTTCAATTGCACAGCTTTGCTGCGTGTTTAAATCTCTTTTTTTCTTTTATATTTTCATTTATTCTTCTTTGTTCTTCCTTGAAGGATAACCAATCCCCTACATTAGTATCATTCTTCTTTCTTAATATGATTTCTTCTTTTATCCAGAAAAAAAACTTGGCAAAAGTTAACTTCCTGGATAAAGGAACCTTTTCCATCACGACTATGGTGGCTGTGGTGGCTTTAACTTTGGATTAATGCTTGCGTTGTTCAACCATTGCAGCATGTGGAAAGCATCAAACCATCAGCCCTTCCCAAAAGAAAGCCCTTAATTTCCCAAGGTTGCATGTAATTTATCAATATATCTTCTGTTGCCTAATTTAACATTTCTTCTTGTCTATTAGCATGACATCCTTCCACAACAACTAAAGTCAGATCAGCTTGACTAGTTGAAGTTATTCAAAACAATGTTGGAGCGTATTATAACATTTCTACAGGTTTCCAAGGACAATATTTTGCCTAATTTCAAGGAGAAATTGGGTTCATATGAGAAGCAGAACATAAATTCTATAAATACATATAGGCTCAGAGAAGCCATGTCTTCTTTGCAGCCAGGACAGCTTCCCCACCTCATATGCACTCAATATCACAACCACAATCCTAACTTCCCAAAAGTGGTTCTGGAAAGTAGTGGAGACTTTCATTGGAAGAATTATGTAAGCTTCAAGTGCTTTTGTGATTGATGGTAATTCTCTGGACATAGCTACTTACCTCTATCCACTTCCACTCAACCTTGTTGTCACTTGTTACTTGTTAGGCTTTTATAGGTGTTTTTTTTAACTCGGTTTGACTGAATTCAACCAAATTCTGCACTGGCTTTGAGTATGGTTTTAACTTTCAACATTTGCATGGACATGCATCAGAGACGGAGTGTTATCTAAGATTTTTATTATGGTTGCTATTTTATGGGCTCTCTGGTTCATCTACATTCAACTTTGCTCTTTGGGGAGCCACTCCCTTTGCCATAATGAGATTATTAAGAAGTTTTATGCACTCAATGTTTTTTTCACAAAATTTGCTAATTTAATGACCGACTGAGTTGTTAGTAAATATCTGTCACAAAATTATTATAATTCTATCATCATCCATCACTAAATTGTATAATTTTTACCAAACATTTTTGTTACCAATAAGATACAATGCTTTAAGAATTGATTGGGTTCATACATTCTGATGATTATGTTAAAGAGTGGAGAACCGGAGAAGCCACTTGTTTTTTGAAAAAATAACTTCTATATTTTACTACAAAAATGCTTTATAATACCAAAAATAAAACAGATTTGATAATTGCTGAGTTAATAAAGTTTGACATGTATTATAAAAGTTATGATATTTTTAAAATTAAATTTTAAGTATTTTAAAATATATATAATGGTTTAATATTTAAAAATAACTAAAAAAAGTATAAAATTATTAATATTACAAGTAAATTAAATTATTCTTCTTGAAAAATATTTTAATTATATAGTTCTCTTATTTATTTTTAGAAAATTATATTTTAATTCCTTGAAATAAAAGATATTACATTAAAAAAAATAAACTGTGATTCTGTTAATTTTAACAAATATACATTTATATTTATAATATAATAAGAATTAGATATGCATTTAGTTAATATCAAATTATCACTTTTTAAAATTTAGAATAAATAATTTATGTATTTTAAAACAAAATAAAAAAATTATTAAATTATTAAATTATTAAATTATTAAATTTTATTTTAATAAAAATAATATTAATTTAAAAAATATTTTATGTAATATTATTATCCGCATTTCTGGTACCCGTGAAGCATAAAAATAATTGGGTTCCCCTACTTCAAGTCAAGTTTTCATTAGTCGTTTCTCTCCTTCTACACCAAGCTGAGCTTCATCTTCTAGCAAGTCTTGTCGTTAGGCAACTCCTCACGCCACCGTTCGCCACCATTGGCCGACTCTGCTTCCATCGGCCGATTACCTTAGCACCTCTTCGCGGACCTCTGGCTTCGTCCAGGTTCTCTCTCCCAGGGTATGATTGTCCTAATTCCCATTCATCGTTTTCTCTCATTTCTGTTCTTTTCCTTTCTTTCCTTTTACTTACTGGAGTAATAATATTTCTCTTTGATTATTGTTATTTATTTTGGGTTGGCTTGAGAAACATTGATTTTTTTTCCCATTGTTTTTACGCTCCTTTACTGTTAGTCGTTGGTTTTATAAAAAAGCTTTAGGCTTGACGAAGTGCATTGGTTTACTCATTGATGGATCATGTTAATTGAAGCCAGAGAAGGGGAATCTAACTCGACATTGGATGATAATTAAAAAGTGTAAGTTCTGAAGAGTGTAATTTGTCAATTGTTACTGTGTTCTTGATTACAAGAATTCAGCAAATAATATTCATTGAAACTCGAAATTGGAGTACGATAGGTTGAAACGACGGAGCTAAGTTGTCTGCAATTTGGGGACAAAGTGGGAATAGGTAGAGTACTCGGATGCGAAGAGGAGAAACAGGGAAGAATTTTATCAAATATAATAGGTAGTGTTTAAATAGAAGCGGGGAAGAATTCTAACAAACATAACAAGAGCTCTTGCACATACATATGTTTCCTATTAGACTCTGGTTTGATTAGCATGTTCATTTTTCGGTTCTTCAGTCTATTTAAATTTGATGGATACCAATAATTGGAGACCCACTCAAGGCACTGAACCCACTATGGATACAAGTGATTGGAGATGTCAGGTGCAGCCTGAGTCACGTCAAAGAATGGTCAACAAAATGTAAGTTTCAAAGTCCTATCTCTCTTGGTGATATAAATAGTTTTTGACCAATGTTGTATATGAAAAGAATCTAAAAATATGTGCAATAGGTGATCCGTAGAACCAAGCATTTCCATTCTTTTTTACCCAACCAATGTGCATTTGAATCTTCTGAATATTGATCTTTCAATAATATGTTTATGGTCCATGAGCTTTATCATGCCAGTGTTATACATACTTCCTAGACAGGTGAGCGGGATCTCATATGCTAAATAGAAGCCTTGTCAATAGCTTGCGTGTTAAACATCAATTATTTAATTTTTGGAGCTTTCCAATACAATAGTTTTGAATATTCCTTTTGTATCATGGTGAGGCTTGTCCTCAGAATATGGAGCAGTTCCTGCTTATGCATAATGATCAAATAATGTCACTGAGGATTTTCTAACGTTCTTAATATCTTGATGACTATTATTAAACTAATCTTTTCATTTGTAGAATGGATACATTAAAGAAAGATCTCCCTGTTTCTGGTCAAGATGGATTACATGAACTCCGTAAAATTGCTCAAAGGTTTGAAGAAAAGATTTATACTGCTGCAACAAGCCAGGTTTATCCACAATGACTAATCTCATCTTCATGTTCATTTATGTCTACCTTTGTTAACACACATACCATAGAAATTCGATTGTTTTATGTGGTTCTCCCTAATTTCAGTCTGATTATCTTCGGAAAATATCTTTGAAAATGCTTACCATTGAGACTAAATCTCGGAACACCACAGTCAACACTATGCAATCAAATCAAGGTGGCCCTAGCAACAAGCCCATCAATTCAGGTTGGAATGATAGCATTTTGGTTTCCCCATATGCAATAATAACCTTGGCACAGTCGGAGTATTCTGATCTGGTTCCAAAGGCTATAATATATTCATCCTATTGGACATAATGTATTCATCCTATTTTCTTGGTGATTTCCTCACTTTCTGAGTTCTTTCATGACTTTCTAGTTGTATTCCTTGTGTACTGACATTCTAACACTGCACTCAGAAGTGACAGTGGATGTGATAAGTAATAAATTGCAAACACAATCGGAGAACATTTTCTATCTGCTTCGCATTGGGTATATTGTGTCTTATCCCATTACTTGAAATTTTACTGGCATTTCAAGTTCCCTGCTGGCCCTACATGCTGTCCTTGTCCTTTGTCTCTCTTCTGTCTTTGTTTAACATTTTTCCATTGGCCACTTATATGTGTCATTAAAGTTAAAATGCATTCTATTTTGCAGATTATTCTCTCTTGTTTGATTTTGATTAATGTTAGTTTTTTCCCTTAATTCTCAGTCCTCTGACCTGGGTAATCAAATTCTTTTACAGGAATTTCAATACCGTCTCAAGTTCACAATCCAGGGCAGTCACATGCTATGCCATTGCCTAATCCGTCCCAATCACGTCAGCAGTTTCTATCTCAAATTATACAAAATAACATTGCACCTCCTGTATCTAATATAGGCCAGACTCCCATCCAAAATGTTGTTGGCCCAAATTCCAACATGCAGAATGATATGTTTGGGGGTTACCAACCGCAATTGTTGAAGCACAAGCTCCAGCCTGGGAATATGCAACACTCACTCATGCAATCTCACATACAGCAGCAGCCAAATCTCTTACAACCAAATCAGTTGCAATCTTCTCAGCAATCTGTAATGCAAACATCTTCTATCATGCAGCCTTCCATTATGCAAACATCTTCTCTATCTAGCCATAGTCAGCAATCTAATAATGTTCAGCAGTCAACACAAGCCATGCTTCAGCAACATCCCCAGTCAGTTGTCAGGCAACAGCAACAACAGACATCAATTATTAACCAGCAACAAACACCAACTACTCAACAGTCAATATTGCCTCCACAGCAGCAGCAGCAACAGCAGCAGCTTCTAGCTCAACAGTCAAATGTGACTAACATGCAACACCCTCAGCTACTTGGGCAACAGAACAGTGCTGGTGATATGCAGCAACATAGATTGCTGCTTGGCCAGCAGAATAATCTTCCAAGCCTGGCACAGCACCAGCAACAACAACAGCCACAGTTGATAAATCAGCAAAACAACCTCTCCGATATTCATCAACAACTGTTGGGAAGTAATGTCCCAGGGTTACAGCAGCAGCAGTTGCTTGCAACTCAATCTGGCAACTCAAGCATGCAAACTAGCCAGCACTCTGCACACATGCTACAACAATCAGAGGTTCCAATGCAGCAACAATCACAACAAAATGTATCAAATTTATTACCATCTCAAGGGCAGCAATCACAGCCACAGGCTCCACAGCAGCAATTGATGCCACAGATGCAATCTCAGCCTGCACAGTTGCAGCAGCAGTTGGGTTTACAGCATCAGCCAAATCCATTACAACGAGATATGCAACAAAGACTCCAGGCATCAGGTTCTTTGCTTCAACAGCAAAATGTACTTGATCAGCAAAAGAAGTTATATCAATCACAAAGAGCCCTTCCAGATTCATCATCAAGTATGTTATTGCAATCATTTCATTTTGTCGCTTTCCTTTTGTCAATAAATGGCTCTAGCTTTTCAAGCAAGTCTTCTATCTGTGCTTTCATATGTTCTTTTCTTTTCTTTTTTTGAAAAAGAAACAAATGCTGAGCCTTTTTTGCTTATTTTTGTATCATATAATTATATTGTAGCTTCTCTAGATTCAACGCCGCAGACAGGACAACCAAGTGGGGATGATTGGCAAGAAGAGGTGTACCAAAAGGTAATGATCCATTTCTTATCACTGCTCACTGGAACTTCAAAAAATAGTCAATTGAACCATAAACTAGAACATGGAAGAGTTTCTTAATGGCTTTTAGTTTGAGTTCTTCAATTGATTACTTTTATTCTCATTTCTTCTATTCATTGGCACACCCATGAATTGTTTGGACATTCCCTCAACTTAACCATGGAATTTAGAAAGTTGCAATTTATGATACCTTGCTAAAGAAAAAAAGCAATTATTATCATCCCCTCATATGTACGAATGCAAGAATAAAACAGATGTGCTTCCACAGCAGTTCTCAGGGGTTAAGATGTTTTGATTATTTGATTATGTTGATTTTCAACTTACAGATCAAGTCCATGAAAGATTCGTACTTGCCAGAATTGAATGAAATGTACCAGAAAATTGCTACTAAACTTCAGCAGGTATTTCAATTGCACAGCTTTGCTGCATGTCTAAATCTCTCTTTTTCTTTCATATTTTCATTTATTGTTTTGTGTTTTTCCTAGAAGGATAACCAATCCCCTACATTTGTATCATTGTTCTTTCTTAATATGATTTCTTCTTTTATCCAAAAAGAAACTTGGCAAAAGTTAACTTCTATGGGTAAAGGAGCCTTTTCCAACACGACTATGGTGCCCGGGGTGGCCTTAACTTTGGATTAATGCTTGTTTTGTTCAAACATTGCAGCATGTGCCAAGCATCAAAACATCACCCCTTCCCAAAAGAAAGCCCTTAATTTCCCAAGGTTGCATGTAATTTATCAACATATCTTCTGTTGCCTAATTTAACATTTTATCTGCTTTCGCCTATCAGCATGACTCCCTTCCACAACAGCCAAAGTCATATCAGCTTGAGAAGTTGAAGTTTTTCAAAATAATGTTGGAGCGTCTTATAGCATTTCTACAGGTTTCCAAGAACAATATTTTGCCTAATTTCAAGGAGAAAATGGGTTCATATGAGAAGCAGATCATAAATTTTATAAATATAAATAGGCCCAGGAAAGCCATGTCTTCTTTGCAGCCAGGACAGCTTCCCCCACCTCATATGCACTCAATATCACAACCACAATCCTAACTTCCCAAAAGTGGTTCTGGAAAGTAGTGGAGACTTTCATTGGAAGAATTATGTAAGCTTCAAGTGCTTTTGTGATTGATGGTAATTCTCTGGACATAGCTACTTACCTCTATCCACTTCCACTCAACCTTGTTGTCACTTGTTACTTGTTAGGCTTTTATAGGTGTTTTTTTTTAACTCGGTTTGACTGAATTCAACCAAATTCTGCACTGGCTTTGAGTATGGTTTTAACTTTCAACATTTGCATGGACATGCATCAGAGACGGAGTGTTACCTAAGATTTTTATTATGGTTGCTATTTTATGGGCTTTCGGGTTCATCTACATTCAACTTTGCTCTTTGGGGAGCCACTCCCTTTGCCATAATGAGATTATTAAGAACTTTTATGCAGATTTTAAAAGATGACAGGGTGTTGTTTCAAGGAAGAGATACTTCTAATGTGGCCAAATAATATTAAAGACATAATTTGTCTATAATTCTGGATTCCCTTTCTTTCACTGTTCCAAGCAATCATATTCTATTGCTGAGTTAGCGACTCCCTTTGGAACTACTAGAAAGTTATAAATTTGTGATGGACTAGTTTGAAACTAAACTAATGAAATAACGAATTCGTGATGGAAAAAAAAATTGTCAATGTTTTTTAACAAAATTTGCTAATTTACTGACGGACTGAGTTGTTAGTAAATATCTGTCACAAAATTGTTATAATTGTATAATTTTTACCAAACAGTCTTGTTACCAATAAGATCCAATGCTTTAAGAATAGACTGAGTTCATACATTCTGATGATTATGTTGAAGAGTGGAGAACCGGAGAAGCCACTTGTTTTATGAAAAAATAATTTTTATATTTTACTACAAAAGTGCTTTATAATACCAAAAAAAAAAAAACAGATTTGATAATTGCTTGAGTTAATAAAGTTTGACATGTATTATAAAAGTTATGATATTTTTAAAATTAAATTTTAAATATTTTAAGAAATGAATATAATGGTTTAATATTTAAAAATAACAAAAAAAAGTATAAAATTATTAATATTACAAGTAAATTAAATTATTCTTCTTGAACAATATTTAAATTATATAGTTCTCTTATTTAATTTTAGAAAATTATATTGTCATTCCTTAAAATAAAATGTATTACATCCAAAAAATTAACTATGATTCTGTTTATTTTAACAAATATACATTTATATTTATAATATAATAAGAATTAGATATGCATTTAGCTAATATCAAATTATCACTTTTTAAAATTTAGAATAAATAAGCTATGCATTTTAAAACAAAATAAAAATATTAAAATAATAAATAATAAATTTATTAAATTTTCTTTTAATAAAAATAATATTAATTTAAAAAATATTTTAATCTTTAAAAACAATTGTACATTTCCCTAAAAAAATAAAAAAAAAATGTTGCATCATCTCAATTTTAAGAGAAATTTTATGAAAATATTATTATCCGCATTTCTCGTAACCGTGAAGCCTATAAATAATTGGGTTCTCCTACTCCAAGTCAAGTTTTCATTAGTCGTTTCTCTCCTTCTACACCAATCTAAGCTTCATCTTCTAGCAAATCTTGTCGTTAGGCAACTCCTCACGCCACCGTTCGCCACCATCGGCCGACTCCGATTCCATCGGCCGATTACCGTACCATCTCTTCGCAGACCTCTGGCTTCTTCCAGGCTCTCCCTCCCAGCGTATGTTTGTCCTAATTCCCATTCATCGTTTTCTCTCATTTATGTTCTTTTCTTTTGTTTCCTTTTAATTACTGGATTAATAATATTTCTCTATGATTATGGTTATTTATTTTGGGTTGGCTTGAGAAACATTGATTTTTTTTTTTCCCATTGTTTTTACGCTCCTTTACTGGTAGTCTTTAGTTTTATAAAAAAAGCTTTAGGCTTGACGAAGTGCATTGGTTTACTCATTGATGAATAATGTTAATTGAAGCCAGAGAAGGGGAATATAACACGACATTGGATGGTAATTAAAAAGTGTAAGTTCTGAAGAGTGTAATTTGTCAATTGTTACTGTATTCTTGATTACAAGAATTCAGCAAATAATATTCATTGAAACTTGAAATTGGAGTACGGTAGCTTGAAACGAGGGAGCTAAGTTGTCTGCAATTCGGGGACAAAGTGGGAATAGGTAGAGTACTCGGATGCGAAGAGGAGAAACAGGGAAGAATTTTATCAAATATAATAGGTAGTATTTAAATAGCAGCGGGGAAGAATTTGAACAAATATAACAAGAGCTCTTGTACATACATATGTTTCCTATTAGACTCTGGTTTGATTAGCATGTTCATTCTTCGGCTCTTCAGTCTATTTAAATTTGATGGATACCAATAATTGGAGACCCACTCAAGGCACTGAACCCACTATGGATACAAGTGATTGGAGAAATCAGCTGCAGCCTGATTCACGTCAAAGAATTGTCAACAAAATGTAAGTTTCAAAGTATTATCTCTCTTGGTGATATAAATAGTTTTTGACCAATGTTGTATATGAAAAGAATCTAAAAATATGTGCAATAGGTGATCCGTAGAACCAAACATTTCCATTCTTTTTTGCCAAGCCAATATGCATTTGAATCTTCTGAATATTGATCTTTCAATAATGTGTTTATGGTCCATGAGCTTTATCATGCCAGTGTTATACATACTTCTCAGACACGTGAGCAGGATCTCATATGCTAAATAGAAGCCTTGTCAATAACTTGTGTGTTAAACATTAACTACTTAATTTTTGGAGTTTTCCAATTATTGGTTATTGCATTGTGCAATAGTTTTGAATATTCCTTTGGTATCATGGTGAGGCTTGTCCTCAGAATATGGAGCAGTTCATGCTTATGCATAATGATCAAATAATGTCACTGAGGATTTTCTAACGTTCTTAATATCTTGATGAGTATTATTAAACTAATCTTTTCATTCGTAGAATGGATACATTAAAGAAACATCTCCCAGTTTCTGGTCAAGATGGATTACATGAACTTCGTAAAATTGCTCAAAGGTTTGAAGAAAAGATTTATACTGCTGCAACAAACCAGGTTTATCCACCATGACTAGTCTCATCTTCATGTTCATTTATGTCTACCTTTGTTAACACACAGACCATAGAAATTTGATTGTTTTATGTGGTTCTCCCTAATTTCAGTCTGATTATCTTCGGAAAATATCTTTGAAAATGCTTACCATGGAGACTAAATCTCAGAACACCACAGTCAACACTTTGCAGTCAAATCCAGGTGGCCCTAGCAACAAGCCCATCGATTCAGGTTGGCATTAGATAGCATTTTGGTTTCCCTATATGCAATAACAACCTTGGCACAGTGGGAGTATTCTGATCTGTTACCAAAGGCTATAATGTATTCATCCTATTTGCTATAATGTATTCATCCTATTTTCTTGGTGATTTCTGACTTTCTGAGTTCTTTCATGTCTTTCTAGTCGTATTCCTTGTGCACTGACATTCTAACACTGCACTCAGGAGTGATAGTGGATGTGATAAGTAATAAATTGCAAACACGATCAGAGAACATTTTCTATCTGCTTAGCATTGGGTATATTGTGTCCTATCCCATTCCTTGAAATTTTACTGGCATTTCAAGTTCCCTGCTGGCCCTACATGCTGTCCTTGTCCTTTGTCTCTCTTCTGTCTTTGTTTAACATTTTTCCATTGGCCACTTATATGTGTCATTAAAGTTAAAATGCATTCTATTTTGCAGATTATTTTCTCTTGTTTGATTTTGATTAATGTTAATTTTTTCCCTTAATTCTCAGTCCTCTGACCTGGGTAATCAAATTCTTTTACAGGAATTTCAATACCATCTCAAGTTCACAATCCAGGGCAGTCACATACTATGCCATTGCCTAATCCGTCCCAATCACGTCAGCAGTTTCTATCTCAAACTATACAAAATAACATTGCACCTCCCGTATCTAATATAGGCCAGACTCCCATCCAAAATGTTGTTGGCCCAAATTCCAACATGCAGAATAATATGTTTGGAGGTTCTCAGAGACAAATGCCAGCAAGGCAGCAAGTTGTTCCTCAACAGCAACAGCAACAATCGCAGAATTCACAGCAGTATCTTTACCCACAGCAATTGTTGAAGCACAAGCTCCAGCCTGGGAATATGCAACACTCACTCATGCAATCTCACATACAGCAGCAGCAGCAGCCAAATCTCTTACAACCAAATCAGTTGCAATCTTCTCAGCAATCTGTAATGCAAACATCTTCTGTCATGCAGCCTTCCATTATGCAAACATCTTCTCTATCTAGCCTTCAGCAGAATCAGCAGTCTAATAATGTTCAGCAGTCAACACAAGCCATGCTTCAGCAACATCCCCAGTCAGTTATCAGGCAACAGCAACAACAGACATCAATTATTAACCAGCAACAAACACCAATTACTCAACAGTCAATATTGCCTCCACAGCAGCAGCAGCAGCAACAGCAGCAGCTTCTAGCTCAACAGTCAAATGTGACTAACATGCAACACCCTCAGCTACTTGGGCAACAGAACAGTGCTGGTGATATGCAGCATCATAGATTGCTGGCACAGCACCAGCAACAACAACAGCCACAGTTGATAAATCAGCAAAACAACCTCTCCAATATTCATCAACAACAGTTGGGAAGTAATGTCCCAGGGTTACAGCAGCAGCAGTTGCTTGCAACTCAATCTGGCAACTCAAGCATGCAAACTAGCCAGCACTCTGTACACATGCTACAACAATCAAAGGTTCCAATGCAGCAACAATCACAACAAAATGTATCAAATTTATTACCATCTCAAGGGCAGCAATCACAGCCACAGGCTCCACAGCAGCAATTGATGCCACAGATGCAATCTCAGCCTGCACAGTTGCAGCAGCAGTTGGGTTTACAGCAACAGCCAAATCCGTTACAACGAGATATGCAACAAAGACTCCAGGCATCAGGTTCTTTGCTTCAACAGCAAAATGTACTTGATCAGCAAAAGCAGTTATATCAATCACAAAGAGCCCTTCCAGATTCATCATCAAGTATGTTATTGTAAATCATTTCATTTTGTCGCTTTCCTTTTGTCAATAAATGGCTCTAGCATTTCAAGCAAGTCTTCTATCTGCTCTTTCATATGTTCTTTTCTTTTCTTTTTTTGAAAAAGAAACAAATGCTGAGCCTTTTTTGCTTATTTTTGTATCATATAATTATATTGTAGCTTCTCTAGATTCAACGCCGCAGACAGGACAACCAAGTGGGGATGATTGGCAAGAAGAGGTGTACCAAAAGGTAATGATCCCTTTCTTATCACTGCTCACTGGAACTTCAAAAAATAGTCAATTGAACCATAAACTAGAACATGGAAGAGTTTCTTAATGGCTTTTAGTTTGAGTTCTTCAATTGATTACTTTTATTCTCATTTCTTCTATTCATTGGCACACCCATGAATTGTTTGGACATTCCCTCAACTTAACCATGGAATTTAGAAAGTTGCAATTTATGATACCTTGCTAAAGAAAAAAAGCAATTATTATCATCCCCTCATATGTATGAATGCAAGAATAAAACAGATGTGCTTCCACAGTAGTTCTCAGGGGTTAAGATGTTTTGATTATTTGATTATGTTGATTTTCAACTTACAGATCAAGTCCATGAAAGATTCGTACTTGCCAGAATTGAATGAAATGTACCAGAAAATTGCTACAAAACTTCAGCAGGTATTTCAACTGCACATCTTTGCTGCATGTTTAAATCTCTTTTTTTCTTTTATATTTTCATTTATTGTTCTGTGTTTTTCTATCATTGTTCTTTCTTAATATGATTTCTTCTTTTATCCAAAAAGAAACTTGGCAAAAGTTAACTTCTATGGATAAAGGAGCCTTTTCCAACACGACTATGGTGGCCGTGGTGGCCTTAACTTTGGATTAATGCTTGTTTTGTTCAACCATTGCAGCATGTGCCAAGCATCAAAACATCACCCCTTCCCAAAAGAAAGCCCTTAATTTCCCAAGGTTGCATGTAATTTATCAACATATCTTCTGTTGCCTAATTTAACATTTTATCTGCTTTTGCCTATCAGCATGACTCCCTTCCACAACAGCCAAAGTCAGATCAGCTTGAGAAGTTGAAGTTATTCAAAACAATGTTGGAGCGTATTATAGCATTTCTACAGGTTTCCAAGAACAATATTTTGCCTAATTTCAAGGAGAAAATGGGTTCATATGAGAAGCAAATCATAAATTTTATAAATACAAATAGGCCCAGGAAAGCCATGTCTTCTTTGCAGTCAGGACAGCTTCCCCCACCTCATATGCACTCAATATCACAACCACAATCCCAACTTACTCAAGTACAGTCTCATGAAAATCAAATGAACTCTCAGTTGCAATCAACAAATTTACAGGGTTCTGTAGGAACAGTGCAGCAGAATAATATGGCAAGCTTGCAGCATAATTCTATCTCTTGCATGTCAGGTGTATCAACAGCGCAGCAGAATATGATGAATTCTATGCAACCTGGTGCCAACTTAGATTCAGGACAAGGAACTGCAATGAACTCCCTGCAGCAGGTTGCAGTGAGCCCCCTTCAACAAAACCCTGTGAATGCTACCCAACAGACTAACATCAACACCTTATCATCACAAGGTGGGGGTAATGTGCCCCAACAAAATTTAAACCAACTTCAGCCAGGTTCCGGTATGCTTCATCAACAACAACTGAAACAAAAGCAGGAACAGCAGATACTGCAGAATCAACAGCTTAAACAACAACTTCATCAGCAGCTGCAAAGGCAGCAAATGCTGCAGCAGCAGCAGCAGCAACAACAGCAGCAGCAGCAGTTACAGCAGGGAGCAAAGCAACAGGTGCCTGCACACATGCAGACACATCAAATGCCTCAGCTTCACCAAATTAATGATATGAATGATGTAAAAATGAGACAAGGATTAGGAGTTAAGCCAGGGGTCTTTCAACAACATCTTCCCTCAGGTCAACGGTCTGCCTATCCCCATCAACAGTTGAAATCAGGGGGTGCATTTCCTGTTTCTTCACCTCATCTCCTTCAGGCTGCATCTCCTCAGATTCCACAACATTCTTCTCCCCAGGTTGACCAGCAAAGTCTTCCATCTCACACAAAAGTTTCCACCCCTCTGCAATCTGCTAACTCACCTTTTGTGGTCCCCACACCTTCACCTCCTTTGGCTCCATCTCCTATGCCAGGGGATTCTGAGAAACCCATTTCTGTTGTTTCATCAGTATCAAATGCTACAAATCTTGGCCATCAACAGACTGGGGTTGCAACAGCACCAGCTCAATCCCTTGCCATAGGCACTCCTGGAATATCAGCTTCTCCTTTGCTGGCAGAGTTCAGTGGCCCAGATGGTGCTCATGGAACTGCTTTGGCAGCATCTTCTGCAAAGTCAACTGTTGCAGAGCAGCCTATTGAACGCTTAATTAAAGCGGTTAGTCAAGGCTGTGCTCAAAAGTTACTGGCCTTGAGAACTAACTTGCAATGCAAAGTTGTATTATGATTTTATGTGAGTTATAGATGACAAATTTATGTTGTGATTATGATTCCAGGTAAAGTCAATGTCACCTAAAGCGTTAAGTTCTGCTGTCAGTGATATTGGTTCAGTTGTCAGCATGATTGATAGGATAGCAGGATCAGCACCAGGCAATGGATCCAGAGCTGCTGTTGGAGAGGATTTGGTTGCCATGACTAAGTGTCGTCTTCAGGCTAGAAACCTCATCAACCATGATGGAACTAATGGAACCAAGAGGATGAGGCGCTATGCCAGTGCCATGCCCTTGAATGTTATATCATCTCCTGGTAGCATGAATGATAGTATCAAGCAGCTAACTTCTTTGGAAGTTTCTGATCTGGATTCATCTGCAACATCTAGTGTCAAGAAGCCAAGACTTGAGGTATTAAACTATGCTGTGTATGTTAATGGTATGTGTCTTAGTAATTTATTGTCAGGGGTGTTTCTTGCTAGATATTATTATTAAAAAGATGCCATCTACGCAAGGATTAGAATTTGCATTAACATATTGGCTATATAACTTGAGCACCTGTTTTTTTCCATATAATTAGAATGCAAATTTCCCAATTTAAGTTCAAGTGCATTTTATATGTATTCTGATACTTTAACTACAAGGACTCAGACTCATGGCAGTTAGTTGAATTCTGGAGAGAGCATGAAAAGGTGCCATTTTATTTCTCATTTAAACAGTGACTGTAGCATTTAGAATTTGTTTTCTAATTATATGTCAAAAAGCACTAGTAAATTTCCAGGTAATGAAATTAACCAACTAAATTGAAGACTTTTGAACTTCAAGGACAACAAGGAGGGAAAGAAGTAAACCTGCCTTTTAAAGATTTAAATGTGATTAAATGATATGGTAAAAAAAACTAAAAATAACAATAACAATAAATAAACAAGAATAATATTAAATATTTATAGTACAAAAGTAACAACTTAGTTTTAGGCTGATGGATGTTGTATTATTAATAATTTGTCACATGTTTGCCAATGACTTTTATGCTACATTCTCCTTATTAAAGAACAATAATCAAGGACAAAATGACCTCAAAACCTACTGGTTGTTGTGGGTAACTCTTGTGTAGACAATGTAATGGTTTAAATTTGAACATTTCATTGGACTCATCAATGGCTAGGATCGTATATATCACCTTTTAAAATCCCCAGTCATTTGTTTATGAGGATTTATCATATACTAAGATTCTAAAGTTTGCACTTCTGAATATTTGCTATACTTAATTCTAGAATTATTAGTAGTTGCTCTAAAATTAGATTTAATTTATCTTCTGTTTGTGTAAGGTACTTAGTCACACTGACATGTATGGCAGGCTAATCACGCCCTATTGGAAGAAATAAGGGAAATTAATCAGCGACTTATAGACACAGTAGTGGACATCAGTGATGAAGATTTTGATCCAACTGCAGCAGCTGCTGCTGCTGCTGAAGGTTCAGAAGGGACGATTGTCAAGTGCTCTTTCAGTGCTATGGCTCTCAGTCCAAGCTTGAAATCACAATATGCTTCAGCACAGATTGTGAGCCCTCAGACCTTACAATTACAACAATACAAAAGAATTTTACATTGTAAAGTTGGAAAGGGATTGAGACAAAAAGAAGATAGAGATGAGTTCACTTTAGGGGGGCCTTCAATACTTTACTTCTTTCTCTTTCTCTCTCCAACTTCACCATGTAAAGTACTTGAGAAGATTCAGATCCATATATATAGATAATTCAATATTATGATTTTCTTTGTTATAGAATTTTTGCTTTATTCACGTCTTACTACAATGCAGTCTCCAATTCAGCCCCTACGGTTGCTTGTTCCAACAAATTATCCTAATTGTTCCCCCATACTCCTAGACAAGTTTCCAGTTGAATCCAGGTGAGAGAATGAGCATTTTGGCGTCTCTTGTGTGTGCTTGATTTGTTTTAAGTGCAGACCATCAATCATGTTGGCACATTGGCCCTTTCTTTCCTTTTATTAACAGAAAAGAGAAATCTAATATTCAACGTCTTACATAGCTTTTGACTCCCGACAAAGTTCTTTCATGCCTGAAATAAAAGTGTTTGATATATCAGACTGAGTGAAGCTGGTTTGGCTGAAGTGTGCCTCTTGTTATGCACTAGAGAGGATTAAGATTGTTAATCTTAAAAGTTCTCTGAAAAGTTTGTTTATGCCCTTTAGAACAGAGAAAATATTAACACAACGCGTATCTTGCTTTTCTACTGCCTGTACTGTACCCAATATATGCTGACAAATATATTGTCTCTAATACGAAGTAATATGGTTCTGTTGTTCAATTCCGACAGTAAGGAGAATGAAGATCTTTCGGTGAAAGCAAAGTCAAGATTTAGCATATCATTACGAAGTTTATCCCAACCCATGACCCTCGGAGAGATAGCAGGGACTTGGGATGTTTGTGCTCGAGCAATTATTTCTGAGTATGCACAACAAAGTGGTGGAGGAAGCTTCAGCTCTAAATACGGGACATGGGAGAATTGCTTGAGCGCTGCATGATGATCTCTACCGTTCCTACAAACCCTTCTTTGTTTTGGCGTAGAACTTAGCAAAGCATATGATTTGATGTTTGTACGAGCAGTTTTTGAGTTTCAGATGGAAGCACAGGTATAATTGTAGTATATACTAAAGACGTGTTTTTTATTTTGTCAATGCAGTCATGTTTGTCATCCTGAGTCAGCGTAAATCATGTGATGTATATTATGTAGAATATCCAATGTGCTGTATGAGTGCATTGTTAGTTTGATGCCTGCTGTAAAAATCCTGATTGGCATCCTCAAGTTTTCGCAGAAATTTAGACAGTAAATTTCTGAAGGAAAATGACAAAACCAGGGACTACCACTCAACCAGTGGACTACATTTAGTATCTTGAGTGTAAATTATAGATGTGTTGGGTCTTTTTCTCTATGTAAATTTTGGTAAGAACTTCAATTTAAAACATCCCCATTCAAATTTATCAGATTGCCAAGGCTGATCCTTAAGACATTTACAAGTTATCTGTCTCTTAAAATTATTGACTTAACCTCTTCACTCCAAATCTAACGTTAGACGCTGCCATAAGTTGTAGGAAACCCCGTTTCAGCAGCAATCCATCAATGTCTTAAATTATTAGCTGCAGTCTGACACTTGTAACCATCTACTGCGGTGAAGACGTGGTAAATGTAGTAGTCTGTTGCTTGTTATTTACTCAGACGGCTGAAAAAAAATGCTATACATGTGCAACTGGGCCCCACTTCTTCAAATTTCCACATTGATAACGATTGATGGGTTCATTTAGATCGCATGATTTCATCAGATATAGACATATCCCCTTGTCTCTTTTTCTTTTTCTTTTTTTAAGATTAAATGTCAGCATTGAAATAGATCACTTCAATCTACTTTTTTTGTCCAACGGAAAGAATTAAGAATCTAAATATATAATTAAAAAAGTTAGAAAATTCATGTAATCTTTTTTCATGATTCAATTAAATCATAATTTTAAAAAATTATAAAATTAAAAATTATTAACATTAAACATTTTTTCGATCAGACTTCCTTTGTCTCTTGATGTGGCCTGAGGCAGACTTAAAACCAGTTAGGCCAAGTATTGCCTATGCCCTTTAATGGTATGTTTGCCTAACCCTTACTTAAATACTGTCTTACCAATTTAAGTCCATCTGTCCCCAGTGATAGGTAAGTGATAGGTTCCACTTTACCTATCACACCAATCCTGAGGGACTCATTAAATTGCATTAAAGATTTTTTTAAAATTAAGAAGGAAAAAGAACAGTAGAAATCCTTACTTAAAAATAGTTTCTTGAATTTTGGAAAAAAAATTAGATTCTTTAATTTTTATATTTAATTGTTTATTTCACTATTAATACAATTATTTTGTTTATCACCCCAAAATTTCTAACACTAGTATGTTTATCAATTTCAACCACTTAGGTAGCCCAAATCAAAAGATGAAATAACACTATGAGTCTAATATAACAAGTGATGTAATAATGTTAAAGGTAAAATAATAATTATAACAATAATAATAAAACTTATAGCTTAGAGTGTTAAATTAAAATACTTATTTTTTTATTAAAATTTCAAAGAAATATTTATAAGTGACCCAATTCTTATAAAAAGTTTTTGTTTAAATGAAATTTTTTAAAATTATCTTTTTTATTCTTAAAGTTTATAATTATTTTTAATTTTTAATTTTTTCTAAATGATTTATAAAAATTCTTAATATTATTCTAATTGCTAACAAAATGCAAATTAGTAATTAAAAAATTGATTTATTAATCACATGATTAAACTTCGATGGTTAATCTAATTTTGACGACCTAAGTACTGAAAATGTCCTTTTGTCACTTTTTTTTCAAAAAAAAAACTATAAATAAAAGTGTATCATCATTGTCTCCTTCATCAATAATGTAAATGCTAAGATTATATTGAATTTTTTAAAAATTATTTAAGATGAAATAGAAAAAAAAATAAGATAAAATTAAAATGATCATAAATTCAAAAGCCAAAAAAGATTTTTTTAAAAAAATTACAAAAAAAAAAAAAAGAAATCAGCGCCATCTCTTTCAATTTTGGACATGGACATGGTCATCTGAATCACGTGAAAAATTATTTATTAATCTCTCTTTCAATCTTTTTCTCAAATAGCCCATTATGTTGCAAAAGATTTTTAGATACATGGATTGTATGATTTTATTTATGTATTAATTACTAATATTTAATTAAAATTTGTTTATTTTATATTAATGAACTTAAATACTATAAAAAAATTAATTAAATATAATTGATTAATATTCAAATGAAATGATACTATCTTCTAATATTTATGATTTGAGCTCTTGATTTGATCTAAAATTAATTTATCTTTTTATTAATAAAATTTATCACTTAATTCTCTTATGATTTATTTTGTTATCACTTAACTAACATATGGTATCTATCATTCAAAATTTTTTTAAATTAGTTATGTAAAAGTTAGTAGAAATTTTTCACCCTTATAATTTAAAAACTCATCCAAAATCTCATATAGCTTAATGTTTATTATTTGAATCCTTTATAACTTGAGACTAGTACTATTTATTTAAATCTTTTGTTACTTAAAATTTATCATCAAATACTTCAAAAAACTTAATAAATAATTCAAAAGAAAGATAAAAAAAAGTGATAAAATAATTCAAATTTATGTTTGTTACAAAAAAAAAAATGTTTAGTAATCACTATCAAATATAGGCACGTCATTTCAGGTATATTATTTTGTTTAAAAAATTCTTACTTTTTTATTATTTCATGGATCCTATGGTAAATATGTGAGAGAGGTTTTGTCAAATTATCTACTTTTTTATTAATTTGAGAATCAAAACTTGGAAAAGTGGGCATTGTTGATTTTAAAAAAAATTTCAAGCCAAAAGAATTTGAGTATAATTGAAAGGAAAAGATCAAGAGTTATTTTTTTAGGGCTCAACCAATTTGTTTGATATTTTTTTTGGTTAATTTTTATTAATTTTGTTAATATAAGTTTTAAATTAATAAATATACGTGAGTGTAATTTACTATGTTGTCTAACTCAAATGTATAATAAGGTCATTCTCAACTATGTAAATTTAAAAAAAAAATTGCTACCTATTTTCATACATTCAGAGTAAAATTGACATAAGCCTAAATCATATGAATATTCAAAACCACTTGCGAAACTCAATACTAACTACTAAGGATGTCTAAAATTTCAAAATACTCACCTCAATTTCAGCAGCGTAATCAAGAAACTATTGATAAATTTTAATGAAATGTAAAGTGTTAAAATATATATATATAAGTGAGTCATAATTTATACACAATAAATTTTTAATTTATCACTCTCTTAATTTTTTTTATCTCTACACTTAATTATTTCATTAAAATTTATGTTTTAAATGATTCATAGTCTAATATCTCAACTAAGTTGAGGAAAATATTAAAAAAAATTAACATTCACTTTATAGTATAATATATTTGATCTTGACAACTGAATATTTTAATTTATTTACAAAAATTGACTTGTGTATATAATTTTATATTTATTATATTTAAATGTTTTATGAATAAATTTATTGTCAATTTTCGTTTGTTAACTTTTGCCTTTCCATTCTAAAAGGTAGGTGGCCGTCCAAAAATACTTTTTCTTTTTGTTACCCACCACATGTTTGTTTATATTAAAACCAAACAACAAGATAATAAATTAGGTAACATCTTTTCAACAATTTTTTTAATATATAATTAAGTTTCTTAAGTTAGTCGATGACTTTTTGAAAAAAAAAAAACAATCACATGAATATTAGAACACTGCATTTACATTAGTACTGCATTCTAAACTTGAATGATTTGGTCATCAATCATCGCAAATGATTCTTTTCCTCACCCAAGAAATTAACAATTTTTTTAGATTTCTAATTAGCAAATACCATTATATTTTCTTAGAGCATCACAAAATAATAAAATGCATTATATTATTATATTTAATATTTGATAATGTCTCAAATATAATTATTTTTATTAAAAAAATATTTATGAAAAACTAAAAAAAAAATCACTATGCCCTTGAATAAAATTTTAACTCAATTCATTTTTAAATATTTCTCTTCATTTTAAAAAACATAAAAGCAGTCTCGTTACTTATTACTTTTTAATATTTAAAATTTTCTGTCCATTTCTTTACAATCTCTTTAACAAAATTACATTTCAGATGATAACATTTGTCATGTTACACATTCACCTTCACTTAAAAAAAATACAATATGCACTACTTTCAAAAATAATTTATAAACTGTTCTATTAGTGAAGTATTTAGTATAATATTATCTCATGTATCATGATATTTTGTATGTTACTATATCAAATATAATAATGTAAGGTATTATGATATATATTCATTATCCCTATATTTAGCATAATGATTCTTAGTTGTACATATTAATCAGTTTTAGATTCCTTTTTTTTAGTTTAAATAAATTAATTTTTAAAAATTTATACTATTTTTACTATTTGTGAATAGACATATAAAACATTTTAAGAAATTTGAAAATTGTCATATAATTTATTCCCTCTGACCTCTTCTTCATTAAAAAGTATATAATGTATTTTTTAAATAATTTATACAATATATTTTACATATTTGTAATTTTTTCAAATAAAATTTGTTGCAAAATTTATTATGATATAAAACATGAAGATAAAATTAATAATTATAAAAAAATTTATCTTGCTCAACTTCACATAAAATCATCCTAACATTAAAAAAAATTATTAAGTATATATTTTATATTATCTCATTTATTCATTGATCAATTATATTTAACTAATTTTTTTTATTTTTTTTATAGTATATAGATCTATTAATATAAAATATAAAAAAATTAATTGAATACATAAATATTATTGACAGACCAATATTAATAAGAACCTCTCCTAACATTGATGTATCCGATACCGTAATAATTGAAAGTGATAAGATTTTGCCAAATCCGCGAAAGAGCTCACACCACCTCACTGCCAACAGTTAATACAAATTTGATTCAAGACAGACCAAAATAATAATGAAGAGAAGAAATGAATAACAATTCTTGTTTGATAACAATTCTTGTTTTGTGTTTTTAAAAATTATTTTTGAAACAAGCTTTGGAAGAACCAAAAAAAGACTTGCTGGATTAATTTGTTTTAAAAATATTTTGGAGAACAAAATAATAAAAAACTTTCTTTGATAAAACTATTTTGCATACAAGTTCAGGAAAATTGCAGAACGGAAGTAATATGGAATGGTTGATTGAAAGTTGCAGAAATTACATGCTTACAATTTCATTCTCAAACCCAAAAAAACAAAGTTTAGAACAACTTTTCTTTTTTATTTTTAAAACATCAAACTGTTTTTTAGTTCTTAAAACCAATTGTTAAAAAAAACTATCAAACAAAATTTTTAATTCTTCTATTTTTAAAAATAAAAAAATTTTAAAAATTGTTATTAAACAAGGCCATCACATTTACATGAGTCATTTTTGTGTGAACTAAAGTATATATATAATAAAAAAATTATGATTAAATTTTTTTAATGTATTATAAGAATTCAATCTTATTTTTTATTTTATATATATATATATATATATATATATATATTACAATGACAAGTTAAAATCAAATCTTTTCAGTGTAATGTAAGAATTTAATCTCGAGCCTTGCACTCTATTATACAGTAAAAAATTTATACGATACAATAGAGGCTCTGTCACGGCCTCAGTTCTTCATTAATGAATCGCCCCTGCAAAGCAATTCTTCTGTCTTCTGTTCTGAGCCTCTAGTCAACAAATTCACTGTTCATTGCTTCAACATATGCAGTGACTGAAATTCTGATCACTCAAAGTCCTACGTACTACTCACTACCTTGCATTTACAGTTATTGACCAACAAATATACACATAGCTTCTATCTTCCGCCATAAAATCTCTTCTTTTCATCAATAACTGCGGTAAGCAGATATGCCCAAGTTTGTTCTTAAGGCTGGAAGCAGACCGCCATGGGTGGGTCTTGCAGCTGCAGTATGGGTCCAAGTCGCTGCTGGGTACTCCGGCACCTTCGCACTCTACTCTCCTGCACTCAAACAAGTGCTGAGTCTCAACCAGCAACAAGTGACTATACTAGGAGTGGCCAGTGATATTGGGGAGAACGTAGGGTTGCTTCCTGGTATTGCCTGCAACAAGCTCCCTCCTTGGGCTCTCCTTCTAATTGGTTCAGTGCTTTGTTTCTTGGGTTTTGGAGTTATCTGGCTCGCTGTTAGCCAAACTGTTTCAAGCTTGCCGTATATTCTGGTAAATGAGCTCTTCTGTCTTTCTCATTTTGGGATCAAATGTTGCCTCTACTGCTGTTAAAGCTTAAATCAAACTCTTGTTTTGTTTAAAATAATCCCTGGATGGATTCAAATGTTTTTCTGGGCATGGAAGAATTTGAGATCAACTTCACCCCCCTTTCTCTGGGTTGGGGTAAGGTTTGAACTTAGTTTTCTCTTCACCTGGTGTTAAATGCCTCTCCATTATATATCAATCAGATCTATCACAGTGTTGGAGGTAGATTTTAATTTGCAAGTTTCCCCTGTAAAATATTCAATTTCCTCGTATTCTTGTATCTTTCTAATCATCCAGATAAAGTAATCTGTTTGCTACCTGTCTCATTATCTTTGTCCTATTTTATTTAAAAATTGATAATTTGTTGAGTTATGAGTGTATGACTATAGGGATACTACTATGAACTTGATCTGCTTCTAGGAGAGGTGGTAGAAAACTGTAAAGGAAAATGGATTGATAACAGGGAGAGATTCGAATGGTGTTTAGAACACACTGACTTAAAAGAAATGTTTCATAACCCGCATTCTTTAGGATAAAATTAACCCTTTTTGCGTTTGGAAGGGAATAAAATAGACAGAAAATAGAGTTCAGAGGAAATTAATTATTTTAGGAACAAAGTTAATGTATCTTTTGAGGTTAAATATCTGCATATAAATATGTAAGGCCTTTGGACGTGTCTATAGCTTTTATTTTTCGTTAAGCATGTTTCTTTAAATAAATAAAATTAATAAAAATATATTTCGTAAAAAAGTTTTAGTACTGCCTTTATTTTGTACACAGGAGAAAAATCATCATTTTTTAACTGTACATCCCTTCCAGTGCCCTGTTGTTGTTGTGTGTGCGAGACTCACCTTCTTCTTGATCCATTTACTTCTTTATTGTCATATTCTATTATTTATATTCTTTGTCTCTCTTCTTTTTCAAACAATGTGAAACTTATTTGATACACTACATATTGAAATTTTCAACAATCTCCCACATGTATTAAATAAAGAACTATTTCATTGAGTTACATGTATAGATATAATCATTATATGTAATATCTTTTTCGATTATGAATTAGACCTCGACTAATAACATTTAATACACTGAGATGTTAGTGAAGCCTACTTCTATGAACCAACAAATCTTTATGTGTACTGAAGATGTTACAAGTCAGATCATACCCCCACATTTTTACTGTTAACTATGATTTTTCACATTATAATGGCCCTGTGCATGCCTAGTGCATAACATTATAACTATGATTTTTCATATCAAAATTTAAGACAAGAAAGTTCTTTGTTTCAATCACAGTATTCATATTAATACCAAAAATAAACATATCATCCACATATAAACAAATAATCACACAATCATTATTTACTACTTTTGTGTAAACACATCTTTCCACTTTAACAATAGAAAAACCACCACTTATCAAAATTAAATCTAGTTTTTCATGCCATTGTTTTGATGTCTGTTTCAAGCCATATAAAGATTTCACTAATTTACGCACTTTGCTTTCTTGTCCAAGAATTACACATCCTTCAGGTTGTACCATATAAATTTCTTTTAAATTAACATTTAAAAATGTCATTTTAACATCTATTTGATAAATGAAAAACTTATGTAATGAAGCTAAAATAATAAGAATTTTCACGAATGCAACTCTTGTTATCGGAGAAAAAGTATCAAAATAATCAATATTTTCTTTTGTGTAAAACATTAGACAACCAATTGTGCTTTATATTTGTCTATAGACCCATCAGAAAAATATTTTTTTCTAAACACTCATTTACAATTAATAGGTTTTGCTCCTGGAGGTAATTCTACCAAAACTCATGTTTTATTTTTATTTAAAGAATCTATTCAGCTTGAATTGCTTCTTTCCAAGAATTAGCTTTAGAGGAAAAAATAGCTTCACAAAAATTTCTAGGATCATCTTACACTAAAAATGTATAAAAATCATTTCCAAAAGAAGTTTTTTTTCTTTGACTTTTCCTTCTTCAGAGGAAAATAAAACATGATTTTTATACATTTTTAGTAAAAGATGATACTAAAAATTTTTGTGAAGCTATTTTTTTCTCTAAAGGTAATTTTTGGAAATAAGCAATTCTAGTTGAAATAGATTTTTTGAATAAAAATAAAATATGGGTTTTGGTAGAATTATCTCTAGGAGCGAAACCCATTGGTTGTAAATGGGTGTTTAGAAAGAAATATTTTTCTGATGGGTCTATAGACAAATATAAAGTACGACCGGTTGCTAAAGGTTTTACACAAAAAGAAAATATTGATTATTTTGATACTTTTTTTTGGATAACAAGAGTTACATCTGTGAAAATTCTTATTGCTTTAGCTTTAATACATAATTTTTTCATTCATCAAATAGATGTTAAAATGACATTTTTAAATAGTGATTTAAAAGAAGAAATTTATATGGTACAGTCCAAAGGGTGTGTAATTCCTGAGCAAGAAAGCAAAGTGTGTAAATTAATGAAATCTTTATATGGCTTGAAACAAGCACCCAAACAATGGCATGAAAAACTAGATTTAATTTTGATAAGGGATACACCTTCCCCTTGGCCCATTTACTTTCCTATTATTACATTCTATTATTTATACTCTTGTCTCTCGTCTTTTTCAAGCAATGTGAGACTTATTTGATACATTACATATTAAAATTCTCAACAGAAACTTATTACTATAAAACAAAATAGCTAGTTCAAACAAAGGAAGTAGCTTATGGGTTCATTTGAAGATATACTATTAAAAAGGTGGCTAGTGCACAAGGCTCCTATCAAGTGGAAGGTCAGTCTTACCCTGCAAGCAGAGAGGTTACTTTTAAAATTTGATCTCTTGGCCTCTAGGTCATATGGCAGCAATCTTACTATTGTTTCAAAGTTCACTCTCTATTTGAAGATATACTAGTATGGTGAAAAAAGTCAACTATTAGGTAATCAATATAAGGAATTTGTATTAGTTTCCCAAACTATCAGAGATCTTAAATAATGTGACAAGAAATACAGTTCAGATAGCTAACCATATTGTAATGAAAGCTGATTAGCTGAGTAATGGTCATCTTGAGCAGTGCATTACTTATTTAAAGTCATGGATCTAATGCAAGATTAATCAAACTGTTCATAATAAGTTGATTATCTTGATCCCTAGCGTATGGATCCCAGTTTCATGACTAATTATGGTTTAGTCTGTGTAATTGAAGGACTTGAGCCACTGTTTATTTGAAGTTCTGTACAATTTATCCAGGAACATTTCATTTTATCTTTCAAAAACAACACTGACTGTGACATTCTGCTATAATTTTCAGCTGGCCAGTGCTTACGGGTTGTACTAAAGGATCCAATGGCTGAAATTACAAGATATTAAAGGATTGATAATGAATTCAGTTTGATATTAATTTGCTTCATTTTCTTCATTTGATAATGAGTATGTTTGTGTGTTGGAACTTGGAACTACGAAGTGTTATGATGAAACAGAAGGTCTTTAATAAGATGTTTTGGAGATATTTATCATCTTAGATTCCATTGTTGCAGATTTTTTTTTTCGCTTTGTTTTTCTTCCTACTTGCTGCCATTTTGCTTCTTGTGAATTTTGTTCTTCAGTTCTTGTTTTCCTTATGAAAAGTGTGTAAATGGACAATGTTGAAACTAAAAAATTTTCATTCATTTCTTAATCTATATGCTTTTCTGCTGACTTGATTTCCTACCAATATGAGGGAGCTCCATCTGCCAGTTTTTGCTGTGCAGTTATTCTTGCATTCATACTAGTGTCTAACCTCTTTACTTCCCATGGCTTTACAGTTATGGTTTGCACTTTGTATTGCCACTAACGGTGGTGCATGGTTTGGGACAGCTGTGCTTGTTACCAATATGAAGAACTTCCCTCTTAGTAGGGGCTCTGTTTCTGGAATTCTTAAAGGTTATTTGGGGATTAGTGGTGCAGTGTATACAGTGATATACAGCTTGTTGCTAAAAGGGTCTGCTTCAAATCTGTTGTTGCTCCTTGCAATTGGAGTTCCTGTTGTATGTTTAATTATGATGTACTTCATTCGGCCTTGTGCTCCTCCTTCCGGAGAGGACTCCTCAGTTCATGTCCACTTTATTTTGGTACAAGTTGCAAGTGTTTTACTTGCCATCTATCTTGTCGTCACTACAGTATTATCCGAGACTATTTCCATTAGTGATACTGTTACCTACATCTTAATTGCTGTAATGATTATACTTATATTAACGCCACTTGCAATTCCTGTTAAAATGACACTATTCCCAGCCAATCCAAAGAAAAAAGGACCACAGGATGGTTCTTCAGGTCAGCTGATATCAGATGAGGATTTAACCCATCTAAATCCATTGTTGACACCATCTTCCTCAGGTGCAAATCTTGACAGTTTTCACGAAAATGAGGGTGTTTCAGATATTGCATTGCTTTTTGCAGAGGGAGAGGGAGCAGTGAGGAGGAAAAGAAGACCTAAAAGGGGTGAAGATTTCAAGGTCGATGAAGCTTTAATCAAGGCTGATTTCTGGCTTCTTTGGTTTGTTTATTTTCTTGGGGTTGGTTCAGGAATAACAGTTCTCAATAATTTAGCTCAAATTGGAGTGGCTTTGGGAGTTGACGATACAACCATACTGCTCTCACTCTTTAGCCTTTGCAATTTTATTGGTCGACTTGGTGCTGGTGTTGTTTCTGAACACTTTGTCAGGTATTTTACTCAGCTAATCATATATAGATTAAATGAAACGTGAATTTTTTATTTTAATTATCATTGTACTATTTCAAACAGCTGCTAACTTTTCATTGAGCTTGTATGACATGCTTGTACACAATTAGAACTGTCTTCTGCCAGATTTGATTATCTTGTACTTGTTTCAGGTATATATTAATGAGATTCCTTTCATGACAGGTCGATGACACTACCTCGAACATTTTGGATTACTTGTTCGCAAATAATTATGGTCTTAGTATTTGTCCTTTATGCTTTAGCTTTGCATGGCACACTTTATGCTGCAACAGCTTTGCTTGGAATCTGCTATGGGGTTCAATTTTCTATAACAATCTCAACTGTCTCTGAGCTTTTTGGTTTAAAACACTTTGGTGTTATTAATAGCTTAATATCACTAGGCAATCCAATCGGTGCCCTTCTTTTCTCTGTTTTGCTTGCTGGTAATGTATATGATGCAGAAGCTAGAAAGCAAGGAGGGTCCACCTGCTATGGTCCAAATTGTTTCAGGCTCACCTTTCTGGTTTTGGCCGGTGTCTGTGGATTGGGAACCATCTTGAGTATAATTTTGACAGTCAGAATACGGCCAGTTTACGAAATGCTGTATGCCAGTGGCTCATTTTATCTTTCTCAAGCTTCGGGTCACTGATGAGTGAAAAATTTCTCAAGAAAACAGAGTTACTTAATATGCGGGTTATTGCCTTATTGGTTAATGGTCAATATTAAGAAGCATTATTTTTGCGTTTGTTTTTTTTCCAATCATATCCTCGAAGTCTCGGACCCCTTAATTAACATTGTAACTTTCTCTTGTCAACATGACCAGCATTGTTGAATAGTTTTTTCACAATGATGTGTTACTTTCAATCCTTTTGATTTGATTTTTTTGAATCCAATTCATATAATTAGTTTATTAAAAAAAATTATCCAACCCATTTGAATTTTTTTATTTTAATCAAATTAATTTTAATCAGTTTAAATTAGATTAAATGGTCATTACAATGTAAATTTTAAAGATGTTCAAATTAAATTTTTTTATTCCAACTAAAGAAATAGACATTTTTAACAATAAAATTAAGATTAAGATTAATTCAAAATAATTTCATAATAAAATTATATTAAAATTAATATATTAATATTAATCAAATATCTTAATTTTTTTATCTAGGTATGGAAATTTTCAATTTTTCTTTAAACAAAACATGTATCTAAATACAATAAATGTTAGGTAGGTGAAGGGTGGTTATAAAACTCTCTCTCTTAACTCTCTTAGATATATATTCTTATACACTCTAAGCACATAATAAGTTGTAGACTCTTGCCAATTCACCTTCGAGCAATGGCACACACTAGTTTATCTTTACCAAGTACACATTCCTTCACATCCAATTTCATATGTTTATATGTGTATGTAAGAGCATCCGCTCATTTTAGATCAAATGTTTATATTATGTTATTTTCTCCCAACAAATTAATTTTTTAAGAAAGAGAAGTGTAAATTTTTAAAATAAAAAATATGATGTAATTTTGAGATTTTGATTCTCTAAAATGAAAAAAAAAATAATGAAGTGATGAAATATAAAAAAGAAAAAGTAAAAGATCAATAAATTAATAATTCAATCTATATAAATTAAAGCTCACTTGTATATCTTTTCCTCTTGACCTTTCTCCTCATTTTATAAAACCCAAACCCATAATTTTGGCTTTTATTTTATATCCAAACAGTAGCGACGTTAGAGGTAATCCAATGAAATGGGCTTCATAGTGTTTTAAGACTGGGTTTACTATGCGGTGAATTAGCCCATGAAGCAAAATTGGTCTTGTCCCAATATAACCTTGAAATTGGGCTTTGTAGTATTTTCATTATCCTTGAAGTGGGATTTTAAAGTTAACAGTTTGGAATGGCTCCTGCTTACGCCTTCAGCTTTCAAGTTAAAGGTCTATAATAATTCAATCTTCTATCCAATTTATTTTACAAACATGTATTAATTAGTAAGTAAAAGCCTTACAATCCCACCCTTTAAGCGCTAAGATCATTATCAATTTGGGCTGGTTGGGCTTGGCCCCCATCTAAAAGCCCAGATTGAGCTCACTGCAGCCCATTAAGCTGAATAATATTACCAATCATGCCTGTTTATTTTCAATTTAATTTATCATTTTCAATTTAATTATATTTTATGGATGTTAAACATCAGTATCACAATTACACGACCCAATCCCATGTGTTTGCGAGCTAGCTTTTTTTAATACAAAAACTATTACGATGCAATTATAAAATATTAATCATATGTTTAATTGCACGTCACATCTCATTCAAGGCTAAGGTCACTCAAAATAAATATTAAAATTTAGATTGAAGCAATGAAAATTTATAAGTGTGGCTTTTTCTATGGAAAAACGAGAAGGCTAGAATGAGAGTGACATTTCATGTTATATGAAAACCATACTTAAACTCATTTCAACTTTTGTTAATTTTTATAAGATATTAACATTATTATATATGATTTTGAATTTTTATTATTATTATTTTAAAAGTCATATATATCATATAAAATAAATTAATATTCTTTTTGTCAAAACTATCAATATCTATCAATTTATTGGACTATAACTAATTGATTTGAATTAATGGAAGTCTTATAAGAGGGATAAATTTTTTTTCAACAGAGGTTTTTCTATACATAATATTCAAACTTAAAATTTTATTTAAAAAAATTAATTACCTACTACTCCAACTAAATACCATTTGTTAAAATAAATTAATAATTTAAAAATATATTAAATAAGTAAAAAATGGGAAGTTAAAATCACTAGTAATTTATATTATTTTTATGATAATTTTTAATTATAATATCAATTTAATTATCTTAAATATTATAATATATTTTAGAGTTTTGTTAATCAATATTTTTAAAATACATCAATTAAATTTTTTTAATTGATTGATTGATAAAATATTTAATAATTTAAAATTTATAAAAAAATAAATAATATTAATATTTTTTTAAACGTCTAAAAATATATATAAGTGAATCATAATTTATTCATAATAAATCTTTAATTTATTATTTTTTAAATTTTTTTCTTTATATCTACACTTTATTATTTTATTAAAATTTATATTTCAGATGATTCATAATCTAATAATTCAATTGTTTAAAAAAAATAAAAAATAAACACTCACTTTATAGTACAATATATTTGATGATGGCGAACTGAATATTTTTATTTATTTACAAAAAATTGACGTGTATATATAATTTTATATTTATTATCTTTAAATATTTTATAAATAAATTTATGGTCAATTTTCATTTGCTAACTTTTACCCTTCCGATTCGCCATCCGAAAATAGTTTTTTTTGTTACCCACCACATGTTTGTTTATTTTAAAACCAAACAACAAGATAATAAATTATGTAACATCCTTTCAACAATTTTTTTAATATATAATTAAGTTTCTTAAGTTATGTAGTTGATGCTTTTTAAAAAAAAAAATATCATGAATATTAGAACACTCCATTTACACTAGTACTGCATTCTAAACTTGAATGATTTGGTCATCAATCATCGCAAATGATTCTTTTCCTCACCCAAGAAATTAACAATTTTTTTAGATTTCTAATTAGCAAATACCATTATATTTTCTTAGAGCATCACAAAATATTAAATTGCATTATATTATTACATTTAATATTTAATAATGTCTCAAATATAATTATTTTTATTAAAAAAATATTTATAAAAAACTAAAAATAAAAAAAATTTACTATGCCCTTAAATAAAATTTTAACTCAATTCATTTTTAAATATTTCTCTTCATTTTAAAAACAAAAAAGCATTCTCATTACTTATTACTTTTTAATATTTGAAATTTTCTGTCCATTTCTTTATAATCTCTTTAACAAAATTACATTTCAAATGATAACATTTGTCATGCTACACATTCACTTTCATTTACAAAAATTAAAATATGCACTACTTTCAAAAATAATTTATAAACTATTCTATTAATGAAATATTTAGTTTGAGATTATCTCGATATTTAGTATGTTACTATATCAAATATAATAATATAAGGTATTCATTATCCCTATATTTAGCATAATTAATGATTCTTAGTTGTACATATTAATCAATCTTAGATTCCTTTTTTTTAGTTTAAATAAATTACTTTTTAAAAATTTATACGATTTTTACTATTTGTGAATAGACATATAAAAATTTTAAGAAATTTCAAAATTCACATATAATTTATTCCCTCTGACCTCTTCTTCATTAAAAAGTATATAATGTATTTTTTAAATAATTTATACAATATATTTTACATATTTGTAATTTTTTAAATAAAATTTGTTGCAAAATGTATTATGATATAAAACATGAAGATAAAATTAATAACTATAAAAAAAATTAACTTGCTCAACTTCACATAAAATCATACTAACATTAAAAAAATTATTAAGTATATATTTTATATTATCTCATTTATTCATTAATCAATTATATTCAACTAATATTTTTTATTTTTTATAGTATATAAAACTATTAATTAAAATAAAAAATTAATTAAATAAATATATATTATTAACTAATACGCACAGGAATATTAATAATAACCTCTCCTATCATTGTTGTATCCGATACCATAATAATTGAAAATGACAAAAGATTTTGCCAAATCCTTGAAAGAGCTTACACCACCTCACTGCCAACAGATAACACAAATTTGGTTCAAGACAGACCATAATAATAACGAAGAGAAGAAATGAATAACACCAAAAACAAAATAAAGCTGAGATATTTAGATTACCAATTTGGGCCATGTTTGATAACAATTATTGTTTTGTGTTTTTAAAAATTATTTTTGGAACAAGTTTTGGAAGAACAAAACAAAAAAACTTGCTTGATTAATTTGTTTTAAAAATATTTTGGAAAACAAAATAATAAAAAACTTGGTTTGATAAAACTATTTTGCAAACAAGTTTAGGAAAATTAAAAATTACATACTTACCATTAACGAAATTGTTGTCCGCCTTTTTCTCAAACCCAAAATACAAAGTTTAGACCAACTTTTCTTTCTTACGGTTTTTTTATTTTTAAAAACATCAAACTGTTTTTTTAGTTTTTAAAACTATTTGTTAAAAACGATCTATCAAACAATTTTTAATTCTTCTATTTTTAAAAATTGTTATTAAACAAGGCCATCAAATTTACGTGAGTCATTTTTGTGTAAACTAAAGTGTATACATAATAAAAAAAATTATGATTAAATTTTTTTAATGTATTATTAGAATTCAATCTTATTTTTTTATTTTATATATATATATATTATAATGACAAGTTAAAATTAAATCTTTTCAGTATAATGTAAGAATTTAATCTCGAGTCTTGCACTGTAGTTTACGATAAAAAATTTATGCGGTACAATAGAGGGCTCCGTCACAGCCTCACTTCTTCATTCAAGTATCGCCACCTGCAAAGCATTTCTTCTCTCTTCTGTTCTGAGCCACTAGTCAACAAATTCGCTGTTCATTGCTTCAACATATGAAGTAACTGAAATTTTGATCACTCAAAGTCCTACCTACTACTCACTACCTTGCATTTACAGTTCAATACCCAACAAATATACACATAGCTTCTATCTTCCGCCATAAAAATCTCTTCTTTTCATCAATAACTGCGGTAATCAGATATGCCCAAGGTTGTTCTTAAGGCTGGAAGCAGACCGCCATGGGTGGGTCTTGCAGCTGCAGTATGGGTCCAAGTCGCTGCTGGGTACTCCAACACCTTCGCACTCTACTCTCCTGCACTCAAACAAGTGCTGAGTCTCAACCAGCTACAAGTGACTATACTAGGAGTGGCCAGTGATATTGGGGAGAACGTGGGGTTGCTTCCTGGTATTGCCTGCAACAAGCTCCCTCCTTGGGCTCTCCTTCTGATTGGTTCAGTGCTTTGTTTCTTGGGTTTTGGAGTTATCTGGCTCGCTGTTAGCCAAACTGTTTCAAGCTTGCCGTATATTCTGGTAAATGAGCTCTTCTGTCTTTCTCATTTTGGGATCAAATGTTGCCTCTACTGCTGTTAAAGCTTAAATCAAACTCTTGTTTTGTTTAAAATAATCCCTGGATGGTTTCAAATGTTTTTCTGGACATGGAAGAATTTGAGATCAACTTCACCCCCCTTTCTCTGGGTTGGGGTAAGGTTTGAACTTAGCTTTCTCTTCACCTGGTGTTAAATGCCTCTCCATTATATATCAATCAGATCTATCACACTGTTGGAGGTAGATTTATTAATTTACAAGTTTCCCCTGTAAAATATTCAATTTCCTCATATTCTTGTATCTATCTAATCATACAGGTAAAGTAATATGTTTGCTACCTGTCTCATTATCTTTGCCTTATTTTATTTAAAAATTGATAATTTGTTGAGTTATGAGTGTATGACTACAGGGATACCATTATTAACTTGATCTGCTTCTAGGGGAGGTGGTAGGAAACTTGTTACTATAAAACATAGTAGCTAGTTCAAACAAAGGAAGTAGCTTATGAGTTCATTTGAAGATATACTAGTAAAAAGGCGGCTAGTGCACAAGGCTCCACCAAGTGGAGTTGGGAAGGTCAGTATGCGCAGTCTTACCTGCAAGCAGAGAGGCTGTTTCTAAAATTTGATCTCTTGGCCTCTAGGTCATATAACAGCAATCTTACTATTATTTCAAAGTTCACTCTCTATTTGAAGATATACTAGTACGGTGAAAAAAGTCAACTATTGGGTAATCAATATAAGGAATTTGTATTAGTTTCCCAAATTATCAGAGATCTTAAATAATGTGACAAGAAATTCAATTCTGATATCTAACCATATTGTAATGAAAGCTGATTAGCTTTGAGTAATGATCATCTTGAGCAAGGCATTACTTATTTAAAGTCATGGATCTAATGCAAGATTAATCAAACTATTCATAATAAGCTGATTATCTTGATCCCTAGCGTATGGATCCCAGTTTCATGACTAATTATGGTTTAGTCTGTGTAATTGAAGGACTTGAGTCACTGTTTATTTGAAGTTCTGTACAATTTATCCAGGAACATTTCATTTTATCTTTTAAAAACAACACTGACTGTGACATTCTGCTATAATTTTCAGCTGCCCAGTGCTTATGAGTTGTACTAACGGAACCAGTGGCTGAAATTACAAGATATTAAAGCATTGATAATGAATTCCATTTGATATTAAGTTGCTACATTTTCTTCATTTGATAATGAGTATGTTTGCGCGTTGGAACTTGGAACTATGAAGTGTTATGATGAAACAGAAGGTCTTTAATAAAATGTTTTGGAGATATTTATCATCTTAGATTCCATTATTGCAGGATTTTTTTTTTCTTTCTTTTTCTTCCTACTTGCTGCCATTTTGCTTCTTGTGAATTTTGTTCTTCAGTTCTTGTTTTCCTTATGAAAAGTGTGTAAATGGACAATGTTGAAACTGAAACTTTCATTCATTTCTTAATCTATATGCTTTTCTGCTGACTTGATTTCCTATCAATAGGAGGGAGCTCTATCTGCCAGTTTTTGCTGTGCAGTCATTCTTGCATGCATACGAGTGTCTAACCTCTTTACTTCCCATGGCTTTACAGTTATGGTTTGCACTTTGTATTGCCACTAACGGTGGTGCATGGTTTGGGACAGCTGTGCTTGTTACCAATATGAAGAACTTCCCTCTTAGTAGGGGCTCTGTTTCTGGAATTCTTAAAGGTTATTTGGGGATTAGTGGTGCAGTGTATACAGTGATATACAGCTTGTTGCTAAAAGGGTCTGCTTCAAATCTGTTGTTGCTCCTTGCAATTGGAGTTCCTGTTGTATGTTTAATTATGATGTACTTCATTCGGCCTTGTGCTCCTCCTTCCGGAGAGGACTCCTCAGTTCATGTCCACTTTATTTTGGTACAAGTTGCAAGTGTTTTACTTGCCATCTATCTTTTCGTCACCACAGTATTATCCGAGACTATTTCCATAAGTGATACTGTTACCTACATCTTAATTGCTGTAATGATTATACTTATATTAACGCCACTTGCAATTCCTGTTAAAATGACACTATTCCCAGCCAATCCAAAGAAAAAAGGACCACAGGATGGTTCTTCAGGTCAGCTGGTATCAGATGAGGATTTAACCCATCTAAATCCATTGTTGACACCATCTTCCTCAGGTGCAAATCTTGACAGTTTTCACGAAAATGAGGGTGTTTCAGATAATGCATTGCTTTTTGCAGAGGGAGAGGGAGCAGTGAGGAGGAAAAGAAGACCTAAAAGGGGTGAAGATTTCAAGGTCGATGAAGCTTTAATCAAGGCTGATTTCTGGCTTCTTTGGTTTGTTTATTTTCTTGGGGTTGGTTCAGGAATAACAGTTCTCAATAATTTAGCTCAAATTGGAGTGGCTTTGGGAGTTGACGATACCACCATACTGCTCTCACTCTTTAGCCTTTGCAATTTTATTGGTCGACTTGGTGCTGGTGTTGTTTCTGAACACTTTGTCAGGTATTTTACTCAGCTAATCATATATAGATTAAATGAAACGTGAATTTTTTATTTTAATTATCATTGTACTATTTCAAACAGCTGCTAACTTTTCATTGAGCTTGTATGACATGCTTGTACACAATTAGAACTGTCTTGTGCCAGCTTTGATTATCTTACACTTGTTTCAGGTATATATTAATGAGATTCCTTTCATGACAGGTCGATAACACTACCTCGAACATTTTGGATTACTTGTTCGCAAATAATTATGGTCTTAGTATTTGTCCTTTATGCTTTAGCTTTGCATGGCACACTTTATGCTGCAACAGCTTTGCTTGGAATCTGCTATGGGGTTCAATTTTCTATAACAATCTCAACTGTCTCTGAGCTTTTTGGTTTAAAACACTTTGGTGTTATTAATAGCTTAATATCACTAGGCAATCCAATCGGTGCCCTTCTTTTCTCTGTTTTGCTTGCTGGTAATGTATATGATGCAGAAGCTAGAAAGCAAGGAGGGTCCACCTGCTATGGTCCAAATTGTTTCAGGCTCACCTTTCTGGTTTTGGCCGGTGTCTGTGGATTGGGAACCATCTTGAGTATAATTTTGACGGTCAGAATACGGCCAGTTTACGAAATGCTGTATGCCAGTGGCTCATTTTATCTTTCTCAAGCTTCGGGTCACTGATGAGTGAAAAATTTGTCTGATAGGAATAAGATGTGCCAATATTGCAGAGGCATAGTTCTATAAGATACAGAGAAACTATTCTAGCATGGATCTTACGTGTTACTACTGAAAAGTTCTGAGCTTTAAGCTGTCCCTGTTTTGGACTTGTTGGAAACAGTTTAGGGGAATTGTTATTTATGAACCTCCAGAATGTTATGAATGATTCAATATTTTTGGATTTTGATTAGTGAATTTTCATAATTCTATTGTATATGGAAATACTGAAATACTATATGTCTCAGAAAACAATAGTAATATTTACATTATTACTGGTGGATCAATTGACAACGGGGTTCCCCATTTTTGTCTTTTGATGTTTCTTTGAAGATAGTCTCACATATCAAAATGTAACCACGGACGTAAGGCAAAGAAAATTTCATCCCAAATTCTTTTCATATTTAGGTATAACTGTTTGGGGTGATCTATGATTTAGCTACTTGAATCTGTGGGATTACTCATTATGTCAAACTAATTCTGTTGTGATTTAAGTATACGAGTTATATATCAGTATTGGAAAGTTCTTCTTAACACACTTATTTGTACTCGAAATACATTTGAAGAGCTAACAGAAACTCATCATATAAGCAAGAACATGCCCTTCCTCATCCTCTGCACCTTTTGTGCTCAAAATAAGTGGATTTCATTATCTTTAAAACATTTGCATTGGCTCCTTACACTTATTATTGCAGTGCAAGAAATGTTCCTTTAAAAATTGTTCATTAGTATCTTGGGAAGTCACAAAAAGCACTAAAAATCACAATGGTTGATATGTGTTTCCATGCCATGGGAGTGGTTAAAGTGCTTTCCCTCTTCTCTCTCCAAGGCTTATGGCCTCAAACTGCACAAAGTAGAGAGCCATAAACCTCTTCTTTTTCTGATACTTTTGTCTGCCTGGGAAGACTCATTCTGATGCCCATAATAATTAACCCACAAAGAAAAAGGGGTCCTCACTGTTCAATCCATGATGTTGCAGACTTCATTAAAAAATGGTTTTGCCCAAGTCTCTTCCATTCAAATTTAATAAAATGATAATTATCTGATGGCAAGAAATGTCAAAAAGGTATTAAAAAATATGACTGCCAAAAGTAGTATATACTCCGTTAATATGTATTGTCACCATAAGACATAATACAAAGCAAAAGCTCAAAGCCTCAAGCAGACTCTAACCTTGTAACAGATATAATTATCTATCTCAAACCTTCTCTCTCCCCCCATAAGGACGCTAATCTAGCACAATTTTTCCCCCCTATCAAAGCTAAAGGGCATGAACATACAAAAGTAAAGGAGACAATCTCATAACTGAAACAGACAAGGTGCCAAAAGTTACCCAATCTGCATGACCCACCAACCACTAATGAAAAAAAGAATAATATATAAAACCCTTGTGATGAACATATTCAAATCTCTCTCACCCATTAATTTAAAATCAGGGATGAAATTTGATTTAGATTCTCTTTCTCAAAATTGAGAGTGTCAATTTTAAAGAGATATGCACAGAGAATGTGTAAAACCTAGACCCATTATGAGGTTTCCTACTCCAATGGACTGCGCACACAAAGTTTATGTTTATTTCTCTCTGAAATTAACACTATAAATTTCAGAGAAAATTTGAGAAAATTCAAATCCGATTAAGTTACCCACAGAGAGAAAACGAAGGAAAAAGAAGAACATTCAGTTTGGCTTTAAATCCTTGAACATAGTATCCCACCTGATCTCTTCAAGAGCAGCTGACCAATACCCATTATCTTCATCTCCTTTCATCTTTTCTTCCTTCTGGAGACTGTACACCAGAGGACTAGAAAACCCATCAAGATCAGGCAGAGCAGGGACTACTGCTGGACTTCCATTAGTGAGCAAGAGCCTCTCTTGTTTGGCAACCATCAGCTTTTTGTTCCTCTTCATCATAGCACTCTTCCACCTTGTACCATTACTATTAGACCTTGTTGGCACAACCACAAGAGCTGATTCTTCACAGTGAAATGTCCGAAGGTAATTAGCTAAGCTCCTCTTTGTCCTCTTGATAGCCACAATGAGCCTTGCTACTGCACGTGGGCTTTTCCCCTTCTCCTTCCTTGCAAGCTTGAGAATTTCTAGTCTGTGCTTGGCTATGGAGATACCCATGCTCTGGAGAAACTCATGGTTGAAGTAAACTATGTCTTCTTCTTCAAGCTCATTGTGAGCAAAAGCAAGACCATATTCATAGACCAGGGAGGGCTCAAGGCCAGTTTTTGATAGCCATGAGAACCAATCCATGGTGAAGGAATTGATTTCTGTGTCTGTGAGAGAGAGAGAGATATATATATAAAAGGGGTATGAGGTTGTTTAAAGATAAATTGAAAAGAAAGTGACTTAAGACTTTATGGGTGGTGGGGTGGCTAAGCTTTTGTAAGTTGGTGTTAGTTGAATCTTGGGAGTGACTAAAGAAAAAGCGAAATGGGTAATGTGGGGTATGCAAGTGCAAGCCCATGTTCAAGTTCCCTCCAAAATGAGGCCAAGTGTGATCAAACTTTGAGGAGTGAGATGAAAGACTTTCTTTATTGAAATTTAATGCCAACAATCACGGCTAGGGAAAAGAGTTATCTGTGGACCCCATCACTTGTTTTGTTTATCTACTTTTGTTTATCTACTTAAGAGGAAAGTAGAACTAAAAACTCTAACCGTTTTCAAAAAATTTTTGAAACTACGTGAGTTTAACATGGATCTCATATGTTTGGAGGACACAATCTCAACTGTTACATGTATGCAGTGTACCAAGAAATTGCCAGTTTTCAACCCATCGAGGCATTTTGTCGAACATGATATAGGTTTTGGTTAAACTAGAAGCAACCTCCACCATTCTTTAATTGCTACCTACCAAACGTTACGTAACTTCTGAAACTTCTCCAAAGGATGACACTCCAATATGGGCTTTTGCTTTCATGTTCCGCATTCCTCTTGGGAAAAGTTGATGAAAACTAGTAGTACAAATTCAGAGTTTATCAACTCGTATTGAATCCCATAAGGGGTAAAAAGAAAAAAATGCAATACGAATAATACCATCTGAAATCATTGATAGTGGCCCCTAAAATCATTTGGTTCAATAACGTAATTCATTAAAGGATTACAGGAGAGAAAAACGTAAGAATTTAATAAATTTCTTGCACAGACTGACTTAAAAAGGGGATTTTTCCCTTTGATAGAATAAAGAAGCTCCAACTATAAAGAATCCATTACTTAACCTTGCTGTATCAATCATGCAGAATATCAGTTTGACATCTGTACATATTTGAAGTCTTCTTTTTCTCGAGAAACCTTAAAATATAAAAGAGAAAAACGAAGTTATGAAAAACCATTCAAGATGACTTTGGTTTTAACTTTTGTGTGTTATCTCCATCCAATTAGTCCTTAATCTACATCTATATTTCTTTTTTTTTTTTTAGTTTCTACTCTTTAAAACTTAACTAATTTGACTCGAGTTAGAGTTTAATAAAAAAAATATTTTTATATACAAAATTTGAATTTAAAATTTTACTTAAAAAAATAAAATATTTATCATTTTAATCAACTACTTATTTACAATATTAATTTAATTTGCTTTTCCTTTATGTATTACTTTAAGATACATCTTTTATGAATTAGATTCACCTTCATCTTTTTCTTCTATTCTTTCTTTGCATTTCACCATCTCATTTCTTTCTCTTTATTTTAGAGAATCTATATATATATATATATATATATATATATATATATATATATATATATATATATATATATATATATATATTCTCCTTTTTCCCCTAAAATCATCTAAATATTCCATTTCCAAATGCAAAATGAAAAGTGAGCCTGAAGGAAAGAACAAAAAGTAAGCCATACCTTTCTTTTTGGTTTGGCTCCATGACAAGCCACTTTCTCTATAAAATCTTATCTCAACATTTAGTAAATGGCCTAAAGACTATCCCTTGTCTCCCTTGCACTATAAAATGGTTTTGTTTCTGTCCCAATTTGACTTCTACCTTCACATGCTCCTATCAATTACAATTTGAATCTACACACAAGTTGAAACCCTAATGTATTGCTTCCCATGTGAATAAGGCATGTCACTTCAATTATATTGTATTCAACATTGGAGAGTCTGACTTTAAACTGTGATTGAAATCAAATAAATAAATAAATTATTCAATCAATTTTCAATATGATTCCCATGATTTAAAAATTCTCATAATAAATTAAATTAATAATTTATTTTTAAAATATTACTTTTTTAATTTAATAATCCTTTAAAGATAAAAACTCTCAATTTAGTCTCTAAAAAATATTTCTTTAATCAAACCAGTCCTTCTTTTAAAAAAATTTCCTCCAATTAATTGATGAGAATTCACCAGACCATTAACTCATGACCTAAACTTGTTTAGATAGATTTTATTTTTTCTATAGTTTGAGAGAAATACCTCATGAACAATTTTAGGTTATGACTTCATGATGTGAACTCTTATTTATGAATGAAAAAATTATCAAGGAGAAGGAGAAGGACTATTTTGATTATAAAAAATTATAAAATACTAAATTAAAAGACTTTATATTTAAATAATTAAATTGAGTGATAAATAAATTTTTAAGAATTAAATTATTAATTTAATCTCTAAAAACAATAAAATATTTTGCTCTTTATTATTACGTACGTACAAACCTATATCCCTATTTGTTTAACACAAAATCAAGCAAAGTTAGTTGAGAAATGATGATATGGTACTTAATTAGTATTATGATTGCGCATGCAAATTGCAAAGCAATGTCCATATATGTGTGTGTGTTGCAGGCATGATCAAACATGAAGGGAAAGCAAAATAGAAAAATAAAAAGTGATAATAAATTAAAGAGTAAATTATATTCTCATTTTTTTAAAAATCTTAAAATTATACTTATTTTTCTTCTGCTTTAAAAATTTATATTTTTCTTTTAAGATATGAAAAAAATTATAATTTTACTTACTTTTACTAAACTACTCTTATATTTATTATTTATATAATTAAATATTTATTTAAACAATATAAAAATATATATTTTTAACTAAAAATAAAATAAATTTATTAATTTTAAATAAAAATAAATAATAATAAAATATTATAATTACTGAAAATATATTTTATAATAAATTATAATATTTTAAAAAAATTGATAATGTCATTAAGACAGACTATTTTGATCAAAATAAATAAAATTATAAATTTTTTAATTTTTAAAAAAATATAAATTTTTAAAATAAAAATATATAATTTTAAAATATCTCAACAAATAATAACGCAATATACTCTAAAACAAAACAAAAGAGAATCCATTAGAATCTGATTATGCATTATGCAAATTCGAACACAAGCAACATAGGAAGACATGACATGATATGGCCATAAAAGCAAAAATATGGGCCACGTGTGATGTGTACGGGAACTTGTCGTTAAAGTAACTTCTCTTACGTTAATTAATTAATTAGCGTAAATCGTGTGACCCATGCATGTTACTGCATTTATTTCTTCTTAAATATACAAAGTGCAATATTGAAGAATACTAGATCTAGATTCTAGATGTGTCCTCGATGTTCGAATACTGACTACAAGTGTGATGTTCTTACCTTTATTAATTACCTATTTTTGACATGGTTTTTTTTTTTTTCTTTTAAGCTATGAGCTTTTTGTGCAATATCAACCCATCCCTCACTCAAACTTTTCCTTTCATTTTTTGGAGAATGTTTAGAGGTGTTGTTGAGAAATAGTAAACTTTGTTTGTATTACGTAAAAGATAAGAAAATATATATATTTATATGCTTTTATTAATATGAGCCTAATTTTTATTCTTCTATAAATATAGAATATTATTAATATGAATTTAAATTTTTAAAATAATTTTTTTATTTATAAAGATAAAATTACATACATATAATTTTTCTTAAATAAGATTGTATTTAATAAGAGTCTCATGTACTAAATTATTATTTTTATTTTTCTCTAAAAAAAATACATGAGATTCAAATGTAAACTAACCATTTAGTTATGAAATTTGTAAATTCACTTTGATTCTTAGTGTATAACTATATATGAGTTGATTGTTGAAAATATTTAATACAATATAAACTTGTTATTTATATATCTTGAAAGTGAGTAGAAAATTAAAGGAAAAAAAAACTTCAATCTATTTTATTGTAATTAGAGTCTAACTAAAATGTGAGTGTGAATATGGCAAATTTTGGCTTTAAAAGCCAATAAATAAATCTTTAAATTTTTTTAATAATCAATTAATATATCATTTAAACTAATAAGACATCTCGTCCAAGCCTACAAAAGAAAATAATTTTCTAAAATACTTTATAAAATAAAAAAGTGATTTGAAAAAAATATTAAAAGAGAAAAAAATAAAAAAAATTTACCCTAAATGAATTAAAATTTATTTTATTTTATATATTTCTCTTACTATACAATTTTGACACCTCTTTTATTCTTCAATTCACATCTTTCACTTACTTTGATGAATTTTTTAAAATATATGTTTTAATAAAATGATAAAATATAAAGAATAAATATATAATAAATTTTAATTTATTCTTAATAAATTATTAATTTATTTTCTTATTATATTTTATTATTTCACCAAAATTTATATAAAAATCACCAACCCGCAACCCGTAATAAGAAAACGAGTTACTTGATATGCGGGTTATTGCCTTATTGGTCATTGGTCAATGGTCAATGGTCAATGGTCAATATTAAGAAGCATTATTTTTGCGTTTGTTTTTTTTCCAATCATATCCTCGAAGTCTCGGACCCCTTAATTAACATTGTAACTTTCTCTTGTCAACATGACGAGCATGGTTGAATAGTCTTTTCACAATGACGTGTTACTTTCAATCCCTTTGATTTGATTTGTTTGAATCCAATTCATTTAATTAGTTTATTAAAAAACAAATTATCCAACCCATTCAAATTTTTTTATTTGAATCAAGTTAATTTTAATCAGTTTAAATTAAATTAAATGGTCATTAAAATGTAAATTTTAAATATTTTAAAATTAAAATTTTTTATTCCAACTAAATAAATATACATTTTTAACAATAAAATTAAGATTAAGATTAAGATTAATTCAAAATAATTTTAAAATAAAATTATATTAAAATTAATAAATTAATATTAATCAAATATCTTAGTTTTTCTATCTAGATATAAAAAATTTTAATTTTTCTTTAAACAAAACATATACCTAAATACAATAAATATTAGATAAGTGAATGATGACTATAAAATTCTCTTTCTCTAAACTCTCTTAGATATATATTCTTATGCACTCCAAGCACTTAACTAATAAGTTACAGACTCTGTCAGTTTCCCTTCAAGCAATGGCACACAATGATTTATCTTTATCAAGTACATATTCCCTTACATCCAGTTTCATATGTTTATATGTGTGTATGCTAGAACATCCTCTGTTTTTAGATCAAATATTTATGTTATATTATTTTATCCCAACAAATTAATCTTTTTAAAAAAAAAAAGAAGTGTGAATTTTTAAAATTAAAAAAATAAAAGTGTAATTTTGAGATTTTGATTCTCTAAACTAAAAAAATAGTGAAGTGATAAAATATAGAAAAAAAATCAATAAATTAATGCTCACTTGTATCTTTTCTTTTTTTTACTTCTTCACCTTTCTCCTCATTTTAGAAAACCCAAACCCATAATTTTGGCCTTTTTTTAATATCCAAATAGTTGTGATGTTGGAGGTAATCCAATGAAATGGGCTTCATAGCATTTTAAGACTGGGTTTACTATGCGGTGAATTAGCCCATGAAGCAAAACTGGTCTCGTCCCAAAATAACCTTGAAATTGGGCTTTGTAGTATTTTCTTTATCCTAGAAGTGGGATTTTAAAGTTAACAGTTTGGAATGGCTCCTGCTTACGGCTTCAGTTTTCAAGTTAAGGGTCCATAATAATTCAATCTTCTATCCAATTTATTTTACAAACATGTATTAATTAGTAAGTAAAAGCCTTACAATCCCACTCTTTAAGCACTAAGATCATTTTTAATTTGGGCTAGTTGGGCTTGGCCCCCATCTAAAAGCCCAGATTGAGTTCACTGCAGCCCATTAAGCTGAATAATATTTACCAATCATGCCTGTTTATTTTCAATTTAATTTATCATTTTCAATTTAATTATATTTTATGGATGTTAAACATCAGTATCACAATTACACGACCCAATCCCATGTGTTTGCGAGCTAGCTTTTTTTAATACAAAAACTATTACGATGCAATTATAAAATATTAATCATATGTTTAATTGCACGTCACATCTCATTCAAGGCTAAGGTCACTCAAAATAAATATTAAAATTTAGATTGAAGCAATGAAAATTTATAAGTGTGGCTTTTTCTATGGCAAGAACGAGAAGGCTAGATTGAGAGTGACATTTAATGTTATATGAAAATCATACAAATCTTAAATTCATTTCAACTTTTGTTAATTTTTATAAGATATTAATATTATTATATATGATTTGAATTATTATTATTATTATTTTAAAAGTCATATATATAATTTAAAATAAATTAGCATTCTTTTGTCAAAACTACAAATAGTCTAAAGTTTTTTAGTCTTTAATTAATATACCTTAAATTAACAGAAGTCCTATAATAAAGATAGAATCTTTTTAGTAAATATTTTTTTTATTTAATATTTAAATTTAAAATTTTATTTAAAAAAATTGAGTACCTATCATTTAAACCAAACATCATTTAGTAAAATAAATTAATAATTTGAAAATATATTAAACAAGTAAAAATTGGGAAGTTAAAATCACTAGTAATTTATATTATTTTTATGATAATTTTTAATTATTATATCAATTTAATTATCTTAAATATTATAATATATTTTAGAGTTTTTTTAATCAATATTTTTAAAAACATTAATTATATTTTTTTGATTGATTGATAAAATATATAATAATTTAAAATTTATAAAAAAAATAAATAATATTAATTTTTTAAATATTTAAAAATTTTATCAAGTAATTAAATAAAATCTTAACCAATAACTTATACACTTATTAACAAAATCTTATATTTTAATAGTTTGTTTTATGATGTTTAAAATATTATGACAAAGGCGTGTAGTGTGTCGTTGAACATAAGGTTCATCAGAGTGCAGGAGAGAAAATAGGAAGCGCCTGGAGAGAAGTAGGTGCAGAACTGCAGATATGCGTGCCTTTAATATAAAGGCATAAAAAAGCTTTATGATTTTTTTAAAAAAAATTAATTAAAATTTTATTTAATTGAGTGATAAAATTTTTAAATTTTTAAAATTATTTTTTAATTATTACAAATTTTTAATTATTGAATATTTAATCAATTAATAAAAAATTTTAAGTAATATCTTAAAGACATTAATTAGTAAAACTTATTTTAAATAATAGTTCACATTAATTATGATTAAAAAATAAAATTTTGTGAGAAATTGTCCACTATATTTTTAATATTTCTTTAATTTTTTTATATTTGTAATCTTAAATTTATAGGTTAAGATATAACAATGTGAAATATGAAATATATTTAAGAGAAGTTAGATAATTTTTTGGTATTTTTTATTTTTAGAATATAATAATAAAAAAAGTTATCTTTAAAGAGACAATATGCATAATGTCCTCCTCAGTCCTGACAACGCAACAAATAGGAGACACCACTTTTGCCTTAAAAAAAAATAATAATAAATCACATTTAAAATAAGTAAAATTAAACAATAAAACATAAATAAAGTAACAGACTATTTACATTTTGTATGAAAATTCGTATTCTTGATAGTTTAATGAGATATATGCGTTAATATTAATAATTAAATGTAATAGCATAAATATAATGTAATTTATTATAAATTTTAAAAAATAATAAAATGACTTTAAATAAAACAAAGAAGATGGTGAGGGGAGTCACATCACTGGACTCTTACTCATATCATTGGGACCCACCTTTTGCCGTGGGAATCGTGTCATCTCTGTCTCCCTTCATTTTACCCCTTTTATCAAATTCAGCTTCAGAACCCTCATTTTCATTAACTTTCTTAATTATTCTATTATTAAATTATAAAATCTCCTCTAATTTAAATCAAATTAATTAAAAACTAAATTTTTAATAACCTAAATATTCATATTTTTCACTACAAAATTAATAAAAAATTTTATTTTTAGATTAAACTTAAATTTAAATTTTAAATAAAATAAAAAATTTTAAAATAATAATAATAAATTATACTCAAAGATAATAAAAATATAAAATGAACAACAAAATTTTGGTTTCATTTTATTTTCTTTTCATATATTATATAAAAAAATTTATTATTAATTTTTTTAATTAAAATTGATATATATATAATTTATACAATTTTTTTATAATTAATTTATAAAAAAATTATATACTTAATTTTAGTTAAAAATTTAATAATAAATAAATTGTATATAAATTCAGTTTTATAATAAAAAACAACGATGGTCTTCCTCGAAGCTTCGTCCCTATAGCTTTATTCTCGTGCACGTACTATATGTCATTGTCAAGCCTTAATCTAATTGTTTACCAAAAAAAAACATTATCAATCTAATTGTAATACAATTTTCAACTATGTGAAGAGGTCAAATTTATTATATAATCCTTCAGCAATCAACACATTCAATTTCAATAAACAAAATATTTTTAAAAAATGTCAAGATTATAGTCTTACTTTTATTTTAAAAAATTATACTCTCTTCTTACAAAATTAAAAATCTACAACTCTATCTTTTTTTATTAAAGTACTCTTATTGCTAATATTAATTTTTTAAAAATTTATAATTTATTAAAAATTTTGGTACATCAATTTAAACGTCAAAAGAAAAGAATATGCCCTTTATCAATCAAATAACAAAGTGCATGATATTAGATTATTGCACAATAAAATCTTTTTTTAAAAATAATTTAGATCTCTCAAAAATTAATTTTTTCATATAAACGACTTAATACTCAACTATTTTTCTATAAATTCTGCACAGAAATAGACAGAAATCTAATTTTCAACACGTTTTTGACTTTCTCAACTCTAAGTATGGTACATATACAGACACGATAAAAACTCTAAGAATGACACACATACATAGACACATGATTTGCATACATCTTTTTACATGTGTATTTTTTTGTCCATCCTATCTCTTCTTATTCTTTAGCAGCATTTTCCCTTTTTTTATATGTAAATAATGCAGATTTATAGGTGAAGGAGACCCTTTAGTAACCATTACACATGGACAATTGAATTGCATTTATATAAAATAATTTAAAGTTACAAATGTTACAAGTGAGACATATTGTCTTGAATTATTATAATGGCCTTTGAGGCCTTTATAGGACTTTTTAACTTAACAATATTTAATAAAAATTATATTTTTATAAAAACATCCAACAAACAATATATATTTTAAAAATTATTACTTCATTGTAATCTATTTTGAGTTAAAAATGATAAGATTAATTTATTTTAAATTTTATAAAAATATTTTTTGTATTAGTTAAATATATATTTAATTGTATAAATAATACAAATAAGGGCCTTTTGGTTTGGAATGGTGAAATTGTAGGGTTTTTTATAGTAAATTACACTCTCAATCATGAAAGACTAAAAAACTTATAATTTCTTCAACTTTGATTAAAATTCCTTAATGCTAATATTTATTAATTACATATTATAATTTAAAAAATATTACTTCAATATTGAGTTAAAAATAACAGAGTTAACTCATTTTAATTTTTTAAAAATAATTATTTATATTAATTAAATACATAGTTAATTATATAAATAATACAAATAAAAATATTTAGGTCAATATATAGGAAAGAAATTGTCAATTTTGTTTATCTCTAAGGAGAGGGGATATAGGTTTTTAATATACACAAACAAAATAACATAATTTCAATATCTCATAGGAAGATGAATGTATTTTATTATTATTTTTTATTTTTAAAAGAATGAGAGTATAATTTTAGAATATTTCAATAAAAAGAAATGTGATATAATCCAACAAAATATCAAACTACTTTTTATAATTTTTTTATATGTATTTTTTATTAAAAAATAATTTACTTAACGTTAGCCAAGACAATTCTTTTAATTATGACTTGTCTTTCACTTAAATTTTTATTATGAAAGAATTATTAAGCACAATCATTTTTATTCAACTATACCTAACCTAAACGCTACGGTTCTACTATGACTTTATTTCTTATTCATGTCTCTCATATGAAACGATTTTTATCATATTTTAACAAAGTAATTGTTGTACTATTCCATAAACATATTAATTACCAATCACTTAGCATATACTAAAATGTTTCTCAAATTTTTAAATTTTTAAGTATGAAATAAAAAATAATTATTATAGTTTAGAAAAATAAAGTTCAACTTCTCAATCTATTATAATATTTATTTCAACTCTTTACTTTTTATTTGCTTTATTTATTTTTTAAATTTATGTGTTTTACATATATTAATATGTAAATTTAAAAATCTATAATAAAAAATATTCCATTGTCATATTCAATAGCATAGATATTTTAATAATGGAAAAAAGTTGAAGCACGTTACCATCGACAAGCTTTTTATTGACATGTATATTTATTTGAGTATTTTATTGGAGTGTGTGGTAGATGCTAGTCGTTGTTGAATTTTCCGTATCCTTTCTCCGACACTCACTTTCTAGTTGCAAATTGCAATCACCCAACCCTCACTTTTTGGGCCACACTACATTTTATTAATTTTTAAACCATCTAGCCATCTATACTTTTTCTTTTAAATAATTATGTATATACAAAACAGATATACATATTCAAAAGTCATACAAATATTCTATGTATATCATTGATAATTAAGGAAATAAAAATATACTTACTGGGTTTTGCGTAATTAATAATTATAGAGTTTAGCTTTTTTATTTTTTAACAGTATTATGTTAAAATATTATTATATATTAAATATAAATATTTTTTAACACAAATTTAAATTATAATTTTTTTTTTATTTTTACATGTATTTTCTTATTGAGTTAATTTTGTTCAATACACCATCAGATAATACTTATCATAATAAAAATTTAAATATTAATTTATCATATTATAAGAGATTAGTCATTTTTATTAAACTTAAATTTATTCAACTAAATTATGATTTGTTACATGAACACTAGTTTTTTCATTCAATCTTTTTTTCACAAATATTTTTTTACTATAATCAATTTTGATCAAAATACTGTTTATTTAAAATATTTAGGTAATTATAAAGATTCAAACTTTGATCCCTTCTATTAAATTCATATTTTTTTAGTAATTATAAAACATCAGTCTAATACTTGTTTATTTAAAAAATTTAGGTCACACTCTTTCACCAAAATTAAGTTCCATGTTTCTCCTTTTAATGAGTGTACCTGACTTCCATATTGTTTCACAGATGCAGTTTTAATTAAGGACGCTCAAATATAATTAAGTTCAGTATTTTTAATGATAAGTTTTGAAGAAATAATTATAATATTGACAACGCTATTATTGTTTTTCAAGATATGAAAATGATTGATAGTTTAGAATAAATACGGCAATTAATGAATGGTAGTAAAATTTTTGAATTTATAAATTACTTAAATTTCACATTACTTTAAAAAAAAACAATAGGTGCGATTTTGGACCTTCTGATTTGTATTTTAAAAATATATACAAAAAATACCTATTTAAAAATGTTGTTTTCAACTAATGAATGGTGGTAAATTTTTTGAATTTATAAATTACTTAAATTTCACATTACTTTAAAAAACAATAGGTGCGATTTTGGACCTTCCGATTTGTATTTTAAAAATATATAAAAAATACCTATTTAAAAATGTTGTTTTCAACTAATGAATGGTGGTAAATTTTTTGAATTTGTAAATTACTTAAATTTCACATTACTTAAAAAAAAAAAAAACAGTAGGTGCGATTTTGGACCGTTTGATTTATATTTTAAAAAATATATAAAAGTACCTATTTAAAAATGTTGTTTTCAACTAAAAATAAATAAACAGATATATATATATTGAAAACAAAAAATACAAATATATAAGAGTTCTTATGACTCTAATTAAAAAAACGAAAAATATATTAAAAATTCCTGAATTATATTTAATTTTTAAATAAATTTTGTTAGAAGTCATGTCTTTTCAAAATTTAATTTTTAATATAAGTTCAAAGTTAAGGGACTTTCTATTTTCCTACAACTTCTCCGCTCATAATTATAAAAAAAAATTAAAGCCACATAATTATAATATATAACATAAATAGTATAAACATAATATGGAAATGGCTTCGCATAAATATGTATATTTTTTATTTAGTTTCTAAAATATAACGCAAACTAATAATATTATAATTTTAAAATAATAAATTAAATAATTAAAAGTTTAATTCACTAATCACCTATAGCTTTTCATTATAGTAAATTATTATTTTAGTCTTAAAAAATATATTTTATTTTAATTTAGTCATTAAATCATAAAAATATTTAATTTAATAATTAAAAAATATATTTGTCTTAATTTAATTTTTAAAACATTAAATTGAAACATAAAAATATATATAATACTTATAAATGAACTAAATTGAGAGATACTGATAAAACAATAATTTACTCATATATTTATTTTTTCCATGCCATTTTCTCACGTAACATATTATTATTATTATTATTATTATTATTATTATTGTTATTATTATATTGAATCCACTAATTCAGTGTGATGTTAGAAGATGCATGTGGTATTTAACAACTCCACGCCACGCCAATGACTTCTCTATTGCACTGTTGAATTGATATTTATTGAAGTTGAACCATCGCTTATATATCGTTTTGTCCACACATATCGACGGAAGCCAAGTATCATATGCTTAAGTATTTAAAAGATATTTTTATATATGATTTAATCTTTTAAATTTTTAAATTTTGAAAAATCATAAAAAGTTCATTATGAGCTATAATTAACAAATACATTAATATAGCACGTCAAATATTAATATTAATTATTAATTATTGATTAAAGTATCACAGTATCACAGCTATATTAATGTCCTATGAGCAATTATATAAAATAAATTAATACAAATTAATTGCTGAATAAACACTTATTTTGCATTTCATGACTTCTAACAAAAGTTAACATGTCTCTAACGACTTATAAACATGTATCCCGTTTTGAATTACTTTTTTCTCCATGAAAATATTTAATTGACACTTTTTATTATTTTTTAAATATATAGATGTAATTAAGTGACAATAGTGGAATTGTTTTATAAAAATAAAAACAAATTTAGTTATTTAAAATATATAAAGATTCCTTGTAGGTGCATGCTCATCCCTCCCTATAAAATGTGTATTATAATTTGATAATCAGATAAAAAGTCATGATAACCATATTAATTATTGCACATATATATACCAAACGTTATATAAAAAATTATATCAACCTTTTAAAAAGTTGAATCAAATTATATTTAGTATCATTTTATAAATATTTAATCTAATTTATTTTTAGTTATTGAAATTAACATTGTGCAACAAATTAACTAGGTTATAATTATATTTAAGTTATTAATTCTTTACAACATAATAAATTTGAGTTTAAATTATTACTAAGAGAAGTATCTATATTTAGTATCTAAAAATATTTTAAATATGATTACCTTTAATAAAAAAAAAATACTTATAAAAAAAGAGTTATTTTGAGTTGAGTGTTTAGTATTAAGTTAAAAAATATAACTGTTAATCAAGATATAATTTTATGTATATTGTTTTATATAATTTTGAGGTGTTTTGTCTCTTTGGTTTTTAATACAAGTAATAAATTAAATACATTTTTATTTTGTATTATAGTTAATTTAATTTCGCATACATTCGGTGCATGCAAAACTTACTTATTTAAACATTATGTTTAGATTATAATTTGACATATCATGTAAACGTCTATCAAAAATAATTACGTTCACAACATAAAGCTCTCCCCTTTGATTGGCCATGTATTGGCCATAGGGGGAAGAATGTGGCAGTGGGTCATGACGGTTGGTGTAATTGATATTTGAGAGGACAAAAAATGCTAATATTAGCACATCAAAGTTGAATGCATATGTATGGTGAAAATGACAATTTAGGTTCTTTTTTAAGAAAAAAGTATCTTTTATACACACACATACACATATGAAGGGAAAGCTATTTTTAATCGTTATATTAATTGAACTTTAATTTTTTATGACTTTGACATGATATTTTTTAAGTTTTATATAATTATTAATTTATCACATAATATATTTAAAGTAATATTTTTATATTAATTATTTAATTTAATCTAGAAGTTAAAAATAAATAATTTTTTAAATATAAATAGAGTACTCTCATTTGATATATTTTATTTCTATATATATATTAGAAGTATCGCATGCACATATATATTTTTTTACTTTTTAAAATATAATATAAAATAATTATAATTATAATTTTAAAATAATAAATTAAATAATAAAAATTTATTTAATTTATTGATCTCTTATAAATTTTTATTACGTTTATTTTTTTCTATCATACTTTCACATTACATATTTTATTTTATATTATAAAATATGTTATGTAGAACTATTGACTAAAAGTGTTTAAAGTATTTACAATATAAATATATCTTCAAAATGCTGGTTTTTTTTTAATTTTGTTTTAAATTAATATTTACAAATTTTTTTTAATGTCAATCTAATTATTAATCATATCAAACACATGGATGATCATTATATGAGATAAATATTAAAATTACTTCAACTAATTAAATATTTATTTTAATGTTTGGGGCTAACCTAATTTTATTTGTGATTTGTTTGAGAGAAAAAACATGTTTCAAAATTACTTAATTCTTTTGCTTGGGTCATGAAATTAATTCAAATGATAAAAACATTTGAAAATTTGAGGGATAATTTTTGTTTCATTGTTAATTTAGAGTGTTTTACTAATTAGGGTGAGTGGATGACATTAAAATTTGTTGTAAATATTTAAGATAAAATTGACCAAAGCATTTGAGACGAAACTAAAAATATCTCAAAATTCAAGGATCGAAAAGAACTTTCACCCTTTTTTTAAAAAGAAAAACTAAGGTATTGCTTTATTTCTTTGTTGTTAAATTATTTAATAAGAATATTACAATTTATTTTTTTTTGCAATTTTGCACTATGTGATTGAAACTTTAAAAAAAGTTATACATGATATTTTTTTAAAGGATAATTTGAAAATGAAAATATGAAAAATTGTATTTATGTTTTTTTACTGATTTTAAATAAACAAATTTAATGAAAATCATTCTCAACATAACCAATAAGAATGCTAGTTTTATGAATTTAAATTCATACAAATCATATATAAACTTAGTTAAGAGTTGTTTTTTAATTTTTTATAAATATATTTTTATTAGAGATAATCTTATTAAGTATATTATTGAATACTAAACATAGATAATTTTGTTGACTATACTTAACTCTTATTGATATAATAAATTTTGAGTTTAATAAAAAAATATACAATTAAAATTGATAATTTTTCAAAAATCAAATTATATTAAATTATTTATGAATTATATTATTTAAAATTTTATCTATTTAATTCTTAACGCGTGACCAGTTCATTTATAAAATTTATTAAAGTCAAGTTCGTGAAAAATTAAGAATATCTTCCATTAAAGAAAAAGGTCATGTGGGGCCATGCAAGCAGCCTTCCTTTTTGAATTTTTATTTAGTACAGAGGCTAATCATATCACATTAGAACTTCTTTAATCTTTATTATAGGAGAAAAAAGAAAAAAGCATGGAAGATTTAAATGAAAATGGGACCCAGGGATCAAACTCCATAATTTTTATGTTTATTAAAATCAAGTGTATTAAACTTTTTGAACTTTGATAAGAATAATTTAAAAATAAAAACAATTTTATATTATATACGAGGAACACATAAAATTATGTATATATTAGATAGAGCTACACAATATAAAAAAATTTAAATATAATTTTTATATCTTTATTATTAAAATTTTTAATTAAAAATTAATATGTATATAATTTACATAATTATTTTAATTAAAAAATCTTATAATAAAATATAAATAAATAATCCATTTAAAGTCATAGTGGATTGTCAATAAATGTGGACCACCATTAATTTTTGTCCCATTGCCAGTTGCGTTTCAAACACAAATTTAAAAGTTCAAACTACAAATTCATTTATTATTTATAAATTTAGTTTGTATTGGATAAAGTTTATGAAGGGATTTGACCTAGGGACGAAGGCATCCATAGTCCATATAGTTACTTTTAATTAATGATAATTTTTTCAATCTGTGAAGAGGTTGAATTTTTGTTTGGAAATATGTTGTCTAATCAAAAGAAAATAATTTAAAATTATATAAAATATAATAAACTAAGAAAATCTAGCAATAACTTTTTGCATAACACAAAGGACGTTATCACATTCCTAATAGTACGTGTATCTAAACATTTTTTGAATATCATAAAAAAAATTATTATTTTAGTATTTTAAAAATATAACTTATCTTAATTTTAATTTTTAAATTATAAAAGTATTGAATTTAATTATTAAAAAAATATATTATATCTCAATTTAATTATTAAAATTTTAAATTATAACATAAAATATATAAAATTTTTATACGTACAAACCAAATAAAGACAAGTTATATATTTCAATAACTAAATAGCAATTTACTCTTTATAAATATATTCTTAATAGTATGGGTGTTTTTTGAGTTTGATTAATACATCAACCTATCAATTTCAATTTAATCCACAAATTAGATATTTGGGTGGGTTGACAAAAAATTAAATCATTTCAATTTGAACTAATCCGTCCAACTTTGAAATATTGTTTTTTTATACATATATTTATTAAGCATTTATATTATACATTTTGATTTTTTTAATATTTTACATTTAGCACTTCACTTAATTACTTTTTTAACACAGTGTAGATACTAGAGAAAAGATAAAATAAATTAAAAATATTATCATTTAAAATATTGTATATAAATTAAATATTTTATTGACATAATTTTTACGTAAAATTATCTTATTATTTACAAATAAAAAAATGATATGACTTTAATATTAATTTATTTTAATATTTATAATTAGAAAATAATAAACTCTTTCTTATCTTTATAATTTATATATATTTTAAATCAATTTTAAAAATTAAATGTAAATATATATGTTTAACTTGTACAAATATCAATTGCATTAATTCAATTTCAATGATAAATTAATTTATTATAATCAAATCCAATCGTCACATATTAATTGACGCAAGTTTAAAAAGTCTTTCAAACGGATCCAACCAACTTGCAAATATCCCTACTTAATAGGATGCCACGTGTAAGAGTGAAATTAAGTCCTGACTCATCAATTTTTGTAATTTATTATTCACACGCAAAGAATAATGAATGCATTAACTTGTAGCATTCAAGTGGAGTATTAAAGTCAACATATCGTGATACATTAAAGGAGAGAGCGTCAAAAAAACTTGTCAATTTCTCAAAAGAGTCGAGAAGAAGAATTACAGAGGGGGATAAATGATTGACAGAGTTGATTCTAGTGACGGCGATTATTTATAATATAACAAATTAAAATTAAAATTTTTATTAAAATATTCATGTTTAATATTTAAAAATATTTTAAATACAATTATATTTAATAAAGAGTTTTTATAAAAACCAAAAAAGATATAATTAATGTTAATTATAATATGAATAAAAAAATTTAGGTAAAATTTTTTGTCTATTTTTTATTCAAATTTTGTAATTATAAATTAGGATGGGTATGATTTACATAATTTATTTATTTATAATTAATTTTTATTTTAAATTTATGTATTTTATTTTAATTAAAAATTTTAATAATAAAAATATAAGTAAATATAAAAAAATTTAATTTAATAGACAATTAAATATTGAATATAAAAAATAGAGAGAGAAATGAATGGTCTAAGATGGGAATTGGATGAACTAATGACCCCACGTGCCCTATCATTATTGTACGGACGACATTATCGAGTGGTTTCGGTGGTTCAATCAATGATGAATTACCAATTTTATCCAAATATATATTTATCTTGACTAAAATTCTTACATAATTTACAGAATTATGACATATTAAAAAAATTTGAATCATAAATTTAAAGTTAAAATATAAATAATTACCGTAGGTGTTGTGCAAGAATCTTAACTTTAAGTTTTATATAAAAAATTTAAAAATTTTAGGTTTGATGTAAGAAATTTCTTCAACTAATTTGACATATCTATCATTTATTATATTTATAAGTCAATGTTTAATATAATAAAATTAAATAATTAAGAGTTGTTTTTTTAATTTTTATTAGAAATAATTATTTTTGATCAAAAATTAAATTTAAATATTTTTTAATTAAAAATTAAATTTTAATTTATTATATTATAAAAAATATACATTTTATTAAAAGGATAATAATTAAAAATCACAATCCTCTCTTGTTAGGTAAGATAGTTCATTTAAGATGCAAAGGGCGCGTAAGCGACCCACCACTCAGAAAAAATGGTTAATAAAATTGAGAAGAGAGAGAGGGCATATTCCACGTCTATTGACATTAAATAAATATCAGAAATTCGAGTCTAAATTCGACACTTCTTGTCCAACGAAGAATTGATGGGTAATATTAATTTATTTTTCTATTTATACTTTATTATTTTATATATTATACGAGTCTTTTAATTTAAAATGCAAAATTAATAAATAATTTTAATTAATATATAAATAAAATAATACACTGAAAAGCTTATGTTGTTTAACATGTGCAGCCATGCATGACTTGAGTGCGACGTATATCTGTTCCCTTGTATCACATCATAAACCAACCGTCATAATTTTTGAAAAACTCTTATATATTTCACCTCATTTTTATATTATTTAATAATATTAAATTATAACCTTTATTTTTATATTAAAAATTGATGTGAATTTAAATTAATATAAAAAAATAAAGTCAGGCTAAATCAGTTATAATTTATCTTCTTTCTCTTTGTCAGCACTTTCAAGCAAACGTTGATTTTAAAACTTGAATTTATATAAATTATATATAGATTCAGCACATATTAAAAGTTTAATAAAAAAATATATATGCAGATAAAATTAATAATTATAAAAAAAATTATATTAAAATAAATTTTTAAGTTATATTATTTTTAATTTTATTTATTTACTTATAAATTACGTATGCCGAATTCATATAAGATATAATCAACTCAAATATATAAGAACATTTTTATTTTTGAGCATGTCTCATTATATACTAAATTTTTAGCTGTGTATATAAATTTTGCTAACTAGTATTTTAAGGAATTAATTAAGATCTTATTTAATTAGTTTATAAAATTTGTTGACATTAAAGTTATTATTTTTTAAATTTTATAAATATTAAATTATTAAATATTTTATTAACTAATATAAAACCCTTAACTAATGCTTCAAGATAATGATTAGCATATATAAGTGTGTTAAATATTCGTATTAAGCATTGGAAACCTGGTGAATCAACTTCATAAAAGTGATGGTTAATCAGTACGTACATCAATGGACAGCTTAGATTTTGATAATTTGCTGTCACTTATAATAATTAAACAATTTCATTTGTGTGACTTTACTACTTTCAAAGCACATTCATTATCGTGCGATTAATGTTACCGACACAAACAAAATCTAATCCAATTAATAAATATGTATATATATTACCATTTAATTCGTTAAATTCTTTAATTATGTACACATGTCTCCAATTTCATGCCACCATAAATGACCTGGTTAGACATGGGTTATTACTTAAAAAAAAAGAGTGTGTTTTTATATAAGTTTTTTAATTTTTATAAAGTTTTTATTAAAAATTCTAACGACAAAAATACAATAAATTATATTTAACTATGATGCTATACTTATTAGAGTGAGGCAATATATATGTCTACAGAATTATTAAATAAATTTATTTGTATAAGTAAAAATATTGAATATTTTGAATAGGATTTATTATAGTTTACATGATTATTAATTATTGATGAATTTTACCTGTTTGTAAAATAAAATTGAGGAAAAATTACATTTATCGGTCTTAATGTGATTACATATTTGTATATAATATCTTTTTTATTTCAAATATATTATTTGACTCTTCTGCCATTTGATATATATTAGAAAAATCCTAAGCAGCATTTAATTTTTATCAAAAAATTAAAATTTTAGCATATAATGCTTTTTTTAAAAACTATGAAGTTATTTTTACTACAATATTAAACATAAATCTCATACATTGGACATTTTAGCTAAACATTTTAATAAATAAATAGCATAAAATGAGGAATTAAACTAAGTAAGAATAGGGGGACAATTAGAACAAAAAGTGCTTAGATGTTTTTTATTTAAAAAATAAATAATATTTTTCATCAATATTCAATATTGGAGAATAAAATCTTGATTTAGTTTTACTTTATAATATACTTTTTATAAATTTTTTAATATAAAAAAACTCAATTTTAAATTTTATGTTAAGGTTATTTAATAAAAAATAATAAGTATATAGCTTTTATAATTTATCATCTCGTGATTGAATTTTTAATATTTAATTTTTATTAAAAATTTAATATACAAGATATAAAAGAATTGTATTGAAATTTATTTTTTAAAATATAAAATAAAATAAAATATTTTATTTTTATTAAAACAAAGGAGAGAAAGTGGAAAGAGAGAGACAAAAGGAGAGGCGGCCAGATAGCACCTCCACTTCGCTAATAAAGAAATGAATGGGCCACTTTCTTAAACTGACAGCCTAAGCCTATACTACACAACTTTTTTAAAAAATAAAATCAAATACTAAAGGAAAATTAAAGGTAATAGGAATCAGAAAATTTATTGGGTATATCACTTTTTTTTATATAATATGTAATAACATTGAGTTGCATGTTTTATTTTTATATATTAAATAAATTTATAATAATAAATATAATATAATATTATTAAATATTATATAAATAACATGATATATATTATATCTAAGAATTAAAATCAAAAGTTTTAAAAAAAATTTTTATAAGACTTAAAATTTTTACAAAAAATTTTAAATAAATTTTTATAATTAAAAGTTTATCCACGTATAATAAACAATTCAAGGTGATTTTCAACGTTAGCTATCAACAAATGAATGAACCTCATAAACGACAAAACCATATTTATCGCAATCACATTGTCAATTTCTCATTTTCTCGCCATATCTCGAGCTTTGCAAAAGCCAGAACATATCGGATCTGGTGAAGGTTGGTGGTCCAACCCAGCACAAGGATTGACTCCTTTTAGTCATCATTAAGAATTAATTTAGAATAAATTATTCTTTTAATTATAAAATTTATTTTAATTTATTTTTTAATCATAAAAATATTTAATATTACATATTTTAAAAAATAATAAGAAATAATTAATATTCTGAAAACTTATAATTAATTTTTAAAAACTATCCTATTTTTAATTTAATTAATTATCTTACAACTTAAATAAAGTGACATAAATAAGTTATTTTTAATTAATAACTTGGATATTTTTAGCCATATTTTTCTAACCAAAAAAAATTCATGTTATCTAATCTTTAAAACTTATCCGTTCTAACAAAATAATATCACTGGAGAAAAAATTGACATATTAGTAAGTTAAAATCGTTAATTAATTACTTAATCTGTAAAGCTCCTCACTTTACCTAACGGAGAGACTATTTTTATTAAGAAACTAACTTTTTGGTATTTCAAAATGACTTAATTAATAAAGTTGTTCAAGAATTTTATCGGTTTTGCTAGTCAATATTTTTGATTAATTGATCAAATTTTTAAACATAAAATATCATATTTTTATTGGATTTTTATAAATTTTAAATAATTAAATATTTTATTAACTGATTAAAAAATTTAACTCAAGATATTAATTAACAAACAAAACCCAAATTTTATTTAAGTCACCCGTAGATTTTGCCAACTGTTAATTAAGTAATCCATCACATCACAATTCGCAATAAAGCAGGCATCGTCGACATCCTTTACACAACCTTATGTATGGTCACTCTCCTCTGGGAGCGTGTAATCCACACGAATCACCTTTGTCTGCAGTCAATATATATATATATATATAATGAAATGAAAGAAAACGAAAACACCTGTCATTATTCATGATTGTTTTTAGATTAAGCATTCAGATTACTAAATACGTTAAACTAAAACATAAATGAGAGAAAAACAAAGACACATTTTGAGCAATAGTTTCGTGTTTGTTTTTAAGTGGCCACATCAAAATACCTAAATATGTTAAATTGCAAATATAAAGCTTTGTTTCATTATGAGAAAGTACCGACAACTTTTTTCCTCCTAATATTGAAATTATAAATATAAATAAATCAAATTATCCTATGACTAATTAAATTTTGTACCTAAGAATTTTTCTAACTCAAACTCATACAAGTATTCTATTCATTTTATTATGTTTATATATATATATATATATTTATCTTTCGTCAATTTTATTATGTAAACATTTTTAAAAGTATTAGAGAATTTCAATCAAACTAGTGTCAACTCTACCAACAATAATAAAATTACCGCTTTGCTAACTAGTGGTTATTGGCTAATGTCTTAAGGTAAAATGATTAGTTTATGAAATTTTTTAATATTAAAAATTATTATTTTGTTAATTGTTTATAAATTTTAAACTATTACATATTCTATTAACAAATAAAATATTCTTAAAAATATTAATTTTATAAAAAATTTGTAATTATATATAATTTTTTATAGGATGTAGTTATTAATTTTTTATTTTTTCAAACATCACAATCCACAAAAGGATTAGATTATATATTTTTTATAGTTTTGTTATCAAAATTTTTAATTAAAATAAAATATATAATTTTAAACAAAATAACTAACTATTAACAAAATAAATTATTAATTCTTAATTAAAAATTTAATCGTAAAAATATAAAAGTTAGATTTAAATTTTTTCCTTCACAAAAACTATCATAGCCGTACGTTGAGTCTTAGTGGGACATTATGACTATGACCACAAGCCCAAACAGTCAGACTTGGGTCTTGCGCACAATTCAATGCTATGATAGGCTCAGAAATTTATTCAATATATTAATTATATAAGATATAATTTAACATAAAATGTGTGATATAAAGACAAATTAAGTTAATAAAAAATAAATAAATTTTTATTTATTATTTTAAAATATAATAATTATTTATTTTTATACTAAATTTTAAAAATTAAAAATAAAATTAAAAAATATTTTTGTAAGTATAAAGCATTTAATATTTTATATATCCCACGACCCACTTACACTTTTTTATGTTTATTTTATAAATTCAAAAACTAAGATAAATTATATATTGTTATTTGAGTAAATTATGATAATTTATTTTTTAGGTTTGGAAATTTTTTTATCAATAAAATTAATTTTTATACAATATATTTTTTAAAATACCAAAAATTAATATTGATTTAATTGCATTTATTAACATTCTTATTTTGTAAATTATGTTCATTTGAAAAATAAGTTAAAAGAGATGTGAGGATATTTTTAAAAATTATAAAAATATGTCAAATTTTAAAAAATTATTGTAATATAATTTTATTATTTTATAGAAAAATAAAACATGCTTTGATTTTTCTATTTGTAGAAATCTCCATAGGAATTGAAAGGTGGGGACAGCGTAAATAGATTTGAACTTCCTTTTTATCAATAATATGGATATGGGACAAGGACATCAATAATAATCCCCACATGGATTCTCTAATAAATATTTCTAATCTATTTTAATAAACTGTAATATATATATATGTGTGTTTGTGTGATTTTCATAAAATTTATAAAGACAATAATCTCTACTAGTCTCGTTAAATGGTCCCTCACAATAAACATAAAAAAAGAAATATAATATCTTGGAATATAGGGAATCATTATTATAACAAGTGCATTCTAAAAAGAGTAGAATTCACTGAGCGCAAATTTTTTTGTATGTAAAACTCATCATTAAGACCTTAAGAGAGTATTTATATACCATTTCAACTATTCGGCTACTAATTTATGCTTTTCTATTTGTGTACTAAATTATTGACCTGTCTCTCTCACTCACCAACCATCACAGCACAAAATGAAATCATATAGTTGGGGATGCATCATCAATAATATTATATATTTAATTTGCCTACATATATATTACAAATAATTAATCTCCCACTCCTTCGGTACAAATAAATTAATTCCACATTATTGCATGTAATTAGTGGTCCATGCTTCATCAACGCCACTTTCTTTCTATGCAAATACAAATATTGCAAGGAATGATGATTAAAATATTTATATTTCATAGATATTTGTAAAATTTATGTATTGAGTTTGAATTTAGATATTAAAGAAGTGAGATTTAAGTATGTATTTTAAAAATTGATATCCTATTTAGATTCTAACTTATTTTATATAAATTATTTAAATATAATATTTTATATTATAAATATATATATTTAAGTTATTTTATTGAAAAATATATATATGAATTATGTTTTATGTTTTATTTTTATCAATAAGATAGTTTTATTTTACCAATATGTAATTTGTTGAAATAGTAAGTATTTCATTCTATTTAATTAAGATACTGAGTTCAAATATTATGTATAAAAAAATATTTGTTAAAAGAATTTTATCTCTATTATGATATTTTCGCTGACTCAAATTAAATTAGTCAGAATTCAATAAATTTATAGATATTAGTGGGTTCGATAAAAATAATAGTTTAACTTTAATATAAATTTATAAATTATTATATTTAATAAATTCTTAAAGATAAATTAGTTAAGATTTTATATTGGTTATGTATATTTAAATTTTATATAATATAATTAATATAACTTAATTTTTTATAAATTTAGATGTAAATAACTTATAATTTTTAAAAAATAATTATTTTAAATTTGTTTTATAAACAAATATGGGTCTAAGACTTCATAAATTTGATGGGTTTATGGATGAGGATTAAAGATTAATTTTATTATCTATTTAAGTATAAATTTAAGTACAATGACTATAATATTCTACTCATATCTTATTTAACTATAGATCTTTTAAAATATAAGCTTTGATTAAGTTAACAAAATAAAAAAACATTAATCTATTCATAATAAAATTTTAATTTATCTATCTTTTATTTTTTTTTTATTTTATCATTTCATCAAAATTTATCCTTTAAAATATTAAAGTCAACCTATTCATAGTCATCGGTAAATGTAAGCTTCATTAATTAATCAGAAATTGCTGTGAAGATTATCACATTTATATAATACCATTATATAGTGATTAGTAGTTAACTATATCCTAGGTCGGCATCCGTAGGCTAGCTAGGTTTATAAAGCCAAGATGCAATATTTAATGTCAAAAATTTTCATGACTGATAAGATAAAATTTTAATCCATTCTAAGATTTTAGTATGTATGTGTGTGTGTCTGTGTATATATTGTACAATTTAGCTAATAAAAATTACAACAAATACTATGGCTTTTGCAAACTAACATTTTGGCTTGTATTAATTTTTACGCCGTATATACTTGCTTTATTTCTTATATTAATTTGAAACATTTGCAATTTTAATTGTAAAATTCTCTAAAAGCATTGAACACCAATTTTTTTTTAGTCTTTACGGCCGATATTTAAATTTTATTATTAAATTTATTAATCTGATTCGTTTGTTAATCACAATTAAAAATGTTTACTTTTTCTTATAAATATTTTATATAAAGATCAAATTCAATACTTTTTTTTGATACTCAATATGTATTAACAATTGAGCTACAACCTGTAAGTTTCCTGTTTCTTTTTTATTGCAATGGGGAGACCAAAACAAAACAATATATATATATATATATATATATATATATATATGTATATTATATATATATATTTAGAATTAAAGATAATAAAAGGATTTATATGCAATATGTACTTATATCTTTATGATAATAATTTTGAGATGTTTTAATTGTTGATTTATAAAATCATATCAATACATATAATTAAAATATATATTTAAAAATATATAAAGAGAAATATAAAATATATAAAAATGAAAAGATAAATAGTTTATTATTTTTAAATATGAAAAATATTTTTATAATTTTATATTTAAAAATTGAATAAAAATGACATGTGTTAAAAATTAAATTTGATATTCTATTATATCATATCGAAATAATATGAATTTTCTGTAGTATTACACATAGTACAATAAAAAAATAAAAAAATAAACTAATAAATATAAATACGAGTCAGTCAATGTTTTTCAATCCTTATCTATAAACTAATATTATTAATTTTTTTAAAAAGTAAGAAAATCTAAAGTCGATATCGAAACCTTATAGACATATATAACTTTTTTATTTCACAAATATCACCGGAAAAAAGAAAAAGAAAAAGATGGGAATTCAGGAAAGTTCCATTCGGTGTTTAATATTCAAAGTCAATTGGTGGTCCACAGATGAAGTGGTCCCACATAATAATATTTAATTTGATTTATATTTGTTACATAACAAATATTTTGAATATAATAATAAAAATTAAATAATTTTTTCCTATATTTAGACAGGAATTTAATTTTAGTATCTAAGCGACTAAGCCTAATAGATTCTATCCTGCAAGGCAGCTATTTAATGTACTCTAGAGAAATTTTTCATCAGGAAAGTGATATAGAGAATTTAAAGAGATATTTGAATGTTATTTTGTTTTTTTTTTTATATTTAAGAATTATTTTATAAAATTAATTTTAAAAATTTATATTATTATTATTTTTACGTGTATATATATGTTATTAATACAAAATATATTTTTTATGTTTTTTATTTTTAAAAATTTAAAATTAAAATATTTTTTATTTTTTATTTTTAAAATATGTATTTTATTTATTATTTTTTTAGAAAACACTTATTCAGAAAGTATTTATTCTTAAAAATATAAAATAATTTTTAAAAATTATAATTAAACGGGACTAAACTTTTAGGAAATTTAACTTTTTCGTCATTAAACTTATATAAATTTCTCATAAAATAATTTTTTTAATTTTATATGTGTATATATGAAAAATAATCTAACCTTAAAATATTCTGGACCTCTATGAATGAAAGGAAAAGTCCTTTTCATTATCATATGAAGCGCGGACGGACCCCACACAGTTGGGCGCGTGACTATTTGCGTTTGTTGACTGCCTCACACTCACCATCCTATCTATCCTCCATTTTTCATTAGATTCTTTTAGCTGTTCTTTTCTCTTTCCTGATTAAGTATTTATGTGTTTTTTTAATTTAATTTATTCTTTATATATATATATATGTATACTATTTTTTATTACAGGTTGGTCGTTTTTAATGTATTATTGTTTTGTTAATATTTTAGATAAAAATTAATAAAATTTTTTTATACAAATTATAAAATTTATGAGAAATCTTTTTAGTAAATTTTTATAATTGAATAATTATTTATATATAATTTATAATTTTTTACATTTTAGTTTCTCATATACTTATTTTTAATTCTTTAAATATAATATAAAAATATTTATTATATTTTAAAAGAATAAATTAAATCATTCTTTTACTTTTTTATAATTTTTATTTTTTTTATGTTTTCATGAATTATATATATATATATATGTGTGTGTGTAAAGAGTGATTATAAAATAATTAATTTAAGATTAAAAAAATGAAAAATAAAAATGACATAAGCACTTATGGTGTTACCTTGTTTGGTGGGTAGAAAACAAGAGGGAGTAATGGTGGGGAAAGCATTTCGACTTGATAAGCATCCATGGTTCTCCCATTATGTATTTTGTGCCATAATTATTTTACACACTAGCCACCAATTAAAATAGCCATCATACATATATATTTCTAATACTAACTTACTCTCTGAGGTTTTTTTAAATAACATTTTATACTTGCTTAATTTCAAAAGTTTTTATAGGGAGAGAAAATAAAGTAAAAAAAAGTTGTGTAATTTTAAATAAAAGATATATTGGATATAATTTAAGATTTACTCTTTTATAATTATTTATGAATTATATACCTATATTATAAATTAACAAGAGTTAGTACAGTAAAATAAATTAATTCCTTAATTTGAGTTTAAATTTTTATTAAAAGAAGTATTTATATTTAATTTTTGATAATATTTTAAATATAATTATCTTTCATAAAAAATTATATGTAAAAAAAAATCTATATTATAATGATTTTAAAATTTGTTAGTCATTAGTTTTAAAAATAATATATTTTATAATATATAATATAAAATAAAATATACAACGTAAGAATATATATAAAAAATAAAATAAAAAAATTATATAAAAAATATTAAAAAGTTAAATAATTGTACATTATTTAATTTATTATTTTTAAAATTTAATAATAATTTTTAATAATATTTAAAAAACAAAGCATATATAGTAATTATGATTGATTGCAATTATATCAAGCATTTTTTAATTGCTTTTTTTTAAATATTTTTTTGACACACTTATAATTTACTTTTTTTTGGACATATATAAGAAGATCATAATTTAACCAAACTGCAAAATAGAATAACAATATTTAATTTTAATAATTTAATGTACTTAATTACAACTTTACTCAGCAAAACTAAAGTCGCAATGACTTTTTCTTAAATAAAAAATGTCTATCGACATTTGTTAGACTTTCTCTTTATATAGTCTTTTTCTTTTGAATAAACTAAACTTAGAAGCTTGTCATGTCATCTATTAAACCTTTTTTTTTCTTCGCTAATAAGTTAGTCATCGGCAATATAACTGGCGTGCATTTATAAAAAAAATAGAAATAAAAATATAGCATTTTCTAAACGACTTATTAAAGTTTGATTTAACTTGTCGATGAAGTAATTTTATATTAAAAATTATTATTTTCTTTAATTTTTTATATTTTAATAATTAAATGTTTAATTAACTAATAAAAAATTTCAACTATTCTAATTATACTCGTTAGTAAAACTCTTTTCATTTTGGAATAAATTAATATATATAATTTTTTATACGTTGTTATCAAATCTTTTAAAAACAAATTATGTAATTTTTTTTAAAAATTAATTATAAAAAATAAATTATATAATCTATATTCACATTCATTTTTATTTAAAAATTTGATAATAAAAAATAAAAAATTTATTAATTTTTCTTTTATAATGACTACGTGGAGAAGACAATAGCAGGCAAGCGTACGTAGTTGACAGCGACAACATGTACACAGTACATAATCTCTTTCTCTCACTACATATTTGCAGCCTTACATTTTCTTTAAAGTGTATGGATTATGGTAACAAATTTGTACTTCTTATCTCTTTTTAGAGTTAAAAAAACTATAATTTAAAAAAATTAATTTTATATAATAATTCTTTTCTCATATACCTACCTTAAATAGAGACAAATCGTTCAAAAATTAAATAAAAATAAAATTTTTTAAACGAAATTATAATATATTAATAATAAATATAAATATGATGAAATTTAAATAAAATAATAATTTTGGGATGTTATTATAAAAAGATTTAGGTATATTTTTTTAACACACTTCATTCTTTTCTTATTAACTCTAAATTCTCAGTTTAAACATGAAATAAATATATATGTAATTATTTATAATTTTATTATCAAATTATACAATTAAAATAAAATATATAAAATTTGTAAAAAATAAATTATAAAAAAAATAAACTGTATAAATTATATATATTAATTTTTTGTTAAGAATTTAATAATAAAGATATAAAAAATATACTTAAATTTTTATATATATATTATATTACTTTATTTATATATTAGTTAATAATATTTAATTAATTATTTTTTTATATTAATAAATTTATATACTAATATATTTATCTAAAATGTTAATTTTGTGTAAAGTTTATATATAAAAAATTGATTAACTAGAGTTTACTAAGTTTATTTATGAGGTTGCGTATCCAAATTTGTATGTGATAGGAGAAGGAGAGAATGAAGAAGTTTTGGCGTTCCGAAATAATGAACTGTATCACTGTCACGTGATACAATAAGTACTGTACCGCATCTCCTGGGTGTCACAAATCACAAATCACAAATCACAAATCACCACGATGGCACGCACCGTAATATTCTTCAAACTATGGGGTCAAACGCTCTAGGGCCCCTCCCACTAAATTTGTCGTCTTCTGGCGGATCGGAACCCAGTAAATATCGCTTTCTCTGCAATTATCCACTCCAAATATATTTCTTTGAAGTGTTTCTCACTCTTAGACAAACAACTGTTTTTTTTTTTTTAATTTAAGACACTAATTTCAAATATATTTAAGTAATTAAAAACTTTTAGTTAATATTTGATATTTTAAATTTAAAATATTAAAATTTATATTAATAATTAAATGTTTTTAACTCATTTTTAAGAATATTAATTAACAACTATCAATATTAAGCTTTTTAAGAATTAGATGTAAGTAAAATTATGTATATTTTTAAATAAAAATAAAATATATAATTTTTTAAAAATTAAATTATAAAAAATAGTTTGTAAAAAATATAAAAAAATTATATATACTTTTTATATCTTTATTATCAGATATTTGAATAAGAAATTAATAAATATACAATTTATACAATTTATTTTTTAATAATTAATTTATTTTAAATCTTTTATATATTCTATTTTAATTTAAAAAATTTGATAATAAAAATATATAAAATTACATATAATATTAATATTAATATATATTATTTTTAATATAAAACTTTCTAATGTTTTATTTTGTAATTTCACTTTATAAAAATAATGTTTTAAAAATAAATTCCCTCATTATAGAAATTAGAAACTATACTTTAAGGGCCTTATCTTACCTAGTCACTTTCCTAATCGTCCTTCCCAGTTGTGAGCCGTACGATTGAAATCTGTATGATCAGATAAACATCCAACGGCAAATACCACAGAACCATCATGTTCTCTTCCACTAAAGGAACAGTCGTCATGCTCCAGTTTACTCCAAGCTGAAGGACAGCTGGCAGCTCCAGATTCCAAGCCGATTTAAAGACGAATTGAAGCCGGCTCAGTGGGGCGTGCATTACTGGACTTATCATATAAGTCATTTGGTTCACCTGCAACTTATCATTCATCTATGGTCCTTTCGTTGATAAGAACTTCTACTTATCATCTCTTCAATCTGTCGCCTCCTATATAAAAAACACCCATTTCTGCGAGCTCAAATGTCCTATATAAATACATTTCTAGAGAGATAAAGTTGCTGTGGGAGCAGGAAGTAAAAGTTTATATAATTGTCCACCGGAGGAGAGAGAAAATCCAAGAGAGAGAGAGAAAGAGAGAGAGCTTTCACCTAAGCTCTCTTCTTCTGCTCCGTTTGTTCCGTTCAATATTCGAACCCTTCTTCCCATGTGTTATCGATTGCTGGCTTTCTAAGGTGAGAGGTTCTCAGACCACACAGACACAGACACAGACACACACTCTCTCTCTTTTATTTCCGAATCTGTTGCTTTAAGGTCTTTAGCTTTTCTGGGTATTCTAGTTTTCACTTTTTCTTTCTTTGCCCTTGCCTTTAATTTTTTTTTTCTTTACGCTTTTTTCTCTTGCATCTCCGATTCTCATATAGATTAAAGCTGCTTTCTTGACTCCCTTTGATCGTTTAGGATAGAGTCAAATTGTTTTCGCTTTTCTCCTTCTCTTCCCCAAAACCTGATTTCACTAGCCGCATCGGTTTGTTGTGGTTAATTTTGCAAATATGGTAGTTATCTTAAATGTTAAGGTGGGGCTAGTTAAATGATTTCATTCACGGTATGGATTTGAATTTTCTGTGTTTTTTGGTCTGATTTTAAGCTATTTATAGTTAACCGTTGTGTCGTTTATTGATATTTTTTATTTCAAAAATTTGCAGATCTAGTATACTTTTGCTCATTTTAGTGCGTATCTAATCGAAGACGAGGCGGTGACGATGTCGTCTCTTAGTAGAGAATTGGTGTTCTTGATCTTACAGTTTCTGGATGAGGAAAAGTTCAAAGAGACTGTTCATAAGTGGGGCTTGTGCCATTTTAGTTTCTTATTTTTTATTTTTGGACATTTTCAATATTTGTTTTTTTCCCATCACATTGATTTTTCTTCTCCGTTTTCTAAAATAACAGGCTGGAACAGGAGTCTGGTTTTTTCTTCAACATGAAATATTTTGAGGATGAAGTTCACAATGGCAATTGGGATGAGGTAGAAAGATACCTCTCTGGTTTCACAAAAGTAGATGATAATCGATACTCTATGAAGATATTTTTCGAGATAAGGAAGCAGAAGTACCTTGAGGCCTTAGATAAGTAAGCTTACAGCTTCACATTGGATTCTGTATAGGTCAACATTTTAGTAGATAACTTTGCTTAACTATTTAAATTTTGGTAGGCATGATCGTTCCAAGGCAGTAGAAATATTAGTGAAGGATTTGAAAGTCTTTGCCACATTTAATGAAGATCTATTTAAGGAAATCACACAGCTTTTGACCTTGGAGAATTTTAGGTACGAACATAAATTTCAGGCCATCAGTGTAAAACTTCTGCAGATACTGACAGCAAGTTTCTTGTATTGTAGGGAGAATGAACAACTGTCCAAGTATGGTGACACAAAGTCTGCAAGAGCAATCATGTTGGTTGAGCTCAAAAAGCTCATTGAAGCAAATCCCTTGTTCCGTGACAAATTGCAATTTCCCAACCTTAAGAACTCGAGATTACGGACTCTGATCAATCAAAGGTATTTCTTGGTAACATGCTATATCACACAATTCAGGATAGGTTGTGGCTGCATATACAATAACTCTCTAGTACACTATTTCAATGCCAATTATATTGTATCTAGTACCTTAATTTACAATTGAATGAGCTCATCTGTTGTATTCCAATTTTTTTGTGCATTAATGTATACATGCATTATGATTTCACCTATGAACTACATGCAATTTTTCGTCAATGATAAGTTTTGTGCCATCAATTGCTATTGATTGTAGGCAGAATCTATGTTCTGCACAATGTGTTGCAATGTTTGGCCTTGCTGTGTGTGGTTCAAGTTTGCAGTGAAATTTTCTTGAATGATTAATAATTGTTATACAGCAGAGCTACTGCTTATGCTTTCACTGTAGATATTTTTTCAAGTTTCAACTGCTGATTATCATTTAACATAGTTTTTTTTTTCAATAAATAAAATTGAGTTGCAGCTTGAATTGGCAGCATCAACTTTGTAAGAATCCACGGCCAAATCCAGATATAAAAACTCTTTTTGTGGATCACGCATGTGGACAGCCAAATGGTGCGCGGGCTCCATCACCTGCTAATAATCCGCTTATTGGAGCCTTACCAAAAGCTGGAGGGTTTCCCCCCCTTGGTGCACATGGGGTGAGTTGAAAAACTGCTTGTGAATTTTAATTTTGTGTAATAGGCATTACATAATGTGTCTATTTCTTTTCTTTTGGTACTTTTTTGGTGTCGCATTTTACGCTGTGGTGCTTCATGTGTGCAGCCTTTTCAACCAACACCGGCACCAGTACCAACACCCCTGGCAGGTTGGATGTCAAATCCTACCACTGTAGCTCATGCTGCAGTTTCTGGAGGAGGAGCTATAGGTCTGGGTGGTCCATCAATTCCTGGTACTACATTCTTTTGGTTTCTTTTCTCAAGTCATATATAGTTGTGGTAAGATCTCATAGGATATATATTTAGCTTGATCTTTAACTTTGAATGTGCTTTATTGGCTTGTAAAGCTGCTTTGAAGCACCCTAGGACTCCTCCAACAAACCCCTCTGCTGACTACCCACCTGGAGATTCTGATCATGTTTCTAAGAGAGCACGGCCAATGGGAATGTCTGATGAGGTAATCTGGTATCTCTTATTCACATGTGGTTTCGAAACACTAGCTATGGAACTTTTTTATTGGCATCTTAGCAATATAAAAAGCCTTCAAATTTCTGCTATCTATAATTAATCCTTTTGTGCAGGTGAATCTACCTGTTAATGTGTTGCCAGCAGCATTCCCAGGTCATGGTCACGGTCAAGCTTTTATTGCACCTGACGACATACCCAAGACTGTCACTAGAACACTGAATCAGGGTTCATCTCCTATGAGCCTGGACTTTCATCCAGTTCAACAGACCTTGCTTCTTGGTCTGTTCTATTCTAAAGGCTTCAAATAGTGCCATTGACTTACTAAAAAATTATATTTATTATTTGTAGTGGCCATTGACTGTTTTTCTTGATGCAATATGTCAGTTGGTACCAATGTGGGGGACATTGCATTGTGGGAAGTAGGTTCTCGTGAGCGATTGGTACTGAGGAATTTCAAAGTCTGGGATCTTAGTGCTTGTTCAATGCCACTGCAGGTTGTCTTTTCTCATGTATTTGCTGTTTTCCTTGCTGAATAGTACCAAACTCTTGAGACTTGTAATATTTTTATAACTGAAAAAAAAATCTAATCAATATGAATTCAGGCTGGTCTTGTCAAAGATCCAAGTGTTTCTGTCAAACGTGTAATTTGGAGTCCAGATGGTGCATTGTTTGGTAAGTTGGGCGTTTATAAATTCTTCCTTGAGTAGTATCTATATTATAATGGCTTTGGGGTCTTCTAGTTAGTGGTCTCACAAAATAAATATATTTTATAATGTAAAATATAAAATAAAATATGTGATGTGAGTATATGAGAGAGAGAAATTAAAGATAATGGGAAGTTACAAGAGATAAGTAGATAGTTAAATAACTTCTTATTATTTAATTTATTATTTTAAAATTTAATAATTATTATTTTATGATATATTTCAAAAATTAAAGAAAAAGAGCACGCAGTGTGTGTGTATATATGTGTAATGATTAAGCAATATAAACTTTAAGATGTCAGCTAGACCAATCACTAATGTTTCTGTTTTATTCTCATAAACAGGAGTTGCTTACTCAAGACACATTGTTCAGATATACGCTTATCATGGTGGGGATGATGTACGGCAGCACCTGGAGGTAATATTCAATATGTGTGTTTACATGATGTACTCTAGAGATTTCTTCTGTCTGCATCCTTTTGACTCTATTTATGCCTTTTCTATTTAATTTATTGAAATCTTTTATCTAGATTGATGCTCATGTTGGTGGAGTAAATGATCTAGCATTTTCCCATCCGAATAAGCAACTGTGTGTCATAACATGTGGTGATGATAAGACCATCAAGGTAAGTTTGTCTAGGCATGACGATGTTTTCTCAAGTGGGTAAGTTATATGCTGTTAACTAAGTCTAGTAATTCTAGGTGTGGGATGCTGCTACGGGTGCAAAACAGTATACTTTTGAAGGTCACGAGGCTCCAGTTTATTCTGTCTGCCCACATTATAAGGAAAATATTCAGGTACAAAATTGTGCTACCCTAACAGAAAACCCCCAAAAGAAAGTCCTCGACTGTTTCTATCTGTTTGGATTTCTTTCTGATACTCTCTGCTTTGATGTTCTAGTTCATATTTTCAACAGCATTAGATGGAAAGATAAAAGCGTGGTTGTATGACAATTTGGGATCTCGTGTTGATTATGATGCTCCTGGCCGTTGGTGCACAACCATGGCTTATAGTGCTGATGGTACCAGGTCAATAATCTTGACTGTGGCTACTTGTCCTCTTCTGTTTCTTATTGTATGAATGAATCAGAATGTATGTTTTCGTCACTTTTGGTTGATCTGTTCAAATTTTTGGGTTGTGAATGTACATTATAGACTCTTTTCATGTGGGACAAGCAAAGATGGAGAATCCTCTATTGTTGAGTGGAATGAAAGTGAAGGGGCTGTCAAAAGGACTTATCAAGGATTCCGTAAGCGATCTTCGGGTGTTGTGCAATTTGATACAACAAAAAATCGGTATTTGGCTGCTGGCGATGATTTCTCCATTAAATTCTGGGACATGGACAATGTTCAGCTTTTGACAACTATTGATGCTGATGGAGGTCTTCCAGTAAGTTCATTCACTTGTTGCAAACTCGGGAAATACTATCTGGAAATGGTGGTTGCTTATTGTTACCTTATCTGATTTCTAGGCAAGCCCACGTATTCGTTTCAATAAGGATGGAACACTCTTAGCTGTCTCTGCAAATGAAAATGGAATTAAAATTTTAGCCAATGCAGATGGTACACGATTGTTGCGTGCCTTCGAGAATTCTTTATATGATGCATCTAGAACATCTGAAGCCATGGCAAAGGTAGACTTATAAATGTTGTGTTCTCCGGCTCATATCAATAAAATCTAATCTAATGCGTGGTTTTTTGGAGCAGCCTACAATAAATCCAATTTCTGCTGCTGCTGCTGCTGCAACAACTAGTGCTGCACTTGTAGATAGGGCCTCATCTGTGGTAGCTATGGCTGGAATGGTCTGTTGATCTTATATTCATTTTACTAGGACTTTCATGTTCTTGCATGCTACTTGTAGTGGTTTTATACAATTTTTTTTTTCTTTTTTCTTTTTCCAATTGAGTGAGCATCTCATTATGACTGGTACCATTAAATCTTTCTCTGACAAGCCAAATTACTTCTTATTAGAATGGGGATACCCGAAACTTGGCTGATGTAAAACCTAGGATAACTGAAGAATCCAATGACAAGTCAAAGGTATGGAAGCTCACAGAAATCAATGAACCATCTCAGTGTAGATCCTTGAAGCTACCTGAGAATGTAAGAGTGACCAAGGTATGTTATTTGCTTATTATCTTTACTTTCTGCTTTATTGCCTTCAAATGTGAATCTGTCCTGATTATCTTTTTTGTTTTTTTGACAGATATCAAGGTTGATATATACAAATTCAGGTAATGCTATACTGGCATTATCATCTAATGCCATTCATTTGCTCTGGAAATGGCAGCGTAGTGACCGTAATACTTCTGGCAAGGTGCGATGTGTGATTATGTAAAGCTACTTCTGTCGTGTTCTATTATCATAAAATTTGGAATAGGAATTCTGCTATTTTTTCATATTGGTGCTTCAACCTGCAGGCCACTGCCAATGTGTCACCTCAGTTGTGGCAACCATCAAGTGGCATCCTGATGACCAATGACATTGCTGACAGCAATCCTGAGGATGCTGTGCCCTGCTTTGCTCTCTCCAAAAATGATTCTTATGTAATGTCAGCATCTGGAGGGAAGATTTCCCTGTTCAATATGATGACATTTAAGGTGACCTACAGGCCCTTTTCATTGGTTTATATATATTTTGTGTTGCAATCAATCAATCTTGATCTCCTTGGCTGCATGCAGACAATGACAACTTTCATGCCTCCACCACCTGCAGCAACCTTTCTTGCTTTCCATCCTCAAGATAACAATATTATTGCTATTGGAATGGATGATTCCACCATTCAGATATATAATGTCCGTGTGGATGAGGTATCAATGCTGTCTAGTGTCTGAAACAATAAAGGACGGATGATTAGATACTTGATGTTTATGAAGAGCTCTTTGTGCAGGTTAAAAGTAAACTGAAAGGTCATACTAAAAGAATAACTGGTCTTGCTTTCTCACATGTGTTGAATGTGCTGGTATCTTCTGGGGCAGACGCTCAGGTTAGCATAGATCTATCTCCATGTCTAAAATCTGACTTTTCTATGATTTGTTGATACTTAAAGTTTAACATCTATAAAAAATATTTCACTTAGCATGGGCCCCCTTTGGGCATACCATACCATCTTCTAAAGTTATCATATGGAGAGGCCCCACTGAGTTCTGTGTCTATTTTGCAGCTTTGTGTGTGGAACACTGATGGATGGGAAAAGCAGAAGACGAGATTCTTGCAGCTTCCTGCTGGCAGGGCTCCGACAGCAATGACGGATACCCGTGTACAGTTTCATCAGGATCAGATACACTTCTTGGTTGTACACGAAACTCAACTTGCAATTTATGAAACGTCAAAACTAGAGTGTCTAAAGCAGGTAATTTCATTGAGGTCCCTGTGTTGTGTGATTAACTTTTATTCTCTTGTATCTCTTATCTGATATAGTTAATTTGAATTGTAGTGGTTCCCCCGAGATTCTGCTGCTCCAATATCACATGCAACTTTCTCATGTGATAGCCAACTGATATATGCCAGCTTTTTAGATGCAACAGTGTCTGTATTTAGTGCTTCAAACCTCAGATTACGTTGTCGTATCTATCCTTCTGCTTATCTTCCTGCAAGTGTCAGGTGATGCCTTGTTTCCCAATGTAATTTGTCTGATCTGGTTTAAAATCTGTTCCAGAATATTAATAGTTGTTTATTTGAACTTACGTCGTTGATAAGGTATTAACTAGTTTCCACCACAACTCAGACATCACATCTCCAATTGTGAAATTTATGGATTTCAATCTGTCTTCATCTCTCTCTCTCTCTCTCTCTCTCCTTGAAGCAGTTGAGGATAGCCAAATCTCAAAGGCAATTGGCCCATTTCCCTTTAACCTGCATTCTGACTTAAATCACCTGAGTTTTTTGATTCTGTGATAAAAACTTAACTTTGAAGTTGAGAGCACTGAGCAGATGTTTCTTTTGGTTGGTGCTAATATCCTGTCAAAGATTTACGTTCTGCAAACTTTTACATCATAGGAACTACTGCTTCAAGATAATGTGTGTGGAACGTACAGCTTGTATTTGCGAAAGAGTTATCCTGTGAAGTCAATAATTATTGTCCCTTAAGCTGTAGTCTTCAGTTGTAATCTAAAATGGAAAGGGAGTCAATCTGGAGTTTGTCAATGCAAATAATTAATTACTTTAAAAGTTTATTTTGGATTCTTTTAAATTTACATTTTTCTTGTTCTTATGAACTCTATGTAGTACTTATTAGTGGATTTTAACCTTTGGTTTTATGTGGCAGTTCCAATGTGCAGCCACTTGTGATCGCAGCACATCCTCAAGAACCAAATCAGTTTGCTGTTGGACTGTCGGATGGCGGAGTTCATGTCTTTGAGCCCCTTGAGTCCGAAGGCAAGTGGGGTGTGCCACAACCCGTTGAGAATGGGTCAGCAAGCAATGTAGCAGCTACTTCAGTTGGTGCTTCTTCAGATCAAGCCCAGAGATGATCCATATCAGCCAAAGACAAGTTTCTTTTACATACTTGGCTTGCTGGCCCTTTCAAAAATTTGGTATGTACTTAATGTAGAGCACTCTAAGATAGTTGGTCAAACTACTTTCTAGATCCATTTTGTAGCAGGGGCTATTAACAATTACTTCAACCCATGTGATTCTACCAATGCCCCATTGTACTTGCTAATATGCGTGCAAATATTTTCCTAGTGAAATGCTATATGTGCAGAATTTCATTGTAGTACTTCAAAGCTTCTAGCTGTTTATAGATTGTCAATACTAACTTATTGAACTTACTAAGCTATTCTTGTCTGCATCTGCAGTTTGTGATTCATGACTTGTAATTTACTGAAGAATGACGCCCAAAAGATGTAGATTTGACAAGTTGATTCAGGATCTGTGTAAGTTATTTGCTTTAGGAACTTTAATAGCAGAATTTTCCCATGCACAAAAGGAGAATTCTAGAAATATCTTAATCTTTTCACCCGTTATGCAATCCTTAGAAATGTTGTTTACTTGTGGTCTTTATATGTAGTATTACTTTTTCCATGTGATTTTAGATGCTGTTAGGGTATTGAGCCGTTGACACATGTTGAATATAAAAAAAAGTTACTTCGTTTTACAATGGTCTCTTCAAAACTTTTTGTCCCCGAGAGAACTGACTTCCATGGACACTCGAGGATTTAGTTATGCAACTTTTGAAGAAACTCTGGTGCTACAAGAGTTAGTGTGCAATCTTTTTTTGCTGATTTCGATGATTTAAGGTAGGTAAGTGCTTGTTTTTGTTTTGTCACCGGTACAGCCTTTGGTAGGATCAATGAACTTTTTTTCTACACGAAGTGTGATGAGGTTATGTTCACTAGGTTGTCACTTGTCACCTAGTTCTTGTTTTTGTTGGTCGAACTGTGAGGTTTGTCTGTCTTGAAAGTCCCAGATTTTACCATCTAAATTCCTTCACTCCACCATTAAAGACTCATCATGAAGAACTTTGAATGCTCAAATGAATGCTTGATGCTAAATTTTCTGTGAAAGAATATTGCGGAAGTGGGTAACCATGCTTCATCATTTTGGTGATGAGTGATGACCGCGACCAATTTGAAGACTTGGCTGAGACTTAGGAAATGAATGAACGAATACTCAGCACTCGGCCTAAGATGTAGAGCCTAGTTAAGTAATCACGAGTGAGCAAAAAGATTTGATGGGGAAAAAAGAAAAACATACGCAGTAGCCAAGTGAAACAAGCTAACCTCTGGAAATTGATATGCCCCTGGAATCACAATTTTGAAAAGTAATACCTATCTGCCACCGCCATCTTTGACGCAGCATCAGCCACTGTCTTCTTCTTGAGTAATTATTCGCATTGGAGTTGAAGATAGTTCTGAGACATGGGAAGCATTAATTATTCAATTTCAACAAGTAGCTTGTTTCGAAAAGAAAAGAAATAGCTCGTTGATGCTTGACCCTAAACCGCAATCTTGTTCCGTGAAGTCTAGATTGCAGCAACGCCATTATTAATCCTCCATTTAATCCAGTAGCAATGCGTATTTCTTGGCCTCATCTGCCATATAAAGGATGAAGTAAGAATAAATGCTATGCATCTTGAGAGGTGAGATGAGGTCCCATCTATTTGCTTCTAGTTTTGGTAATATGTTGCTTCGTGCCGCAACTTGCGACACCTTACTCAGCTAAAGGTGGACACCATCTAATTACTATTGGGATGGATTTATTTAATCATAATAGTATTGATCATACAAACATTTTTAACTACGTGACATAGATCGCTGAATCTTTATCTCTATTATTGCGAGAATGTCAAGAATACAAGTATTTGCCCCCAACAAAAATAAAATGTAACTTTTGGGAAGTAATTTTGTAGTTGCACAATCACTTGTTAAAGGACAGTAGAAAATCAATTTATAATATTTAAACATACACCTATTAGATTTTATTCATTTTTCCAAAATATCAAACGTCACGAAGCTGCCAGTATTTCCCTTGCTTCTTGTCCACGTACAGAGGGTGACGACAGTTACAAATACCACAACCGTAACAAACAAAAAAGTTATAATTACAGAGCGAATGACCAAATCTTGCCAAATTATGTACACTATTATTATATCATAATAATATGAAAGAAAGCTTCAGACGACACAATTAACACCCCCATGATGCCAATGTGTGCAGAGTGTGGTCTTCTCTCAACACTTTCTCATATATGCAGGATATCTCAGAATATCCACCCGCCTACTCTGGCCGAAAGCTAACCAGATTTGGGAGGTCTGTTGATTGAAGTTTCCTGATGTCATTTGCTGTCACTTTACATGACTCCAATGTCAGAGATCTTAAGTTCTTCAATGTTTTCAAATGCTGTAGCCCAGCATTGGTGATGCGAGAATTTGAAACATTCAAAGAGATCAACCCAGTCAGGCCTGTAAAATCAAGTAAGCAGAGAGATATTACAAGCAGCTTCTAAGTTTGACACCTCTACGCAGGACTATAAATGCAAATCACGTTTTTGTTTATTACAATATAGTGTTATCTCAGGACTAATAAATTTTGTTTATTACTAGTTTTTCTTGAAAAGATTCATTAAAAAATCAAGACAACCATGGACCAAGCCTGTCAAAAGTTGCAAATTACGAAGTCACTTTTTTTTTTTTTTTTTTTTTTAATACTTGAAATTGGTGAATTGATCACCTAGATTATTTCCTACTCTCAGCACAACGAAAAGCTTAAAATCTAACTGCAGAAATTCTCGTAAACTGTCATATATTTCAGACTGGAAGCATCATGTTTAACCAAGTATTAGATGTAGGACTTTCACAAGTGAAGATTATTAAAACAGAAAAATTACAGTTCTTCTAGTTCAATCTATAATCCTAATCCTACAGCTTCTTTTTTTTTTTTTTTTTAAAAGTTTCTGTTTATTTTTTTTTTTTAACAAGCCCAAGTTAAACAAAGCAAAATAAAATGAGAATGTGTTTCTCAAACAAAACAAAAGTCTGACATACCCGAAATCAACTCCAGGGTTTTGTTTGTGAGGTTGCAATTCTGTGATAAATTTAGGAACACCAGAGATGAAAGCTCTTTGATGTTTTTTACGCCAGCATCAGTCAATCCTCCTCCACATATTTCCAGGGAACTCAGGCTCTTAAAGTCTGTTTCACAATAAATACAGTTCAATTAGCTTCGATATCAGCTCAGTCAAAGAACTAACACTAAAAGAAAGAGGCCTAAGAAACCCTTGCTGACTTATTCTAGAAGAAAGAGGCCAACTGAGGGCAAGTCCGACATGTCAGACCTGGTCCCACTCATACAACTACTTGGAATATCCACTCCTTATCTTTTGTAGATGAATGAGATGTGGAAGCACTAGCTCAACTACCTTTCCCATCTTTGCACGTTTCTTTTCTGGTTTCATTCAGTTTCTTTAGTTTACAGCACTACTTCCTAATTTTCTGCATGCGTTTACTTGGGTATGTCAGTATAAATACCCCTAGGAACCCATTCAGCATTGTTAAGTTATTTTTGCTTCAGTTGTAATCGGGTATAGTCCTACCTAAGGGCTTTCTATTGAATTAAAAGCTTGTGTTGAGATTCCGCACTCTTTTTTCTTCAAAATTCTAGTTATTCTGCTCCTAATTCCTGCACCTATCATCCAACTACGTGTGGGCCCAATAAAATATTTCCATAGACACTTTTTCTACGGAAAATTTTCAAAGAAAATATTCTCAAAGTTTTCATTTCCACCAACACAAATAGAGCCTTACAGATAAAACCAGGTTCAAGCATGCATTTTGACTGTAACAATAACAATAAGCACTTCTGTTTTCTCTATAAATCCAGGAAAGTAGAATCATAAAAAATTCAGGACACATTCGTATGCAACTAAAATGTCTTAGAATACTTGTAGCAAACTAGAATACTAGAGTGGCATTACATACTTCTCAAATAGTTTGTTCCAGAATCTGTTATTCTTGCTCCAAATAAATCCAGGTCAGTAAGCCCAGTCAAACCTGCATAATTAAGTTGAGAAAGATGCATTCTACTACATTAAACTTGAACATAAAAGACAAAACAGTCGGTATATTTTACATATTTTAAAAAATATTCCATGCAACCCCATATTGATTATAAAAAAAAAGCTATGACCAAACTCTATGAAATTAAAGAGGGAAATTTATGGTAAATTTTTAAATTAAACAGGATTTAGAACTTATGAACAACAATGAAAATGGAAAAATAATACTCCAAAATGCAAGTTTTACAAGAGAACACATACTTGTTAGGGCTGCGAGTCCAGCATCACTAATTTTGCGAGCATCCAAATTGAGAGACTTTAGAGATGAAAGGCCACACAATTTCCTCAACCCAGTATCACTAACCTCGGTGAATGACAGATTTATTTTCTCCAGACTAGACAATCCTATAAGAAACAGAATGGTATTGTAATCAATATTGGAAAATTGTAGTTCATAGCATTGATGGTCACATTATTCTACATTACAATAACTCATGCCTATGATACTTCATAGATATAGCAGAGACAACCTATGGAGATATCTCTTGAAACAGACAATGATAACTAAATCCAGTTTACAAAGGAAGATTGAGGCAGAAGTTAACACAAACTTTGAAAGTAATGAAGAATGTTAGAATAGTTTGAGGGAATGATGGCTAGGTTAAAATATGTAAATGACTAGTGGGCTGCAAATGTACTACATGTACTAAACCTTGGTAGTTAACCTAATTCACAATTATAAATAGACATACAAAGTGCTTGGCTATGTAAGTCAATAAATCCCATTTAAAGTATTCTTCTCTCTCTACAAAGAGCTTGTGACAAACAACTATCCACTAGTGGTTTAAGAATAATGGTTTGATAGGTAATAAAAAATCAGGAGCATATTAATTTATGTTACTTTATTCTTCATTAATAATTAGAGGTAAGAAACTATCAGGATAGACTTAAGTATTAATAATAGAAAACATTGGCATCACTTGATCCGGATAGACAAGCCACTTAGTGGGAAAAGACTTGGTTTTTTGTTATTGTATTCTTCATTACTTGGAAGCAAAAGAAAGCCAAGTTATTGGTGAAAACAACTATTAAACAACAGTTTCCCGAAAAAGCGGTTCTTGCAAACTAGTAGATAAGTTCATATTAGGAGTTTTTACTCAACTATACCTCAGATCACATTTCAAAAAGAATCAAACAGCTCATGAAAGCATTCAATCCTCAACCAGTATTTCACAAAGCCACAGAAATAACGAGTGTCTAACCAGATAAATGGCGTAGCCCACTGCTTCCAATTTCTGTATCAGACAGTTCCAAGCATTTCATTTTCTGAAGGCCTAAATGCATTGACAAACAAACGTGAGTCACACTCTTCCTTGAGGCAGCAATGAGAATTTCCAATGATAACTCACATGACGCACAATTGTTCTTCAACTCAATCATTTGCAAATTGCAAACTATAAAGCTATGATGAATATTATAAATAACCTTAAAAATTTCCTTTCGTTTGAAAATTTTGAGCAAATTTTTCATCCAGGAAGTCATTGGTCATTACAAATAGACAACAAAGAAGGAAGAGAGTTAAATATCTACCTGCCAGGTTAACCAATCCTTCATCACCAACCCTACATGAATCAAGAATCAAGCTCTCCAACTTTGTCAATCCTACGTGAAAAAGAAAAAATATTTTAAATAGAAGATCCTGTTTGAAGTATTCTGTGTCTTTATTGCTCCCCAGCTGCTTGAAAAAAGGAGAAAATTTTCCATTTTGTACAGTGAAACAGTAGCTGTATCTATAAACTACAGTTTGTAGACAGTTGGTTTTGTCACCATATTTCTTAATAAAGCAAGTTCTACTCACAGTCTATCCAGGGGAACAGACAGGGATGAGGGTAAGAAAGAGAAAGACTGAGAATCAGGCGAATAATTTTAATCACCTCGCAAGTGTGCTAAAGATGCATCTGTTATGTCAGTGAATCCCAAGTTCAAAGTTTTCAAATTGCCCAGTCCTACAAAAAATGAAAAGCAATGCTACAGATTTAGCTACCCCAAGAAGAGTTATGCCACATGAATGTGAAAATGATTAATAAAATTTTAACTTATACAAGTGCACCCTGAAAGTAGTAATCATACAAGTCTTAAGTACTTACGTGAAAACTTTTCACATCCGTAGTCAGAAAGATTACATCTATTAAGATTCAAGTTTGACAGCGCAGGAAGCTCTGGTAAGAAATACAACAATGTCAAACCAAAACTTAAACTGGTATTTCAGTCTTGTTCTATTCAGAAGAGGCAACAAACTTAGACTTCTTATATCTGACATAGTTCACCAATAAAACATATGGATCATAATATTATTGGCGTTTAAAAATTTAAATTTAAGCTGACACCTCTTCTTTTTCAAAGTCAAATAGAGGCATTTAACATTAGAAACTACAAGCTACTAAATAAGGCAAAAAGCTGAATCATTTCATGACATTGATGTGAGAATCTGATAAAGACTCCAACAATAACTGAAAATTACTCACTGAGTATTCTGCTATTAAGGAAAAATAGGCAGATTCAATGCCTTACAAAAGAGAAAAACTCAGTACAGATATCACAGCAACACAGTCAAGGAAAACCAGAAACAACAAACACAACTCCTAGCATTTAGAGATGCTAGGTATCTCCCACACTTCTCCACACTACTGATAGTCTGCCCTCTCCCTTGCTCCTACACTCTCTTATTACAAAAGCTCCATTACTCACTCACACATGCCCAACTGTACTAAAACCGTTACTCCCTACTTTTTCTCTCATCATTGCTTTTCTCCTCACTACCCATCTTCTGTTTAGGCCTTCTAGAATATACTTTGCTAACTGGGGGCCCATCAGAATCCCCCACCGGGAGAAAATAATATTTGAGTACTCACTCAAGCCATACTCTGCTCAAATCAATAACTGGTATTTTGCACTGAACAGTAGTTCTTAGTGCCGCTCAACCTAAATATTATCACAAGAATATTGACAGAATGAGCTTAAAAGTAAATTATGTAAAGCAACCTGCAAGAGAACTCAAGCATACAGATGTTACGAGGCATCCTTCCAAATTTAACAGAGCAAGCTTTTGTAATCCTGAAATGAATCAAGACATCATTGAAATGGAAGAAAAGGAGATGCACAAGAAAAGATAAAATTCAATTTTTCCTTCAAACTGATAAGCTGAGTGATGTAGGGCCAGAGATGTAAAAGAGGGAAAGAGGAAGCAGTGGGAAGAATATATATTGATAGCTTTTGCTCAAACTGAACTGTCATATAAGTCTCCATCAAATCACGTTTATAGGAAGCATAAGAAATAACTTTTACTCTGTCATGTTAGGTTTGAATAAAACCCATGCAAACATACCCTTGGAAAAGCTTTGAAAGCTGTTAGTAGTAAGCTAAGAAGTACGGATACTTCAAAAAATGAGTCATGTGTCAGACATAATGTGACACTTCAAATATTATTTGTACACTATACATTTTGTTGTGTCCATGTAATATCCCATGTCCTTGTTAGTGTCAATGCTTCTTAGGTAGCAAAATTCTATTGCTAATTGCTTAAGCAAGTTTTTGCCTATTATTGAGATTCGAATTATAAACATCTATGCAAAAGATACTACACATTTAGATGAATGAGATGCCAAAGGTAAGGAAGGACATAACAAGGTCAATGGTTTCAAGGGGAAAATTGACAGCCGTGAGTGTTCAACTTGTCTGTTAGCCAACAACAATATCAACTTTAGAAATATAAAATGAAAATGTTAGATCATTATAGAAATAGATTACCCATGAATACTTATTTACAATTCAAGTCTGAAATTTACACAAACAGAGTCTACATTTAAATCATTAGACACAGATAAGATTGAATATCTAACCAAACTTGCAAGATAGGTGAACAAAATTACTAGATTCTCCTTCAAATATGGTCTATATACACCAAATATTTCTGAAATCAAATCAAATCAAATCTTGAAGTTTAGTTAAAAGATTTGTATATATCCCTGTTGAAGGATTATATATAATTCACTTAAAGTAGTATTGCTACTTGAAATCCTAGTTGCTAACACAGTAAATTTTTCTTTCTATTTTGCAGACTAAAAGATGAAAATGCTGTAACCAATAGGGATGATAATGCTAGCTTTAACCAACCAGTTTCAAACTTTAGCTACCACAAGTGAAATTTGTCAAAAGCGTCACATAAACCATGTTAACGTACACGTTTCCAAAAACCAATATATATGTGTAATAAGATAATCATATATGATCTACTGTTGTAAAAATTGCTTTACAAACATCACAATAAGACAAGGGTACGCATAATACCTTCTAAAAATCTGATGCCAAAATCTGTGACTTTACTGCAGGAAATCTCTAGACTTTTCAAATTTGCAAGCTCTGGAGGCATACAGAAGTAAGAAATAGTATAGTTAGTTACTGAACCCCATCTACCGTTTCAGTAATTGTAATACTAAGATGATGATTGAACTCTTATATATACATCAGCAGGCTGACAATTATATGGTTTTATACACAGCTTTCACAGTTTTTGTGTTCATAGATATTTGATTTTACAGTTGACCAGTATGAATGCCCAGTTAAGAAAGGATTCTTAAAACATATCATAACAAGAGACACGGAGAACAAAGCTTAATGTAAGAAAACCTATGCATATTACATAATTTAAGACATTCTTTTCAAAATCAACATTTTCTATGATGTAATGAGCCGATGACAATATCAAACCAACTAGATCCATGAGTAGGGTACATCTTATTTGTTAAGAAATTTATGCTTCCTGTCAGAGGGGACACCAATAATCTGAATAAGAACTACTACATAATGAAAATGCACAAGGTGCATGAAAGAGAAACAAGACAATTAAACTATTTGGTATTCAACTTGTCAACTATTGAAATTTTCAGCTTGTCATCAAAGATAAGAAGCAACAAACCTGATAGAGGCTTTATGTCAGCATCAGTTATGCAATTACACCACTTCAAATTAAGAGATTCCAATTTGGCTAAACCTGAAAAAAAATGAGCTATATCATTTTATTGAAATCAGTTTGTTTCTATCCTGTGCACTCATTATGGCAGGGAATGCAAACTTCATGTCATTTTTACATCAGAAAGGAAAGACCACAGCCACAGAGGTCTATCTTTTTCGAAAACATGCATCCTCTTTCATTTTCCTTGATTATAGTCGCTCTAGACTAGAGCCCTTTATTGAGTTTTCATTACCTTCTATTCCATCAAATCCCTCATTCTATTGCTATAACTACATCAACAAATGCATACAGGTGGTAGTGAGAGACAGGTCATGGGAAACCATTCCCAAAATTCAATGTAATTAAATGGAGCCTTGTGAATTTGATCCCCTTCTTCACTCAGACACACAATAACTACATATAATTATAGCTGCTAAATAATTAATACTAGGAAAAAATGTTGTCAGTTTCTTATTCCTTATTTGACCTGTCCATAATGTGAAGTTGCTCAGAAGGACAAATTACTTCCTAGGGCGTTCTTCAAACTATATTCCACTTCATTTGTAGCACCAAGTCACATCACAACTAAAAATTTCATTAAAAAAAGTGCAGTTTATAATCTCCCAAGATCAGAATGGAGATTGAATTTCTGATAACTATATTCACTGAAAGGGCTGGTATATATAAAGTTTAGAGGGCTCTATCTTTGGAAATAAACTAATTGTTAGCCAACTAATCAGCCTAGAAAATTCCTATAATTGTGCTAATCAATCAAGAGGTCAACTATGTAGTTAATACATAATCAGAACATAAATATATATCTGTAACACTCCCCCTTAAGCAGGAACATAGATGTTAATCATGCCCAGCTTGTTACAAAACGTAATCAACCCATGTCCCATTTAGTGCTTTTGTAAATATATCCCCTGGTTGCTCTCGTCTTCATAAAAATTAAATTCTCTTGAATCTTCTCTCGAATAAAATGACAGTCAACCTCAATATGTTTAGTTTGTTCATGATATACTGGATTTGAGGCAATATGGAGAGCAGCTTGATTATCGCACTAAAGTTTCGCTGGTGACAAGGGCTTCAAACCAATCTCAACCAACAGGTGACATATCCACAAAATCTCACATGTAGGTTATGCCATAGCCCTATACTCAGGTTTTGCATTGGATCTAGATACCACACTCTACTTCTTACTCCTCCATGATACTAAGTTTCCTCCCACAAAAACACAATAGCTTGTAGTGGATCTTTTATCACTTTTCAATCTAGCCCAATCGACATCTGCAAAACACTAATTCAAGTGTGCCATGATTGCTATATAGTATGCCCAATCCAGGAGCCCCCTTTAAGTAGCATAAGATCTGTTCTAGGGCTGCCCAATGTTTGACTGCAGGTGCAAACATAAATTGGCTGACACTACTAACTGCATATGCAATATCTAGGCGAGTCACAATGAGGTAGTTTAGTTTTCCAACTAACCTCCTGTATTTGTCTAGATCATCAAATGGATCACCATCATCTTTTGCAAGATGGATATTAGGAACCATTGGAGTAATGCATGGCTTGGCTCCCAATTTCCCTGTCTCTTCAAGTATTAAGGACATACTTTCTTTGACATAGATAGATTCCCTTTTCAATCCTCATTACTTCTACTCCCAAGAAATATTTTAGTTGACCCAAGTCTTTTGTGTGAAACTTGGTATGCATGAATGACTTGAGAGAAAAGATTCCTACATCATCATCTCCTGTAATAACAATATCGTCAACATATACAACGAGGAGAATAATACCAGTCATTGGCTGTTTGTAGAATATTAAATGGTCACACTTGCACTTGTTTAGCCCAAACTCTTGAGCTACCTCACTAAACTTGCTAAACCAAGCAAATGGACTTTGCTTCAAACCATACAGGAATTTCTTTAGATGACAAACCTTCCCATACTCCCCATGAGCAACAAACCCAAGTGGTTGCTCCAAATAAACCTCTTGTTGGAGATCACCATGAAAAAATGCATTCTTGATATCCAACTAATGTAAAGGCCAAATTTGAAAAGCTACTAGTGATACAAACAGATGAACAGAAGTTAATTTTGCAATAGGAGAGAAAGTATTTGAATAATCCACTCCATAAGTCTATGCATATCCTTTGGCTACTAGTCGAGCTTTGAGTTGAGCCACAAACCCATCTAGGTTCATTTTTATTGTGAAGACCCATTTGCACCCCACAGCTATCTTTCCTTTCAGTAAATTCACCAACTCCCAAGTGTGATTTTTATCTAGAGCATTTATCTCCTCAAGCATTTCAGCGGACCACCCAGGTTGGGACAAACCCTCCTTCACTTAGGTATAGAAATAGAAAAGAGGCAATTAAAGAACTAGATGTAAGAGACAAGTGGTCATATGAAATAAAACTAGCAATGGGATGAGTAGATTTAGGAAGGGTGCAATGGCATTTACCTTTACGAAGACTGATAGGCAAATTAAGATATTGTGGTGGAGGATACGATGACGATGGGAGAGGTGCAGGACATGTATCATTGGTCTCTCGTCTTCAAGAATATAATTGAACAACTGGTGGTCTAGTCGGAACTAGAGGGAGATTTGTCTGCTCAACAGGAGGAATACCAATATTTGGTTTATCTAGTTGCTTAGTAGCAAGACTTGAAGATGTGACCTTGTAAATGAGCCATTCATCTTCCTCTTCTGGACCTGTAGTGATGGATAATGAGGAGAAGAATGGTGTTTTCTTCGAGAAGACCATGTCAATTGATACCAAATATCTATTCAGATCTGGAGAGTAGAACTGATACCCTTTTTGAAGACAAGAATATCCTAAAAAAACACAATTCAAGGCCTTGGGATCTAACTTTGTAATATGAGTTTGCACATCATGAGCATAACAAGAACTTCCAAACACTCGTGGCTTCACCAGAAACAATGGTTGTTTGGAAAAAGAACACTATAAGGAATATCCCCATTCAGTACTTAGATGGCATTTGATTAATGAGGAATCAAGCAGTAGAAACTACATCAGCCCAAAATTGTTTAGGCACTTTTGTTTGGAACAACAATGCATGAGTAGTCTCAAGTAGGTGTCTATTCTTCCTCTCAGCAACCCCATTTTGGGAAGGTGTATCAACACAAGAAGTTTGATGGAGAATACCATGTTGAGTCATGCATTCTTGAAATGACTCTTAATATGTATTCTTTAGCATGATCACTTCTCAATATGTGCACAGAAACATTAAAATGGGTTTTAATTTCAGCACATAAAGCAGAAAAGTAGGTAAATACTACATGGCGATTCTTCATAAAATATATCCAAGTCATTCGAGAAAAATCATCTACAAAAGTAACAAATATCTAAACCTAGTTTTAAAAATAATAGGACGCAGTCTGCAAACATCTGAATGAACTAACTCAAAAATAGACTTAGCTCGTTTATTAATTCTAGGACCTAACGAGCTATGATGGTGTTTCACAAAACAACAAGACTCACACTCCAATGAAGATAAATTATGAAACTGGGAATATAACTTCTTCAACAGAGGCAGAGGAAGATGTCCCAATTGACAATGTACTTCAAAAATGTAGAGACCATCAAATACATGTCCTTTACTAATAATCTTTTTCGTTATAAAATCCTGAAAAACACAATGATCAAGGAAGAATAAATTGAGCAATTGAGGTCTTTAGTATGTCTACTCACATACATCAAATTAAAAGCAAGCTTGGGTAGACTGAGAATTTATGATAGGGTCATAGAAGGAGTACCTTTAACAATTCCAGATCCCACAATGTTATAGGTAAAACCTTCAACTATAGTTACAGGCGAGGGTGCTTTGTGAGATTGAAAATTAGAAAAGATATTGGGATTATCTGTCATGTAATTTGTGGTACCAGAATCAATAACCCACTTGTTTGAGGAGATAAGGCATGTTTTACCTAACTCAGCAAGGGCAGTGATCAGGGTGGATTGTTTCAATGAATCCTGATATTGAGAGAACTTAGCATATTCATCAGCTGAAATTGTGATAGTTCTTTCAAAAGATGAGCCAGCGGCAGCAACATTAGCAATTTGAGTCTTCTGGTTCGGGTTCTGTAACTTTTTACAATACCGCTTTATGTGACCCTGCTCCTTGCAATAGTAGCAAAAAATATAACCGGAGTCATTGTTTGCTCCCTTGTTACTATTCTTCCTCCCAGTGTCACTTCCACCTCCTCCTTTGACAATAAAGACATTAGTCTGTTGACTAGACGGAGGATTCTCCGAACGTAGTACTCTACTAGACACTGCTTGAACAGATGTGATTTTTGAGCTAGAGAGAATTTGAGATTTGGTAGTCTCGAATTCAAAAGAAAGGCCAGTAAGAATACTCATGATAGCCATTTGTTCTCTTTGAGCTTGTTGGGTTTTGATATCAGTGCTGAATGGTAATAACTCATTCAATTCTTCATGTCTTCTTGAAGTCTATAAAATAGTTTGAGTGATTTGCCCTCCTTCTTAGCAAGATCCAAACTTCATAGATGCGAGGTATATTTCCCTCGTCCGAATACAAAAACTCCAAATAATCCATTAGTTCTTTCACAAATTCACTGTGATTAATCAAGCCAATAATATCACTTTCAATTGAGTTCTTCATTTGTAAGAACAGACGTGCATCATCTTTTAACCAAACTTGTCTAGTGTTATCAGTAGGGGGTTCCTTTAGTTAAATGATCATCCTTTTCTACACTACCTAAATACTCTCTAATTGTTTTACTCCATTGAAGATAATTAGAGCCCTTCAATTTATGTTTAGTGATTTTAGACATAGCTGGAACAATTTCATTCACAGTACCCTTGATATCACCCATTTTAGCAAGTCACCAAAACAGATTTATCCAAATAAGAGCTATCATAAACTCCAGGCACCTTATGGCAGTAACAAAAAATGGCAACTAGAGCCCACACTACAGTACAGCAAGAAATTATCGTAACAGGGGAAGCTTCAAACCAAAGAGGAGAAGAAATCCAAGAGGTGGTTGAAACTGCTAGGCTTTGGTCGGGACTGGCTGGAGAAGCTGCGATGATGGAGAAGCTGCGATGATGGAGAAGCTGAATGGTCATCGGAAAGGTGAGCCACACACCTCCATGCGCCGGTGCATGAGAAGACACACAGAACCTTGTGGCGGCATGTGAGACACGCATGCCGCAATTCCTTGCCAAATTTTGGGGTTTCGCTGATCTCATGGCGACGACACTCCCTATGCCGGTGGTGAGGATGTTCGGCATCAGAGGTGAGGTTGTCCGGTCACTACACGCATGACCCAAAATAGCAAATGGAGAAAATAGGCTTTGACACCATATAATCTCCCAAGATCAGAATGGAGAATGAATTTCTGATAATTATATTCACTGGAAGGGCTGGTATAAAGACAGTTTACTGGGACTCTATCTTTGGAAATAAACTAATTGTTAGCCTACTAATCAGCCTATACAATTCCTATAATTATGCTAATCAATCAAGAGGTCAACTATGTAGTTAATACATAATCAGAACATAAATGCATATCTGTAACACAGTTCAATAATACAATATTATAGGATATATAATAAATGTTGTTCATCTGAGATTAAGAAAGGGAGAAAAGAATGGCATACAGTTAAGAGCGAACCTTGAAGGTGAACAAGGCCTCCATGAATCCCAGGACATCTCTCCAAATCCAACTTGACTAAGTTAACAAGACCAGAAAAGCTACTCATTCCTTGAGCGGAAATTGCATTGTTTCTTCTAAAACTCAGACTAGTCAGGTTTGATAGACCTGCAATATTCAATTACAGTTGTTGAAAACGTGATATGTATTTATCATTTCAACTGCAATAATAGATCCCACATATGCAGAATTCATTACTTTGAAGGAAAAAAAAATTTCAAGGTCAAACAAAAAATCTATATTTGATTATTTAATGAATGGGTGTTGAAAACAGGTTGATTTCTTGCAAGAAACCTGGTGGTCGGAGCCACTTGATTGCATTTAGCTACACCATATTTCACAATGCAGAAAATCAAAGGAAGGATATGACAAAATTAAATGTCACAATTCAAACAGAAGATCTGCTTAAGATTTTTAAATAGGCATTAATCAATATCACAGAAGGGCACGGTGAAGTGTAAATTTTTTAACACTTGTTCCTATAGGAAAGATTTGAGGGAGAGAAAAAAAGATTACAAGGGAGATATATACCTAAGGATAAGAGATATTTCTACAAACAGGGAATGTGAGTATGCTAGACTAACTTTCTGTGAGATATAAAATCAAGTTCAGAAAAAGACACGTGTACACTCACTTCCATGACAATACACATACACAGTTTATACTAGTTACTAGCCATTTATAGTTTGCATTGTGCAATTATCTTTTTTAGTCTTCTCTTTCAATGAATATATCCACAAAATGAGGCAAAAGACCAACATCCAAGTACAAATATTGGGTGTGTGTATATATATATATTATTTTCTTTTGTTGTATTTTTCCTTTGATTTTCAGCATTGTTAAACATTATTTAGCTATATGTATATATGTATGTATGTATGTATGTACACACACTAAAAATATATGATATAGGCAGACTACGCAGATGTATGAACAATAAGCTGATACGAAAGACATAAAGAAACCCACAAAAAGAAAGACTACCACTGATGTATCTAAGACCATTATCTGAAATGTGGTCACAATAATTAAGATTTAAGCCTAGGAGATTTTTGCAATCCTTAAGATAGGTCAGCCCATAGTCAGTGACATCGGACCCAGAAAGATCCACAGAAAGCAAAGACAACCCTTGTGATGAAATGACATCCATCCAACTATCATTCACACCAGCATAATCTCCCAGGTAAAGATCCTGTTAGACATGGAAAAAGAGTTTTGATCATTTAGATCAAGAACAAGTAACTAACTAGAATTGACAAAAATTTAATATTAGCATAGTATATTTAGTTTAAAATGATTAACCTGGAGAGCAGAGTCTCGAAAAGTTTCAAGAGAAGCACCAGTTAGACGTCGGGAGTACACCAATTCATTAAAAATTTGCTGACTTACATCCGGTGGGAGCATAGAAATTGTGCTATATTTATCAATCTCCTGTTGAATAAAGATTGCAATGATTATATCCAAATCAAAAATAAAAATTCAAGACCAAGCAAAATTTTTGTCTAGAAAATACCTCACTTATTCTCTGGATGCACAAGTCCAACAGTGAAGGACATTCTCCTTTACGTAAATGGAACGTCAATGAAGGATTAGCAAATGAGGATGTGAGCCATTTAAAACTCCCACTTTTGCAATATCTTCGTGAAAGTCCTCTATAAGGACTATCTTCATTGTCCTGCCTTTGCTTCCTAGAACAAGCTCCTCCCATCAAGGAAATATCTTGTAATCATCTGTCAAAAAATTTCCAGCAGAACACCGGTATAATCCATTTGATGACCAAAAAAGGAAAAATATGCACTCTACTTCACCCTTCAAAAATAATTGGGAAGTGTACAGCTGAAAAAGTTTTCTTCAGAAGACTTCATCGCCCAGAAATTGATTTCTCTTGAGAGCATTGTCAAAAACTACTCAAAATTATCAAGCAGACAGGTAGTTTCCCACATCAATTCCAATTATTAAAGCCCAAAGACCAAAATTGCAGAATCATTTTAAAGATATCAGCACTTATGATCTTAGGCATGTTTGCATATTTTTAGTCAAAATAAAATTACCAGGGCATGATGCTTGGCAGTTTGAGAGAGAATGCAGGATATTGAGTACACAGGAGAGTGTATAACGCTATCCATCTTAAAACTAAAAATCTAGGCAAAAGATGTCATGGTCATATCAACCCGTAAATTAAGCAGGGAAAGTCTGATCAATCCAAGCACACCTCTCACTTTGTAAACTAATATCTAATTCCGACACATGGTTGACTTCAGCCTTCACCCAGCACAAAATGAAACACTATTTGCAATAAATGCATTCCCAGTAAATCCCATAAAACCAACTTAGTATCTAATCTTAACAAAGATATTATGACAGGACTTGACAATTTGCACTGATCTGTATAACTAGCAAAAAACAAATATATGATGTTCATGTTCATGCCCCTGTATATGGCTCGAACTACAAGCTATACAACAGTTTATAACTATACCACTAAAAATTACACTTAAATAACTAAGGCAAAATAAATAAACGAATAACGCTGCACCATCTCCTTGATCAAACAGAACATAAAATAACTGATTCGCCACTTACATTAAAATATCTAAATAGATATCTACGCCTAAGAGTACAAGAAAAACAAGACATGAAACAACAAAAAGAGTATCAACTATGAAGCAACGCCAGAATAAGCAACTAGTAGCCATGAATAATCGAAGCAAAGCTGCTCCGAACTCCATCACAAATTTTCCGAGTAAAATCAAGCCGTGAGAAAGAGTATACAACAGAGTCAATCAAACATGCGAGAAACAGAGTGATCAGCATTTTCCCGCTATATGAAAGGGAGAAATAAAAGCGGAGCTATTTTCTACCGAAACAAACAGGTCGAAATTGAAGAAGAGAAATCGAAGGCAGTGATAACTATACTATACCCGATCATCGAACTCCGATGTCCAGGTTGATTGACGCAACGACGAGGAGAACCAAAAATTGAAGATGGTGAGTGCAATACAAGAGTGATGGGTGGGAGAGAAAAATGCGACGTGTCTGTGACCGAGCCAACATCCGAACCTACCAGCGGCTGACACGTGGCAGGTTAGTCAGCGAAGGACGGTTTCTCACTTTAGGTGTGGCAGTTTGATAAGAGAGAAAAGAATCGAACGGCGAAAAAGGTGGGCTCCCGAGTTCCAATAGCGGGCTTTTAAGTCTTTAACATTATCCGTTTGGGGGAGAAGTGGGGCCCACCTTATGTATGAGAGTTGAGTAGGTTGTTCACGCAATGCAATGGCAGTGTGTTCACCGTTTGTTTAATAATTTCTACATTAATTAGCTACGGAAGTCATTATCAATCATTGCCTAAGAGTACTTTTTTTAATGCGAGAAAATATTGTAAATAAATTCATCGTAGTCCATAGATCAAGATCACTCAGGGAAGATAAAAATATATTTTTGGTGAATATTTCTGCTTAGACAGTTGAAATTTGAAAATATTATTTTTTTTATTTCAAAGTAATGACGGAACTACAATTGGATTATAAATTTAAATCCTTCAATTTTAAATACCATTTCAGGACCTTGAGTGAAAGTTCATTGATAAGCTTATAAATCTTAAACAAATGAAAATGTGACGGCTATTATAAGGTGTTAAGAAATATCATGAACGAAAGTTATCACCATTAAGGATTAAGGAAATAGATTCTTATTCATTAATTAAATTTTGTTCCCTTCTAGGATTACTCAAATATTTGTTTGTTCATCTTAGACATTTATCATCTTTTCCATCTTATGAGCTCACCTTTTATTTTTGCATACTTGAGCATCACTAGATATTTCCTGCAGTTTCAGCTATTATCAGTTTGCTTGTTCATAAATTACTACTCGCATCACAATACTTCAGAATAATTTCTTATTTTAATATAACATTTAATTTACAAAATGCTATTTACATTTTGGTTTATTGCGTAGTTAATCGTAGTTCATAAAGGATTTTCAAGGTATTTTGGACAAAAGATTGTTTGTTTCTATCACATATATAAAGGACGAGTTCCATATTAGAATTTGTTTCATGTTGTATAATAAATCTATACTAAGAGAATTGATAAATCTAAACTTTTTGGAAGATAAAAATTCATTTACACCGCTCTTGCATTTTTTACTCTGAAGAAAAAAATTTCAGTCATATTGCAGAATGAAAGTGATAAAGACCAACTTCTGTATGCAAGGGCATGCATCAATTTATTTATTGTGTAAAAAGGAATTTGCGTTTTGAATTCTCATGAAAGTGATACATGTTTCAGCAAACTGTCAAGTCTTACTAAAAGAACTGCAAACGCCAAATACAACGGCATTTCCTTTCCCTGCACAAACTGCAAAACCAGATCTTACTTGATCTACATGATGTAGCTCAGAAAGATGCATGCCCCATCAGATTTTCAACCCTGAATGTATGGCAACCACTCCGCCGACTAGATTCTCATACTCAACTTTCTGGAACCCTGCATCAACAATCATTGAAGCAAATTTCTCCTGCAATCCATCAGTCACAATAGATTAGTCAACATATAGACCCTAGACACATCCAAAAAGAGAACTCAGATGCAAGCTTCCTTAACTTTTTGCGTTTTTGTTCAGAGAAACTTCTACGAGTTATTGTACAATCAGGCAAACAAGCATACATCAAAGCCTACCTCCTAAAATTCGAGGTAAAGCTCAACATAGAGTAGAGAATAGATGATAATGCCAAATTTTTTTTTTTTAAAAAGCCAATTATTTTGAAATTAGAACGTGCATGATGAACATTTTACAGAGCTTTGTTATTGAGAGGATCAAGGGTATTCAATGACTGAAGGCAAAGTCATGAAAATATTTTTCTGCTCAATCTATGCGTAGCAGATACGTCATATCAAAATGTTCTGCAGTCAGTTATATAGCTGAATCAATAATACTTACTGGCTACTTTTGCCAAAAGTCTAATCAAGCATCCTTCCCCAAAAACAGAAATATAGGAAGAGAAAATTTCAGTTTGATCTGAATAAGATCTGTCGGACACACAACAGAAACATTCAAAAACAATCAAGAAATTGACTTGACGTTTCTTTTTCTCCAAGGATTTCTTTCAAACAGATGTCATAAAAAGTTATAACTACTAAAGAAAATTTAGAGCGATAAGATCACCATTAAAAGCAAAAACTAGATGAGATTTGAGGAATTATGTCTCTCATGGCAGAAGAAGGCAATGCAGGCAGCAAACCCTGTTTATTGTAATATTTTAATCTAATTTCCAGTCCATCTCACAAAATACCACATGTGTACACAAAAAGCAGTAGTTCAGGCAGATGCCAAACCTATTAGCAACGCATCTCAATTGGTCTATAATAGCTGAGGTGGAGTCTATAACAGGTCCAATTGCTTGCTACTATAGTTCAATCAGCAACATATTAACAGGAAAAGCATCTATTTGCTTCAATTATAAAAACCATTGGAACCAAGCAATTGACGTGCTTATACTATGACATGTCGAGTGCTTGGACCTTTACCATTAGCTGTGTAGATGACCAGCGAATGGTACAGGTCCACAGTTTGTAATAAACTGTATCTAGCTCTGTTGAGAACACCTACAGAACCACTAGCATGTGCAACCCCTAACAAGATTCTCCCTGTTCTGCTCTTGGTAGCTTACAGCTTTTGTCATACAGGCAGATCTATCCTTTCAAGCCAAAATTGATTAAAGAAATTGAAAGCTACCAATATATACAACAACTACAAACAGAGTCTTTTCCCATTAAGTGAGGTCAACTGATGGGCCCAATCCCTTGGCAACCTATTCTAGAAGAAGGAAGGAAAGGAATCTAGGCCCAAGTAAGAGGGATAGTCTAGAAAAGGGCAAAGAGGGAAATGTCGGTTAGGCTGTAACTAACTTGGGCAGGCTGGAAAATACTTATAGGAATGAGTGGAAAGATGGAAGGGGAGGAATCATTCGGTTAGGAGGGAGAGAGTCTAGCCTCTCGAAAGCTAGGCACCATCATTTACTGTTATCCAATTTTCCTATTCTGTTTTGTGTTCTTTGGCCGCTATATCTGTAAAAGGAGTACTGCATTCTTCTCCTATCTATTCTGTTTTCATCTATTGTTAGTTGCACTGGTTGAGGATCAGGGATTCTACTCGGATTCCTATCAATTTGGTATCAGAGCAGGCCGAGACAGGGAATGGTCAACACAAGGATGGAAAGTAGAGTAGACAACCTGGAACAAGAACTAACAGGAGTCAAGGAGGATGTGCATCATCTGAAGGAGTGGGTGCTAGAAATTAAGGAGGTGTTGGGAAGGATAGAACGCAAGGCAGGGGTGGCGGACGAAACGAGCCCATCTGTGAATGTCGATGCACGAGCATCGAAAGGACCTGAAGAAAATATGGAAAAAGACAGCAACCAATACCGCAAGCTAGAACTACCTATTTTTAGTGGCGAAGAACGGTTAATTTGTTGTTTAGAAGTCGGCGTTACTTCTCTGTGAACAAGTTACGGGAAGAAGAGAAACTCGATGCTATCTCCATCTGTCTGGAGGGGAAAGCACTGAATTGGTTCCAGTGGACTGAGAGCCGCTGTCCAATGAGAACGTGGGGGGAGTTTAGAAAAGAGGTGCTCAAACGGTTTCACCAATCTCAGCTGGGCAACGAGTATGAAGTCTTGATGGCGTTGAAGCAGACGGAGACGGTGGCAGAATTTCGCGAGCAGTTTGAGCTAGTATTTGCACCTTTGACTGAAGCACCAGAAGGTATGTTAATTGGGGCCTTTCAAAATGGGCTGAAGGAGGATATTAGAGCAGAACTCAGGATGACCCAGGCCCAAACATTAGTGGAGGTGATGAATACAACCCGTAATAGAGGCCAGAATATTGTTCGGGAGCATTGGAAAGCCGAAACTAAACGAGAATCCGTAAAGCGATCAGGGGCCTAAGTGGAGCGGGTCACGACCCATTTTCACCCGGCCCATTAATGCGCATGACCCGCCCAAAACCAGCACGATATCCAGCTCTAACAAAAGCCCAGACAGCCGCGGTGGAGAGGAAAAACAGAGTGGCAACGCGTCAAATACCACGAGGAGTGGTTATCGTAGGCTTTCAGAAGAAGAGGCGAACAAGCGACGCGAGTTGGGGCTATGCTTTCGATGTGATGAGAAATTCGGACCCAATCACCGATGCAAGAACAAACAATTCCATGTCATCCTGCTGTCTGAAGCTATGGAGGATACAGGAGAGGAAGAATGGGCCGAACACCGAGAGGAAATGACCGAGAAGGAGAAAACGGCCAGTACTTTGATGGCTTTGTCGCTGGATTCCATCGTGGGAATTACAGGAGGAAGGACCATGAAACTGCTTAGGGAAGTTAAAGGACGGGCGGTGCTGATCATGGTGGATAGTGGGGCATCACACAATTTCATCTCTTCCAAGCTGGTGGAGCAGCTAGCAATTGTTACAGAAAACACAGCTAAATATGAGGTAACAGTGGAATGGTTGGAGTCCTTGGGAGAGGTGAGGGTCAACTAGAGGCAGCTGACCATGAAGTTTAAAGTGGGACAAGAAGTGGTTTGCTTAAGGGGGGATCCATCATTATCCAAAACGATGGTATCCTTTAGAATAGTAGCCAAATCAGTCCAGAAAGGAGGGCAGGGATTTATGGTGGAGTTTGGGGAATTGACAATATAGAAGGCTGAAAATGAAGCAGTTAGTGAAGAGATCCAGGAAATACTGAATGCATTCACTGAAGTATGCAATCCCCTTGATGGGTTACCACCTTCCCGTAACAGAGATCACGAGATTATGATCAAGGAAGGAGCTGATCCTCCCAACATAAGACCCTACAGGTACCCCCACTGCCAAAAGGCTGAAATAGAGCGACTGGTGAAAGAGATGTTGGAAGCAGGCATTATAAGACCAAGACCACTTTTTCAAGTCAATCTTGTTGGTGAAAAAGAAGGATGGCAGCTGGCGATTTTGTGTGGACTACAGGGCTTTAAACAAGGTTACTATTCCTGATAAATTTCCTATACCAAAGAATCGATGAATCTTTGGATGAATTAGGCGACTCTTTTTTTCCAAGTTGGACTTAAAATCAGGATATCACCAAATTCGCATCAAGACCGGGGATGAGGCTAAGACAGCTTTCCGCACTCATGAGGGCCATTATGAATTCATGGTGATGCCTTTCGGGCTCACCAACGCTCCCTCTACCTTCCAATTTTTGATGAATGACATATTCAAGGAACACCTTAGGCGGTTTGTATTGGTATTTTTTGACGATATCTTGGTCTACAGCCCCGACATGACAACCCATCTCAACCACTTGCGCACTACACTGGATATTTTAAAAAGAAACCAGCTCGTGATCAATGTCAAAAAGTGTGCATTTGGGAAGGAGCAGCTGGAGTACTTAGGACATATCATATCACCAAAGGGTTCAAGCGGACCCAAGCAAGATTGAGTGTATGTTGAAATGGAAAATTCCAAAGGATTTGAAGTCCTTACGGGGGTTCCTAGGACTAACCGGCTATTACCGTCGCTTTGTGAAGAATTACAGCAAGATGGCTGCACCTTTAACCATCCTCTTGAAAAAAGACTCTTTCAAGTGGAACGAAGAGGCACAAGAGGCATTTGAAGCCCTTAAGACAGCTATGACTACAGTACCTGTTTTGGCTATGCCCGATTTTTCCCAACCCTTTGAGCTAGAGACCGACGCTTCAGGTAGTGGGGTTGGGGCTGTCCTAATCTGAGAATCGGCGTCCCATTGCTTATTTTAGCCAAGTCTTATCGAAAGAGCACGGCGATTCAAGATATGAAAGGGAATTAATGGCCATTGTGTTCGCAGTAAAGAAATGGCGACACTACTTGTTGGGACATCGATTTACTATCAAGACCGACCAGAAGGCACTCAAATTTCTGCTAGAACAGCGAATACCAGATCCGGATCAGCAAAAATGGGTCTCAAAGCTAATGGGGTACAATTTTGAGATACAATACAAACCGGGTCTGGAAAATAAAGCAGCAGATGCTTTGTCACGAAGGGAACACAGCCTTGAATTTAAGGCTTTTTCAGTATGGCAGTATGAGGACGTGGAGGATTGGCAAAGGGAAGTACAAAGAAGATGACCTGTTATCGGATATTATGCAAAAGCTTATTAAGGGAGAACAGGCCCATTAGGGTATAGCCTGAAGAAGGGGAGTCTAATCTACAACAACAAGCTAGTATTACCCAAAACATCCCAGAGAATTCCCAAGTTAATTCAGGAATTCCATTCTTCTCCATTAGGAGGACACTCCGGGTATTTACGCACCTTTAAGAGGATGTCAGAACATGTACATTGGGAAGGGATGAAGAGGGATATCCAGGCCTTCGTAGCAAAATGTGAGATATGCCAAAGGAATAAATACCAAGCTATGAGTCCAGCAGGGTTACTCCAACCCTTGCCAATTCCACAACAGGTTTGGGAGGATATTAGCATGGATTTCATAGTGAAGTTACCAAAATCACAGGGATGGGATACAGTCATGGTCGTGGTGGACCGTCTGACCAAATATGCCCACTTCATCCCATTATCACACCCTTTTACAGCCAAAGAAGTGGCAGAGGTCTTCGCTAGAGAAATAGTGAAATTACATGGCTTCCCACGCTCTATTGTCTCAGACCGGGACCGAATTTTTATTAGTCATTTCTGGAAGGAGTTGTTTAAATTATCAGGAACCACACTAAACTACAGCTCTGGATATCACCCAGAATCCGACGGTCAGACAGAGGTGGTCAACCGAACACTTGAGACTTATCTGAGGTGTTTCATTGGTGATAAACCAAAGCAATGGAGTCGGTGGGTAAATTGGGCCGAATATTGGTTTAATACATCCTATAATGTTTCCACAGGCATGACACCATTTAAGGCGTTATATGGACGGGATCCACCCACATTATTCAGGATGGAAGATAGCCATTCACCAGTAGAGGACGTGAATGAACAGATCTGGCGAAATATGATTCTTAGTGAATTGAAGGAACACTTAATTAAAGCACAAGAGAGAATGAAGACTCAAGCCAATCAACATCGGCGTGAAATCCATTTTGCTGTTGGGGATATGGTGTACCTCAAGTTAAGACCCTACAAACTCCAATCTCTAGCTAAACGTCCTAATGAAAAGCTGACTCCACGCTATTATGGGCCTTATAAGATTACTGCCAAGTATGGGGAGGTGGCTTACAAATTAGAATTACCACCACAAAGACGGGTTCATCCAAAGATTTCACGTATCCCGATTAAAGAGCCCTCCAGCCTACCACTCCTACCCAACAACTACCCCAATTCCTTCATCAAGATATGGAATTACGTGTTCAGCCCGAGGCGATGAGGAAAGTCCTAAGGCGACAAGTGGGAAAACGGAAGTTCTAATCAAATGGAAAGGCTTACCAGAATTTGAGTGCACCTGGGAACAATATGAAATTATCAAGCAGCAATTTCCTCATTTCCACCTTGAGGACAAGGTGAAACTTGTGGGGGAGGAAAATGATGGGCCCAATCCCTTGGCAACCTATTCTAGAAGAAGGAAGGAAAGGAATCTAGGCCCAAGTAAGAGGGATAGTCTAGAAAAGGGCAAAGAGGGAAATGTCGGTTAGGCTGTAACTAACTTGGGCAGGCTGGAAAATACTTATAGGAATGAGTGGAAAGATGGAAGGGGAGGAATCATTCGGTTAGGAGGGAGAGAGTCTAGCCTCTCGAAAGCTAGGCACCATCATTTACTGTTATCCAATTTTCCTATTCTGTTTTGTGTTCTTTGGCCGCTATATCTGTAAAAGGAGTACTGCATTCTTCTCCTATCTATTCTGTTTTCATCTATTGTTAGTTGCACTGGTTGAGGATCAGGGATTCTACTCGGATTCCTATCATCAACTATATGAAAGCTACCAATATATGGAAGAACAAAAACCTGTGGGGGAAAACGCCGAATACTCTCAACTAAGTACCGATAGGATTCTCGATCACCAGCAACCATCTCTCCCATGGCTGGAATAACCGAGAAAGAATAAAGGTCATACCTGCAAAAGAACAATTTGCAACATTAACTTAAGGTTTGAATTTAAGAACAAGGTTAAAAAGCAGTAAAAATACAGTCTAGTATAAATTTGGATTAAGTTATCTGGAAAAGCCAATACAGATTAAAGGTTAGATGTTTGTTATTTATGTATTTTCCTTCTCAAATGTAATAGCATGCATATTACTCTCTTTCATTCTTCTTTCTCAAATTCCAGTAATCCATATTCATAATGACCACAAAGTAGAGCTAAGCATACTTACAATTCTTTAAATATTGGAATGTCAACATGGCTCAATTCAAGGCAAAGGAACCTCCCTCCGCATTTCAGTACCCTGTTTGGAAGAAAAAAAAAGAATAGTAATTGACCATACACTTCAATTGATTGCTAAAAGCTGCTAATGTGCATCCAATCTCTACAAAAGTGAAAGCTTACCTATGAGCTTCACTAAGAACTTTCTCTATGTGTGTAACATTCCTAATCCCAAATGCAATAGTGTAACCATCCATTGAATCATTTTTGAAACTGAGGTTTTCAGCATCTCCCTCTACCCATACTAGGGAGCGGGCTTGTCCAAAACCTGTTATAATCATTACAAAATATTCACTCCAAACAAATGCGGTATATGTTAAACCATATTCCTTTATGAAATATCGAAAACTACTTGGCAACATTTCAAGTCCTTCTACTTTACCTCTCTCCAAGGCCCGCTGCTTGCCGACATTTAGCATTTTAGAATTAATGTCACAAACATATATCTGAGTTTCTTCCTCTAGAGTATCTTGAAGAACATCTTTAAGTCCTCTCTGTTTAACTTTGTTTATAGTCTCTAAGATCCTAAAAGCAACATCCCCTGTAAAATCAAGAAAGATTAAGTTTGATATCAAAACATAAATTATATTATATGTACTTCAAGTTGTTTAAGTTGATATACAGCATCACGTCACTTTATTTCTCTCCATATTAACAAGTGAATAATACTGAGGAGAAGCAAGCTCTGTGACCAAAAAAAAAAAAGTTACAGTCTTAGAACAAGCACAAAAATTGCGAAGCACAGGAAGCTTAACTTTTGAACTCGTTAAATTGCCACCATATGACCTTAATATCTCTTACGCTCCTAGAAATTGTTTGAAATTTAAAATTATGTTCACTCTATGACTAATATCAGCCAGTTACATATTGCTGAGCATATAATCCTAAAGAAACAACTTTTACTAAACACTCAAATATGAAACAACAGGAACATGAGAAACGACAAATTGGTTTTCATAAGTGGACCAGTTTTGCTCCAAATTGAAATGCTTTATAAAAAAAATTAAGGTGATAAATCAGAAAACTCAGTAGCTAGTAAACTTGCCTCATCAAAGTGCTCCTGACCTAAAACATCTCTCTTTTACCAATGTACAATTCCTCAACTTCTTTCAAGCCACTTATAATTTTACCAAACTATGTTAATTTACTTTATAACTTTTCAAGCTTGTATGCAGAAACATTATATAACATATATAATCACAAGAAAGCTCACCAGTCCCACCAGCCACGTCAAGATGCTTCATTCCAGGGAAAGGATTCAGCTTGGAAACTAGTCTGAGAAGTTGAGCGGAAAAAACATGTTTTTGTAAAGGCAGATAACAATGGGATTCAGATTGGAAATGATTCTAAACAATCTAACCTATCCTTCCACAATCTATGTAATCCAGCACTCATTAGATCATTCATGACATCATAGTTTGCAGCAACATTTGTGAAGACATTACCAACCATTCGGGCCTTTTCTTCTTCATTTACTTCTTTGAATCCTAGAAACCAAATAGGATAACATATTTATAATCTCAGAATGCAGACCAAAGATATCATACATACACACATTTATACATATATAATTTGAGGTACTATCAAATTATCAGTTTCTATTCCGGATTGAAATTTCAAGGAAGCTATTATTTCTTTTAAAAAAAAAAAATTACCATTTCTAGGGAGATATATTTCAACCATGTGTCACAAGCTGCTTTCTGTTCTCTTTTATCTTTCAATGACTAGGTTCATATTACAATTGAGTATTGACAAACTAAGCCTAAGCAATTATTCCTACAATTTCCAGGCAGTTACTAATATTTTAATACAAAATACAGAACTTTTGATTGTATAAATATGCAAACTTATAGTTGTTATTATCTTGCAAAAAGATCTTAAATATTGGAAAAAAAATTATTATACTGTATCCCTACTGCGTCCTGCCTAAATGACAACTCCACATCAATGCAAAAATTGAGTGCATTGCACAAATATGGACTTCGTGGATAGAGATCAGACCCAACCTATGCACATACAGTGAGAGTTAGAAAGTAAGAGGGAGTCTACACTAACCAAAACTAGTGGCATGCGAATGTAGCCTGGAAGTGGAAGACAACATGTGAAAGAGTTTATTCCCCAACTTTCTAGTCACAGTTCTCAATGCCATGACTATTCAGACCTGAAAGAAACAAGAGAAAGAGAACAAAAATAGAAAATCTCGAATTACATTCAGAAGTACATTAAAAATTATCATAATAATAACTCTGTACAAAGTCTTTAAGTAAAGCAATTATGCATATTGAGTCAACATTCAAGTTCACTAAATTATGAGCTGAAAGAGAAACGAAGAGAGTAGAGGCTACATTGATTGCCCCAAGCATGCTTAATTGCCCAGAAAGCATCATGGTTAGTTAGTTATCAGTTATCACCCAATTACAGATGGATTTCTTCATCTGTGTTGGTAGAAAGGAAAAAAGAAAAAGGACTTGCAGGTGTAAGGTCTAAGTATGGCGGAACTAACCGCAAGAGGAATAGATTGCAGCAAAGTCAGCGACGAAACGAGCGACAGAGAAATACAACCAATAAAGGCATTGATACCAAACTGAATTGGAAGTTTTTAATTTTATTCTTTGTTTTTTAATTAATATAATTTTATTTTTAGTCAAATATCATCAGTCATCTCATAATCAGAATCCAAAAACATAGTAAAAACTTATACGAGAAAAAAAAAAAAACTTCGAGGCCTAGTTCTGAATTTGCTAATTTCCTCTTGCGGTTGGTAAAAACTTATATGAGAAAAGGTAAATATTTTCAATTTTGCTAATTTCCTCTTTTGTCTTTTTTTAATTTCCCAATTTGTCCTTTTCACCTAAATATAAGACCAAAAAAAAAAAAACCAAAAGAAAATGGCTCAAGCTTTCATTTGGGAAACACCTGAGAAAAAACGAGAGTTTGCTTGTATGAGAGAAGGGAGAGTTTTAACTGGAGTGATTGAAGAGTCCCATAGTGCCTTCGAGCTATCCTCGCCGCTGCAGTAGCTGGCGCCGGAAGAGAACCACCGGAGCAGGATCACCGTAGGTCGCCTGAGAAACACCGCCTGAAAAATATTTTAGTCAAGTGAATAAAATTATAAATTTTTAAAGAAGGTAAGTGTCATTATTCTTTTGATATTTATAAGACGGTGTAATTTATTTTATAAAAGAAATTATTTTATATAAGAGTGAAAAACGGCATTGGAGTTCGCCGTTTAATGAGCCATTTGCTATGGCGGCTTAGGGCTTTCGTTGTTGAGTCGGTGGTTTCAGTTTGGGCAAGCCATCATAGTTTTCTGGTTGCTTATCTTCTCCGACTGTGAGACCATCGTCGCTGGGTCTGTCTTGCTCTTCTTCGTTAAAGGACTCTCTTTTCTTTTCACGTTTAGATATCCTCTCTTCTTTATTCTTGTATTCTTATCTGATTTAGGGCATGCCCATACTTTCAGAACTAGGCATCCAGGAAGATTGATTTTCTTATCTTGAGTTCGGTAGGATACCTAATTAGTTTATATTTCAAGTTCGTTAATCTCTGTTGCTTGTGTTGGCAATAATTTTTCTTCTTCTGTATTCACTATAGGAACTGTGATTTTTGGAGTCAATTCCATGGCTAACATAGAAGAAGAAGATGATTACGTGGAATATGTGCCCGTGGCCAAGCGCAGGGCCATGGAAGCTCAGAAGATTCTCCAGCGGAAAGGGAAGTCCTCTTCTGCAGTCGATGATGAGTTGGAGAAATCGAGAGTGGCTGAAGCTAAACCAAGTCTTCTGGTTAAGGCGTCGCAGTTGAAGCGGGATCAACCTGAGATTAGTCCGACTGAGCAGATTGTTCAGCAGGAAAAGGAGATGATTGAGAACTTGTCAGATCGAAAAACGCTAATGTCTGTTCGAGAATTGGCCAAGGGAATCACCTATACGGAGCCTCTCCGTACGGGGTGGAAGCCACCTTTGCCCATTAGAAGAATGTCTAAAAAGGAATGCGATTTGATTCGGAAGCAGTGGCATATTATAGTTGATGGTGAAGACATCCCACCGCCAATTAAGAATTTCAAAGATATGAGGTTTCCTGAGCCTGTTTTGAAGAAGTTGAAAGCTAAAGGGATTGTGCAACCAACACCAATACAAGTGCAAGGTCTGCCGGTTATCTTATCTGGGAGAGACATGATTGGGATTGCATTCACAGGATCAGGCAAAACTCTGGTCTTTGTGTTGCCAATGATCATGGTGGCATTGCAGGAGGAAATTATGATGCCTATTGTTCCAGGAGAAGGTCCATTTGGTTTGATTATTTGTCCTTCAAGGGAACTCGCCAGGCAGACTTATGAAGTGGTTGAACAGTTCTTGATACCTTTGAGAGAAGCTGGATATCCTGAGCTCAGGCCTTTGCTCTGTATTGGTGGAGTGGATATGAGATCCCAGTTAGAGGTTGTGAAGAAGGGTGTTCATATTGTTGTTGCCACTCCTGGGAGATTAAAGGATATGTTAGCAAAGAAGAAAATGAACCTTGATAATTGTAGGTATCTAACGTTAGATGAGGCTGATAGATTGGTAGATTTGGGATTTGAAGATGACATAAGAGAAGTGTTTGATCACTTCAAAGCTCAAAGGCAAACCCTTTTATTTTCTGCCACTATGCCAACTAAAATTCAGAATTTTGCTAGAAGTGCTTTGGTGAAACCTGTTATCGTCAATGTGGGACGAGCAGGAGCTGCAAATCTGGATGTAATCCAGGAGGTAGAGTACGTTAAGCAAGAGGCAAAAATAGTTTATCTTCTTGAGTGCTTGCAGAAAACTCCACCTCCTGTTCTAATATTTTGTGAGAACAAAGCAGATGTGGATGACATTCATGAATATCTCCTCTTGAAAGGAGTGGAAGCAGTGGCTATTCACGGAGGCAAAGATCAGGAAGAGAGAGAGTATGCCATTGCAGCCTTTAAAAATGGAAAGAAAGATGTGTTGGTTGCAACTGATGTTGCATCCAAGGGTTTGGATTTTCCTGATATTCAGCATGTTATTAACTATGACATGCCAGCTGAAATTGAAAATTATGTCCATAGGATTGGACGTACTGGAAGATGTGGTAAGACTGGCATAGCAACAACATTTATAAACAAGAATCAAAGTGAGACAACCTTACTTGATTTGAAACACCTGTTGCAAGAAGCCAAACAGCGTATTCCTCCAGTTTTAGCAGAGCTGAATGATCCAATGGAAGATAATGAAGAAATTACTGACAAAAGTGGGGTTAAGGGATGCGCATATTGTGGTGGGCTTGGTCATCGTATTCGTGATTGTCCTAAACTGGAACATCAGAAGAGTATGGCGATAGCAAATAACAGAAGGGATTATTTTGGTTCTGGTGGTTACAGAGGAGAAATATGAAAGGCACTACTTGTCAGTTTTTTGTATTCATTTTTTTAACTATACTGCATTATGTACTGTAACTATAACTTATAATCCTGGTAGAATGAAATATAAAGAATATCTTTGCATCTGTTGTATATTAGATGTCCAATTCTGTCCATCTTTCAATTGGATTGATTTTCATCTGTTTATGCAGTCGTTAATGATTCACATTTGAGTGGCATGTTTGATTTTGGCTCCAGTAATTGCTCTCTTGAAACATGTTCCTGTTGCGACAATTATATTTTTTCTCCTATAAGCTTATGGTCTTGCTGTGTTGCTGCAATTCTATACTGTCTATAAGCCTTTTTTTCCTCCCTAGTATACACTTAGCCAAAAAAAAAAAAAAGAAGAAGCTATTTTATTCACATGTCCATTTGAGAAAAAATGTCTATATGTGGCTTCTGTGAATGTAGCTGGAAGGCATGCTTGTTCTGTGTGTGTGACTCAGTTTGACATGGTTTTTCTGTTTGACTAGTAGAGGCTGATGTTACTTCTATATGGTAGAGCCATATTGGTTCTTCTATTCTGGTTAAATTCCCTGAGCCACTTGTTACTCATGTGGCTATTATGCTTAAGTTGTATCTCAAATTCAATGCAGAGCGAAGGAAAGTCTTGAACGTCCAAAAGTGCTTGGACTTGAATGAGAAACAACTGTTCAAACAATCCATCGCTTGTATTTCATCGAGGAACCTCAATTGCGAATTGTGGTCGCACCATTCTTGAATTGTCTTGGTACTTGGTCCTAGTTTGTTAATATTAATCAATGCTGTACTATAAATTATAAAAATGTATGGTATAATTTTTTACTTCCACGATAATTTCCTTGACTCAATAATTGAATCAGCCGCTAATAATAGTTCTTTGTAATCCTATTAGACCAGAAATTTTGAGTCATACAATTTATATAAGCTCATACTGAGACTACATAGTTACGTCTTCCACCTCTAAAATCTTCTATTTAAGGCGGTTGTTTCATATGTAGTTTCTACTTCTAATTTACTTGGAGTTGGACAAAATGTTTCTGCTGAATGGCATAGAAGTGGTCATTCTTTCAGTACCGCCTTTTACAAACATATTTCATGTCCTTGTAGTAGTAAAGGAAGATCACATCTCATGAACAAAATCTTGGAAACTTGATCAAATTCAGTGGGGTTGGAAACACTAGTAGTACTTTCTTGAGATCTCAAATGGAAGAATCATGAATATGACGGAGTAGTTAGCAGTTTCTTGGAAAAATAAATTGTAGCTTGAAGTCCTTTGGTGATCAGAGATGGATTAAAATCTGGACATAGAACTTCTGGCAGACCTGCTACAGCTCTTCCATCCTGTTTTAGCATAAGTAGATCAATCAATCGGAAAACCATTAATGGAAATGCCAAAGTCTAGATTTGTGAGAGCGCACCAATTTCAGACAAATGTCACAGTACATAGTGTTGTATTAAGAGATGGAGAGTGATAGTTTGTCATAGACTCCTTTAAATAAAAAATTTAAACCCTTAAATGAAAGTTTATAAATAATCTTTTTAGAATTTGGAACAGTAACACCCAGACTAACAAATTTTAGTTTCTTGACAATCAAATTTACCGGAAACAGAGATATTTTAAGCGAAGTTCTCCTTTGGTTAAGGTTTCATACAAGAAAACTGAACCTTCCATTTATGTCTGCAAGATTGCCAGTCACCATGGCTAAACCGTGGAGAAATTTCAGCAGATACAATCTTTTGCAGCCGTTTATATGTTTGATGATCAAAGATGGTCCCAGATATACGAAATTTCTCAAATGAACACTACATGAATGTTCTGTATATCCCTTCAATTCCTTCCAATGCCAAGCAAGCAATCTACATCTTCCCCATTTTTGTATGATAGGTAAAGTGATACTTTTTATGTATGATTTTCACGAATGCAGATATATTGTACTTGCTCATATTATTAACCAAAACATTATCTGTAATTTCACAACTATAGGAGCAAAAGGCATACCTTTAGAGGGTTCATGATCAATTTTACATGAAAAGGTTGTTCTCCTTTTACTTCACTACATTGCCAAAGCTTATGTTGTATACAACGAAAGTAGTAGTGAATCTTATTTACCAATCTCTTCCTTTGTTTTACATGCCAAAGGATAGCTTTCTTCATACTATCCATTTCTTCTTCAAGTATCTTGAGACGTTGGTTAAGATGATCCTTAATGCTATGCATTTCTCTTTTCCTGCTTGTGGTGTCAGCAATACTGCAGACACAGTCAGAATCATTGATGAAAGCCTCTGAAGTTCCAATCATCATTCTGCTCTTGCTGCTACTTGCAACATTAAATCTGTTTAACTTTGAATGCTCCTTTCTTGAGTTGAATTGGCATTCTAGTTTTGCCATTTTCATCTCCCACAAATGCAGCATCTCTTCACATTTTTTCAAGGTAAGCAAATATTCAGTAACAAGTACATCACAAACCCGGCTTTCCATTATGTCTCACTGTAGACCCAAAAAACTTTTTTCTTTGATACAGGAAGACTGCAAAGAGAATGCCTGAACATAAAAATATTGAACAAACCTAGAATGCCGAATGCCTGACATAAAAATATTGAACAAACCTAGAATGCCACAAGATGTTCAGGGAACTTGTTTGAAAATTTGAAACATTTCCCCCACTCTCTGCTTCATCATGAGTCAGTACCAAGACGTGACTGAAGAATGGTTTTGTATATTCTTAACAAGAATTGGGAAATGAAAGAGCTGGCTGGAAGGAAGGATAATAGAAGTGAATGATGGTTACTTGCTACACACTGCATAAAGTAAATCTACTTCTTAGATCAGCTATGGTTGCTTTCCTTCGTGTATCATGTTCTCTTTGCTTTGCTTGAAAGAGAGTACAAATCTTGGGAAGACCTTGTTTCATGAGTATTTGTGGGATTTGAGCTTCACTTTCCCCTATTTACTGGGCAGCTTTGGCTTCGTCAATCTAGTTTAGTACTTTAAGGTAGCAAGATAACTAATAACATAACCAAAGCTTTAGCTTCAACACATGACAGACACAAACCACCGTAGGAATCATCAACTTCACTGGCGATGTATATAACTATAAAACACGAATAATAATAAAAAAAAAATATAAAGTGTTCGTGTTCAGCACAAAACATGATATAGTTTCTTTAAATTACTTTTTGGATCTTTTATCATATACTCATCTTAATGCATCGTTTCAATTACATTGCAAAATTTGACCGATCGGAGTATCAATTCAACACGATTATGGCATAAACTTTAAAACAAAGTCTTTAACAAGATCTGCAACTAAACAGGAATCTTATGGGTATAGCGAAATAACAAGCTTAAGCAAGTTTCCCGTTTGGATTTTTGGAAATGGTGGAGGAAGGAGTTACTGATGTATTTTACTTGAACCAGATATATCTCTCTTTCTCTTTTTATAATCTCCAGTCTTCTACTACGTGTCCATCAAATTCTGCCAGCCAAGAAGAAAAGGGATAGTAGTATTTGTGTATTTTGATTTCTATACGAACTATGTTACAAGGATCCAATGAATATGTTTTACTGTTATTTGTCTCTCAAGAAACCAGGGATCACAGCGGGATATCTTAATCAACAGGAACTTCAACATCCATTTTTATGTCAGATTGACCAAGAACCTGTGACAAATTAAAAACGAATAAATAAATCAGAAAATAAATCATGGAAAAAGAAGTCCCAGAACACAAAAAAACTCCAATTGACGCATGACAGATTTTGACGTACAACTAAACTTGAATTATGCATGTCTTTTTTTCTTTCTTTTAAAGTTCTTTACGGTTTTGCCTATTGAGCTGACTGTTTCAAGCATAGATATTGCACAAAATTATTACCGTTGATGTTCTAGTAAGAAAACAACATTCTTTCACAATGATCAGAAAAAGCCAATTGAAATACCCAATAATCTAACCTCGTTATTGATTCCATAATCTAAACTTATTATTGATTCCAAGTTGCTCATTGAATGCATAAAGAGACACCTGAATAAGGCCTAGTTTCAAGAATAATAAAGCACTAGACAAGTTGTTTTTTAAAGTGCTTTCACTATATGCATATCCATCTCTGCAAGGCTTCCTTTTTTCCCCCTACTATCTTTCTTTAGTTTTTTTTTCCTATCAAGATATATATTACACTTGTCACAAAAATTATATCAAAATGTACGGACCTTAATGAAGTCATCCAAAGTCAAGTAGGAATCTTTTGAGTATCCTGCTTCTTTGAGAACTTGGCTCAGAACTTGCTGCAAATACAATAGAACAGTGAACAAAATTAGTCAAGGTCTTCTTAGCTCTTGAACTATTGGTTTAACTGAAGAGGTGTGCGAAATTATTTTTCTTGTGGATGAAACAGTTCAGAAGAAAAACTACAAAGAAAGGAGATTTTTTTTTTTTTTTTTAATCAAATGGAAATACACTTTGTCTACAGGTAATATAACAGATGACAGAGATACTCATCACAAGGATTAAGGAAGCTAGATAAAAGGTTCATAGCCCATTTCAATGGAGATTTGAAAAACACTTCAGCATACCAAGCATAAAATAGAGAAATCAAACTAGTAATGGTGGATGCACCTTATGAAAAGTTACTTTCTTATCAAGAACCTCTAAAATTACTTCTGAGTGATTAAGCTATAGAGGCAACTGGTAAGTGTATAGATCTTTGGTGATACCTCTCTCTGTTGATCAGACATGAATGGACCTGACAGATCTTTCAGAACTTCTAGCATATCTTTGAAAGAGACCTTTCCATTACGGTCTGAATCATATACTTTGAAAATAACTGCAACAAGGAAAAACTAGTAACTATAAGAGCCCAAAATAAAACCAATCAGAAAAAATCAATCCATATACAAAACATAGTTAATAATGCATGATGTAAATTTTGCAACTATAAATGCCATATGTGGAATTTATTAGAAGTCTTAGAGAGATTGTTAGGTAAACCAAATGTATATTCAACACGTCAATGGGAAATGAACATTCATGGGAAGTGAGGTTGGCTTTATAGATTAAGTGACACTAACTTATTCTACTTTAGTTCAATTTCATAATTAAATTGTTTACAGTTAGATTCATCTTAATAATTTTTCTTATTATTTTCTTTGATTTCTCTTTATCTTTAGTTATTAAACTATTTTTTATCTAATTAACTATTTATACAAAAACTTTTAATGATCTCTTCTGAAAATATGACAAAACTATATAAGATGCCTTTCTTCCAGCTTTTCTATGCTATTCCAACTTCTTCTCAAATACAATCATTCTTAATTCTATTCTTTTTAATGTGTCTATTCATGCAACGTTCTCTTTACTATATTTACATAGATCTCTTAGAATTTTTCAAAATCTAGAAGACTTATAATTAATACCATAATGTGAAATGATTACATATACTAAAAGTTTTACATTTTTTATTACGGCGAATTTCAGTCCCTCTCACGATATTTTATTCAGTTATTAAATAACAATTTGGTGTATACATACACAATTTAAAAAAGATTAATATAGAAAGCTCGAACTATCCTCACTCTATCTCTCTCCTCTAGAGGAGAGAGAGAAAAATCAAAAAAATAAAATTTTAAAAAAATAACAGACCAATAGTTTTAGAGAAGAGGGAAAAAAAATAAAAAAGATTTTTTTTTTTTTAAAAAAAACAGATCAATAATATTACCTATTCAAAAAAGCATGACATTATAGGGAGCTCCAGTTAAATCCCTATCAGGCAAGTACATTTCTTGACTGCTGAAGCTTTTCTCTGATAGATAAAACAAGGATACATTCCTAGATAGACCCGATATATCAAAGACAAGTAAACATGACAAGTACACCATAGACATGCTTACTTTATTACATGTCTATTCATGATTGACTTGATCCTCTATTTTTTTTAAAACAAATTTACATTAGAATTTTTCTGAAACAAGTAAAAGAACATAAATAATGCTGCTAAGCAACTCACATACGTTCTATTTTTTGCTGTGCACTAGCTTTGGTACTGAATGCAGACAAGAAAGCTACAAAATCTTTAAAATTCAAACCATCAACCATCTTGAGCAACCTCTGCAAATAACCACATTATCCATCATATAGGGGCATGAAGAAGTCCAGAGGTCACAAAATAACTCAGAATCTCAACATGAAATGTCAACTTAGTGAAAAACAACTCTACACCTGAGAAAGTGGATTCAATGCAAACTCAGGAACAGATAAGAACTCATCTGCAGAAATAAATCCCTTTGCACTTCGATCAAGTTGACAAAATCTCTCGTACAAGGACACTATTTCCTGCTGGGAAACTGATTTTCCCACCAAAAGTACATCTAACTCAACAAAAGCAACAACTTCGGATAAAAAACAATAAAGGCAGGGCAAGGTAAGGAAGACCCACATAAATTATGGCAGTATCCTTTGACATCTTCGATATCATATTGAGTCAACATGGATGATGCACTCCCCATCAATTCTTCTCTCGGCTTCAAACTACAAACTATAGAGCAAATATATATATATATATATATATATATAAGTAATAACCTTGATCGAGCAAATGATATGAAAGTTTCTTCGAAAGATCCACAATCATTAGACTATTACATCAATAAATAAAAATAAGAGTTAAAGAAGCTAACAGATCTATTCAATTTTACAAACAGGTTGTAAACAGAGTTAGTCATAGGTTAAGAACTACACCTTGTAGTGCAGCTCAAGAATGAAATTGGAAATACGCAAACACCTTTCTTAAACGTGTCAGAATTTTCTCGGGAAACAAACATAGATAGAGCAACGAAGGGATAAGAAAAGAGACCTGAAGGCTGAAACGGAAGCTCTCAGCTGACGATGCTTGTGGATGGTTGAGAGCGGAGAAATATACACGTGGGTTGCCTTGTCATCATCGATTTCCTCAAAACGCAGCCATTTGTTCTCTTTCAACTTAATTGTGTTGTACAATTGCAGACGCCGGACACTTCGATGTCTTATTAAATCCTAAACTCCATTGACACGCGATGAATTGAAGTGTACAAGGTACAAAACATACTTGGTTGCTGAATAAGACGTACAACTATAATTATAATGCTAAATAAAATTACAAGTATGTATATATATTTACAAGGTTTCAAAAGAAAATTGTTTAAAGTTTTATTTAATATATAAGAGATTTAAATTTTTAATATATTTTAAAAACAATTAAAAGTTATTTAATTTTTACTTTTTCAATACATTATATATATATATATATATATATAAAAGGAGCAGAAAGATCAAGTATGGGAAAAGAAAGGAAGAGAGAAGTAGGGACTATCATGGAATAGTTCACATGAAATGTAGATGTCAAATGAAAAAAAATTAAAATTTAAAACTTAAAGCAATAAAAGGAAACCTAGATCAATGATAATCCTCATTGGACAGGAAAGGGAAAGGGAGAAAGAAAGAAAATATATAAAAATTTAAATTTTATAAAATGAGAATTTACAAAGAGAATTCTCAAAGAGTCTCTTCCTATCTTATCTTCTATCTGAGCATGGTTTTACTTCTACTTTGAAGTCCTAATACGTAGACTTTTACAAGAAGTATTATTTGGTCAAATGTATATAGGAAAAGTGCAATAGTGAAATATATAATTATAGTGCAGAGAGAAAATGCTACAAGAACTTTGAAATTATTGCCTTCAGTAAGATTCTTTGACAAGGGGAAATTTGTAGAGGTGTAAAGTAGATGGCCAAACAATGATTACTCATCATCAACCAAATTGATGTCATAACAATCATTTTCATTTGTTTGAAACAAATCTGATGACGATGTTGAGGCATTTGAAGAGATATTTGATGGAAAGCTAGGCTCCTAAGCTGAATCTTTAGTCTTGAGAAGTTGAAGATTTCATTAGGTTGTCTAGTTAAATCTTTTTTGTTTGTAGAAGAAGCTAAACATGATTGGATTTTATCTTCTAGTTGAGGAAGATAGGTGTTTCTTTATCTCTTGGGAGAAGAAATTTTTGGTTTTGTGAGAACAATTTTTTGATGAGCGGTAAAGCAATTCTGTCTATCCTTTCAAACTTTGGCCACCATTTGATAGATGAGATTCTTTGTAACATTGGAGTACATTTTGAAAAATAAGGTTCTTCGTATTTAAATTGTCATTTGAATACCTAGACTAATGCAAATTTTTTTAAAAAATAAAGATCTATTGGGAGAAAATATTTAGATAAATTTATTCTTTTAAAAAAATAATCAAGACCATTTATCACAATTGTCGGAAGAATTTTTGGGCAAGAACCAAAAAACTTTTACCACCTATTTAACCATTGTGGTAAATCATAATGATTATTATTTTTGAAAATGATTAACTAAGAATGGCTAAATCATTTATTTTGTTACTAAAAGGTACATAACCAAACATTACAGTAATCCCATCAGTTGTAACCAACTGGATCAAAAGGTTGAGAAATTTTTTTAATTTTTTTTAAGTCTTGGCCCTATTTTGAGGGTGACAGGACTTTAAGAATTTGTAAGGTAGAATAAGCATGAGAAAGCTTATTTCCTTGATCTGAGAAATGTTTGATTCTAGCAGATTTGGAATCTAAAAGAATAAATTCATAAAATATTTGGAATTATGTTATCAGAAGAGGCTGATAATGAAAATTAGGAGGAAAGATTTTTTAGGCAAGGATTTGGAAATTTTTATCAAAAAATTCTGCTTCAGTTTGAAAGATATTTATTGCTCTTTCGGGTTTTTGAATGTAATTGGTTTTATGGAGGTTTTGTTGAGAAGATATTGGGACAAGGGCTTTGAAGTACTTACTTTAGTAATTTGTTGGGAATTTTCTTGAATACCATTAGATAAAGCAAGGTTATCTTCATCTATAATATCTGCCCATTTTTTGGATGAATTGTTGCTAGATTAGAGGGCTATTAAAGTTTTGATTGAGAAGTCTGTTAAACCTTTTTGTCGAGCAATTTCTGACCAAGTTGTTGATGGTAATGTTGTTATGCTTTGGTTTTCTTGAAGTGCCAAAAAGGCTTTTAGGGTTAAAGCATAGTCTTTTGGATTTTGGATTAATTGAGCAGAAGACTCAATTTTTTTGTTTTGGGTAGATGACCCAGATTGGGTTAAAGACCCAAGTTTAATAATTTTTTCAGGCTTAGCCTGAATGGTCTTTTTTCTATTTTTGGGACTTTCATCTACAAGGGTTATACCTTTACCTTTTTCTTTATCCTTTTTTTTTGGGAGGCATTTTTACCGTGAAAAAAATTCTCTGGTCAGGAAATTTGGGAGAGAATTTGAAAATCCTTTGAGATATTCGGTTTTAAAATAAAAAATACTAAGAAATCACTTTGAAATTTATTTATACAAAGAATTATTGCAAGAATTTTTTTTAATTGTGGAATAGTTTTGTTGAGTTATATTCCAATATTTGAGTTGAATGCAATGCAAGATTCTTTGAATGGATTTGTTGTTTTAAGATGCCACCATATCCAATATCAGAGGCATCAGTCTCAATAATTTTAAATGCTAGTGGAATAAGAAGATACAAGCAAAGAAGATTTTGAACATGATTTTTTATCTGTTTAACAACAGAAGTATGATCATCTGTCCAAGCGGGAGGAGACTTTCTGAGACGATATGAAGAGGTTTTATAATGTTATTTAAATTGGGAATAAAGTCACCAACATAATTTAAACATCTTAAAAATCTTTGGAGTTGATTTTTATCAAAAATTTGATCAAGGACTTTATTTGAAAATTTAATTGCTCTATTGATAGAGGCAATTGTTCCTTGATAAATGTTATAACTAAGAAACCTAATTTTTGTTTGAAAAAGATAATTTTAGTCTTTGAAATTGCAAGACCATTTCTTTTTACAACATTAATGAACATATGTATATGTTTAAAATGTTGTTTAATAGATTCAGAATATACTAAAACATCATCAATATAAACAATGATTAAATTTAGTATAAGAATTGAATATCTCGTTCACTATCCTTTAAAACTCATAAGAAGCATTTTTAAGATCAAAAGGCATGACATTCCACTCATACTCACCAAACGGAATAGTAAAAACGATTATATACCTGTCAGCTTCATGGATTTGGATTTACTAGAATCCGGATTTCATGTCAAATTTGAAAAAAAAATTTGCCTTATGTGGGCGATTGAGAAGATCTTTCTTATTTTTAATAGGGCATTTAATCCTTTGAAGAGCTTGGTTTAATGACTTATAATTGATTACAAGCCTAGGGGTGCCTCTTTCTAATTTTGTATTTTTATTGACATAAAAAGCAGAACAAAACCAAAGACTTTGGCTTTTTCTAATTAACCCTTTTTCTAAGAGGTCTTTTATCTCTTTTTTACAATGATCCAAGATAGTTCATCTAAATTGGTCCAGCTTTTGTACGGATATTTCTTTCCTCAAAATCTTTTTTGTAGGGAAGATGGACAACATGTCTTTTTCTTTCCAAAAGGGAATTTGGAAGGTCCGAATCCTTCAATTTGGATTAAAAGATTTTAAATTTTATTTTGAACTTGGGGTTTAGTTATTTGGGTTTCTAAGATTTTGTAAGAAACTTCCTCTTTTAGGAAAATAACTCGTTTTTTTTTGTATTGGATTGTATTTAAAAATTTTGTAAAAAGGGGATTAGAGAATTCAAGAAGAATTTTCTTGTTGAAATATTTGGTTTCAATTCCCTTTTTTGAAATGTTGAAAGGCATGATTTGTTCAATAAATGGACATCCAAAAATTACTTCATTTGATAAGTTTTTTACCAAAATGAATGAAGTAGAAATTCTTAAATCATTATTTCTGACAACAGCATTTGATAATTTGTAATTTATATCCAATCTTGAACCATTAGCTATGCTAAATGATTTGGTAGTTTTTTCAAAGAATTTGGTAAGAACAAGCCCTTCCCTAATACAATTTAAGGTTGCACCAGTATCAAAGACAGCAGTTGTTTCCAGAACAAAATCATTTTGAATAATAATTGTGATTGAAATATACCACTTTTGAATGGAAATTTTTGAAATAAGGTTTAGAAATGGTTCGGGAAAATCTTCTTCTTGATCTTCAATTACTAGTTCTTTTCCTTTATTAGAAATTTTCATTTATTTTTCTTGGACTTGGCTGATTATCAAAGAATGAAGTTCTTGGGTATTTCTTAATTCTTTGATCTCATTTTTTAAAAAATTAATTTCTTTTTGTAAATCCAGTATTGTAACTAGTTTTGGTTTATTGTCAAAACATTTTATAATTTCTATAAAATCATATCGTTTTGGTTGTGGGACAGGTTTGAGGTTTGATGTAGAAGGAGTTTCTTCATCTAGAGGAAGAGAATCGATTACTTTAAAAGAAGATTTGGTTTTGAAGTAAAGACATTAATTTAAAGAGAATCATTAAGGGTTTCATTTAAAAAATTAATTGGAAAATTTTCTTCTTCAAAGGAAGGATTTGATAAAGCATCATCTTCAAGAAGTTGATTAACTTCTTGTTCAGAAACTTCACCTTCTTATTCTTCTTCTTCTTCTTCAGAAGAGGTTTTAGTTATAAGGCTGTTGATTTGATCTAGGACTGGTTCTTTTAAGTTAAGAGTCATAATCTTTTTGTTTAGTTTGTAGTACTTAACCATGTGGCCTTCTTTCCCGCCTCTAAAACATTTGATTTTTTTTTTCTTTTGGTAAATCAATGGGTGGTTTTGAAGAGATATATCTAGAATGGTTTCTAGGCTTTCAATTTTTGGGAGTCCTATAATAACTCTTAATTTGGATTTTTTGGTGTTCTTTATGTTTTGGTTTGGATTTTTTACAAGGCGGAAAACTAAATTGTTTACAGAAAGAACCTAATTCTTTCTTATTGAGGGTTTTTACTTTACTAAGTTGATATTAGATCCTATCATTTCAACAAATTTTTAAGGCGTTTTTTTGAACAAGAGCTATGAGTTATCCATAACTCAAATTTTCAAAATGAATTTAGCCATCACCTGTTAGGTTTCTAAGTTTTTCTCTAACTTTATCACCTAAGGAATTTGGTAAGCTTGTAATAAATTTTTCTTTTAAGAGAGAATGAAGTTTGATTAAAATGTTATCATCTCCTAAGTTTTTCTCTAACTTTATCACTTAATTAAGAAGATATCTTTGTACCACCTAAAAGCAGCTATAGTTTTGCATCGAAGGTTAGAAAGAAGTTTGATAGATTTGTCTCTCCACAAAGATGGATCGCCAATAAAATCTTGAGTAATTTTATAGATGAGAGTATTGATTGCATCAAGAACTAGTTCACCATTATTATTTACAATAGTTCCATCATTGGTAGTTTCAATTGAACTAAGGATTTGTTCTTTATGTTTAGGAGTAAGATAGAAATCCCACTAACCTTTGAGTTAGCCAGTAATCCTAACTATTAAAATTTGAGTAGTTGCTTGTTTATCGTAATTGTGATACATAGTATAAGCTGTACTTATCATAGTCATTTGTTGGAGAATTTCAAAAATTATTTTTAGATAAATCATTTATATTCCAGACATATATATGGCTTGCATCAAAATATTTAAGAAAAAAAATTTTCTCTTCTAAAGTTATGTCAAGAATATGTAAAATGACTTTGAAACCAAAAATAATTTAAGCCACAAAAGTCAAAACCATAAAATATACCAGGATTTTTGCATCCACAAATTTTTTTTAATTTTTAAAATATCATATAAAATAATAATTGTTATAATTTTAAAATAATAAATTAAATAATAATAAATTATTTAATCTATTTATTTTTTATAATTTTTTATTATCTTTATTTTCTTTCTCTCATATTCTTATATCTTATATTTTATTTTAATATTTATGTTATAAAATATATTATTTTATAAGATTACTAAATAAAAAAATTTAAAGTATTTATAATATAGATATACAAGGGGTGCAAAATGCTTTAAATCCATTGACCAATTCTAATAGTGAGATGATAACATTTTAATCAAAAGCACGTTGAGAAGAATGATGTTTACAGGAACGATCTCTAATTTCACAGAATTTGATGGACAGTTACATATGAATTCAACAACGTTAATAAAAAGGATCGCTTTATCAAATATGAACTAATTTTTATATAAATTTTATTAACGAGTACTCTTAACACTGATTAAAGTTTTATTTAATTATTTAATTTAAATTTTAAATTTTATTATTTTTATTAATTTTTACAAATTTTAAAATAGTAAATATTCTATCAATTAATTAAAAAAATTTTAATCGATACCCTAAAAGAGTTGATTAGCAAAACTCTTTATATTTGGTCCCAAATGACTTGCTGGATTGAGACTTGAGTCAGTATCCTCGTTGAGAACATTGAACTCCAACAGCCAAGAATATACCATGTCCGTTGTCCAGGCTTTGTTAAGAAACACAAAGAAAAACGAAGAAAGTCTTGGTTTTTGACACCAAATAAAGACATTAGAATCGTATTGGAAATAGCAGGTACCGTGTCTCATTTTCTTGATGTCCTTTTCAAATGTCATTTATTTATATGTTCGGACACGGCATGCCATGGGCTTCCTCTGATTGTCAAATAATGACGTTCCTGAAACTTCATTTAATGGCGCAGCTCCCATGTTCCGTTAAGCACTTCTGTACGATACTGAAATTTTCAGAATTGGAACTCTTCCACCCACGTGTATAAGGCCATGTTCCATTAAGCACTTCTGTACGATACTGAAATTTTCAAAGTTGGATCTCTTCCACCCACGTGTTTAAGGCATGCCAACGTATTTGGCAGCCTATAGTACTTTTTTCTTCAAAAATTGAATATATATATATATATATATTCAAGACATTTCAGTAATCTGCTTAACCAAAAAGAAAGTATGGTACTAAAAACTCTTGAATGGTCGTAAGAATTGATTTAATAATACTAAAGATCCAGATACAATCATATTATTTGAAGTTGAACGACAAGGCAAGCTCAGATTTGATCGTCATGATTAATGTGCAAGTATAAATAACACTGATACAGTACGAAACAAGCCAAGAAAGAATGGTGTTCATGAATAATTTTTTTAAGACACCATCCTGGAGGCAGATACAAAAATTGGTTGAGCGTCTGTAAACTTGTGAACATATCCAGTAAGGCAAGTTCCAATGAGTTCAAGCCTTACATTATTGAAGGCAAAAGCATCATACTTCAGCAGGAATCCAGATCCCGGCATGGAGGCGGCTTTGGCTCACGTAACAGTGTAGTATTCCCTCCTTCAGGTCCACACTTTATCCGCTTTGGATTTTGGGTGCCAGGCTATAATGCATAGGAATTCAAATTCAGAACAAGTATAAGAATCTAATACATGATCAGAACAAAGGAATAGCTCCTGACAAATATTCTTACCGGTGGCTTTTCGCCCCTTCTCAGCATCTCTACTATCTCAACTACTCCCTTTGGGGTTACGTCTTCCTGAACTCAACAAAAGCAAGACATGTTAAGCTCCCATATATTTCAGACAGAAAGACAAGAAACCATTAAAATGCCTAAAACAAGGAACACCTACATAGTAATTATATGTATATCCCTCGGATCCATTTGAGTAATCAGCCACAGTAATCATAGGAGCATTCACACAGCATCCCTGCATAATACCAATAGCTTCGATAATACTATTCATTGCATGTTAAATAAGATTATGCCAAATATCACAGTAAAATTGTCACTCCTTAGGAGACCATATATGACTGTATGTCTGATCTCTGGAATCTGATCTCTGGTGAACCCAGATATCATGCATGCACACCTTTGATCTCATTGCTCGCAGAAAATATCGTAACTTAGTCATAGTAAAAATCATCCAGCATAATAGGTACTTCTTTTTCATTCAGTTAGATATTTATGTACTGTAAAGCTAATTCTTGGTGTTTACTTATTTCTTTTTCTTCTTAATAAGCTTAAAGTAATATTCTAATACAATCCAAGAGCAATTCTCAAAAATTGTTGCAGCTGTGGAGGACTCGTAATATAAAATAAACAGAAACATCAATACTGTAAAATCCTTTCATTAATTTTTATGTAGAAGGTACTTTTTCAATAGTTTAGATAAATGAATTTATCAATTTAATGACTTTTTTTTGTTTTAATTTTTGAAGATTTGTTATCACCAAAAAAGGTAAAAGGACAAGGTTTACAAAGTCCAAATTTGTTACCACTTCTCAGTTGAATCCAAGTACTTCCGTAACATTGTTCACCAGAGTCTAAGTTTGTCAATAATATATTTTCCACCAAGTTAATACAATTTCATTGCCAAAGCTAGTTAATCAAGATATAAGTCTTGTACCCAAAAAGAAAAAAGATACAAGTCTGAAGATAAGATATTGTTTAAAAACTCACCATGCATTCCATTTCTCCAACAGAAAATAAGCCATCCTTTGTTACTTCTGTAAATGAGGAGTACGGAGAAATTTATTCTTGAAAAACAGCATAGTTTCAATGTCTCGAGATTAAAATCAGGTCCAGTGAAACATAACAGGAAAATAGAAGACCGATAAACTGACCATTGCGTTTCACTCCCAAGTGTTTCAATAAAGCTTCTTCAATTTCTCGTGAACCACGTATCATACAAGGTGTTGTTCCACAAACCAATAGATGGTACTTCCCAACCTAAGAAGTCAAATCAATTTTATGCAGATAAGCTTAGACTTGCAATAGTGAGGAAAAATACTTATGGAATTATTAAATTATAATATGCTTTTCACCTTGGTCCGATTGAACATTGAGTAAAATGTGGCAACCTCATATACTCGAATGGGAGCAACCTCTACGACCTTAGCCACCTAAGCAATTCACAATATGATTAATTAATAGAATATTTAAATAACTTACTGCATTGTTTTTAAAATTTAAAAAATCAGTTTGGCCACATTGTATCAATTCTGGAGATCAATTAAAGATCTATCAGTGAAAAAAAAAACTTAAATTAAACTATTTCAAAGAATGATGAGCAATTAGAAGAAATATATATTCAATCAACAACCAAACACACCCACACACACAAAAACATTAATAATCAAATCTTGTTGCACACAGGGATTTCAAATGTAACAATTATGTGAACCAACAGAATGACGCTTCAGCAAAATGAGGTTTATAACACACAATATCATGCATAAAAAGTTCATTTTAATTACACCAAAAAAGAGCCGAAAAGGACCATATTTACTGGAAATTTATTTGTCATTAACATATAGAATTCAGTCACTAACACCATAATCAATAAAAATTTGGGGAGTAGGATCATCACTGAAATGTGAAACCCAGTCCAAACATACTATAATTATTAAAAAAATATGAGACCAACTAGCAAGTAAGCTATCATTGATAACAAAACAAAGGGCATGGTGTGCTAAAATAGAGGGCATGCATATTGCAACTAGTTTAACCATTGCCATATTCACTCATCACATTCCCCCATTTCCCAGTTAGAGCCATATATATATATATATATTCAAAGCAACAGTAACATTTTCCTAGTAAGTATTTAATAGAAATTATCTATCAAGCACAATAAATCCAATTTGTTTTTGAACAATTCTAAGTGTAGCCCCTTTTTTTTTTTTCAGACGAGCAAAGCATCAGACATACTCCTTTAAATTTTTTAGACTACTAAGGGGACCCTTCAACATTAAGCCAACATACCGCATTCATTGCTGAAACTGGGAGCCAGCCTCCATGCTGCTGCTGTGCAAGATCCAGCAGAGGGATCACTGCAGATTGCTTATAGTTGGACGGATAGTGAGATAGTATCTCCTTAACCTGTATTCACAGCTTAATAATATTAGAATGTGTAATAAAATATGTGAATGTCATTAAAAAGGCCATCCAAAAAATGTCCCTTTCAAAACATAGATTTATACTGTCTCTTAAACACATTACAGTGGAATCAATCAATAAAGCATTAATCCTATAAATTCTACTCTGACTTTAGTTAGCTTTTCTGATTTAACAAGCTGTTTTTACATATCTGAGTCAAACTCAATCATTAAAGTAATTAGAGGAAAGCAACAAAATGCACACCACAACCTATAAAGAATCCCCTATAGATCACACATCATTAGACAAAAGCCGCAGTTGATAAAGTAGTGTATGTGCATTTTTCCTTTGGCTAAGCAATAAAATTGTTAGAAGGGATTGGAATACATGACATAGGAAGTGAAATGACTTCACAATCCAGACAATGAATACAACATGAAAACAACTAAAAATAGACCAGCCTCATGCGTATGAATTGTTGATCCCCTATTGAACCGAAGGTTGAAAATGAAGCATGAATGTAACCCAAACACAACATAAAAGGAAGCACGCTGCTTTATCCAGTAAGGCATTGCACCCTACAGCATTTCACATTTTTCTTCATTGACAAAAAATTACATAAATAATAATAGATCACTGTCTCAGTGGCATATCACGCACATCAGATACACATGTGGAAAAAAATACCACATTTAGGATTTAGTATAGCCAAAGCCCCATGCTCTCCCCTCATCACTCTTACTAAACAAGGGTGACCAACCAATGCCCGCTAAAGATCAAGTTCTCAGCCCCAGAGCGTTCTCTTATTAGGCTCTTAAGAAACCGTTAGGGAAACCTTAAACATCCACTCCTTTCCACATAAAAAAGTAAAACCTTGATAACTTCAGGCATTATCCTATTTAACAAAATATATTATAAATGAAGGATAATTGAGAAATAGAATCTTCATCTGTTTCTCCCCTCTTCGCATTTTGACATTGTATGTGAGTGTGAACTATATTGATATATCGTCACATATCCGACTTCATACGTAATAAACATGTGACCATAAGATTATAAAAGTGTTTCAGAAAAAGAATGTATATAGGACAAACCCAAAAGGAATCATTTGAAGCTCTTTTCTGAAAAAATGATAAAGCAAAATTCGAAAAAGTAGGAAATTTTATAACTTGAGAGCGTTGAAACATTACCTTCTCTTTGTTGGCATCCGTGAATTCCCATGGAAGGTCTGGGTTGTTATCTGGGGAGTCAATGTGCTGCCCAATTCGTAAAGATCCACTCAACACAAAACCATTGTATAAACAAACATACTCATCCAATAAACAATAAAAAAAAAAATAGAAACTATGAAATTTAACCTGAAATAACGAAAACTTACATAGTTCAAAGCCGTAGAGAAGGCCCTCGAAGGCTGTAGAAAAATCAACGAAATCCCGAAACGAGGTGAGTGAGTAATTGGCCGAAAGGAAAATGAAAAATGAATTCGCGCGAAAAAAGAAACGAACAAAACCTGGCGGAAAGCTTGACGGATCTCATTGAGACGCTTCGCCGCGAGGCGCCCGAGCATTTTCGACGACGGCGACGGGTAGGAGTCGTTGGTCTGAAGAAGAGAGATCGGAGTTAAGGGTGGAGATGCTCGACCATGAGACTTGTCACTTGAGCCTTGAGAGTGAATGAATGAAGTATAGGAGAGGTGGCAGAAGAAGAACCGTTGGATCTCATCGAATGACATTCATTAATTTGGACCTTCCTAGTTGGGCCTTCAAATTTGGGCTTGGACGAAAGAGTTTCACTTACTTTTAATTATTTTAAATTTTTTATTCTCAAAATATATTTTCAAATTTATTATTTTTTGATTTAAAACAATTATTTAAATTAATTTTTAATTTTTTAAAATAACCAAAATTAAAAAAATTTCATCTTTACTCACTTTTATAATTAAGGTTTGTCTATTATTTTTTTATCATCAATTTTTGTGTACAAGTGTTAAGATTTCCACAAGTGAGCCTGACTTTCATAGTGTTCAGTTTAGTCAATCTTCATCCTCTAGAGTGGAGTCCAGAGTTATCCAAAACTTGGAACTAATTTAGCAACTTGGCATCATTGTCATTAATAGCAGCTGACTAGCTGAGGAAGGAAGAGACAGAGAAGAGAAGAAGTATTGTTGTATATTTGGGGATATGGCAGGAGATTCTGTAGTTCCATTACAGGTACTACTATCAAAGCGTGTACAAGAAATGGCCATAAACGGTGAGGAACCACCATCGCCTTATGTTTGCAGAGACGATGACTCAATGCAAGAAGTGCCTTCAGCTTTATGTTCATTGCCAGTCGTTGATTTTGGGCTTATCTCGTCACCAACGACACCGATTACTAAACGAAACCAAGAACTCGATAAACTTCGATCAGCACTCTCTTCCTGGGGATGCTTTCAGGTTCATACTCGTAATAAAAATCATAGGATTGTGAATTTGTATTTTAGATTGTGGATGTCTTTGTTATTTATGATCGATTCTGTGGAATTTCAGGCGATAAATCATGGAGTATCGAGTTCTTTATTGGATGAAATTGGTGAGGTTGGGAGGAAATTTTTTGAGCAGCCGATGGAGGAAAAGAACAAGGTTTTGAAAGGGGTTGAAAAGGCCGATGGGTACGGTACAGATCCAGCCCCTGAACAAGGCCAATCTTTAAACTGGTCTGATCGTTTGTATCTTAGTGTTTACCCCGAAGATTCAAGGAATTATATATTCTGGCCATCAAACCCACCGTCCTTTAGGTATTGTAAAACCAACTATACCTGATTTTTTTGGTTAATTTGGTTGTGCTAGAAGACTATTTCAAGGTTAGATTTGGGTATAGTCAATAAAATTTGAAGTATTGTTCTTAAGTTCAAATTAAAGACTGTCTTAACTTGAGTCTATTACTACCCAAGCTTACTAAACCTTAAAGGTTTGTAGGTATAGGTTTAAATTTAAGTTCAGCCTTTGAATCCTCTGCAGAGTATGAGAGAGATAGAGAGAAAAAAAAAAATAGAAACTCACTAGACCAATCTATATGTATTAAGGTCTTATTGCAGAGAATTACTGCAGAGTACTACTTTAAAGGATTCAGTCTCAAATAGTTCACAACTATCTCTAATCTATATAGATTATATATTGTCTTATTGTAACAAGCATACAGTATCATGTATATCATGTATATGTGTCACTATCTGAAATTTTTAGATGCTAATTATGCACACATCTATTCAAATTAAATGGTATTTGAGCATTGAGTGTTTTGAGTCAAGTGACAAGTCACACTTGTGCAGAGATGTTTTGGAAGAATATACTCGAAAGATGAAGGAGGTAACAGAGGCTGTTTCCAGAGGAATGGCAAAGTCACTAAATTTAGAAGAAAAATGCTTCCTGAATCAGTTTGGTGAAGAAGCAACTCTGCAAGTGAGGTTTAATTACTATCCTTGCTGTCAATGGCCTGATCTTGTTCTTGGCCTCAGGGCACACACAGATGGATCAGGTTATACCCTTATCCAGCAAGATGATGTTGAAGGCCTTCAAGTCCACCATGATGGAAAATGGTTCACAGTTCCCACAATTCCTCATGCCCTGCTGGTTATCATGGGTGAACAAATGGAGGTATTAGTTTCCTGTTTAACTCCATTATGACCATGTTCAAGAAAAAAGAAATACAAGGTTTGTGAGTTGTGACCATTAACTAGGATTGAAGAGATTAGAAATGATTGATATCCTGTTGATTTAGTAATCAAGTGCAAATGGTAATGTGTAGTTAGTGGAAAGCTCAAATTGGGTTAGCTACATGAATCAAACGACACCAACCTATTTTATCTTGACTCATTTTTATAGTTAGAAAGTCTTAAATTTATGAAGTACTGACAAAAGGAAATTGTGTCTTTGTTTGACATGTGTCAAACATTTTTGTTAAACATAATGGGATACTTGAATGTTCATTTGGGTATTAAAAATTTCTGTTCTGATGTTAAATATTATGTCATTCTACGTCTGTGTTGATGTTTATGGTTCTTATTACTTGCTTTCAAATGGGACAGATAATGAGTAATGGCATATTCAAGAGTCCACTGCATAGGGCAGTGATCAATTCAGAGAGGGATAGAATGTCAATTGCCATGTTTTATATGCCTGAACCAAACATGGAGATCGGACCAGAAGATGGCTTGGTGAGTGAAGAACAACCCAGGTTGTTCAAGAAGGTTAAAGATTATGCTAATACATATTGGTGGGGATACTACAACCGAGGAATGAGAGCAATTAATGCAGCAAAAGTATGAATTTCTAATATATATATCTACCTTTCGATTATTACCTCAATGTACTTGTTAGCATTATCCCATGTATTACCCTACTTAGGAAAACAGATTATAAATGGACAATTGAAAAATAGATCTTGATCAGCTGTTCATTCTTTCTTTTTGCATTCTGAAATTGTATGAGTGTGAACCATACTGATATATTACTCTATTTTTAATTTGCTATAACTATGAGTCTCTTATTTTTTTTATTTGTCTTTTAAATATAAAAAATATATTATTTTTCAAATGTAGAGAATCCAAAATCTCTCTGAACACTTCCCGAAGGCTGAAACACATTAATACATCTTCCACATAAAGAGGACCAAATGCAGTAAATAAAACAGAAGATGCTCGACAGACAGAGTGGTTGAAGAGTAATTCATGAACTGGAATGGACAGGGTACAAACTCTCCTTAGAATGTTTAATTTTCTGATGTACAAATAAAGACCAGATATCATGACATAAATTGTCTCGAGTGTTTGTCAAAGAACATAGGAATTCGATAGCTAGGCTTTGGATTCTCTGAGAGAGATAATAAAAAAATAAAACCTATAAAAAATAGTGATGAATTTGTATGGAATATTTCTTTGCAGAGGATGGAATCCATATTGTTAGTTCCCTTTTTTGGTTTCATACTGGGCCTTGTAGAGGACCCAAAAGGCCAAAAATATATAAGGAGGTCAAATATAGATCATATTTTAGGGAATGAAAATTGAAAATGAATTGGGTTTAATTGGCATTTCCTTACAAGTTGAGAATGAATTAATTTAACTCATTTAGTAGGTTGTGTGTATGAGCAAAACTATCAATTAATTAAAATATTTAAAAATTAAAAAATTTAACAATAGAGAAACACACAAGATTAAATATAAAAATAATAATATGACGTTACAATGATATCTTTTATAAATTAATTATTAAAAGAAAAATTTTAAATTATAATTCTACAAAAAAGTAATAATACATTGGTTTTAAAATATAAAATAGAATAAAAATAAAATGAGTTCCTCACAAATCATTCAACTCAAACCTATTTAATTCATATATTAAACAAGCCGAGTAAACTTAATATAATGTAATTAGTATTTTACTGGTCCAACTCATAATATTTTTGTGGTTTAAACGAGTGCAACCTATTGAACTTATTTTAATTAGGATTTCACTAACCAGTGCTTTAAGAAATTGGTTAAAGTTTTTTTTGATTAATTGAAAAAGTGTTTAATGTTTTGAAATATGTAAAAAATAATAAAGATAATAATTTTTAATATTTAAATACTTTCTCAACCAATTAAATAAAATTTTAACTAGTGTCCTAATAATATTGGTTAGCAAAACCTTTTTAATAATTTTATTTGCACTAAAAAAAATCATTCATAACTTCAGTATTGTTTTTTTTAATAGCAATTTTAATTGTCATTAAAAACAATGAGAATTACACAAACCATTACTAAATCAAAGATCACAAAGAATTTAGTGACAAAATTTAGCAACTATTGGAATAATCACTGCTATAACAAAATTTAGTAGCAATTTATAACCGTTGTAAAATATGTAAGATTTTATGATATTTTTGGATATAGTGGCAGTTATGACAGTTTAATCGTTGCAAAATCGGATAAATTCATATTAGTATGTACTTAGTGATGATTCTAAATTTCTAATCGCCACTAAATTCACTAGATTCCTTCTTTTCCTCTTCTCTCTTTTTTGCATTTCAAGTTTTTTCTTAAAATTTCAATTAACTTAAATAACCAATTTGGAACAAGCAAATTAATAATGCAATTAACTATTATAAAAGTATCAAACTTAGTAGTGTTTTGTCAAATAGATAATAAGTACTAAATATGCAAATTTTTTTAACTAAATCCTAACAAAATTTCAACTATATTTTAAGACACTAGTGCATTTTCTAAAATACTTTGATCATATAATGCTAAAGATTGATTAATAGCTCAAGATGACTTATGTTCACTTACTTAAAAAATGAGTGTCACATGATATCTATAATATATTTGAAATAAATAATTTTATTTTAATATGCACACTATTTTCAAAACATTGAGAATAGCGTTTTAAGATGAAAAGTAAAAAAAAATAATAATAAAGTCTTTGTAGCACTATCAATATTTTTTAAAAAATTAGCAATTTAGTAAGAGATTTTACATCGTAAATTCAATAAATTCTTTTTACTTTATATTAATGATTTAAATATGATTGATACACAAAAAAAAATTACTGAAAATATATACCTAAAAATTTTTCTCTTGTTCTATTCGTGCAGTGATTGAAAGGTGAGTAAGACGTGGGCATGGCTAAACATGTTTATGGGACCTAGCATTGGCCACTAGCTAGCCTCTTAGTCCAATTCATATCCCCATCTGCTCATCATATTGTCTAGCTTATGTACAGAAGTTTTAGTCTCACTAAGGAAAATAAAAGTAGGTTTATATGAACTGATTAGCTGCTTGAGCCTTTGAATTGTCGAGGTGCAGTCACAACTACGACAATTCCAGGTGATATACCTCATTTGGCCATGGGAGGCTGTTTAGGGCCAGCCTCCTTGCCACCTTGGTCTTCAACAGCAGTAGAAAATGTTAGAAGAGGAGTTTCTGTGTATATATGACTGATCATTCTTTCTTTTAAACCCAACATCTTGCTTTTCAAAGACAACATCATCTGCACACTTAACTCGATCTCTTCCTCTTTAGATCATCCGTTGTAGCTTCTGAGTGAATTCTGAGCTTTCTGTTCTACTACTTTCTTCTTCCTACTCAATATGTTTTCAAGGGTATAGTCCTCCTCATATGATGTGGTATTACTTCTTCTAAGAGAACCATTACTTTTGAACAGAAAGAAGTTACATCTTAAGATACAGGAGGAAAAGTTAAACTCTGCCAGTCTGAAAGAGAAGAACCAATTTAACGGAGAAATGAGATAAGGACCTATCTAACTTGGAGCGAAAATAAAAATTATAGCAGTTTAGATGTCCCCTGCTTTCTGACATGAGCCAAGTCCCAAGCCATAGTGTTTTGATTATTTGATGAGATAATAAGTGCTAAGCCCATAGCAAAACAGAGGCCCATTGATGAATAATTTGTGACAATAAAATCTACTCTGGGCGTCTTATGCCATTCCATAAAATCATCTTCAAATAACTTTTGGACCTTTTCAGATAAAATAAAGAGATTGGACAGATCCTTTGGGTTGAAATGCTGAGAAGAACCAGAGGTACCTTCATAGATGTTGTCCAACGATAAGTTGTGGAACCACGTGCCTTCAGACTATTCACTGTCCCGAGAAGGAGAAGGAGAAGGACATTGTGTCTTCATGCATGGTAACCCTTTGTATATCATGTGGTTGAAATTTTTTTCACAACGGAAAGAAACGTAAGGGATTACATCAGCTGCTTCATTGCTATCATTACAAAGAAGATAGATTGTGACTTCTCAATTTTGATATTTCCTCTCTACTATATATATATATATATATATATATATATATGAATTCGCAGTAAGTAATAAAAACTGCATCTAGATGAAGTACAAACTGATGTTCTTGTTCTGAAAAATTCTTTGGTACATATATTTATATTATTTTATTTATATATTAATTAATAAATTTAACTAATTCTTTTGAGTTACGATAATTTTTTGCAACAGATTTTTATAATCTTGCTTTACCTATTATAAAAAAATAATTAAATGTAATTAATTAATACATAAATAAATTACGTAATATATACTTACAAAATTTTCTCTTGTTCAATTCGTGCAGTGATTGAAAGTTGATTAAGACGTGGGCATGGCTAAACATCTTTTATCTCATTAAGATTAACAATAACTTCGATTTGGAAAGATCTCAATCTGAATTTTTATGGGACCTAGCACTGGCCATTAGCTAGCGTCTTAGTCCATTGATATTCACTAATGAGTAAGTCGACTGTAAAAATAATATAAATATGCTAACACTGATCGAAAATATCTCAAGGTGATAAGAATAAGATTTCCACGCGCGAGTTTCACAGTGTTATAGCCAATCATTTGAGTCACTTTATAGTTCATAGACTCCATAATTCAGAGAAGAAGCATTATTGTTGTGTGTTAATTACAAGGTAATATGGCAGGAGATTCTGTAGTTCCAGTAGAGGTACTACTATCAAAACGTGTACAAGAAATGGTCCTAAACGATGAGGAACCACCACCACCTTATGTTTGCAGAGACGATGACCCAACGCAAAATATGCCTTCAGCATTATGTTCATTGCCACTCATTGATTTTGGGCTTCTCTCGTCACCAACCACATCAATTCCTGAACAAATACAAGAACTACAGAAACTTCGATTAGCACTCTCTTCTTGGGGATGCTTTCAGGTCTCTCTCTCTCTCTCTCTCTCTCTCTCTATATATATATACACACACACACACACACACACACACACTCTGTCAATGAATGTTCTGTATTGTGAATAATAATATCTTGGCTATTTAAGATGTATTCTATTCTGTGGAATTTCAGGCTATAAATCATGGTGTATCGAGTTCTTTGTTGGATGAGGTTGTTGAGGTTGGGAGGAAATTTTTTGAGCAGCCGATGGAGGAAAAGAACAAGGTTTCAAAAGGGCTTGAAGAAGTAGATGGGTATGGTGCAGATCCAGCCCCTGAAGAAGGCCAGTCTTTAGATTGGTCTGATCGCTTGTTTCTTAATGTGTACCCAGAACAGCAAGGAACTATGCAGTTTGGCCAACATACCCTCCATTCTTTAGGTATCCTAAAATTGAATCTTTAACAATATATATATATATATATATATAGTCCTATTGCAACAACCTTATCATTTCATGTCATAACATGTATGTGTCACTATTGGACTTCTGAGATGCTAATTATGCACACAAATATTCAAATTGATTAGTGTTTTTAGTATTGAGAGTTTGAGACCAGTCACAAGTCACACTTGTGCAGAGATGTTTCGGAAGAATATACTAGAAAGGTGAGGGAGGTGACACAGGCTGTTTCCAGAGGAATGGCAAAGTCATTGAATTTAGATGAAAACTGCTTCGTGAATCAGTTTGGTGAAGGAGCAACTCTGAAATTGAGGTTTAATTATTATTCTCGCTGTCAGAGGCCTGATCTTGTTCTTGGTCTCAAGCCACACGCAGATGGAACAGGTTATACCATTATCCTACAAGATGATGTTGAAGGCCTCCAAGTCCACCATGATGGCATATGGTTCACAGTTCCCACAATCCCTCATGCTCTTTTGGTTCTCATGGGTGATCAAATGGAGGTATTAATTACCTGTTAACTGCATTATGAACAAGTTCGAAAAAGAAGTTTGTGACCATTAACTAAGACGCAATAGTTCAATTTTCATTTGGATATTTTATGCTTTGATGCTCCTATCTGTGGAGAATAAATTAGAATTGGAATTCTGATTTTTTAGATTACAACAGTAGGGAAATATATACAGTAGTCCTAGGAATTAGAAGCCATAAATTGTTGATTCTAATACCCTGATTTGTAGGAAGTCCTAATAAGAAACTTAGTCATTTTAGCCATATTCTAAGGAAAGAAATAATATCTAATAACATCCCTAATTAATGGAGAGAATTAATTCTGACAAAAATAATTTTAAATAATTAATTCTAATAACTCCTACTAATTAATTCTAATAACTCCTAATAATGTACATGTTTTCCACACTCCCCCTCAAGTTGGTGAATAGGTATTTTCCATTCCCAGCTTAGATGTAATAGTCTGCAAAGCTAAACTATTTAATCCTTTGGTAAGAATATCAGCAAGTTGCCCATGTGTAGACACATAAGAGGTATAAATTAATCCACTTTCCAACTTTTCTTTAATGAAGTTTCTATCTATCTCAATGTGCTTTGTTTGGTCGTGTTGTACTGGGTTGTGAGCTATGTTGATGGCAGATTTATTGTCACAATATAATCTCATTGGGCCATCCCATTTGATCTTCAAGTCTTTTAGGATTATCTTGAGCTATAATAGTTCACATACACCTTGAGCCATTGCTTAGAATTCAGCCTCTGCACTTGATCGTGCTACTACATTTTGTTTCTTGCTTTTCCATGTTACCAAGTTTCTCCCAAGGAAGGTGCAATATCTTGTTGTTGATCTTCTATCAACAATTGATCCAGCATAGTCTGCATCTGTATATGCTTCCAACATTAAACCTCCATTTCTTCTAAATAGTATACCCTTGCTCGGTGTCCCTTTTAGGTATTGGAGAACTCTATAGGCTGCTTGTAGATGAACCTCCTTATAGTTTTGCATGAATTGACTGATTACACTCACTGCATAGGTAATATCTGGCCGTGTGTGGGATAGATAAATAAGTTTTCCTACTAGTTGCTGATATGATTCTTTATTTATTGCAACATTCTCCTCTGCCTTTCCAAGTTTCAAATTAGGGTTAATAGGAGTACTTACTGGTTTGCATGCTGTCTTGCTAGTTTCCTTGAGAAGATTAGTGAAAATTTCTGTTGAGAGATGAAAATTCCCTTCTTAGAGTGAGCCACCTCAATCCCTAGAAAATACTTCAGTTTTTCCAGCACTTTAATCTCAAATTCCTTGGCCAAACACTGATTTAAAGTTTGTCTTTCATCAACATCATTTTCAGTCACTATTATGTCATCAACATAGACAAGTAGAGCTGTAACTTTCCCTAAAGATGAATGTGTAATAAACAATATATGATCCCCTTGACTTTGCTTGTATCCCATTGCCAGCATGGCTCTTGCAAATCTGCCAAACCATGCCAATGATGATTGCTTGAGGCCATATAAAGCCTTTTTTAGCTTACACATAGTATTGGCAGCCAAATTTTTTTCATAGCCAGGTGGAATCTCCATATAAATTTCTTCTTCTAATTCTCCATGTAAGAATGCATTTTTGACATCAAATTGTTGCAATTCCCACTCATAATTTGCTGCTAATGATAACAACACTCTTATGTGTTCATTTTTGCAACAGGGGCAAAAGTTTCCATATAATTTATTCCATAGGTTTGAGTATATCCTTTTGCTACCAACCGAGCCTTGTACCTTTCAACTGATCCATTAGCCCTATATTTTACAGTATACACCTACTTACAGCCCATAGGTTTCTTGCTTGCTGGTAACTCCACCAACTCCTAAGTTTTGTTCTTTTCTAATGCCTCTATTTCCTCATTCATGGCTTGCTTCCATTTTTCATTGGATAAAGCTTCATATAAGGTAGTGGGAATGGTAATGGTGTTTAGGTTTGCAAGAAAGGCTCTATGAGATGGTGAAAAATTTTTAAATGACAAAAAATGTGCAAGAGGATATAGTGGCTGCTTTGTGCACTTTCTAGTTCCTTTCCTAATGGCAATTGGCAAGTCTTGATCAACATTATCCACATAAAGGCTAGTTTCATTTTGTATAGAGTAATCAGAAGTTGTTACCTCATTCAAAGGATTAGAGTTTGACTTTTGGATCTGCATAGGTTCAGGAACAGCCAATCTCCTTGTGAACACCTGGCCAAATCGTGCATTACTAGGGGCAGATTCAGGTTGTTGTGCCTCATTTGGTGTTTCTGTTATTGGTTGTGGGATTTTTTCAATTTCAGGCGCATGGCTGGTGTAAATACTTTTGTAGAGTCTGGTTCAAGGGATTTAGATTTATAATTTTGTTGTGTCAGAGGGAGAAGTGATAGATCAAGTAAAAAATCATCCTTATCTTCCCTAGTTGGCTTCTCCCCCTGAAGATAAGGATTAGAAAAAAAGGATTTCTGTTCATTGAAGGTAACATCCATAGAGACATAGAATTTCTTGAAAGGAGGGTGATAACACTTGTACCCCTTTTGAGTTAAAGAGTAGCCTACAAAAACACACTTTAGAGCTCTTAGATCTAATTTTCCTCAGTTTTGACTATGAATGTGAACAAATGACACACATCCAAAAATTTTTAGAGTAATGTTATTTGAAGTATTTAGGTCAGGATAAAATTTTGAAAGTATTTCCAAAGGACTCTTAAAATCCAAAAATCCTTGAAGGCAAACAATTAATCAAGTGAGTTACTGTTAGAATAGCATCCCCCCAAAAACTTTTCGACATATTATTTTGAAACAATAAAGCTCTGGTTTTTTCAAGTAGGTGACCATTTATCCTCTCAGCTATTCCATTTTGTTGTGGGGTATTGACATAAGATAATTCATGTATTATGCCTTCTTTTTGAAAAAATAGGGTAAGAGTTTAATTAAAATAGTCCTTGGCATTATCTGACCTAAACCTCTTTATTTTGATCCCAAATTGAGTTTGAACCATAGAACAAAAATTTGGAAGAACACTACTAACATCAGATTTTTGTTTGAGTAAAATGATCTAAGTAACCCGAGTGCAATCATCAATAAAAGACACAAACCATTTTGCCCCAGAAATATTAGAGATAGTAGATGGGCCTCAAATATCACTATGAATAAGATGAAAAGGAACGAAACTTCTTTTATAAGTGGCTGGAAAAGTTACACGCTTGTGTTTTGCAAGTTCACACACCTCACAATGGAAGTTGTTAACATCTATATTCGAAAATAGATTAGGAAAAAGAATTTTAATAACCAGAAAAGATGGATGTCCAAGTCTATAATGGTGAGGCAAAATCTTTTCTCTATTGGATAAAATAGATTCTGAAATGAAAGAGGAAGGTAATCTGTCCTTAGTAATGCTTTGCTGACTTAGTGCATTCAGATAATATAGGCCATCCCTTTCTCTAGCATGTCCAATAGTCCTCCCTGAATTCTTGTCCTGAAATATGCAATGATCACTATGAAATATCACATTACAACTTAAATCTTGAGTAAGCTTTTGAATAGAAACCAAATTTGTGGATAATTTAGGAACATGAAGAACATCTTTCAAGGTTATTAGAGGGCTTAATATGACATTTCCAACACTTGCCATTGTGGTTAAAGACCCATCAAAAATGGTTATTTTCTTGTTGTTGGGACATGGGGAATAGTTTGAAAAAATTGTGGGTAAATGGGTCATGTGATTAGTTGCCCCTGAATCCATGATCCAGGAGTTAGTGAAGGCTGTATTAGAGACACTTATTCCAATGAAAGATGGAAGCTTACCTGAATATTCCAAAGAACAAATACCTGGAGATCCTTCTGGTTTCTCAAGTCCTTTGATAAGAGATCTTAGCCTTTCAATTTCTTCTGGATTAAGACTATTCAGCTTTTGTGATGCTGATTCAACTTGTGATCCAACAGCAACATGGGCTTGCCTATTGCTTTGTGGTTGGTTTCCCTTTTTTCCCCTATTCTTGGCTAGGAGGTTTCCCATGAAGCTTCCAACATTTTTCACGAGTATGGTGAGATTTCTTGCAATAAGAGCACTATAATCCTTCACGGTTTTGAGGTTTCAGTTGGCCATCCTTTTCACCTTCAGGAGTTATTCTTTCCTCCATTTTTGTGGCTGACTTGTTGATGCCTCCAGCCAGCATAGTTGTACCCTCAATGTTGTGGGCTACAACCATTAGTCCCCTTCTACTTTCTTCACTTCGAACTAGGGCCTCCACTTCATTGAAGCATGGGACATTTGGTTTCCCAAGAATTTGTATCCTTACTTGATCAAATTCTGGGTTCAAGCTAACTAAAAAATCATAAACTCTATCCTGCTCAATATAATTTTTTAGAATAGTTGAATCTTCTGGGCACTTTGTCTTTATTATTCTGTAGTAATCCAATTCTTGCCACAAGGATTTCAATTAATTTGCATATTCAGTAACTGTTTTATTCCCTTGTTTTGCTGCCATGGTTTTTACCTTGACATCATATACTTGGGCAGCATCTCTAGCTTTGGAATAAGTTTGCTGAATTGCATCCCATATATCCTTGGCAGTAAACAAGAACATGCAAGTGTCACTAATTTATGGAATCATTGAATTCCATAGCCAGGTCATGATCATAGAGTCATCTATATCCCATGCCTCAAAGTTGGAATCTCCTGGCTTAGGACCAGTACCAATGAGGTGGCTAATCTTTCCCTTTCTCTTTAGCACAGTTCTAATGAGTTGAGACTACTTGAGGTAGTTCTTTCCATCCAATCGATAGGAGGCTTGAATATTCTACAATTCTCCTAATTGTTGAACTGTAATGGACTTCGTGTCAGCTCCAGCCATTTCAAATAGTAATGGACCAGAGGTATAATTGTAGGTATAGAGTTAGGATTTTGGTGATGAAGGTCAAGGACTTTGACAAGGGTTTTTCAGCAATGAAGGCCAAAGAAAAAACCTAAGAAGCCTAAGATAAAGGAGCCTAAAGCTTTGGTTGCATTTGGAGAACAAATTAGAATTGGAATTCTGATTTTTTTTTTTAGATTATAAAAGTAGGAAAATATATACAGTAACCCTATGAATCAGAAGTCATAAATTGTTGATTCTAATACCCTGATTTGTAGGAAGTCCTAATAAAAAACTTAGTCATTTTAACCATATTCTAAAGAAAAAAATAATATCTAATAACATTCCTAATTAATGGAGAGAATTAATTTTGACAAATAATTTTAAATAATTAATTCTAATAACTCCTCCTAATTAATTCTAATAACTCCTAATAATATACACGTTTTTCACACTATCTATGTCCGATCGTATGATTGTGTTGATGTTTATGTTTCTTAGTAATTGCCTTTCAATTGGTACAGATAATGAGTAACGGAGTATTCAAGAGTCCAGTGCATAGGGTACTGACCAACTCGGATAGGAATAGGTTGTCGATTGCTATGTTTTATTCACCTGAACCAAACAAAGAGATCGGACCAGAAGATGGCTTGGTGAGTGAAGAACAACCCAAGTTGTTCAAGAAGGTGAAAGGTTATAGTGCTACACATTGGGAATACTATCAACGAGAGAGAGAGCAATTCATATCGCAAAAGTTTGAATTTGTAGCCCTAACAAGAACAATACGAATTTCTAATATATATGTATGCTGTAAGTGTGAAGTCTATCTTGTTGCAGAATATAATAATTGGAAAATTGATCAACCATATTGGTAAAAACTACTTTTGGTAACAGATTTCCGGTTCTCATATTGCAAGAGCCTACATAAAGGTAGAAAGACTATTGGTACAGAGAAAAATGCCTCGACTTGTCAATAAAAGGCCTATTTTGCTGCGACAGAATTAGGACTAGAAGAAAGAAACCTCTACCCCCATGTATTTCCCCATTTACTCAGAATATCTTAAAGAGCAAGCCACCGTGAGTGGCAAAAAATGGAGCAAAGACCAGTGACTCCACCGCCATAAGCTTGATAAGGATGTTGAGCGAAGGGCCAGAAGTGTCCTTGAGAGGGTCTCCAATGGTGTCACCAATAACAGCTGCTTTGTGTGGATCAGATCCCTTAGGTCCCAAGGTCCTGGCGTGCTCAGATGCACCAGCCTGAAATTTAAAGACCACAAAGAGTGCCATCACTTTTCACAAACCAGAAATTATTATTTGAAATCAATTTGAAAAAGCTATCTTGAGTTACCAGTTTTGATTATTACCTCAATGTACTTCTTAGCATTATCCCATGCACCACCGGTGTTAGATGCCGATATAGCTATCTGTTGAAAACAAATACAAAAAAGTCAGCAAATTTTGCATCAAGAAAAAGCTCAGGAAAACAATTCTAGTGATCTAAATCTGGCCATTTCCCAAAATACACGAAAAACATTACTTGAACACCAGATACTAGAGAACCAGCAAGAACACCGGAAAGAGTCTCCACGCCAAAGAAGATCCCAACTAGAAGCGGTGTAAGCATGACAAGGGCACCAGGAGGGATCATTTCCTTGATGGATGCATCAGTAGAGATCTTGACACAGGTAGCATAATCAGGCTTGGCATGACCCTCCATGAGGCCTGGAATGGTATTGAACTGCCTACGAACCTCCTCAACCATTTTCAAAGCTGCACTCCCAACACTCTTCATGGTCATGGCAGAAAACCAGTAGGGAAGCATGGCACCAACAATGAGTCCAATGAAGACCTTAGGGGTCAAGACATCAACAGTTGAAATTGCTGCCCGGCTGACAAAGGCACCGAATAAGGCCAAAGACACTAGTGCGGCAGATCCAATGGCAAATCCCTAGCACAAGAAAGATAGGAAGCTCAGTAATAAATTACATATTGGAGAGATGCGTAATTACTCACAAACAAGACAACCAATGTTAATAAATAAGTTTTTGCCCCAATATTAAGAGAAAGAAAGCAAATATATAATTTTAGAGATAAGAATATATGCCAAAGGCTTGGAATTGATCAAAATAGGTTTGCAGCAATGTAGTATAAGCTATTAAACTAAAGAAGCCTCATCAAGTCTGTCCCAATGTCACAGAAAATTGATTGAAGCAATAGATCTTTTCAAAAAATCAAATTATTTGCAAGATGCTGTGGTTTGAGAACTTCGACATATCCAATATATGCAGATATACCAGTTTGAACCAGAAAAGCTGGTAGGCTACTCAGGCATAGAGTGTAAGCTAAAGAATGTCACAGTACCTTGCCAATGGCAGCAGTGGTGTTCCCTGCAGCATCAAGAGCATCAGTTCTCTCACGGATACGATGACTCATACCTGCCATCTCTGCAATGCCTCCTGCATTGTCACTGATGGGCCCATAGGCATCTATAGCCAACCCAGTGGCAATGGTGCTCAGCATACCAAGGGCAGCCACAGCAATACCGTACATTGCTGCAAAACTAAAACTCACAAAAATGCTGACTGCAATGGCAAAAATAGGAATAATGACAGACTTGTATCCCAGAGCAAGGCCAAAGATTACGTTGGTAGCAGCTCCAGTCCGGCAGGAATCTGCAACATCTTGTACAGGGCTACAAATAGCCAATCATATGAGTTAACACCATTGAGAGAGAGAAGAAAAGATTGATTCCATCATTACTTTTGTTAGCAATTATTTACCTGTAAGCATTGCTTGTATAATATTCGGTCACAAACCCAATTATAAGTCCAGCCCAGAGACCAACACCCACACATAGGAACAGCTGCCTGGAAATCTCAATCATGTCAGTAACTGGAATTCAAGTTTCCATCCACAACCAAAGAATCATTCGGACAAAAATAACTGATAGATCAGAAAAACACCTAAACAAATGGCACACAAAATTTAAAATAAAGAGTTATGACTTACCAGCTCTTCACAACTTTTTGAGTGCCGAAGTTGAAGATTGTGAAGGATGATGGTAGGGCAATCCAAGTAATAATTGCAATTCCAACAGTCATAAGAACTGTAGAGATGATAAGCTGCTTTTTCAATGCTGGTTCAATTTCATTCACAGCCTTGATCTCAGAAAAATCAGTTGCAAAGAGTGTAGTGATCAAACAGAAAATTATGCCCATAGAACTGATCAGCAGGGGATATAACATAGCAGTGTAATCATGGTTGATTCCAAATGAAGAAATGGAAGCAACGACTAGGGCAGCACAAGATGATTCAGCATATGAGCCAAAAAGATCAGACCCCATCCCAGCAATATCACCAACATTATCACCAACATTGTCAGCAATTACCTGAAAAGATAATAGAACAGGATCATACCGTTACAATCTCAGAATAAAGTCTGAATAATAATGAAATTGCATCTATTCTAAAATTGGGAGGAGCAAATGGGGCTATGACTTACAGCTGGATTTCTTGGGTCATCCTCAGGGATATTTCTTTCCACTTTTCCAACCAGATCAGCACCAACATCAGCAGCCTTGGTATAGATACCACCACCAACTCTACCAAAAAGGGCCATGGAGGATCCACCCAATCCATAACCAGTAATAGCTTCAAAGAGGCCTTCCCAGTCATCACCATAGTAAAGCTTGAAGAGATTGATGGCGATGTACAGCACCAAAAGACCATTTGCGGCAAGAAGAAAACCCATCACAGCACCAGACCTAAACGCTGCAATAAAAGCCTTTCCAACTCCCTTCCTTGCTTCCAAGGTTGTTCTTGCATTGGCATAGGTAGCAATTTTCATCCCAAGGTAACCAGAGAGGACTGAGGTTAAAGCACCAAGCAAGAAAGATACAGTGCTAAATATAGCATTTGCTAGTGCTGGCTTGCACATCTTCTCCTTATCATATGTGCAGGGCTGGCTCTTGGTGCTGAAGCTTTCAACGGAGCCCAAGAAAAGGAATATCAGAATTGCAAAAGCAGCCATGAAGATCCCCACATATTGATATTCAGTAAAAAGAAATGATGTGGCACCTGCCAAATTCAAGCACGCCTTTTAAGTACAACTTCTTAAATATGATAAACCAAATTATATTGTAAAGTAGGATAGAGAACTAACAAGAGTCAAACTTTATGGTGTGCCATATCAAATTTCACGTCAACTGATAATTGTATGCCTAGAGTTTTAATCAATCCTAAGCACCTAGAAGAATTTCAATTCAGTTTGTAATTGTGAGCCGTCCAAAGATGCTCGAGCCAATAGTACGATGCACGTGAATAGATAACGCTAGATCGTTTTGCTATGGACAGTAAAGAATGAAGACTACTCAACAATCACTAGTAGCAGCCAAGTTGAAAAAATTTAGGAATAGAATGACACACAAATATCCTTCCACGAAGTAAAATCAGAGGACAAATCAAATGAAAAGGCAAAACAGTGGAAAATTAGATCCCCATTTCCCCGGGAGAAAATGAAGATCAGACCTTCCAAAAGAACATAAAGGTTTGAAATTTGAGAAAATTATATCCTCTATGATTTGAACCAAACCATGCACAGTGCTTCGGTTATGTCGGACTGGAGCTGTACTACAGAACATATATATATGTATATGTGTGTGTGTGTGTGTGTGTGTGTGTATACATATATAGCAATGCCAAAATGTGAAAAAAAAAAAAAAAACAACAATCAACATTTTCACTCTCGTATTCTTTTTCTCTTCGCTTGTTCTCTCATCAAGTCATCATTTAAAAGGTGGCTTCAGTTTAACACGAGGATGAAATATCATTACCAAAACAGACGTGTTCAAAATTTCGGCCTTATTTATAGAAAAATGGTAAAAACAGAAATATCAGAAATACTACTACTACTACATTTTCAAACACGAAAAACACAATCAGGTCTCAGTCAAACCTTCAGATCTAAACCGGAAGCTCACCTTCAGAGATGGCACTCTGTATTTCAGCGCACTTAACGACAACGTTGTGTTCATTGAGACCCTCTTCCTCTTCTATCAAGTAGTCACTGTAGCCATTCTTGTCATTCCGTGGAGACGACGACGGAGCATGCCGCTCGGGCGTGAGCTTTACGCGCGAAACAAGGAACCACTGCACCAAAGAGAAAACTATGCCAACGACGGCGCAAACCGGTATCACTATCTCCGTTGCAAGCTCCGGCAACAAAGCCGCACCCATCCTCGCCGGAAACCTAGCACTGCCGGTGTCACTAGACGGAAAAAATGCAGTCTTCGCCTACAAATACAGAGACAGGGTCACAGAGCGAGCTCCAGTGCCGCGAGGCAACTAGATATTTATACATGAAGCTCGGGGATGGTAAGAAATGTCTAAGTACATTCGATATCCGATCCATTTATTGCATTCTGAACTACTGACCGTTGGATTCGCTTCTTGCAAATTCGAGAATTACAAATTAATAAATAAATGCTTTTTATTAGTCAGTATATACTCGTAATTTCTTAAAGCTTTTTCCAAAATGTTGAAAGTTTGTGTAAAATTTAGTGACAAAAATGAATGAATTAGGCTTGAGAAAGTTCAGAATGAAATTATTTAGTATTAATATCATTCAAAAATATGAAAATATAAAGAGAGTTGAGATTAGCCAAATGAAGTAATCCTTATAATATGATTAACCAAAATTTAAAACTATATTTATATATATATTGTTTTAAATACATTTTAAATAAAATTATTTTTAATTAAAAAATATTTAAAAAAATTTAAAAAATATATCATGCCACAAAATTCATGTACGATTTTAAATATTTTTAATAAAAATGACATGTAAACTTTTTTTGTCATTAATTCTTTATTATTAAACACAACATAATCAAATTTTTTTCAAGACAAAATTAAATTTTACTCAAATCTTTTCTAATTTATTTTTAATTAATGAAAATAACATTTTACACATAATAAAATTTTTATTTTATTTTAGTATACTACCAAAATAGTTAATTAATGTTATACTCTAACATACCACATTTAATGTGACAGTAAAATTCATTAAATAATTTTATTAATTGAAAAAAAATATGATAATATTATATTAAATTTCAATAAATTCAAATGTAATTTAACTAAATTCTAAGAAATGTAGTTTATATTAAAAATTTTAAAGCAAAAAATATATTAAAATATTATCAATAATTAGTTATATCAATCGATAAATAATAAGTGTGAGAAGCTGATGTGTAGGATGAGAAGATAGAACAAGAAAAAAACTTAGCCCGCTTTCGTAACAATTTTTAAAAATTATTTTTAATTTTTAAAAGTAAAAATATTTATTTGAATAATTGTATTTGACAAAAAAAATAGAATATATATTTAAAAATAGGAAATATAGAATAATTCAAAACTATTTTATATTTTAATAAATATAGATAATAAATTTGTTATTAATAATATATATACATAAATACATAAAAATAATATTAATATAAATATTAAAATTAATTTTATAAAATATTTTTTAAGAATAAAATAATAAAATAATGTTTAAATAGATTTTTAGGTATAATTTTTATATTTTTATTATCAAATTTTTAATTAAAAATTTATATGTATATAATTTATATAATTAATTTTTTTAAAAATTATATATTTTATTTTAATTAAAAAAATTTAGTAAGAAATATATAACCAATTATATATAATAATAATCCATAAACAATCCTAACCGTTGATGGTGGGTTGGTGATAAGAGTGGATTGGACATCTGTCATAATGTTATAGAAAAGTTGAGGGAAGTGAATTTTGAAATAGGAAGAGATAAAAAGAATAAAATTATAAATACAAAAATTTATTTATATAATATATATATCATTAACTTAACATTATTCAATTCTTCCAAATTAAAAACAAAAATCTATAGTAATCCAAAAGTTTTTTTAGTTTTTACTAATATATTTCTGTGAGTCAGATATTAAATTTTTTAATAAAAATTTTAATTTTAATTCATAATGTCAAAGAACTAATCTCTTTAATTACACTCACAAATTAGTAATCCAAAAGTGGACGACTTTGATCACTCTGACGTCGCGTGTGTTGAACGGCGTGCAAACTGCAAACTGCAAACTGCAAGCTGCAAAGCAAAAGCATCCTATCCGATGACAATCTTTTAAATATTTAAACACGGCAGAATCCATTTTAATATATATAAATCTTAAAACGTAATGTTTATCTCTATAAATTATTATAAAAGTTAAAATGTGAAGTTACAAATTGTATTACTAAGTGACAAATTTTTAACATTAACTTTGAGATATATGAATTGAAATACTTTTAATTTTATAATAATTTATAAAGATAAATATCAATTTTAAAATGTATATATCAAAATTATAATTCCAAATCATATTTCATTTTTACTAAAAAGAAAAAAAAGACATTTAGTTTCATCTTTCTTACAACTTGCTTCTATTCCGAATAGTTTGAGTTGACAGAAAAATATTTGTGGAAAGGGATAATGCTTAATGTTACATTCTATCTCTGAATGAGATTATTAATCTCATATTTTTTAAAAAAAATGCTAGAAAACTCATAAAAAATAAATTTTTATTTAAATTAATTTAAATATATTCTGATAATATTAAATGTGATCACATCAAATCAAGAATATTAATTTTAATTTTATATTTAAAAAACTCTTAAAATTATTATATAAATATCTTTAAATATACTTCTAAATATATCTTATTATTTATACTCTCTATTTCATTATTTGCAACTAAGTTTTTTAATTCTTGACTATCTCTTGTTTTATAAACTCTAGTTCAGTTCACCGAAATCACTAAACTGATAAAATTATGTTTTATCATGTTATCATATTAATTTTGTCAAAAAGAAAATCTTCATCCATTTATTTTTCACTTTAATCTAAAAAAAAAAACCCTAAGAAAACAATAACATTTTTTTTACTAAAAATAATTAATAATAAATAAATAAAAATGTTTTTATTTGTTCACGAAATAAATAAAGGCAATGAGAATTTTATTTATCCTTATCATGGTTATCGCTTTTAGGGGAAAAGTGGAATATTAGAACCCCACAGCAAAGAAAATAGCAAAGTAAAAAAGAAAAAAGTCACATTCTTTGACTTTGGTCACCACCATACAACTTGTTAAGAATGTTCTATGACAGATTGCAAGTATTTTTTTATTATTGATTTAAATATTTCCTACCTCTTTATATTAATGGAAAAGTAAAATAAGAAAGAAACTCTGAACTTATTCTTATTCTTTCAATTATCAAACCTGTTAGCACTAAACGAGTAATTAAATTAATTGGGTAAACTAATTGTTTTACTGTGATTTAGGACCATGCTTGACAAGATATGTCGGTAAGGTTCGGTGCAATTTAGTATTTATTTTTATTTTATTAAAAAATTGAACTAGTGAATTTCACACAACCCTACTTATTTTTTTTTAATTTTAATTTCGTCCTTTGATATAATTATATATATATATTACTAATAATAAAATCATATATAAAATTTACTTAAAATTATTTTTTAAAAAACGAGACTAAGATGATTATTAAGTTAATTTTTATATTTTAATAATCAAATGAAGAGTTTCAAATTTTTGAAGCGTTTTGATTTTATCAAAATTTTAATTATACTTTGACTAAAATAATTATTCTTGAATTTCACATATAATATGTAATTAATGACATTTAAAAATAAAAATAAATTATATTAATTAGTATAAAAAAATTAAAAAAATAAAGGATAAAATTAAAATTTTGAAATAAAAAATAATTTTAGCATTATGCTAATTAATTAGCTAGTTTGGTTACTCATTTATATTGATCAGTTCATTTGCAAAACGAAAAACTTCTAGGGAAATAATTATTATACCTTTTAATCTTTGAAAATTTTAAGTATGACTATTTTAATAAATAAAACATTTTTTCTGAGATTAAAATTTAAACTTAATCATAATTTAATATTAGATTATATATTATTTTTGATAAAAATATGTAACAAAATAATAATAATAATAATAACAACAACAACAACAATAACAAAATTAATTTGATTAATTTATTTTTAATATGATAAACATGCTTTAAATTATTTTCTTTTGCATTGCATCTCAAAAAAGTCAAAAAAAGGCAAATGTATATATGTTCATCGTAGCAGCAATAGAACTCAATATAAATGATAAATAAATAAAAGAACTGCGTTAATTACGTAAAGCAAAAAGTTCTATTAAAGAGAAAAGGTACCCTATGAAATGAACGTGGAGGCGAATAAATAGTGTAATTTTTCTTAAAATAAAGGTTAAAAGAAAAAAAAAAAAAGTTAAAGTGTCATTGGATTCAAATTGTTGTTCATGTGAATCAGGTCCTACCATATATACACACACACACGCACACTTCAACCGAACACTTTATAAAGCAATGTCATATCTATTATTTTTTTATTATTGCCATTATGCTTTTGTCATGGAAAGCATAAAACTTTCATAAATAATTTTATATATAAATGTGTATCAACTTCAATTGCGACAACTTTTATAGTATTTATTGATGCAATATACCATAGTGGACATGTGGTACATGCAGATATGCTTCACTATGCAAAATTACTATTTAATTCATGATTTATAGAACTCTTATATCTTCTTCCCTGCACTGTCGGTTAATCTGAAGCAATACTTTCATAAACATTGACTTCACTTTCTGCGATAATCATATTTAAATAAATATGGATGGGTCATGACTCAAAGAAGCTTACTAATATCTTCCATGCCCGAAACAATATTGTCAATAATAAATGCATATTATCTATATAATTATCTTATTGGCGTTATTATTTGAAGCCAAGTTTAATTAGGCCCGTTTCTAATTGTTATAAACTTTTTTATTTATTTTAAAATAATATTTTTAAATATAGTTTTATAAGTAATATTGTAAGAGAGAAACTGTTTGTTTTAATAAAATTGATCCATAAGTATTTTTTTAATCAATATTATTGTATTAGTTATTGTTTTTATATTTGTTATTAAATTTTTAATTAAAAATTAATACTTATATAGTTTATATAATTTATTTATTTTATGATTTTTTTAAAAAAAAATTATATATTTTGTTTTGATTATAAAATTTCATAATAAAATTATAAAAAATTACTTATAAGTTTAATCTTTTAAACAAGCTTAGGTTGATTTGTACACTCTTCTGTAACACTCTTTACAAATCCAAAAAACAATGATAAAGAGATCATATGAAGAGAGTGGGTCTCTTTGTCAAGGGTCTTGAGCACGAGAAGAAACCACCACACATTGCATCATTATTGTTCATATGACAAATTAGAAATGATTTACTATTCTATCGAGCTTTATACTATATTTACGCCTAACACGAGTACATGCCTTATAACTTTAGACTCTGTTTGGAAATAGAAAAAAAAAATTAAATGATATTTTTTTTATTTAAATCTTTCAAATTATTTTAATTTAAGATAATTAAAATTAATTAAAAAATTAAGAAGAATTAATATAAAATTTTTTAATTTTTTTTAAAATTTAAAAAACAAACATAAGGTAAAAAATAATACATTTTATTCTCTTCTCTTTTCCTTCAAAATTGTTCTCTTAAATACGCCTTTAAAGAGTGGTCTTCTTCAATGATTTCCATAGGAATAATCAAAATATCTTATGATTTATAAAAATTTACTCATTAAATGTGGGTCTAGTATTAAAAGAGTGACTCTGAGTTTTAAAATGATGGTATCCTATTTGGATTCAAATTTGTTCTATATAAATATATAAATATTATTTTTATATTATAAATATATATAAATATATAAATATTATTTTTATATTATAAATATATTTAAATATATAAATATTATTTTTATATTATAAATATATTTAAATATTTAAATATTATTTTTATATTATAAATACATATATTTTATTTATTTTATTAAAAAATATATATGTAACTTATATTAGTTACTTCAATTTTATCAATAAGATAGTTACATTAATATAAAATTTATAAATTATTATATTTAATAATTTTTTAAGAATAAATTTATTAAGATTTCATATTGATTATATATTTAAAATTTATATAATATAATTAATGTAACTTGTATATATTTTTAATAAATTTATATATAGATAAATCATAATTTTAAAATAATTATTTTAAAATTTTCAAGTAAACAAATATAATTCTGAGTATTCAAATATTTTATGAGTCTTAAAATAGAGATTAATTCTACTGCTCACTCAAGTATGAGTCTGTATATGAAGATTATAATACTTTACTCATACTTTAGCCAAGAACATTCCTAAATTTGTGACTTGTTTAATGTAAATTATTTGCTTTAAAATATTTTTTTGTAGAAATAGAAAAGTAAAAGGAAGTAGAAGTTTTCGTTAATCAGTATACCAAACAATAAGTCTTTATAATATGTACACTTTTTAAAGTCATTGTATAGAAATTTATGAAGTATTTTAAGTTAATATATGATTCTCAATTTTGTTACCATTTACTTTCTGAAAAAAAAAAAATTAGTGAAACGCGAAATGCGAGTGCCAATCGCGAAACGAAGTGTTGCCTCTGAAGTGTAACTACCATAACGACCAAAAGGACGCATGCAGGAATTCAAGGAAGAGACGCCACGTGGCATTGTGACATAATCGCAAGCGATTTTTTCGACAAACCAAAAACTTGGAAGCTACCACGCCAGTGAAATGATCTCTTTCTCGCGGTCTCTGTTGAATCATTCTTCTTCGTTATATGAATCACATTTCAGTTCTTTACATCCCACTCAAGTTTTTTTTTTGCTATGAATCCTTGTTTATCTCCTTCGTTTAAACCTTCGTTGTCTGTTAATCATTCTTAATAATTTGGATTTTGATGAGAAAGGTTTCAAGCTTTGGTATGTAACTTTAATCTTCCTCTTCTCAACATCAGCTAGAGCAATAACAAGGGATTAGCATCATATAGAGCAAGAAGAGGAGGAAGTAGAAGGGAGAGAACAATGGCGGACAGGGATGTGTTCATTGGCTCAGTTGATCAAGGAACCACCAGCACCAGGTTCTTTATCTACGACCGCTCGGCTCGCCCTGTCGGATCACACCACGTTGAGTTCACTCAGTTTTACCCACAAGCAGGGTAAGTATGGTTATTACTTCGATTATTTTCTTTTTTTTCTTCTTCCGGGTTTCTCACTCTGGTAAATGATTTGGTGTGGTAGATGGGTGGAGCATGATCCAATGGAGATCTTAGAGAGCGTTAGGGTTTGTATGGCTAAGGCATTGGACAAGGCGACGGCTGATGGTTTCAATGTGGACAAAGGATTGAAAAGCATTGGTGTGACCAATCAGAGGGAGACGACTATGATTTGGAGCAAATCCACTGGTCTTCCCCTCTACAATGCCATTGTTTGGATGGATGTTCGTACCAGTGCCATTTGCAGGTGCTTGTTTGTCCCTTTTAATTTATTGTTTTGAATGGGAGGTGTTTGTAAAATGTTCTGACTGAATCCATAATGAATAGGCCTCTCTTGTATTTCTTTACTTTTTTTGGCATTGAATTATTTTTCATTCTCAGAATGGTTGGACCTTGTGTTGGAACAGAGGATTGGAAAAGGACTTAAGTGGTGGTAGAAACCATTTCGTGGAGACTTGTGGTTTACCCATAAGCACTTATTTCAGTGCTGTTAAACTCCTATGGTTGATGGAAAATGTGGATGCGGTCAAGGAGGCTATAAAGAAAGAAGATGCTCTGTTTGGAACCATAGACACTTGGTTAATATGGAACTTAACAGGTGGGGTGAAAGATGGGTTGCATGTCACTGATGTTACAAATGCATCGAGGACAATGCTTATGAATCTCAAAACCCTTAAGTGGGATGAACCAACACTGAAAACCCTTTCAATTCCTGTGAAAATCCTCCCAAAAATCATTAGTAACTCTGAAGTCATAGGAAAAATCACTTCTGGATGGCCAATTACTGGTGTCCCAATTTCTGGATGTTTAGGGGATCAACATGCTGCAATGCTAGGACAATCTTGCCGAAAAGGTGAGGCTAAAAGCACTTATGGCACAGGTGCTTTTATACTCCTAAACACTGGCCAAGATATAGTTAAATCAACGCATGGTCTTCTATCCACTATGGCCTTCAAGCTTGGTCCTGCAGCTCAAACAAATTATGCACTAGAAGGATCTATTGCTATTGCAGGAGCAGCAGTGCAGTGGCTCAGGGACAGTCTTGGGATAATTCAAAGCGCATCGGAAGTAGAGGAATTAGCATCACAAGTTGACTCCACAGGAGGGCTTTATTTCGTTCCTGCTTTTAATGGACTGTTTGCCCCGTGGTGGCGTGAAGATGCTCGTGGAGTTTGTATTGGCATTACAAGGTTTACAACCAAGGGTCACATTGCTCGAGCTGTGCTAGAGAGTATGTGTTTCCAAGTGAAAGATGTCTTGGATTCAATGAACAAGGACGCAGGTGCAGAAAATAAACAGGGGTTTTTGCTCACAGTGGATGGTGGGGCAGCTGTTAATAACCTTTTGATGCAAATTCAGGTTTGGACTATCTTCTTTTTAACTACTCCAAAATTCTCTCCATTAGCTCATTTTAAGTAGCTTTCTTTTTCTTTAAGATAGTAAATTTAAAGATATGTAGTGTTCCCTTGACAATATTGTTTAGGGCATAGAAGATATTAGGAAGCTTCCTAATATCTTCCATGCCCTAAATTTAAGTAGCTTTCTTTTTCTTTAGAAGAAACATTTTCTTCTCTACACTTAAACATACCCTACAAGAATGTGTCCTTTAAATCTGTCCTATTGCTTTCATGAGTCTTTTTCGAGTTAACAAAAATATTTACTGTCTTTCAAATATCACAGTGTTTCAGATGATGGAGTTGTTTCATATGTTTAAAGATGAGGTTAATAGGGAATATCCTAAAGTTTTGTTATTGGCAATAATGTTTTACAGGCAGACCTGTTGGGAAGTTCAGTGGTTAGACCAGCTGACATAGAGACAACAGCACTAGGTGCAGCCTATGCTGCTGGAATAGCAATTGGACTTTGGACAGAAAATGAGATTTTTGCTTCAGAAGAGAAGCGAAAAAATTATACTATTTTTCGTCCCTTATTAAATGAAGAACTGAGGAAGAAGAAAGCAGAGTCTTGGTGTAAAGCTGTTTCTAGAACATTTGACTTGGCTGAGCTTTATTGATTACTTCAGCTCAACTCAACCATCTCTCTTATATAGCCCTTTTCTTTTTAGCTGTTTCTTTTCTCATTCTTCAATACCATTACATCTGGGATGCTACATTTTAATCCCTATTGTAAATCTTTTGTGAATAAGTGCAGCCACTGTTAGCAACTAGCTGGCAATTGGCATTTGGAGACTATGAAGAAATAAACAATGTTATATTTATCAATAAATAGGATTGTACTTTTACTTTTGACATTTTATTCGAGGCTTTTATTCCATAATAAGCATAGTACTACTAATTTGTGTCTTCTCCATCATTTCACTGGACAAAAATTGATTAGATAGATTGATTTTGATCCATTATCCAGATAATGGGCTTTCATCACATGCATGTTTCCAGAACACCGAGAATGAACCCAAATAAATCAGACAAATGTGATCACGCTGACAGTTAAATATCTCTTACAATTCTTTAATTTGTATATATTCTTTGTACTAAAATTATTTCATTAATTCTTTTTAAAGTTAAGTTTACATCACGTTATATTTTATTAAAGAATTTGATAATAGATACAGAAATTGCACTTAAACTTAGTGGCTTTGTTTATTTGAGTTTTCCTTATGGTATACCCCAAGCTATATTCTGGACAAGGAAAAAAAAAAAGCCAAAAGCTATTTTCAACTTTGTGTTACTTGTAAATAATTTCTTAAAACTAGCAACTAATAAGTTTCTAAACTTTCACACTCCAGCAATCAGTTTAACTTGACATATCAAACAACAAAAATCATCGATTTGCTGCAAAAAGATATGGATATTATCCTTCCAAGCATTGTACATTTAGACCTATCAGTTAACAGTTTTGACACATACTTTCATCAATATGTGAGATGAAACGAGTTTGGTACTTGGATTTGTCCTACAGTAATTTCTCTGGATAGTTGTGATATATCTTACGTTGAATAAAATTAAAGATATGAGATGATATTTAAATTATAAGATACTCTAACTTAATATGCTAGTATTTTAAAATAGATACTTCTCATGATTTAAATCACATCTTCTAACGTCAAAAACGTTTCTCTATAATCTTAATTGCAATCGTACTTCAAAATAGTGACATAAGTATTGTAGTGTTCATTTGAGGTTAAGAAACTAGAGCAAAACCAATCTAAAAGTTGCCTACAGAATTGGCTACAAACTGCAAATCCTTGGAATTAATCTTGAAGCTTTCCAATAACCTTCTTCAAGGTCAAATAATTCCCCGAGTCTTCAAAACGGACTAAAATGCTATGGTTGTATTTCAATAACAGCAACTTCATTGGGAAAATTGAATAAGCATTGGCCAAAAAAAAAAACTAACTTACATGTGTTAGACAGACATATAGATCCAACAATTCCATCTCTGGTACAATTCCTAGTTCCATAGGACCTGCTCATCTCTCAACATCCTTCTCATGGCAGATAATGAACTAAAAGTTGAGATACTTTCTGAGCTTTCCAATTTGACAGACCTTGAAATCTTGGATCTTTCTCATAATAGATTATCTGGGTTAATAGCTTATCTCAATTTCTCATCCATGAGGTTCGTGTACTTGCAAAACAATGCACTTTTAGGTTCTATATATACAATCCTAATTGGCTCACAGCTCTTGACTACTAGCCTGGTAGCACTTGATGCTTCTAGCAGTGGCTTCCGAGTACTAAACACAATGGAATAATTTTTAGATTTTATGAAGCCTCTATACAACTAAAGCAGCTTCACATTGATGAAGGCATGGTGGAAGATGAAGTGGAAGTGGAATTTAGAGCAAAGACTAATTTCCCATAGTATCTTGCTAGGTTCTATACCAAGTAATTTGTCCAGAAGGCCTTGACTTGTCATGTAAAAAATTGAGTGGAGAGATACCTTTTCAACTCACTCATATGTACTATATTTAGCTGTCTTTAATGTTTCATACAACGACCTCTCGGGAACAGGGCAAGTTTGTGTTCTTTGATGATAAGGTAGTTCTGGTCTTTGTGGGCCACTTTTGGAGAGGACTGTCAGGGAATTATAGGATCACCTAAGGGATCCAATGAAGAAGAAGATGATTCAGAGAAAAATGATATGTGGTAATGGAAGCATTCTATTGGAGTTTTTGAGCATTTCCTATGAACAGTATTAATTAAGAAATGACTTAAATTATAGGGTTAACCATTCCTATATTAATTATGTTTTTATAAAAAAAAGATGACTTGAATATTCTTACACTTCTTTTGCAATAATCTTAAGTTTCTTGTCCAAAATATAAATATGGAGATTGTTAATTTTCATTAATTACTTTTTTTTAAAAAAAAATGAGTTTCAAAAGGTGCCTTATATTCATTGTAAAATTTTAAATAAACCCCACATGACAAAACAAGTAAAAAAAGTTATTCCAATTTTCTCTTTATCCTTAAATTAAAGGACAATCTTTCATTATTTGTTATTATAGTCTCCACTATATTAATCAAAACACCTATGATTTTGTACTGTTGTCCCTACATACCCAGGATACCTGTCCCAGAAGCAAAAGGCATCCACTTAAAGAATACAATACAAATTAAACACACATGTAAAACAACTATATATTCATCAAATTAATTATAATTGACTAGAGTATTTTAGGCAGAATTTCTATATTTAATTAGAGCATCTTGGTTAGTTAACACACCACTCCACATATTTTCCTAGTAATTAAGCTTCCTTTACAATTATTGTGTCCTTCAAACGGCTCTCGTGATTCGATGTTCCCTTTGGCACCATTCACACTCTGAAAGATTTCAAAAAGATTATTTTATTGTGAGACTTTCAAAAGCAGTAAGCAGGATCCTATTTTTGTTAATTTCTTTTATACCAAACAATTCAAATATATAGAAGAGATTTTTTAGATATAAGATGTGTATAAGTTAATCAATTATGAATATATATATTTCAAAATAAAAATTAATTATTTTATTATTTTATTTTTATCATTAATTTAATTTGTTGAGTAAACTAATTAATGAATTTATTCATTGAAATGTTACATTTTCGCTTAATTTGGCTCTCCAAAAATTTTCCTCAAAAATAAATAGGAGTTCATGTGCCCTTTAAGTTATGACCTAGGTGTCGTTTAATTTATCTTAAAATTATATCCTTTAAGCAATTTTTTTACAAAAATTTGAATTGTTTTGACTTCATTTAGCTTTAAAAAATTTGTCTACATTACACAATATTTTAAGGAAAAATGGCACCTAAAGTAAATTTAGGTAATCTTATTTATTAATTAGGAAAAAATATATAAGACAGAGATATTTTGATTGAAAAAAATATATTTAAAAATTAAATTATTAATTAAAAGATTTGATCTTTAAACAATTAAATTAAAAAATAAATTACTTTTCAAAAACTAAACTATTAATTTTTCACAAAACCAACCTATCCAAAATTGTGCGAAGTATATTTACTGGCATTGACAACAGAATCATAATGAAATAATGAGATTATTGTAAATTGAGAACTCGCGCTCTATACAATAATAGATTGCCAGCTACATGTGGATTTAAGTGTACACTGTTTAGGAATTTTGATTACCTATATCGATTAGGTCCTTATATTTTACTTTTTTTTTCATAATTAAATTGACATTATTAATTTTTTAAGAAATTGAAATTTTCAAGTTTATTGTTTAGACAAATTAAATACATTTAATGAAAGCACATTTTCTTGAAATCTTATATATCCTCTTCCTACTGTGAAATAAATTTTAACTAGTTATATTATACTTGATTAATCAGTACGTAGCCTGATTTTATAATATGCTTGTCGTAAATAAACATGTTACTTAAACTATAATTAGTTATTGAATTTGGGAAATAAGACAAGATAATACATATATAATCTATAGGATTAACCTGTTATGTCTTGCTTGAAGTTGACAAACACATACATATGAATTAAGTCGTGAAATTAATTTTGAAGGATTAATTAAATTTAAATATAATATATGTAAATGTCTGTCGATCGATGGTTCAAGTTTACCAATCATATATATGCTTATATAACGTTGTAACTAGCTTCTTAGAGAATCCTTCTTGATATATATAATAAGTAGTTTTAATTAACCAATTTATTATTATTTGGATAATTTGTGTTAGGAGGATGAATTAGGTTAGAGATGTATGTGGAGAGGTGGATAGACCTAATCGGATAGGTAACAGAATCCTCTTGGGGTCCCTCTCTATGGTGCCAACCATATATGTCTCTTCAAATATGTGTGGCTCTTAATTATTGGTAAGGAGAAGAGTCATGAGCGAGTTCTATCACAAATTAACATATAATAAGGCTTTTTTTTTATTTTGAAAAATTATCTTAAGGTTAAGCATATGTAATATATTGTAGATGATTTAGTACTAAAAATTAAGGTCTAATATATATATAATTATATAGCCCTTGCATTAGCCACTAAAAGGAAGAGGCCCTTGTAAAAGGTTTTTTATTTTTGGAAAATATGCAACAAAAAAAATAATTCTTTGAATTTTATGTCACTTTATTAATGCAAATAGCCTATTAATCATTCAAAAAATCCAAAATTAGGTCATTCAAGTTTTATGCTTTACAAAATATATTTGTGCCAGAGAAGGCAAGTGATTAATAATAATAATCCCAAGTCTACACGAGTATAATTAATCCATGAAACCAACAAGTTCCAAGCAATTGATTGTGATTTGTGAAGAGTGTTAAATAAAATTTTATATCAATTTAGTTGAAAGTATATTTTATTATAGACAACCATTGAGATGTCATTGATCTTCTAACAATAATTTGAACAGTAATCCTTGTGCTTGAATTCTAAATTCATTGATAAAAAAAATATTAATAAATCTATTATTAAAAAAGGAGAATGTTTTTACATTATCAAGTCCATCAAATATTATATAGACTTGTTTAGTCACATGTTATATAATTGACTAGATAAAATTAAAAATAATATGACTTAAAACATAATTTAATATATTTTTTAGTAACCCTTAATTTTAACTGCATTCATATTTTTTTTATTAAACTTTTAACATGTGATAAATTCATATATAATTTATATAAATTTGAGTTTATAAAATCAGTATTCTAATGAAAGTACCTTGGATGGAAAGGTACTTAGGTTACAATATGATGATAGAAGTAGATAAACTGGTTCTAGATTCCTGTAAAGAAGTGAAGTAAAACTGCTTTTCATTCTTTCTAATTTTGAATAATTTAACAAGTTGCATCATTATCTTGTTTTCCACATGAAAGGTAAAGAAGTTGAAAAGAAGAAGAAAGAGGTAGGAAGACTCGTATAGTATAAAGGCAAGAAACTGGAAATGTCAAAAAGAGTCACCAGGTTGAAAGAGAATGAAGAGCAAACCAACAAAGCAAACCTTAAAACGAAGAAAGTGTAAAGCAAAGAAACTACAACGAAACTAAGCACACCAAAGTCCAAAAGGAAGCCCTCACTCATCACACAACTTTTCTTAAATGTCAAAGTGCAATTCCTTACGCAAACTAAGGAAATCCAAGGCCACAGAAGCACTGCAGTACATAATTCATCACGCATGCACACAAATATTAAAAAATTCACAAAACTACTGTAAATTATACGATAAAATTGGTATGATAGCTTCAGTACTTGAATTTTACAAAAAGCCATAACTTATAAAATAAAAGATCAAAGGTTATGAGAAAGTCAAAAAGTCTTATTATAAACTCTGACACTCAACTTAGTATATAAAATTGGAGTCTTTGCAAATTAATTAATATTTTTTTTTCTTTCTCTCTTCCTAATTTCTTGTTCTAATGCTAAGTTGACCCGTATAACTAATTATTCAATGCCAGCTTATAAGGGTCATTATTCAATGCCAGCTTATGAGTCTTTCACTTCATTCATATTCCTTCTTTTCCTTTATCAAAATTCAAACTGGACCACCATTCCATTCATGAAAACTTATTCCACGCCCCCTATTCATTTCACCGAAGTAAATAAGTAAAAATTCAAACCATGAAATTATTAAAGGTTCGATTTTTCAGATTGACATTTTATTTTAAAATTATTTATATCTCCTTGCTAATCACTATTCCCTTACACAAACTTGTTCAAGATTAGAGATAATTATGAATATGGGGTCATCTTGGAGATGCCCTTATCATCTGCGTAATTAATTATTGACTGTTATCTTTTTCCCTTCCTTTTTCTCTCTTTTCTTATTCAGTATATGACAAAGTTTTCATAGCAATAATAATAAGCCTTTCTGACATGTGCAGCAGTAATCTTCAGTAATACTCAGACTAAAGCTTACGTTGATGATTATGTATTTTCACTTGCTGGTATAAAGCAAAGGTCTTTACTTCCATTCTTCACAAAGTTGTAAACATTCTACTTTCTCTTTTTTGCCCTTTTTTGAAAAAGCTCTGTACAGGCTTATAAAGCTTTGTTATCACTTGCTTCTACTGTACTGTGTACCCTAGCTTTCCTTTTTTACTTTGAAATAATAGATGGATTACACTTTAATAATTAGCAAGTCAAAATATATGATCCAAGATATAATATATTATTTATTTAAATTTTAATTTATAATAAATTATTTTTTTAATTATTTAAAATATTAAAAAAAATTATTTTTAAAATTAAATTGAATCATAGTACGTTATCATATAATTTATTTTTCTTCTTTTTTTTAATTTAACTTTATAATATATGCTAAGAAAATAAAACATAAATTTGGTTAAATATAACTTTAATATTTTAAATAATTAAAAAATAATTTATTATAAATTAAAATTTAGATAAAAATATATTATATAAATACAAGTGAAGCGTTAAAAACATTGGCGTGTCTGTCTTGTTAATCTCCGTGTCTTGTACGTACCTGACACTGCTATAAAGCAAAGCAAGCTTGACATCTCAATCTGAAAGAAATTGTTGTACATTTACTTTAAATCACTCAACTTTTGTTCCTCTTTCCTCTATATATACCCTCCTTTCTCTCTCTTCTCTCTTCACTCTTCACTCTTCATTCTTCATTCATTCATTCATGGCTTCCAACACCACCATCCAAACACTCCCTTACGGATCCGACCCGACTACTCCCAACACCACCTTCGTCCAGGCCGACCCGTATAACTTCCGGGCCGTCGTCCAGAAGCTAACTGGAGCATCCGAAGACCCGTCAACCCCCAAGCTCCCTCTCACTCTCCCCTCGCGACTCATGGCGGCCCAAAACCACAGGCCCAACACCACCTCCGTCCTCGGCGCCGCCGAGATTGGGCCCAAGAGGCCCACCTTTAAGCTCCACGAGCGACGCCACACGGCCAAGAAGCTGGAGCTAAACGTCGGCGTTTCGGAGAGGACGGTGTTTAACTGTGGTTTCTGCCCTTTGCCTTCCTCTTACGGCGGAAACAGAGGAGGAGTTATGATGGGGTCGCCGGTGTCGGCGTTTGAGCTGGCGGCGCGTGGGAGTCCACGCACGCCGAAGGAAGAGGAAGAGAAAGCGATCGCTGAGAAAGGGTTTTACTTGCACCCAAGTCCACTGAATACGCCCAGAGGGTGTGAACCTCCCGAGCTGTTGCCTCTGTTTCCTTTGCATTCTCCGAAACAACAACAACAATCAAATTAATTCTCCTTAATTACCTTTCTTTTTCCTAACCAACTCTTGTTATATTATTTTTATTATTTTTCTTATTATTTGTATTTTATGGGATTTATTTTTCATTTACCAATTTTAATAATATATATTATTAGTTTCACTCTTCTCTCTTCTTAATTCTTTTTTTTTTTAATTTCTTTCTTTTATTCCCTTCTTGAATTTAATTTTATGAAATTTTTATGCAATGGTGAGATGTTCATGATATAATTAAATTTGAATTTTATAAAAAATTATTGTGATTGATCAATTACAAAGAATCCCTATTCAAAATGTGAAATGCTAATGTCAACAACATATTTATTTTAATTCATCATCACAGTGATAAGTTGATCAATGAACCAATGTTTAAATATATGAAGTTAAAATTTGCATTAGGTTTTCCAGCAATTCAATATTAAATTTTCCTCTTCCAAGCTTCAATGATAATGAATGAAAAGGGGACTATGTTTTATTATGTTTGAATATAAAAAGTCTTTCTCATTATCTTGAAATATTAATCATGCCTACCATTGAACATATGTATATATAGGCCAATTCTACAATGAACTATATTTTGTTTTGCATGTTTCATAAGTGTTTATTAAAAATTATTTTTTGATTTAACCCATCAAGACCTAAGATAATTAAATTCATGAGTTCAACTGGTGTGTGTAATATAATAAGAGCAATAAAACTTAACTATGATAGATAAAGTTTCATTCATAATTTTTTTAGAGGATTATCAAAGTATATACAAAGATGTGTATAAAAGTAAATGATAGTTTATGCATGCACAATGTGTAATTTTCATTACTTTAAATATAAATAAATTTAAAAATATAAAATGTAAGCATGATTATAGATATTATAATATGAGTTCCTTATCATTTAACTTTTTATTAAACTTTTAAATATAAGATAATTCATTTTTTAAAATTTTTGGTAATCTTTGTAACTTTGAAATAGAATATAATTTATTTTTAAAATCTTCAGCGATCTTAATAATTTTTTTCCATTTACTTTTATATATTAAAATATTAAAAAATATATACATATAAACATGCATGTACGTAACTAGCAAGCTTTATACACACACACACACACACACACACCAAGGGGCAACAAGATGTCCACATTTAATGATTGCCTTTAATAAAAAATTACATAACAAACCAAAAATAATATATATGATCAAATAAGGCTAATGTAAGATTAATTACTTACATAAACTCTTATCATATACAGTGAGTTAGCATGTATTAGTACATGCCAATCTTTTTTTATTTTTTAAATGAAAAATAAAAAAAATAATTTTTATTATATTTTAAAAGAATAAAATTAAATAATGAAAAGTAACTTTTCATTGTTTTATTATTTTTTACTACTTTCTGCTATCTTTATTTTTTTTTATCTTATTTGTTCACATTACATATTCTATTGATATAATAGTTTTGAATATTAATGACTAAAATATATATATATATGAGTCTTCAAATTTTTTATTTTTCTTTTAATGCAAGAGAGATGTATTTTAGTGTTTGTTTTTTACTTAATAGATGAAAAACTAATCTTTTGTGATATTCTCAAGCGTTTAAGTGAAAAGTTAATGTCCTAAAAATATTTAGTCTATCTATATGCATTACATTTAAAAATTAAACATAAAAATAAATATTTAAAGATTCAAATTCCTTCCATTTAAACTCACAAACCTTACTTATATATTTGATTAGTTTAACTAGGACATCCCATTTGCTCTTATTTTTTAACTTTTGAATTTATTGAAGGTATATTTTTTTCTTCTCGATAATAGCACAAATCTAAGAGTTCTTATCATTTCATTTTCACTCATAAAAAGCATATATTACACCAAAGTAAATTTATCAAAACAAGGTATAAGGTCTCTTGTTAAGTTAGACTACATAATCATTGCTTATGTCAATTTTCAATCATTGCAGTACCACCTTTTAATATGTTGTGTAACTAATAAGGGTAAATATATGGGTTTTGATGAAAAGTCCAATTTATCTTTGTTTTTTTAATTTAAAAAAAAAAAAAGAGAGACAGAGTGAAGAGATGGACTCCTCTTTAATTAGAAAAATTCCATTAAAAATAAATAAATTGATGATTTAATTCTTAAAAAATAATTTTTTAATTTATTCTTTAAAGATAAAATCTTTTATTTTAATCTACAAAAAAATTTCTAAATAAAATGATCCTTATATGTCAAGAAAATTTTTTAATAAAGGAAAAGTTTATATAGCCATTAAATCATGATCTAGACTCTAAATGATATTTTATCCTAAAATAGTGTCATTTAAATGAATTTTAATTCAAATTTAGGTCATTATGAGTGCAAAATTTGTTCAAATAATGTTGTATTAAACAATGTTGTCAAAAATAAACTAGATCAGATAGTTCGATTAGTTGAACCAATAATTGATTAGTTCAATAGCCTAGTTTGTTCTCAAGAATTGAATGGTTGATCAGACCACTTTGACTTAATTAAAATTAAAAGAATAAAAAAAATTGAGAACCAGATGATTTTTTATTGAATTGGTTAAACCTTTAATTTTTTTTATTTGATGTTTTTATGTTTGGGTCTGAATTTTTTAATTAAGTTAGACTATATACATTGTGAATCATAGAATTTAAAATTTTATATGATTATAAATTGTTTTATATGATATATAAATAATATAAACACTTCAATTATTATGATTTGAGCTTACATTATTTGCATACATATAATTTACTTGTATAAATTATTCATTATATTTAAAAAAAATAAGTAAAAACATAAATTTTTTGTAATATAAAATATATTATTAATATTAAAAATATTTAATTATTTTTATTTTTATTTTTATATTTATGATGTCATCAGTTCAACCGGTGGTTGAACTGATTTTTGATTCAATAATCAGTCTAATTTTTAAAATACTAATATTAAAAAAATGTACATAAATAAGTTTAAATCATGACTTAACAGTTAAACAGACTTTTCATTTATTAATGAAATTAAAAAAAAAAGAGTCATTTTGATTAAATAAAATCTTTAAAGAATTAAATTAAAATATTTTATCTTTGGATAATTAAATTAAAAAAATACATTTTTATATAATAAAGTATTAATTTAGTTAAAAAAAAGTTGTTTATGTTCACTTGACCTCCCGCACCTTAGTTTTGGTTAATACCTCTCATTGGATTAAAACTTTGTTCTTAATTAACTTAATTAGTTTACTATATATAAAACATCAAAGGCAGTTCCACTTGTTTCATTTATTTTTGTTTTTTCAATTTAGATTATTACTAAATGAATATTTTTCAATAGATAACGAGAGAAAAGAATATATATATATATATAAAGAATTTAAGTTTAATTTTTAATTATATTTTTAATATCAATTTTTTTAATAAAAAATATGTATGATTTTTGTTTTGGTCATATAATATGAATGATTTTTATATATATCTCACCGTTTTATAATTATTAAAATGTTTATAAATATTTTATTATTATTAAAAAAACTTAATAACAAAAATATAAAAGATTATGTATAAATCAAAGGCCCTAAGATAAATATAACTTCCTAAATTATAGTGTGTGACTTCCTTTAATTCTAAAACTTGACCTAAAATCTCTTTAAATTTGATAATTTGTGCAAAAAAATTTTAACTTTAACTTTTTATCCAAAACAATGATGGAGAAAAACTTAAAAATTGAGAAATTTTTTGTATTTTGATATAATTTAATTATATTGATGTGTCATTATTTTATTAAAATTTTAGATAAAAAAATTAACGCAAGAATTTTTGTATAAATTACAAAGTTAAAAGAAATTGTAAATTAATTTTTATAGTTTAAAATTGTTATCTAAGAAATTTTCTACTAGCCTAAATCTAGTCTATACATAAATTTCGGTGAGAATGCATTATTATTATTATTATTTTGATAGACAAATACATTATTTTTTTCAATGTGGGGAAACCAAAACTAAAATTTATTGGACTGTGCAAAAAGTGAAATAAATTGAAGACAAAGAAGTTATTATTTATAACACCAATTGAATGTGATGAAAAGTGTGTTTGGAGAGCGAGCACACACCACAAAATTTGAATTGCTAAGAAAATTAATACCTTTCCATTGATTTTGTGGCCTCGGCTAGTAATGGGTACTATAGTTTGAATTTTGAAACTGAGAGCTAGTTCGGTACTGTGTGAATTTTTTTTCTTATCTTTGAAATTTTCTTTTTAAATAGAGTTTTATTACATATATTGAAAAAGAGAAGCATTTGAGAAACATATATATTTATCAATATTATTATATTTAGTAAATTTTTTACTGTCAAATTACTGAAAAATAGTATGCACTCAACAAGGTAGGTAAAAACAATGTTAAATATAATCATTGTAATTAATTATTTTGTGTTAGGATACAATTATCTTGAAAAGAAATACTTTTTTACTTCTTTTTTTAGTTCAAAGAAAAAAAACGTATATATTTGCTAGAAAGGGAACGAAAAGCTCAAAGATTTAGTTTGAAAAAGACGTATTTGCTTCCCATATTCCTTTTCAGCTAATTGCATAAAATATCAGGTTACCTGCATTTATCCATGTTTGCTAGAAAGGGAAGTGCAGAAAAAAGAAGAAAAAGAAAAGGGCTATGATCCATGTTGATGCTTATTCGATTTGGACGTATGGAATTAACAAGAGATTAATACACACTTAGATATATCAACCTTTTTCTTTTCTTTTCTTTTTTATCCACTTGGGTAGTGATATAATGTCCAACAATGACAGATTGTGTGGTTAACATTTCACAATCTAGGGTCCTACCATCCTTCAAAACAGGGACATAGTCTCATGGATGCATGCACACAACCTACAGCCTATGTAACAATATTTCTTATCTTTAACTTCACATATATATATAACTAAGTTGTCCCTTGTAATGTTAATTTGACGAATAAAAATTTAAATTTTCATTAAAAAAAATATTTGCCTCACTGATTCAAACAAAACTAATTTTAATAAAAGACTTTCAATAGAAAATTACCAATATAATACATATACATACATACATATATAAAGAAAAAAAAATTTGGTAAGGTAATAGTTAAATCAACTTATGTACAACTCAGTATAGTTCATCTTATGGGCTTAAATTAATTTTAAGTTGTCTAATATTCTTTTTTCGAAGAATAAGCTATATATTTATTTTTAAAAATAAATATTTGTTTTGGTTAAATGAAGTGAAGCTGTATTTTTGTTGCGGAAAGAAAATAAAAAGAATTAATGCTTTTCTAATAAATATGGGTTTCAGTGTCATCTGTGCGATATTGTTATTGCTCCTTCTTGTGGCTATTGAGCTACCACATGAATAAATGAAGAACACCCTAATTCTGCTTATAAATTATAAATAGGAAATTATACACTCGTTTAAGGTATGTAATTTAGCATCCTAATGCTCTTTACCATCCCTTACCTTTAAAACAAGAATTAAAATAGAAAATTATTTTTTCAAAAACAATTGTACCCACTCAAAACCATTACTTACCATAATTATTTTTAACATTTTTTATCTACTCTTTTACATACATGCTACTTTTAGTAATTTGACAATAAAAAAACACTTAAAAAATTCATCAAAGACAATAATATTGGTAAAAAAAGGCTCTTCAAATACTTTTTCCTTCTCTCTCATAATATTTATTACAAAACTCCATTTAAAAAAACTAAAATAAGTGAAAATTCATAGCAACCTAAATGAGATCTAAATATAGGCTTCCAACATGTAATATGCTGAATCATATATCACATATTAGCTTTCCCTATTCATTATCCAACTATATTGGAGTTGGTACTTGGTAACTCCTATCTTTTTAATTTATAACTATTTGGGATTATCTAAAATGAAATGTGAGACATAAATGAGATGGAAGGAGTATTAAGTAAGCATACCTCCTAAAAAGTGACAGGAATAATTTTTTTTAAAAAAAAGCATAGCATATGCAGACATAAAACCTATAAAAATATTAATATGATAATCATATCAAGACTTCGTCCCCCTTTTGATCCTAATTTAACAAACAAATATTAAAGAAAAGAATCTACAATCCAAAAGTCACAAACTCATATGATGCACCATTATGATCATAATCATTGCTCCATATGTTTTCTTCTTCAAGCCATTATTCCACTATGCAGTGGTTCTAACCCACTTAGATGTGATATGTGTCAACTCTATTTAGCAAATTGCTTGAATATCTACATAATTGAAGTGGAATTATGCACCTAATATGCTATTCAATTCATGCATGTCTAATCCAGAAACAGCAAGTGACATTAATTAAGAGCATCTCAGCTTCTTAAATATTATACAAATATAAGAATGTGGAAATATTATAAATAAAGATTCTCCAACTAAGTTTTTTAAATTTAAGGATTAAATAACCCGAGTGTGAATATTCAAATTAGAATTTTCAACAGAATAACTATACTTTATATATAATTATTTGAAACTATGATACGCATACAACAGCCACTAGGAAGGTTTCTCTCTGTCGGTTCATTAATTACTTAACCTTAGAAAATCTCAGGCCATTTCTGATGCAATAATTAAATAATAATTTATCTTCTCATTTTCTTGAAATAACTTTCTCTTCCAAAATTTCTCAATCTTGAGGAACTTAATGTAAAATTGATTTTAGGGTTTTACGTAAAAATATTTTGTTATTCTCTTTTCTTTATCAATAACTGCCAAATAAGGAAAAAATTTTAATAAAAATTTCTATTTGTTCACTCTCTTTCTATTATCTCCCATCCAAACATCCAGGAAAATCACAAGAATTATGGGCTGTAAGGTTAGGCTAGATTTAATCATTCATTAGATCCAATATGCAGAAATGCCATAGTTGCAAGGAGAAAGCATGGAGTGTAATCAGCTAGGTTATCCCAACATGAGAAAAAATCATCATCAATAACAATAACAACAACACAATACTAAAATTATCTTGCGAGTTAGTTTTCTTTCTGATAGTGTGAGATCTTTAAATAATGGAATAGTATATGGGGAATTAAGAAACCCCAAAATGTTAACTGAAATAAACTTTAGAGTGGATTTTATGACCATAAATTTTTTACACGGTTAGAATATGATGTCGAGATTGTTTTCTAGACATGAATTTGGACATACAAAATGCCATGGATTCAACGGACTTAAGCACATATGGACTGCTGGTTGCACAATCCCGTTACTTCACTTGTGAACTTCTGTCTGCTTCTTCTCCTCTTTGTGACAACTACAAATCCTTCACTATCTGCATTTATGTTCTCATTTGAATCTACTTTTTCTTGCTCTTTACTTCCACTGGACCGAGGAACCATCTTGATCTTTTCTTCATTCCCATATAGAATTTTTATATTAGCACTGTCTTTTGCTATTGCATCAGAAGAACTTTCCACATGCTTTCCCTCATTGACCCTAGATTCATCAGAAGAATCAACATTTTTCTGAACTGATTTCACGAGAAGGCTAAGCAGTATCTGCCTTGCCAGCTCTGACTTCTCAGATTTTAAAATGTTCTTTCTTGGGGAACTATCCTGGACTTCACCAATAAACATTTCATCTAGTTTCTTTTTTTCTGCCATACCTTGTTGAAACAAAGAATTATGCCCAATGGAAACTTTTGAAGATCCATCATTGCTTTCAATTTGAAAACTTCTCCTTGGTACAAACTCGGGTGCATGTGGATTCATGATTCTTGCAGCCCCAGTTCCACTTCCTTCCTTGATAGGGGAATGGTATTTTGTAAAACCATGTTTCATGCGAAAAGTGTGGTTAGTTCTATAATATAGAGGTGATCTAGGCCCACAAGGGATCCTAGTAGCACCAGGAGAAAGAACAGGCTCCATGAGTATGCCTTCGCTAACATTTTCATCATAAATGCTGGTGACAGCAACTGAATTTAAATGGTGGGGCATGGACAGCATTCCTGGATTGAAAGGTTCGGCTGCAGCTGAAAGCTTACTACCATTTGACTTTGCAGGCTTTACTTGATCAGAAGAGAAGGAAACCTCTTGAAGCTCTGATGCAGAATTATCTTGAGTATTAATTTCATGGGTTTCATCTGTTTCAGTATGTTGAGAAACTGCTTCAACTATGGAACTTTGGCAGCTTTCTTCAGTTTTTGATGTCACAGGTGGACTACTGCACATCTCATTCTCAGCCTTTTCCATGTCCACTTCAGCTTTCTTCAACCAGGGCTTTAAAACTGTACCTGGTGGTGCAAGAGCCACTTCTTTGTAAGATACAGACTTTGAAGCCAATGAACTAAGAATTGCTGGTGTAGAGGAAATTTTAGAAACAGAAGTGACAGTTGAATGATTAACAGAATCCTGTTTTAAAGTTAAACTTCGAGCCTTTGATTGTCTAGGTGGAGATACCATAGTGGGAATAGATTTTGGAGTTTCTTTCCATGGCGGTGAAGTAATGTTGCTCCTATAGCTGCTTTCTCTGACAATATAATTCTCAGAACTATTAATGATCAGCTTTGCAACAAGAGGTCGTCTCTGGGAAAACTTGCGGTTAGCAGTGTTCCCCGATCGCCCTTTTGAAGTAGCTTCTTGCCATCCTTCATCAGATTCCATTTCCTTACCAACCTTACTTGACACTGGCCTGTACATAGAGCAATCACTTTTTTCTTCCAGTTCTACAGAATGAAGCTTGCCATTTGTTCCTTCCATATTGCCTTCTGCCAAACTTGTATCATCTTTTGAGCTGTCAAAGAGAATTTCCTCATCATTTATGGCACCATGGGGTTCTTGAAAGATTTTATCACTCATGGGGAGTATCTGCTAAATCACATATAAAAGCAACAGATGTCAAATACATAATAAGGTAACATGATCCAAAAAAATTTCAAAAAATGCGTTTGTTAAACTTATACAGGAGAAAATATGCTACACTGACAATAATCAGCATTTTGAGCTCATCAGTGAGAAGGTGCAGATTATGCTTGAAGAGTAAACTATAATGTCTCAAACTCTCAAAAGAAAAACTTAACCTAGAACTTTCAGCTAACTCCAAAGAATGTATGAGTTTTACTTTAACAAGGGAACAGACTTTGGAGGTTTTTAACAGTCTTCCTTGTTCTCTTGCAACAAGTAATTAAAGGAAAGGCTGCAATTATATTATTTATTAAGGAAGAAATTGATACACCTATGCTGACTTATTATTGAAAAAAGAAACATGTCAAACCCCTGCTGACCTATTCTAGAAAGAAGTCCCCAAAAACTAGGAAGGAGGACATGGGCACACCATCTCTACTGCAGTTATTAGGGATTTCAACACCCTACCTCTTCTAATCATGTACTACATAGTGGGATAGATAACTCCCCATTACCAGGGGCCACTCTCCCACCACTTAATGCATTTTCCCATTTTCTTCATTTAATGTATTTTACTTTCAGCTATTAGGTAGTTGGGGTATGCTTAATATAAATATCCCCTAGTATAGTATTATCAAGGGCACTGTGAATTGTTATCTTTGTTTTGGAGTTTTGTCCTACCAAAGGGCACATCAAGTGGATTACGTCAGTGTTTAGATCCTGGCACTCTAATTCTTCCACTTGCCTTAATTTCTATTCTGTTTAATTCTGAAATTTCTATCAGAAATATTTAGTACTCGGAAACATATCATGAGCATATAATATGCTATGAAGTTGATCATAATGGTGCAGGATCTGTTGGTAATCCAGAAAGGGATATTTGTCCACCTTTGCACGCCGCTGTTTCCTCTGAGCCTCATTTCCTTTTGAATCTTGCTCAGGACTTATAAAATCCAGGAGATCTGATACACTGCATAAAAAGGTCAAATATTTTTGTATCCTAAAATAACCTTACATTTGAAACCAAGTCATATGGGGATACCATATTAATACCTAAGGTGACCTTTACTTGCAATGGATGCATCTGGCTTTGGAGTCCCATTTCTAGCTGCTTCTTGCTGCTCTATTGCTTTTGATTCAAAATATTCAAGCCAAGAAGCAGCATCCTGCATTGGGAAAAAGCATTAACATTTGCCAACGCCATCTGTTACATTTACCCCATAAGGGCTGGCCTTTAATAGATTTCAATCCAAGACAAATATCAAATCATTACTTCTTTACAACGACATGTACTAGTTAAACCGAATAAAAAAAGGTAAATGACCTGTGTACGAAGATCTTCTGACCCAAGCTTTTCCTGAAGTATCTTGAGTGTAGTTTGCTCATGTTGCATGCTCAGAGAATATGCTTCCATCATTGAAAGAGCTATGGCTATAGCATGATAGCTAGCGGCAGTCTATAACATAAACGACATTTATATTAAATACTGTCCCTGCCGTGAAGGAAGAGGTGACAAAGAGAGAGAAAGAGATAAACCTGTATATGATCTGCTCCTAACAATTTTTTGTTGCATTTAAGAGCTTCATGTAGGTATCTAAGTGCCACATGAACATTTCCCATGCCCTCTTCCATCATAGCCACATTTATATATGTTGCAGCTGTGTTTGGATGAGATAGGCCACATGTGAAATGAAGAAGGAATAGAGCACGGTTAACATACCTGCCAAAATATAATTTAAGTTCATCAAGAATAGAAAATATGTGGGCAAGCAATGAACAGCAAACATGTGAGGGGAACCTAAGCAATTGAATTAACCAGGAAAGTCATAGAAAGTGATGAAATTAAGGTTTTTTTTTTCTTTTTGTCAGGGCAGAGGGGGAGAAAGGGCTACTTAAGAGTTCCTCAAAACCTGGGAAGTGGAGAACGGGATTAAGGTATTTGCTAATACAAGTATTAGTGAATTTCAGAATAGTCAGCAAACAGCATGTATACCACTTCAACAGAAAAAGTCATTTCAACTTACTTTAGAGCCAGCTCAATGTGTTGCAAACGATAATAAAAGACAGAAAGATCCCCATAGCTTTTCATTGTGTCTGGATGGTCAAGCCCAAGCTCCCTTTCATTTATATCCAAGGCCTTTTGCTGATAAATGGTTGCCTAAATAAAGAAATGTAACCAAAATTTCATGTAAGTAACTGGATATTCTGACATTGTCTAACTATAGATTCAACACAGGCCCATGTGACCTCGTATAACATCTGAATAATTAGGCTCCACAAGACTATGCACATAACCATTGATTCAGAGGTATATTTAGGTTTGGCACGTTAACAGCACACACATGAATTTTCTTTAAGAATTATGCCAAACTAGCCACTGATTGTTATTCTCTTAACAGACTATTACTTTACAAACAATAGCATCTTGGCCCCCTACAATAACTGGGGCATAAATATAATATCTTATTACCTGGTTAAAATCTCCAGTGTGGTAGAGAACCACAGCTAGAAGACTGTAAGCACTTGCAGTAGTTCGATGGTAGGGACCACAAACCGCTATCATCTTTGCCAATGCCTGCAATAATGAAATAGTGAGGTCAAGTGCTGTGCCATATTAATAAGGAATAATATAGTGATGCTTCAGGGAGAGTTGACCCAAATGATTAGTACCTTTGTTCCATAATTTACAGCATCCTCAAGCTTTCCTTTGTCAAGAGCAAGTTTGGATGATTCCAATAAATTTTGTCCATCTGTCGAGGAACACCCTACATGCTGTTGAATAAAACATAATATTCCTGGTAACTGGTTTAATAATAAGATAATTTTCTAATAAAAAATGTAATTGGCATTTTTTGGGGGTGCTGCAGACAGAATCCTACCTTGCAGACAGGAACCAGGCTGATAATATCATATTTCCCAAAAGGGTTGGAAGACTCCATGTCATAATCTCTTGGGAACAATTCCAATCCAACCTAGGAAAACAGCAACAAATGTAAATAATAAATACTGCATGTAGAAAAGAATAGCACAAATTCAAGTGGTGATACCTTATGGCAAAGCCCTCTGAGAATTGATATTTTCCTCAAATGTTGAAATTCATCTTTTAATGTCCATCCAAACCTTTTGAATAAAAATATCCGTAACCACTGCAACCTGAGATGATGGTCATCACTCAAATTTTGTTCAGTATCTTCCAGATGACAGCTTCCAAGTAAGAAATTCAGTGTAGATGCAATGACAGGAGATAAGTCTGCTACATTGTCAACAGAGGCAATTACTGCTTTAAGTACATGCTTGAAAGCTCGAGTAACCATCTCATGAATACAAAGAGATTGTATATGTGGAAGATTCTCTGCAAGTTTAACCTAATTCAAACAAGAAATTAGAACCAACAAAGTCATACTACATTACCAAAGCAAGTTTAATTGGCCACAGATTTTTAGACTTAAATTATAGTCTTGTTGCAGAAGGCTTATCTTCAATCTTCAAAGATGTTACTAGACTGAAGGAAGGATGGAGAGAAAAGTATTCTTACCACTTGACCCAAAGACCACATCTGTAAACCCCTTAAATGCATGAAGTCAGTTAGTGTTCGTCCATCAACAGGAGAGAGTTCAAGTGACCCAAAGTCTGTAACCTAAAAAGTAAGACACTTAGTTCATAAATATATCATATATAGGCCTTCATTTTTTTTCCATTAAATGTAAAATTCATGGAGAAATGTAATGGTACCAGCTTAGGCAAGGCAATTTCATCATAATAATTGTATGCCATGTTGATTAGCTCATCTACTGCCTGTTGCAAGAAGTAATTTGAACGGTAGGTAAGAAATGGAAGATTAATGATCAATGTCATAAACATAACAACATAACAAAATCTACCTTAGAAAATAGAAGTAACAAAAAATTGAAAGTGAAAACAAACAAAGGAGATGTCACAAAAGCACTTCATAAATTCCAGAAAAAAAAAGAAGGAAAATAATAGTAAGTATAGGAAAACAGAATAATCCAATAGGCAGTACACACAATTTTCTAAACATGTCACAAACCATTAGATGAAGGCCAGTTCCAGATTGTTTCAAACGCAAAAAGGCCTCTTTAGAAAGAAGTTTCTCCAATTCAATAGAGCTATTTAAATCATCATTGTTAGGCTCATCCCTATCAGTTCCCACATTCAAGCTTCCGGATCTAGAGTCATTTTGCTCCCTGAAATCAGCACTATGTAAACTACTTGATTTCTTTTCCCTCCTTTTCAAATATTTGAACTGCTTTCCAAGACCTTTAACAGCTTGTTCAACTTCATTGCCATCTTTGTTTTGGAAATTGTTATCTGTTGAAGCTTCTTGCTTCTGCAGATGCTTCACCCAACAGGAACCAAGTTCCCAACGAATTGACCTTTCTGAAACAGCTGGCTCCTCAGTTATCTTTTCCAAGCTTTCTTTAATCACCTTTCGAACAAGACTTCTAGAAGAGTCTAAGTCATCCAAATTTGAAGGCGATGATGAACTTCCTTTTGATAGCTCAGATCCCAACTTTTGAAGCAGTAGCCTCAAACTGTAAAGTTGTTAGACTCATTTAGATCTAAGATGACCAAATGTGACAAAAAACAGCTTAATGCCATACACCACAATGATATAAATAAAAGCACAAAGAAGTTTCACCTTTTATACTCTCATTCTGCTGCTTTTACCCTAGTAAAGTACAAAAGACTAACAATTCCATGATTGAAGGAACCAACCATATAATTTATAAGAAGAAAACCGAAAATTTTGAAACTTAGAGGTTTTTTTTTTTTTTTCTTAATTTTGGTGTGCATGTGGGGAAGTTGGGGGGGTGGGGCGGGGGAATATAGTCCTCCACACTATAACGTAGCTACCAGCATATAGAAAGGAATAAAAGTCTTGCTTGATATGATATTGACCCCATAAAAAAAACAGATTTTCTATGTGATATGGAAGTGCATGCATCTTCAGATCATTCAAGAATAAACAATGTGATATGATTCAAACCTGTTGATGTTGAGAGCATTTGCCCCTCCATCGGGTTGATCATCTATATCAATATCTTGAGCTTCAGACTTCCTCATGTTTACATTACCCACAACCCTTACTGTTGCAGTGTATCCACAATGGTATATGACAACAACAGCCAAGGAGGATGTATCCTGTATACAATTTTGGATCTTTCAACAAGGGAAAAAAATACTTTCATCTCACAAGTAGAAAAGCAGTGAACTCTAAATTTCAAAACCATTCAACACTATGTTTTAAAATTTCAACTGGCTTAGAGTAGGTGCAATGCCATGCGTAAGAGAGACTGCACCAATCTAGATAGCATCTACATGGAACAAGGGGCCTAAAAGTCTCTATTAATGAGAATTGAACACAGAATTCAAGACGAAGTTCAGCTCATTGACAAAACAAAGGGATTGTTTATACTTTCTGAATGAGGCCACTGTGGAGTTTGATATTTGAGAAAGAATGAGACACAAAAGTTCAATTTGTCCAATGACGGTACATATGGATGCATTATATACACCTAGTTGGACAAATGCATAAACATATAACCTTGCAGAACAGGGATCTATTACTTACAATCACACATTCATCTGCAGTCAACCCTTTGAGTAACTTCATAGCATCTTCCTTATACAGAGTAGATTCATTGCAAGAAAATTTCATATCATACTGCTTGTTTGCATTTCTGAAGTCACGTTTGACTTCAATAGTCAAGTCCCCTACATGATCTTCATGCATGATTGAGCCTGGAGAACAATTCAAAGTATTCTTTCCTGATTTGGACTCTATGACATGTTGTATAGCTGCAATAGCCTTAAATATTGCAGTATCAACTAATTGACTGTGAAGCAGAAAAGCTTTTCTGTCTCTAACTACCCTCTCCTCCTCAGTTTTGCAAGGAACAGAAGCCAATGTTGCAAAATCACTAGCCCAAGGTCTATGATCACATTCACCATTTCTTCCCTGGCCACCACCATTACCACCCCAGTTTTCATCCTCAGTGGGTAGGGTGGGGAAGTTTGAAGGAGACTCAGCAACAGATGGAGGAACAAGCCATGTATTAGCTCGGAATCCATATGGAAGATTACCAAACTGAAGGTGCATCATTATTAGAAAAATGCATATAAGTCTGTTTTAAGAGAAACGTAAAATTTTACTTTCAGTTGGATGTAAAGCGCCACCTTATTATGTTCCACAAAAGCTTTCATCAATGATCCATATGCCTGCATTAGGTATTCCACTAAGGCTTCCATCAATTATCCATAGGATGGTAAGTTTATGCAGTGGGATCAGAAAAAAAAAAAAATGGAAACTAAATACATGGCGGCACCATTCAGATCAGAAACCAGCTACTTATTCAGAAAGAAACCAGAAAAAAAATATGACATTAGAGCACATAAATCGTGGTTTTATTGCAAGAAAATAGACCAACCCCCATAAAATGATTATGTAGTTTAAAAATAAGGTAGGATTAGGAGTAGCATGACTCTAAAATTCAACAAGAAGTTCAGAAATAAACAGGAAATATGCGCAAAAGCTAAGCAAATAACCTTTTGAGGAAACATACGTTAGCAAAAGCTTGGCTTAATTGTTGCAGAAGATCAACTAAAGAGTAACTCCGAAGGGATTGCTTTCCTACAGTATAAAACCCTTTCTCTGATGCAACCACTTCTATTAGCTTGCCGTTGCAGATTTTAATCTGCATGCACCAATTATACTTTCAGCTTTCGGCAACTCAGATTCAAGGAACAAATGTAGCAAGAGTAAGAAAGGAAGCTTAAGAAAAATTCTTCTAGAAAATTTTTTAAAAAAGGAAAAAAATTTTCAACCTGAAGTTGAAAGTAGTCTCCTTTGCGCCTATCATATCCATTGTTCAGTTCACATCTCTTTAAATCTGCAAAAGACAATAATTAACCATGATGCTCATGCAGCCAAAATCATCAATTTGCTTTCATCAAACGACAATCTTCATTGCTCATTATTAAAGCTGATTCAAGCTTAAAATTTTCCCATAGCATTTGAGTGCAGTGGTGCAGTGTCACTTTAATTTAAATTTTTATATAAATTAAAATTTTGTAGCTGAAGGATTCTATTTTTAAAATTTTTTATTTATTCCATATATAAAATTTTGTCAATATATTCATTAAACATTGCAGGTTAATTTCATGATAATACCCAATTAAAAAAATGAGGAGAGATATAGGAAGGAGGTCGACCTTCCTCTTTTTCTCTCTAAATTTTAGAGGGGAAAAAATAAAACTTAAACCAAAAAAATAAAAGAAAATAGGAGACAAAAGCCGCAGCCTGAGAAGTCGAGCTAGGTCCCCTAAAAAATTTTTAATTTTTCAAAATCTAATGATAAACGATTATTTTCTCTTTCATACGATAATATTGAAAACGGCATTGTGGAAGAGCAATACAATTAGAATCATGGAGCTGCTAGGTGAAACGGTGTAATTTTAACACCTTTTAAAGGCTGAGCTAAATAAAAATGAGGTGAAGTATAATAATTGTAAGAATAATTTAACAATCTAAGCAGAAGAAGAAATGGATTCTAAGTTCATAGTTTTCCCATGCTTCTCTCCAGCCAAGAATAAAATAAACAGAAACGAAAGAAAAGAAATACTCACGTAGAATGGGAGGGCAGATGTGAGAGAAGGAGAAGAACTCGTAGAAATCTGAAAGCTTTGGAGTAGGATGAATGGCCACCATGCCGACACTATCCGAGATCGGCGACGGCGAGGCAGACGGCTCCGACGTCGGTAACCCGAACCGTGTGTCCCCATCGGGCCTTGTAGATGGGCTCGAACAACTACTCTTGATGTGCTTTTGGGCCTTATCATTCTTCTTGGGTTTCGAATCTTGGCTTAATAAGGATCGTCTGGGCTTCGAAAACCTCGTTGTGCAGGCCACAATGTCCAATAGACGCCGCACGTGTTTAAGTGCTTGGGCCTCCTCCGTGTAATTCTCTGTGGACAAGACAGAAACGTAAATAACTATAAAATGGTGGTCAATATATCAATCCTATTTATGTGTTATATCACTTTCAAATTTATTTTTATATTTATTGTATGTTATATAATTTTGACATATTTGGTCTCCAAACTAATATATAGTATAAACATGTGTGAGGATGAGAAATTATGGGAGAATGAGGAGTCATTTATCTTCTTACTTATATTTAAAATTAAATTTTTTAAAGAATTAATACATATTTTAGTATATATCAAAATTAAATTGGTGGTTTATATAAATCTTTACAAGAGGAGAGACCTTTCTAAGGGTCAAGTTCTATGCTTTTAAGGACATGTTTAAAAGTTATTTTTAAAAATACTTTTTTTTGTTTTCAAAAACAAAAAGATAAAAAATTTATTTGAACGTATTGTTTTCATCTAAAAATTAGAAAATAACTTCAATTTTTTTTAAAATAAGTATTTTCACCAATTACATATATATATAAATACAAAAAAATAATAACAATAATAACATAAATTTTTATAATTAATTTTATAAAATAATTTAAAAGAATAAAATTACATTCAAACATGCCTAAATTTCTTTTTCTGTTAAGTTGTCTCATATTCTTTATTGATTTGATTTCTTTTTTCTGAAACATGTCATAAAATATAAGAAAGAATAATGTGTCAATTTTGAGTAAAGGAAGCATGTACGAATAATGATCACGCACTGCCCAAGACTTCCTAGTTCCTATTATGTGCAAGCCGGTGACGTAAAGGCTTTTAGTTTTGGTGGTTATGTTGCACAAAATGAGCTACTTTTTGTTTTTTTCTACATCATTTTTTTACATATATGAAATTATTTTTTAATGACAAATTTCAACGCTAACAAACATACATACATCATTTTTTTTAACTAATTTAGTATATCAAAACTTAACAAACTGATTGTCTGATTTCATAAAAACAAATAAATAAATAAAATATTGTATTATAAACGCAAATAAAGTAATTACATTTTATTCTGAAAATTTGAATAGGGACTATTCAATAGATTAGAGTTATATATAATTTTTTATATTTTTATTATTAAATTTTTTAATAAAAATAAAATATATAAATTTTTTTAAAATAATTAATCATAAAAAAATAAATTACATAAATTATACTCATATTAATTTCTGATTAAAAAATTTAATAAAAATTATATAAAAATTATACTTATTTTTTTCCTTACAAATATATAAAAAAAATGAGGAAGTAAAGAATCATTTAACTTCTTATTTATATTTAAAATTAAATTTTAAACAAATTGACATATATTTTAATACATGCCAAACTCACTAATTACTTATATGCATTTGGCTGATACGGAAGTCACTTTTAAAATTTAACAAATTGTAAAACCATTAGATAAAACAACAAATAATTGCTAAAAACAAGAAATATATCCAAAACTAGTTTTGTTTAAAGATTATCCAATTACAAGATAATGGTTAATCATATTGATTTTCAACCACAATGAGTGCATTAAATATAAGCACTGTCATAAATTTAATATAATTTTATAATAAATAAAAGTTATAATTTGTAACACAAAATGAATAGCATTGCTATAAAATTTAATAAGTACATTTTTTAAGAAAAAGATATCAATTTCATAGTATACATCTATATTTTCAATTTTTTTATTAAAAAGGGTCATGTAAGAATCTAAAATTGCAAATATTTCCCTAAAAATTGCAGATTTAACTAAATGCAATTGTTAGTGAGGACCAAATAGAGGTGGATACTGAATGACAAGCATGTGACCCACACCTACCTTCAACCATTCTTACAAGGCATGGCTTCAGAGTAACAACTTCTACTTTGTCATTTAATTTATGCCCTTTAACCTAAAAAAAACAACACTTAGTTGCATTACTGAAAGTTGCAGAATCTGGTATAAAAAAATAAATTAGTAAATAAAATTTTATAATTTCCCACTTGAACTCATCAAAGATTATAATATTGCCTACCTCATGAGATAAAGAATAATTTGTAAAATGGCATGTCTCCACATTCACAGCCAATAGCCTTCTTACATCAAGTATCTTATCAGTAGAGATACCCTTGAGAAAAATTTCATCAAACATGGAAAATTAATAATTAATAATAAACCATGTTTATTAATGAGAAATATATAATGTGATTGAATTTGAGTTAATGATCTATTTTAACAATTTCACAGAAAGCGAACTTCAGAAAATCCAGTTTTATACACAATATGAATGCACCTTGAGGACAACTTGAGAATCATATGGAGTGGCTACAGTTATTTCAACCAGAGAAGGTACTACTGCTGAGAAAAGAAAAGAAAACAAAGTTAGAAATCAAAATCTGAGAATTCTTTTTTCTGTGCAAATGAAAAGACTCTAACTAAATAACTAACCTTTATCATCCTTTTTCTTCTTCTCTGCCTTTGCTTTATTGGCTTTGCCTTTCCCTGATCTTGGGGCCATTTTCCTTTTGCCTTGAAAGCCCAAAAAGGAAGGGAAAAATTTGGAAAAGAAGCTCAGAAACCCAGTTCAGATATGATTGACACAGTCCCAAATTGATGTATATAAAACCAAGTGAGTGAGAGAAATGAAGAGGAGGGGTATTTATGGAAGAAGATTTTAGTAAGCTTGAAATTAAGTTTTATTTATAAAATGTTGCAAATTGTGTTGAAGAGGATAGGATAAGGGTGTTTAAAAAGTTTCAACCTTTTGAAGATTTGTGAGCAATCCTGGCCTCTCCTTCCTTGATGCTAATCTCACCTCAATCAACCTCTCTTTCTCTCTCTTTTTTCTCTCTGTGAAAGGCCTTTCTTTAGTTTTTATAAGGAAGCTGAAGGAGGAGGATCCCATACACTGACACACAACACCAGGAGTGGCCCTAGGGAGGCAAAACTGACCGTCGATTTGGTGACACGTGGCTCGTGATTAGTGAGGCTGCCAGAAAAAATGTATTTTATTGATAACAGCACAAAACCAGTACAAATCACAGGAAAACAAACAAAACAGATCTAAAAACTCCAGAAAATCATAAAACAAACGACATAGTGATCAATTATTTGGCATTTTGAATATGCATTGTTCGGGTTAAGTCATCAAACTTATATTAATTTTACTTTATTATTTATTTGCATATTTTTGTTAGTATAAATTACATGTGTTTACATATTTAACATAATATTAACAAAAGTTTAATCATAAAATTAAATTAAAAATTTTTAACTACAAAAACATAATTATAAGTTTTTTAAATTAAAAAAGTAATTAAAATTATAATAACCAATAAAACAATTGGATTACACTGCAGACCATTAAATTTATTTTTTAAATTTAATTTTATTTATTAAAAGGTTTAATCTAATGGCTGAGAACTCGAGCTTCTTACAGAATAACCCAAAACAATTTAACCAAAAATTAATAAATAAGTGTGGTAAAATCATCAAAAAGAACATATCTTTTAGTATATTTATTTATAATTGATTAATATTTCCATCAATAATTTCTCACTATTGAAGCTTGTCATGTTCTTAGCGCCATTCGAGTAAAAGGAGAAATGAAGGTCCATTTGACTAGAATGCTTACCGTCCACGTGTATCTACAAATAAAAAAAGTCAAATCAACACTACATTCTTAAAAATATATATATTATTTTATTTATATATTAATTAATAATATTTAATTAATTTTTTATTTTATATTAATAAATTTATATATTATAATAAAATAAAAAATTAATTAAATATTATTAACTAATATATAAATAAAATGACAAAATATATATATCAAACACTTTTTTAAAGGAATATAAATTAACATAATTGTACTGAAAAATAGCTTTCGTAATTTTGAATTTGAGCGATCTATAATGGTTTTAGGAAATCCAAATAGTTGAGCTATTAAGACAAGAAGTACTATTAAACTAACAAATCATTAACTACAGGGAGGAAAAAAAATCTAACAGTTTTTTGATTGAAGAGAACAAAAATAATAATAAAGGTTTAATGTAAAAAAATTATTAATATATTTTAAATCAAATATTTTTTTTTCATTTTTTCTTATATTTTATTAGTGATTTTATTAATAGCATAAACATAAATACATATAAATAATACTAACATAAATTTTTAAAATTAGTTAGTATTATAAAATAATTTTAAAAAATGACACTTTAATAAGCCAAAATCTCTCTCTCTCTCCTCGATACTATATTCCTTTCACAAAGTCCTATAGTTGCACGCCATTACCAAGATTATAATAATTGATACAATTCTAAAACCATATCACGGTATCAATATTAATTTAAATATATAATTCGTGGCCAAAAGAAATTTTTAATATATAATTTCTTTTTAGAGATAATCTTGTCATTTTATCATGGCCATATCTTGATCCAATAAGTCATAGCCAGGTAACTAGTTCCAATTTCACTCGCTAGGTTGTGAATTATTATGACTTGATGAAAATTTTGATCCACTATCAATTATCTTTAGATACTATTAAATCATTAAGTATACAGTGAATATAATCTTCTAGTATATCAAACTCTCTTTTCTCTCTCCCTCTCTCTCTCTCTCTGAAAAAGTAAAAAAGTCAACATCTCAATAGAAGAATTCTTAAATGTATTTGTACCATAAAATTGATTATGGTGTCTAATATTTAAGGCAATACAAAAGAAAGATGTCATGATTTTTTTTTTTGTTTGAAATTATTAATATTTTAAAAAATTATTAGATTATATCTAATTTAATTTAAATTAATTGATATCTTATAATAAAAGTAAAATTTTTTCAGTAAAAATTTTTTTACATAGAAGATTTTAACTTAAAATCTTATTTTAAAAAATAAAATATCTATCATTTTAATTTACTATATTTTAATATTTTTATTTTGTATTTATTATAAAAAAAAAGTGTCACTAATGCACCGTTTTCTTGTTTCTTTTCTTTTTTCTTTTTTGTTACCGATGTTTTGTATGCCTACATAATTAAGACATGTGAGGCATGTGGTAGTAGAACGTCAGAAATTAAATTATTGCATATATGATGACACTTAATTTTATATCTTAAGAAATTTAAAAATTAAAAGGTCTTTTCAAATGGAGGGTTTCGAGTAGAACCACAAAGTTAATTGCATAAGAAAATATAGTTCTTTTAGTTCTTATAAAAATTTGTTTGGAACTTGGAATTGAGAAAATGATAGAGAATGAAAGATAAGTGAAATTTTAATTTTGAAAAGTTATTTTTATTTAGTTTTTAATTTATTTTTTCTTTTTTTCAGAAAAAAAAATTCATCATAAAAAATATTAAATTGAAAATTTTGCTTCATTTGACTTCCCTTCCCTATAAATTTTCTATTTCAAACAAAGTTTAAGAGATATATGGTTCAATTATTTGATACGTAAATTTAAGCTACATTAAGCGTGAAATTCATTTTTATGAGAGTTAAGGTAAAGTTTTTTAACAAGTATATTTTTTGAAATTTAAATTTATGAATTTTTTAAAAAAATAAGAGTATTTTAAAATTACATTAAATTTATTGAGACCAATCTCTGTAAAATCTTAAAATAAATTTCTCTCAATAAATATATTTATTAAAATTTAAACTAATATTCTCTTTATGAAATGATCATTTCAACCAGTTAAATTTGTGATTTTTATCGAAACTCCCACCTTAGCTCATAACAATTTTTATTTGTATTTATTTGTTAATCTTTTATTTGGCTTATTTTTAACAAATTAACAAAGTAGTAAACAAAAAATTTTGGGATCAAATAATATGTGTTCTAAAATTTAATTATTAAACAGTTGAGACATGTGATTTTTAAAGTATAATTATATTTGGTCGCTTTTCATGAGCCTAACTTATTAATGGGGCGCCTAACGCTACCAATGGAAAAATTTGTGCAAAATAAACTTTCGGCCGGTGGTGGTGGTACCTTACCAAGTTAAATTCCTTTTTACATATCATAGACTTTATTTCAAAATAAAAATTAAAAGGTTAAAATACAAAAAATTTCCCCTTGCATTTTACTTCTCTCAATTTTAAATATTGACAAAAGACCTCTTTAAAATTTATATTTTGTACAATATATTTTATTTATTTATATTTTATCCAAACAATTATTTTTTTCCAATAATAAAATCAACAAGGCTAAACAACACAAAATTTTTAAGTACATTTATTATATCATCTTATTTATATATTAGGTCTATGAGTTCTTTGTAATTGAGTAAAAAATAAATAAGAAGAAAAAAATAAATACCCACAAAAAATAGATACCAATTTGTTTGATTTGTGATTTATCTTTTTTGCACTGCAAATAACTACTACAAAAGATTACAGTAAAGGATCTAATCTTGTATATTAATTAATTATATTTAACAAATTTTTTTATTTTTTATAATATGTAAGTCTATTAATATAAAATAAAAAAATTATTTAAATATTATTAATTAATATATAAATAAAAAAATAATATAATATATATATTTAATAATCTCTACAAAATAATACAAAGCTAGACCTACCAAGGCCTAACACAAACACAACAATTAACCAACACCTTCTCTGGATCGAGGCCAGTCAAGCTCCAAACACTTGTTCATATCAGCAAATTTAAAAGTATTTTTTGTTGACAATTAAAATTGATCAAGATAAATTATTCAATTTTCTAAATTGAAAGAAGTTTTTGGCAATTTATTCAAAATAAAAGGAGGTGAATAATAAGAGTAACCATTTTTAATTATTAGTTTATTCAATTAACTTTTTATGGGATATATCTTTTAACATTATATATGTTTTAAAAAATAGAAAATTGTCTAGAGTTATGCTAATATTCAATCAACCACAATAAGATATATTTAAAAAGAAGGGAAGAAAAAAGGATGGTGGATGGATATGGTGCTTGTGGGGTCACTCCCTGTGGAGTGTAGAATGATTATATGTGAATTGAATCACTTTGGTGAAATCTTTGAAGTGACCACTTAATTAGACGTACAATAATTAAAAGGGGTGGCTTTATTATCGTGTACACATATAGTCCACATAATATTATCGTTAGCAAGGAATTTGAATTTTTTAAAATAAAAGTGATATAAAATTTTTAAAATAAGACAGAGATATAAAAAAAATTTAATGATAAATTTTATATTTATTTTTATTTTAATTCTTCTAGATAAAATATAAAAGACGCTATTAAACTTTGACTTTGGTACAAAAGTTATTCTTTAAATTTAACACATGTGTAAAAGATTTTCTGAGTTGAACTTTGAATAATAATTATTTAAATACAAAAAATGAGTTTAAGTTTTTTTATAGTTAAAAATTAATATATATTTTTATAATAAAAGAGATATATAAATAAAAAATTTTGATTTATAATTTATTCATAATAAATTTTTATTAATGTACGTCTTTTATTTTTATTTTTTTTATTATAAAAAAATTATAATAAAAAAAATATAAAGAATTTAAAATCACAAAAAATACTAAATGCAAACCCTCCCATGCACATAGAAAAAAGGATACATCACCATGGATAAAAATGTCATTTCCTTTCTCACTCAATTTACCATCAAACCTAACATGTCAAATTCCCTTAAGCCTCTCCTCTCTCCTTCATGAATGGACAACCAAAACTCAAACTAAAATGTTTAGCCTTGAAGCAATAGCACTAAAGTTCAACGTCCAACGAAAATATCAACGTCAAATGGAGTATACTAACGCTGAAGGGAGAAGCCAGTGCCGAAAGTTTTTGCAATTGTTGTTATCATTGAATGAACGGAGAAGACAAACATAAGGTTGGATTGGAGAATGATGTTTTGATTTTCGTCGACATCTATTGCTGTTGCCTCTTACAATAGATCAAATTGTTCATCTCAACAAAATCGAAAGACAACATTTCCATGATCAAAGACAATTTTCACTTATGTTCATGACTAAGTCAATAGATATGTTTTTGCAAATATGTACAAATTGGTGAAAAAACTTGTTCAGCATTGTGCAAAAAGCATCACAAGACCTTGAATAAGAATTCATAGAGAATAATACACCAGAATCAAAACTTAATTTTGCGAACGTGAAAGTCTATACTTTTAAAATCCATAAAACATTAACATCTTCATGAATAAAATTAAGCAAGCAGTATAACAATATGTCTATAAACAATGAAAAGCTCCAAGATTTCAAACCCCAAAAAATTAATAGCATGAAAATAAGTCAATCTGAAAGAAAACAATTCAACACACAATAGATTTGGAGGTCAGTCTTATATTATAGGGCAATGGATAATTTTTGGCAATTTCAACACTATTTTCGTAAAGTCAATAAATATACTCACTAACTAGTCAACAAAGTCTCACGTATTTTAAAAATCTTTATTCTATTAATTAGATCCTTATAATCTTTATTGATTAATATTTAGTGATATTTATAAAGTTACTACTCTTAAAGATAACTTTTTAATTATTTTCTTTTTGTTTGTTATGGTGGGCTTCGACCTCGTTGATGTATCAAAAAAGAAACAATGAGCTAGATATAATCATATTAGTTAATCTATCTTTTATATTATAATAAATTCAAACACATCTAATTATTAATTTTTAAAATCATATATTAATATATATATATATAATTTTTTATTTTCAAATATAAAAATTGTTTTTATTTAATATTTTTAAAAAATTGATATACACTTTAATGTAAATCAAGTTATTGGGTTAACTTATACCCATCATAGAGACTCGAGCAAATAAGATAATAATATTATCTTACCCTCAAAGTAGATGGTATAAATACCTTTCTCTTACTCGAGATGATGAACCCTAATGCACTCTCACATCCTAATTACTTTCTTCCTCTCATATTTGTTTTATGTAGAGATGTGTATAAATTCAGTTGATCTGATCAACTTTATTCAATTTAATCAATTTAGGTCGAATCGAAAAGTGAATCGAGCTAGGTCAAAAGAGAATGTAAAGAGAATAAAGTTTAAATGTTTGATTCTGTGGAAGAAATCTCCAAATATCTGGGAAAAGAAGAATGTTGATCCAGTCTACTCTAACGTTCTCTTTGGTTTATGACTTGACTACAACCAAATTGTCAGAAAACCACATTATGCAATGCAATAGAATCTTGTGTAGGATTTAAAAACCTGGAGATGATACAAGATCAGCCTGTAAGAGGGATGGAAATTAATAAAGATATCTGGCAGCTTCTATGGCACAGAATTAAATTTAAGAATTGATTAGATTCCAAGTGGCTCCTCTAAGGATTGGATTAAGAAATTTTTGGAAGAATATGATACGGATCAAAAGAGGAATGGAGAGAATAGAGAAAATTCATGAAAATTGAAAATAGTATATTGCAAGAAGGTGAGGGGAATGGGTTTTATGTATATTAATCAATAAAATTTAACTCTAATATTTATTATTTATATAATATGACAGTATTAAAAATATATTTCACTAATGTAAACTATTTATTTATTTATTTATTTTATTTAGAATAAATTAAATTTATAAATTTCAACACAAAATAAATTATATTAAAATTAAAGTTTAAGAGCATTTTCTAATCATTTATATTTAAGTTTATGTATATTTTTAAAATAAATGGAAGGATGATATAATTTAAAAATTTTTTATAAAGTAAGAAAAAGGAATTTGCCTTAATTTTAATTGATACGCGACATTTTTAGCATTGTGATGATTTAAAGAGATAAATTGTTACATTTTTAATAATATATTAATGTCATAATAATTAAGTTATAATTCAAAGGTAATATGTGATTTCTCTTTTTATTTTTTAAATTGAAAAGAAAATTTTATAATTTCTCATCAAAACTAGCGTAAAAAAGTATAAGACTAAAATATCATTTTAGTCTCTCATAGATTATAATTTTATTAATTTAATCTTCATATATATATTTTTAATTTGATCCTTCATAATTTTATTTATTATTAATTTAGTCTCTCATAATATAATTTATTATCAATTTAGTTTTTATATATAAATGTCATATAAATAATTTTAACAATGATTTGAACATTTAGTATTGACTAATCAACATTTAAAGTTAATTATAATTTAATTTTTTTTAATTAAAAAATATTTGATACTAATTGAGAAGTATTTAATATTGGTGCTCGAATATAATATTTTAATTATTTTAAAAAAATTAAATCATAACTAATCTTTAATGTCATTTAATAAATATTAAAAATTTAAGTTATTAAAATTATTATTTATTTAAATAACATCTTAATAAAAAATAAATTAATAATAAATTAAACTATAAGAATTTAAATTAAAAAAAAGAATCTATGAAAAATTATATTAAAAAATTACCATCTATGAAAAATCAAATGATATTTTAGTCGAAGATATAAAATGAATTGGACTTTATATTGGATCAATTTTGAAGCCCAGACGTGCAGAAATTACTCATATTCATCAAACATGATCTTTGACAAAAAAGAAATCAAACATGCTCAAAAAATTAATTTTACAAATAAATTTTTATATTTTTATTATGATATTATTTTATCAAAATAAAGTATATAAAAATTATTTAAAAATTTGATAATAAAAAATAAATTATATATATATAAATTTTTAATTAAAAAATTTAATAACAAAAATCTACAACTTTCACCACGTTGAGAAGTCACAAAACCCAAAAACGACGAAGCCGAGGCACAAAGTAAAAGGTTGCTGCTTGCATACGCGGACTCACAGTCACTGTGTTTGACTGGAACCTTAAGTACTGAACGAACCAAAGAACGCGGGAAACCCCATAGCTGACACTGAAGCTCAGGAGTTCCAATGCCGGAGCTACCGGAGGTAGAGGCGGCAAGAAGAGCCGTGGAGGACAACTGTATCGGTAAGAAGATAAGGAAGGTGATTATAGCTGACGATACCAAAGTCATTGATGGAGTGTCTCGCTCGGAGTTCGAGGCTTCCCTCTTGGGCAAGACCATTGTCGCGGCTCGCCGTAAGGGCAAGAACATGTGGCTTGAACTTGATTCCCCGCCGTTTCCTTCCTTCCAATTCGGTACTGTTTCCTGCTTTGAACCCTAGCTTTGTTTTGGAATGAAAATGAGAGGAAGGGGATGATTGGGTACGGAGGGAAGGTATTATTTAAAGAGGAACATTTTTAGATTAGGGGATCGATAAAGTTCTTGTAATTTTTTTTGGGTGGGGTATTGGAAAAATGGAATGTCCATTGGGTTGCAGTGAAGTTTAGGGAAAAACTTACTATGCTGGTAGTTTTGTACTCTGAAATGGGTGATCATATTTGAAATAAAGGTAAGATGATTCACAAAGTAGATAAAGCGCTGAAACTGCATGACTGATTTCCTAAAATGAACAATTTTACTTTTTTTCTTTTCCATTTCCTTATCTTATTTTGTTTGCTGGGTTGGCAAGTTAACACAATGCGATAGTTTACCGTTTGACTCGCTTAATGAATAATGATTATGTTGAGTGTTATCCCTCTTTCTCTCACACATACCAAATTTTGACATATTACATGTGTTATTTGTGCAACTACTATCCTGCCTGCCTCTTATGCGGTTCTGCTTCATGCAGGCATGACTGGTGCTATATACATTAAGGGTGTTGCAGTTACAAAGTATAAAAGGTGAGGCATATCATATGTCCTGATAAGTTATGCCAAAGATTTTGAAAGTTTTATGATATATAATTTCTGCTTATTAACAGTTTGTATAGGTTGAAAAGATCCAATGAATGCTATATTGGTATTTATATTGCACATTTTGTTGAACTGCTTTGTATTTGAATGGTAATTCATTGCAATTATTCCATGCATCTGATTTTTTAACTGTTCATTATATACGTGGTTGTAGGTCTGCTGTAAAGGATGAGGATGAGTGGCCTTCCAAATATTCAAAATTTTTCATTGAGGTAAAATCTGGTAGTTCTTATGCCAATCAGTTTCTTCAAGTTGATAAGGTAAAACAGTTCTGTGGTGTTAGGTGAGCTTGAGGAAAGAGAGACGTTGTGTGCTTAGCGCAAAAAAATTTAGTCTTTTGTTCTAATATTGTCAAATAAAATTTCTTTGTATGAATATTATTAAACTACTTACTGAAGCTCATAAATTTTCCTGCATTCATCTGCACTTTGAATTTTATGATTTTTTTTTTTAAGAATCATACTGGTTTTCCGAGCAATATGTTATATATAAACCATATGGATATGTGCCTGCATGGTAGGTGATGCAGGTACTTTGTTCAATTTTTAGTTTTCTACATATGTATCAGTGTACCTAGAGACAAAAGACTTGATTATATCACTCTGACAAATATAATCATTTATGAACTTCCTACCAGCCAGTCTTAATCAGATTAAATCCTCTTGGTGCAGCTAGATGACGGTTTGGAGTTGTCTTTCACTGACAAAAGGCGGTTTGCTAGGGTTCGCCTGCTCAATGATGTAAAACAACCCTACCTGCTATTAGCCAATTGGCATAAATACTTACTTTTCAGTTTTTTCAAAACTTACCATTAACTTTATCATTTTTTCTTGATATAGCCAACATCGGTGCCCCCCATATCTGAGCTGGGTCCCGATGCACTTTTGGAACCTATGAGACTTGAAGAATTCACTGAGACTTTGCACAAGAAAAAAACTGAAATCAAGGCTTTATTACTTGATCAAGTATTAAGTTCTGCCCTTATTTTTTTCCTATTTCTGAGATTATATTTTGTCTATTGCTATATTTCTTTATTAATTATTATAATATAATTTTTTTTTCTTAGTATATGTGTTTCTCTGTCATAAATTTTTCTTTTTTTTCTGCCTGAACTCAAAATATAATGTTCTATTTAAAAATATATTTGGATGCCAGTCAAATTTGAGCTTGGGTAGACAGTATCTTGACGTAGAGGCTGATGAGAAACAAGATGCGTGCTGAAAAAGATGCTTTTAATTAAGTGATTGTTTGTGAAACTCTGCGTGTGTGTATAGAGTAGAAGATCAAAATAAAACAACAAAATTAAAGACAAAATTGAAAATTACTTGTGCTGACTTTTTATCAGATAATACTTATTAGTCATGTAGGTAGAACTCTCTTTAATTGTAGTTTCTTTGTGATATCCTCTTATTCTTCTTATGGTTTGCAGTGCTTTGAATGATTTTGTAGATTCTAACTTAATTTTATAATTGACTTAGTATCATGTGGTATAACTTTCTAAAAGTAACGATTTTTCAATCTTTGCAGAGTTTTATTTCCGGGATAGGAAATTGGGTAGCAGACGAAGTGCTGTACCAAGTCAGTATAGCCTTCATTTTCTTGATAAATATATCTGCTCTTGTAATTAAATGAAAATATGAGTGATAGACCACATGATTCATGAATATGTTGAGTCATGGATCTCAACCATACACATTCGCGACTTGCTTCATGAATTACAAGTAACTCCGCATGATTTGATAAATTAGATGCTATAGTTTGTTTTGTTGAGCGCCAAGATATATCTGTATCGTCAAATGTAAACAAATAGCTTGTTTGTGATCATCCTTTGTGTGGATCAGACAAATACCCTATATCTACATAACCAATTATTGATGAACTAGATTTATTTGAATAAAATAAACCTTTATCAATTGTTCCTCGGAGGTATCTAAAAATATGTCGGATTCCTTTCCAATGTCTTTGTGTTGGTGAAGAACTTCTAGGTCTTAAAATTTATTTAAGGCTATAGACTTTCATATGACTCATTAAGCTTTCATTCTTTGTATTCATCTGAACTCAGTCTGGTTAACAATTGCTTGAGGTATTGATTAAGGAATATTCCTTTGTCATTTATCATGCGTTATCCTCTACAGTCATATTGATCATGTTTTTACTTACTGCTCTTCTGCTCTTGTCAATTTCTTCAATTATATCTGTGTTGTTATAGTCATGCTTCTTCATTATACTTTTAAAAGATCATCTTAATTGGTTTTCTCTTCTTGATAATTACAATTGTCATTCATAGTTGATCTTGATGGATTTCAAAATTCCTACATTTCCAGGCAAAAATTCATCCACGGCAGATAGCTTCTAACCTGTCTAAAGAAAACTGCTCAACTTTGTATAAGTGCATTAAAGAGGTGGGAAATTCTTATATCTTCCTAAAACCTTGTAGTCTAGCTGATTTTACTTTTTTTCGAAATTGTATACTTCATAAAAAATATAGAGAACAAAAACCTGTAGGTTATTCAATATGCGGTTGAACTTGATGCTGAATCTTGCTGTTTTCCTCTTGAATGGTTATTTCATTATCGTTGGGGCAAAAATCCTGGAGAAGTAAATGGTGAGGAATACTTCTCTTATATATATTAGTTAAAAAAAAATTCATTTTACAGGTCATTGAAAAAGCAGTTGAAGTTGGAGCAGATAGTAGTCAGTATCCTACTAGTTGGATATTTCATTCACGCGAAAAAAAGTCTGGGAAGGCTATTGTTGATGGTTTGCTTCCTCCCTTTGTGTGATAAACAATCTTAACATTTATTTGTGTAACCCAGTTATGGTATGATTCTTCAACACACTGGTTAAGCTGCAGAGTTTATTTAAAACTATATTTTTCTTCATTCTCCTTTTTTTTTTTTTTTTTACTTTAGTTATTATTTTTTTCTTGATATCAGTGGAGGACACCTTTTTAAAAGTTAATTAGACACTTTGTTCTTTCTTTACTACTTTCACTACTGCTGTTTATGTTTACAGAATGTAATAACAACATATGGAATTTTTGTGTGATGGCAGGGAAAAAAATTGACTTTATCACAGCTGGTGGCAGGGTATGCCATTTTGAGCATTGCCTTTTATTGTCTATCATCTTCTTTTTCCATGTACTTATGTTGATCTGCTCGCGCTGTTGCTTTTAGACAACTGCATATGTGCCAGAGTTGCAAAAGCTAAGTGGATCAGAAGATGTAAAAGAAGCTGGTAAGCCTAAAAGGAAAACATCAAAGAAAAAAAATGGTGGAGATGATGCCAATGATGATGACACTGAGGAACCAACAAAAGAAGAGAAGAATTTGGTAAGTCTGAAATCAAAGAAGGGGACAAATGCTGGAGGTAAAAGTAGGAAGCAATCCAAAAAGAAAAAATCTGAGGAAAGTAATGATGATGATGACGATGACGACAATGATGGACGTGCTGGTATGGATGACGATGACGATGATGATCAAGTTGAGAAGAAGAAACCAATCCTGGTGGCTAATAATAAACAAGCTAAGGGAGAGAAGCAGTCAAAAAGAGTTCAAACTAGTCAAACCAGTAAAAATGCTAAAAGGAAAGCTAAGTAGCATGTATGTAGCTTGTATAGTTGTTTAGCCATCTGCCGCAACTTGCTTTTGAACAGTGCAAATGTTGCTGTAACTAAGGTTAGCTGTCTACTGTGATCTGTGATGTCTTTATGATCTGTTGATCAACCGTGTTTATGCAGATCTTGACTGCTGTTTTGGTTTTGCTTTGTGAACTTCCTAATGCTGTAAGATAAATGGACGTTTCTTTACTTGGAAGCAGAAGTGCCATCTTTATGTTTTAGAAAATTTTCGATTTGTATTCAAGTGTAGTAGGGAATAGATATTGACCCTCCAACAAGCATGAGGATGGTACAAGAAAGGGCAGGATACAAGCACATAAGCCATCAGGAATATATTCACATGAAGTAGGATTGCTTGTGATTGGACTACTTCATATGCATCTGATTATGTTAATTGAGTCAAGTTTTCAATGTGACTCACTCTTTATATGTGTATGTAAATGTTCCAAGTACGTTTAATCTAAACCTGATAAATTTAGTTTATACATGAATTTCTCTTCCATATATCCCTTAATGTCAAATTAACCTACATTACACTTCAATTATCTTTTTTATTTTTCAGTTCAATCAAAATTATCACTAAAAGATTTCTAATAAAATTTCTGATGACAATTTTGAAACATTCTTCTCATCTATACCACTAAAAGCATTCTGAGGCCTTCCATTCAAAGATTTTGTTACAAGCAATTTCGAAGTTATATAAGATAAATGTTTTAAAAGATTAACACTCGAATAGAAAAAAAAAAATGCTATTGTAAAATGATTAATTGTAACTTAAAAGTAGTCATTCTAGTAGAAAGATGTATATACTAGTTTGCATCTTGGCATTTTACAATTCAAAATATTAATGTCTCAAACTAAAATTTTGAAGTTATTTTGTTATATCACAGACCAAAATATAAGTGTTTGGTGCACTAAATTGTTACAGTCACAATACTATCGATTCGTTTGGGACATGAAATAATCAAGAAGTTTCATAATCATTTAGTCAAACTTCTCAATATTGATATGCTTCTTGGGAGTAGTACATTATACAATTTTGTTAGAAATATTATTAAATTTTAAATATGAACACATTTTTCAATAAGTATTTAAATCTTAGTTTTTCATGTGAGGAACTAGTCTTCGTTTGATGTGTCAAATATCTCCCTTGTGGTAGAATCATCGATATCCATTGTAAGGGCTGTTTTTTTTGTTGTGGAGTTGTTACTCTTTTTTATTTTCACAACTGAATCAAGCATTTTTACTCATTGTTTTTTTCTCGCAGTTACAGGAAATTTCTAAATGAGAAGAATCAACATAATTTCTTAGAAGTATGTGCTCCTGTAAATTTGATGGAAAAGACTACTTTTAAGTTTGTTAGTGTATGACTACGAGTCTCTAGTAATTTTTTAAAAATATCAAAAATAAAAATGTTATTTCTCTTTCTTGTTTTTTCATCCTTTGGCCAAATATACCTTTAATTAGAAATTTTTATATTTATAATTTATGTTAATTTATTCTTTGTAATTCTTATAGTTTTATTTAATTTTCAATTGACTCCCTAAAATTTAAAAAATTTTAATTTAGTATTTATTATTAATTTTTTGTTAAAATTATGTTAAATTTTAGAGAAAAAATTTATTTTAGTCTTTGACAAATATGATAATTTTTAATTTCGTTCTTTATAGATCATTTTCGTCAATTTAATCTCTTAAAAATGTAAATATCTTTAATATTTTTTTTACCTAAATTTTATCTATAATTTTTTTTTACTTAAAATAATGTTAAAATATAATTTAATTGATGACATGATTATTTTACATATCATGCATTAATCTACATAAGATAAAATATTAAAATATAAATCAAAATTTTCTAATTACATATATACATGAAATTTTTTTTATTATTTGCGTATCTGACAAAAATTTAAGAATTAATATTGATTTAGATAATGTTATATATAAATTTTTTTAATATGATGTAAATTATCTACTAACTATAACTTTTACGTTAACAAAAAATATTTAGTCAATATTTTGTTAAGTGAGATGTCAAGATATGAATGCAATTCAATAAAAAAATAACATTAAAGATATTTTTATTTTTAAAAAATTACATTGATAAAAATAATTTATAAATAATTAAATTAAAAGTTATTATATTTTTAAAAGACCAAAACAAATTTTTTTGCTAAATTTTATTAATGTTATTAATATAACTCATTGTAACATTTTAAATATATATAGTTCATATAAAAATAATTTGTATATAAGACAGAAAAAGTTAATTATCTTAAATAATTCATGTAAATTATATTAATTATAAACTTTTAAACTATAAAATAAAAAATGAAATAAAATTATAAATAACACAGGAATAATTTAACTTATAAATTATAATTTATATTATCAGAATTCTGAAATAATGTGGTGCGAATCGAACAGGTTTAGGAGACAAAGATTTAGACCGAGGCATTCCACCACTAGAACTAGAAAACTGTATTACACCAACAACTTCTTGGCCTCTTCTCACTTAGCTGTCGGATTCCCCCTCAATTCTTGGGTCGCTCCATCATCTATCTCTTTTCAATTCTTCGTCAGACAAACGTGAGTGCTATCAGAATTCTACTTGCCTTCGTATATTTTTTTGGTGTCATCGGAGTTTTCAACATAAATTTCGTACTCTTCTTTAGGGTTTGTATTCGGAATCAATATTTTGTTCTCTAAGTTTGTGTCTGTCCCGTCAAATTTGAAGAAGGAAGATGCGGATAATTGCTGTTATTTTTATTCATTTTATCTAAGAAATTAGTCCAAATACACTACGACGAAGACACTGATTTTTTTTTTTTTTAATTTCTATGCGTTTTCCTCTGAAGTTCAGAACACATTCTTGATCCATTTGATTCCTATTGACGCTCTACTGTTTTTTTCAGGCATTTTCGTGGGAGCAGCCACCTATTTGTTTGCAATAGTTTTATCATTTTTTGGGTGAGATCGCTTTGGATGATGAGAAACTCAGTGATTTAGGGTCAGGGTTTGACTCGTAACTAAGTGAAGCTGGGATTTTCCCAACTGTTATTGGCGGCGATACATTGTTGTATGCGTTTAAGAGGTTAAGTGTCTGATATATGATTGCAAACTATAGAAGCAGCTGTGTCAGAAAATTTTATATGTTGATCAGTCTAGTATCCATATATCTTTTTATTTAATTAGAGGTAGCATATTGATCCTGTTTGATAGTACTCCAGATGGAGGATGCCTCCTGTTGCCACGAACAAGTTCCAGATGGTGAATGCATTGAGGATCACAAAGAAGATGGTGCATTATTAGAAGTAGATTGTCAGAGTGGGTTTTCTGAAGGAAGAAAGGAATTTGTTGCACCTGCTGTGGGGATGGAGTTTGAGTCCTATGATGATGCCTACAATTATTACATCTGCTATGCCAAGGAGGTGGGTTTTCGTGTAAGGGTGAAGAATTCATGGTTCAAGCGAAATAGTAGAGAAAAGTATGGTGCAGTGCTATGCTGTAGCAGCCAGGGATTTAAAAGAATAAAAGACGCTAACCATTTGAGAAAGGAAACTAGAACTGGTTGTCCTGCAATGATAAGGATGAGGTTAGTGGACTCTCAGAGATGGAGGGTACTTGAGGTTACACTTGAACATAACCACCTTTTAGGTGCTAAGCTATACAGATCAATTAAGAAGATGGGAGTTGGAACCAAAAGGAAGTCATTGCCTAGTTCTGATGCTGAAGTGCGAACAATTAAGTTATACCGTGCACTTGTGATAGATGCAGGAGGTAATGCTAATTCAAACTCCAGTACTAGAGAATTCAGAGCTTGTTTTGATTTTTCTAACCAGTTGAACCTTAAAAAAGGAGATACACAGGCCATTTATAATTACCTTTGCCGTATGCAACTGACCAATCCAAATTTTTTTTACTTGATGGATTTCAATGATGAAGGACACTTGAGGAATGTATTCTGGGCTGATGCCAGGTCTAGGGCTGCATGTGGTTATTTTGGTGATGTTATTTATTTTGACAACACATATTTGTCCAATAAATATGAAATTCCTCTTGTGGCTATTGTTGGAATTAATCACCATGGTCAATCATTGTTATTGGGTTGTGGCCTGCTTGCTGGTGAAACATTAGAATCTTATCTATGGTTGTTCAGAACGTGGTTTACATGTATGTCAGGATGTTTTCCCCAAACTATTATCACAGATAGGTGCAAAATTTTGCAGACTGCAATTGCAGAAAAATTTCCTAGATCACGTCATTGTTTTGGCTTGTCACTAATCATGAAAAAGGTACCAGAGAAGTTGGGCGGGCTGCACAATTATGATGCAATCAGGAAAGCACTGAATAAAGCTGTCTATGAGACATTAAAAGTGATTGAATTTGAAGCAGCATGGGCATTTATGATTCAGCGTTTTGGAGTTTGTGATCATGAGTGGCTTCGATCTATCTATGAAGACCGAGTTCGTTGGGCTCCAGTGTACTTGAAGGACACATTTTTCGCTGGAATGTCTGCAGCAAGTCCTGGTGAGACCTTGAGTCCATTTTTTGATAGATACGTGCACAAACAGACTCCATTGAAGGAGTTTCTTGATAAGTATGAATTAGCTCTCCAAAAGAAGTACAAAGAAGAATCTACTGCTGATATTGATTCAAGAAGCACAAGTCCGTTGCTGAAAACAAGATGTTCTTTTGAGTTGCAACTCTCCAGATTGTACACACGAGAAATATTCATGAAGTTCCAATATGAAGTGGAAGAAATGTATTCTTGTTTTAGCACGACACAATTACATGTGGATGGCCCAATTATAATATTTTTGGTCAAGGAGCGTATTTTAAGTGATGGAAATAGAAGGGAGATCAAGGATTTTGAAGTATTGTACAACAGGACAGCTGGTGAAGTTCGCTGCATCTGTAGCTGCTTCAACTTCAATGGATATTTATGTAGGCATGCACTGTGTGTGCTCAATTTTAATGGGGTGGAGGAGATACCTTCCAAATACATTCTTTCACGATGGAAAAAAGATTATAAGCGCCTACATGTCCCTGATCACAACTTCGGTATTGTTGATGAGGCTGACCGTATTCAATGGTTTAATCAGTTATTTAGAAGTGCCTTGCAAGTTGTGGAGGAAGGGGCAATTTCTCTAGACCATTACAATGTAGCTTTGCATGCTTTTCAGGATTCCTTGAGTAGGATCCATGATGTAGAACAGAGACAGGAGTAACCTTCAATATGTAGCATACTAGGAAAAAAAAAAAACTATCGGTGCACATATTGGCATTCGGTGTCATATGGGGAATTTAGGATGTTGGTGCATCATATGAGGAATTTAGGCTGCCATTTTAGGTTGCAAAAGCCTGTACTTTTGTATATTTCTACCTGCTTTTGCCGAAATCTAAGTTTGGTTATTGTAGAATGTCCATAAAATGTACAGATCAAAAGGTCTTTGGGTCAAACCTACCTTCTGGCACTTTTCTGATGCCATTTTCAGTCATTAATCAGTGAATTTCCTTATGTGGTACGGCTTGGATTAGTGGACATCAAGTGTTCTGAACAAGCCTCCCTTCCCTTCTTTCCTTAGATGTCTTGAACACATCCATCACAATTGAATAAAATCATTGATAAAATATGTTTTCTTTATACTTTTCTAAGATAAAGGACAATTCAGTTATGTTTTTATGTGTTTTATAGTACAAAAATGAACAATAATTTTTAACAACTTCAAATGAAGAACAGTTATGTAAAAAAAGTTCCATTTTTGGTTTTTAAAAATAAACTAATTAAGTATTTTTAAAAACTGTAGTCAAAGACTTTTCCCTCTTCCCATATATTTTCTGCCCCAACCTTCGGAACACTGCTTTTACAGTTAAGCTCGTGCCATTTTCATTATTTTCTTTTTGAGAAAATCAGAATAACTTCCAATTAAGACTGAGTTTGATACATCAAGCCAAGCAAGTGAAATTACAGATTCTGGACAACTATCAAACCATAAGTTAGGAGCGAAATAAAACGGTAACTGTGCAATATGGTGAGCCACTTGGTTTCCTTCTCCAAAAACACGATCAAAATGGTACCATTTTCATTATTACTTGCCACGGCATAGGCACGCTACAGCCTCTCTTATTCCTAGCGGGAAAACCGTAATCTATCTCAAGGTAAGACTTTTCAGGTGATTATATCCCTCTCCTATGTTTGGATTCTGAGAAAATATTACCTATTAATCTAGACTTTTCTGATATAGAGCGAGAATTTCGCTCATTTCACTTTGAGAGCCGAAAGGAACCTTTGCCCCCCACTTCTTCGTGAATTTCGCTCATGTTACCGTTGTTAGCTAACATGGTAGGAAAGTATAAAAAACAAAAAAGGATTTTATATCTGAATTTGAAACCGGATTCTGCATTTTCTGTTCTTGCAAAATATTTGTATTCTTCAATTTGAGTTTGTAAGTTAGAATTGACAGATATTTAGATCATGTTTTGTAGCAAATGATTTCTCTAAAAGTCCTGGATATGAAGTATAGGTTTTTCACGTAAGTAGTACTCTTAAGACGGCAAAATGTAGAAAAATCCTTACATCAATAATGGGTGTTCTGGCACACAGGTATACTCTTTCTCTTCCCACCCCAGCATTACTTTAATTCATCAATTTCTTAAGTAGAAGTAGAGAAAGAATCATAGAGAGATGAAGTTCAAGGCTTTTCTAAGGAGTGAATTTATTGGAGAAAAGGTTCCTGCCAGCCCTTGAGAAGATAGGAAAGATCTGCCACATCTACCTCACAAGAGACCGTACCATCTTCCTCCACAACCTTCTCAATGGCCATGGTATTCAGTCCATTGCTCAGTTTAGCAAAGAAGCCATTTTTTATGATAAAAGAATCTCTAGCCAGAATGATGACCGCATTGCATTTGCCATAGATGTTTCTCTTCTGCAACGTTCTGTTCGTAGCAGTGTCAACATTTGTTCTGAAAATTGGTGGTGGAGTTACAGCTAGTCGTCTACAGATTAAGCTGTTGAAAAAACTGCCTCCAAATTGCACTCAACCACTGCCTTCTCTTACCTTTGAAACCAAAGGTTACAAGTCTGCTGTTATTCTAGACATCCCAATTTCAAAGCCTTTGTCAAGAGATCAAGTTCTTGAACTTCAGAATGGTTTGAATGTGGCTCAAGATCTGCCTCATACACTAGTTCAGGTGCCTGATTTAAATCAACTGCAAAACTTTGTGGATCGGATGAAGCGGGTAGGTGATGAGCTCAATATCTCCGTAAGTATGGAGATTTGCATGTACAAATTTCGACAACACTAATTACTCTTGATGATCAGTTTAGGAAGTTGCTGGTTATTGGAGAACAAGAACATGCTCCTGCTGAAGATCAAATTCTGAGAGCAAGAACTCGGTCATCAAGGGCGATTTTGAGAGGACAAGCTCAGTCTGTGCAGGTGAGTATGAAGCACTTTGCTAAGAGCTTACAGTGTCATTTAGCCAAACCAGATTGCTTTCTATGGGATTGCTCCACTGGGTGCTTTTTTGACAGTGATATTCCAGTTTTTCACTCGTGGTTCTCGTCAGACTGATAAGTCAATTAATTTGTATTGCAGGCTTCCCGTACTCGATCCTGGTCCTAGTTAAAATGCTGAGTTTTCTGGATATCATTGTAATTTTTATTGCATGTATTTTCGTCACAGAATGGAAGAATGAGAGTTATAACCTGAATTCAGTTAGAAAAAAGTTGGGTTGATATGATCAGTGTGTATTACAATTCACATTAGGTGGGATAAGTTACAAGTTCTGCTGCTGCAGATGGAAGAACATCTGGCCTTTTTAACCGTGGTTCACCCTGCAGAGAAAATAATTTTCTGAAGATATGATAAAGAAATTTTGCTTTTAGTTTTTATTGCAGATTAAAACCTTTCAGTCTCATCAAGAGTAAGTTTTGAGTTTCAATATTATTATTTTAATTATAATATGCTATATTCAAAATACCAAAAAAACACTTACCATCCCACCTTATTAGCAGATCAAAAAAATGAACGAGAGGAAGAAATTTCCCTTTTTAAACTAAAGAAACTTTAAAACAAAACACACTTTGCTCATTAAGGTACAATTTAATTCGCTTGTTCCTGGACAAGTGATACAGACTGACACAAGTACAATGCCTAGAAGAAGTTGACTGTACATGAGTAATTCGCTAGTCCATCTGAGGCATCCTTTCTTTCTTAAACAGACCCATAAATATTAAGACTCTAGAGAAAATATTAGATCCGAGGCTATAAAATCTCCCAGTTGTTTTATTGAAACCATTGATGCAATGGATTTCTTGTGTACAAAACAAATATATTGGCCAAAAAGACGCTAAGATAGGATTAACGCTATACAATAACCAACTAATACAAAATCTGATAGTTAACCTGGAAAAATAATTGACATGATCCATAGTATCAATAGCCAAAAGCTACCTGAGGATCTATCACTACCTGAAAAAACCTAAATCTAAAATTCCATTTTCACAAGTGCATTTGAAACATCTATAGGTAGTGATTCGTACTGGAACCAGTCCTTGGCACAAATAAGGGCCTGAAGCGTCATACAGCCCAGTGAACTCCGATAGCAATCCATACTTCTAATTTGTGTGTCAAAAACAGAATCAGCAGAGAGTGTGGATACAGGTATAGACAAAATATCAGATGCCATTCTCGACAAAGTTGGGTACTTCAATCTGTTTAGTCTCCACCAATTCAAGATATCAAATTCTTCTGCTCTGGGCAGCAGGGGATCTTCCAGATACTGATCCAATTCTGACTTAATTTGCTGGTTGCATGTAAAGTCAGAGATATATATATCAAAATCTGACAGTCCATCTTCTACATCAAGAAGAGATCCATCAAAAGTCGTGTCTTGACATGGCTCTGTCTTGATCATACCTTCATTCCCTTCATCCCCATTTGATGGTATAAAAGGAAGCACTTGTACAACATATTCAAGGAAGAGTTCACGAAGACCATCCTCAACAATCCTAATCCATGGCTCAGAATTCTCACCGAATATCTGAGTGAAGGTCATTTCCACAAGTTTCAATTTATACCTTGGGTCCATGGCTACAGCAACTGCCAAGATGAGGCAGCTTTCTCTCCAATATCGGTCAAACTTCTCATGCAAAGGCTTAATCAGATTACTGAGGAAGGGGTCCTGGCTTATGGCCGCATGAGTCAACTCCAACTGAAGCTTTGACACTTCTGGGAAAAACAAGTTGGCGGTTGGGAATGGCTGGTTAGTTAAACTATTGGCTGCATCAAACAAATACTTCAAATATGTGCACAGCGTTTCTATCTCCTTCCAGTCACCCATTGACAGAGTCATTCTGAAACCAGGATCAGAGGTATCAAAGCAAGCAAAGACTTCCTTTAATTCACAGGCAGCAACAAGCATATGGTAAGTTGTGTCCCATTTAGATTTGTCATCAACTAAAAGGTCCTTCATACTAGGGACTTGAAGTTGTTGCTTCAGCTCAAGGAACTTCTCCTCATGAGACTCTGATGTTTTTACATATTTCACACTCTCACGAACTTTACTTATGGTTTCTCTCATTGCCCATAGTGCATCTAGTGCCAGGCGTCCAAGCACACGAGCATAACAATTACGGCTTAATAACTGACCATTGAGGATTACAGGGTTTTTAACAGAGAGGAGACCTCTAAGATTTCCAATTACTGTCTCGTTTGAGAAGGATTGATCAAGAGCAAGGGTAAATAGCCGGCCTTCCAAATGCCAATCAGTTAGGCAAGTCACAATAGTTTGATTTAATGAATCATCAGAATCGGGAAATGGTACCATAATAACACTCAGGATAGGTCGATGTAAATTCCAATCAGCATCAATGAAGTGCCCTCGAAGAAAAACATAACCCACTGTCTGGTTTGAAGTCCATAAATCCAACGTCAGGTTGAATCGTCCAGGAATCCCATCAATAAGATTCAACAGGTTTTGCTTTTCTCTGAGGTACATACTAACACAATCTTCTTGAACAGCATTAAAGTTCAGTGTATTAAACTGAGGTTGAAGAGTCCGCACAAAATCAATGAAACCCTGGTGTTCCACAATGTGAAGAGGATAATCATGCAAAATGATCATTTTAGCAATATCATGGTTGCTTCGATCCTGATCAAATGATGTACCAGCAAACCCAGGGGTTGCTCTAGCGCGTTTTCTTGGTGGATCAACTATATCTCCAGAACCACCAGTTTTGGGATACGGGCTTTGCTGATTGTTCTGGCGACTTACTGGACAGATTCCCAAGGCAATGTGCCGCTTCAGATGGCTTGTCCCAGCTACTTTAGAACCAGTTATGTAAGCAAATGATTTTTTGCACTGTTTACAGTAAGCTCTCGTACATCCAGCTCCAACAGTTTCAACAGTGAAGTGTTCCCACACCATAGATTTCTTTCTTCTACACTTATTAGGTTGTGTTTCTGGATCAGGTTGCTCATTGTCATTAACAGGGTTTACAAGAGTGTCAATCTCCATGGCAGCAGGTAGCCAGGTACAATCCTGAAAAAGGGAATGGTGCAATAAAGGAGAATCAATAGGTAGTTAAACTCAAATTCACAAAGCAGGCTGAGAATTATCTTTCTTACAAGACATAGATAACAAATTAACCCACAACGGCTAAAAATTTAAAAAGCCATAGAACTTCACCTGCAAGGGAAAAACTGTGATAATGATATCTAACTAAAAGAAAATACATACCAAACAGTGAATCTGGATTTCTATGCTAATTGTCATTTAAAAACCACGAATCAAGTCAAACAACCAAGTCTTGTTGGTTCTATTTCTTTGTCTAAATATTTTTGAAAAGCCCAAGGTTTGGTAAAGGCATTTGTTTGGGCAGCGGTACTTAATAGAATTAATACAAATGATTTGCTTCATACTTGATGATCCAACAAAGCTTTATCACCTGAAGTGCGTGTGATGTGCTTTTAAATTTTTGAGACAAATAGCCATCTTTTCTTGCAATGTGAAGTGGCTAGGTAAATAGGGAATAGACTAGCTTCTTTGAAGAGAATTGGGTTTGTCCAACCAATCTTCTAGCTATTAAGTTTGTTGGCCTTGGGAGGAAGGAGTATAAAGTACTCTGGCAATGTGCAATGGTGTCTTTGGTTTGGGCGGAATTATAGTCTTTAATAATAAAATCCTACCACCTCATCTCCTTTAGGAAAGAATCACCTCTTTGTATTCTTTATGGGTTTCTTCTAGTGGTTTGTTTAAAGAAGTATCCCTTATGAATCTCCAAAGGGATTGGAAGGCTTTGATGAGTTAGAATCTTGTTTCTTTTTCTTTGTTTTTTTGGTTTTTTTAGAGTTCTGATTGTAGTTGTCCTCTATTCTTGTAATTTACAGTATTTTCTCGCTTTCATAAATATTTTTTCATTAAAAAAATGGTTAAACAACTAAGTTCAGCACAGAGAAGATATATAACCCAGTAACTTCGGTCTAATAGTCATTTAGTGCTCTCTATAAGAAAATCACTACAAAAAAATGAATCCCAATGGAAAGTAAGCTCTTTATTTGACCATCCATTCTATCTTGCCCATGTCTCTTGCTAGAAGTTACCTTCTCTCAATTTCTTTCTTTGCATTTTGAAGTTTGAACATGCTTTACTTCCCATGATTGCAAGTTGCCACTTAGACTAGTAATTGGGACAATTCTCTACATTTATCCCTATATTATCTAAACATTTATACCCGTAACATTAGCAAAGCGGTTATCTCTAAATTCTCACCGCCTCACCCAGCAAAATCACAAATTTAAATTGTCTATTTATTATTAAAGTGTCCAACAGGAGTTCAAAATACAGACATTAACAAAAAATTATAAATTCTAACTGAAGCAAATTTATACCCCATAACATAGGGTTCAAGTTAGGCTCCTGTACGAAGAGTTGATTAGATGGAAAAAAGTCTAATACTTAAAGATAGGGGAAGATCAAAGAAAATAATGAGAAATTATTAAGATAAATTTAACTATTAATAACCTAACTATAGAAATGAACAAAGAAAGAACATATTGGCATTGTTTGATCGATATAGCCAACCTCACTTAATGGGAAAATGTTTTGTTTGTTGTTGTAACATAGGGTTCAAGTTACTCATGCTTAGAAATATTTCCTACAGCAAATTGTAGCGATGACCTAACAATAAGCATCTCCATAGCCAATGATTAGCAGATAAAGTTTAGGAACACAAATAATTTTGGGGAGCTAAGCTGAAAAGTATATACAATTGGAAGCTTCTCATTCTTTCAAGGTTGACATAAACCACAAGGCCAAAACACAACAAATCTTTTACACTTTAATATTCCTTTGCGGTTTATTGTTGTGATCTAAACTTTTCCACCTTGGCCTGTCAATTAAGGTATTGTACAAAACCAATTAAAACCTTTTAGTACATGATATGCATTGACAATTAAGTCAAAGACAACATGTTAACACCTTGGCCGAAGCCACATGTCATCACCCAATAGATGATAATTTCAAAATCCTCTAAAAATATGCCCACGAATCTATCCAAATTTCCCAAAAACTTGTCCCATCAATAAATTATTCTCCACAAATTAGTATCCTGATCAATAATTTAGATATTTGCAGTTTCGAACAACTAATATCTGTAATTAGCAGTACGCGTACCATCCAATTAATTATATATAAATTTTTCTAAATATACAATGTCTAGTAATCAGTGTATAATTAATGAGAGTAATTTCATTAAGAACAAGGAAATTGATAGTTAAGAAACATCTACACATTGGAAATATTGTGTGACAAAAAAATTCAGAAACACTTCAAGAAAATTAAATACATAACTAATTGTACCAAATCTGGATTTTAAGGGAATGCTAGATGATTATAGACTTATAGTGAAAAGTCCCTCATATTTTTGTTTTGGCCCAACAAATTGGAACAACCTAACCTTTAATAAAAGACAAGAAAAAAATAATAAGACGTGGGGCAAGCACAAAGAAAATATCTTGGATTTAAACTTTTTTTAAGGGATTTGTGTATCGACGAATATAATATTAAACCAGATATACCCATGAAATCACTTTTAACACTGTTAACCCCACACTTATCTCTGGTAACTAGGTTTTAAAGCCAAATGGTAAACAGAGTCCAACACCATTTGCAGAGCTTAGTTTAAATTTGACATATTGTACACGGAAATTCAACGGCACACACAAAATCATACTCTAAAAAATAAAATACACCTAATGCTGTGAAATCTACAATTATCTCAGGTGGTTGGGTAGGTAGAGGTTTAGATGGAAGCTCCAAGTTTATTTCCTGAAAACATATTTCAACACTGAGCATATGTTGGAAGTAAATGACTAATTTGACATACATCACATTCACACAAACAAACACACATATATGCCACCAGCCACACAATGTCTTATATTAGAATTTTTACACGTGCCCATGTTTATGCTCCATAGTTGAAAAGTATTCCAGCTCCAATGCAGCATCAAATGCAGGAATAACCATTACCATAGAGTCATTCCAGGAATATAATCATCATTCTACATTCCTCCCGTTCATATGTGTTGAGTGTTGAATTGCTGTCCTATAAAGCCTAATTTCTTTGAAAAGATCACCTCAGTTGTTTATCAGCCTTAAATCAATCATAACCGTAATCAAATACATTTTGATGAAAAACACAGAACTTTCCAAATACTAATGGCTACTATTCCAGGGGTTTTACAAAGAGCAGAAACCAATGCATCTTTCTCCCATAAACTAGAATAAATCACGACAAATCACGTACAACACTACAACCAAAATCAATCACTTAATTAGGGCAATAAAACATGAAGCAAGAGGGTATGGATATTATAATTAACCAGGGAGAAGGGGCCGCACAGAGAGAAAGAGAGAAAAAATAGAAACCTTGAGGAAGCGGCGTACTAGGACCACATGCTACCGCCAGGGCATACGGCGTCGACGGCGGCGATGGCGTCGGCGTTGGAAGCCGAGAATGAGAGTGGTGAGAGCAAAACAGAGAGCAGAGGTTATAGAGGAACCGCCGAAGAGTTTGCTGTGGAAGAGGATCCGTTTGCGAGTTGCGAGAGACTGAAGGAAAGAGCCGAGTTAAGGGTTTAAAAAGTAAAATGAATTGTAAAAATAAAATTGTGTTTCTTCTTTTCCTTTTTTTTTTTTAAATTAAAATAGTGTCCCTTTTTTTAAAAAAATTAAAATAGTGTCTATGAAGACTTGCCATGAGTCTCAAAGTTCAAAAACTTGATTATGACTCTTCTAACGACTTGTGAATATTGTATAAAAACTTAATTATTTTCAAAATAAGTATTGAAATTTATTTTTTTAAAAAAAGTTTAAATTTTGGATTATATTACAAAAAGAGTCTAATAAAATAAAATTCTTTTAACAAAAATATTTTTATATACAAAATTTAAACACAAAATTTTATTTTAAAAAAATAAAATATCTATCACTTTAAATATCTAATCAATCACTTGTTAATTTCTTATAATATATTTATACTATAACGTTTTGCATTAATTATTTTGTTAATTTTTTAAATCATATAATATAAAATATAAATATTTTAAACTAAAGTTATAAATAAAATTATGAAAAGTATAAATTTATTTAACTTCTTATTTATCTTTAAAATTAAATTTTAAAAAATTGACAAAAACTTCAAACCATGTCAAGTTCACTAATATTATAAATTTGAATTGTAGATCATTATCTTGTTTAAATTTTATAGAGAAATAATTAAATTTGCTACTACTAAACAACAAATTAAAATGTTCCTTCTAATTATACAATATGTTGTTTTGGTATTAGTATAAGATTCTTCTGCATATAGATGGATCTTTTCACTTTGTTTCTCTCTTTTTTCTTTCTTCTTTTGGGAGAAGAGAGATAAAAATAAGAGAGGTAGACAACACTCAAAAATTACTTATTAAATTTTGACGTCATAGAATACAGTGAATAAAATTCTAGTGAGCAAACTCCACCAAAAATACAAAATATATATAAAGAGAGAGGAAAAAGATCATTTTGATTCCTTAATTTTGACATGCTTAATAGAAATTTTTTTAATTTTAATTTCTTTCATATTAATTTTTTAACTTTTAAACGACATTAGTTTTTTATATGAAAATTAAATACATAACTGCTGAACAATTTTTTTTTCACAAATTACTAATTTGTTCCAAATTTTTTACTGCAAATTACCAATTTATTCCAAATTTTTATTGAAAATAATAAATTTGTTCTTAAAAGATAAGTGACAACAACCATGTTATCCATTTATATAGTTTTTATCTATCAAACTAATGCTGTTCATAAACCTAACTAAAGTTAAGAAACTGATGAGCTTTTGGTCTGTGTTTCTAACGTCGGTCTTTTAAAATTGCAGGAGTTTAAATCGTGGTTAAAACGAAAGTTAATCAAGCATCCTAATTTATTTTATAATACCTGATTATTATGTCAAAATAACAAATTATTTGCATGAGAAATTTCTATAGAGGCAAATATTTATATCTATAACAATATATATATATATGATTTTAAAATATATAATTAAAATTATTATAAAGTTATTTTACACTAAAGAATTCATTTAAAAAATTTTACATGCATGTTGAGACACTACGATCGGTTGGAGATTTAGAGACCTTCTAGTCTCTTTCTATTTTTCTTTTGGGTTGATTGAAGAAAAACAACTAAAGTGACAATACTATCAGGAAAAAAACTAATATGCAGTATATATATTTTGAGTATAATTTAACCCTAACAGAAGTTAATATAATTCTCTATATGTAAGAGAAAAAAGTGATAAGCTGAGAATAGTTAATAATCAAGTCCTGAATTTGGCATAATTTTCCGCATTTTTCTTGAACTGCTTCTGCTGTATATATGCCACATGAATTGGTGGATAAAGCTAAAGCATAAGAAGTTCAAGAAAGCTGTGGAAAAGCAGGACTGGACTTGTGAGATATCAGAAGCACACAGATAGCAGAAAGAAAGAATGAATGAAAGGAGATGCATGGTGAAAGTAGAGAAGGAGAAGGAGTCACTGTGTGTTTAACTCATCAAGCAGCATCAACTACGAGTTATATCTATATATATATATATATATATATATATAAATGAATGTAGGTTGATATTAAAAGGAGTTAGCTCAAGACTCGGGAGTGGGGCTCAAAACTGATGGCCTTAAGGTACAGTCAGGAGGGTTAAATTCACAAGTTTACTGCAACATCAACTGCACATATCAGTTTGCCACGCTTTTCATGTGACTTCCCAGAAGGGTAGATTAATTTGTATGTGTTTGTGAGCAACTAACAAATAACAATTACTATAACATAAAGAAAAAACCGAAATATCAATGAAGGAAATGACAAAATCTGAAAAATAAGGGAAGAGAAAGAGCCTTTGTCTCGCATTCAAATTAATATAGTATGATATTCTTACATGCCACAACCTCTAATATTTTTTATGAGTTATATCACTTCATTTATATATTAGTTAATACTTAATTAGTTTTTTTATATTAGGTGAACTCTTTACTATAAAATAAAAAAATTATTTAAATATTATTAATTAATATACAAATAAAATAACACAAGATATGTATCTAAAAATCTCTTGTGATAGGCAAATGTTGTAATGGGCTATACTTAATTTGGGCGAATTGGCCAGTTTTAAGCTGCACATCCATTTTTATAGATTGACCCCCCCGCAACTCGCTTAAGTTGATGACCCAAAAATAAAAAATAAAAAACTAAGCTTAAGTGGCAACTTACTACATAACGTGAAACATTTAGATTGTCAAGCTTTTACTTTCGTAATGATTTACTGTGTCCTATTCAAAGAAATTTTCATGAGGATAAGCAGAGAATGGAACTTTTTCACCTACTACTAATATAAATTTGCTACGCGAGTTTGAACTCTTCAACAGAGGCTTCATGGGTGTAGTGTAAACTTCATTTTGGTAGAGGAAGATAGACTAATTGTTGACACTTCAACATCTGATGCTTTGGATTCAACAACAATATCAGTTAATTGGATTGGTCTTACATGCTGAGGTATCCAGCACTTTGTGTTGTGCATAGTAGTTCACTTATCCAGCCTGATAAAGCTTTGCTTTGGCGAAATTTTAGCTTCATAACATCAAAAAATGAACTATATCACAAAATGAACCAGTATGCAGGGTTTGCATCTAATATCTCACTGAATATACAGTTACGCAAATAGAAAGACTAAATATGCACAAATCGAGAAAAGAAATCCAAGTGAAAGTTAAATATAAAAAGTTGAAATGTACTCTTCCTCCTATTGATGAAAATTTCTGCAGAATGGTAGAGAGCATATCCAAGGACAATATCAACTTATAAATTACGCAATGATTAGTATAGCTCCTGCATCATACTGTACGTATCAGCGATTAGAACAAACTTCAGCTAAAAATCCTTGGCCAGTCTATAAATCACCCCCACCACCAAACATTCCCATCATGTCTTTAGAAGATCCCATCTGTTTCATCAAGTTTTGTAATCCACCCATACCTCCAATTTGCTTTAGCATCTGTGGAGGGAGGACTTTGCTCATGTGCTGGGCATTCATATTTCTAGAAAGGGCACTCATGTCACCCTTCTTTGGTATCTTAAGCCCTTTCATCTTGCTCCATAACTTTGCAAGACGCTTGTACTCTTCCAACATTTCCATTACTTCCCTAACCTGACGACCAGAACCACGAGCTATTCGCACCATACGTGACTCATTGATTAACTTGGGGTTTGAACTATCCAACTCTGAAACAATGGCATTTAGATGTTAACATTGGAGTTGTTTCAGTTAGAACAATGAGTTCCATTTGCATTTAAGTTAATCTAGTGCTATTAAGGCTAAATTTGCAAAACTTTATTCCTATTTCACAATACTTGCCTTCATTTGTCATTGAGTCCATCATTGTCATATAACGCTTGACTTTAGCCTGGCTTTCCTTCTCTCGGCCTTTTGGCATTAACTCAGCACTAAATCCTGGAAGCATAGAGAAAACCTGCATAAAACAACCACTGAATTAAAGGGAAATCCCATATTACCCAGGAACTAAGCGATCATTATATATCTGTCGGGCACAAAAAATCTAACTGCTTATAGAGAATAACAAAAAAATTAGACAAATTTAGGAAGCAATAACCTGGCCGATAGGACCCATTTTAAGTATATTCTGAAACTGCTCATACATTATTCTCAAAGTGAAGTTCCCTTCTGATAGCTTTTGAAGCAGTTCAGGCTGTTGATCCATAGGAACAACTTCATGAATTTTGTCCATAAACCCAGACCAGTCACCCATTCCTAATTGAGAAGCCATTTGACATGATCAAAGATATAATATTTGCTAAAAATTAAACATCTGTAACCTATTTTTGATAAATATTAAACAATGAAGTATTTTTTGTTTTGTGTGTGTGTGTTTTCTTTTTGTGGAGGCCCGGGGGGGGGGGGGGGTGGTAAAAATAGGAGTGAAGGGAGCAGGACAAAACCTAGAGTTCAATTGTCAAGACAAAAGACAAAAGTTAACACACCTAGTAGACGACTGACAAATGGTTTAACATCAAAAACTTCAAACTCATCCATATGTTCTCCGGTTCCAATGAATATGACAGGACTCTTTGTTGCTGCAACACTGCACATACAAATTAATAGGATTAAGTACTCAAACCAAATAACACAAACAGAAACACACTCATTTTAAAGACAAGCATGCACATAATACTAATCCTGCAAATCCTTCAACTAAGTGAATAAAAATTTCTGTACAATGGAGAAATCAAATAGGAAGGTACTTCATAATACTTCACTTTCCATCAGCAAAATTTGATCCATACAATGCCTAAATGGTTATGTCTAGTCTAAACTCTAAAGCATCTTACAAAGCATTATGGAAGATAACTAGGAAAATAAAATACCAAACTTATACTGTTTCAAATATTAAAGACTTTTGGGAAGAAAATGTGCTCAGATGAAATATCCAATACATATTTTCACAGGAACACGGAACATTATTCAACATATTCACATTTAATGAAGATATAAAACCTTAAAACTAATAATTTTCTTCAGATAAGTACCATTTAATGCTTAAAATTAGAGTGAACATATGCTAGAAGCAAAACATGATGCAATTCCTGGAATTCCATGGAGAAATTATGCCCAAAAGCAAATCAAAGAGATAAACGGATCTCTAACCCAGAAAAAAAAAATGTATATGAATGCAATAAGAACATCATTCACCAAGGCTCCGTTGCACTTTTAGGGTATGCTTGAATTGAGGAAAATGGATGGGAAGGAAAGTAAAATTTTTATTTTGATAGTTTCTTTGATTTAGATTTAAATCTAACATTTTTTTCTTCTCATCTCATTCATTCTTATCAATCCAAACATGTATGTTTTAAGGGTTAAAAATGTTACATTTAGAAATTTAAAAAAAATGTCAAATTTAAAATTTTGCTTCCCTTTCCTTCCATTCTTCTCAATCCAAACACACCCTTAATGAACGGAAATGGGGAGGGGTAATGTTGTATAACCTTTCTGCAAACCATTCATCCATGAAAAAATTTCAGATCAATTATACTCCTTACTAAGTCTAACCAAGCTGACATAAAGCACAAACCCCCCACTAAGACTGTGCTAGTATCAATTGAAATGATGTTCTTATTGCATTCATCTACAATCATTCATAGTTGCAAAAATTGATATAAAATCATTAATACAATCTCCATGGAAGCACTTACGCACTCAGAGCACCACCACCCTTTGCATGGCCATCCATTTTGGTAACAATTACAGCTCCAACTGCAACACTGTGCCTAAATGCTTGGGCCTGATCAAATGCAGCCTGACCAATACTGCTATCCATAACAAATATAACAAGATCTGGTTTCTGAAAAATGCAAAGGAAAGATATTAGCAATTATTTGCATTAAGAAACATATAAATGCATATAGCATAACAATATATACCGTTGCTTCTGAAACTTGGCGCATTTCTTCAAAAAGAGCGGCTTCTTGTTTGTGCCGCCCACTGGTGTCAACAATTATAAGATCACAGTTTTCTTTCTTGAATCTTTCCACACCTTCCACAGCAATTTTTACAGGATCTGACTCCATATAGCTACAAAGAGATGGAGTCATAGCAACCCAAAGTTGCTTAAGCATTTGGTTCATAGGCAATGAAATGCAATTGATAGAAAGAGATAACAACAAATGATCTTCAACAAAAGCAGAATAATTCATTTGCAAGGATTGATAACATGGATGAAGTAATAGAATGTATTAGGTAATACTATCAAACCCCCTCTTCCTCCCCCTCCAAAAGAAAAGGTCAAATCATAAGATAATCCCAAATATATAGATCAGGAAAAAATAATGAAACAGTATCTTTCTTGTCGGTTTAAATAGGATATCCTCAAAAAGAATGGCAGAGTAGCATGTCTTAAGAAGGTTTGTAATTTTTATTCAGTTCTGAACATCCTGAATAAATATCTAACATGCCAATTCCATGTATTTTGAATGGGCTACATTTTTGCTTTTTCCTCATCATTCTTTACCAAGAAACAACACTGATAGAGGAAAAGATAAGAAAAAGGGAATGCTTTTCATGAACATTGAAATATAAGTATTAGACTATGATAGATAAATCAAGGGCATACCAGCTAAAATATGATTTCTATAAAGGAGATAAACAGCCTAACATAGATGCAGACTCTGTCATTATTATATAGGTATGTACAAGTAACAAATGTGACTATGTTCTCATAAGGTATATATGCCTCACATTTAATCATGAAACATTAATCTAAACTATGTTTAACTGCATTCACCATCAGTAAGGCAACAGTAATAGACATTCCATATTAACCATGCTAAAAACTAAATAAGTACCTTCCATAAAAAGGAATCTTAGCTTTAGTGGCATTTTGCTTCAGTTGATCAAAAGCACCAGCTCTGAATGTATCTGCACACACTAGAGCAGGTTTCCAGCCTTTCTTTTGATGATAAAATGCATATTTTGTACACGTTGTGGTTTTTCCAGATCCTGAAATCATTTTATAAACAAATAAGCATCCATCAAGTAACTGTAAAAAGATTTATAAAAAAATGTATAATAGAGGAGGATTAATTACTGAATGCTAAGAATAGCCACCTATTCATTACAGTTTAGGATATTGTGAGATATTATATATAAAATTTGATATATATGCGTTAGAATAGTTGATTTACACCCCCAAAGTATTTATATCAATTGCAAACAAAAGAACATGTTAAAATTTATCAGCAGGTAAACTTATCTAATAGGCAACAAACCTTGTAAACCAACAAACATAACAACACTGGTTTTCCCTTTTTTAGGAGTGAAAGTGGGCTTCCCAGGATCCAGCATTTTGCAAAGCTCGTTGAACACAGCCTGGAATCAAATGAGTTCGCTAATGATAACAGAGAAATAGCAAGAAAGATTATTAAAAGTCATGCCTGATCTTGATATTTAGAGATAAATGATAATAACGCATGGTAACAATTGAAAATAAATAACAGAGAATACAAGTCTTAAAAAAAGCATAGCTCCACAATGGAGACTGTAACCATAAATGTAAACCAGCTCTAAAATGGGTATCCAACAAGGCTTGCAAGGTAAGAAAACTATAAAGGTATTATTCATCCCTATCAAGCTTGTACAGAGATTGAACTATTTAGTCCCAGACTCCCAAATATTCATGATTATTTCATGTCAAGTCATCACTATGAGGCAACAAATAACAAATAATGAACTAGGGTACCTTTGTATTTGATCATTTCTCTTGAAAATTAGAGTCACAAAGGATTGACGTGATACCCTGATGTTACTATTCAAATGCTTAGATATATTCAAAACCAATAATCTCCTCCCCATCAGGAATTACTAAGGAAACATGAACAGAAAACAGTGACTTCAGTACTCAATCCAGAAAACAACTAATGAAAGCCATAAAAAGGCATGCTTCTTGAATTCCAATGAGCTTTAAATATATCCAAGTGCATTGCAGTAAATCTATAAGTACGAAAAACTTACAGTAGAGATACTGTCAAAGCAAATTTTAATTGCTTCCCATAAATTTTAACAGACTAAGCTATCACTCTATTTCTAAAGTATAACCAATTAAATTCCCCTGTAACAAAATTTTGAAAACCAAAATGATATCTTAGCAGTGCCCACAAAATTTATAAATATGAATTAAGGAAACACCCCATGAAAAATTTAAAACTTCTTTCTTAACCATTGTATCCAATTATAAAACCCACATACATTCACACCCAATATATCAAAAGTCGTACTTGTTGGATGATCCTCCGTTTATTGTGACCGGCAGCGAGATCGTCGAGATTGACAATTTTCTTAATGTTGGTCTGCATGTCCCGGACGAGCTTGAATTGAACATCAGACTGAAGAAGAGCTCGAGTGATCTCGTTGAGACACTCGTTTAAGACCTTCTCATCGATTATGGTCGCATTGCTCATCTGCTGCAGAGCACGCGATATGCTCCCTCCCAACTGTGCTAGAACCATCTTTGCTGCTTGAAGAGAAACAGAAGGATTGAATCAAATTGCTTAATGAATTTGTGGGTTGATAATAGTTCAGCAGATGGATTGATCTTCGTCGTCTGAAGAAGGAAAAGAGGAATGAATCAAATTTCTGGGTTGATACTGGCTCAGCTAATGAATTGTAGAAATAGGGTTTGGAGAATGACAAAGATCAACAAGTTGAGCTTGAATTAAACTTTGTAACCGGAAACAAATAAAATTTGAGTTTGGATCTTTGCATTGAAAATTGTTGCTTTTTTCTGCAGAAATGGCAAAAAAAAAAAAAAAACCACTCCGTCCCTAATATGTTTAGATACTTTTCTTTTGTTTTATCTCTCTTCTATTCAAAAAATTACAGTAACAAATATACAAAAATTTAAAATCATTAATTTTTGTTATAAATTTACCTATTTTTTTAAATAATAAATAAATTATTAATTTGCAGTCTAACATAAAGGTCTATGAATATAGATTCTTTAAAATACAAATTTTAATGAAATGTAAAAAAAATAAAATATTGATGAATTATAATTAATTTTTAATTCATCTCTCTTTTTATTTTTTTTAATGTATTTTACTACTTTGTCAAAATTTATTTTTAAAAAAATCTATAGTCTTGACTCATATCGATCTTGTATCATACTTACTTGTACATTAGAGCCTATAATAGAATCTTAAGACTTTAACCCTCTTTTATTTTCCAGACTTTTTGCAACATAAATGATTCTTACCTTGGCTTTCGATTAACTTTTAAATTATCATAAATCACAAGTAATAAAAAAAATAGATGTTTTTTCATATTATAAATTCATATTTCATAATTATAAAATAAGATCAATGTATTAATCTCTATCATAATAAATATTTAAAATTATATTTAAAAAATAAAACTCATATAAAATATATATAATTAATAATTAAGTAATTTAAACAATAATTATATAATATAAAATAATATATTTTAAAATAAAAATATTCAATTAAATAATACATAAAAATTTTAATTATATTTTTTTAAGTATCATAAATAAAATGCATATTATTTCTTTCTTTTTCTTTTCCATTATCTCATTATTATTTTTCCTTTTTTAGGCACCCATTTATTTATTTTTTCTTTTTCTCTCTATCATTAATTATCACCTCTTTCCAAAACATAGTCCTACTCTTTCCTTCCAAGACATGGTTAGTATCTTCTTTTTCTATTTTGTATTCACTCTTTCCTATATTTCTTTATGATCCTTCTTCTTTTTCATTTTAAATGTCGTTGAGTTTAATTTCTGCTCATATGATTGAATATTGATTATTAGGCTCCATCAGTGATGAAAATTTTTTCAAATTGTGATTGAAAGAAAAAAAAAAAAAAGAGTTCGAAGATTTTTCTTATCTTCTCTATTGAATCAGTGAAGTCCAATCTATCTACAATGACTAATTTTTTGTAATAGAAAAAAGTTGAAGCATGGACGCAAGTGGAACAAACTCAAGTTATACTAGAGGGAGGGGGAGTGGTCCAACTTCATCACTAACAAAATGTCATTCTAGTTTACATTAAGTTTCAATTAAGTCCTTGTAATTTATATTAATTTGGTCCCTATAGTTATAATTTTTTCAACATGATCGCTAATAAAATGCCATTTTAGTTTCTTTTAAAATCAACTAACAAGCAAAATAAAGCCACTAATACAAAAAGGCATGCTAAAATAGCCCTATAGCTTCTACCATAGTATGGTAAATAGAGAAATTGCATGGTAAAACCTCTAGAAAGAATTGCATGGTAGATGGACCAAAAATACTCTGCTACTAATTGAAAGTTACCTTCCATAGTTCAAAGTAGATACAATAAATGCCAAAGAAACCAACCTCAACTTTGCTATTATAACAAAATACTATTTAAGACAAAAGAAGTTGAGACCATCAATCCAAAAGTATTAAATAAAGTTTAGCATAAAATAATAAAACAAGCCATGTAAAACCTAGAATCATGTTTGATTACAGTTTTTAAAAGCTGTTATTGATTTTTAAAAGCAAAAAAAAAAAAAATTTTTGAATAACTATTTTTGATAAAAAATAAAAAAAATTGAATGTGCTTTGAAAATAGAAAACACAAAACAATTAAAAGATGTTTTGAATTTTAATTTTTTAAAACAAAGGTAATATAAAAAAAAAAGTTTTTTATTAATAGCATGTATATAAACACATACAAATAATATTAATATAAATTCTTAGAACTACTTTTATAAAACAATTCTAAAAAATAAAAGAATAGAGTAAATGTCAAATATGCCCTTAAATGCCATCTTTCCGATCAAGTGCCCTTGCTTTGGCCTCCCTTCATATTCTGTCATGTTGCCTTTCGCAGATATGTTGCCTTCTAGTATTTGTTGTGTAACCCTTCCTCCTTCCCTACCCTTGTTGGTTTCAGTAGATGTTGTTACTGTATCGGTCTCTCTTGGTCCATTTATTGACTGACTTGTCTCTTGTTATGGCCATATGTGTTGCAATTAGCACATCTTAGACTTATGTGTGACCTCTTGATTGGGTGGAGGTGGCTCATCTAATTCTCTTCTCCTCAACTTTCTTGGCTTACCAGGAGCTCTTCTTTCAATTAGAGGTAACACCTCAGGCATATCTAGTTTTTTTTCTGAAGGTTCTCTCCGTGAATAGGTTGCATAATAAAACCATAGCAAGCCAAGTAAGTTCTTGATGTGTAATAGTTACTAATGTAATCTTTAGGCTCATTCCTTTGAAAAGCATACAACAAATTGTCAAATGGCATGCTTACAAGATATAACTGTCAACTGCCAAAATCTACAACTGCAGCTTCCAAATTCTAAATCCACCATAAATGTGTCAGCCACATGCATGTTAGTTTGTGAAACTTCAAATTTCATTCCACCAGCCCACCTTGTTCTCAACCTCTTGATGCCACCACTTGTTTATCCATTCTCTTTCTAGGTTTTGGACACATCTTGCCCTTGTACGGCTCACCCCTTCTCTTTTCTCAACAAACCTCCCCATCAAGTATGTCCTTAACCATTCCATCATTGTAAGGATAGGCTTGTCCTTGCCCCTGGAATCCGCCCATTGAATGCCTCAAAGATGTTATTTATAATCATTTCATCTTGGGCATAACTAAATCCAAATTTAGTCCATAGTGAAGGATGTAATGCCATTAACTTATCACAACACTCCTTCATCACCTTATGCAATTCATTCATTTTTTTCTCCCATTGTTTAAAGTATGTGCCACCACCAAATTGGTTCTTACAATTGGCATATAAATGCCTCACACAAAATCTATGTTTCACCCCTTAAAGTAATTCATCAAAGGCAAGTACCTTGCATTACATAAAACTAAAAAGTTAGTATTTAATATCACATGTTATCTTCTAAGATTAAATGTTAAATTAATCTTTTGGTCCCTATAGTTAACGTATATATTTATAATCTAAAAATAATATTTATATAATTTATAAAATATGTCCTTTATTTAATATCTAAACTCAAACTTAGACTCAACAATCAAATTTTACAAACCCATGCCCTATAGGTATTTTTATTGTTCTTATGCACCACGATTTTTTCTCTTCTTTTTTTCCTTTTTTGCTTATATAAGTCTTTAGATGTGAGGTGCCCTATAAAAGTCTAGCATTTTTCCAAAAAGCAAAATGGGCCCTATAATGAGGTTGATACCATGTCAAACTAGTCTAGTTTTTCTTTGTTTGACTACTGTTGTAATTCACTCAAATACGATGTCAAACACGCCGGCCTTACATTACATTATGAAATTCACTCAAATAGTGCTTAACTTGTATCAGATAGTATACACTAGCTTATTTCTGGCATAACCTGCTCATGGAATACAAATTCAAGAGTTCTTTCTATTTTTATAACCTTACTCCAAATAGTAGTAGTATATAAATTGGATGGTGTCAAAATTTACAAGTAAAACAAATAAAAGAATATTCAAGAGAATGTGTTTGATTCTGCTTCCATTAAAGCATTTGAAAGAAATGTCTTGTCTAGCACAGCCCTTGAATTTCCAAGCAGCTTTTGGAATCATAAAATATTCTAGCCTCAATTTGATAATAAACTCACGGGACTACTACAGATTATCTTTTAGCCACTTTAGAGCTCCATTTGCTGCAGACCTGCAAATTCTCAGAAAGCACCTTACAGTCAACTCAAATCAGCCACAGTCACAACGAAGCCTTGGCAAACGAGGACACTTCTCAGCTCAAGAACGGTAAAAATAGTAATAAACTATAAACAAACAACTTTCGACCTTTCTTTTCCAGTCAAACCGTGGTCTCATGAGTGATGTATCTATTCTTTTCAATACTATGGAAGATAACCCATTCTCTCAAGCCTATTTATGCAAGAGCAAATTCATGACTCCTTTCGAGAATTTATGCTATACTATGTTGGTTAATACCAATAGCCTTCTTGTCTGTGTCTTGGATTATGTGCTATAAAAAACTATAATTTTTTTATGAAGTAAAAGTAAAGTTGTTCAGCATAATTAGTAGTGACAGTCGGTAGTGAAGTTTCTAATTATGAAAATTCCCAGCAATCTATGCATTAATGATAGGAAAATAATAATAATAAAGGAAAAGGAAAGGAAAAAAAAGCCTATTACCCAACAAAATCCTTTAACTTCTTCCATATGTCATCTTGGTCTTCTGATTGTTCAGTTTTGTCTTCTACTTTTGGACTTTCAGCACTTCGAGCTGCTGGACCTTCTACGCTTCCTGCTGCAGAAGGTAAATATCACTGCCCATGACTCAAATATATGCAGTCTACTAAAATTGGCTTATATCTCTATTTTAAGTCGCAGACATGATGAAAGGACCAACTAAAATGCATTCATTCTTCAGAGATTCAAGAAGATATCAAATGACAATAATTTGATTAATTTCTACAGGTTGTTCAAAAAAGTAAGTCAGATAAGTCGCAAAAAAATAAAAAAACCACCTACTGGAAGAGTGAGTTCTAGGACGGAGTTTAGAACCGCTGATCGTTGTGTTGCCTAGTGAAGCAAGTTCTTCGAGCAACTCACGCTCCTTCACACTGAAGATGCAAAGTAGAGGCAGTTTCATATAAATTTCCACTGTAGATTCACAAGGGGACAGGAAACAATACAAACACACAAGCATGCATGCATATAACACTTTAATATATAGAGACATCAAACTTTTAACATGACCCACTACCTGATACGTTTTGGTATTGTAACTTTAACTGCAAATAAGTGATCACCGCGTATAGATGGTTTGTTTAATTTTGGTGCACCTTTCCTTTCAAGGACAAGAACAGCTCCAGGTTGGGTACCAGGGGGTATTTGTAGTTCAGAAATGCCTTCAACTGTCTTTACCTGTTTAGTGGATAAGAATCAGTTAATTGATGGAATAAAGTAATTGCTTCAGCATCGACCCACAATGCAAATTAAAATAAAAAAGGAATCACATAACCAGAAAATCTTAAAGCTTATCCTACAGTCAGTCCTACAAAAAGACAACAATATCATGAACTAGAGGAACATTTATTTGGTTTATCAAACAAGGGCCAGACCAACAAGCTGTTGGTTGAGGTGGAAGTGGCCTCACCCTTGTAAAGAGGAAGACAAAAGTTTAAATTTCGAGAAACATATTTGTTAGGAGGGCTTTACCTTAATCCTCTTGACCTGACAAGGATTAGTCCCAAGTCCAATGTGACTTGGGGATGCCCTGAATTTTCACCCAAAAGAAAAAACAAGGGCCAGATTATATTCAGTCATAAAAAATCTCATGAGAAATAATTTTTTTAGAAAAAGGAAGCTTTGTCACACCTTTAGGACTGCTTTTATCACACAAGTGAGACAATATATATACTAGCAGGTGGATCATATTATTCAAACTACAAAGTCTTTTCCAACTAAATACATTTATGAACCAACATATAATATAAGAGACTACATCAAATAAATCACATAGCTCTATAATGTCATAGTTTTCTTCCCAAGGAGGGCAGGGCAATCATTCATTACATCCGAAGATAGATATTACTATTCTGTAAGCAACGATATGATATACATTGTTGTCAATAGCAGCTGCCATGGCAGAATGGCATGGCAGATTTTCAAGAAAACTCCATGGAGGTCCCATGGCATGGTGGCCTTTACATGGCACCAACATGGCGTCCCCTATGCTAAAGCAGACACCATGCATGGTGACTGCCATGGCCAAGCATGGCAATTAGACAGATTTTCTATCAAGAAAATTGTTGGGTTACAAGGTTGAGTAAACAGGATTTTTGGAATCTGGCCATTTATGTGGAAATTCAAGTTTAAAAAATGAAAAAGAGGAAAAGGGCCAGCAAGGGTCTTAAAATATATACTGTATATGCAGCTTAAGTTCAGAAAAACAAGACATCAAACTGAATGCCTGAAACACACAAGCTGAAGGACTTAGACATCCAAAGATCTTGAATTCCTTCCTTATTTTGATTATTTTGCGTATGTATTGTGTTGTTGCACATTGGCATAGGTGATGACATTATTCGCTTGGAAATTTTCTTAGTATGACTATTTTATTATTTTTCCTATTTTCATTAATTATATTTAACAATTTTTTGAAGTTTTTCTTTAAAGCCATTGTGCATGTATATGGGGCCGTCATGCCATCCACCATGGCCCTTTTTTTGGCTTGCAGCTATTTACCGCCATACACGATTGAACACTGATGATATGTAGTTTTAGGAGAAAAACAAACTCAAGCTAAAAGCATGAATACTGACAAAATAATTTACCTTGACAACAGATCCTAGTATGGCATCTAGATAACTGATTGATATTGTTGAACGGAGATTAATGCCATCTCTTTGAATTCCTGGAATCTCTTCCACTTCAAGATATACAAATAGGTCTCCTGGAGGACCCCTGCAATGACAAGAAGATCAACAGCTGTTTCTATAACATTTTCTTAAGCAATAATATAATCTGAATTCACAGATAGTAGTAATACATTCCTCAGGTGATTTACCAAGTAAACCATTTTAATACAACAACAATAACAACAACAACAAATCAAGCCTTTTCCCACTAAGTGGGGTCGGCTATATGAATCAAGTGACGCTAATGTGAGGTTGACTATATGGATGAAGTAAACCATTTTAATAAAGAGAAGAAATTGTTTTAATCTTTTGTTAAAATGGAACTTAAAAAGAAAAGCATACAATAATTGAAGTTTGTGCTTTATCCAATTGGTCGGCCAGATATTGTCAGAATGAGGCTCAAAGATTAAATATGAAGACAGAAAAGGTCATACCCTCTTGGTCCAGCATCACCCTCTGCAGCAACTCTCAGAATACTTCCTGAGCTAACCCCAGGAGGAACTTTAACTTTAATATTTTTCTTAACCCGAATACGTCCTTCACTACAGCATTTCCGACAATTTTCAGATATGACTTCACCATCCCCTCCACAGCTTGGACATACTGAAACCTAATACAGTAAAGAAGACTAGAATATTACTTTCAAGCAGAGAAAAGGTGAAAGGCTTTCATCTGTGAACAATATAGAATAACATATGCAAATTAAGTAATAAACTATGTGCAGAAAAGAGAATGAAGTATTAAATACAATTGATGAGATGTATGAGAAAATAGGGTGATAGAGCCCTGTCTAGTTGACTGAATAGTGCTAGTATAATATTAGGGAATCCTCAAATGAGGGAAAATACACCAAAACACAGTAGCAACCAACACTGAAAAATGGAAAATAGCAGCACAGAACACTAGAGAAAAAAGAACAATACAGCAACAACTAAGATAGCAGAAAACAAAGAAAAATAAAATGGCAAAGCTAGCTTTCAAGAGGTAGCACTCTCCCAAAGTCCCTTCCAAATTTTTCCTTACTCCCCCTAGCAGTTTGCTCTCCCATAATATCCCCTCTTCAGCCAGTATCCGTGTCAGAGTTAGTTACATCTTTCTCAATTTCCATCTGCCCCTCTTTTCTCTCTAGAGTGAACACTGATATTACTGTTAATTGGGCTAGGCTCTCCATCCTTATATTTTCTTCCCCTCATATACGTCTTTTTAATGGGAGGTCCATCATTGGGACAGCAAAATTTGGGTAGAAAAAGAAGGAACCAAGAAAAATACTTTACTGAAAGACTTAACGACCACCATGGCCTCACAAAGAGACAAATATACTTCGGGTGCATTACAAGCATCTCTTTTCTTAACTACAAGACTTTCCCAAATCCTAAATACCTCTTGGCTAAATGAGAAATCAACCAATTATAAAAATAATGTAAAGAATTATCAACAAGTCAAGGAAAATTAGAACATCACAGAATTTTATACCATAAACCAAAAAGAACAAAAGGGATATCTGCACCATGCAGAAACTTCCTAGCAGACTGGAATACTGTTTTCTTACTACCCAAAACCATTTTACTTTCAAATTTGTACTCTATGCATGGCATTTCATTCGTAATTAGTTAATTATAATCCAATTTCAATCAGATCAATATTAACTCATCAACAAAAATATTTTCATAATATCGTGTCATGCTCCAGCTTCTCTGACACTATTGCACATTACAAAATCTTTGATAAATTATTTTCAACAAATCAATGGAAAGTACAACAGAGTATGCTAAGTAACATAGAGATCAACAACACTAAAGCTTCCATGCTAAGCATTGACTTATTCCATCTGTAGTCAATTTATGTGGTATGTGGGATCCCTTCCCAGTAGCTATCAAAGGGGCAATCAACAAGGCTGCAGAATTACATGCTATGTCTCAATGTCAGTAGAATCAAAACTTTAGTCCAGATACTAATTATTAAGAAGTTTTATTTTTCTTGACTCCAGCACTAGACACAAAAGTAAGAGTGATAATATCAAGATCCATCAGGAAAACTCAAATTACCTGTGAGAACAATCCAAAAGGTGTTTGTTCAGTCCTCATCACCTGACCCCTCCCACCACAAGTCGAACATATTCTCATCTTGGAGCCTATCTTGGCTCCGGTACCATTGCAAACTTCACATCTTTCCAAATGGGAAAGCTCAAATTCTTTCTCTGCTCCAAAAATTGCCTCAGAAAATTCCAAGGAAATATCATAACTGTTGACAATTGAATGGCAAGTCAATTCAAATATCCAGCAAACTCTCATAGAAGTTTGGGGACTCCAAGAGTGTAATGTTTAATTACGTAGAACTATCAAGACAAATCTTCCAATCATACATAGCATTGATAGACATATATTAAAAAAATATGGAATAAAGTCGCAGACTATCAGAGAATGAATGCATAGTTCATTTAGTTGAGAATTGAGAGTAAAGAAAGATATGATTAATATTCACTATCATAACATAAATCTTCACACATATATAAACATGTGCACCTAGTCATGCATCTAGCTGAAAAAAATAGCCCTTTTCACATCTTCTATAGGAAATGTAAAGCTAGCATTTTAACCCCAGATCTAACAACAAATTTCAGGACCTAACACTATAATCAATCAATTAAACTACAGATATTTCAGAGGCTTAATAGACAACGAATTCTCAAAAGAAAGAATCTTAAAAAACAATTATTACTGACATTTTTTAGGGTGAGATTAATCACAAAAAGTACTTGAATCTCAACAAATAATTTTTCTCGCATTAAATCACTTCCCCACCTAGTAGGAAAAGGCTTTGTTTGTTGTAGTTGTAAATCACTTCCCCTCTCCCCAACTCCTCCCCCAACAGAAGCAATGAACAAGCAGTAGAAAGAGGGAGAGGAACTGGCATACATTTAAAGATGAACTTACCCAGATTTTTCTACAAGTATCCAGAGTAACCTCAGCACTTAAGCAAAGGGATACTTTATTCACAAATGGGAGAGTGGCAACCAGACAAAGCCTCAGATTGAACAATAAATAAAAAGTGACTCAAGCTATGTCTGAGGCAACTAGTGATAATTCTTATTTTACTAAGCAAAACTTAGTAATCAATCACCCAACTAACTACACCATGACTCACCGAATGTCTTCACCCTTAGTAACAGTACTTCGGCGGCGTGTTCCAAATCCAGTTGGATCCATGCCTGCAAAGCCACCCATACTTGGCCCAAAAAATGTCTCAAACAAATCAAATGGATTAGTCTGCAAGAACAAAGTCAATTTAATATAAGTTAGGCAAAATAAGAGTATAGAGGGAAAGACAACATCAGCTGGCATGCATTTCAAATCCAGTCCAACAAGAAGGCAAAGCCCATATGGGCATGTTAACCAGAAATTTTCCAAACAAACAAGTTTTTTCATACTTTCAGATATGTACCACCCCATAATCATTACATGTTAAACAGAGAAAAAAAAAGGTCATATGGATACCGTATAAGCACTTGATGCTCCTCCCACTGTACTCTTAACTCCAGCCTCTCCATATTGATCATACAAAGCCCTCTTTTTATCATCTGATAGTACCTGACAGTGTTGTACTTCAGAATTCAAAGGATGATAAATATCATAAACATAACATCCCCCCAACCAAAAAAAAAGAAAAAAAGAACTCTAAATCCAATGACATAATTAAGGCCAGTGTTGTCAATGGCATATGGCAGCAACCCCAAAATACACAATGGTGCCATGACAGAGCTGCAGTGGATGTGGCCAATGCCATATTGAGGCATGACATGACAGTGAAGAAAATGTTAAAAATTGATAGTGATGGAGTGTTACACTTCGACCACATAAATAGACAAGGCTGACAAGCAAATCAGATTCAGTGATATTACCATCTGGAACAGGTAAGACAACACCAAAAATTTTGCCTTAGTCCAAGTTAACAGTTAACACCACTAGAGTTAAGAGTTTTTACCATAATTTCAACATAGAGCAGACTCCCTACTAAGTCTCATCAACTGAGATTGAGTCCTCTTGAAAAAGCACTTGCTAAGAATACCTCATATAGATCACATTAGCCCAGAAATCATTGCTCATTACTTGCAAATTTTTCTGATCAAGTCAATATAAAACAAAAAATGGTAGTTATTCTAAAACCTACCACTCTTTACCTCGTTGAGAATATATAACATACTTTCTCCAAATCAATGAAAATCACACTATATATTATCTTTCACTGAAGTTTTCCATGATATCCAAATGATAATAGAAATCAGTCAAATCACACAGATTTGCCCAAGCACAAAAGTAAATTGGTCCTAGAAAATGTTTCTTGCAATCTCAATCCATGCTATATACCTCTTTTGCCAAATGATTTTTAAGGTCTACCACATCCAGATCCAATTACATGTCATTTTTCATACATATAATTCTTCCTTACACAAGAACACACTTCGACAGGATTGACATGCAAAAGGAGTAGCAAAAGAAGAAAAGGATAAAAACATTAACATAATTTCTCGAAAATTTCTCTACATTATCTAAAATCTACACAGCATAAAGTAGCCCAATTCCCCAAATTACTTCATCTAGCACCAAGGTCATTGTTTGTGACTTCTGTCTCATTTAGACAAAGAAACTATACACTTGACAATCCAGCACTAATATTTTTAATCCTTGAGGAGGTTATATCTCAATACAAGTTAAGAGTATAAAAGATTAGTGAATTATGTAATAATGCTTGATTAGCACAAGGGTTTTCCTATCCCTTTCTATACATTGAAGAACACAAGCTTTTAGCATAATGTGGGGCAAAATTTGTAAGATGCAAGGTTGCCACGTGTTTCACTTAATTAGCAGAATTTTCTTTTCTTTTCTTTTCAAGTAAACCTAGTTCAAGAAACTTTACCAAAAAAAAAAAAAACTGCTTCAAGAAAGAAGAAGGCATAAAAGAGTGTTACACGCATCTAAATCATTTTAACGAACTATAACTTATTGATACATCATATATTCATAAGCATCAGCTTCCTATTGATTTAGCCCATGGGCATAATTTAAATAGCACATTTAGAAAAACTAACACCTGATTGTCCCATAAGATGATAAAAAACTCGAACAGTCAACACTGTACTGTACATGCATACCTCATATGCAGCACTAATTTCTTTGAACTTTTCAGTAGCTCCAGGTTCCTTGTTCACATCAGGGTGGTACTAGGAAGAAGACAAGAAATATAAAATTAGTCCAAGAATTTAGTTTAGGTGCAAAGTTCCACTTCTTACAACGAATAATGAAAATAAGACAATTTTAACAGAAAAATTGATGCCCACTTTAAGTCATTCTTGAAATGTGAAAAAGTTGTACACTTTACTATCTCTTCCTAAGATTTATCGGAACATGCCAAGCATTAAAAAAAATAATGATGGAGGTAAATGAAGAATCCGTATTTCATCAATGAAAACCTGATACCTGACGAGCTAATTTTCGATAAGCCGCTTTTATTTCCTTGCCAGTCGCAGATTTGGAAACTCCAAGAGTAGCATAATAGTCGCCAGAAGCAGCAATCGCCGTTCGAAAGCGTCTCGCGGAGGCTGTTGTATCTAATGTCGAAGAAGAAAAATGAGAAGGTGAATGGATTGAAATGAAGTTCTTATGGGTACGGAGATGGACCCCACCACAGAAATAAGAAGAGGAGGAGGAGGAGGATGATGGCGAAGAAGTGGAGGGCGGAAGCAGAGAAGGGAGGAGGGTGTGGGATATAATGGCCATTGAATGTGAAAGACACGGCAATGTTTGATGATTCTCTATTCTAGGAGAACAGGAAAGGGAAGAAGCACTTGATTTTGTTCATATTTTTACCTCACAGGGCACGAGGGAAGAATCAAAGAAACGAAACCTGGGAGAGAAAAAGGTTTTCTTTTTATGGCTTAGAGAGAAAATAAGGGTAGAAAAGAATGGCAGAGTAAGACCCAAAGGATAAGTTGTGGTGGCTGAGGAAGACTATGCTCGTTTACGGAACTGACACTATTATTCACAACAGAGATTTGGGGGCGAAAAACAAAGACGACAGAAACGCCAAAATGACCGAGGGGAGGAACACTTGCAGTAATATAAACTTGCCAAAGTGTGTTGTGCATCTTCAATTTCATGTACATAATCGTTAAATCAGCCGGTTTCTTTAGGTTTACATCAGACTGTTACAGCAGGCTGATCATAAATTGGCTAAGAATGGATAATCTGTAATTATTTTTTTACCAATTTTTTTATAATTTTTTATAATTTTAATTTGTTGAAGATATACTATTTTTTAAAAACTGGATTGTTCTTTCACTTTTTGCTTTTTATTACACTTGTGAAAGAAGAAAAACATTATGATAAACAGAAAAAACATTAGAAGAAAAAAAAATTTTAAATCTTTTGATAAGACAAACTATTTTTAAATCAGAGACAAAAAAAACTAATCCTTTGCAAAGGCATGAACTCACACAAAGAAAATTACTGGCATAGGCACTAGAAGCACCCGTTTTTCCTTTCTTGTGCGCCTTGTTTCAATTTTAACTCATCAAAACCATTGCTACTTAAGCCCTCCTTAGCTTCTATTTTTAAGACACTTGTGAAAAAGGAAAAAAAATTAGGATAAGAAAAAAAAACAAAAGAGGTTGAACAAAAAGAATTTGTTCTTCTAGTATCATCATTTCTACATCATGTGAAAGAAGGAAAAACATTGGAATAAAGATAAGAAAAACCAATAAGCTAGACTGAATGAAAGGAATGTGTCCTTCATCCAACATTATCATTGTTAAACGATGAAAAAGAAGGAAACACATTAGGATAAAAATAAATTAAGCATAAGACAAGCTATTTATAAATCAAAGTCTAAAAGTTGATCCTTTGTAAAATGATAAAATCATATTAAGAAAATTACAGGCATAGGCCCCAGAAGAACCCCCTCTTTCTCTCCATTGTTCACCTTGTTTCAACTTTAACTCTTCAAAAACTTTGCTCCTTAAGACCTCCTCAATTTCTGTTTTTAAGACACTAGTTAAAGAAAATAAATTATGTTGAAGAAAAGAAAATTTTGCTACACCTTTATAGCATTTTTTTTAGTATGCAAAACCTAATTCAAAGGATGGTGTTGGCTGGCAGTTATAGCTGTGCTTATGATATACATACATTTTCATCTTTACAAGAAAACTTTACTAACCGTAGTCTTTTTTTTTTTTTTTTTCATTTTACGTAGGCATCCAAACAATTTTATTTGAAACAATGAATACTTTTTTTAATAAATATTTAAATTTTAATTATAAGATACTAATTCCTTTTCTTAAACTCAAATCACTTTTTAATCAAAGGTACAAAATAATGGTTTTCCGTGAAAAATCATAAGATCAAACAAACAATAATAATTTGTCAAAGGAGCCAGAGCCTTCCCTTATAAAACTACTATAGTAGGAGTTCTTAATGAAATTATCAAGATATCAAAGTAAAATAACAAGGAAGATGGGAAGAAAAACGGAAACAGCCAATAAGAATAAGATTAATTTGTACTGCCCAAACATAGTTATCTATACGTAGTTTACTGACGGGAATAACAGTCAAACCCTATATATATATATATATATATATATATATATATATATATATATATTTAGCTAGGGATCAGGAACTTAATCCAATACATATTACTCATATATTAATACAATACAAATAAACTAAAATAACTTATGAGAACAAAGTGAGAAAATCATAAGACATAATTGAATTAACTGACAAATTTTATGTCAAATTCTATCCCAGGATGCTAGGATAGAATGACCCCTGAACCAGGAACAGCAACCAATGCTTGACCTACAGGAGCTAACCAAACTATAATAATACTAGATATAATTAACCGTGTGCAGCTATTTTGCCGCCCTAACATGAGATTATTCTACACATTGATTTAGTTAGAAGACATCAGGGTGGAAACGCCCAGGAAAGGAGTTGCACTGTTGAGCCTGCTTCAGATGCATTGCCAAAGCATAGTTATTCACCTGTCAAATAAACCACGGTACAGGATTCATCAGCTTGCACAAAATGGTTTTTTTTTTAATCGCAATAACCTTTAGTTTTCATCCAACATTTGCAGACTGATTTCTTTGAGATTAACAAATGTACCAATTTAATACATTAAGTGATACTTTATGACACAACAGATACAGTCACTTGTATGGAATGGAAACTTTACCTACACTACAGTCACTTGTAGGGTCTGTGATTGATCTCTTTGGTATATTGCCATTTTCATCTTGGATGCCAAGATGGCAGTGTTTGATACACTGGTATCTAAGTTGCTCAGTGGCATCCAAAATGTCGGGAAGCATCCACTCAAAAAAAGATGAATATCTCACATCTTAGAATTTCTAGCCTTACAGCTTTATAAAGAAAAAAAAAACTTTAGCATAGTCTTTATATCTTTGTCATCAAGTTTTTCAATCAAAGACTGAGACGTATATAATTTATACATCTCATCTCTCTCATTATTGGTTCTTTTAAAAAAAAAAATTCACATGTTTTATTTTAATTAGAGAACCAGATAGCAAATATTTATGCAATTGCATATACATCTAGCACCTTTATAAATACCAATTATGTCTTTCCTTTAATAACTTTCCACTGTCATCCCAAACATGAGAATCTCAAATACAATGGGATGTGAAGCGTACCAAAGAACTACTAAATAATGGAAGAAGTTCAAATTCCATTGGAGAGGGACATACACTACAGTTAGCCAAAGGCATTAGGATGCAATATTAGCAATCAATTTTCTCGAAACATTGAGCTTCAGGAATTGGCTATAAATCTCCATAAACATCATTATAAAATCTGTGTTCACTTCATGTCCTTCCTCTCTCTTCCATTTTGAAGGGGAATGAGGGCTTATAATGCTTGTAGAAGATAGCTTGATTTCCAAACATGTTTAAAGATTAAAGGAAGTTATGAGAATTATATTGACGTCTAGCTAAAAGGTCTACTGGGTGATTAAACGAGGGCTAAAGCTCATTCTGACCTCAAGAGTTCTCAACTCTTCCTGGTATTGAGACACCAACTGCTTCAAATGCTGCAACTCTTGGCTCTTACTTTCATACTCAATCTGACGTTCATGCTGGATTTTAAAAGCACTTTTTAAAATAGCATTCTCCCTAGTCAGCCCTTCAATTTGCTCTTTCAACATAATATTTTCCTGACAACAAAAAGAACATTTACTCTACAATCCTCAGTATTGATCAAGAAAAACAGAAAAGAAAAGAAAATATTAGGTAATTAGTCCTAAAGCATTAACTGACTTATATAATATCAGTATATACATGCATTAAGGTCAACTATGTAGCATAAAACTATGGACCAGGCAAGGGGATGACCAGCTTAATCCTAGCACTGTATCAGATGATCAAAATCATTCCAGCAAAGCCATCATGGAAGATGCATGCCTAAGCATTACACTGCAGTGACTACACACTTCTCAAATTATGTTGCCAATAACATACAGGATCAAATTATGTTGCCCCCTCACAAAGCACATTTACTTAGAAAGAGGGAAGGCATTGGAGACCAGTAGGTTAACATGATTTTGACTGTTGGTAGCTAGCTGATAGCATTATCAACTGTGACCTCAACAACCTATTTTAACTAATAGTTGCTTCCCAAGATTAAAATGTGCCCACAATAGAACACATTGGTGCTCGATCTATGTAGCCAACCCTACTTAGTGGTAAAAGACTTCGTTTGTTGTTGTTAGTTGCTTCCCAAGATTCCCAATACCCAACTCTCATCACATGTGCAGTTATACCTAGCATGAACATATACCTTTTGAATAACATGCGTTGCCTCGGCACTTGCATGGCCACTAATTGATTTCTCCAGAACCTCCAACATTCTAGAAGCACGGGTTCTGGCATCATCAACACTAGTAGCACTCATCATTTCCCTCACAAACAAGTCAACCCATTCTGCTCCATCTGTAGGAAGGTTGTTGGAAGCTGATTGATTCTCAGAAGCAGAAGCATCACCATTGTCTTTCAAAGTACCTGGAAATTTTTCAAAAAAAAAAAAAAAAAGTCAATTTCTTGTTGATAAGAGGCACCAAATACAAAAGGATAAACAGGTGCTCACTATTCAGTGTCTTAACCTATATAATTCTCCATATTTGTTTTAGTTGACAGCTGTTGAATTTATACGCCAAAAGTTATTGAAAATATAAAATTTGATATGTGAAAGAAGTAAAATCAGGCTATTACTCGTTTTGGAACATTGAAAACGAGTACTGTAATGCATCATAAGGTGACTAAATGATAAAAATTAAAAAGGCCCTCTCTTATTGGTAAAAATGTAGATAAAAATTTTCTTTTCCAAAACAAATCAAATTCACAAAAGTACCATGCAGGATTAAGAGAGGGCCTTTTTAATTGCAGATACAAAAATATTACCTGCTTCCACATTAGCATCTGATTCTTCAGCAGAACCAGAAATTCCATCAGTAGATCCCAAGCAAAGCTTATTTAAGCTCTTGATGGCAGCATCTAGATCATTGCCACATTCTTGGAGTGCTCTCTCAAGAAGCTGAAAGGTTATTTATCAACCGATAAGATATATGTGTAGGAAAAATGCAAAAAAGGAGTGAAAGCCATAGAATATTCGATTTATTATGCAGCAAAACAACAATCTAGCTAATCAAATGAACAGCAGGAATATGAGGCAAAGTAACTTTCCTCTCTCAATAAACAACAACACAAAGAAGTTACGACAATTCACTTTTCTATAAAGAATAATTCCACAGATATCATATAAATTAATATGCCTTAAGAAGACGAATTTTTGAACCATCGGTTACTTGATTCCGAACAGCATAGAAATATTACTATTAGTATACTATATTTATCATTGTTGCCGCTGTTGTTCTTGGTCAAAGTCCCATGCTTCAAAACGAAACAGACGCTAAATCCGTACATCAATGTTCAATGAAATGCGTAAAGAAAAAGTAATTTATCAGCTTCACTTCTTTTTCCCGCCGTTTTCCACAGAAGCAAAGGAATTACGAGAAATTAAAGCAAACAGTCATCCCCAGAAGGCTAGAAAAAAAAATACCTGGACTTCCATGAGAGGAAACACAGCCCGAAGCTGATCGACAAGAGTCGGAGCGGAGAAACAAATTGGCGAGGTGGAGGATGAACAACGGAGTCTCTTGGACACTGGAGGTGATGGAGGAATATCTTCAAAGAAAGATCTCTTGCTTCCACACACTGCAGCAGACATGGTTCAAACACCAAATCGTTTTATCTCTCTTGTTCCAGTTCCCCCACCGACCCTAATCCCCAAATTGCAATGGAAAATCGAATTATCCAAACAGGGAAAAGGGTCAGGGAATTGGGAAAACCTTGGGAGGTTTTATAGGGGTTAGGTTCTTTTGTGTTGAAATTCAATTTTCCCTTGCGTCTGTTTGTGAAGAAAGATTATGTGTTTGGTTGATGAGGCCTGAGGATATATGTAGATGTATATTATATAGGGACAATGCAGGTTTGAGTGGATCGGTGGCAAGGTAAGACCGTGAGGAGGAAGGGAATTTGCACGTGCTTACAGGCGCGTTGGTCAGAGTCAAAAAGGCGGGGCCCTATCCCAACGACAATTGCTGTCGGATAAACTAAGAGCTGCAAAGAGACGATAATACAGGAATTTCACCTTATTTTATATTTAATAACATAATTAAAATTGTTAAATAAAAATATAATTAATAAAGGTACTATTCTGAATTCTGATAAATATTAGGAAAGAAGTAGTTTTTTTATTGTTATGTCACTCAAATTTAAAAATTTATAATTAGATTTATATAATTTTTAAAATTTTGAATTTAATTCCTGTTATTACTTTTTAAAATTTAAACTTATGTATCAATGTATAATTTATATAAAAAATAAATAATAATATAAAATTAACTAATGCATTTGACATAAAATATAATTTGTACTAAATAATTTAAATAAATTAATATAAATTATGTATATTTATAATATTAAAATAATATATAATTAACACATCAATAAAATTTAATAAAATATGACAATGGTTTAGAGGTAAAATAAAATTATAAAAAACCTAGTTGCACTTTTTAAAACTGTAAAAATATAATTATAAACTAAGTAAAATTATAAAAACTAATAATTTGACCTTTATTTTTCATATGTTAACAATTTATTGTTCGAAAAAAAAACGGTCTCATTCTTATAAAAAAATAAAAGTTCAAATATCAAAAAATATATTTATTGAAATAATTTTTTTTTAATATTTTTAGTCTCACAATAATTATTCTCAAATTTAATATGATTTAAGGATATCATAATTTTTTTAAAAAAAAGAATTTCATCTTTAGAAATTACAAGGTATATATTGGGATCAAATTTTTTTTATATACAAAAAATAATATAATAATATGATAAAATTAAAGAAATAGACACAAAGTATAAATATTTTATTTACTCATAATTTTTATTTTTTTTTCATACAAAAGCATCTTAATCTTGTATATTCCTATCTGTGTATCACAATCTACTGTTACTTGCACCTCTCATGTCCCTCCAACGCAAGGTAACACCTATCCTTTCTTGCTATGATGATAAGGATGAATGATAGTTTCCTTCTCTGGTGTTCTTCTATTCACCTTTCCCATTTATCAAGAAGCTTTTTCACTTCGATGGCGACTTTTTATTCTCCCCGAATTGACTCAAAAGAAGAGAGCAATGGATGGGGATAATCAAAACATCTGTACTTCATATATATAATATTTACATAAAACTTATTATGTGTTAAGTGTTAATTATGTGTTTGAAGCTTGAATAAAATAATAGTTATTATAACATTATTTTATGATTTTATATGAATAAAATTTATATAGGTGATTATTAATTCGAGAGAAAGAAAAGTATTCATTTCCAAATTTTTCTAAGTAGGTTGGCTCAAAATTTAGGCATTTAACACGGAAAAAGATAAGAATTTTTTTTTTCTCAAACAAAAGATAAAAGCAAGACAAAAATTAACATAAATAATAACTAAACCTAATTTTTGTTAAACAAAGTACAAGAATAAAATAAAAGCAACATATTTTTAGAGCTTTTATTTATTTTTTTTTACAAAATCAAATTTTAGAGTTGTAGATATTTGCTAGGTTGTAAAGATTCAAAACACAACTTTAAAAAAAGACCATAACTTTTACAAAAGAGAAAAGATCTTTCGTTAAAAAAATTTAAGTATAATTTTTTTATTTTTACTATTAGATTCTTCAATTAAAAGTTGATCCGTATATAATTTATGTAATTTATTTTTTTATGATTAATTTTTTAAAAAAATTACATAATTTATTTTTATTAAAAAACTTAATATTAACTATATAAGTAAGTGCATGTAAATTTGATTAAAAAAAAACTCCTAAAACCTAGCATAGTAAGGAGGAGAGGCGCATCTTGTATCACTTTATATATATATATATATATATATATATATATATATATATATATATATATATATAATGATAGCCCATATTTCAAAGTAGATTTTATTTTATTTTTTTAACAAAAATATCAAGATAGGAATAGAAATTATATTCTATATGCCATGAGACTCTACTATAAGATTTTTTTAAACCAAAAAAGAGTGAGAAATTATTCACAATTTATTTTTAAATATAATAATTAATTTTTATTTTATATTTTAAAAATAAAAAATAAAATTGTAGTGCATGCCAAGTGACCAATCTATTTATATTATAATAATCTTAGGGTATTTTAGTCATTCATCTAAAAAATTATATATTATATAATAAAATATGTTATGTGATAAGAAAAGATAAAAAATAAATAAAAATAGTGAAAAGCTAAAAAGAGAATAATAGAGAGTTTAAATAATTTTTTATTATTTAATTTATTATTTTTAATAATTATTATTTTATATTATATTTTAAAATTAAGAAATAACATTTTTTTGTGCATGCAAACATAAATTTAACAATATAGGATATAGAAAAAAATAAATTATAGGAAATCAAAATAATATTTAGAAAGAAGACAATAGGTAAATTTGACAAAACTTGATAATATATTCAAAATTTGAATAAACTTACTTGAATACAAGCCTTGAACTTTAAAAATAGAAATTAATGAAAACAAAGATTTACAAAACAGCTCAAGAGAGAATTCTTGTGCAATGTAGTTACTAAGAGGGGATGGAGGTTTTTTCGATATCTCTTATTGAGAATTGTTAATCCTTTTATAGAGGTTGGTCTTCGAATTTCAAATTTGTTGGAATTTGTCATAATTGATGTTGATCATGCTTAGCTATACTGAGAATTTAAAATGTTCAATTATTAGGAACCTTTACTGTGAATAGATACTTTGCAACTTATGCTTCTTAAGCATTATTGAATAGCTTTTACTATTAAAAGATGCTTGTCAGTCATTATTGAGTATCATTTATTAAGAGATGTCTTTCAATCAAACTGTTGAATGTTATTAAGATCTATTTCATAACAGTCATCTTCGTTGATTGGTGTGAAATCGGAGATAATTTCATTATTACTATATTTTGAATGTGCCTTTTCAAAAAGACTATTCAATTTTTCTTTAATTTCTTTTATGAACCAGTTGTTGCCTAATCAACCATTATTTTAGCTTTTGAAGTTAAAAATAGAGATTGTTGATCATTTTGAATTACGCTTTTAACTTCTTAAGGATGCTCTTTGAGCCAGGTATTAAGTTTTTCATAACTAAGGAAGGTGGGATCAAATCCAGACCACCATTTTATATTGAAATCTTTAGCTAAATAAATAGGGTATTTAGAATGAGGTTTATAACAAAAAGAATAATACTAAGTAAGGATCCAAATTACCCCAAAATTAGTGAAGAAATAAAGTAATCTGATTCCTTCCAAAAAAATTGACTTTACTTTTGAACAATTTATAAGCCTCTTGAGCAAAAGTGGGAAGAAAAGTGGTATCAGGACCATATTGAAAGAACCATTCAAAAACCAAGCAAGAAATTCACCTATACCCCTTTTGAACCAAATGAACCATGAATGAGAGTAGGATCTGATTAGCATGAAATTAAACCAAGTTTTTTTTTATAATCTAGGTAATTAAAAGCTTGTGGATTGAATTTTTTATTAAATACTTGTTCAATGTAAATAGATTTTTGCTGCTAACAAGCTGTAAGGACTTTGTTAATTTTGAGTTTTGAATATAAAATATTATTTTGATAATTTTGGGGATCAAATTTATGAGTGAGAGTTATTAAATGAGTATCAACCAAAATGAATTCATAATAAAATATTGATTTTTCTAGAGATTCAGGAATAAATTAAAATGCCAGGATTTTAAAAAATATTTTGAGCAACATCTTTGGGAGAAGCCCCAGGTTTCAAACTTTCTAGTTTTATTGAAACAATAAGAATATTGGGGTTCTTTTTCATATTGTGAATATGTTGAAGCAATTTTTTGAGGAGTTTGAAATGGATGAAGAGGGACGAGTATTGAGAGAAGTTGGAATTCAGGATGTTTTCAAAGGTTGACCATACTGATCTTTGGATTTTGGTTTACTCATTCTTCCCCTGCATTAAAAAATCTATAAGAGAATTTTTGGAACCTTCAATATGTTGTATTTCAATATCAAAACTAGATAATATTGCTTGCCAACGAGCAAAAATATGTTTTGAAACTAAATTCTTAATATTTTTTTGTCAATCTTAAAGAATTTTTTTGTTAAAAAAATCATCTTAAAATTTGGTAATACATAAAACAATTGATAAAATTTTTTTTTTATAGTAGAATGCTTTTGTTGAGTTTCAGTCCATGTACTAGAATAGTACCTAACTATTTGTTATTTATTGGACTCTAGGATTATTTGCTTAAAGATACCCTTAAACCTAAGTTACGGCACATCTATTTCTACTATCATTGGAGTTTTTGTGTATGGGATGCTTAAACAAAGAAGATGTTTAACTATCCTCTTTAAATTTTTAACTATTTCTATCATTCCTTAATTCCAAATAGGTGGATTGTTCTTGAGTTTATTGAATAAAGGCTTACATATGATTATAAGATTTAAAATAAAATTGGCAACATAGTTGAGGCATCTTAAAAATCTTTTCAATTAGTTTTTATCTTTTATTTCATTTGAAAATTTATCAGTAAATTTTATTGATCTACTAATAAGAGTAATTTTACCTTGATATATATCAAATCCTATAAACCTAACTCTTGTTAAGAATGATTTTATTTTCTTGGCTGAGACTATTAAACCATTTTCTTTTACTACATTAAAGAACATATTTAGGTGATTAAAATGTTGCTCTATTGAGTTTGAAAATACTAATACATCATCTATATAAACTATTCTGAATTTAGTATATGAATTGAAAATATTATTCATAATATTTTGAAATTTTGATAGAGTATTTTTTAAACTAAATAGCATAACATTTTATTCATAATGACCAAAAGGGACTCTGAAAGCAATCTTGTACCTATCTTTTTCTACAATTTGAATTTAATAATATTCTGATTTTATATCAAATTTAGAAAATATTGAGGCTTGTTGAATTCTTAATATTAAATATCTTTTGTTAGGTATAGGATACTTAATCCATCTTAAAACTTTATTTAAAGATTTATAATTTATTATCATTCTTGGTGCTCCTCTTTCTATTTCTACTTGATTTTGAACATAAAAGTTAGACAACTCCATGGAGATTTACTTGGTCTAATTAATTTTTTATCTAAGATTTCTTTAATTTCTTTTTTACGATATTCTAAAATTTTTTTGATTCATTTGTATTGGTCCATCTTTTGTCTTTTTCATATGGAAGAGACACTGTGTATTTCTTTTTGTTCCAAAAAATATTTGGATGTTCTACACATTTTTTTGTTGAGTTTTTCTTGTAATATTCTTATTCTATTTTGTATTGATAGATTTTCTATCTGTTTCTCTACCATTTTGTAATGTATTTCTTTATTAAGAAGATTAATATGCCGAACCTTTTTAGAGTTTCCTTCCTTATCTTTAATAGATGTTGTTTTTAAAATATCAATATATCTAATTAAAGGTTTTCTTATGAATTTAAAACAAACCGATTTTTCTGCTATTTCTGTTGTAATACCTTGATCAGTTACCTTAAAAGGATAAGTTAATGTAAGAAATAAAGTTCTTATAATTATAGGTTCTTTAATATTTTTAACCAAAATGAAAGGGGTTTTGAAACATATTTTATCATTACATATTCTAGCATTAGGTAATTTATATTGAACTTGTAAATTTGATTTAATAATCTTTCTTTTGTTTATTCATAATATTGAATGAGAATTAATTTAGATCTGTTCCTAAATCAAATAAATCTATTGTATTGATGCTAAACTAATTTCCTATGAATAAATTTATTTAATAATACCATTTTTGAATTGATATTTTATTTATTATATTTAAATAACTTTCTTCTTTTGTGGGGTTGTGTATTTATATTTTACCTTTTGAATTCTATTCATTATTTATGTATTGGATTTCCATTATATTTAATATATCTAATTCTAAAGACGTCATTTTAATTTTTGAATTTTTTTATGAACTTTATTTCTTCTTGAAGATCCTTTATTGTTACTTGACTAGTTTGTGTTTTGAAACTTTTAAGGATGTCTTGAAAGTTATAGGGTTCAACTTATTTTTTAGGACATTTATCCTCAACTTCTATTATATCTTTTAATTTTAATAAATATTGGCTTTTAACATCTTCAATTTCTATTTTGTGTATAATTTGTATTAGAACTAGTATTTTATCTCTTGAAATTACATTAATTTGGTTGACACAAATATTACAGTCACAAGTCCTATTCCTAGATAGCTAATCTTCATCCTCTTATTCGGATTTATTATTTTCTTATACTTGTAGTTGATAAATATAATCTTCTTCATCTTATTCTTTCATTTCTTCTTCTAGTTTAATAGTCCTATTTTATTAGCAAACTAATTAATCCTTGTCTATACTTTTCTTCTATATCTAAAACGTTGATCTTTTCCTTTAATTGACATTATTTTGCTATATGTCCATATCTACTGCATTTAAAACAAACTAAAAAATTTTTCCTTTTTTCTTTGAAATTCTCTTATGATATTTAGGCTTTTTAGTGCAGTGAGTTTTCTTCTTAGATTCATAAAATTCCTTTTTGTTTCTTCTTTTCTTATATTTTGATGAAGAGGCTTAAATTTTTTGTATTGTTATTTTGTCTTCTTATTGCTTCCCTAATTTTTTCTGTAAATAGTTTTGGTAATCTTGATATAAATATTTCTTTCTAAAAGTTCGCATTACAATCAGATCTTGTATATAGTTTAGTAAGAAACATATAATTATGCCACCTAAAATCTGACATTGTTGGACAAGTTAAATTTATTAATTTTGCTACTCTTTCTTAAAATTTTACTAGATCTCCTATAAAATATTTGTTATCGCATATAAAAGTTTTGAAACTGCCTCTTCACTTGTAACAACTTGACCATCTCTAACTTATTCTTTAACAGCATTAAGAATTATTGCACCATCTACATTTGTTAAATAATTATTCCACAATCTTTTTAATTGACCCCTAAATATTATTTGTTAACATAGTTACAATTTGTTTTTCATTACTTCGTTTGACTATATATGGAGTTGCACACATTACCATATTTTGAACTACATCTAAAATATCATCTTCACTTGCTTTATTTATATTCTATTCTACTATTGATTCTCGTAAATAAACACATTCATTGTACATTCTTTTTTTTTTTTTCATACTGAGTATTTGGATAAGTTGGTTTTAAATAGCAATTTCTTGTCTTTGGCATGGGTGTAAATCCTTTATAAAATTTTATTTTATTTTATTTATTACATTTTGTTATTCTTCATTATTACTATAGACTTATTATGTTAAAGTGTTTATTTTAAGGTTGTTTGATGAGGAAGGTGTTGATAATGTGCTTAGTTTTTTTTTTTTTTTTGGTAATTTCTTCTAGTAAAGTATCATGCTTTATATCTAAATTTATTTTCTTACTTTTTCCTTCCGATATATTATGGATTTTATATACTAGCCTTTGGGGATCTATTTTTTGTAATTTTGCATGATTTTTTATTGATAAATTATTAACTTGAACTTCTACTCTATCTAGTGGCTTAGCTATTGTGTTGAGAACTAAATTTGAATAATTATTTTGAGTTTGTATATTTTTAATACTTTTTTTTATTTACCTTTTCTTCTATTTCTGTGGTTAATATTGATTTAAAAAGAGAAGCTTCTAATTTTAGTCTATCTTTATCAAATTTTATGGCTTCTAAAGGAGGATGCACACTAATGCAAAATTTTTTTTGTGCTTTTGAAAAATTTGAAAAATACAATTTTCTTTGATCATTATTGTTATGCTAGAAATTCTTTTTTAAGATACTTTTTATCTATTTCAAATTCTTTTATTATTAAAATTTGAGATATAGTAAGAAAATTTTATAAAGATTCTTGATTTCTACAAATAGACTGTAAAACACTTGGCTTAAAATTTACTCTTGTTAAATTATAATAAAGTGTTAAACTAATAAATCTATTGTCAATTGTCTATAGAATGTATAGAGAGTTTTGCAATTCTTTGAGAAGTTGAGTCTAAATTCATAGAGAATGATTTTCTCATTTTGATTCATATATTTCCTTTTTTGTCTTCTATATATGTTTCTAAATTTGTATTCTTTATATTTTTTTGGAGATTGAACTCCTTCAAATTTCCATTTTTTTTAAAAATTTAGTAATTTTTCTTCATGTTTTATAGGTTTCAGAGGTTATAATATTTGATCTTTGAAGATTAGTTTTCATAATTATAGTTTTATTTCTAGGTGACATTCTTCTAACACCCATGTCGATACCTGTTTTCGAAATCTTATAATGAATTTTATATAATGCTGCTGCAAAATGTTTTGCACCTTTAAATGTTCCTCTTTAGTTTTTGATATGAAGTTTTAAAGCTCCTTTAGCTCTTGGCTTTATAATACCTTATCATATAATTTTTTAAAAAATTGAAATATACAGGACCATCATATAGATTTGATTTCAATATTGTTATTATTGAATCTTTAAAGTTTTGAAACTGATTATCCCTTAATACCAAAAATATTGGAGGGCATTTAATCCTATAATGGGCCATAAATTATATGGACCTATAGATGGGTCTAATAAAGCCCATATTCGACGGAAATCCAAAATAAAATGGGCATTCCATTTTGTTCGTAGACAACTAGCCCAGATTACTTTGAAGGCCTTCGAATGGCGGCACGTGCTACCGCCGTAACCATCAATCATCGATAAACTATAAGCTTCCTGATCCTGTAGTGAGTACTCTTTGTAGCTCGCAGGCTGCAGCGAGAGGGAAACTCACAAGTCCTAAACCCTAGAAGCTCCGAGACGAGCTTCCAAAGGTTCTTCGTGCAAGGCTCTTGCCGTGATTCACCAAAGGAGCTTTGGAATTATAACCCATCTTTGCACAGTGATATTAATCTCATTTCTAGTTCTATCGGGGTTGATAGGTTTTGCAAGGTTTCAAGATGTGGAACAACGGCCAGATTGCGCCACCAGGAACTACTGGCTCTTCGATTCCACCGCCTCCAGCTGCACAACCGTCGTACACGGTGCTGCCGCCTCCTCCTCTACCTCCGGCCCCGGCCCCGGCTGAGACTGAGGCCGAAGCTGAGGCGAGGCTCGAGGAGAAGGCTAGGAAATGGCAGCAGCTGAATTCTAAGCGGTATAGTGATAAGAGGAAGTTTGGGTTTGTTGAGACGCAGAAGGAGGATATGCCCCCCGAACATGTTAGGAAAATCATCAGGCAAGTGTTCTTTACTATATTATGCTGTGTTGAAGTATCTTAAGGTTTCTTCTTTATCATGGTATTTCGAGTCCTCTGCTTTCAGAATTTGAATTTTGGGCTTATTATTTTATATACACATCGTCTCTATTTACTTATTTCTGTTTAGGGCTATCTGCGCAAAGAGCTTCGCCAAATGATATAATCTACGTGTGTTGCTTTTCTTTATTGTGTTTGGTTTAAAAATTATTCACAAGTTCTGGTGACGATTGATAGTAGGATTTCTTTAAAATTTGTTAGAAGTTATGGGTTAGGATGAATTGCTTAAAACATGATGGCCAAAGAAGCTTAGATATTAGATTGGCTGTGATGCTAAGCTGCTGGTTGCACACTATGAGCTGATTAAAAGTTGTTTTAATTAGTAGTGTGAAGAGGAATCAACTTGGTGCAGCTCTTTGAGCTTAAAGTGATTTTTTGCCTTTTTCTTAAGCATGAATATTCATATCTAGGATTACAAGCATAATTTTTGTCAATTTTGTCAAGTTATTTTTAAATGAGGCTTCCGGTTCGTTTAAATATAGATTTAGATCATACTGGTGAAAAGCCTTTATGCGTCCAGAGTTCTGCTCACCATTAATGAGTTGGTTGGAACTGTGGAAATCTGTCGTAGGAGAATATTTTTGGCAACAAATTATGAAGATTTCGAAATTCTGATTTATTATTCTGTTCATGTTTATCCTGGTGCCCTATCTTGCATCAACACAAAAGAAAATCTATGTGATAATGGGGGTGATACCGTTGTTATCTGTGGATAGGATACACTTTATAATTTCCTTTGCTTTTTATTGTAACAGGGATCACGGGGATATGTCCTCAAAAAAATACCGTCATGATAAACGTGTTTATCTCGGAGCACTTAAATTTATTCCACATGCAGTTTACAAACTCTTAGAGAATATGCCTATGCCATGGGAGCAGGTATCCATCAATTTTCATTTGTTGATCAATATTTTTTGTCTTCTTTATCCCTTATTTGCTTGTGTCCTTCAATGGAGATCTTATATCATTTTCTGTTAACACAGGTCCGAGATGTGAAGGTCTTGTACCATATCTCTGGGGCAATTACTTTTGTTAATGAAATTCCATGGGTTGTTGAGCCCATTTATCTAGCACAGGTATGTTGTTATCTCTCCAAACTAATAAGCATACATAGCAGGTTGTAGAAGGCTGCTTGTACCATAGCGGTCTTCTATTCTGGTATTACTTATTATCTAGATATACCTATTCTTTACCGGATAATTCTTAATTAAGTTGAATATTTTACAGTGGGGTACTATGTGGATCATGATGAGAAGGGAGAAGAGGGATCGTCGCCATTTCAAGAGGATGCGGTTTCCTCCATTTGATGATGAGGAACCTCCATTAGACTATGCTGATAATTTGTTAGATGTTGATCCTCTAGAGCCAATTCAGCTGGAGTTGGATGAAGAGGAAGATTCTGCTGTTTATACTTGGTTTTATGACCATAAGCCTCTTGTGAAGACAAAACTCATAAATGGTCCTAGCTATCGGAAATGGCATCTTTCCCTCCCTATAATGGCAACTCTCCATAGGCTAGCAGGACAACTTCTATCTGATTTAATTGACCGCAATTATTTCTACCTGTTTGACATGGAGTCATTTTTTACAGCAAAGGCTTTGAACATGTGCATACCTGGTATGTGGTTGTTTATTCTTTTATATTATTATTTATAGTTAAGAAATTGGTGAATTGTTATAATTATGTTAAATTTTGATTATCCTGTTATTGTTGTGAGATTTATTGATTTATATATGTGATTATCAAGGTTAAGAACTTATCAAGCTTGAAACCTGGTAATTTTAAAGCTAGGAAGCAATGCATATTTTAATTAACTTTGTAAGTTTTAAAAGATAATCATAATATTAATTTAATAGGGTTCTTCTATACTATGAAAAAAAGAAAAGAGGAAGAAAGAGGAAAAAGATATATTATATTATAGAAGGTCAGAGTTATGCATTAATTTTTCTGTTATTTATACCATGCAGGTGGCCCTAAGTTTGAGCCTCTGTACCGTGACATGGAGAAGGGAGATGAGGACTGGAATGAGTTTAATGACATCAATAAACTCATTATAAGGTCACCTCTAAGGACAGAGTACAGAATTGCATTTCCTCATCTCTATAACAATAGGCCTCGCAAAGTAAAGCTTGGTGTGTATCACACTCCAATGGTCATGTACATAAAAACTGAAGATCCTGATCTACCTGCATTTTATTATGATCCACTCATACACCCAATAACTAGTGCCAACAAGGAGCGGCGTGAGAAGAGGATCCATGATGAGGATGATGAGGAGGAGTGGGAGTTGCCAGAAGGCGTGGAACCTTTGCTTAAGGATACACAACTTTACACAGACACCACAGCTGCTGGAATCTCTCTACTATTTGCTCCTCGTCCATTTAACATGAGATCTGGTCGCATGCGACGTGCAGAAGACATTCCTCTTGTTTCGGAATGGTATAAGGAGCATTGGTAAGTTGTGACCTTCCTCCCGTAAATGCTTCATTGCTAGTATTGTATTTGTTTTTGTGTATCTTTGTCATCTCATTTTCCCTACTATGAAAATTAATCTTTTCTATTATTTTTCCAACAGTCCTCCTTCATATCCAGTTAAAGTCCGGGTTAGTTATCAAAAATTGCTGAAATGTTTTGTGTTGAATGAGCTGCATCATAGACCTCCTAAGGCTCAGAAGAAGAAGCACTTATTTAAATCTCTCCAAGCAACCAAGTTTTTCCAAACCACTGAGCTTGATTGGGTTGAAGCAGGGCTTCAAGTTTGTAGGCAGGGATATAACATGTTGAATCTCTTGATACACAGGAAGAATTTGAACTATCTTCACCTCGATTATAACTTCAATCTAAAGCCTGTCAAGACTCTAACCACAAAAGAACGGAAGAAATCACGGTTTGGTAATGCTTTTCATCTTTGCCGTGAAATCCTCCGGTTGACTAAGCTTGTGGTGGATGCCAACGTCCAGTTTCGTTTGGGTAATGTTGATGCATTCCAGCTGGCTGATGGTCTGCAATATACTTTCTCACATGTTGGTCAGTTGACTGGTATGTATCGTTACAAGTACAGGCTTATGCGGCAAATTAGAATGTGCAAGGACTTGAAGCACTTGATTTACTATCGGTTTAACACCGGACCTGTTGGGAAAGGACCTGGCTGTGGCTTTTGGGCACCAATGTGGAGAGTTTGGTTATTCTTTCTTCGTGGTATAGTGCCCCTACTTGAACGATGGCTAGGCAATTTGCTTGCACGACAATTTGAGGGACGCCACTCAAAAGGAGTGGCAAAGACTGTTACTAAGCAGCGTGTAGAGAGCCACTTTGACTTAGAGCTTCGTGCTGCAGTTATGCATGATGTGCTTGATGCCATGCCAGGTAATTGTTATAGGCATTGTTTACTAATTCAGAAATTTGGATTTCCTTTCTCTAAGTGCCTTCTGCTGTTTTCTTCCTTAAGATTTGCTCAAGTTATGGTTCTTTTTTTCCCGTGAATGGCAGAGGGCATTAAGCAGAACAAGGCAAGGACAATATTGCAGCATTTGAGTGAGGCTTGGCGCTGTTGGAAAGCAAATATTCCTTGGAAGGTAAGTGAATATTTGGTTCTTGTTTTCAAGACAAACATGGATTGTAGGTGAACTAGCAAAAATATGATAATCATGTTTGTGTTCAAAGAAAACGGCTAAAGATGTATAAATTGTATTAAGTTACTAGCGTAGTGAGGTACAGAAGCAGGGTTACCAATGAAAATTATTGTAAAATATTGTTCTGGAAACTAATTTGCTTATGACAGCCAAATAGAGGCTACCTTTTTTCTTTTTCTCAGGATTTGCTTAAATTTGGTTCACAGTTTCATTTTTTGATTTTGCATTTCATATTATGTAGGTTCCTGGTTTGCCAGTTCCCATAGAGAACATGATCCTTCGTTACGTGAAGTCAAAAGCAGACTGGTGGACAAATGTTGCCCATTATAATCGTGAACGTATAAGAAGAGGTGCCACTGTTGATAAGACAGTGTGTCGTAAAAATCTTGGAAGATTGACACGACTATGGCTGAAGGCAGAGCAGGTGTGTTTAGCATTCTTCATGAATCATCTTAGTATTTTACGGCCTTGCTTTGTATCAAAATTGCATTTTGAATTACACACACATACAAAATCTATATTGGACATTTGTCTTTTATCTCCTTGGTCCAAGTATTACTTTTTATTCTTTTTCTGATTGTTTATACTTGATGCAGGAACGCCAACATAATTATTTGAAAGATGGTCCCTATGTCACTCCAGAAGAAGCTGTTGCTATCTACACAACAACAGTTCATTGGTTGGAATCAAGGAAGTTCTCCCCCATTCCATTTCCTCCTTTATCATACAAGCATGATACTAAGTTGCTTATCCTTGCTCTTGAGAGGTTGAAAGAATCCTATAGTGTTGCAGTGAGGTTGAATCAACTGCAAAGAGAAGAGTTGGGATTGATTGAACAAGCTTATGACAATCCACATGAGGCTTTATCAAGAATCAAGCGACATCTCCTCACCCAGCGTGCCTTCAAAGAAGTACGTTAATATATAATTGAAAGTTAATTAGCTTTAGGTTGTGAATCCTAGCAAAGCAAAGTTATGAATTTGCCTACTTTTTCCCCTTTTGTCAGGTTGGGATAGAGTTTATGGATCTATATAGCTACTTGATTCCAGTTTACGAGATAGAGCCTCTTGAGAAGATTACGGATGCCTATCTGGATCAGTATTTGTGGTATGAAGGTGACAAGCGTCATCTGTTTCCCAACTGGATTAAGCCAGCAGATTCAGAGCCGCCACCACTTTTGGTCTATAAATGGTGTCAGGGTATAAACAATCTGCAAGGCATATGGGATACCAGTGAGGGCCAGTGTGTTGTAATGCTGCAAACCAAATTTGAGAAGTTTTTTGACAAAATTGATTTAACAATGCTAAACAGGTATGTACTTCATAAATTGCTTTCTAAATGTAATCATGATTCAGGGCTTTCCTTCTAAATTAACCTGCTATGTTGCAGGCTTCTGCGTCTGGTTCTTGATCACAATATTGCTGATTATGTCACTGCAAAAAACAATGTTGTGTTATCATACAAAGATATGAGCCATACAAATTCCTATGGTCTTATACGTGGTCTGCAGTTTGCATCATTTGTTGTCCAATATTATGGACTGGTGCTAGATTTATTGCTTCTTGGACTCACTAGAGCTAGTGAAATTGCTGGCCCACCACAGATGCCAAATGAATTCATCACTTACTGGGACACAAAAGTTGAGACAAGGCATCCAATTAGGCTTTATTCCCGGTACATAGATCGGGTTCATATATTATTCCGCTTCACCCATGAGGAGGCTCGTGATCTCATACAGCGCTACCTCACTGAGCATCCTGATCCTAACAATGAGAATATGGTGGGGTACAACAATAAGAAGTGCTGGCCTAGAGATGCAAGAATGAGGCTCATGAAACATGATGGTATTTATCTTTCCTTTACCTTGAGTGGGTTGTAACATTTTATTCTAAAGCAAGTTGTAATATGTTGGACATTTTCTTTTGTTGTGTCCATTTCAGTGAATCTTGGTAGGAGTGTTTTCTGGGATATGAAGAATCGTCTTCCTCGAAGCATAACAACTTTAGAGTGGGAAAACAGCTTTGTTTCCGTTTACAGCAAGGATAATCCAAACTTGCTTTTCAGCATGTAAGCATTGAATGATTTTAAGCTATTATCAGTCTTCTATTTTTAACTTTGAATTGTAAAATGAAGTGGTTGCCGTTGTCAAAATTTTCACACGTTGCAACTTGCAAGTAGTTTTTCAAGGAGTTTTAAATTGGCTGACCTGTTAGGATAGTGATTGAGTATGTAGCTTAACACCGAAGGAAAGATCAAGAAGAGAGTATGGTCTTTCAGCATCTATCATTTCCCTGACGTAAAAAATTTAGATTTCTATCCAACTTGTTGGCTGTTGCTCTTTTTACCTAACTGCCATTGGTGACTGAGTGTTATGTAAATCATGTGAAACTTGGCTGCTCCCCGTTTTTCTTTCATGCTTCAATTAAAGAATCTCTTTGCTGATACCTCTCAATGACCTACAGGTGTGGATTTGAAGTACGTATACTTCCTAAAATTCGAATGACTCAAGAGGCATTCAGTAACACAAGAGATGGTGTCTGGAACCTACAAAATGAACAGACTAAAGAAAGAACAGCAGTTGCCTTTTTAAGAGTTGATGATGAACACATGAAAGTGTTTGAGAATCGTGTGAGGCAGATTCTCATGTCTTCAGGATCTACTACATTTACAAAAATTGTCAACAAATGGAACACAGCTTTGATAGGTTAGCGAAGTTGAATTGTTAACTGTAGGATATCTTTGCAGTTGTTATCATCAATTAGTTTATTGACTTTGGCTCTCATTAGGTCTCATGACATACTTTCGGGAGGCAACTGTACACACTCAAGAGCTGTTAGATTTGCTAGTTAAATGTGAAAATAAGATTCAGACTCGTATTAAGATTGGACTGAACTCAAAGATGCCTAGTAGGTAAATTATCAGATCCTTTTACTAACCTTTTATTTCTAGCTTTTGGTTTAAAAATTAAAATCTGTACTAATGTATCTTCTATCAGATTTCCCCCCGTCATTTTCTACACCCCTAAAGAAATTGGAGGGCTTGGTATGTTGTCCATGGGTCACATTCTGATTCCACAAAGCGATCTCCGATACAGTCAGCAGACTGATGTTGGTGTGACCCACTTCAGGAGTGGTATGAGTCATGAAGAGGACCAGTTGATTCCAAACCTTTATCGCTACATACAGGTGAACCCCTATTTGCTCCCTTCCCCAACCACTGCCCCCGCCCTAAAAAAAAGAAACATCATAATTTAACTGCACCACATTTTCATATTATGTATAATATCTTCCTGATTTTTGGATTATTGGCATTTGACAGCCTTGGGAGAGTGAGTTCATTGATTCACAGCGTGTTTGGGCTGAATATGCATTAAAGAGGCAGGAAGCGCAAGCACAAAACAGGCGTTTGACCCTCGAAGATCTGGAAGTGAGTTTTCTGATGATTTCTTACTTTAGACTGTTGGGATTTGAGTGGTTGTTTGTGTTTTTAGAGGCAAAGGCAATGATGGGCATGCGTTAAGTAATTATTCACTATATTCTTTTGGGAGCAATTTGCTTTTCTGCTTCTCTTGTTGGGAATCTTATTTCAAAGATATTAATAAATTTTCTTGTTCTATTTGATAGGATTCATGGGATAGAGGTATACCACGCATAAACACTTTATTTCAGAAAGATAGACACACCTTGGCTTATGATAAAGGATGGAGGGTGCGTACTGACTTCAAGCAGTACCAGGTTCTGAAACAAAACCCCTTCTGGTGGACACACCAGAGGCATGATGGGAAGTTGTGGAATTTGAACAATTACCGAACTGATGTGATTCAAGCCCTTGGAGGTGTTGAAGGAATTCTTGAACATACTTTATTCAAAGGAACATAGTAAGTCTCTTTTTCCCTTAGACTTTAATGTTGCATTTGGGGGGTGGTTACCACAGTATGAAGCAGAAAAGCCCCAAGTTTGTCAGTATATAAAATTTACAGGATATACCATCACCGAGGGATTAGGAAGCGTAATATATGTTACTACAGTATTGGTGTTTGTTCAGTATCCAGCTCTTCCTCTTGTTTGTGTGCTGTGGTGTAGGACCCAAAATGAAAATACTCAAGATTCTAGAATGATGTGAAATAAACTCATTCTGATTTGTACATGCCAATAGGATAAAGGTAAATAAACCAATGGGTAGGGCGATATGCAAGAACTCTAGCATAACTAACACCCAAACTTACAAACGAAATGGTTATCCAATATATGGTTAATCAATGTCCAATCAACCCAAAATAAAATACTAGTCAGAAATCCTAATTCCTCAATTAAAGTCCTATTTAAGAAATTAAATCAAAACTACTAATGAAATTTGCAACTGATTTTCTTCTATTTTTCACTTTCAGCTTTCCAACTTGGGAAGGTCTCTTCTGGGAAAAGGCATCAGGATTTGAGGAATCTATGAAGTATAAGAAGTTAACCAATGCTCAGAGATCTGGTCTCAACCAGATACCTAATCGTAGGTTTACTCTTTGGTGGTCGCCGACCATTAATCGAGCCAATGTTTATGTGGGTTTCCAAGTGCAGCTAGATCTGACTGGTATTTTCATGCATGGGAAGATACCTACCTTGAAGATATCTCTTATTCAGATATTCCGAGCCCACTTGTGGCAGAAGATCCATGAAAGTGTTGTCATGGATCTCTGTCAGGTTTTGGATCAGGAATTGGATGCTCTCGAGATTGAAACCGTCCAGAAGGAAACAATCCATCCAAGGAAAAGCTACAAAATGAACAGCTCCTGTGCAGACATTCTTCTCTTTGCTGCTCATAGATGGCCTATGTCAAAGCCTAGTCTGGTAGCTGAATCTAAGGATGTTTTTGATCAGAAGGCTAGCAATAAATACTGGATTGATGTACAGCTTCGATGGGGGGATTACGACTCTCATGATATTGAGCGTTATACTCGGGCCAAATTTATGGATTATACAACAGATAATATGTCTATATATCCATCTCCTACGGGTAAGGTTTGACCAGCCTCATTTTTTCATTAAAATGCTTTATTAATTGACTATGCCCTAATCATTGCTTTTTATGTAGGGGTGATGATTGGAATTGATTTGGCATATAACTTGCATTCTGCATTTGGCAACTGGTTCCCTGGTTCAAAGCCACTGCTTCAGCAGGCCATGAATAAGATCATGAAGGTAACCATGCACAAATTCATCAAGAAGCCTTTACTATGTCTTGAACCTGAGACTTATTTCACCCTCCCCATTCTCCTGGGCTGGACCTGGGTGGCAATGTTGTATATCTGAATATGTTCTATACTTTATTTCTTGGATTATGAAACTAATAGTTGTTTTCCTATGCAGTCAAATCCTGCACTATATGTCTTGAGAGAGCGTATAAGGAAAGGGCTTCAGTTGTATTCTTCTGAGCCCACAGAACCATACTTGTCATCCCAAAACTATGGAGAGATATTCAGCAATCAAATAATATGGTTTGTTGATGACACTAATGTGTATCGTGTTACTATCCATAAGACCTTTGAAGGAAATCTCACGACAAAACCCATCAATGGTGCCATCTTCATTTTTAATCCAAGGACCGGCCAGTTGTTTCTCAAGGTTTGTATTTTCTTACTTCTCTCCTTGCTGCCGTATTTCCAAGTTCCAACACTAGTTGTCCAGATTATAATATGCTTTATCCTTCAAATGCAGGTCATCCATACAAGTGTCTGGGCTGGTCAGAAGCGTCTTGGTCAGCTGGCCAAGTGGAAAACAGCAGAAGAAGTTGCTGCTCTTGTACGGTCTCTGCCTGTTGAAGAACAACCCAAGCAAATTATTGTTACTCGTAAAGGAATGTTGGACCCATTGGAGGTCCATCTTCTGGACTTTCCCAACATTGTTATCAAAGGAAGTGAGCTTCAGCTTCCATTCCAAGCATGCTTGAAGATCGAGAAATTTGGGGATCTTATTTTGAAGGCTACAGAACCACAAATGGTTTTGTTCAACATTTATGATGACTGGCTGAAGAGTATTTCATCATACACTGCTTTCTCCAGGCTGATTCTGATTCTCCGCGCACTTCACGTGAATAATGAGAAGGCAAAGATGTTACTAAAGCCTGACAAAACAATCATTACTGAACCTCATCATATCTGGCCTTCTCTTAACGATGACCAGTGGATGAAGGTAATTCCAATCTTCTAGTTTAAGATTAAGAATTTTCTTCCCTGGGTTTCAATGTTAAGAATTTAACTTTCCCCTGTATGTCATGCCTTCCTTAGTGGGTTATGTATATGTGCTTTGAGAAACTAGTTGCTATATATGTCACTAAAAGTCAGTTATCTGAGACTAACAAGCTAGGGTTGGGTATTTGAGATAACATAAATTAATGGTCAAGATTAATGCAGAAACTATTAATGAGAAGATCATAACCTATACCTAATGCATTGGCAGGTGGAGGTTGCATTGAGAGATCTTATACTCTCAGATTATGCCAAGAAGAACAATGTGAATACATCTGCCCTGACTCAGTCCGAGATTCGTGACATTATACTTGGAGCTGAGATTACTCCACCTTCTCAACAGCGGCAACAGATAGCAGAGATTGAGAAACAGGTTTTGATTCTTTCTAGATATTGAATCCAATAAAATTTCATCCTATCCATTATTTACTCAAGTTGTTTTCTACTACTATTTCGCAGGCAAAAGAAGCTAGTCAGCTGACAGCTGTAACAACAAGGACCACAAATGTTCATGGTGATGAGCTTATTGTAACCACCACTAGTCCCTATGAGCAAGCTGCATTTGGTTCCAAGACTGATTGGCGTGTCAGAGCAATTTCAGCCACAAATCTTTATCTTCGTGTAAACCATATATATGTGAACTCTGAGGATATAAAGGTTAGCATTGTGTTCTTTTATCTAATTTCTGACGGTCATATTACAATTCCTGTCATCTTTTAATATTGAAATGGTTGTGCAGGAAACTGGTTACACCTACATTATGCCTAAGAACATTTTGAAGAAGTTTATCTGCATAGCTGACCTTCGAACACAAATTGCTGGGTACTTGTATGGTATAAGTCCTCCAGACAATCCCCAGGTCAAAGAAATCCGGTGCATTGTGATGCCACCACAATGGGGGACTCATCAGCAAGTCCATCTCCCATCAGCTCTTCCAGAGCATGATTTCTTGAATGATTTGGAGCCTTTGGGATGGATGCATACTCAACCAAATGAACTTCCGCAGTTGTCCCCTCAGGTTTTTGCTTAATGCAATAGCTATTAATTCTAAGTAGACCATAGTAGAGTGTCCTAGTCCAAGTAGAATGAAAAAGTTTCTGCACACGTAATAAACAAAAGTATTTTAGTTTAAGAAATTGCTTCTTTTTATGGAGAGTACTATACTCATGATACATGGTACATTTTCTTACATGAGTGAATAACATTGCAGGATCTCACTTCACATGCTAAGGTCCTAGAGAACAATAAGCAATGGGACGGCGAGAAGTGCATTATCTTGACTTGCAGTTTTACTCCGGGTTCTTGTTCACTAACTGCATACAAGCTTACTCCATCTGGTTATGAGTGGGGACGTGTCAATAAGGATACAGGAAGCAATCCTCATGGTTATCTTCCTACACATTATGAGAAGGTTCAGATGCTTCTTAGTGATCGCTTCTATGGTTTCTACATGGTAAAGTTTCCATTCTTAATATCATTTAAGTATATTTTCTTCTCTAAGATTGGATGGCTTTCATTGAATATTGAATTCCTTTTTCTTAATTTTGTGGTCACAAGTCTTGATGGTTTTCTGGCCTCAATTTTTTAGGTTCCTGATAATGGGCCGTGGAATTACAACTTCATGGGGGTGAGACACGCATCGGGGATGAAGTATGGAGTGAAGCTGGGGACACCTCGGGAGTATTACCACGAAGACCACAGACCAACTCATTTCTTAGAGTTCAGTAATATGGAGGAAGGTGACACAATTGCCGAGGGCGATCGTGAGGATACGTTTACTTGAAATTCTTGTAGTTTTGACCTGTAAGTCGTAAGAAAATGTTGTACCATCTTATGGCTACATAGTGCAGTTTTTCTGGTAGCGACGGAATTACAGCTCTGTAAATATGTTAAAAGAATTACGAGTCAAATTCCAATCCAGCCTTATCTGAGATATTTTATTACTGAGAGCTTTATTCTTTTTACCCTCTTTGCTCGTAAAAGTAGGTGCTACGTTGCCCAAGGCTCAAGCAATCCAATCAACTGATGGCATTTTAAAAAAAAAAAATTGAAAATATTATATTTTAACGTAATAAATTAAATAATAAAATTTATTTTAATTTTAATTTTATTAATATTTGATATTATGTTTTATATGTATTAATATATGGGATAGGGCTTGAGAAATATTTGTATTATAATTGTCATCTTTTTGTTATTGGTCTAAAAAATATCTTATTATATAAAATATAATTTAAATATATAATGTAAAACTATGATAGGGAGTAAAGATGATAAAATATTAAAAGAAAATAGTAGAAAATTAAATTTTTAAAATTTTTTAATTTATTATTATAAAATTTAATAATTATTTTATATTATATTTTAAAATAAAAAAAATAACATGTATTTTTTTTGGTATTTCGAGGCAAAAAAAGGATAATATATTTTATTATAGAGTGTACAACACGTAGCTGCTAATATTCTGATGATTAAGTAATAGCTACTAATATAGAGAATCGCAGGATTGGGAAGTTTGATTCCATTTTTCTCTTCAAAATTTAAAATTTATGAACTGCCGGACAGGGCTAATTATTTCTTTTTCACCGGGTTCTTTTCCATTGGATTGATTCTCAAAGAAAGCATTAGGAAGCACATCACTGTACAGAAGAACGCTATTTGTTTACAAAGAAATAGTGGCTATACTGGAGGGATATAACAATTCCTTATATGTCCAAATTTAATGAAATAGTAAAGTAAAACCCAGAAACTAGCAACCAAAAGGGAAGAAAAACAATACACAAACGTCAGTTGCTCTAAACAAAAGAGAGAACTGACAAAGCACAAACCCCAACCACTCATAAAACCATGCTTCCATATGAATAGTGTGGCTAAGATACCCATGCTACCCCAATATAAAAGACCCCAGCAAGCAACAATACCAAACTGCAATTTGTGAAACCTCCACAATGTGTGTCTAGAATCTAGGTTTCAGCATTTTTGTATAGTTTATGGCTCAGGATTCTCCTTCAACTCGGGTTTTGATTCCTTCTCTTCTGATATGAAGTCAGAACTGTCTTCAACAGCTGTTGTGCCGTCATTGTAATCTGTAGAGTTAGAACTTCTAAACAGTTCATGATTCTCCAGCTGAGCAAACTTATCTTTACATTCTCCCTTCAGCAGCTCTACCACCTCAAGCATGGTGGGTCGCTTCTCAGGCTGATTCTGAGCACATACAATTGCAACATAAATAACCCTTTTAAGCTCTTCCTCCACATACTCACCATTTAGTCTCGGATCTGCAAGTTCACTAAATTTCTTCTCACAAGCCAATGGTAGTGCCCAATCAGTTATTGACCGCTTCAATGTAGCACTCACTTTTTCAATTGGTTTCCTGCCACTAGCAAGTTCTAGCAAGAGAATTCCAAAACTGTACACATCACAACTCTCAGATGCTTTACCTAACATAGCATACTCCGGTGCGAGGTAGCCAAGGGTACCCTTAACTCTTGTAGTCACATGTGTTGCTCCATCAGGGATCAGCTTGGCAAAACCAAAATCAGCAACCTGAACCTGGAAATCTGCATCCAGTAACACATTGCTTGCTTTAATATCTCTGTGAATGATGTGTGGAGTTGCTTGGTGGTGGAGATATCTGAAAGAAATAAATTGTACAATTAATATATGAGCAGTGACATAAGCTTGAGATGAAAAAGAGCCAGGTCAGTAATTACGCAATTCCCTCTGCAGACCCAATTGCAATATTCATCCGTCGGCTCCAATTAAGAAGGCATTCTGCTGAGTGCTGTCCATGAAGATGAGAGAGTAGGCTCAAATTTGGCATATAGTCATATACAATTAACCGTTCCTGCCCTTCAGCACAATAGCCACGTAGACTAAGAAGATTCTTGTGTCGTACTCTTGCCAATATCTCAACTTCAACAGCAAATTCCATATCAGCTTTGTTGCTCCAAGCTTTCAATCTTTTCACTGCAATCTGCATTAGTACTCGGATAAAAAATACTGCTGGCTTTGTAAGGATAACAAGATGACAAGCAGCCAGGCTGGAGATATTTCTGAAACAGGAAAAGGGCTACACAGCTATCCTATTCTATCAAGTATAAGCATATTTGAATAGCTTCATTTTCACAGATGCTAACTAAAATGATATGATGAGAGGTTTGGCAGCATTGCCACCTGAAACTTTTGACCAAAAACATATTCTTCAAGTCTATAGAATCAACATTTAAGGAACTGGAAGTCCATGTATTATCTTCTACAAGACACAAGCAATGATCATCCTAGTCCGATATTAGAACTAGGGTAAAGCGGTTATCAACAGCAAGGTGGTTGATGCCTCAGTTTGTTTAGCTTCACTTCAAAATCATGCACAGAAAATTGTAGTACTTGAGTGAAGGGGAAGAGAGGGAATTAATTTCCACTTTCCCATATTAAACAAAAGGGCAGACATGACACAACACAAACACAGTAACGAAACCTACAAATACAAAACTATTGGTACATATAACAACAACAAAGAAAAAAAGTGTTTTCCCACTATAAGAACAAAGATATCAATAAACATATCTTTAGCTAGTATATGTAAGAACATGTTTACTAAGTATCTAGACGTGTTAAATATTATATTTTATCATTTCCTATTTCTAAGAGTACTGTTTTCAAGTGTTGGATAATTGCAGTGTCATACTGATGACATGGCTACTTTCTTTAAATGCTGGTGCTTCATAGCTTGGAACTAATGAGACTGGAAGTCTAGAACCATAAAAGTTCTGCATCCATACTGATGCCTCCCCCATCAAATTCTTTTCTTGAAATAATCATTATTACTAAGTGTCGTGTAAGATTGACCAAATTGTGAGATGACTCAAGCTATTAAAGAATACCCACACAGCCATTAGGAATCTCAGTTGGCCATCACTTCTGGCAAAGAGAAAGGACTCCCATACATATTATACCTATGTCCTTTACAAATGATTTCACTAAAAGAACTAGTTCTGACCCAGAATACATAAGCAAGCAGCATTATTGTGCCAAACTGCTAGAGCCTAATACTTATGCTTGTAACCCAATGTGATTTGTATCACGCTTCTTTGGATAAGGCAAGTAAAACAAATGCCCTTCCCAATATCAAAGAGGCCAAAATAAGATAGTCCTTCATTAACATAGTTATGAGGAAATGATAGAATGATTAGAATCAAGATCGCATATCAAGGATGAGGAGAAAGTAGTACTGAATGAAAATGATCATTTACCATGATTGTATGGGCTGTGTTCTAGTATGTGATATGGTGTATAAAACCGATAATTAAGTGACTATGCTTGTGGTTGAAATAATCATTGACAACAAGCAACAAAGAATAAGAAAGGAAGTAGTTTCTTACTTGTGATCCATCCCAAAGCTGGCCCCAGTAAACACTGCCAAATCCCCCTTCTCCAAGCTTATTATCATAGTTGAAATTATTTGTAGCTGAGTGTAGTTCCTTCAAAGAAAAGACCCGCCATGTAGGTTGTGTCTTCCCCCGTGCTTTCCTACATGATTAGAGACTCTAATATCAATCTCCATTGGAAGAGCCAAACAGAGAAAAATAAGTTCAAATCCCAAAATCAAGTAGTTCAAAACATCTCCAGGTAATGAATCAATGATACAAGCACATCAGAACAGTTAAACATTGCTATTCTGTCTATTTAGCGATTAATAGTACACACTAAATCTTCCAGTTGATTATTCTAACCAATCTAATTTGATCAACCCTGAAATAAGCTAAACCCAGGATCCAAAACCCTTTTTAATTTTTATTTTCCATCAAAAAACAACTCAACAAGAAAATACCTTGAGGTCATATGATGTCAAATATATCCGATCCAAAACGATAATAACCAAGAAAAAGATACAAACAAGGAACAGTCGTTATTTAACTAGAGACCAATAAATACTGACGTACCGATCCGAACCCCTTCCGCAACAAAAGATTGGGCAAAAAGCCATACCCTTCTGACCAATCAGTCCCAGCTTCTCGTATTTCTCTTTGTAACTTCTCTGCAACTTCTTTTCCTCTCAGTCAACCCCAGGAAGTAAATAAAAATTCAAACTTGAAATTGACCCACAAAACCCAATCAGATTCTCTTACTGTTCCTCCACTTCGAAAGCTCTTTGTTTTCGGTATTATCAAGCTAGCTCGTTTCAGAATTCAGAGTGAAGAAGAATTAGCGAGTGGGTGTGAGCGAAGAAGTTGAGAAGAGAGATGCCAAACGTAACACTTTGAGAGAAGGCGAAGGCATGATTCGTGGGCAAAAGCTGATGTTATTGTTACGCGAACGTTGGTGCTATAGGAAAAGGAAAACAGAAACGGAAAAAGGGGTAAAGATGAAATTGTTTGGTTTCTTCTTCCTTGTCAAACATAAGTCCAGCTGTTGTGCAATTTTCAGGAAAACGCACACATGGGGTCCATTTTCTATTTTAAAAAAAAATAGGGCAAATATACAATTCGAATTTTTCAATGCGGTTGTTCTGGGGATATTAAAGATATCAATAAACATAAGTTTATGGTGTGTTGCAATGTCTGTGCACAGCAAATTAAAATTAAATCGATTAAGAGAAAAAAAATTTGTTTTAAAGGCCATTTTGAATATTGTTTGATAAAGAATGTAAAATAGCTAAAAACTTATAATATTGTTCATCCTTTAAAGTTTATTGACTAAATATGAAAGCCATTAGCAATCATTAATAAATTTAGCACAATTATGGCTTATGTTTGATTTGAATACTCTCATGATATAATCCTTTGCTTGCTGCCAATGATTCTGATTCCAACGGGAAATAGAATCTAGCAGGTTACCACTTTTTTTTGTTCCTCTCTCTCTCTCTCTCAGGCAAATCACACAAAAAGAATAAGTTCCTCAACCTTTTATTCGCATGGGTGTTCTTCGATTTAAATATGATAAGATGGCATATTGAAAATAACTTTTGCATAAGAAATTAGTATCCCAGGACGATGCCTGTTTGTATATCTGATTTTCACTCAGCCTTGTATACTTAATGGCCCAGACTTGATGTGCACTAGCATCTTTTTTTTAGTTTTTCATAATATTTTTTAAATATTATTAAACATTGAATATAAATATATTTTTTAATATAAATTTTAATTTTAGTTTGTCATATTATAAAATATTAATTTTTTTCTGTCTACTAATTTCTTATCCTTTTCTCAAATTTTCACTTATCCAACCACCTCAACCTTCAACTATTCTTTAGGGGTTAATGTATTAATTCTTAGTTAGCAAATTACATTATAACTTTTTCAAAAATTAGGTACATTTTTTTCATACATTAAAGCATTCTGTTCCTTAGTTATTTTTTAAAGGACTATTACTTTTTTTCCTCCATATTATTGTTGTGATTAAATTTGCATGGTGCTTACTAGTTCTTACTTATTAATCAAAAAGATTTTGTTACAGAGAGTTAACTTCTCAACAGGTTAAACTATTCCATAGTTAGATTATAGAATAGTTTTATTAAAATTTCTAATCAAAGTAATAAGTAATTATGATGTTAAGCTCAATTACAGAATTTTAATTAATAAAATATTAATATATTTCAAATATAAAAAAATATAAAAGATATATAAAAATATTAAATATAATATGACATTTTAATTTAAAATTAAATTGAACAACTTCTTACATTAATCACTACTTTAATTTTAAAAATGTTCTTAGTATTCTTGAAATTTGATACAACTTTATATAAATTTATTTTTTTAATAAAATTAATATTTTATATGTTATGACTTCATTTTAAAATAATAAAATTATTAAATTATCTTTATTTTTATATTAAGTATTTTATGTTAAAATTCAAGATAATTTTAATTGTATTTATTGTTATATTAAAAATAAAACCATAATCTTATTTAGTAAAAAAGTTATCCTTATTAAAAAAATTAGAGTAAGTGATTATAATTTTTAAACTAAAAAATAATAAATATAATTTAATAAAAATTGATAGATGTTGGTGTAATTTACACTCAATTTAATAATTCTTGAACTATCATAAATACCAATTGCGGCACTTGAAGTTTGAGGGTTCCCAATTCCCGTTTCCCATTTCCCAATGTCTGATGAAGACTGCAAAAACAGGACATGCATGACATGAAGCCCAGTAAACAAGCTATATCCTTTTTTGTTTGTTTCTTTTATTCCCTCTTGTATTTTTATTTTCCCCCAAATTTTATATCCTAATTCTTTAAAATTGATGTTCTGTTTTTCAGTAAACAAGCTATACTTATCTTGAATTTTAGATATTTAATGAAATAAAATCATAATGTTTTGCGATAGCTATGCTATTCTTGATTCTTGAATTTTAGATATTTATAACTTGACAAATTGTTATCCAGTTAATAAACTAATTAATTAGCATTTATTTATTTTTATACATAACATTTAACTATTCCTGATGATTTAGTGTTCAATTTCCAGTGAAGCAATTATTTTAATAAGAATAAATTAAAAAAAGTTAGATTCTAAGTGTGTGTTTAGAAAATAGATTTTGGAGGAAAAAATATATATTAATTCTCTTTATTTATTTTTTAAAATTTTAAAAGAATAAAAAATTTTATATTAATTTTTTTTAATAATTTTAATTATTAAAAAGAGTTTAAAAGATCTAAATAAAAAAAAATTATGACTTAATTTTATCTTTTTTTATTTTTTTTTATTTTTATCAATTTTTCCTACTCTCCGTTTCCAAACAGACTTTAACTAATAATTATAATTTGTAACCTTATATATGAGATTGGAAAGAGAATTTGGATTTAGTTCCGTGGAAGGTAAAATTAGAGGCATGTTTACTGTAGGATATATATATATATATATAATATTTATATTATTATATTAATTTGCTTCATTTGGTAGGGCTATATAGAGTCAATGATTGATGTGAGAAAAGAGTGCAAGTGGTTGTCCCATATAAATATATATATATATATATATATATATATATATATATTTATATGAGTTGTTCTAAAATTCTCAGAGTTGGTTGGCTTGGTATAAACAACCAAGGTCCCATTCCAGCGTGCTTATATAACATTGGATAAAATTAGATGCAGCTTTTATATCTATATTTTTATCATAAAATTTTTTAATTAAAAATTATTATATGTATAATGTAATATCTTTAATTTTATGATATTATATATGTCTTAGAATCTTATACTCAATATTTTTATACCTAAAAAATAGTCTAAGAATCATTTTATATTGTCTTGAATAAAAGAAAAATTAATCTAAAAAGAAATAATTAGGGATTAAAATAAAAAAAAATTTATTTTACAAAATATCTTGATAGTAAGCATGCAAATTAAGGTGTATTTATGGCACATATTTATGAGGTTTGAAATAACGTCAATGTCATGAATGTTTCAAGAAAGATTCGAGGGGTAAAATAGTTAAATTTTATCTAAAAATAAAAATAAAATATTTATTTATTAGATAAAATAGTTAATTTTTATTTAAAAAATTATGAAATTGCCTCTAGAATATTTTTCTAAAATTTTTTTTTTCACAAAATATCCTGATAGTAAGCATGCAAATCGAGGTGTATTTATGACACACATTTATGAGGTTTGAAATAGCGCCAATGTCATAAATGCTTCAAAAAAAATATCTAGGGATAAAATGGTTAAATTTTATCTAAAAATAAGAATAAAATATTTATTTATCAGATAAAATGGCTAATTTTTATCTGAAAAATTATAAACTTGCCTCTGGAATATTTTTCTAAAATTTTTCAAAAAAAAATTGGTTTGGCACTTAATAGGAGTAAAATGGTCATTTTAACCATAAAGGACAAAATGGTAATTTTGACACAGAGTAAAATGGTAATTTTATCACAATAACACAAGGAGAATTTTACCTAAAGAAACACTTTAAAAATTCCTAAAATACCCTTGTATGTCATGGTTTCAAGAAGGAAAAAGTGAAGGGTATTTTGGTCATTTTGTCACCAAGGGCAAAATGGTCATATTAGCCATTTAAAATAAGTCTCACTTCTTCTTCTTCTCCTTAGCAAAGACGATGTGAAGGCTTTTTGGAAGGGAGAAAACCGTGGGTTTCATAAGGAAGAAAAAGAGAGAAGAAAGTAAGGAAATTTCAAAGTTTATCTATCAAAAATTATAAACCAAGGTAGCTTAGCTTTCTTTTATCACTTATTTCATGTTTTTAATGGATATTTCAAGCTTTTAAGATTGTCATGGTTGAATGAACAGTACATAAATAGTGATGTTCTTAAATTTACATTATTAAATTCTCAAAATTTCTATGGATTAATGCTTAGAAAGTAGTATAGAGTTGTTTGTGATGGTTAATTTCAATTATGAAAGTGTTTATGTTCATTTTCCAATTTTTGTTTTATTTGCCCTAAAACCCCCAAATTCATGAATGTCATGCCAAATTGTTTGTTTTGCCTTGATTGTTATGGATAAATGATGATTGATGGTTCATGGATGATGAAAATGGGATTAAATGAATGATTATATGAAAAATGACGATTTTTGTACAAAATTCCTCTTTAGGATGTGGCTAGCAAAATGAAATTTGAAAAATTGTTTGAAAAAATTTAAAGTAGCTTATTGGTAATTCAAGTTATGGCTAATGGAGAGTAGAATAAGTGTTAATTGGTTGAAATGCCCAATCTTACCTAAAAATCTCATCTTGGCTGAGAGTATACATGTTTTTTGTGAAGGAAATGTGCTGAAATTTCTATATGTGTGTCTTGGTTGTGGCAAGATTAATTGACAATTGTTTTTTATGCAAAATGATCCCATTAAATTCCATGTAGCCTACTTGACCAATTTTATGACATGAAAATATTTATGAAAAATTTTGTATAAAAATGTAATGAAATTGGTCAAAGTATACAAAGGAAATAATATGACGTTGCAATTAAATTTTAATGAATATTTTGTGCAATCTTGGCAATTCTAACAATTTGTGTGCATGCTTAAATGTGGGGAGATGATGATTATACACACCTTGGATATGTATAATTAGGTGAGAAAGGGAGAAAATAGAATAATAAGTAGGAAATGAAAAAAGTTTACCTTTAAAACCTTTTAAATGCAATAAAATGTGAAAAAAGGAATTTAGCGTAAATGGGAAGGAAAAATAATTTATTTTGCTTATTATATGGCAAGAGTGACAAATAGAAATTTTTAAATATGAAAATCTTAATTTTTTTAAGGATTCTTCTTTACCAATAATGAACCTTCCTTTTTATACAAATTCAAGAATGAAATTGTTATTAAGATTTAAAGGTTTTCTTTTTAGAAAGTGAGAATGATAGTATCATAATGAATTAGGAAAGAAAAGGATTGATTTATGACATAAATAAGGAAAAACATAGAATGGTATTGAAAAATATTGAATTGAAGGAAAATATTTGAATGTTTAATAAAGAGAAACATAGAGGAAGTGATTCCAATATATGTTCAAGGGTAGATAGTTATAACCGAGTGACCAATTGTCGGTATGAGAAATTTAAATGGTGAAAAATCTGCTCAGAATGAAAGAATTTCGAAAACACTGTGATAATTATGAATTCTAAGTTAGTGTAATTTATATGGCCAATTGAACAGGGGACATTTATTTAAAATTTGGCAAAATTATGGGATTAAGCCTAATCATCCTAATTGATATATATAGGAAATAACATACTAGGAAATGATCCATGATGTAGGTTGTGGTGATCTATGGCATCATGAATCGCCCATAAAGCGGGGAGAAGATGATTTGTGTAAATAATAGTAATTCCATGAGCTTAGTTTGACTGAATCCTGGGAGAAATTCTCACTTAGATTTGTCTTTATGACATGGTTATTGAATGTGAATGGGTACTCGAATCCACTAAAAGATGCCTTAGATGTACTAGTGGCAGAATTATCACACACTTGATAAAGTGGTTATATAATTCATGCATGCTATAGTACGTGAAGTAATTTATACTTTCGATACTTTTGTGTCTCTCTGAATTGAAAATATGACTTTTAGCCAAATATAAATGTTTATTTTCCTTATAAATAATACACTTTTTCATGAATGGTAAATGTTGTTTCTCTTGAATTATCTATGGTTGAATAGAAATTTAATGAATGTGCTTTCCTAATTACGATACTGAATGGTATACAGTGAACTATGACTGTAATGAAATTGATACTTTTTTTGTTTTATAAATGATATATTACAGATATACCTCATAAACTTTATCTCATACATATGACTAGCTTATTTATAATATTTCTTAGAAATAATGGAATTTAAGAATAAAGAATGTAAACTATTTTTCATACCCATACGGTGGTACATACCATAGCTCAGAAATGAAATGTGGAATGCGTAACTACTGAAAAATTATTTTCTTATTATTTTCTGGTATGTATCAAATGACTAGGACCATTATGGTACTATAAAACAGAAGGGATTAGCTATCCATCCTAAGAAATGGAACAATATATATTATGTTAGAGATACATATAAGTATATAGATATGTAAAGCATACATATCAAGTTTATGAAAAATAGTTGAAAAGGGTTTGAGTAGCAGGTTTGTTGCCTCCTTACCCTATGAAAACAGGAAAACTACATATATCCTATAGTATATGTAACAACTTTGTAACTTTGAACTGGATATAAATGTATGTAAAGAAAAAGTTTAAATTTATCCTGAATTTCTATGGATTGTGATGTATGATTATTAGACCTTCGCTGTATTGATGATTGAATGTGATACTGAGTAAGGATCCAAACCTAATTAAATGTATACTATAAATAGATATTTATAGAACTCAGGTAAGATATAAAGGACAAAAGTGTACATAACGCACCAGTCTCATAAGTAAAGGATTTTTCAATAAATAATATTTTAAATATGGCTATGAAATTGAGGGTGTTATATTTGTTAGTATCAGAGTATAGCAAATTCCTAATTAGAAAGGGAGTAGATTTCTCAGGGGATAGATTGATTCAAGTTAGCTGGCTGAACCTAGGCAATTGATTGACTTGTAATTGTGTTTAACTTGAGGAATTGAGAATTATGTTTGAAAAGATAGTAACTCTGATGGATATCATGTACTTTCTATTGAATATTATATTGTTGAGATTGATCACCTCAATGATGTTTATTTTGTATAATAGTGATGGCACCCAAAAGGAGAAGTAATGTTCAAAATCAAAGTGGTGAGGTAAATATGACTGATATGATGCAGACTTTGCTGGGGATGGCAGATGCTACGAGGGTTTAAGCTGTTGCCACCAATAGACAAGTTGATGCCACAGCTGAAGTGGTGAGACAAAATAATGAGAGAGATGTCCATGAAAACTCAGGAAATTAATAAGAAAGGAATCGAGGAAATAAAGGATGGTCAGAGTTTCAGAATGTGAAACCACCTTCATTCAGAGGAAGTTATGATCAAAAGGTAGCTGAAGAGTGGCTGAGTGAGTTAGAGAAGATTTTTGCAGTACTTAAGAGTACTAAGGAGCAGAAAGTCTCATATTTCACTTACATGCTGAAAGGTGAGGTAAAACACTGGTGGAAGGGGGCAATACAACTGTTGGAAGCCAGAGAGATTCAGATCACATGGGAATCTTTCAAGGAATCATTCTTGGAAAAATATTTCTCTCAGAACTTAAGAAATGCAAAAGAGATAGAGTTCATGCAGATTAAGCAGGGTAACTCATCTTTTAAACACCAACTGGCTAGATTTGAGGAACTTTCTAAATTTTTCTCTTATCTTAAGCTGAAACCCGATGAGACCTAGAAAGTAATGCATTTTGAAGGAAGTATGAATCTGGAGTTGAGAAACACTATTGCATCCCAAGAGATTAGGGATTTTGCTACTCTAGTGAACAAATGTCGTATAGCTTTTGAGATACTGACAATGATAGACAAGGAAAAACAAGGGTCTTAGTTCTTGAAAAGGAAGATGACACATATACATCATGCAAATTTGACAATAAATGAGGTAAAGCTATCTTCCTTTTCAAGAACAGGGACCTTTGTTTTTCCTTGTCCATCGCCGTCAATATCTCAGAAACTATACGACATTTGTTTACCAGAGTAGCAAAATCCTTAATCTCTTGCGATGCAACAACGTTTCTCAGCTCTAGATTCAGACTTCCTTCAAAATGCATTGCTTTTCAGGTCTTATCGCATTTTATCTTAAGATAAGAGGAAAATTTAGAAAATTCCTCAAATCTTGCCAGATGGTGTTCAAAAAATAAGTTACCCTGCTTAATCTGCATGAACTCCATCTCTTTTGCATTTCTTAAGTTCTAAGGGAAATATTTTTCCAAGAATGCTTCCCTAAAAGATTCCCATGTGATCTGAATCTCTCTGGCTTCCAACAGTTGTCTGACCCCCTTCCACCAGTGTTTTGCCTCACCTTTCAGCATGTAAGTGGAATATGAGACTTTCTGCTCCTTAGTACTCTTAAGTACTGCAAAAATATTCTTTAACTCACTCAACCACTCTTCAACTACTTTTGGGTCATAACTTCCTTTAAATGAAGCTGGTTTCACATTTTGGAACTCTGACCATCCTTTATTTCCTCAATTCCTTTCTTGTTCATTTCTTGGGTTTCCATGGACATCCCTCTTATTACTCTATCTCACCACTTCACCTTTGACGTCAGCTTGTCTATTGGTGGCAGCAACTTGAACCCTCATAGCATTTGCCATCCTTAGCAGAGTCTGCTTTATACCAATCATATTTGCCTCACCACTTTGACTTTGAACATTGCTTCTCCTTTTGGGTGCCATCACTATTCTACAAAATAAACATCATTGAGGTGATCAATCTCAACAATATAATATTTAATAAAAAGTACATGACATCCATCGGAACTACTATCTTTCCAAACTTAATTCTCCATTCCTCAAGTTAAACACAATTACAAGTCATTTAATTGCCTAAGTTCAGCCAGCTAACATGAATCAGTCTATTCCCTGAGGAATCTACTTCATTTCTACCTAGGAATCTGCTATGCTTTGATACCAACAAATATAACACCTCAATTTCATAGCCATATTTAAAATATTATTTATTGAAAAATCCTTTACTTATGAGACTGGTGCGTTATGTACACTTCTGTCCTTTATATCTTACTTGAGTTCTATAAATATCCATTTATAGTATAGATTTAATTAAGTTTAAACCTTTACTTAGGTATCATATTCAATCATCAATACAGCGGAGATCTAATAATCATCCATTACAATCCATAGAAATTCAGGATAAATTTGAACTTTTTCTTTACATACATTTATATCCAGTTCAAAGTTACAACGTTGTTATATATACTATAGGATATATGTAGTTTTCCTGTTTTCATAGGGTAAGGAGGCAACAAACCTTCTACTCAAACCCTTTTCAATTATTTTTCATAAACTTGATATGTATGCTTTACATATCCATATACTTATATGTATCTCTAACATAACATATATTGTTCCATTTCTTGGGATGGATAGCTAATCCCTTCTATTTTGTAGTACTATAATGGTCCTACTTATCTAATACATACCAAAAAATAATGAAAAAATAATTTCTCAGTAGCTATACATTCCGCATTTCATTTCTGAGCTATGGTATATACCACCATATGGGTACGAAAAATAGTTTACATTCTTTATTATTAAATTTCATTATTTCTAGGCAATGCTATAAATAAGCCATTCAGATGTAGAGGATAAATTTTATGAGGTATATCTATAATATATCAGTTATAAAATAAAAACAATATCAATTTTAGTCACAATCATAGTTCACCGTGTACCGTTCAATACCATAATTAGAAAAGTACATTCATCAAATTTTCATTTAGCCATAGATAATTTAGGAGAAACAACATTTACCATTCATGAAAAATTGTATTATTTATAAGAAAAATAAACATTCATATTTAGTTAAAAGCCATATTTTAAATTCAGAGAGACACAAGAGTATCAGAAGTATAAATTACTTCACATACTACAGTGTGTATGAATGAGATAGCCGCTCTATCAAGTGTGTGACAATTCTGCCACTGGTACATCTGAGGCATCCCTTAGTGGATTTGAGTATCCATTCACATTCATTGATCATGTCATAAAGACAGATCTAATTGAGAATTTCTCCCAAGGTTCAGTCAAACTAAGCTCATGAAATCACTATTATTTACATAGATCATCTTCTCTCCACTTTATGAGCGGTTCATGATGCCATAGACCACCACAATCTACATCATAGATCATTTCCCAGTATGCTATTTCCTATATATATCAATTAGGATGATTAGGCTTAATCCTATAATTTTGTCAAATTCTAAGTAAATGTTCCCTGTTCAATTGGCCATTTAGGTTACACTAACTTAGAATTCGCAATCATCACAGTGTTTTCAAAATTCTTTCATTCCGAATGGATGTTTCACCATCTAAATTTATGACACAGCCATGGAATGCCCAACGACCATCCCATATCGACAATTAGTCACTCGGTTATAAGCCTATCTACCCTAAAACATATATTGGAATCACTTCCTCTATGTTTATCTTTATTGAAAATTCAAATATTTTCCTTCCATTCAATGTTTTCCAATACCATTCTATGTTTTTCCTTATCTATGTCATAAATCAATCCTTTTCTTTCCTAATTCATTATGATACTATTATTCTCACTTTCTAAAATGAAAACCTTTAAATCTCAATAATAATTTCATTCTTAAATTTGTATAAAAAGGAAGGTTCATTCTTGGTCAGGAAGAATCCTTAAGGAAATTAAGATTTTCATACTTAAAAATTTTTATTTGTCACTCTTAGCATATAATAAGCAAAATAAATTACTTTTCCTTCCCATTTACGCTAAATTCCTTTTTTCACATTTTATTGCATTTAAAGGGTTTCAAAGGTGAACTTTTTTCATTTTCTACTTATTATTCCATTTTCTCCCTTTTTCACCTAATTATATATATCCAAGGTGTGTTTAATCATCATCTCCCCACACTTAAGCATGCACATAAATTCCTAGAATTGCTAAGATTGCACAAATATTTATTAAAATTTAATTGCAACGTCATATTATTTCCTTTGTATACTTTGACTAATTTCATTATATTTGTGTACAAAATTTTTCATAAATATTTTCATGTCATAAAATTAGTCAACTAGGCTACATGGAATTTAATGAGATCATTTTGCATAAAAAACAATTGCCAATTAATCTTGCCACAACACACATAGAAATTTCAGCACATTTCCTTCACCAAAAACATGCATACTCTCGGCCAAGATGAGATTTTTAGGCAAAAGTAGGCATTTCAACTTATTGACACTTATTCTACCTTCCATTGGCCATAACTTGAATTACCAATAAGCTACTTAAAAAATTTTCAAATAATTTTTCAAATCTCATTTTGCTAGCCACGGTCTAAAGAGGAATTTTGTGCAAAAATCGTCATTTTTCATATAATCATTCATTTAATCCCATTTTCATCATCCATAAACCATCAATCACCATTTATCCATAACAATCAAGGCAAAGCAAACAATTTGGCATGACATTCATGAATTTGGGGGTTTTAGGGCAAATGAAACAAAAATTGAAAAATGAACATAAACACTTTCCTAATTGAAATTAACCATCACAAACAATTCCATACTACTTTCTAAGCATTAATCCATAGAAATTTTGAGAATTTAAGAATATAAAATTAAGAACATCACTATTCATGTATTGTTCATTCAACCATAACAATCTCAAAAGCTTGGAAAATCCATTAAAAACATGAAATAAGTGATGGAAGAATGCTAAGCTACCTTGGTTTATAATTTTTGATGGATAAACCTTAAAGTTTCCTTGCCTTCTTCTCCCTTTTCTCCTTTATGAAACCTACGATTTTCTCCCTTCCAAAAAACCTTCACGTTGTCTTTACTAAGGAGGAGAAGAAGAAGTGAGACTTATTTTAAATGGCCAAAATGACCATTTTGCCCTTGGTGGCAAAATGACCAAAATACCCTTCACTTTTTCCTTCTTGAAACTGACATACAAGGGTATTTTAGGAATTTTTGAAGTTTTTCTTTAGATAAAATTTCTCTTATGTCCTTGTGATAAATTACCTTTTTGTCTTTGGTGTCAAAATTATCATTTTATCCTTGATGGTAAAAATGACCATTTTACTCATTTTAAGTGCCAAACCAAATTTTTTTAAAAAAAATTTTGCAAAAATATTTCAGAGACAATTTTATAATTTTTTAAATAAAAATTAATCATTTTATTTGATAAATAAATATTTTATTCTTATTTTTAGATAAAATTTGACCATTTTATCCTTAAATATTTTTTTTGAAGCATTCATGACATTGGCGCCATTTTAAACCTCATAAATATATGTCATAAATGCATCTCGATTTATATATTTACTATCAGGATATTTTGTGAAATATAATTTATATAACTTATTATTTTTATAATTAATTTTTTTAAAAAATTCATATTCTTTAATTTAATTAAAAAATTTGATAATAATCATATAAATATATATATAAGTTTAATTCTATATACACACTAATAATTAAGTTATTGAGACTTAATAAAATTAAATGGTAATATCTAGAGATTTAATTTTCTACCTAATAGTAATATTTGGTAGTTTCATTAATGATACCTAACCATCATCGTGATTATTAAAAAGTCTATCCAATTTCATATTGGATAATTATTGATAGAGAGTTAGATCTAAGATAATACTTTTTTTAGTCAAAGAATATTCTGGAATCAAGTTATGCATGAAGTGACAATAAATTTTGTTAGAAATTTTAAGGGAGCAACGTAACTTTTCCCATTCACTTTATGCATCTATAAGAAAAAAACTTCTCTTAAGATTTGAACTTGATCAAGTATAGTTACGATAAGAATTACACGCCCACAGCATTAATTATAGTACTTATTTGTTTTCTTCTGTTTATGGGAGTTTAAGATAATTGCACACGAGACAAGACAAGGATGTAATAAAACTGAAATTTATTTATGACAAATTTCAAATAGTATATATTTATATATAGTATTTTCTTGTTCCTTCTTTTGGGTTGTCTCACACACCCTTTACATTTGCTTACAAGTCACAAAGGAATCAAAGCAAAAGTAAAGAATACAAAAGCAGTTAGTCCCAACGACTTACTAACTGCCGCTGAAACAGCGTCCGATGAAACATTGGTTGTAGTTGACACATACTTTTCATTCATTGAAAGATGTTGCACTGTTCTAGCTGACCCTGGACTACTCGAACCTTCACATAATCCAATACCAAAATTAAAAGTTGAATCCACACTATCCCCAAAACCACTATTTTCATCATAACAAAGCCCTGAGTTATTATAAAGCCCAAGCTTCCTCTTCATCCTCCACACCATTTCTCTGCTAAATGGAACTGACCCACTTAACCTATTGTCATTCAATCTTAGCTCACTCAGATTCTTCAAGTCTTTAAAGCTTTTTGGGATTGACCCATTTAGGAAATTCCCATCAAGATGAATCACACGGAGGTTTGGTAATTTGGCTAGAGATTCTGGTATGGGCCCATGTAGGTTCATGTTTGATAGGATCAAGATCATTAGGCCCGTCATGCCTTGGAACCCCTCGTTGGGTATTGGGCCCATTGGGTTTCCTTTGAGAATCAGGGCCTGGAGAGAACTCAGGCTTTTGAGTGATTTTGGAAATGGGCCTGAGAGATGGTTGTAGCTCATGTCCATCAGCATGAGGTCTTTTAGGCCGTTGATTTTCTCCGGCACCGGTCCGGTGAGATGGTTACGACTGAAGTCAAGTTTGATTAACGAAAGGCAGGCCCCAAGGGTCGGTGGGATTGGGCCTGATAGAAGATTCTGGCTTAGGTCCAATTTGTTGAGAGAAGGGAAGACTAAACCGGGTATGGGCCCGGTCAATTTGTTGCCACTCAAGTCCAACGATCTTAGACCGATGATCCGGTTCAACGACAACGGTATTGAACCGTTGAGGTTGTTGTTGTGAAGATCAAGGACCTTCAAACGGGTCAGATTACCAAGTTCGTTGGGGATGGGACCCACATGCCCGTTTTCTCTTAGCACCAAGGTTTGTAATGTGGGACCCAGCTGGCCCAAAAACGCAGGGATTGGCTGAGGGTTGTAACTGAAACAACGGTAAAAGAAAAGGGTCTTGAGATGGGGCAGTTTTGTGATGGAATGTGAGATGTAGGACCGGGTCGGGTCACAGGTCGGAAAAGCAGTGTCATCGGAGAGAGCTCCGAATGAGAGCGACACAACGTGGTAGACATTATCCTTATCGGGCATGCACTCGATCCCGTGCCACCGGCCGCGGCACACGTCGGGGATGTCGGTGGCCCAGTCGTTTCCAGTGGCTCTCATGATGTCATACACGGCCTCTTGCTGGCGGGTTTCGGTTCGGGCCCCATCTTGCTTCATGGAGAATCCGGTTTGAGGACCGTCCACGAGAGTTGAGGGGACACCGGAATCGGACATGATGACGGTGAAAGAAAGAGTAAGGTGGGAAAAGAAGGTGAGAGTGAGAGTGAGATCTGTGAGCAAAAGATGGAGCGACTTCATTTTGGAGTGAAATAATGGAATTTGAGTGAGAAGTAGAACTCAGAAGGGGTTGGTGTTATTATAGTTATAGCTAGAGTGATGTATGTGAGAGAGGTTATTAATGGTGAATGGTGAGAACGAAATGAGGTTGGTGTATAAGTAAAGGAATCTAATTTATGTCTTCACGAGAATGGGGAGAATGGTTATAAATGAGAGAGAATATTTTGAGCATTTATGCGTGTCACGGGATTTGCACCTATAAGGACAAGGGAGTAGGGTAGTCTAGTCCTAATCTTTTTGGACTCGATGGGCTTCACTTTAATTGGGCTTTTTTGAAACCATAAGGGCCTTCTAAAACGAAAGTCGTCTTAACTTATGATTAATGAAGGTTCATCTCACAATTTTATATTGGAGGCTGAATATAATAAAGTTTTCTTAAGGCATCTTCTGAGACAACCTTTTCATAGATAACAATACAAGTTCTCTTATGCCTATCTAGTGTCCTTATTATATATTGATTTCTTGGAATGTGTTAGAAACTTCTTGGTTAATCTTTGGAGGTGGCTTATTGCCTCTTGTTTTAGTCTATTTTCATTTCTTAAAAAGTTTCTAGTTTGATCTCTCTAGATGTACATGTTGCTTATAATTCGTCCCTTTTTATGATGTCATTTTTGAAGAAGACGGTTGTCTTCAAGTCAGATCTAATTAATGCACAACGATGATACTAACATGTCTTTCCTCAATTTTAATTAATGCACGCTTGATTAAATTTAATTTTTCATCTCTAAAGAAAAGTTGTGCTTAAATTAAACATAATGAAAAGAATAACAGAAAAATTCAAAACAAAAGGCGTTATGCCCATGCATGAGTTTACCACGAGTCATACAAAATACAATGACACATGGGAAGAGCAGAACATGCCACATAATAATACCTCATATATTTGTAGAACGACACGTATATATGTACAATAATATTCCAAAGAGAAAAATGGAGAGGAAATTAAACAGAGATGGCTATGTCTGCAATTTTCTTAGCACAACCATGATATTCTATAGTCTATGACTCCTTTAAACTTTTCCACTACAGTAACCATCCGTCCCTTGAGAAGCAACACTGCTTCATTCCTGAGGCCCAAAATCAAAACCTTCCCTTTTAAGATTGAAAACATGCAGCAAACGAAGGAGGTTAAATCCAGTGAAAGCAGAGTGCTAAGAGAGAAGAAGGTGAAGGATTTGATGGTGGACAAGAACAGGGTGGTGGAGGTGCCGGACACGGCGTCGCTGTCCGTCGCCATGGGTGCACTGGTGGCAAACAAGGTGGAGGCGGTGGCGGTGGCGGCACCGCCGGGGCAATGGATCGGGGCAGGCGGTTCGATGATCGTGGAGTCAGATAAGGAGAGCGGGGCAGTGAGGAAGCATTACATAGGGATGGTGACGATGCCTGATATTGTGGCTCATATAGCTGGGGATGACCATTTGAGCCTTGATGATGATGAAATTCAGTATCTTGATCAGAAAATGTCCTCACCTGTGTCCTCCATTATAGGTCACTGCCTCGAAGGTCTTAGTTTATGGACTCTCAGTCCTAATACCAGGTGATCAGTATTCACTGTACTTGGGCCTTTGGTCACACACACACACACACACACATATATGTTAATTTTTAAATGACGAATACTATATATAGTAAATAATTAAATATACATACTTGGGCCTTAGGTATACATATTTGTATTTGTTTAAAAATATGTATGCGAAATTATTTTAAATCTAAAATATATGAAACACTTGAACTATCTAAAATACTTGGAAAAAAGAAATGAATTACTTAAAATTACCTTATATCTAATGCTTAATATTCACCAAATAATAATTTTTTCAAATATTATAAATAACTATAAAAATATATTTTATAATAAAAAATTTACATAATTATAAACTAAAATTAAAAAAAAAGAAATTTTAATAATACTAAAAAGTATGAATTTCATTTAATAATATATATTATATTTTATCATATATATTATTTAGATAACCATGATATGTTTTTTTAGATGGATACTATCGGTACATATATATAATACGTATCTTTACATGAAATCTAGAAGTGTTAAAATTAATATATATGATGGTATAAGTAACGACAAGTGTATTATCCTTGTAGTCTGTTGGATTGCATGGAAGTATTTAGCAAAGGAGTGCATCGAGCACTGATACCAGTAGATAGCCAAATGGAGAAGGTATCAGAATCAGGTGGTGTGGAACTCATCGAGTCATCTTCCAGCTATCAAATGCTGACTCAAATGGATGTGGTTAGGTTGTTGAAGCAGCATGGTGCTGAATTACACAGCATTCTAGCACGCTCCGTTCAAGATTTGGGAGCAGACACAGAGAGAGTATATGCCATCACTGAACGCACACGACTCATTGATGCCATCAAGTGCTTAAAAGCTGCTATGCTTAATGCTGTTCCTATCGTTGCTACCTCTCAAGTCAGTAGTGAAGATGATCACAAGCAGCTTATTAATGTAAGCCAAGTGAATGTAAATATGCAATTAATGTCCTCTAGCTTTTATATAAATGATGATTTCATTATAATTAATGTTGTCACGTGTAAATGCATGCAGGGTAGGTGCCGAAAGCTTATAGGTACGTTTTCAGCGACAGATTTAAGGGGATGCTACTTTGACACACTTAAATCATGGTTAGGCAAAAGTGCACTTGCATTCACTCAAGAGAACGCAAACACAAGCACCATCTCCACCTCATCAAGAAGGGAACTTGTGACATGCTTTGCTGAATCGCCCTTATCAGAAGTAATGGAGAAGGCAGTGACTAAACATGTCCATAGAGTTTGGGTGGTGGATCAAAAGGGTTTGCTTGTGGGGATTGTGTCTCTCTCTGATATCGTTAGAGTCATAAGGACTTCTCTCATGATATAGCACATCACCTACACACGATACAGTACTCTACACTACACAAGAAAATTTTTTAAATACAATATATGTATCACTTCATATCATGTTTAATAATATTGAGTTATATCTTTTGCTTTTATATATTAAGTAGGAGTATAATATTATTATTGTATAAATGATACAGTACATATATTATCCTTAAGAATTTCTCACACTACCCATAATATGATTGATCTGTGTCAAGGCCAAGCACAAATATTGTTGTGTGGTGGTGGGTCCACACTCTCTTCTATATGTACTGTGAGAAAAATTTTGAGAAAGGATTACTGTTTGAGTTCATGTAAAGTATAAAGAGCAATGTGGTCCATATATATTTGGAATCTTAGTGTCTGACTCTGTGCTTTTGTACACCAAAGAGCATATATATTTATTATGATATCCAGCTTATTATTGTCCTTATAGAAATAGTTGTAAAATTCAAATGTGTGATGTAGATTTGGAGTTCTATGTTATGAGTACAAAAACTCACACACACACAGACATATATATGTATATATGTATGGACGCGTTTTATTTTGATATGATATCCACAGCACATGGGGTGGCTTGGAATCTAGCTGTGTAGCAGCTGGCGTAAAATAACGATACAGCTCTCTTGATTATTGTAAGCAGGTTTTTTCTTTTTTTTCTTTTTCCTCTCTCTCTGCGCTTATATTCTAAGCAGCTTTTTCGCGTGGCAACGGATTTTTCATCTTAATCAACTAAAATGTGCAAAAAATTTGGTACCTTGTAATTATTCTTCTAAATAGAATTTTTATATTAACCAATTATTTTTTCTAAATTCACGTTAACTTAATAATTATGATTGATTATGTGGTAAAAATTCTATTAAATTAATGATTTAGTATTTAAATTTAGTATTTTAATTATTCAAAGATTTTTAATTTCAATCAAAATGGTCGTTAATTACAAAATTTATTAACTTTACAAAATTTGTTCTTATTTTAGAAAAAAATCACTTGGATAAATTTAAATCATAAATTAATAGATACATAAATAAAAATTTGTTAATTAATTAAAACATTTGCCTAAAAATGAGTATACTTTAATTGAAAATAATCTTTAAAGAATAAAATGACTAAAATAAGAAAATATCATTTTTAATCATTAAATCATTTTTTTTCTCTAAATAGGCAGATTGAAACTTCACCTTGAAAATCGAATTGCTTTTTATGTGTGTGTGTGTTTGTTGTGTTTAATGTTACACGTTACAAAAGACAAAATGCAACAACCAATGCATTAGAAGACAATGAGTGCTGAAGGGTGATTGGCTGATTATCACCCACCGTAAGATATGCTATAACCAAAGCGTATGGATCAGTGGAGTCCTCGTATATAGTTGACGGAAGATCGACAAATGCTCGTGTTTTATTTATGTATTGATTAATTATATTTATAGAAAATATTATTTTACATTAGAGGACTCATATGATATATAGAATAAAAATATTTTGTTAAATTTTATTAGTCAACATATACATATAAATAAGGTGTACAAAAATTTTTCAGCCCTCACACATATATATGTCCACAATTTATTGCCACATAATTTGAATTTGAGAAAAATAAGTGAGATAAATAAAATATTTATTTTATATAACTTAAAGTTTTTATGTATTTTTAATCATTCCCTCTTATAAATTAGCATTGTCAATTTTTTAAAAAGTTGAGAGAATTTAAACCTCTCACCGCACCTTTACCAACGAACAAGTAATTTCCTCTTGGCTACTATTGAATTGCGCATATTATAAATGAGTGATAAAAGTCACAACATAAAAAAAAAATTGATCATATTATATGTAGTGGAGTTATCCTAGCAACACCAAATGCTCAAATGTAATTAAATTCTTTGATATTAGATCCACTATTAAAAAAATATAAATTGACGAATAAATTATTATTTTAATCTTTAAAATATAATTTATTTTAATTTAATCTCTAATTATAAAAATATTTAATTTAATATTTAAAAAAAAAATATTCTTTCAATTTAATTTTTAAAATCTTAAATTGAAACATACAAAATATATATAATTCTTATATATATATTAATTAAATTGAAACATAATATATTTTTTAAAGATTAAATTAAGTATTTTTATAATTTAAGAATTAAATTAAAATAAATTATATCTTTTAAAAATTAAAATAATAATTTTCTCTAAATTAAATAATGTGACATAGTAAGTTTCCTTCTTTTATTTGTTTGCACACTGCTGCCGGTTGCACCTATGCCTGTTCTTAGAAACACTCGTACTTAACTATGGGAATATTGCATTTACCAATTAATTCTCTCCCTCTTTTTTTAAAAGATTATTATTTAAATAATAGATGTCAGAAGAATTTTTTTAAAAATGATAAATTCAATCTTATTTTAACAATATAAAAATAAAACATATTAAATTTATAAATTATATATAATTAAAATATATATTAATTTATATTTTTATTAAATGTAGTTTGTAAATATAACGTATTTTATTTTATTTTTTATTATTAAATAAGATTAAATTCAGTATTTACTATTAATCAATGTTTGTTAATATCATATTAATAAATTTTGTCTATCTGATGAAATCATTAATTTATTGTTTTAAGTATATCGAAAATGTCAATATGCATGCTTGGTTTTCAAAGACAACATTTTCTTTTGTGCCCTATATATTGATATATATAAACTAATACATTCATCACTTTTGTTGGGAAAGAGTTAAGGGTACACAAAAAGTAATTTTTTATTATCAAACCAAAATCTTTTTGACATTTTCGTATGTGAGATTTCAAAAACAAGGTTTTTGTCCTAAAACACTTGCGTTGGGTGGGAAAATAAGAATGCATGTTGATGATAATATAATAATAATAAGACTTTGATTGCAAATATTCATAAAAAAATTTTATTTATATTAATGATTTTAAAAGTTTAACTTTAAAATTGTATACTTTTTTAAAACATTGTAAACTTAAATTAACAATCAATTTTACTATAAATACAATTTAAAGTAAGTTTAAATATACTTTTCTCTACCGTAGATTTCTTTTAAAAAATTCAATTAATAATAAATGATTGAATAAGACTTCTTTAAAAAAACAACCTAAAACTAAAATTTTAAAAATACCAAGACGAGAAAATTTAGCCTAAAATAAATTATTAAAATTAATAGTGAAAAAAGATTTTAATTGTCATTTTTTAATGAAATAAATTAATAACATAGATATAAACATTACACATTTACACTCAAGTTTTCTTCTCCCAACTATAAGAACACACACACACACACACACACATATATATTACACTAATTTCTTTAAAATTTAGTTAAATTATATTTATTACCTCTCTAATTTAAAATAGTATACTTACTTTTATTTCTAATTAATTTTTAGTCAATAAAAATGATTTTTTGTATTAAATAAAATAATAATTTCATTTTTCATATAATCATAAATATAGTTAAATTTGAATATAAAAATATTAATGTAACAATATAGACAATTTAATAATATTGTTTTGAAATAAACATCTATTTTGCAAAATATTAACTTTTGTGACAAAGAATAAATTAAAAAAGAAGTTTGTATTTTAAAAATATTAAAAATAAAATTGGTAATAAATAAAATTGTTGCAAACCTAGTATAATATATAGCCAAATCCCTGTTGTGGAGGTATAATTTACTGAAAAAGAAAAAAGTAGATATTACAAAATATATAATAAATATTACAAATTCACCACACCGGCAGATGTTATCTTAGGTTGTGCGAGCACACAAGAAAACGCAACGCAACTCAACTTCCAATTTCCAAATTGGCTTGTTGTCGTACATGCACAAGTAATAAATAGGCGAAGCACTCTTGCCCAGAAAGAGGCAGAGAATCAAATCCACGTGAACCCCCACCTTTGACGCTTTGTAATTCCAATTTCATTTCTACCCCAAAAACAAATTAACGCCAACAGTTTGGTTCATTTTGTTGCTTTTCTCTTCTCATAAAATGTCCAAATCTTTTGAATTGGGATACCATAACCAAACTTTCTCAATTTTAATTTCACTTTAATCTCAAATATCTTCCAACTAATTTCCCACCTAAATCCTTGGACACTCCGCCATTTCCTTCACCATTTAAATCATTTCTTCCTAATGACATTCTTCTTCAATAGCCATGGACGCCGTTAACGCCTATCCCCTCTCCGCCTTCACTCCTACAACTGCACCTTCAGCTTCAGCCACCGCCGCCGTCAAGCGCAGGCACAGAGACAACACGGAATCTGTTGACGTTAAGGGGCGTCCGCGTCACCACATGGGGAAGAAGAGTAGTGTGTACAGTCAGGCGTCGTTTTTGCAATGGACGATAGCCGACGCGCTGCACGTGGCTAGATTTCATTGGATGCCTTGCTTGTTCGCTCTCGGGCTTCTTTTCTTTATGGCCGTGGAGTACACGCTCCGCATGGTGCCCTCATCCTCTCCGCCCTTCGATTTGGGCTTCTTGGCCACTCGTTCCCTTCACCGCCTCCTCCAGTCCTCGCCGGAGCTCAACACCCTCCTCGCTGGCCTCAATACGGTATGCTGTTTTATTCCCCTTTCTTCCTCCATCAATCTCAGATCTGTCCCGAAAACGACATTTAACAGACCATCAAATTTCTCTGCATCTTGCTCTGTTCTTGGGGGTGCGTCGAAATCTCATGTTTTTTTTTTAACTATTCAGATCATACATCTGAGCTATTTTATTTATGATATACATGGTTAGGTGTTTGTTGGAATGCAAACATGTTACATCTTATGGACGTGGCTAATTGAAGGAAGGCCAAGAGCAACAATCTCGGCACTGTTCATGTTCACATGCCGTGGGATTCTTGGCTACTCCACCCAGCTCCCATTACCACAGGTGAATTAACATCAATTAACCATTAAACTTGTCATTCATTACAAATGTGTTGTGTGATGTTTAATTTTGTTGAATATGAACGAATGAATGAACAGGGGTTTCTGGGTTCTGGGGTGGATTTTCCGGTGGGCAACGTTTCCTTCTTCCTGTTCTTTTCGGGACACGTGGCGGGATCGGTGATAGCGTCGCTGGACATGAGGAGGATGCAGAGGTGGGAGCTTGCGTGGACATTTGATGTTCTTAATGTTCTTCAGGCGGTGAGGTTGTTGGGGACGAGAGGACATTATACCATAGATTTGGCAGTGGGTGTGGGAGCTGGTATTCTGTTTGATGCTTTAGCTGCCAAATATGAAGATAGCAAGAGGAGAGCTGTCACTACTGGTACTACCACAACCACTACCATCAACGGTGTTGGTGCCAATAAACAACAGGTCTTCTCTTAGGTTGTACCAAATGGGTGTTTCTAGAAGTAGACAAAAAGATATACCAGAAGTATGAGTTTCTGTTTCCAATTTGAATATGAGAGAAAAACAAAAAAAAAAGAGTGATTTTTCAATGGACTAACTCTAACAGAGTAATTTGATTGATTCAATGTTAGTGATCTTGCAGTTTTTCTTGGTTCATCCTCTCTCTCCATTTGCTTTTTCATAGATTGGTGGTTTGGAAGACGATTCTTCCGTTGATAGTAACACAAGATTATAAAATATTAGGTTTGAGAAATGAGATTGTTTTTTCTTTCCCAAAACTATTAATATTCAAAACTGTTAAAGAAGTCGGGTTTTTAAAAAATTGATGGGAAGGTCGACTCAAATGCGAACAATTAAGCGTATGAGATGTGCATGGAATAGTAGTAAGATTGTTGTAATTAATCATGTTAATTCTTGACATCAAACTTATGATTAGAATATTAAGGTATTTGAATAGGATGGAATGGAAGCATGAAAAGTGAGGAAAGAAAAATGGAAGAAAAAGTGGAAAGATGAATAAGTCAAATACGAAGAGGAGAAGCGTGTTTATGTATTGGCAGATTGGTGGTGAATAGAGTCGGCATGCGTTGAAGGGGGCGGGAGGTGACGTCTCATCGGCGCGTTAGAGAATTGAGGGTTCATAATTCAGAATCACATCACGTTTCACACAAACTCATTTTCCTCTCCAAAAAGTACAACGACTCATTCCGCGCCGCATCGTTTATTTCGCCTTATAAATTGGACGGTGCCACCAAAGGAGAAGGAAAAAAAAGGAGTCTAAAACTTTACAGTGCGCCAAATATTTCTATAATTTATATTTTGATAGATAAATAATTTTTATTTAAAAGTTAAGATTTAACTTAATTATAATTTTTATTAGAAGTAATTTTATTTCATGTATTATTTATATTAAATATGAATATTTTTTCTAATAAAAATTAAATGTTTTAGTTCATCACTTCATGAAATTATAGTTACAAATTAAACTTACATATAATTTTTTATATTTTTGTTATTAAATTATTTAATAAAAATAAAGATGTGAAATATTTTTTTAAAAAAATTAATTATAAAGATGATAAGTTGTATGTGTGTGTGTATTTTAATTAAAAAATTTGATAGTAAAAATATAAAAATTATATTTAATTTTTAATTTAAAATTAAATTATATGAATTTTACTAAAAAAATAAATTAAATTATATATTAAAATATTAATTAATGTCCAATGGTTGGTAGCAAGCTAAATTTATGCTTCAATACTGACGTAATAAAATATGGCATTCAAAATAAATTTGACACAATAAATATAGTTTTTAATGAAGAAATATGTTTTTAATCAGAATAAGATATGATTTAATAATATCAGTTCACATGTATATGAAGTTCTTTTTAACGACAAACCAAAAATAAATAAATAGAAGACATAATTGTCGACGAAAAGCAACCCATGCTTAATAATTATTCTACAGTTCAATATATTATATATATACATGACCATTCTTTTTCTCTCCTTTTATTCCACAACTCTCAGGCATGTAACATGTTCATAGCTGACTAAACGGAATATAAACCGAATTAAACCAAAGCAAATTAAGTATAAATCAGTTTTAGTATAATTTTTTTTATATATGTTATACTTATAACCATTTTATTATTTGTTACCTAGTTGAAATTTTATTTAATATAAAATTATAGTTTGGAAGATTGTTTTGTATATTTTTAAGTCATGTATAAGTGAATAAAATGCATGTAAATTAGAGTGCTTGTGAGTATAAATCCAAATAAAAAATTTCAATTGTGACTAAAAAAATAAATAAATTGACATAAATCAAACTCATCCCAAAACCTAAACAAAACCAATTAAAAACTAAGCCTAAAAAGTTCACCCTTGAAAATTAATTTGTTTAGTTCAATAAAGTTTTGAGTCAAAACTGTGAAAATTCTCATGTAAATAATAATCTTTCATTTACAAAATATAAAAAACCAAAATTCTCAAACATGAACAAACTATATAATCATCATATTTTATACACACCAAAATTTATCACCTTTTACTGATCACTAAGTTAAAACTCGAATAATATATGTAGCGAGTAGTTGCAATTTTATGTTGAGCTAAGAAGGGAATTTACAATGGCTCATGTAGTTGAGAGCAAGAATATATGTATGATTGAAATATGTGTATATGTAATGTGTATACAGTGAGTATAATGCTAATTCTCAGACTCAGAATCGGAGTCCAAGGCACAAGTACCATCATCTACATTGGCTAATGGATTGTACATGGGTGAACTAGGATCTGTGCATCCAACAATCAAATCCAGATTGCATCTGTCACCCTGCACAAAATGTTCATGTTCAACATTTTAGAAGATGACACAAAAAGAGATCGAAGATCTGAAGAATGTGGTAATACTACTCTGCTCATAACTTACCCCTTCCTTTGATAAATTACCAATCAAAGCACATCTATTAATAACTATATTTGTGTCTGGGAATATTGCTTTCTCACATGCACCTTCTTTGCTTAGTTCTTCTGCCAATCCCTATCATAACATTATATTACATCAAATTGTGGGGTCATCCCTACTCATAACTGGTTTGCACTTTGACAATCAAATAAGACTCAATTTTCCATTATATGAAAATATTTTTACCTCATTAAAGAAGTCAATTGGCTTGTTTCGCCAAGCCTTCGGAACTTGAAACTGCAGCCTGTAAGGGCCATCCCAGTCAACTCCATTTGTAAATGAGAAGATCAAGTTCACAGCTGCCAAAAGAAAAATTGATACATTGAATGGTTCTATACAACAATAACAAACAAAACCTTTTCTTATTAAGTGGTGTCAGTTATATACATCAAGTGACTTCAACGTATTCTATCCTTGTTCATTTTTATTGTTAGTTATTAATAGTTAACATTGAAAGGTTCTATGTTGAGAGAAAAAAAAAAGGCTTAGGAATGCTCAGGAATACATTGAAATTATGTTGAGAAACAAGTGTACCATGCTTAGGAATGCATATTTGGATGGTGTATATGGGGGAATCAGCTTTGCCTCTATCTTTTCTCAGCATTGCCCTCGGCTCACCGCCACACATAATTGGCTGGTTAAAACCTCCTGAAAGATTGCAACTTCAAAAGTTATTGAGAAAAATACATGACCAATAATGTGAACAAGAATATAGCAAAATCACATTATTTCTTATTTGGTATTGAACAACATCAATCTGAGGAAGTATGAAGAAAAGGGCAATAATTTTAGATAGACTTTCACCTCTTATGAATATTAAGGTACAAACACAACATTACTGGAGGTAGCAAAAATTTTGTGACATCAAAGAAGTTCAAATTTTTCTTAGTTGTCTCAAGCTCAACCAACCACATCGTTCATGGATTCACTCACAAAAGAGGGAGAGAGTCGAGAAAAAGATATTGCAACTTTAGAACAGTGAAGTCCCCTGAATCATGTGTGACAAGAATGCCTCAAAGTTTTCAATTTCCAGTAAACAGTTCACAAAAACTTCAGTAATTTTTCCGTGCAAATGTTGTGTACAATGAGATTTCTTGGACAATTAAGTGACATTGCAGAACTTACCATTAAAAGCAATTCCAAATTCTTCGTTAGGGGCAAGTTGAGTTGCAGATGGATTATAGAAAAGCTTAAGCTTTTGTCCCTGCCAGAATTTGTAAAAGCATTTACTAGAAGGCAACAGCAAAAACAACAAACAAAGCCTTTCTTACTAAGTGAGGTCGACTATATGAATCAAGTGACGTTAATGTGTTCTATAATTTAAGTAATTTCCCTTGAATTGAACTCTATGCAGTACTATAATACTTACTGAAGTAGGAGGAAGACCATTCATAGTTTTCCAGTAGACAGGGGCTCTCCCAAGTTCAAACATTGCCCATGACGGAAGCTTGAACCTAAAGGGCATCATATGTTGAAATCGTAAGGGTACACAAAAATAACTCAATTGGGAAATCAAATGTTCTTAAACCACAAGGAACATTGCAACTTGAACCTATAACTACAAATTACACCGTCAAAAAAAGAAAAAGGGGCATGAAGTGGGAGTTTGTACTCTTGAATTTCCTCAGTTGGAGCTGTCACAACAGCAGCAGCAGAAATAGTTTTTCTGCTTACTTTAACATTTCTTTTCTTCAATGGGTAAGAACTTGTTAATGCAACATTGAGAAAATTGCTGGCTGCATCAGAAATGATAGAACGGTTACAATTTACAATATGAATAAGGAAAAAATTTAAGTACAAGTTTTATATCTTTGTCATTAAATTTTTTCATCGGACATATGACTTAAACAGCTCATCTTTCTTATAATTGATTCTTTTTTAAAAAAACTTTCACCTGCTTTATCTTTATTAAAAAATTGATAGTAAAAATATAAATAACTGTATATAAGTCTGGTGTTATAAAAAACCCTACAGTAATTTAGTTTTTTCTTATATGCATTTGAAAATTATACTTTTAGCTAGTCAAACTAGCTGTCCACATCTTCTCTAAGCTAGCTTCATATGGGATCATAGTTTATCATATCTTAAAGGAAAGTTAAGAAGAAAAAAAAAAAAATCCTCCATATCATCATATATCATTCCTACATCTCTTGACATCATAGTATTGAGCTGAGGAAACGACACCAGATTATGCTGTAGAAGGGTAATTTGCCTATGCATAAATCATATTAGACGAAAGAAACTATTCAGGTTGCCCGGGTATTTTCCAAAAGAGGAATTTCCCAATACTGGGATCATGCACATGAAATTCTTAACATGAATTTAGATTAAGAAATAGGGGACCACCATCCCCACCTCTTATCCTTTTAATGGAAAGTTGCCACTAGTTTCAGATAGGAAAATATGCCAAAACTCCTTTTTCACAAAGAAAATGCAAATAAATGTTTCCAAAGTTTGCACGCTACGCCAGTGTAATCATAATTAATAAGGAAAATTATCAATAAGAACCCTCCATTTAATCATTTTCTTCTACGACTCGCAAGATTATTAACAGCAGTCAATGATGCAACAAGATGGAATTAGCAAAGCAGAATAGAGAGACTGACCAAGCGTGCTTGAAATGCCACAAGAGAGGGACCGCTTGGCCAAGAATTGTTGAGTGGAAGACGGGAAGATTGTTCCATTGCTTGCCGCCATGGTTACCAATTTCTTTTTCTAATGGATAAGAGAGGACGAAGATAGTTTTTAGCTCAGTGTACTAGCAGGACATGTTTATAGACATCGAGGAAAGATATTGATATTTTCAGTGTTTTGTGTGCGTGAAAAATTGCAAAATAGAGCAAAAAGTTCCGAAGAAAATATTGAAAAATCTGACAATAGAGACAAAGAGGAAGACAGGGTTTTATCTAGGAATCAGAAATATCTGGACCTCATTTCGCCAGCCTCATTCCTATACACACAATCATGGGCCCAAAGCCCTCCATGGCTTCACCGCCTTATCTCCTCTCTTTCTTTTTCCATTTTCTTTCACTTTAGCCCACATTTAATTTCAAAGATTAATTTTTTTTTAAACCTGAATTCGACAAATCACAACTACCACAAGTGGCCTAACTTACTGTACTACTACTTGCGTATCACAATCAAGCCACAACATAAAAACCCAAAATCCATTGAACCCCTTTGAGCTTGAGGCCTCGTTTCTCACACACTGAAGGAAAAAGAAACAAGAACATAGGCGGCTTCTTTCCTTTTCTCCCTCCATGGCTTTGATCACCTCACAACCAAAGAACCCCATCCTCCATAACTTTACCACCGTTCACCGTACAATCCCTCGGCTAGATAGGACCAGACCTGGTATTGGGTCCTTCTCTCACAATGCTAGCATCCTTAAAGTTGTGAACTTCAACTCAAATTCGGACAAACCTTCCCTGAAAGCAAACCCCTTCTGCTTTTTGCCTCAGGAGCAGAACAGAAGAGTACCCATTGTAACAGCTAATGCAGCATTCACAGAAGCAATGGAGGAGGAGGAGGAAGGACCTGTGAAGTACAGGAGGATTTTGCTGTCAGACGTGGAGGTGAAGCGAGAGAGAAAAGTGTTTTTTGGGAGGAAATGGAATTCGCTGGATTTGGGGATTGCTGGTGTTGTATTGAGCATGCATGTGCTCGCTCTCCTTGCACCGTTCCATTTCAATTGGGGAGCTTTGTGGGTGGCCATAGCTCTGTATGTTGTCACGGGTCTTTTTGGCATTACGCTATCTTATCACAGGAATCTTTCTCACCGCAGCTTCAAGCTTCCTAAATGGCTTGAATATCTTTTTGCCTACTTTGGGGTTCTTGCTCTTCAGGTAATCTTTGACCTTTTTCTTCCTCAAAAATGGACTTATCCAATTTGGTCGCCAACAATTGAAAGGTCCCATTTTAATTTTTCAAAAATTGTTTTTGTTTTAAGATGGCTTTCCATTCACAAATAGGTTACATGACCATAATTCATTTCTTTTTCTCTTTTTTTTTGGGGTTTGTTTTTGCTTTTTTCATGGTTTTGCATTGGTGTGCAGGGGAGCCCAATTGATTGGGTGAGCACACACAGGTACCACCATCAGTTCTGTGATTCAGAGAGAGACCCACACAGCCCAACGGAAGGATTCTGGTACAGTCATATGAGTTGGTTGTTCGATACCAATTCTGTGGTTGAAAGGGTGATGATTATGACTTATGATTTTCATTGAATCTCTCTTGCTGACAAAATAGGCAGAACAAGGAATCAATCATAACTCTTGAAAATGTTTTGGCAAATGTGCAGTGTGGAGAACCCAACAATGTTAGTGATTTAGAGAAACAACCCTTTTACAAATTCCTCGGAAGCACTTACATTTTGCATCCACTTGCTGTGGGAGCTCTTCTTTTTGCCATGGGAGGATTCCCTTTCCTTGTTTGGGGAATGGTACCCAAATTTCTTTCATTTATTTTCTTGGCTACCAAACAGCCTCATTTTCTGTGTTATTTGGATTGTTGCTTGAATGCATCAATTTCAATTGGCATCATCACTATTGCAGGGTGTGAGAATTGTTTGGGTATACCACATCACTTGGCTCGTCAACTCTGCTTGCCATGTCTGGGGAAAGCAAGCCTGGGATACCAAGGACTTATCCAGAAATAACTGGTAATTTACTTTTTACCAAAATCTTAAAGCACATAAAAATAGGACTTAATTTATTTAAGAATTGATTATTATAATAATTTAGTCCTTAAAAGATAATTCTTATACTTTAGTTTGTAGAAGATATTGACTATACAAATTAACCTTTTAAAATTTAAAACAATATACACGTTATTCTCTTATTAGATGTTATCAAAAATATTTGAATAGTTACGTAAGAGATATTAATTATACAAATTAATTTTTAAAAATTTAAAATAGTATACACTTGTATAGAGTTTTAAATTTTTGAACGCTAATTTATATAATCAATATCTTTAAAAATTAAAACATCAATAAATATATTTTTTAAAAATTAAATTATTAATATAGTGTTTAAGAATTTGTGTAATGAACACATTGATGAAAATGAGGTAACAGGTGGGTGGCGTTGCTTGCATTTGGTGAGGGTTGGCACAATAACCATCATGCTTTTGAGTACTCAGCTAGACATGGCCTTGAATGGTGGCAATTGGACATGACTTGGTACGTTGTCACATTTCTTCAAGCTCTTGGCTTAGCCACGGAGGTGAAGGTACCCACAAACATTCACAGACAAAGAATGGCATTCAACAATTCGATGGAGTGGTAGCTATATGATACAAGAATATATATATAAAAGCGTGAGTGTTGGATTTGACTATGCACATTTTTAGGTATACAACAAAACTTTAACTACAGTGGAAGAAGCCACTTATGTCTTTCTCTTATGCCCCAGTTGCTTTCAACGTGATTCACGTAGTTGGGAACAAACTCACATTGTTTCTCTCAGTCATCACTGTTTGAAAAAGTTGAACGCTTACTATGTGATCTAGAGTGATTCTCTGAGTAGAATTCATGTATAAATCACGTTTATTATAGAGATTTTTCACCGGAATTTCTTTGAAAATAAAATAACTTATATGTTTTTCTTCTTTGCTAAAGCAACTGTTGGCATCGCATTCTTGCTTTTTAAAAGGCACTTTTTTGTGTATTATAGCATCCACCGTCCGTTTTCTTTTTGGATGTGTGATATCTATCTTCACCGTCCAGTTTAATTAGTTTAGGGAGCGTGATTTGTCATATATATGTCAAAAGTGGTGGGTGGCGGTAAATCTAAATGCGAAAACTATTTTATTCACGCAATTAATACCACTGTTGCGAGAATCGATCAATTTAACTGAAAATTAATGAATTGATCAATTTTTAAGTCGGCCTTATAAAAAATTATTAATAATTAAAAAAATTAGATGAATTCATTAAAATTGACTGATTGAATAATTCAACCTATCTAAAAGACAAAGATTAAATTGAAATATAATAAATTTTTTAATGATTAGATTAATTATTTTTATAATTTAAGTATTAAATTGAGACAAATTATATTTTTCAATAACTAAAATAATAGTTTATTCTAAGTTTTATATATACGCCAAGTTTGATTTATATGAACACCAAGTTTAATTTTATAAATCTTAATTAGATAGTGATTAATTAGAATAGTAGGTATTTTAATTTTTATAACAATTTTTAAATTCAAGTTTTACAAATAAAAATATTTTTATTAAAAGAGTTTTTCTTTTGTTTATAAGTAACTCAAAACTATTAATTATGACCACTAAAATTTTGGATACTGGATAGTTTTAATAAAGAAAATTCTATTCAATAGTACCCTTCAATTTCTTATCACATGAAAAAGAAGAAAAAGGCAAATACATATAAATATTTTAGGTGATAAATTAAAAGAATCTATAAACTAAATTACATTATTTGTAGATAGGAACTAAGTAATATTGAAGAGTTTGTTTGAATGTTATTTTATTTTATTTTTTTATTTTTAAAATTATTTTAAAAATTTAGTTATGAGAATTATGTTAATATTATTTTTATGTATTTGTGTATATACTATTAATAAGAAAATTTATTTTTTATTTTTAAAAAAAATTAAAATTCAAAACATCTTTTAATTATTTTTTATTTTTATTCCTAAAACTCTATTATCTACCTCATCTTTTTATTATTTTTAAAATTACAAAAGATATAGGTTTTCATCCTTTTTAAAAATTACAAAAGAAAAAAGAAAACCCCTCTTTAAACTTTGGTATCCATAAATTCAGATTTTGTGATCTTAAAAATGTTATATAGACATTTAGAAATATAAACATAACGAATAGGAATCAAATTTACTAAAAGAGAATAAATTATGATTTAAATTTTTGTTAGAAAAAAATTTAGAAAAGAGGGTGTGTGTTAAGCCATAAAATTGCCTTATGTCATTAATCTTTTTATTAAAATTTTCAAAAATCTAACCCACCCAACAAGTGGTTATGTTATCCTGTAGTTATTTAACTATAGAGTAAATTGAGATCTTGAAAATATAAACTATCTTCTTTTTTTTTGAGAGATTAAAAAATATAAAATTTTATTAATTTTGATTAAAATATTTTTATATTTATTATTTATATAGTTAAAGATATATTTTACCAACAAAAAATATTTTTTAAAAAAGTTAAAATAAAATAACTTTATCATTTTTACACTAAAAATAAATAATAATGAAATAATAAATTTTAAGATATATTTTTATTAAATTATATTTTTTTAAAAATATTAATAATGTCACAAAGAGTATTTTAGTCCAAGTGAGTAATTTATAGTATTTTAGTAAAAAAGATAAATTAAGACATTATTAATATTAAATTATGTATTCTGTAATTTATTTATGTATTAATTAATAATATTTAATTATTATTATTATTTTTTATATTATATAAATTTTTAATATAAAATTAAGTTAATTAAATATTATTAACTAACGTAAGAATCAACGTAACGAATACATTTGCAAACTTCTCGTGAAAGATCATGGGCCTGTTTAAAAGCTATTATTAAAATAATTTTTATTTTTTAAAAACAAAAGAACAAAAAAATTGTTTGAACTGTTGTTTTAAATTGAAACAAATAAAATTAAAATATGTGTTTTAAAAACAAAAGGTATAAAATAATTAAAGGTACTTTTGAATTATTTTTTTTAAATAAAAAATATAAAAATAAATATATTAACATATACATAAATGCATAAAAAATAATATTAATATCTTCAAAACCAAATTTTAAAAAACGACAAAACAAAAACAGAATCAATCTGCCTACATCTCCAAAAATGCTAGAAGAAAAAATAATAATTAGAGAAATTTTGAAAGTACATTTGACCCAAAGAAAAAGAATAAAACAGTAGGAAAAAAAGTCGCTTTAATTATAAAATTGTATTTGGCTCAACTTAATTTTAAAAGTTGCAGTATTTTCTTAACTCCATTGATTTTACTAAGAAAAATTAGGACGTATTATTATATTTGGCATTAAAATTTTTTTAATTTTTTACAGATATGTTTTAATTAAAGATAATTCTATTTAAATTATTATCAAATATTAAATATAAATAAATAAAAATAAAAATTTTATTTCATCAAATTATAAGATATTAATTTATTTTATTAAACCTAACCCCGTTCATAATTGACTTTACAAATTGAATGAGATATTAATATAACATTTCAAATCTGTATAACATTTAAAAAAAACTTTAATAATTCTAACTATAAAAATTATTTTATTAAACCATTAATTTATATATACATCATTAAAAAAAATTATAAAAAGTTATATTTAATTTTTTTTTGAAACTTACCAAAACATGTTTTTGAGATTAGAATAAAATTTGAGACTCAGCATTAAAAAAAATTATACACTTGAATTCATATAAATTATATATTAATCTTTCTAATGTGTTAATAATTTAATGACAAATAAAAAAATATGTATATAATTAAAAGTTAAAAGTATCAAAAAATAAAAAAAAATTTATTAAAATATTTTTAAATTATATAATTTTTTATTTATTTACTAAATTATTAATTCAAGTATAAAATAAAGAGTCTCCAAAAACATTTCTAATAAAAAAAATCAGCAACTTGTATTTATTATGTGACTACCAAAATAGTAGTGCTCATAAAAAATTTAGCCCTGTCAATAAAAAAAATGCTGATTATAGAATCAAGTTGATGCTTAACATACAAAAGCATAAGCTATATCATAAAATAATAATTAATAAATGTTAAAATAAAAATAAATTATTTAATTCTTTATTATTTTTAATTTTTAATTATTTTTAATTTTTATGTTATATAATATATATTTTATAAGATTAATAATAAAAAATATGTTATATAATATCAATTTAACCAAAAATTAATGAATTGATCAATTTTTAAGTCGGTCTTATAAAAAAATAATTAATAATTAAAACATTGATAAAAAATTAGATAAATTAATTAAAATTGACTGATTAAATAATTCAACCCATCTAAAAGATAAAGAAAAAGTAAAACATAAAAAAAAGAGAGAAATGAGGAAAAAAATAAAGAATAAACAAGAGGGACCAATAATTTGTACATCATAATATGTTTTAAAATTTTTTTCAAAAATTATTAAATGATTTATTAATTTTTTTTAAAAAATATAATATATATCTATTGTATTTTTTATATAAAATATAACATACTTAATATTATACTTAATATAAAATTAATATATAATATTAATATCAATTTAATTATAATTAAATCATAAATTAATACTTAATCGGTTCAATGACCAAATTGATTAATACACATGAATCATTATAAATTATAACACCAAAAAAAATCAAAATTTATATAAATTATATATATATATATATATATATATATATATATATATATATATTTGATCAAAATGTATATATGAAGCTTATTTTATTTGTGGTGTTTTGATTTGCATAGGCGTATGGGCCCATGTCATGTCATTTGAGTCATGTGGTATGGGCTTGGACGGCCCACCATAATGAAAACCATAATGATCCTGGACCCAATATCATGTTAGCATACCCTATATGGGAATTAATATGTATGCGATAAGAATAATTTTGACAAAAAAAAAAAGATAAGAAGAATAATCTCAATTTTATAAAATGAGTAAACACATTTCTTTTTCTGAGGATTTGGACTTATAAAACCAGTACCTACTTGTATTTTTCTTAGCATTTTATGGCTAAACTAAAAAAAAGGAATTTATATATAGTAATGAATAATTAAAACTGAAAGAGTACTAATTATATTGAATGTTCATGTTAATAGTATTTTTTTAAAAAATATATCTTATAATTATATATCTTTGAGGCTCTTGCACATGCAATATTAATTTAGAAAGAAAAGTTTAAGCCATTTCAGCAAAATTTAATGATACGTGAGATAAAATAATATTTAAGCTTTTTAGATTATCATTTATACATGTGTGTACTTATAATTATTTTGTTATTTTTAACATTTTTTATTTTTAGTATGAAATTTTATTTTATTTTATAAATATTTTTTTATTAAAGGTAATACTGTTCGAAATACTCTCATACACTAAATGTAAAAATTTCTTTTAATAAATATTTAAACATTAATTTATTATATTATAAGAGATTTACTAATTTCACTTGACACAATTTTTGTTAGTTTGTTAAACCCAAACCCTTTTGATTTTAATACAAATTTTTAACGCGTTAAGAACATTGTGAATCATTCACTTGTATCAATCATAATACAAATTTTTCGAGTTGCTTAATTTTTTTCAATTCTCAGCTTCACCAGGAAGTTTAGTCTTTTTTTTTTTGGGGGGGGGGGGGTTTGGGGGCGGTGCAAAAGCAAGTGTAGTCTTTACAATGGGCTATATTGCACATTGTGAGCCCATGTCATCCAAGTTATTTTTTGGGACATAGTCTTCCAAGCCCAATTCATTTTATTGGGCCTGGCTCAGAAAGGAAACAGAGGCTCTACGATGCTTTTTTCCTTCTCATGTTTTATTTTTTAATAGTGGTATTTATTATAATATTTATTTAATTAATATTATTAAATTTATTGATAAAAATATCACAATTGTTCGATAACTAAACAAATTAATAAGGAGGAATAAAAATTCAGACTACAGGAGATCAAAATTTTGAAATTAAATTACTAAATTAATCTCTCATTTGTCATTATGTAAAATTGTGTTATATATATATATATATATATATAAATATATATATCTCTGTGTGTGTGCAAAATTATGTAATATATACTACATAATATATTTTTATTAAGAAAATTGGTAGTTAATACTTAAGCAATTTCATATAAAAGAGAAGAAAAAGAAATTGTATTCATTTGAGACATACATGTTAGACTAGTATTAAACATAAGAGGACACTACAAAATATTAGTACATGTCAAAATTTCCTTTATTTTTTAATATAAAATAAAACTTTTGTATTTTAAAATAATAAAATATAACTTTCTACTTTTCTCACTCTACTCATATGTTTTCTTTAAAGATGTATTTTATTTTATTTATCGTAATATATAATTTTAGAACCTCGTGGAACACAAGATAAAATATGAAGGATAATGGAGGTATGGGTGCGAAAGGGAAAGGTCATGGGAACCAAATAAATGGCAGGTAAGCCCATAATGGTTAAGGAACCACCCCAGGCATTTTTTTGATTAGCTTTTCATGGTTTTTGCTCCATAATTAAGTTAGTTTAATAAAAAAATATTTATATTATTATATAATATTTTTTTATATTATATAATTTTTAACTTTATGATATAAATATTTTACTATTTATTTCTATTAAATTTTTAAATATAGAAATATCATAATTTAATTTTTATTTAAAATTTTTTTAAAGTAATTAAAAATATTCACATATAATTTATGTTAAGCTGATAATATAAATTAAACATAAGCAAAATTTGGTATGGGGAATTTCACTTCACAATATTTCAACAGAATGTGATAATTTTTTTTACTAAAACAGTAACAAGGAGAACCTTGCATTAGCAAGTTGATTAATAACGTGAATATGTTCAAAGATAGAATATGTTCATATTATTTAATTTATATAATTAATTTTATTTAATAAAAAATATTTTATTTATTATTATTGTTATAATAATAAAGTAAGATATTTTTTAAATTATCAGATAGAGTGTTAATAGTATATTAAAAAAATTAACAAAACTCAATGAATTATTACATAAATTTAAACTATACATAATTTTATTTAATCATAATTATTTGTCTAATCTTTGGATATTACAAAATTTCCTAAAAGTAGATGCACACCAAACAAAAATTTAAATGGTTTGAGCATCTTTATTTGCCACAAAGTAACTTTAATGAGATGCGAAAGATTGTTAAGGTTCCCAACTTTAATATCATTAATTTATTACAATCCATGCGTAATCGTTTGTGAAAAAAAAAAATATAAATTGAGATTTTTTTTTTTTTTAATGCGTAGAACTAATATTTCAATATGGTTCCTCTCAAGTGTTTTGTATAAACTTGAACCTCTAATATTACATAAATCTTTCAATATTGTTGGATTAAATTATAGTTATATTTGAGTCAATATTCTTTATGGATTCTTTAGTGATATGGATAGAAACATAGTAATCACGTTGAAAATTTTTAGTATCACATTCCATAATAGAATCCTTTTAAAATAAATATGTCACTCACATTTTGTAATTCTTTATGACTTGCGGACTGAGTCAAATTTCCAATAATACATCCACCCACTCACACGTTTGATGGTTTTGACTTTTTATGTGGTTAAAAGTGATTTTTTTTTTACACCACATATATGTTATTATAAAGTTTGTTAACTTTATTTTTCTAGATGTAATAAAATGATTATAGAGTTATATATATTATATATATTGGAGAATTTTTATACACTAAAATATATGTTAATTTTTTATTTAATTATTTAATTTTTTTGTTATTTATTATAATTTTTTATTATATATTTTTATTTTTTTCTCTTATCTCTTCTCGTATCATATATTTTATTTTATATAATATAATATATAAATTTAGTGATTAATAACTAAATGACTTAAAACCATTAATATATATATATTAATTCATATATTCAAATGTGTTAATATGATTAAATAATGATAATAAATTTAATTTGGATGATAATTACGAAATACTTGATAAAATGATTATAAAAATTAAATTTTTTTTTAAAAATTAGACTCAAGTCACTTTTTTAGATCTTTGTTATTAAGTTTTATAATAAAAATAAAATATTTACAAAAAATTATAGAAAGAACCAATAATGGAAATGATAATTAAATTGTATAAACTATATTTATATAATTTTTTTATTAAAAAACTTAGATACAAAAGTTGTACCTAATTTAAAAAAACTAACTCCAACAATAAAAAAGGCTATAATTAAATAATTTTAAAAATATGAGTTGATAATATTAATAATAATACGATATAAATATATTAAAATTAACTCTAACTAAATATTTTTTGTTGAGTAAAATCATGTTAAGAATTAAAAAAATTTGATTGATTTTCTAAAATTAAAATATTATGTTGAAACCAATTAAATTTAAGTGAAAAAAATTAAAATTTAAATCAAAATTAATAGAAGAAAAGTATTCTTTTTTCTATTAAGTAAGTATTGTTGCTCTCGCTAGATGATTCTCCAAATTAAATTATTTGAATTAACCATTTCTTTAGTGGATATACATTGAAATCGAAAAATATTAATGGATGTTATGTGTACCATAAATTGAATACCCACTACGAAGTACTTCTCAATTGGTTGGTAATCACTTTCTAGTCATTTATGTGTTGGATTGAATTGTAATATTGGTGATTGCTAGGTGAAATTTCTAATTATGGCAAGTTATGAAGAATTTTGGTTAGGTTGCAAACTACACCGGGCCTAAAATCGGGCCGGGAACAGTTAATACTTATCTTTAAGGTATATGCAAGATCATAATCAGTAAATTTTAGAATAAATTATTATTTTAATTTTTAAATTATAAAAATATTTAATTTAATTTTTAAAAGATATATTATGTTTTGATTTAATTTTTAAAATCTTAAATTGAGATATAAAAATATATATAATACTTATACACAAGGATTAAATTAAAACATAATAAATTTTTTAATAATTAAATTAATTATTTTTATTATTTAAGTATTAAATTGAGATAAATTATATTTTTCAATAACTAAAATAATAGTTTACTCTAAGTTTTATATATACACCAAGTTTGATTTATATAAACACCAAGTTTCATTTTATAAATCTTAATTAAATAATGATTAATGAGTGATTAATTAGAATAGTAGGTATTTTATTTTTTGTAAAAAATTTTAAATTCAAGTTTTACAAATAAAAATATTTTTATTAAAAGAGTTTTTCTTTTGTTATAAGTAACTTGAAACTATTAATTAGGACCACTAAACTTTTGGATACTGGATAGTTTTAATAATAAAAAAAAAATTATTCAATAGTACCCTTCAATTTCTTATCACATGAAAAAAAAGAAAAAGCCAAATACATATAAATATTTTAGGTGACAAATTAAAAGAATCTAGAAACTAAATTACATTATTTGTAGATAGGAACTAAGCAATGAAGAGTTTGTTTGAATGTTATTTTATTGTATTTTTTATTTTTAAAATTATTTTAAAAAATTAGTTATGATAATTTTGTTAATATTATTTTTATGTATTTGTATATATACTATTAATAAAAAAATTTATTTTTTATTTTTTATTTTTTTTTAAATTAAAATTCAAAACATCTTTTAATTATTTTTTATTCCTAAAACTCTATTATCTACCTCATCTTTTTATTATTTTTAGTTTGCGGAATTGTTCTTGAGAATGAGATATAGGTTTTCATTCTTTTTAAAAATTACAAAAGAAAAAAGAAAACCCCACTTTAAACTCTGGTATCAATAAATTTAGATTTTGTAATCTTAAAAATGTTATATATACATTTAGAAATATAAATATAACGAATAGGAATCAAATTTAGTAAAAGAGAATAAATTATGATTTAAATTTTTGTTAGAAAAAATTTAGAAAGAGGGTGTGTGTTAAGCCATAAAATTGCCTTATGTCATTAATCTTTTTATTAAAATTTTCAAAAATCTAAAAGCCCCAACAAGTGGCTATGTTATCCTGTAGTTATTTAACTATAGAGTAAATTGAGATCTTGAAAATATAGACTACCTTTCTTACTTTATCTTTTTCGAGAGATTGAAAAAATATAAAATTTTATTAATTTTGATTAAAATATTTTTATATTTATTATTTATATAGTTAAAGATATATTTTACCAACAAAAATATTTTTTAAAAATATTAAAATAAAATAATTTTATCATTTTTACACTCAAAATAAACAATAATGAAATAATAATTTTTAAGATATACTTTTTTATTAAATTATATTTTTTAAAAAATATTAATAATGTCACTAAAAGTATTTTAGTCCAAGTGAGTAATTTATAGTGTTTTAGTAAAAAAAAATTATGACATTATTAATATTAAATTATGTATTCTTTAAATTTATTTATGTATTAATTAATAATATTTAATTTTTTAATTTTTTATATTATATGAATTTTTAATATAAAATTAAATTAATTAAATATTATTAACTAATGTAAGAATGAACATAATGAATACATTTACAAACTTCTCGTGAAAGATCATGGGCCTGTTTAAAAGCTATTATTAAAACAATTTTTATTTTTTAAAAACAAAAGAATAAAAAAATTGTTTGAACTATTGTTTTAAATTGAAAAAAATAAAATTAAAATATGTGTTTTAAAAACAAAAAGTACAAAATAATTAAAGGTGCTTTTGAATTAATTTTTTTAAAATAAAGAAAATATAAAAATAAATATATTCATTAGTAACATATACATAAATACATAAAAATAATATTAATATCTTCAAAACCAATTTTTAAAAACGATAAAACAAAAACATAATCAATCTGCCTACATCTCTAAAAATGCTAGAAGAAAAAATAATAATTAAAAAAATTTTGAAAGTACATTTGACCCAAAGAAAAAGACTAAAACAGTAAGAAAAAAGTCGCTTTGATTATAAAATTGTATTTGGCTCAACTTAATTTTTAAAAATTGCAGTATTTTTTTAACTCCATTGATTTTACTAAGAAAAATAGGACGTATTATTATATTTGGCTTTAAAATTTTGTTAATGTTTTAAAAATATTTTTTAATTAAAAATAATTATATTTAAGTTACTGTTAAATATTAAATGTAAACATTTAAAAAAAATTTAAATCTTACTTTTATGACGTTATAAGATATTAACCCATTTTATAAGATAATTGACTTTACAAATTGAATGAGATATTAATATAACATTTTAAATATGTATAACATTTTAAAAAAAATTTAATAATTCTAACTATAAAAATTATTTTATTAAACCATTAATTTATATAAAAATCATGTTAAACAATCTTATTAGCAAAATTATTAAATTAATGATGCTATAAAAAGTTATTTTTAATTTTTTTTGAAACTTACCAAAACATGTTTTTGAGATTAGAATAAAATTTGAGACTCAGCATTAAAAAAAATTATACATTTGAATTCATATAAATTATATATTAATCTTTCTAATGTGTTAATAATTTAATGACAAATAAAAAAATATGTATATAATTAAAAGTTAAAAGTATCAAATAATAAAAAAAGTTATTAAAATATTTTTAAATTATATAATTTTTTATTTATTTACTAAATTATTAATTCAAGTATAAAATAAAGAGTCTCAAAAAACATTTCTAATAAAAAAAATCAGCAACTTGTATTTATTATGTGACTACCAAAATAGTAGTGCTCATAAAAAATTTAGCCCTGTCAATAAAAAAAAAATGCTGATTGTAGAATCAAGTTGATGCTTAACATGTACAAAAGCATAAGCTATATCATAAAATAATAATTAATAAATTTTAAAATAATAATAAATTATTTAATTATTTATTGTTTTTATTTTTATATCATATTTTATTTTATTTTATATTTTATGTTATATAATATATATTTTGTAAGACTAATAATAAAAAATTATATGTATGAATTTATCAATTAAAATTAATAAAGATTAAGAATTAAATTATATTAAATTATTTTTAAATTTTTTTCGCTTAACTGATAATAATATATGATAAATTTATATAAAATTTGACATAAGAAAGCATTTTCCTTTAAAAAAAGAAAAGGTCACTATCAACGTGGGTAGATTTTTTACTTAAAACTTGTGTGGAGAGAACAACCGTTGGCACCAACTTTGTTACATTACCATTTCTTTTTGTGCCCACTTCGCCAACCTACACGCATACTGCTGACATTTCAATTTCATACTCAAACCGCAAAACCAAAAGCAGACTACACACACTCTACTCTCTCTCCTACGATATTACTCTGTTACCATTACCTTCCTTCTTCATTCCTTCCATTACTCTCTTCACTCTTCTCTCTTCCTTATATATACCTTACTTCCTAAGCTTCCCTTCTTCCATCTCCATCTTCAATAAGCCCTTTTTTCTCTACGAATCCCACCTTTCACCATCCCCAAACAATGAAGGAGGCATTCGTTGTGCAAGATGCCTACGTCTTCAAAGAAGAAACCCATCTCACCGTCCTCAAAACCTCTCTCTTCTTCTCCGGCGATGGCTTCACCGTCTACGATTGCAAGGGTCAGCTCGTCTTCCGCGTTGACTCCTACGGTCCTGACAACCGCGATAAGGACGAACTCGTCCTCATGGATCCCCATGGCCGTTGCCTCCTCACCCTCCGCCGCAAGGTACCATCTAGACTAGATCTCATTCACTTCAATGCTTCTTTCATTTTTTGTTAATTACAGTGACGAAACTAGATCTCGACTTCAAACTGTAGAAAGAATTCTCGTAATACATAATTTGGTTACTGATTCGAAGTCCTTGTGTTGTGTAGAGGCCGAGTCTGCATCAACGGTGGGAGGGATTCAAGGGGGAGAGAATGGACGGCGATAAGCCGATCTTCAGCGTGAAGAGATCGTCGATCATCGGACGGTCACGGTCCAGCGTGACGGTGGAGGTGTACGACGACACCGACGGAGGCGAGGAGTACCAGTACCAGATTGAAGGGTGTTTCTCGAAACGGAATTGCACGGTTTTCAATGCCATCAAAGAGTCAATGGCTGAGATTCGACGAAAAGTGGATCAGACCACAAGCGTTATGCTTGGTAAGGAAGTGTTCACGCTTTGCGTCAAGCCTGGCTTTGATGGCGCCTTCGCCATGGGATTGGTGCTCGTTCTTGATCAGATCAACGGCGACGATTATGTAGATAATGGAACAGAGCCTGCCCTGCACCCTACCACAGAGGATTAGAACTGTACAAAGTATCCATCTTTAGGAGACTTTTGTGAATCCTACTGGTCTTTGGAGTTTGGGACGAGTGTCCCTTGGGAAGGGAACCTAGGTGCCCTTTTCTCGCTCATGCGTCCCAAAAAAATATTCCTATTTCCTACTCTGTAATTCACTACGTGGTCGTGTAAATTTTCTATTCATAAATGGCCAAGTAACTTAAATGCTTTATCATTTTAGAATAGATACATGTCGGCCTTTAATTCATTGAGCTTCTGTCTTTTATTTTTCTCTACCTTTATCCATTTTCTACGTATAATAAATTAAAAGGTAAATTAGTGCTTTTATCTATATTTTTTAATTTTTAATCTTTAATTTTATCTTTTAAAAAATATTTCTTAAATAATTTAGTTCATATAATATTTATAAAAATATTTTATTAGCATGTTGGTTGTTATAATATATTAGCTAGTTATCACTTTGACTTAATTAGTCTAAATACGATTTGAATATCTATGGACTTTAACATATAAATTACGTTGTTTGAAAATATTGTATGAAAGATGAAATTAAAAATTTTAATTTTATGAGGGCTATTTAACATTAAAAGAATGTTTCAAGTAACTTTTTTTTCTTTGTTTTATTTCACATTTCTATCATATATATATATATATATGACAAAGAATTTTATTGGTTGGTGCTGCGGCACGAAAATTGTGGGGCAGGTCTCATGCTCAAATATCAACCTCTGAGTAATAATGGGTACGAAGAACTTGAAAATATGGTATTTTACAACAATTCAAATTGAAAATAAGTAAAGAGTAATGTAAAATGAAGAGCAAAATAAGCGATATATATAATAAAAAATAAAACTTACATGTGTATACTTTTTAAAGATATGATATTTTTTAATAAGAAAAAAGATGGAAGTGTAGCATCAAAGAAACTTTGTCTGGTTGGCTAATAATTAAACTTTGATATGTACCATTTGGAAGTAAGTTTTAGCTTTTGAAAGATGATAATTATAGAAATAATTGATGCTAGGAAAAATTAGTATAAGAGAAGAATAAGATCAAAGATACAATATTCATATGGGCTTTGAGCCAGATTTAAAGATATGCCTTTTTGTCTTATAATGGTTTCGGATATTATTATTATTATTATTATTATTATTATTATTATTATTATTATTATTATTATTATGTGTTTAATTGATAATTGGTAATTAATGATAAAGCCATCCAGAACTGGGACCGACAAGTGATAATTGAGAAGCTATGAGAATGAGACCATCTGTCCACTGAGCTTTTAGAAAAAGGAACAGAATTTATATACCATATGCTTAACATGCACATAAATTTACGTTATTCTTTTTATTTTTAAAATATATTATAAAATAAAAAATTTTAGCTTTTAAAATAATAAATTTAATAATAAAAAATTATTTAACTCTCTGTTATTCTCTCTCAACCTTTCACTATCTTTACTTTATCTCTTTTTTCTTTTTATATCATATATTTTATTTTAAATTTTATATTATATAATATATATTTTATAAATATAATTACTAAAAAGACCCTAGAAACATTATATACACTAGAGACTTTATTCGCACAAATGTACATATTATTTTTTTAAAATATAATATAAAATAATTATTATTATAATTTTTAAATAATAAATCAAATAATAATAAATTATTTAAAAAAATAACTTAAGATGTTTTGGTCATTGATCACTAAAGTTATATATTATATTATATAAAAATAAAAAATTTAATAATAAAGATATAGTATTATTTCAAAATTATAATAACTTCTTATTATTTAATTTATTATTTTAAAATATAATAATAAATTTTTATATTATAATTTAAAAATTAAAAAAATTAGCATGTACGTTTTGTACATGGCCAAGCCTCTAGAATATAAAATGACAATAAAACACTAAATAAACGTTTGGTATACAAATTAAAAAAAATATTTATGAGAATAGAAAGTTTAGAATGTTACATTATTACATTTGGTATATGAATTAAAATTTTTTTTTAAGAATATTATATTCTCAGAAATAGAATATTATTATGTTTTTGCATATTTTCATTCTCGGGGTGAGAATTTTGTATTTTCATGGCATAACATATTTTTGTATTAGTAAAATTATTAAATTATCTTTCTAAAACTTAATTATACCTTACTATAATTTATTTATGACTTGAAATATTTTAAATTTATATTTAATTGATTTTAATGTTATCTTTATTGTTAAAAATTTATATTTATCATGATTCAAATTTAAAAAAGATAAGTATTGTTAAAATTTAAAATTATAAAATTTTTTAAAAGTTAACAATTTAATTTAATTTAATTTAAATTGACCAAAGTTAATTTAAATTAGTTTGATTGAGACAAATTTTTTTTTTGATAAATTAGATAATTTTGATTAGATAAATAAATGTAAAGCAAATCAAATCGTAGGAAAAAGATATAAATAAAATTTGTTTGCATATTTAAAAAAAATTAATTTTTTCTCTGATATAATTTTAAAATATTCTAATTCCAAAAAAATTATAAAAAATTAAAAATTTAAGCCTATCAGAATTATAACTATTAATATAAAATATTTATAAAATAATTTTATTAATATTAATTACGCAACATTAAAATGTTTCAATAATAAAGAATTAGACTAAAAAAAAAAAAGCGAACAAAATTTTTAAAATTTTTAAGAATCATATTATTGAAAATAACATTTTCAAGAATGTGACTTCTAGGAATAAAAAATCAACTTGTATACCAAACTTTCCCAAATGTTTTGATCTTATATTTATTGTTTTATTTCTTCAAAAACTGTATTGAGATATCTCAGAGATTTTCTTGGTCCTTATGTAAAAGAAAAAAAAAAAAAGTCAATGCATGCGTAAAGCATGACTAAAATTTAAAAAAAGATTCCAAATAATATATAAATATTAAAACGATCCAATTATTATCACGTAGGTGAATGAATTTTGGCCCATGAATTTGCTATATTATCAGAATTTAATAACGTTATAATGCTCTGGTTAATCACATAATCACATGATGGTCTAACCAAAATGTTGGGATTGTAGTACATCTGAAATTTTGATTAATATAAATATGCAAGCATGTAAAAGAGTTACAGTACAAAATAGAAAAAATAAAAAAATTCCAAACAAAAGAGAGCCGTACGTGTGTGAAGATGAAGATGTTTTCATTAAATACAATACATAAATATTTCCTTTCACTTATTGCATGACGAAAATTTAAAAATTATAGTTGATTTGATAATTATAAATATATTTTTTAATATGATATAAATTATGTATCACTTATAATTATTTTGTTAACATAAAAAATTTTAATTAATATTTTATTAAGTAAAACGTTAAGATATAAATATAATATTATTAAAAATATTTTTATTTTTAAAAGATTAAATTAATAAAAATAATATATAAAAAATTAAATTAAAAGTTAAAATATTTTTTAATGATCAAAATAAAATTTTTTTAATTAAATATTAACACTGTTATAAATATTATTAAGGTCAAAAAAACCTAAAAACTTCGCAGAATTGCAGTTGACAAAGCTAAATTAAGCCTCGTAATCTCAAAACTCAATTTGAGAAAGCACATTTACAAAGATAGGCCTCAGGATCTCAAGACTACCGAATTAAATATTCCAAAAAAATCGTAATATGACTTTTGTATAACTGTAAAAGTGGTCCATAATATTCCTGTCCAATTTTTCACATTTTTCATTCTCTGATTTTCTCACATGCGAATATCTTCTTTACTAAGGATCTCGAATTTTGGGTTATTATACTTATTAATTTTAAAAATTTATTTTATGAGTATTTTGCTTCTTTTGATAATTATTTATTATTTTTTTAAATAATTTTACAACATGGTAATTTATAAAGTAATTATTTTATATTGATTAAACACATACTTAATTTTTTTTGTCACTTATCTTTAATTTGTTGTCCAGGATATATTTTTTAATTAATTTTAAGAGAAACGAGTGTATATTTGATTATATATTTATTTTCAACATAAAAGATAGAATGAAATAATTTTTTTTTGCACTAATACCTTAAAGAAAATATAATTTACTTTTTTCGAATAAATTACATTCTTCTTATTAAAATATTAAATTATGTTAAACTAATTTTAAATTCTATTATGCTTAATTTTATTTACTGTTAATATATAATAAATTATATAACATTTGTTTTCTCTTTGGTATATCTATTTAGATTAAATTTATATATAATTACTTATTTTTTATCAAATTTTTCAATAAAAATTATTTTTCAAAAAATTAATAAAAAAATAAATGATAAAAATATAAAATTAATCGTAATTATATAAGTATTAATTTTTTAATTAAAAAATTTAATAATAAAAATATAAAACCTGAAGTAAAATTTTTTTCTTTTTTGTTTTTTTGGGGATTGTATGTTTTAAGTTGAAAAGACACTTCAATCTGTTAATTTATGACTGACCTGTCTCCACCAGTAGTGAGATTAGCTCGTTTGCGGGTGGCCAATGAATGGTTGAGGTGTTGCAGAGTTGGATGTTTCATGGACAAGTATGCAGCATGTGGTATGCACGTGAGATTTAAGCTTAGCCCTCCACGTCTGCAAATTAAGGATGCCCACATACTACATAGCTCGATCACACCATTGAGTTTGAAGTTGAAGCAACTTGAATTCCCCAATTACCATAATCATCCAACTCAAATGAACCACATCCATTCCCTTTACAGTATCAACGTTAGAAAGTTGCCAGTTAGGCACACATTATACATTACATGGTGTCCACAACTCTGGAATTGACACGGAGGATCAATATAATTAAAGGTTCGGGATTTGTTTAAACAGAAGTAAATTGACGAAAGGTTAGAATCACAGTATACTTAAAACAATGTGTGTTTTCGAGGCACGAAAGGTTAGAATTACAATAGGACTGAAATTCTTACTGTGGACTCTGATAGCGAAGTCTGAGTACGGAGAAGGAAGGAGGATGAAGGAAAGGGAGATTGAGAGTATCAGAGAATAGAATAGAAGATGTGTATTTTATTTGAAGAATATAAGTTTCAAGTCTTAGATTTAGAGCATAAGATAATAAATTTATCTTATTGGGTCCAATCTCTGATATAAGTTATGAAACGACCTGATTTAGTTTAGAATATTTTTGAACATAAAGTATAGAGATTAAATTGAAAATATAAATAAAGCAAACTCCAAGAACCAAATATGTATAATCAAACTTAAAAATAATGAGCTTTTTAATTTATTTAATAGTAATAAAAATATAAATGAGAAAGAATCTGGGGATGGTATATATATGAAGTGTAAAGGTAAGGGAGAAGGAGCCATCAATTCAAGCATCTTCCTTACATATACCAACACAAATCCCATATTGCCTTTATCTGATTCTGATGATCATACACAAATCCCATAAAAATATAAATGAGAAAGAATCTGATTCCTTTGAGGACCATATACATATGTTCCCAAGGAAACCTTTAATTTACACCACTTTTTATTTATGACAACGTAATCAAGGAAATCAATTTCATTGCTTTAGTTTGATTTGCCTTTTTCTAGCTGCGGATTTCATTTACAGTAATTACCACTAAACACTCTTCTTGAGTTGGATTCTTATTAATGAATAATGACCTTTTTGGCATTGTTAATTAATTTGGCTTAACTCATATGATCTATGCTTTCCTTGAAAATTATAAATTTTGTGTATATATATAGGGATCTCCTAAAGTTTTTAGACAATTTTATATAATAAAGTTGGAGAGAGATAAATATAAAAAATGTAACTCATACAAATGGCCCTATTAGAGGATGACATTTAAACTTTTTCTCTTTATTTTTTCCCCCTAATATTTATCATGTCTATACACACACTTAATATGAATTTATCACATTTGATATATGAAGTTTTATCGTATTACAATTATGAATTTTTTTATTTATAATTTTAGTCTAAAAATAACATATATAACTGAAAATATAGCAGCCCATTTTCAATCCCCATCTCAATCTATATTTATTAATATTTTAACATGTAATTTAATTTATTTGTTTAATAAAAACACATAATTTAATTTTAAATTTTACTTGAATTAGATTGTAAATTTTAGAAAAGTACAAGTTATTTCTCAAAATATAAAGATAGCAGTGCAGTTCTGAATTCTTTAATATTATAAAAGTATTATTTATATAAAAATGCTAAAATAATTTATGGAAAATCTTTATTAACGACGAAAAAAAAAAAGAAAAATACAACACAATGAAACGATGAATACATATCTAAAGCAATTGATCCCATAAAGTTTATTTTTTCATCGCACATGCGCAACCTCAATTGGTATGATTCTTATGATTCGTATGATGGATTGAGTTATATGATGGATGAATGATTATTTTGACAGTACTCTTAGTACGTCAGTTGGTTTATATTTTGAAAATAGTAAGAATGAAAAAATAAAATAAATGATAATTGAGTTATATGATGGATGAATGAATAATTATGATATATACGATGTTACTTAGAATATCACCGAGAAGGAAGCTGTTTGTGGGACAGGTATCTCCAACCACATCATGAACAGTGTGATCGAGCTAATAATGCACATTGCAGAAGCAGTAATACACCCATTACATATAATTAATCCTCCAAAACCAAAACCAAATGAAACACTCATTTTATTCATCTTTAATTAATTAATGTGAAAATGAATGAATGAAGTGCATTTGGAATTGCAGGCTATAAACATACCAAAATAGAGCGTAATTGATGGTGATGGTGATTGTGATTGTGTGTGGTATTATTTTTCAACACAGACGGAGGACTTGATATTTTTATTGGTTAATTACTTTGCTTTATTTGAATTAAATACAATAGTGAATTGTAATTGGCCTATGTAAATTGTGATCTAGGGAGTGTTACTAAATTGTAAAATGCAATAAATCAATTTATGAATCATTAGTTACTATAAAAAATAAGAAAAATAGTGATGCCTAAAGTAATCATTTAGTAGTACTTGAAGTGCTAGTAATATAACTTGGTGGAGCTTGTAAAAACGCTATAATTTTGGGTGTCAAGATCATGTTTCTTGACGCTTCAATGCAACCGTTGGTGTTTGTGTCACAATCATTTTGTAACTTTTTTTAAAATTCTTTTCTTTTTATTTACTGGCGCCTACAAAGTGCTATTATTATTTATGATGAATTTTTTAATTTGATATTCTTAATTTATAATCGTAGCGCCTGTTAAGCGTCACTATATTTTTAAGTTGAATTTTTTTATTTCTTAATAGTATCGCCTTTTAAGCGTCACGATGTTTTTGTTTAAATTTTTTAATTTTACTTCCTAGTGCCTTATAAGCGCCACCACTATTTTGATTTAAAAAGGTGTCAGTAATTTGGTCTAAATCTCTGCCTTCCAGCACTATTATTTTGGTCTAGTTCATATATTATTATTTTTATTTGATTTTTTCTAATACCTTTTAAGCGTTGTTTAAAGTTAGGTTTTTAAAAAAGTTAGATATTATTTTTTCAAATGATGCGTACCATATTTACAATTCGTAATTAATATCAAACAATATAAATCCAATATATCATATATTCAAAATAGTATCCTAATTACATAAAATTCCTATATTCAAAACAACATGAACCTAACATATACAATTCCTAATTATAATTCAAAATAATTAATAATAAGTTAGTACCCTAAGTTTCCTTGTGCTAAATTTTTATATATAGGATTTTATACAATATACTTACTACTCGAAATGTCAAAATATGTAATACCCTATCTATTGAGTGGGATCTTTTTCCACTGACGAGTGAGGTTTGACTGAAGGCTGTTTACTATTTGCATCAAATGCTTGAAAAGATTAACAAGTTTTTTATGGTCTGAATCAAACAAAGAAAATAATTTTTCAAATAAAAAAACAATTCTTAAACCAATTTGAGGATTAAACAAATGTGCAAATTGAGGTGGAACATTTCCTAAGAAATTTTGGAAAATGTAACCCAAGGCATTTCTCATTTCTTGATTCGAAGATTGTAACCTTGTGGGAATTGGGTAAAAATTAAGTGGTCATATACTATTTTGGCGTGCCACCTTCTAAACTTACAGTGGCTACATAGACATTTTATCTTATTGTTGATAATTGTGTGTACAAATGCAAAATCTAAAAACTTATTCAAACTTTTATCATATTCAGGGTTAAGTCATGACTTGGTAATCTAAGATTTATCTATACTTAAAACCTATATTAATAAAAATAGTAGCAATATTAATAAGTGAAATATCATCCCTACTAGAATTAGAAATCAATAGAATGCAAGCAAAATATCACCTCCAAAGTAGTGATCTAATAAGAAGCTTCATACCTCAAACTTTAAACACTTTTTCTCCTAGTTTTAGGTTTTTAACAGTGCTGCAAAATGCCATTAAGAGTTCTACATTTTAAAATTTGATAAGGTACTTCACAATTTTAAACACAATTTAAGTGCTCAAGTATTTGAGATTTGCTTATAAGGCTAGTCTAAGTCTAACCCTAAAAAGTAATGGCATTTGGTGGGATGACTTAACTATTTTTGACAACTCTAATTCTGTATTTCAAGTGTAACTAAGATTAAAAAAAATGAATATCTACTATTATGATTTGATAGCATAGGCTAATAAATCAAGAGAAGAGAGTCTTTGAAAAAATTGATGAAATATTATGATTAGAGATGAAGATTATAATGAATAAGTGTAATTTGTTTCTTAATATTTCTCATAATCTAAAATTAAAATTGAAAGGAAATTAACGATTCAATTGGAATTAAAAACTCAAGTACAAGTTAGCTATGAATGTTTTGTTGGCTTGCACCACAAAAACTTTCACAAAGTAAATCAAACTCTGTTGTAGAAACCCAAACTCTGTTGTTCCTCTTGTTTTTAAATGCATTTCCTCTTTTACGAAAAAAAAATTAAATCAAAGACCTTCTGGAATTGTAGTTCTTCAAAACTCTGTTGTTCCTTTTAGAATTGTAGTTCCTCAAAGACCTTTTTACATGCATGTATCACCCATCCCAACCATATTTTATTTTATTTTATTCATGTATGTCATACTACACTTTCAAAAAAACATATCATAATGCACACATTTAATATAAAGTGTTTTTCTAAAAAGACACAAAAGTATTCACATGACTGAATAGAGGGAGCACAAAACACATACTATACTAATCTTGAAAGAGACTACAAGACAATACTTATTAATCTTGAAAGAGATTACAAAACACCCCAAAAAAAGTATAAATAAGAAAAAGGGTAGTGCCTAAACTCAAGACAACACACATTAAGCTTGAAAGAGACTACAAAACACCAAGAAAAAGGATGACATATAAACTTAAGACAATGCACATTAAGCTTAAAAAAAAATTACGAAAATATAAATAAGAAATAGGACAACATATAAACCCAAGATAGCATTTATTAAGCTTGAAAGAAACTACAACATAATAAAATCAACCTAAATGCTAAATATGACAGAATATGACTCAAAACAACACTTTAAACATCTTAAGAGAACCTTTTAGAACACCAAATATGCCTCACAAGAAAGAGACAGAACATAATACCAAAACAGCACTTTAAACACCTTAAATGCAACTCTAGAACACCAAAACAAATCTAATTAAAATTTGACAGCACATGAACTCTCCAAATGGCACATACTAGCTTACAAGAAACCACACAGTATTAAAACAAACTTAATAAAAACTAAGACAGCATATAACACATGGCAATAATCCTTAGAATAACATTTTAGAGACTTTAGGAAGGGTTCTCAAGGGGGAGAAACAAGCTAACACCATCATTAATTTATCAGTAAAGAGAAAAGCAAGGGATTCTTCTTGTTCTTGTTCTTCTTTTTCTTTTTTTAAGTGTTGCGTCTGAGTTAATTTAGGTGGACATCAACTAATTTACTTTTTCAATCCATTCAAAACAGATCATTTGCATCAACAGATTAACAACAAAATTGCTTTTTATTTTTTACTAATCTCCTTCAAAAATATCCCATATAGGGAAAAGAAACTATGCTGGTTATGCAGATCTGTTTGGAAAGATAGAAATAGCTCTAAACAAAGGAAATAAAATTAAAAGAACGAAGTGTGTTGGTAATATATTTACTTAATTATCTGTAAAAGAATAAGCTGAAGACAAACAATGAAAGAATGACGAAGGAAACATATTCATTCCTCTTATTAAAGCCAGTAGTCACAACTCAGTAGTGGAAGTTTTTCTTCTTTAACTAGATATATAATTTGATCACAACTTGGTCTGAGAATGACTTTCTTGTATAATATTCACAAACAGTGAAAGCTGAAACAGAGCCCACTAAAACACGCACGCTTCCCAATATTCTGCGTAATGGAGAGAAAAGAAAAATCCAAAAAACCCAGAAATTCAAACATTAAATGATTTTTTTTTTTAAAATGAAAGTTTGAATCTGAATAACAGAATAACAATAATTATTATAGTTTGGTTCCTCCATTAATGGATGCTCTTGCTGTAAGTCATTTGTTACAGAAACAAAGCATTATAATCCAAAAGAACTGAATTACAGTTAGAATCTGTAAAGAATAATAAAATTATGTAAATATGGTAGAGTAATTAACCATATAAGTTATATAACCCAATTAGAAGAAGTAATAATTATATAAAATGATACTTAAAAAGTAATAATTATATAACTTTTTGAAGTGAACTTAGCTAGGAGCCTAGGAGTGAATAATACAGTAATGTGAGCAGTTCCTGTTTAAGTCCTACTCTGAAAAAGACCATAAGTTCAGGTGAATGGTATATCTTATCCCACACACACACACACACACACACACACACACATATATATATATATATATTAGCTAGCCATTATGGTGTGGTTGGCTCCGCAAACACTTCAAGTTCAACTACTTGGCACTGCACTTGATTTGAATAAACTCCAAGTAGCTAGCTAGATCTGGTTTGTTGAATGTTGAGTGGTTCAGACTCAACCTACAATTATTAATTCAAAGACAAACAGCTAGCAAGCTAGCTAGCCTGCCTTTTCTTTTTGCTTTTATTTTCTTTAATCATAAGAAGTTTTGTTTGACTAGATATGTTTTTTGTTGCTAATGTGCCGGCTAATTCCTGGGCAGGCTCTATCCACAAGATACATACATGCTTAAGTGCTTCTATAATGGCCAAACAGAACTATAGGGAAAATTTATGACAGTGGCCAAATTTAATTGCTTCTCAACATTCCTACAATTCAACTCCCCATTTTTCTTATAGTACAGTTTTGTTTTTGAGATTTACAACTTTTATCAGAGTTTTTAGCCACACAATCTCTACTTTGTTCTATAATTTCACATTAAATTGTTGTTATTTAAAGTCCTATAATACAGCCCACATTTTAGAACATTGTTTTCATTACTCTCAATAATTTGATCAATTCTTTTATCATTTACACTCTCACTAATTTCCATTACTCAACATGCAGCTCAAAAGGATAAAGAAACAACAAGTGAACACATGTTTCCAATTCAGCAAACTCCAAAACAAAAATAGCATGAAAACAGAGCAAAGAATGACTTACCTCTCGGCCAGTACAGGACCCCTCCCCCATTGGTACATGTCAGTGTAGCATTCACACCCAAAACAGATTTCAATCGATGAAATAAAGCCAAGAGAGTAGGTTGAAATGTTTACCTCTCGACAAAAGGGAATTGTGGAGATATATCGCAATGTCCCTCGGAATGCTTTGGGTGGATGGAATTTAGCAAATGAGAAATGAAAAGGGCTTCACACTCAAAATGTGAAAGTGAAATCACCAAAATGGCAAAAGGGTTTTGCACTTCAAAGAGAAAAAATAAAAATAAAGACGCTTTCTAGGCGAAAAATTTTATGTCACCTAATAAACGTTGTTAAAATTTTAAAAAATAATTAAAAGAATAAAGGTGCTTACTAAATGTCACTAAAATGAAAAATCTTTTTGGTGATTATTCGGGCCCACAAATATAGAATTTTTACTTTGCAAGTGCCTTAAGTTATTATTTTAAATGTAAAGGCGCTTTAAACACCAGAATTCATTCATAGGTCGCAAAATAAAAAATTTTCCTGGCGCCTCTTAAAATGCCACTATTATATCAATTTCGTGGCACCTTAAGTTAAACACCATTAATTAAGCGTCATAAATACCCTCTTTTTTTGTAGTGAGTCAACCATAAAATTACGAACCATCAATTTGATAAAAAATTAATCAATTTAAGAAGAAAACATTACATATTGATATAATTTTTTGTGGTTATTATTGAGAAAATTTGTAATTTTCAAAGACTAAAATAATGATTTACTTTTTTTTTTGCAACTTTATAATTAATGTTCTATTTATATCTTATTTTTTGTCATCTCTATGTGCCTCCAAACTAGAAGAATTTATTTTCTTTTAATCTTTTGTATATATTAGAGAAAATTACATAAACTTTTATTAAGGTTTGGCTAAATTATATTTTTTCTTTTTTTTTTTTGAAAAATTATACTTATCTCATTTCTAATTTATATTTTTTCAATGAATTTTTTTTTGTACACAATATGATTAAGACTGTAGTTATTTTTAATATAATAGTAAAAATAATTAAATTTATATTAAAATTTAACATAAAATTCTTAACATAATAATAAAAATAGTTAAGTAATTTTATTGTTTTGAAGTGAACATATATATCATGTAAAATATTAACTTTAATGATAAAAAATGAATGAGAAGGGAGATTTGTGTAATATTATATCATACCTTAATGATATTAACTGTCAATTTTGAAATTAGAATTTAAGAGAAGATTAATATAATTTATTCTATCTTTTAATGAAATTTATTTTTTATGCATATTTATATTCACCATGGATGGATGTATATATACTATGTGCTTCCCTTTTACCAGCATATAGGATTTTGAAGTTAATAAAATATATAGGTGTGAGGCATGGAGTCCTTAATTAGACTTCAGAGATGAGCTTTTATTGAAGTTGATGCTATGGTAATAAATTTTTTGTGGTTTTATAAAATGAAAGCTTATACTAAACATCGGAGAGAGAATTAGGTGGAAAAACGCTTATTAGTCTGTTGGCATTTAATTTCTATATATGCAATATTCCAATGGGTTGAAATTTTAGTTGCCTTTCTCTTTCTAGTTTTCTACATCAATTTTTTTATAAAATTAAACAAGTAAGATCAGAATTGAGCGTTGGTCTCTGGAAACCATAATTGCTGCTTTTTAACTGGAAAATAATAAATTAGGCACCATATTATGTATTTAATAATATTCAGTTAATTTTTTACTTTAGATATCACGTAGGTTCAATAGTATTAACTGCGGGAAAAGAATGAATTGAAATTAGATGATTACAACGTGTGTGTATATATATATACATTATTGTTTCACCTTTTAAAATAAAAAATATTTAAAAAAAATTAATTTTAAAGATATTCAAAATCTTATAAAACAAAATAATTATACAAATTTTTATGTCTAAATTTTAAGAGAAAATACAAATTTCTATTTAAAAAATATTAATGATTTAGTCTTTAAAAAAGCTAAATCTAATTCAATTTCTCACAACCAATTTTTAAACCTTTTGAGATCACTGTTAATTTAACAAAAAGTTTACAAAATAAATATTTATTCCAAATGATTGATGAAAAGTTTATAAGTTTAATTATAGAAAAAATTCTTTAAATATCCAAGTCTTCATCTAGAACAAAGCTTCCATAGCCACTCTAGATAAGCAAACCCATATTCCTTTGGATCAAATCCAATCCATTATTCTGAATTAGAAATATTACACAAAACTCTATTATCCCAGGGCTACTCTTCATGACAATCTTAGAAGAGAAAAATATTTCTACAAAACATTTTGATGCAAGCTATATATATGCTTTGAATATAAATGATTTGTCTGAAAATAATATTCTGAAAATTCTTCAACAACGACCATGGTTAGTATAGCTGTATCGCAATTACGATGAGCAAGTAATTGCTTATATACTAATAGCTGGGTTCATTGGTTAACTCGAAGGTTAGTGGAATTTCTATCTTACTTATGAACAAAAGGAACAAATCCTTAGTTCAATAAAAACAACTAGTGATGGAACTATAATAACCAATAATGGTGATCCAGTTCCTTACATTTTTAATACCCTTATCTATAAAATTACTCAAGATTTTATAAGAGATCTGTCTCTATGGAGAGACAAATTTGTTGAACTTCTTTCCAATCTTAGGTGTAAAACTCTAGCTAATTTAAATGGTATAATAATACCTTCCTAATTAGTGTTTACACCAGAGAAGATAGTAACCATCCTCTGTGAAAAGAAAAATTTATTACAGGTCTACCCAATTCTTTAGGTGATAAAGTTAGAGAAAAACTTAGAAACCTAATTGGTGATAGCCACATTTATTATATAAATTTACGCTATAGATAGCTCATTGTTCTTGTCCAAAAAATTACCTTAAAATTTTTTTTAGATGATAGGATTCAACATTAGCTTAGCAAAGACAAGGCTCTTAATTAAAAAAAATTAAGATCTTTTTGTGAACAATTTGGCTTCCCTTCCTGTAGGAAATCCAAACCAAAGCAAAAGGATCACCAAAAACCCCAAGTTAAGAGTTAATACAAAACTTCTAAAAATAGAAAGCCTAGAAACCTTTCTAAACATATCTCTTCAAAACCTCCTATTGATTTACCAAAAGGTAAAATCAAATGTTTTAGATGCAGGAAAGAAGATCACATAGCGAAGTACTACAGACTAAACAAAAAAAATTAAGACTCTTAATTTAGAGGAACAATTCCTAGAACAAATTAATAGCCTTATGGCTAAAACCTTTTCTGAAGAAGAAAAAGAAGGTGAATTTTCTGAACAAGAAGTAAATCAACTTCTTAAAGATGATATTTCATCAAACTCTTCCTATGAAGAAGAAAATCAAGATTCTCCAATCAATTCTTTAGAAGAAACCATTGAGGATTATCTTCAAATTAATGCTCTTACTTTAGAACAAAGTTTTCATTTCGAAGTAATTAATTCTATTCCTTCATATGAAGAAAAAATTAAATATTTTAACACACTTAAGAAAAATGTAAAAACTTTATCTACATCAACCCACAAACCTACACAGCAATTAAAACGATATGATTTTACAAAAATTATAAAACGTTTTGAAAATAAATCAAAACCAATTATGGTACTAATAAAAAATTAATATTTTAAAAAATGAGATCAAAGATTTGAGAAATACTCAAGATCTTCGTTCTTTGATAACTAGTCGAATTCAAGAAAAGGAAATGAAAATTTTTGAAAATGGTAAAGAGCCCATGGTTAAAGATCAAGAAGAGGATCTTCCTGAACTATTTCTAGACCTTATTTGAAAAATTTTCATTCAAAAGTGGTATATTCCAATCAAAATTATTATTTAAAAGAATTTGTTTTGGAAAAAAACTATTCTTTTTTATACTGGTGCAACTTTAAAATGTATTTGTGAAGGACTTGTTTCCACCAAATTCTTTAAAAAAACTATTGAATCACTTAGTGCTGCTAATGGTTCATGATTGGATATAAATTATAAATTATTGAATGCTATTGTCAAAAATGATGATATAATAATTTTTAATCCATTCATTTTGATAAAAAATTTGTCGAATGAAATAATTCTTGGATCTCTATTTATTGAACAAATTATGCCTTTTAGCATTTAAAAAAAGGGAATTGAAATTGAACACTTCAATAAGAAAATTATTTTTGAATTCTCCAATCCCCTATTTATAAAATTTTTAAATACTATCCAATGCAAAGAAAAACAAACTAATTTTCTCAAAGAAGAAGTTTCTTACAAAATTATAGAAGCTCAATTAGCTAAACCTCAGATTCAAAAGAAAATTCAAACTCTTCTAATTCATATTAAAGGATCTATTTGGTCAGATCTTCCAAATGCCTTTTGGAAAAGAAAAAGACATATAGTTAATCTTCACTACGAAAAGGATTTTGATGAAAGAAATATTCCTATAAAAACTAGGCCAATTCAAATGAACAAGGAATTCTTGGAATATTGCCAACAAGAAATTAAAGATCTTTTAAATAAGAGATTAATTAGAAAGAGCCAAAGTCATTGGTCTTTTTCTACCTTTTATGTTAACAAAAGTGTAGAATTAGAGAGAGGAACTCCAAGGCTTGTGATCAATTACAAGCTGCTTAATCAAAATCTCTAGTGAATTAGGTATCCTATTCCAAAAAAAAAAAAAGATCTTCTCAATCATCTACATAAGGTAAAATTATTTTATAAATTCGATATGGAATCTGGATTTTGGCAAATCCAGGTTCATGAAATCGATATGTATAAAATATCCTTCACTATACCTTTTGGACAATTTGAATGGAATGCTATGTTTTTTGGCTTAAAAAATGCTCCCTCTAAATTTCATAGGATAATGAATGAAATCTTTAACTTTTATACTAAGTTCATCATTGTTTATATTGATGATGTTTTAGTATATTCTGCATCTATTGATCAACATTTTAAACATCTTCATATATTTATTAATTTTATCAAGAGAAATGGTCTTATAGTTTCAAAGACCAAAATTAACCTTTTTTAAACAAAAATCAAGTTTCTTGATCATAACATTTACCAATGAATAATTGTCCCTATTAACCGAGCAATTGAATTTTTAAACAAATTTCCTAATCAAATTCTCGATAAAAATCAACTTCAAAGATTTTTAAGATTTTTAAATTATGTTGGTGATTTGATTCCCAACTTGAATAGCATCATAAAACCTCTTCATGTTCGTTTTAAAAAGGCTCCTCCATCTTAGACAAATGATCATAACTTTGTTGTCAAAGAGATAAAAAATCATGTTTAAAATCTTCCTTTCTTTTATCTTTCTATCCCACAAGCATTCAAAATTTTTGAAATTGATGCCTCTAATATTGGTTATGGTGGCATCTTTAAACAACGAGTTTATGCAAAAAAAAACATACATTATATTTACTTCAAAACATTAGAATAGAAGTCAATAAAACTATTCCACAATCAAAAAAAAAATTCTGGCAATAGTACTTTGAATACACAAATTTCAAAGTGATTTACTAAATCAAAAATTTTTAGTTAGAGCTGATTGTAAATAAGCAAAAGATTTTTTGAAAAATAATGTTAAAAATCTTATATCAAAACAAATTTTTGTTAGATGGTAAGAAATTCTTAGTATTTTTTATTTTGAAATTATATATGTCTTTAAATTCTCTTCCTAACTTCTTAACCAAGAAATTTTTGTAGAGAAAATAATGCCATCTAAAAAGAAAGAAAAAGACAAATGTAAGAGTATAACCCTTACAGAAGAAAATAAAATTTGGGTTGAAAAAATTTTCAAACTTGGTTCATGCACCCAATCCCCAAAATTTGGTTTTTCAGCCCAACAAAAACTTGATTCTTCTACTTATAAACCCTCTTTAAGAAACTCAAAAGATTACACAGTTCCTCTAGAGACTATATTAACCTTCCAATCAAATCAAAATCTTTCAAATCTCTCTAAAACCACTTGCGCAGACATTATTCACCAAAAGCACTTCGCAGACTTTTTAATAGATACCCTATTGGCTTTCCAGTCTAGCAAAAATTTATTTGACAAAGCTTGGACAAATATAGTTGAAGAAGATGATTTATCTTTAGCTATCCAAGAAAAATCACAACAACTAACCAAAATAGTAACTTCCAGCATTATAGTTCCTCACTCGTCCCAACCAAATCTTCCTAAAACAAATTATGTCCAAAAGCCTAAGAAGGCAATGAATTTTTTTCAAGCTGAAGCAGGATTCTTTGATAAAAATTCACAAATCCTTAGTTTGAAAAATTTTCCTTCTGGTTTTCACTATACTTGCCCTTCTATTTTGGAAACTCAATTATTTTATGAATTTATTCTATTAGATAAAAAATCTGCTAGAATTAAACATTTTTTTTATTAAAGAGATAAGTCTTCTCATGCTTCACATTACAAATTCTTAAGGTTTTGTCTCCCTTCGATTGGGGTCAAGATCTTAACAAAAATAAAAAAAATTTCAAAATTTTGATCCAAAAAGTTACAATTACTAAAATTATTGTAGTGTCTAGTTTTGCACCTTTTGGTACCAAAATAAGAAATTTAGCCATTTATGGCTTATTCTTTTTTAAAACAGGTATTCATTACCATTTTCTACAATGGTTCATAAATGGTGGAATTTCTTTGGACCCTGTCCAGATATCTTCCCTTTATTGTGAGAGATGGTCTTGATTATTTCTTTAGCAGAATAAATTTATGTGAAGAACATTTCCTAACAGATCTTCATTTATTTTCAAAATTTGCTTTAGCTTGGGTTTGTAACTGACAATATAGATATAGAGTGTCTCCATATCTAAAATGCTCTCTAATACTTCAAAGGGTACCTTCTATCAAATGATAAGCCCAAATTCGAAGGTGTTGATAGGGTCTTTATCCCATTCATTAAAAAATGGTTTGCAAGCAATCTCAAATTTTTTTTTTTTTGCAAAAGACAAGAAAACTTCTGTTTACCTTAACCAAAAATAAAAAAATCCAATCTTGTTTAGCCTCTTCAACAAATAAAGATGAATTAGCTAAACAACTCAATCAAATTCTCTAGCTTCTCCAAACTGAAGAAATAGTTAAGGAACCAAGTTTTCCATCAAGTTCCTCTACAAGCTCCTCAAACTCTCTCCAGAGTAATAAAGATGACTATTACGAAATCAATTTGGATGAGGATGAGTACTCTTATTTAGATTTGCAGAATACTCCCCACCTCTGTAAATTTTTGCTCGTCAAGGAATCTTCCTGAAAGTAATAATTTCATTTTTTCTATAGCAATTTTACTATGCACGATAACTATACTTCTCATAGCAACATTTTTCTATTGTGTGCTCATGAGCAAATAGTGCCTCTGTAAGTCTATATAATGGACCCTTAGGCTTCAAATTAAGAATAAGTTTTTCTAAGAGTAAATTAGAAAGAGAGTTTAGAGAGAGATTCTTTGAGAATTCTCCTTATAAGTTCTCTTTTAAAAAAATTTTAAATTTAAATCTTTTGCATATTTTCATTCTCCTTTCTTATACATAGCCACTACAGAATATCGCCGGCTTGGGTTACCCTTTATTTTTTGTAATTTAATTTTTATTTTGTGCATTGTATACATATAAATGACTCCGTGTCAGTCTCTATTTTTCTATCCCTTTCTCTCCCCATCTCTTGATCTCCTACTACTTATGGCTACATATATGTATTTATTATATATATAATATAATATAATATAACAAATAATAAAATTAACTTTTTTTTATTAAATGAAATTAATTGCATGTATCAAGTAATACTAAATTATTTTTTCTTGATTCATTTACGTCACTTATTCATATTCATAAAGATTTTGATAAAATTTTACAAGGGTTATCAATAACAAGTACTTAACACAATCTTTTTCTTTTATATATTTATATTTAGACGAGTTATGAAAATCAAACTTAATATAAATATAATTATAATATTTATATATTTAAAAATATTTCAATAAAATTATAATAACGAACGCAATGACACTACTTAATTACCTTGAAAAAGAAAATACGTAAATAATTGATGTGATATCTTTATTAACCTTACAACATAAAAAAAATTACAACAGTATCAATAGAGATCTATAGAAACATATAGATGAATTATTGTTCCCTCGTACTAAAAAAAGCGAGCCTCAAATAAAATCATACATTAACTATGATAACTCTCACTCTGCTACATATATCTTTGCATCTAACACATGATTCCAATAACAATGGACAACAAGACCAAGAAGAAACTAGCATAAACAGTAGACGAAGAAGAACCAGGAGGCGGGGGCGATCCCGGGCTCATCGGTCCTGGGGACGATGACGGTGATGGCGACGAATGACTGGCCGAGACGTTGACGGCTAGCTTCTGGCCGCTGTTGCAGTGCTGGCCGATGGTGCAAATGTAGTAGTGAGGACCGACGGTTGAGAGGGTTATGTTGGTGGGGCCAGTGTTGATGATTGCGCTGATGTTGTTTTGTGCAGAGCAGGAATCGTACGACTGTTTCGGCACCTCCACTACGTCATGTCGGCCCGTCGCGAAATTGAAGACTGAAAAAAAGGAAATATATATATAAATATTCGTACATGAAAATTTGTGAATTAAATTTGTAAAATATATAGAGATGATGATGAATTGAGAATGAATCTTACTTAGAACATCACCAACTGCAAAATTGTTTCTATCAGCCCAATTCTCGTATTCATCTTTGTTTGTTGGAACTGTCCAACCAAGGCCATCTCCAACAATGTGATCTGTGTGTGCTGCTGCACATTGCAGAAGCAGTTGCATAACCAGAAATCCTAGAACAGCAACTGAAACGCTCATTTTGTTCATCTTGAATTTTGAGAATTATATTGGAAAAGTGTATATCATGAAAATGGATTTATGATGATTGAAGTATGGCTAGAATTAAGGGGTTGCACATAAATAGAAGCTGATTGTGTGGTGGGAGTGATTGCGTGTGTGCGAGTGTGAATGATACTTTTCAACGCGGGGTTGACCAGGAAAAGTCCTCACATCGGTGGAGAGGAGACGTTAATGATTTTGAACGCCGGTCTTCATCACCATGAATTTCCATACCCACTTGCGTCTTTGTGTCTTTACGCTTTGGGACCAATATATTTCTGAACATATATAACTGGAGTTAATTGAAGTCTTTGTCACGACAGTAAAATTCTATTGAGAGAAGTTTTGTTTAAGGTCAAAATTCTCTGCACTTAAAAATTGATGTATTTTTATTTTTTTTAACTTTTTCTTAATACAAAGAAGAGAGATGCATGAGATTTAAAATCTTTTTTTTATATACATAAAATTGGTACCCAACTTTTATTTAAGAAGAATGGAGTATCATGACTCTAACCATCACCTTTTGATTGAGACTTCAATGTGAGTGTGATATGCATGTTCATATTAGAGTTGGAATTAATTAAATCTTAAATTTTTTATTTTTTAATGAGATTATGTTTTAATATAAGTAAAAGTATATTTTATGTTCTTAAATTTTATATTAATTTTTAATTACATCTTTAATTTTTTTATGATTAATTTTATTTATAAAATTTTAAAATATAATTGATTTAATCTTATTATCTAATGTTATCTAAATTAGTAATGAAAAATAATAATATGTCATTTAATAATAAATCTTAAAAATATGAAAAAGATTTTAATAATATTCAAACACTAAATAAAAATATATATTCTCAAATTATACTATTTTTACTTTTATTCAATCATTATCAAATATGAAAAAAAAATTTTAATATAAAAATTTTAATAGATACTTTATATATAATTTTAATGATTTTAAAGATAATTTTATATATATTTTTAAATATAATATAATATTATTATTTTTTATTAATAATTTAAATAATATTAAATTATATAAAAAAATTAATTATAATTCAAAACTTTAATAAAATTGATCGCACATTTATGATTAATCATATATATATATATTGTATTTTTCTTTTATGCATGAGCTGTTATAATAGCGTGATGTTATAAAATCAAAGACAAAGAGATCAATGTCGTAGAAAATGGCAGGTCTGTTTGGCACTTAATTTCGTTGCAATTCCCAATAGGTTGTTGAATTATTATGAAACAAGAGTAGGGGAGACTTATTCTATTGAATTGACCTTGTGATTGGAATGGAAATCAATGCTACTTGGCCTTTATAAATATCACAATATGTATTAGTGAATTAAATTAATTATATAAAAGAATATATATTTTTAGTAAAATCTATCAATATTTGATCAAGTAAATTATATATTTTTTTTAAAATAATTTTTTTATTTTAATCAAAATATCTTTAATGATAATATTAAAATTTTTAAATTTATTAATATTTTAAAAATTATTATTTATTTTTAATTAAAAAATAAATATATATTTAATTATATAAATAATAAATATAAAATATTTTAATCAAAATAAATAAAATTATACTTTTTTTTTTAAAAAAAGAGAATTTTAGTTAACAAAAAATAGAAGTCTATAAGTCTATGCAAAAGTCCGTGAGTGGGACCAAATAGACGAGTTCAACTTTTATAAAAGCATTGTTGATTGCGATGCCTATGAATTGCGGGAACGCCCCCTTAGTTTCCCATTGATTACGTCAAAACTGACCTCACAAATTATGCACCAAAATTTATACTTCAAATAATTTAAAGGGTTAGTAGTAAATTAAAATTAAAATTTTTATTAAAAAATATTTATATTCAATGTTGGACTATATTCTAAAGAGAATATGTGAAAAAAATCATTTAATCATTCAATCTATGATATTATGTTAAAATGTAAAATGTAAGTGATCATTCAATCTCTAATAAAGGTAAAATGTAAGTGATCCTTTTGAACTTAGATTTAGATTTATGTGTAAAGAAGTCTCTAAATTATAAATTTTGACTAACAGTTCTTCACATTTTTATTTTAGTGCAAAAAATTCATTATGTTACTAATTATCATCTCAAAAAATTTAATTAAATTACCACATAAAAAGAAGGTATACATGGACATTTTTATCATTTGAATAAATGTTCAAATTACTAAAATATCCATATAAAATACTCTAAACCCCTAATTATCCTGGGCCACGGTTCGAGACACTGCTCGGCTTCCATCTCCGGCGACGTCAAATGCTACTGACCTTAACGGAGGAGCCATTCACTGTGCCGTTGAGGTGTAATTTGTTTAATGTTTGGTTTGGATTTTTGCCAATATAGTGCGAACCTGTAAAGGCCCAATTTTTTAATTTCAGAAGAACTAAGAACTGAAAGCCATTCCTAAAGTGAGCCGGAATGCCCCACCTATAAATCATTTGTTATATACGGATGATAGTTTTTTTTTTTTCTTTTCTTCAAGGCTGTGAAAAATGTTCTTCACCGTTTTGGGGTCTTCTCGATGCTTAAGGTCAATTACGGTAAGTCGGAGACTAAGTTTAGTCCTAATACTCCAAACAAATTCATTAAAATGATGAGTAAAATTGTGGGTTGCAAGGCCACAAATAAATTTGCAAATTATTTGGGAGGAAGCATAGACTTTGGGCTCTGAGATAGAGACCAATATCGAATCATCATAGAGAAGCTCAATAATAAACAACGTGGTTGGAAGGCTAAGCTCTTGTCTCGAGTTGGGAGAGCAACACTTGTCGATTTGGTTTTGACGTCAGATGCCAATATATCATTTAGCATATTTCAAGCTCACAAAAAAGGAAGCTTCTAAATGTGACTCCACTGTCTCAAGATTCATTTGGGACAGTGATAGAAATGGAACCAAACCTCATATGATTGCTTGGCATAATTGACTAAGTTGGTCTACGAACTAAGAACATTAGGGATCTAAGCAAAGCTTTACTAGCCAATCAAATTTATAGAATGTATAGTGATGAGAATTGTTTATTCAGTAGAGTCCTGTTGGCGAAATGTAGAGATAAAAATAATAAAATAAACTAACTTGCCCACAACAAGTTTCTCCTATTTGGAAGAAGATTTTTTTCGTTAAAGACATGATAATTCTGCTTCTAAATTGGCAAGTGGGAAATGAAGGCTCCATTGACATAGATTATTGTCTTTGGATCCAACCAGTTAGAACAAGTCTAAATTTGAACATAGTCAAAGTGAATGAAGATAAATTATTAGAGATTTATGACCAGAGAGAAACAGACCGACTGAAGAAGATTCCCACCTCGAGACATAATTAGAGGGACAAAATTTTGTGGAATGGAAATGAATGTGGTAAATATAGAGTCAGAGATGGTTATAGTCTTTGTCATCAGAACATTCAGCGTAACGGTACCCGATCTCGAAAATGGACGAAACTTTGGAAGTTAAAGCTGCCATGGAAAATTATCATGTTTGGATGGAAATTATATAATGCCTTGCCTCTTCGAGTGAACCTAGCCTATAGAGGATTCAATATTATGACACAGTGCGTGTTTGGCTGTGATAGGGACGAAAACATGGAACATCTATTCCTGACTTGTCATATAGCAAGAGCAGTTTGGTTTGGATCGAATCTTGTGCTAAGGTTAGATGGTATAGACTATAATGTCCAAGACTAGTTTGGAGAAATGCTAAAGAATTGCAGTGGAACAAATAATAGCCGCATGAAGCTTAGCAATGGTTTAGAGTTCATAGAATATGTGTGCATTACTTTGAAGGTAAAAGTTGGTAGCCTCAAGGTATCATTCAGATGGTGAATCAAATTGTGAGTCAGATTATGAATAGTAATATTAGCAATAAGAAGGATTATGCTAGGAAGATGACAAAAGTATCAGCTATTTCTTCAAATTTACATAGATTTCATAAAGACAGTAAGAAGATCCAATTTACATGGAAAAAAAAATCAAAAGCAAAAGAAGATCTACGGGGATCATTTATTTGGACTCAAAATGAGTATAGAAAAAATTATGGGTATGAGAGCAAATTATGATACCAAGACCTTTGATTTCCTTATAAAAGGCACTAGGCTAACCTTAGAAGCAATTAGAGGTCACAACTAGCAAATGTTATAATTCCTTGTCCCAAATCGGAGGCTGCCAACATGATCATCTCAAGAGACAAATGGCCAAAGGATGTAGCGTTGATCGGATGCGATATCAATTTTCTTCTTTCTAGTTACAAGTTTATTTATGTTAATTATTCTCAAACTATGTATAACAACTTCCTTGATCAACTTGAGGGGACTCTGGTAGGTGTTTATATTGACTCTTGACTCCATTAAGCTTTTTTCCATTCCATTTACTTATTTAGTTTAGATGTAGTCCGGTAGCAATGAAGATACCGAAAGCAAATATTTTACTATTTCTACAAACATCAAACTATTCGCTAAGGTGTGGTAACAATTATTTTATGACGAAAATCTGTATAGAGACTGAATTATAGTCAAATCTAGTGACGCTTGAGCTAGATGTAATTAAGTAAAAAAAATTATACTATGACTAACAGTTATAACTTTTGACTTAGTGATGATAGAACTCAAAAGAACATAAATAACATAAATAGATGGAGATGTAGAGACTGTCAAACATTCAATTATATCTAAAACATTGTCATCATGGCTACTAGGATATATGAGACAGAGTACTCATAAATTTGGAGGGTGAGATCCTAAACTTTCACAAATGAGTAAGAGAAACTGAAGCACACTTTCTAGCTGATGGCTATGCAAGATTTACTGTGGAAAAAAAATAATCTTAAAAGGTCCAATCCTTATTCAAGCTACAACATGTTTGGAAAATGTGGAGAAAATTCTTTTTTAACATATTTATTTATAGAGTATCCCATAATGAATCAGATTAGGTTCCCAATCCTAAGACTGTAACTTCTCTTCCAACAAAGAAAGAAAAGGAAAAAAAAGCAATTTAGGACATACTAGATAAAATGAAAATTGCCACGGAAGTACTACCATATGATAGTTAAGTATAGAGATATTTCAATCTCACTTACTAAAGATGGTTTCATCAAGACAGTTTTAATATATCTTAATTGCAATAATTATAAGATATAGGTGGTGACGCTTCAATATTGTAGTATTTTGCCGAGGCCAAAAATTTAGCGTAAAGAAAACTCAGGTGATTGCCAATACAAAAAAACATGATGAAGTATTAAAATTAAAGGTTCAAATTGTATCACAACACCTAGCAAGAACAATGAAAGCATGACAATCAACTCCATATTGTTGCATGCTAGCTACTCAAATTTACCATCATAATAAGAATCCTATTGTGAGAAAAAAAAATAATATATATATTTATATATATATCTTCGTTTAGTACAACCACAAGGGCATTTCTAATTATTAATTAGCATAATTGACCTTAAAATTCTATTTTTGTCCTTACTTGATTTATCGAGCATTTACCATTAGGTTAAAAATTATAACTATTAGTTAGAGTACAACTTTATCTACTTAATTGTACCTAACTCAAATATTAAGCGATTCAACTATAATTCGATTTTCACTCAAACTTTTTTTGAGACAATTGCTATTACATTTTTGCTAATACTTTTTATCCTTTTTCCACAACCCAAAGAAATGCAAAGGAAAAATTATCATGGTGATCATTTAGGTTCCAACTTAGCTACTGTTGATTGTTGCCAAAACAAGGTGATAAGTATCTATTTGAGCCACTTTCTTTTAGATTGGATTGGTTCAGACTTATCACGGTGATCCAACAAGCAAAAGTACTATTTTACCCTCAAAATATATATTCTTTTTCACATGTTCTGGTACTTCTTATAATCCTGACCTTTACCTTATGGATCACAACCGGTCGGAATTCACCGTATAGAGTACCCACAACCAACCAAAGTATGAGCTCAGCATCAATAAAAATTGCAGCATATACATGAAATGAAGACGCGAACCATTACTTTCTATATTACGCGACTTTATGAAAGTATGTCATTATTCGGGACTTTTGAATTTTGATTGTGATTTTTTCTTTTTTCCTTTTTATTTCCATTTTCTAAGATTTACTTGTTTTTATCACTGGACGATTAATGCTTACATATACATGCAAGTTAATTACAAATTTAGCATACAAAAACATTAGATACTTATTGAAAATGTCATTTCTCAGTCCAATAATGACAAGAAAGGGTATAAAAAGAAGGAAAGAAAGAAGGGAATACTCTGAAACATGATATGATATCACCTTATCACTGACAATTGAAAGAAAATGAAATTAGGCAGAGACCCATTCAACGGATAGAAAATGTTGCAGGCCACAAAGATAGATTATCCCAAAAGAAGGACCACATCCTTCAAGCCCCACCTACATTGGAGATAAATAGATTTATATCTCATTAAAATCTTTCAACTGTGGAATTATTTTATCAACATTTATCTTGTTGGAATTGTAGCTTTTCCTATATTCTTTTTCCCTTCTCATTAAGCTAGAAATGAGCATATATAGAAAAATTTCAGATGCTCAACATATACAACATGATCATTTCTGAAATACTAGGAATTGAAAACTGTTTTTCCTTATTTTGGGTTAGGCTTTTACAGTTAAAAAAGGGCAAACACGAGGGATTGTATATAGTTGGAGTGATAAGAATTTTCTTTCCCTACAAGCAAAGTCTCCAATTTGAGCTTTGTTTTGTGTATGAAAATACTTTTGCAAAGATAATTTTATTTCTCTTGTGAAATTTCAGTCAATTTGAATTAGATTAATTAGAACTTAATGAACTTCTAAATATTAATAATAACAAAAAAGACTAACTAAGAGGCAGCAGTTAAAAAGAGGATGGTACTTAGGTCCTTGAAACAAGTCACGAGGAGGGTCTGTACGTTCTTGATCAGATTTATGTTGGCACTCTTGGAATTTGATTTCTTCGTCTTCTTCAGCTTCCCAAAGGAATTTAGCATAAGAAGCAAGCACATAACTGCAAACGATTAAGCTTAAATTATACATCAGTTTCGTCAACAACTGATTAATATAGAAAACAGGACACCACCTTATATATGAGATTGAACTTTTGTTACTATCATTAAAATTATTAAAATTTTATATACGTCATTAATGATATGTCATCATGACACTTTGATTATGTGTGATTCAAACTAATTCATGTAAATCATTTAATATAGATATTACATGCAATATGTGAGTTAAGTACTGCACTTATCTGCTTTCATCCCTTTTCTTAAAGTAAATCATACATATTTTATGAGATGTCCAATATCCTGACTATAGGAAGAAGATCTGCAAGTGAGCATTGTGCTTTATGAAAAGCAAACGATCCTATCTTATGAAGTTTGTTTTTTTCCTTGAAATTCGCTGAATGAAGGTTGATATGTTACCTATCATGTGGAGCAGTATGAAGAGCTTGATCATAATATGCTTCAGCTCGATCTGCGTTCTTTTCCGTTTGCCATATCAGATCTGCATAGAGAGAAAGAACAGTACCATCACTTGGATTAGCCAAAATCGCCCTTTCTAGATACTCCTCTGCTTTACTGTAATCTCCAATCACCTATTCACGATTCAATTGAAATTAAAGTTAGAAAATTTAAAATAATAGTTATGATTCATATAACTATAAATATAAATATAGACCTGTTTCAAGAAGTTGGCATAGTTTGCAAGCAAAAGAGAATTATTGGGGTTAGCTGCTATCATGTTCTGATAATAAGCGTCCGTACCATCTCCCCCATTATTGGAGGAGTGCGATGGGCTTCCATGTCCATGTCCATGTCCACCATTGCTTCCCATCCCACCACTCATCACTGAATATTTGTCATCAACTACATCATCATCGTGCTTATCATATTCATGAGTACGAATTTCTTGTTTGATGTTGAAAACAGCAGACAATTGAGTGGAGGGAGAGTGTGATGTGAAGAATGAAGGTAGCCATGTGGTTGTTTTGGGAAGGTGGAGATTAGTGGGCTCAGAATCAGGAGAGGAATAATAATGGGGAAGCCATGAGCTTGGAATTGGAGCTGAGGAGCTTCTTAATAGCATTATTGTTTCCAATAAGAGAAACAGAGAAACAAAGGGAGAGAGAGAGAGAGAGGAGTGGAGAATTTATGTGTAATATGATGTGTGTATCATTGAAAGATGATCCTTTTATAAAATACAAGTGAGATTGGAGTGTACGGTGCATATAACATTGCATCACTTTATTTATGTATTTGATAATATCGTTCTTAATTGTCTTTAGCTAGATCGGGTTGTTTATTGACCAATAACAATTGAGATTGGTAAACGCTTGGGAAGGTAACTTAATATTTACAAGTTTCCACTTTCGATCATTTCTCACTTTATTTATATATTTGATAATATTGTTCTTGAGTGCTTTTAGCAAGAGTGGGTTTGTTTATTTGCCGACAACAATTGAGATTGGTAAACGTTTGACTTAAGCACCTTACTCACTCATTACTACTTAAAAACGCTATAAATACAAGACTATTTTTGTCACTTAGATACACAGATGTTTCAGTTCACTCAATTTTTTCTTGTTCACTAACTCTCTTATTTATTTCAACGTCAGAGGTCCAATTGAAAAATTACCTCACCTCTATATTTCTTATTTTGTTTACTTTGTACAAGTTTTTCACTCTCAGCTATTTCATTAAGAGAGTTCTAATAATCTCTTGTAAAACTATATTATCAATATTGACTAATGAGATTCATTAAACTTTTTCTTAATTATTTTAAATTGGAGATTCAAATAATATAGAAAATACAGATATTTTATTAAAATTTATCAACGTACAAATAAAATGAAACAGAAAATATACTAAAAAATTCTTGTATTACATGCATGTCATAAGCATAGGTGTCAAAAGAGCATAGCATAGGGAAATGGAAATAGGAGGTGATGGCCTCTGTGGTGTAGACACGTATGACAGAGGGTGGGACCGACGTAGGTGATGTGTGTCGTTGTCATTTGAGAAATTGAACGGCCAAGAGTTCGCACTGTGTGAGAGAGAGAGAGAGAGAGGCATCACAATTCGCAATCAATCCCTTTCGCCTTACCATTTCACACAGGTTGTGCCAAACCATGAGTCGCCACCTCCTATGCTTCATTTCCCTTCCCTTTTGTTTTTATTAACCCTCCAATAATAATATAGTATATTATTATTATTACATATATCCCATTCTCACCCAATGAGATTACTTACGTAATTTTTTTAAAAATAAATTTGATAATATAATTTTTTTATTATTTTATTCTAATTTTTAACAACATTTATTTATAATAGCAAACTAGAATAGATATATTATATAAAAATCAAATTTTAAAAATTAATGAAATTAAAGTGTATAACTTTGTTAATGTAATTGTTGAAACTTTTTGTACTGATGCGAACAAGTGATCTTCAGGTTTTAAACTATTTACAAAACTCTAGAAAACATTCTTTTTGTTAATCTTTAAAATTAAAGGAATTGAGATAAGTTTTTTGCTTTTGTTTTTATAAACGTAAGAATAATTTTTAGATGTTTTTATTTTATATGCGATAATTAATAACATAATACTATATAATTAATTTTTTTAATATATTGACATTATCCAATGATGTTAACAGAAATATTAACATTAAATAAAAGAAAATTTTTTATCCTTTAACTTTGACTAAAATATTAATTTTGTTCTTTAAATTTAATTAGTTTTTTTTTAATGTTAAAAACTTAATCAATCATTTTTAATTTCTAACATTATTTATTTACTTAATAAAAAATATTGAATTAAATTAAATTTTAATATTTTTATACTAAATTATTTCCAATATTACCTGTATATTATAATCTTACATTTTAGAAAAAAGCATATCCTCATATTTAAAGTTTGAAATTCAAATTATATTCTCATTCAACCCAAACCTAAATGTAGTATTACCGCCTTGTACCTCGAGCAATTTGAAGAACATTATACAAAATTTAAATTTAAGAAATTAAATTAAAAATAAAAACTTCAATTCTTCTTAATACCAATCTAATTCAACCAGCTACAATTGATGTTCGATAGATAGATTTAGGGTGTAAATGAAATAAGTTTTTAGTTAGTAATTTAGACTCAACTCTTATAAAAATTTATTTCAACTCAGTTTATTTATTAAATGAACGAATTTAAACATAAAATTAAACTTATTTAATTAAATGAGCAAAATTTGAAATATTAATTCTCGACTTGTTTAATTCATGAACAACTCATTTAAAAATAAAATAATATATATATTACATGTATAATAAATATTTAAATAATATATATTTATATATATAATAAACACTTCTTTTATATATATTTGTTTATGAATTTGTTATATTTGTTATATTTTTGTATAAATATATCATTTAGTTATTAAAATATTTGAAATGATACAATTTATAAATTAATGTAATATATAAAATAATTTATACATAATTAATTTACATTTAATTAAATATTCTTTTATGATTAATTTTTAAATGTTAAATTTTGAAATCATATATTTATAATTTATAATTTATAATTTTTTTAATTAAGTATAATTTATGACACTTATTTTATTCATTTTTGTATAATTTTATATGAACTGAACATAAAATTTTATTTAACAAAATAAATTGAGTTTGATTTAAATTTTAAATTTATTTTACTTAAACAAAATGAATCTAAATAACTTATTTATTAAATGAGTCAAACCCAAACCCATTAAAGTTCAGCTAAGCTCATTTATATCCTTATATAGATTGTTTACTTATAGATTCTCCCTCTCACTTTGGTGCTGTGGCAAAGTATGAAAAAGATGTTGAAAAAATTTGAAGATTTAATTTTTTTAACATAAGATTAATAAAATATTGACAATAATTTATATTAAATTTAGCTCAAATTCAACATTTTTCATTAAACAAACATTAATTGTGTTATATGTTAAAAAAATTTTCATTAAAATTTTAAAGAAGAGATTAAAGTAAAATTAATCAAAGTTAAATAATAAAATTAAAATTTAAGATAAAGTTAAAAAGATTAAAAGTATTCATTTATCTTAATATTCAAATGAAAATTCTTAAATTTTCACTGTATGAATTGGTCCCATATAATTTAACATATATATGCAGGTTATATGCGACCAATGCTAACAGCTCTGTAATGATATCTTAGGAAAAAAATTGTTTTTAGTCCCTCGAATTTGAGATTAATTTTAATTGTCTTTAAAGTTTTTTCTGTTAATTCCTTTTTTAAAGTTTATTTTTAATCTCAATTTCATCTTAATTACTAATTTCCCTCATATTGTTACTAATCCCTCGAGTGATTCTTTCATCTTTGGCCTTGTTCTTTTAAAGGGGAGAAGAAAAAATTCTAAAATTTTGAACAAAAATATATAGAGAAGCCGAATGAGTTAAAATGCCTAAAATACTTATCACATATCACCTCATTAATCTCATTTTGAACAAAAATGTTGAGGCAAAAAATTAAAACATGGGAACATTCATTCCACACCTTTGAATGTTTTTTTCTGTCACTGTATAATGCATGTCTATCCCCTAAGCTATAATTTGATCTATTCAAGTGAAATACTTGGCATGTTATCTTCTACGTCTTGGTCCCTTATTTGGTCTATTCCTCCCGTCCCATGCAGAAGCCCAAAAGAACAGAGACATCCAGAAAAGAACAGCAAAGAAGATCTGTACTCTATCTTTAATTTTGGACAAAGATGTAGTAAGGCCAGCTCCTAAAAAAATAAATAAATGAGTCTTATAAGTGTCAAAAGCTGCATCTTGCTACAAAAACACAAATGCAACCAAATCAAAAGTAATTAAAGCTGGACACATGATATCTGATATATTCAAGCAAGAAAACAAGCAATTATTTGTATTTTTCTTAACAGAAAAGCTGATATTTTAGCTTTTGACAACTAACACAAAAATATGTTAGATCAAAGAAAGAAAACTCAAAATTAATCTTATGACAGACTTGATTATAATATGATATTGTGAACTTGTAATTCCATAAAGTGTGTATGTTAGTTTCAAACAAATATTATAGTGTTCTTATATCCTGTGAAATTGTCTAGAATAGGAATCAACTATCAGGAACCTCAGCACTATCCAATCCCCAAATCCTCATTAGCCTCTACCAATTTTTGAATCACTTACACTGATAAGAGTTTTAACTAAAGCCCATAAACCATCAAAATGGAGGTTATTTTGGATTGGAGTAACAAAAAAACAGTTTGCTCTAGGAAATCTGATAGAAGCAAATACAGTCACGGCTTAGGAAAATGAGAAGGAAACAGAAAACTTCAATTTGAACAAAAGAAGAAAAAATTAAAACTTCAATTACAGAGTTCCAATTAAGTTATCGACCTCAAAAGCCATCTTATCCCTTTCAATTTGAACCAAAGGAATTTATTACATAACTACAACAGTTTCTTACACCCTAGATTCATAGTCGTGCACTTCATACCAAGTTAATTTAAGCCCAAAATTTCTAACCTAAATATGCAACTCGTAGCAATTAAACATCTAAGAAACTGAAATTGAAATAAGAAATCGCGAGATTCCTAACCTTGAAGCTGGCTTGTATCACTTCCGGGAGGTGGGTCAGTCCGGGGCGGCGGAGGAGGGCCGGGAGCAGCGGCGCGGCACCGTCCCGGACGAACGACGTTGGAATGAGAAGAAAGAAGTTGAAATTGAAAGCGAGAAGGGATTGGGAAGAAAGAAGAATTGGTGGAATTGAAGAAATGGCAGAAGCATGTGGTGGTAGACACGAGAAGAGCCATTTGGAGTGAAGGGAATTAGAAAAGCCAAAGATACTTTGAAAGGGTTATACATATACTATGCATTCTACGGTATTCGTGACTAAACTGTCCACATCACTAATATTAAGGCCTGGTTGGGTCAGGTAGTTTTTGAATGTCTAAATTCTTAATTTTATGTCTAAAAAATTAATTAAAATGGTCTAAAATTTATTTTAAATCATTTATAATCTTAATTTTTTAACTCAAGCTTTGAGATGATTTTATTTTTTTAAAATTTTTAATTTTTATTATTTTTATTTGTTTGTTTTCTATATTAATTATTTTAAAAACATAACTCTCAATTTCAATTTCCCTTAAATTTCTGCAATTTCTAAATTTGTTGTTAGTTTCTTCTTTCTATTTTTTCCTTGTAGCAAAATAACATGCAATAAATAAGAAATTAAATTTTAATTATATTCTGAATCTAAACTCTAAACTTTAAATTAATTTTTCATTTTCATACGAAATTATTATGTATATTTTTGTTTGTTTTATTCTTTATATATATATATATTATTTTGTTATTTGTATAACTAATTATAAATTTTCATATTAAATAGTTGAATCGATAAAAAATAGATAAAAAATAAATTAGTAACAAAATATTATATATGAATTATAAAAATTAAAAATATATTTGGTCAATTAAAATAACATAAATTAAAATTTTAAAAATTTTTATTATAAAAATAATATTAAATTTTTTATCATTTAAATCACTCAAATCTATTAATGATATAATAAAATTTATGTGTATGTATATATGTAGAAATAAAGCAAGAAAACACCAAAATGTAACGATTGAGGTTGCCTGAGTTATAAATCCCAGTAACTTAGTGTTCGATTTAATCTTTATGTAAAGGAAAATGCAAAATTTTATTTTACAAATAAGTTTTGGCTAAATTATTATTTTATTTAATTTGTATATTTTAAAATTTAAAAATTGGATCCTTGGAACTTGAAATTTATTTTATTTAATTCAGTCATTTGGATGACTTAACTTTAATATATAACTCCTTTTCTTGTGCAACAAAAAAAGTTAAATACAATAATTAAAAACTATAATTGAATTTAGACCCTTCTTTCCTTTTGTTAATGTTTAAGCAAGCCTCTAGGTCCTCCTACCAAGTGAATGCACAATTGCCTGTATTACTTCCAAATGAGTATTTGGTATCTTGTTTAAAGCTTGAACCCTCTTAGGCTCATACCTTCCGTGTTTGGTTTAAGTTGAGAAACACTTTGTTCTCTGTTCATCTGTTTGCAAATACAAACAAAAATACACAAACTACAAGTAAAGGTTCTGCTCTTCCTTGATTAATAAATGGAAATGGTAACAACAGATATATATATATATATATATATATATATATGATCATGGTTGAAACAACTTATCACCACATCTGCATTTCCATGAAAGGAGATAGTAGGTATCATCTTCCCCACGAGACCACACTTTGAAACCCTTCCTCTGGTGTTCAGGAACTACAAGAGTAGCCATGCAAGGCCTGCACTTCATGCACTTGTTCACACAAACAGGAGGCTTTGATCCTATCACCACTTTGTCTTCCTCTAAATTACTCTCACTGCTATGGAATAACAGTGTTCCACCTGCTCTACCACACTTCAACTTATAAGATAACCTATCATGTCACCCATTTACATCATTTTATATGTGAACAGATTATGTTGTTTGAATCATTTTAATTTCTTAAGAAATTAACAGTGACAAAAAGGAAGAGCAAAGGGGTGAAATCACAGTACCTAAGAGATTTCAAAGAGAAAGAAAGAACCAAAATGAAGAAAGTATGATATTTGAAAAGAAAAAAGAAAGAGAGAGAGAGAGAGACACACACAGACAAAGTTCAACCTTTGAAATCACCTGTGAAAAAGTCTAGCTCTCTCCATATTTTCACTGATATTCTTATGTTAGTTTCTTACTGAAACAGTAGGTGATTATAGGGTTGACGGAGGTGGAATCTTTTACCTGATTTGGGAGGCAGAACTAGAAGTGAGAGGAAAAAGATGAAAGCCACAGAGATTGAAACTTTGATTCCATGTAGAGGGTAGGTTCTACTTCTAGTACAAGAAGTTGGAGCCATTGGAATGTGATTTAAGTCACAGGGAAGACAACTTGAGAATGAATACATACATACATACATATATATATAATGTGAGAAAGAAGGAAGGAAAGTAGTGAAGTGAAATTGGATAGGTGAAGAAAGGAGATGTTAAATGCTGTAGAGTTTAGACAAAGAAGTAGAGGGATGTTTCCTGAAGGAGAGACATTGCTCTGATTTCATGGCTTCACTCCCTCACCAATCAAAATAGTGTTTTTGGGGAAATGGTGAACTGAATTGGGATTGTAAACACTAAACACCGAGTGAGTACTGTAGGAGACCAGAACATGATCGTTGGGTAAATCACTGTCTTCTCTGTTCCCACCAAATTACCTCTGTTACTTCAGTAAAGTATTCACTACACTCATTTTCAATTCAGCTATTGTTGGGTTGGGTTGACCGAAGGGGATGTACATGCATATTCATTCATTCATTTCATTATGACTTTGTGAGTCTGACTTTATGGGGCGGCACCTGGTTTACTCTACAGTATACATGAATAAAGGGTACCCCTAAAGCACTGATAATAACTTACAATGATTTATTAAAGTCTTTTAGACGATAAATCTGATATAGACAGCACCTGATGATAAAGTCTCTTTTATAATAGAATGATGATGCATTTCTAGTTAAGATCTAAAATAAAATCTTAACTGGTTACTTTAGAAGAGTTTGATTAGAATTTGAATTCATGTAGAACTATTATCTTCTAGACATGTCAGAACTTTTCAGATGGTTTAAAGTCTGCCTAATATAGGTGAAGGGATGAATCTATTTTCAGTTTTCACCCCATTTTAAGATCAGAAAAAAGTGTCAGGCCTCTTGTCATAGCCAATTAAAAATATTTTTAAATATATGATAAAACATATCTGAGACCCATATTTTATAAAACACATATAGTCCTTAAAAAGACTAAGCACCATTACTAAATTAACATGTTTCACAAAACTCTACACCATTCTTTTCTCAGTAACTTTGCAGGATAAATTACTGTAAAAATCCAAGAGTTTATGATGTGTGGTGTGAGATAGGAATGAAGTGTAAGAGCAATGCATGATAAGACATTACCTCCTATTTCCCTGCTTGGTCCCCCTCGGGCCTCCATCAACGTAACTGTTTACTTCCATTATCTTACGTCATCTCTGTATTCATCTCACTCTAGCATTCGTCTTTTCATTCTCCACTTCTTCCTTTCTTTCTGATTCCAATTAAATATTCAGTCTTTTTCTTTTCTTTTTGTCAAAATTAAATATTCAGTCTGTAGTGTGTACTGTACGTATCAGAAATGAGGTCTTTTCATTGGACTTTTGGCCTTCAAGAGCTAACAAGCTATGAGTTTTAGTTAGTATTTAAAATTGATCGTAACCAATGTTTTATAATTAAACTAAATTAAATCGAGTGACAATAAAAAAAAAAGATCAAATATTGGTTTAATTTAATTTTTTTAGTGATTTAGTTTGATTTGTAATTTAACGTAAAAAAATTAACCAAATTATTTATATATATAATTACAATATATATTATTTATATTAAAAAAATATTTTTTATATAAAATATATTATTTTTAAACTCTCTATTTCAACTCATAATTATTTAATTTTGTAAAACATATGTATGTTTAAAATTTTAAAATAAATTACATTATTTTTAATAAATTTAAATATATAAAATTAATAAATTAAAATAAAAAATTAAATCACTTAGAATAAATTACTCAAAATTGACCGACTATTTATAATTTATAATTTAGTTTAATAATATAAATTTAATTTAAAAATAAATTCAATTTAAAAATGTCTATGCACTCATGAGATTGTATTCTATTACTCTTGAGTCTACTTGTATAATTTTTAAAAATCTTAAATTAAGACTTAAACTACTTTTTTATTCATAGTTATAATTTCCCTCAATCTCACAATACATGAAAATCAGAAATTTTTTATTTATTACTCTGTAAAAAACACGCATGCCATTGAGTTTAACAAGTTGCACAAAGCCACTGAAATTCACAGCGTTAGAACAGTGTTTGGATGAAGATCCCATCAATGCACAGTGACCTGCTTCACATCCCTTTTAGGCTTCTCAGTTTTTGGAATAGTGACAGTGAGCACACCATCCTTCAGCTCTGCCTTTACTTCATCAGCCTTGGCATCGTCAGGCAGAACCAGGCTTGTATTGTAGTAGCCATAGCTACTTGAGGCCCAATACTCATCTTCTTCCTCTTTTTCCTTCTGTTCTTTGTGCTCTCCCCTTATGGTCAACACCCCATCATCAATGGTGATCTTCACATCTTCCTTTGGAATCCCAGGCATGTCATAGCGCAGCTTGTAGTGGTCATCCTTCTCTTTCACACGACCACTCAGGGACCATGGTGTCACATTCATGTTCTCAAATAGCCTATTGATGTTCTCTGTTGCCTGCATCAGTGCATTCCCTAGACCTGAAGGAAAGAATTCTAGCACCACAAATCAAAATACGGTGAGTTTGTTTGTGAATTTTCGTAATAGGATATGCTCAAATTTTACCAATTCACCATTCATCTTCATGCCCATGTTTGGTATTCCATGCTGTTGAGGTTAGAAATATGAGAGAGGAACATAGGTCTACAATCACATTATTATAAAATTGAAGAGTATAATTAAGAATCTATACAAGCCTTTAAATGACTTAATGTAGAGATAAAATTAATTACCAAAATTTTAAAATTTAAATTAAAAATTAATATAAAATTCAAACACATAAAAAATATTTTTATAAAACTGTATTATTAAAATTTTTAAGACCCTAAATATTCCTATATAAATAAATATATATATATATATTAATTTGTTGTAGGTATAATTGAAAGGTGTGGGAAAGCAGAGTAAGGTAAAAACAGAGAGGTGTGGTAAATGGTAAGGGTAGTCGTACCATTAAGGGCAGGAGGGAAATCTGTGTCACGGTCTCTCCAAAGCCATCTTCTTCGCTGCCTCCTAGGAAACAACCTCGACCTCTTGCCTTCAGACACTGCAACCTCAGTGCTTTCATTAGATTTTCCCTTCTCACTTGCAAAACTTCTCTGTATCTGCTTCTGTGCACCACCAACAAAAACCCTACTTTCCACTAAGGAAGAGGTCGAAGCAGAAGCAGATACTACCCTCTGCTGCAAATGTTTCAAAGCCAAACGAGCCAGAGCCATCGGATATGATATGTTGAAAATTGAAATTAGTGTTTAGTTCAGTGCGTTGTTTCGTTTGTTTGCTTGTGGTTGCTGATGTTGGAGATGGATGGAAGAAACTGAGACATGAGACAGCTTAAATAAAGACATTACATGTGGCTTTGGATGCTTACAGAAACCTCCAAGAGGTTCTAGGATCAAAAAGTGTAACTTGAGAATAGTAATTATAGCGAACAAACAAGAGTGTTCCAGAGTATGCACCTGATGCCACGTCCTTCGTCCTGCACAGCAAATCAAATATTAAAACCTTAGTGATAATGAAAACAAATGATATAAAATTTTATATTAATTTTTAATTTTATCATAAATTTTTTTTATTATTTAATTTTATTTTTAAAATTTTAAACTATAATAAATTTTATTTTGTTATCTAATATCATTTAAATTAATAATAAAAATAATAATGTGACATTTAAATTAATAATAAAAATAATAATGTGATATTTAAATTAATATTAAAATATTTTTTGTGTAAGATAATATTTTATTTTTTTTAATATTTTTACGTAACACTAAAAGTCACATTTTTTTTGTTAGTAATTTAAATAATTTTAGACTGAAATAAAATTAATTATAATTTAAAATTTTAAAAATAAAATTAACTGCAACTTTAAAAAAAAAATTAACATTGATGTAAAAGTTCAGAAACATAAAAAATATTTTTATTTATATTTTAAGTGATAAAAGTAATAAAATATGAAAAAAAAATAAGTCAATCTTTATACAAAAAATTCACTGCTTAATTAATCTCTCTTTTTTTTTTTTCTCTCTTTTTCTCTGTTAGTTTATCACTTAAAAGTTAAAACTAAACTTTTAGATTATGTGATCCATTATTTTAACTATTTGTGGGTGAGTTTCAATATTTTCATCTTGGAACGTAAAACCAACATTTACATATGATGCAGACATCACTATGTATAATATTGAGTGCCTTCCTCGTACTTAATTCAAAAGCAATATAAATCATAAGTAAAAAATTACAAATTGCACTACATTTCTCAAACGATTTGTTCACATCCTCTTAACTTCGCCCACTTAGATCATTAACCTCAAGAATTTAGAGCTAAATAATATAAATTTATTTAGAACTCACGTAGTATCTTTTCCACTTGAATTAAATTTTAAATTTTCCTACCATTGTTATCCTACTTATAACTTTCTAAAACTTAAGTGGTGACCATTTTAAAAGGGTTGGTTAATGACCCAAAACTAGTGGATAAGCTAGAAGATATCACTTAAATCAAATTTAGTACAAAAAGCCTGCATAGAGAAAATTAAATTCCTCCTCAATGACGGACAAGATGTGACAGATATCGTTACAATTGATATACAAAATGCAGTTAGGTCAATCCTCCCCTCCCAAATACAGAAGCAAGAACTACAATTATTTCTGGGACCTATTCAAACAACAGTCATTCAGATATTCAGTGGCTCAGTCGTACAGGCCCTCCTGTTCCCAGATATCCACAAGAAAATCCACCATTTCCTATCAATATTGATGAACAAGAAGACATGAGATAAGCAAATTATCTTTAATCTGCAGCATAGTTCATAAATAGTCCTCCAATTTTTTTGGATGTCTGCGAAGAGACATGATAGTTCAGAAGTAGACGTGCTTACAGGAAGAGGAATAGGCTGAGGGAATGGTTTGCTGGTCCCAAGTAAACTCTCGTATGTTGCATTCCAACTGCAAAGCCATATGCCAAGGCACAGACAATAAGTGCTGACAAGATACAAGAAACAAAGTTCCATAAATATTGACAGCCTATTTACCACACTTCTATAATTTTGCCAGTCATAAACCATAGCTGTAATGGTATAGTTACATACCCAAGGCTTCCTACCTACAGGAGTCATTTCTCTCTTTTCCTCCTTTCAAGAATATAACCCTTCGAATCTTTCTGATCATTCAGCTATGAGCTTATAAAGGAAGATGGAGGAATAGATTCCTTCCTTTATTATTATTATTTTTAATTAAACATATTCCATACAACAGCATAAACTCAAAGTCAACTCAACTCAACTCAAAATATTTAACTTTTGTTTAACTGTTTATTCGTTATTATTTAGGTTAAGCAGCATTGATAAAAGTATCAACATCTGCAATGGGGTGATACACCATGTCACCACTCCAAGCCCAGCTCCCAAAAAGTAAGGATTAAAAATTAAGAAGGTAGCTGCCAGTAAAATTGGTCCGAAAACACACGTTACCTTAATTTGGGTTCTCGAAGCTGTTGTGTTTGAATTTGAGGCTTTTTTTTTCCTACCCACTGTTGCCGAGTTTGATTCCAGAGAATAAGACCTGCAACCACAATTTCAAAGTATTTTTTTTTTTTTTTCATTTTCCCTTCGCTTATATGAAATTTGTAAGTGAACTTGCAAGCTTAATAATTAATCATTGAGTCACCACCTCATTTTACAAAAGTACTACAGCTTATTAGAAGAAAATAGACAGCCAACACAAGATATATTGAAGCAATAAAATTCTTGCTATGAAATCTAGTCAGCAACCTAGAAGACTCAGTGGGAAAAAAATCTTAACAGTGGCATTCAAACCTAGAAAAAAAATAATTTAATTATAGAACATAACAGTGTGTCATGTATGACTCCACTTTCCTAAAAGGGGAGCAAACAAAAGCAATGAAGATGCCTGGATAAAGTGAGACCAATAAGCAAAATCTAAAACACACCATTTTTTAGCTCAATCTCGTTGGAAAAGAAGTAAATCAGCACACAAATAAGCAATGGATGTTTTATGCTTAATGTCGTTGAAAAATAAAAGCAATATGAAGATACCATGATTTACAAATTCAGTGGAGTTGCTTGTATCAGGAGCTTGGTTTGTTACACTGGTTGATGACATACTTCCCTGTGACTGAACAGCACTATTGTCCATATCATGCGTGCTGGTGGTCCAGAAATCCTCCGACGTACTGGGTTTCTTCACAGCCTTACCTTGTTCTGTAAATCTTTTTGATTCCACTGTAGTAATTAGCACAGGCTTTTTACAGCATCCAAGACAACCACTGCTCTGTTACAATCACATTAAATTCTGTTATCAATCACAATATAATTGAATGATTATCAAAAAGGACCACCGTATATTTAGACACTGCTATCTAAGGACCAATAATTGGTTTATACACTGTACTCCAGAATTAAAAGTACTATATAGCTGATTTATGTCATGAAGATGTTCTCCTTCACGTGTATATTGCCTACGGTCCTTAAGCACTGAAACCAAGCACTCATGCGCAAATCCATAGAATTGTTATCTGACCAGGATGATCTTTAACAACTTTGTAGTCAAGAGAACTTATTGCACATGGCAGGCACACTCTTTGCTTTCACCATAGTGATCACAATATACAAACCTACTAGGAGCCGCAGAGAAATACCTTCTTCCTCTCCACTTTCTCTTAGTATTCTAGTTATGTTAATTGAACCATCCAAATGATTTAAAATCTTCGATTATTGCCAAATTTATCCCAAACATATCCACAACTCCCTCTCTAGAACTTCATGTTTGGAGCTGATCATGAGCCTGATGCTAGAATTGTCATTTTTTAAGTGGTTTGAACCCAAATCCCACAACTTTTTATGTAGAATAATGTAGAATAAAGTCAGAAGTAAGTGCCCAGATAAAATTTAAAATGTTTCATTGTGTTTAATACGAGTATCCTACAAGTGCCACACTCAGACGTTGCTGAGGCATGTCCAGCACTAAATGTGGTCAGGATTTGAAGCGTGGTTCACTATATGTGGGCCATTAACCCCTTTCGTTAAACCTAACCCCGCTGGTAAGTTAATCTATTTTCCAAAGCTAAATTGCTCGTATATGGATCCATAATCCATCTTGATTAATTTTAATCAATTTTCTAGAGAACCTCACAAATCCACAAATTCCAGAAAATTTTCCCTCCAAATGATTATAATTACAAGCAACAACAAAAAGAAGCTTTACCCCTTCAGTTATAGTTGGAATCAGAAAACATACCCCATGCATGCAGTGTCTTAAATACCAAAAGCCAGGTCAGATCTGCCACAAGCCCACAAGGATTTTGCCGGGAATCGAAGAGAACGAAAACCGATTCCAGGAATAAAAAATCAGAAAACAATGCTGAAAACCCAGAAATTTGAACGATGAGGCAAAAGAAAATAAAACGAATTGTAAAGATTAAGAAAAAAAAAAAGAACGAAAGAAGCAATCAGATTTCTGGGTAAAATAAATCAAGAGCGTACCTTTGAAATTGGTTTCCTGAAATCGATAGCGTCCCTTCTGTTGCCCAAGACAGACGGGACGAGGATTCGGATTCTTCCTCAATCCTCCTCCTCTTCGAATTTGTTACCAGCAAACGAAGAAGGAAAAGGGAAAGAGGAAAAGTGGATTACATGTTTATTTATTTTAATAATAATCTTAATTAATAATAGAAACATTTTTGGTTGATGTTAATCATAGCTTTGTTTGAACACGTAGACACGTTAGGTGATGCCTATGAAACTTCCATTAAATGGTAAAAATGCCTCTGTAGATACAAGATACAAATAAAATAACATAACTTAATTTAAAAATGAAACTTCAGTACTATTATTCTTTAAAAAAGATAAAATTGTAAAGCAATTTAAAATTTAATTTTAATATATAGCCAAAAAATATTTATATTAATTAAATAAAAAAATATAAAATAAATATATTATGTGTAAAAAAGTAAAAAATATTGATGAAAAATATAACCTTGAAAAACTAACTGTATTAGAAGTATCCTAGTCTAAAATTCAAATGATGCATTGAAAGATTTAAAGCAATAACAAAAATAATTGAAAAAAAAAAGAGTTCCTTTATGGTGAAATGTTTGGACAACAAATTTTACAATACTCATTAAAAAAAAGTATAACTAGAACTAACAACTTTTAAAATTATTATTTAAAAAATATTTTCCAGAAATAATATATTCCCATGAATAGTGGAAATTTTTTTTAAAATATGAAGTTTGAAATGTTTCATTTTTATGTTTGGTACATGATTGAAAAAAATATATATCCACAATTGCATTCTCCAAGATGTAGCATTTTCATGGCATAAGAATTTTTTTTTTTAGTTCTAAAAAGACCAAATCACATATCATTTATCATTTTTAAAGTTATAACTAAGATTTATCTTTTATTTTTTATTATCATTATTATTAAAGACAATCTACTTTTTAATTTTAAAAAAATAAATAATAAAAAAAATTATAATAAATATTTTAATCTTTAAACAATAAATTATAAGAAGATAATACGTTATTTAATTCACATTCCTATTGAAAATTAAATTTTAGAACAATTGTCATGAACTTTATTACTTTAGTACATGTTAAATCTATTAATGATATTTTATTATTTTTTTCTAAAATTAAATAATTCTTAAATATATGCAATCATTTCATTTTATAGCTATAAAAATATGAATTTAAAATATAAATAATTTATTTTTTCATTTAAATTTTTTATAATTTTATTTTTATTTAATAATACATATAAATAATTAATATTTTTTTATTTATTTTATCAATTTAATCTATTTTTTTAGCGACACCACCTATAAACCGAACACGGTCCTAAAACTATGCTTCTTTTAAGAGGTAACACTAGTAACACCATCACTTAAAAATGCCCCAATTCATTGCCATATATTTCCGCCGTCAGTTCTGCGAATAGAAGTCGATTTCTGCTTTCCAGTGTGGTGGGTGGCATAAAGCATTAAACTTTGCAGCAGAACCGATATTTCACACTAAAGGTTAGCGTTCTTAAATCTTTGAGTTTGAGCTGGCCATGAATAAATTTTCCTCTGCCAATGACACTTTTGGTGTTTTTCTTCGATTTTTTGTTTATGTGTTTTTGTTTTTCTGGGCTTCACCTTTGTGTTTTTAACAGCTGAGCACAGGAAAGAGCTCGTTGTCGCTTTAGGCTATGGACTTTGAATCAAGTTACGAGATTTCCGGTACTGCCGATTTCATTTACAGTCACAACTTTAGCAGAGTTGCTTTACAAGTAAACCCACTTCTTCAATTCTTTACTCTGTTCTTCTCGGGATAAATTTCATACACAGTAATGACTTTCCTTTTTGAATTTTCAGTTTCCAGATAATCTTCTGAAAGATTCAACGGAAGTGGTCGCATCTCTGCGCAAACGTCTTCAATCACTCAGAGAGATTGATGTCAGAGGAAGTGGGAATGAGACAGATGTTGGGTTGTTTGTGATGGCAGACACAACGTATGGTAGTTGCTGTGTTGATGAAGTTGGAGCATCACATATTAATGCTGATTGTGTCATTCATTACGGACAGACGTGTTTTAGCACGTGAGTACTCCTGAAACTATTTGGTAATCTCTCTGCAAGATTTTCAACCTATATAATTTGTGCTTTATGTTGGCATTCATTTGTGCATATCATGACTACTGTATCTTTTAGCTATAAGTTACTGTCGAGATGTATCTGATTTCCCCATCTGTTTATCATAGAGCCCAGTTAGTTATGCTATTATGTAGGATGTTTCATTATCTATACTGTAATACGGAAGATGCATGCCTCCCAGTTACAATGTTTCTCTTGATCCTGTAATTCCCTGTGTTCTTTTTGCTGTTGTTTTGTGTAGTATCTGTAGCAATGGTTGGTTAATTCTTTTTGTTGCTATGAGGATTTAAATGCTGTTTCATGTGCCTCTATTGAAAACCTGAAGTCCTCTTTTCTCTCTGCAGGACAACAACTCTACCAGCTTTTTTTGTTTTTGGGAAGGCTTCTATTAGCATAATGGACTGTGTTGAAAGTATATCAAAATATGCTCTGTCATATAGCAAGCCTATCATGGTATAACCAATTGTTAAATATTTCTGGGTTTGTATTTAAAAATACAAAAAAGAATAATTGGATTTTGTAATGGATAGAAAACAAAGCATGATATTTAATCTTGAAAATAGCTATGGTGCAATGGCTATCTACCATTTACTCTAATTTCCATTCCAATTGCAGGTCCTTTTTGGGCTAGAATATGCACATTCAATACAGCAGATTAAAAAAGTACTTTTAGAAGCATTACTCTCAAGTAGATCTGAGTTGAAGTCAGAAGTTCACTTTTCTGATATTCCATCTTCAGTTATGTTTCCATCAAAAAATATAAAACACTTAAATGGTCTCCAGGAACCAGGTAATGATTTTACCAGTAAAAGCAGTTCCAGTGAGGCTAGTGGGACTAGTTATGGCATCGGAGGATTGACTTGGGAATTACCCAAGGGACGAAGCATGGATGACTACTTGATCTTTTGGATTGGATTTGATAATTCAGCATTTGCAAATGCTGTGCTCACATTCAATGCTTGTGAAATAGGTTGATACCATACCCTTTATTTAAATTTGTTCCACATGTGTGCTGGTGTTTTTATGATTTCCATTACAAAGTGCAGCCTTTATATGTTGCACATAGAGAATTATCGTTCTTCATCAAGTCGCTTTGCCATGTTCACTCCCATGATGTTATATTAATCTGATACTTTGATTTCTGATATTATGCTTAGCGTTTCAAAATCTTTTCTCATGTTGTCTATCTATTATACATAAAATGTAAATCCAAATTAACTCCTTTTCTTGTATAGATTCTAGTGTATCAGTGTTTAATTATGATGCTGGTGGTTTTAGTCAGATATGATGCAACTGAGAACCGAGTTGTGACAGACTTGTCTCAACAGAGGAGGATTCTTAAACGTAGGTATATATCCGAACATAAACACACTGCTCCTTATCTATATAATCACCTTATGTCTGTAAAAATCAGTTTTGTTCAGGTGTTAACTGGTTTGATTGATGTTTCATGCAGATATTACCTAGTTGAGAGGGCTAAAGATGCAAATATTATCGGGATTTTGGTGGGAACTCTTGGTGTTGGTATGTCCCACTGTCAGAACTTTGGTTTTCCTTGCATTGTTATTGCTAATGTACCATCAGTTTTAGAAACTTTTATTGTTGAATGACGTTGTTAGTCATGATTGTAAATTTCCTTAGTACATTTTCCTGTACCCATTGCTGGTAACTTTCATAGGCTTAACATTGGTGTACTTATTTCTTATTTCCAGTTTATCATATACCCATTCTTCTTCAGCCACTTGAAGCGAGCGTACTTGTATTTCATTAGTCCATTAAACTTCAAAAGATTTTTTAAAAAATCTGAATTCATGATTATATTCAGTTTCTTCTTTCCATCTTGTTTGCTTATAAATCCATCCACATTTTTTTTATTATTTCCTGCTCTTTTTTTTTTTCTTTGTCTGTGATGCTGATTGATAATTGTCTTCTTTCCAATTCTTGATGAGAAATTTCATTTTGTCTAGGTGTAGAACAATTCCTCTTCACTGTTGGACTGCATATTAGGTATCCTGAATGCTTTAAAAAGAATGATGAACCTAGGTTTTTCATTAAATTCTGAAGGAAGTAGATTTCTGAAGCATCAAGAATTTCTTGTTTACTTGTATTGAGCTGAAGCTAGTCTTTTTTGTCTTTAGTGACTTTCCATTCATAATTTACTTTATTTATTTTCACATTCTTCTGGCTTAACTACTATTATTAGCTTTATTTAGAAATGTTGCAAAACAAATGTTGGGTTTCAGACCAAGGGGGGAAAAGAATCTTGGTGGTGGGATGCAAAAGTATAAGATAAGATTAAGGTTAAAAGAGAGTGCTATAAAGCAGGACACTCATGGAGGGATAATGAAAATTGGCAGAAGTATAAAGTAGCTGAGAAAGACATTAGGAAGATAGCGTCTAAGGCAAGAGATAGAGCTTTTGAAAAGTTACACCAATCCTGGGAATCAAAGATGGAGAGAGAAAATTATTCCGGCTTGGTAAGAGTAGGGAGAGAAAGACAAGTGACATAGACCAAGTTAAATGTATTAAAGATGAAGAAGGTAATATCTTGGTAAGGAAACAAGATATCCAAGAACAATGAAAGAATTATTTTCACAAACTTTTCAATCAAAGACATGTGTCTTCTTGTCACGGTAGGCTAAGTGCTAAAGAGAAGGACCAAAATTATACTTTTTATTGAAGAACCGAAGAGTTTGAAGTAGTACAAGTGCTGAAGAGAATGGATAAAGGCAAAACAATAGGACTAGATAATATATACATTGAGATGTGGAGGAGTTTAGGAAGAAAAGATGTAAGTTGTCTAACAAAGTTGTTACATAATGAGATCCAAGAAAATGCTAGATAAATGGAGGAAGAGTATTTTAATCCCTATGTATAAGAATAAGGGAGACATACGAAATTGTGCAAATATTAGAGGAATCAAATTCATGAGTCATACTATAAAGTTACATTGAGCAAAGATTAAGATTGGAAATCTAGATTACAAAGAACCAATTTAGTTTCATGTCAAATAGGTCAATCATAGTGGCGGCATACTTATTAAGAAGATTGATAGAGAGATATCAGAGAACTAGAAAAGACTTATAATAGAGTACTGAGATTTGTATGGTGGAAGGTTTTGGAAAAGAAAGGAGTTAATGGCTTATATTTAAGTAATCAGATATATGTATGATGGGGCCACAACTTGTGTGAGAACATGCGGTGGAGTCACAAAAGATTTCCCTAACCATAGGACTACATCAAGGTTCAGCTTTGAGGTCTTACCTTTTTAACTTGGTATTAGATGTACTCACTGAACATATCCAAGAGGCGGTGCCATGATGCATGCTTTTTGTTAATAATATAGTCCTTGTTGGAGATTCAAAATAAGTAAATTAAAAACTAGACATCTGAAGACAAGCTTAGGAAACATGTGATTTCTATATAAACCGAAGTAAAATGGAATATATAAAACGAAAATTTAGTAAAAGGTACATTGATTCTAAGGTAGAGGTGGAATTTGGAGATCATTTCATACAAGTCACAAGTTTTAAGTATTTGGAGACTCTCATACAAAATAATGGAGAAATAGAGAGAGACGTAAATTATAGGGCTCGATCTGGATGGATGAAATAGAGAAAGACTTTAGGTGTCATTTGTGATAAAAAGGTTCTACTCAAACTTAAGAGAAAATTTTATTGCACAACTATAAGATCTGCTTTGTTGTATGATATTGAATATTAGGAGATAAAAAGTTAACATGAACAAAAATTCTTTGTTGCAGAAATGAGAATGTTGTATTAGATGAGTGAGCACACTAAAAAGGATATGATTATAAATGATTGCATTAAAGAGAAAATTGGGATAGCACCTGTCATAGAAAAATTGGTAGAAATGTGTTTTAAGTGGTTTGGTCATATACAGAGGAGACCAATAGAAATTCCTTAACAAAGAGTAGAACAAATGAAAAATAATCTAATAACTAGAGCTAGAGGAAGACTAAAGAGATCAATAAAAAGAATAAAACTATTAGGATTGAGCCAACCCTACTTAGTGGGAAAAGACTTTGTTTATTGTTGTATCCTTTTATTTTAGTTCCAATAGATTGTGAATTCCTATGCTTTCAATCAGTTTTCTGGGTTTCCCTACCGTTTGCATTGTATCTCAACAATACCAACTAAACTTTTAGATGAAATGAGTAGAATACTTGATTAAGGAACAGTTATTGTTGAGATAAGGCTTTTTTTTTTTAAGAAAAAAAGATCGAGATTCAAGATAAGGCATTATTTGTTTATTGCCTGGTCTTCGCCGAATATTCAGTTATACAATAAATGAACCATATGCTTGAGGTAGATATTAAGTGCAGGAAGAAATAAGAACTATCCAAGCAAGCTTTTAAGTCTCTTCCTATGATACTTCAATAAATACAACAACAAAGCCTTTTTCTATGATACTTCAATAAATGATTTATCCTTTTGTTTGACTAAGAAACAAGTCATATATGTGTGTGAAGTGTGCATATAAGAACATTAATATTTTACTAAAAATGGGGTTTGATTTGAGACTACTGATGCAGCTGGTTATCTTCACATAATACACCAGATGAAGGAGCTCATTACTGGAGCAGGCAAGAAGGCCTATACTATGGTCATGGGAAGACCAAATCCAGCTAAGCTTGCTAACTTTCCTGAGGTGATGTTTGATTCATTCTAGAATTCTAGTATACCACTCCTTGTTTTGTCACTGAAAACAACGTATCTGTTATTAACATAGTTTGATATTCATCAGTGTGATGTTTTCATATATGTGTCTTGTGCCCAAACTGCTCTACTGGATAGCAAAGAGTATCTAGCCCCAGTTATTACTCCATTTGAAGCAGCACTAGCTTTCAGCAGGTACGCTATCATAATTATGTCTCAAACTTATGTATGGATCAGAAGTTGTTTCTTCGCTAGTGTCCTTTCCATTGTTTGCTTTTGTTCTATGCATTCTCACCATTTCTATTTTACCTTTTACCTCAACCGTTGTAATTGGTAAATAACCAAAATTTCTATCTAGGAATAGCTGGCTTCCAGGTAATTTTCAAATTTTATGAACTGACTGGGACGCGAAGCCATTTTATTTGTTTCATGTGAATGCTAATTGTCAGATCTTATGAATTTTCATATTAAAACATCTAATTTGCTGAAACCATGACCTGAGGACCATCTTTGTTGTTAAAAGGGATAATTACATGCAAGTAGTAAAATCCTACAGATCAATTAAAAAAAAGGAAATATCATGACACCAAAAAAGTCCCTAAATTTAAAAAATATATAATCGATTTATGTAGTTAAACATGAACTACAGATTGAATGAATATTAGAATTTAGAGTTCATGTTTGTTGATATCTTATATATATATGACACTTTTTTGACTTTGACCTTTACAATTATGATATGCTTTTCTTCTTGTTTTTGATGCTCAAGAGTTTCTGTTGCAGAGGAAGCCAATGGACAGGAGCCTATGTAATAGAATTTCGAAATCTGATTGATTTGCCTCAAGTAAAAGTTGGAAACCAGGAAGGAGAAGCACGGTTTTCATTCTTGCAGGGTGGATATGTGGAAGATGTTGATAATCAAGGCACATTCTCATCTCTCTTCCTTGCTTCTATGTTGCAGCTGAATGATGCTTAAATCTGGGAAAATGGACATAAATAATTTTTTATCATGATTTGAGAAATACGTTGCTGAATAGGATGTTATGATTTTTGAAATATTAGAATCCGAACAAGTGGATTGTTCACTTGATGGTTTACAAATTATCATCTGCAATAACCAAATGACTTTCACACTAATAGCTGTCATTTCTGGATTGTATAAACTCGTTTTGCATGAAATTAAATATTTTATAGATTTATGAAAGTTTAAGCTGGTAAAGTGGTTTAAGTTTCCTACAAGTAAAAAAAAAAAACAGCAAATAGAGTGGTTTAATAGTCTAGTTGATAATTGTTTATTGTACTTGTAAATTGTAATGCTGATAACTTCTCATGGAGCAAATTAGAGTTTTGATATTCTTGTTTTCGTTTGTTCTTAGTTCCCAAATAACTTATTCTTTGATCACTAAACTACGTACTAGAAAATGGCAAGGAAGAAAGAGAAGCTCTTGCTTTAGTTAATGCTACTGAGAAGGCATTGCAGTTGCGGGATAACTACAATTCTCTAATCAAAGGGGATCCTAGATCAGGAGCTGAGTTTTTCGCAACTCGATCTTACCAGGGTCTGAATATGGACAGTCAGAACTCCTCACCTGAGCCATATTTCTTAGGAAGGAAAGGAAGGGCATCAGAGTACGAGGATGAGAAGAGCAGACACGAAACTTCATGACAACTGACAAAGATGAATGGTAAATATGAATGAACGTGGGAAGACTGGCCCCGAGATGCCTTGTCTGGCATGGTAATTGGTAAAGAAAAGGATAGACATTGATTCTTCTCTGTGGATTGGCTAGTGAGTTTGATCAGTCAAGAGTTTTTCACTAGCCTGTTTGTTGTGCATTAGTTCTGAAGAATTTGGAATGACATAAGCAACCTGTCTTTAAGTACCAATGTCTAGTGATACAAACTTCTGGGTTTGTCATTGCTCAAACTGTTAACTAGGCACAAGAAAATGAGGAAATCTTAGATTTATTCTGCTTTTGGATTTTAGATTAATCAGATATATTATTTCATTACTGCTTCCGTTTCTTTCTGTGCCTGGATTTAGTTTTATGTAGGAGATAGGTCTGTAATGAAGAGAAAGCTTTGTGAAAAATGTATTGAATGAGTTATATATAGAGGTTCTCTCTTTCTACTTAATCTATTAATGAATGATTGTAGATAAATAATTGAGATCGGAATCATCCATTCAAATTGAATAAAATAACAAATAATACTTATAGGTATTTGGCAGGTGCTCTGCTCACCTTTTTGTGCTCAAATCTTATGAAATGGCTTACAAATTTGCGTGATGGAGCCTACACCCAATTGGAAAAGCACATATCAACATACATAAATCTGGTAATTTAAGGTGGGGTACATAAAAATCTTGTGTCTTTGATATTTCAACGGTTTTTTAATAGAATGTTCAAGACATCTGTATGCATAAACTCAACTCCAAATTCAACAACTTGAATGCTTGATCACGTGAAGATCACGTAAGAAAATATCAATTTTGATAGTACGAAAATCCAAACTTGATCACAACGCACTAAATTAAAGTTTAAATTTTTGTTAAAAAATATATAATGTATTTATATTTAATATTTTATAATATTTTGAATAATATTATTTTTAATAAAAATAAAAGAAGATACTTGTGGTAAATAAAAAAAAAATAAAACTTAAATTATCTATTGTATAATTCACCTTGGTGAAAAACCAAATGGATTGGGTCAGTATGGATTTGTTGGGCAACTTTCACTAGTTTTCTTTCTTAGGTAATTAGGTATTGTTACGTGTTTATGTGATCCTTGTTTTTTCTTTCTTTAATTCATGTCCCTCGCCATGTGATGCCTCTGTACCCTTCGTTAACCCACTTTTTCCTTGTTTTACATTCTTATATAGCAAATATTTTTATAATTTAAAAATATGTTATATGTTATATGTTAATTTTTAAATATATCAATAAATATGAAATAACTTTGTATTAATATTAAATGGACACTTATATTAATTGAAATTATTATCTTACTATTAAAGGATTTTTTTTAACCAAATTTACTATTAGGTCAAAATTTTTACTCGTTCACTAAAAAAAACGTTAGTCTAATATAGAATATACTTTTCAAATATTAAAAATATTAAATATTTGATTATGTACTTATATTATTATCAGACCATATCTTTTATCAGTAAACTTTGACTATGTGATCCTTGTATGATGTCCAAGATTAAAATACAACTTCAAATCTCTAAGCCAAATAAAAAAGAATGCTCGAATAATTAAATGAGAAACAGGAAGAAATTTTATATAATATGATGATAAAATGGTTCTCTTGTGTCATGAGGGAACAGGTAAATAAAATAATACAACACATTTTGGAAAGATCCAAAACTCTGCCCAATATTAGACAACCCAATGAAAGAAAAGCCCATGAGTAGGGCAAAGCCCCTCTATGTATTTACAGCCACAAGAATACCCAAGATTTTTTCTACTACCCTCTCCACAAAAACAAAAGTTAATTAAATTTAAAAAAAAAAAACAGAGTAGGGAGAGAGACACGACAAAAAAAGTCATCAAATTTCCTGAACTATCTCTCCCCTGCTCTGCTCTGCTTCAACACAAATCTTCGTGATGAATCCAGAAAGCCTACGATGACGATGATTATTATTAACATGAGTACTCCAGCCTGTGCACTCGATCCCTTAAAATCCCGTTATACAGAGCGATTCGATTCTCTGGCATTCCTCGAATTTCCGGGGTTTCGTTTCTGCAACTGCTTGATACTCTGTTTTGTTTCCTCTGTTTTTCTCTAATCTCCTTCCTCGTTTCACTTTTTTCCTTCACATTATCTGCGAATTGCACCCTCTTCTTCTTCTTTTGATTCCTTTCCCTCTTCTTTTCCTCTGGAAAGTCACAACAGATGAATGCCAAATCGCGCAGACCACATAATTTTCTCAAGAAAGTTGCGAGAAAAAACAACAGAAGGGGGGAAAAAAACCCCATTTACCTGAACACAAGCAAGAGCGCAGAACTTTCTTGTTAGACTCTTGAGAACTTGAATTCCCGGGAATTTGCAGGACAGGCAAAGTTTTCTGCCTGAGAAAACCAAGATAAAGCACAGTGCTTGACACAACCATAGCAGTGGTCAAAACAAGACCTTGTGAAATAGAAGCCATGAGGAAAGAAGAAGAATAAGAAGAATGAGAAGCAGAGGACTTGTGTTGACCAAAAGAGGAAGACTCAGTTTATATAGAAAAAGAGAGAAAGAAGGGGTGGTGGGGGTGGGGTAAAGTTACTAACTTTCACGGGTAAAGCAAACTAATAAATGAAAAAGAAAAGAAATTTCCAAGACTTAAGGGAATAGGAGAAAGAATGGCACTAATTAATTGGTTGTTGTATGTGAAGAAGATAGAACAGGCGTGACCATCTGGATTTCTCTGTGACAGAAAAAGAGAGAGAGAGAGAGACAAAAGAGGAGTTAGGGTATGAAAGTGAAGAGTTTGGTTTGGGATTTGCTTACTAAATGCTATATAAGAAGTTGAAGAGAGGGAAATGCAAATGCGGTAGCGGTTTGTTTTGTGCACTGTGTGGGGTCACACCTCAACTAGCAATCATTCATGTTTCTTATTCATAAAAAATTTGTAGTATATATAATGTATTATCTTGTAATAATTATTCATATTTAAATAATTTTTTTATTTTTTATTATATGTAAACTCATTAATATAAAATAAAAATTAATTAAATATTTTTAATTAATACAGAAGTAAACAAGAAAATAATACAATGTAACTAAGAATCTCTCCTTATTCATACCACTTTCTCTTTCTCTCCCTCTTGGAATTTGGACATCAATATATCATGCTGTGGCAGAAGTGGCAACCAACTTGAGCAGTAAGTAGGATTCAGCTCTTCATGTCTATTTTCTATTCTTTTATCATTCAATTATTTTGAAAATTATATAATAATAAAAAAAATTATTTTATATAAATATTAAATAAATATAATGCAGAACAACTTAACCAATTTAAAAACATTTACATTCTAAATTATAGGAGGTAAAAAAATTTTGTTTTAATAAATTATGGTGCGCCTTTATAAACTTGGTATTAAGTTGTGACTAAAAATTTTGTTAAGAGTATGTTTAGGAGTGGTGCTTCTCTCATTGAGAAATTGCTTATTTTTTTAAAAAATATTTATTTTAAAATTTTAATATGTTTGTCAAACCATTAAAAAAATTTTCAAATAATTATAAATTCTACTTGTAGGTAAAATATAATTAAATATTTTAAAACAAAAATACCCTTATCCAAAATTTTTTATTTATCATAATACTTTTATTTTTTTCTAAAAACCTGTAAAAATACAAAGCTTTTGTCTATAAATTATACTTCTTTTTTAGAGTAATTATATATTATTTAGATACATATAAATCAGAATACAGAGTATATATATATATATATATATATATATATGTATGGATGTATTTATATTTTTTAAAGTATTTATTGTGATTTTATTCTTTATATGTTAATTAATTAATAATAATAAATTAATAACATTAACAATAATTATTTATGTTTTTAAAAAAATTAATTGAAAAGTAAATGTAGGCATATCTGTTTTAATAATGTGACAATAAAAGTGATTTTTTATAAAAATTAACCAAACATCTTAATATTTCCAACTTAAAACCTTTGTAACTAATCTAAAGTGCCTATCGTTTATTAAGGTTTTACATGAAAAATATTAACAGAATAAATTTTTTGCTTGAATTATGAAGTTTAGGAGAGTTTTAGGATAACTCTGCACACCATCTATAATTTAAAAAATTATATGCATTTTATCCTATATATATATATAATTGATTTAATATTTTTTTTAATGAAATATGATAAAGAGAATTATTGTTTATTGTTTTTTATATTAACTTGGTTCAATTATATGTTAAGAGTTATAATTAGAGTAATTTTTAGAATTTAGTCAGAATTTATCAATGAAAATATTTAACCATCTTATTACATATTGGTATTTAGAAAAAAAAACTAAAACCTTTATTCAAATTGTTTATAAAATCATGTGTCATATGTTACTTATAGTTTTTATAGATCTCGACTAGTTATTAACTTAGTGAAAAGTTTGGGTCACTAATTTAACTGTTATAACATTAAAATTTTGGTTGAAATAATAAAATAAATAAATAAATAAATATATTAAAAATTCACATAATAAACTTAATTTTTTATATTTAAAAATTATATACATTATTGAAATAAACTATCAAGTCATAAGTTTAACATTTTCAAACTTAGTTGATATGATGATTTGAGAGTAGTGTGAGATGCAATGATTTAAAGTGTCTAAAGTACTGGTTGAATGTTTTATGTTTATGACTAAAAGAATTAGATAGTTTGAAAATTATTCCAAACTATCCAACACACTAATTTTTATACCTTTCTAAATTGGGGGTTTAGGTGATTTGAACTTTTTTTACAATTTTAGTCCTATTTTTAATTTTCTTTTACTTGTGTATTTTTATTTATTTATTTTATCTATTTTTCTATCTTAATTATTTCAAAAGTGCAACTCCTTTTAAATTAATGCAACTTTTAGGTATGCTCTTAGCTCATTCTTTTCATTTTCGTTTCATAGCAAAGCAACATGCATGCAATAATAAGAAGCATGAATGATGCAAATAAAACAATAAAGTAACTTTTGGTTGTATTCTAACCCCAATTCCTAAACCAAAATTTTCTCTCTTTTTTTTTTTTTGTTTTACCCTTTATTTCACATAGATTTTATTATTTATTTCACTATTGTTTCATTTCCATATTAAATAGTTAGATTGATAAAAAAAATAAAAAATAAATCAATAATAAAACATAAGATATTAGTAACAAATCACTCTTGTTTCATTTTCATTTTAAAAAAATGTTTATTATAAAAATAATATTAAAATTTTTATCATTCAACCCACTTCACTCTATTAACGATATAATAACATCTAAATAATAAAGAATAATTTATTCTCTTTATTATTATTTTTAAAAAAAAGTTTAAATTCATGAAATAGTTTATTTATTTAACTCACTTCACTCTAACTTACTCTATACTACTCTATTAATAATCACCTCACCCAATTTCGTTTAAAACTCACAATCAAGCCCTTAAGTTACAAATATGCAATTCAAAACAAACTTAAAATTAACATTAAATTTATTCATTATCATTTTCAAATTTATTAAACATTGAATAAGTATTTAATTACCTACTAAAAGTGTCAAGTTACCGTAACTTAAAGATTTAGCTATTAATTATCATGTGTAAAAGTTACAAATCACAAAATTATAAAAAAAAAATAGTAATTAAACAATACAAGTAATGAATTGGGTTTAGTACAATATTTATATCTATATTATAGTATTTTTATTAATATTTGAAACTTAATTTAATAAAATACATATTTTTAGACATTTAAGATTTTATAATCAACATTAAAAAATTATACAATTAAATTCAATGCATGTTAAAAAAAATTATAAAAAAATAATATTATAATTTATCAAAATTAAAGAAGCTCTTTACAAAAAAATAAAGAAGACCGGGTTAATCTAGACTTGGTTAGTGTCGACAAATTAATTAAAATCTTATGTGTTGCATTTATATTATATTATATAATTTGAAAAAATTCAAAATCGTGTAATATAATATAAATAATGAGTGAATAAATAAGATTACATATTTTATATTTATTTTTTTAAATGATAATATTATATTATTTTTTAAAAGAATAATAATATGAAAAAGTCGAGTTTACTCTTTTTCTCTCCTCTTAAAAGAGAGAAAAAAAGTTTAAATAATAAATTAAAAAAAAAACAAAACAAACCAATAGGAGTGTAGTCTTCCCCTTTAAAAAATTCAGATTCTCTATCCACCGTATTTTGAAATAAAATTATGTGTAATAAGAAATTGTCCACAAAAACACTATTAAAATATAATTTCTATTCAAATACTTAAAATGAGTTTAAAAATAAAAATAATTAAATTAAATATAGATAAATATTAAACATAAATTAACTTAATTTATCCAATCATATAAATAAAATCTATTTAAGATTTTTCACTAGTCAATGTCATGCACAATGTAGTGGTAGCCAAAAAAACAATTGTTTCATCAACTGAATTAGTTGAGTCACACGTGGTTGTAAGTGACAGCAACGATTAATTAGTAGCCAATCAAATGTCAACACCTGTCATAAGTAATGGATAATAAACCGATGCATGTAATGTGATTGAACATCTTTAACACGTGTCACTGGAAAGTGATAGACTATGATGACCGCGTTTACATATCAAAGACTATGATAATAAAAATTATTAAATATATAAATAAAATGATATAAAAAATATAAAAAAATTAAATTATATTTGTATATTTTTAATATTAAGTGCTCTAATTAAATATTAAAATAAGTATAATTTATATAATTATAATTTTTTAAAAAAATTTATAAATATTTTATTTTAATTAAAAATTTTAATAATAAAAATATAAATAATTATATATAAATTTATTCCTCAGAATTATCTGACATATTTTTCAACAAGTATTGTTTAGTTCTTATTTCTTAATCCTCCGCTTTCTAAAAAGCCAAGTAATTAGCAATTCATATTCTAATTAATTCGTATGTGGATATGCAGCGTCATGGGGGGTCTACTGTGTCTCAATTTTATATATATATATATATATATATATATATATATATATATATATATATATATATATATATATTGAGTAAAACTAGGCAAAATCATGAATCAAGTTGCACGATAACTTTTTTTTAACGTAAAGTGTAATTTTTGATAAAGTAATAAAATATAAAGAAAAAAAAGTCTTAATCTAAATACATTAGGCTTTTAATTTATTTTTCTCTGTATACTTCATCAAAATTTATATTTTAGAGAGTTTATAATTAACATAGTGATATCATATAAAATTTGAATTTATGAGAAGTTAAATCTTTTTATAATAATTTGGAGATTTATATATATAATAATTAAAAAAAAATTATATAAATTTTAAAATTTTTAAAATTTTTTTTGACAAAAGATCACTTTTAATCTTAAAACTTTGACTCAAAATTTTCTTAATTCATACAATTATTAATTTATGTAATGAAAAATATTAAAGTTGAGTCAATTTTAATATCTTTATCTTATATTATTATTAAAATTATCATTCTAGCGACATATTTAAGTTTAGATTTGATGAATATCTAATTTGTAATTTAAAGTTTGAATTAAAAATTTTTTACATGTAAAATTAATAATCTGATAATATTAATAATAATATTGTATACAAATATCAAAATTAGTTTTAACTCAATATTTTTTTGTTAAATAAATTAATGAAATTAGGAATTAAGATAATTTTGATTAATTTTTTAAAATTATAAGATTAAAATTAAAATTAAGAGACTAAATAATTTTTTATCAAAAATTTTTTAAGTCAAAATTATTAGTATTTATTTATTTTTTTTGGACAATCCGTTCCAGTATACAAAAAGAGAGTAGTATTTTCCAACATTTTCAATTTAATTTAAGACCAACGTGTCTATGACACTTGCTGTTTTTCAACATGTTCTTTGATGCTAAATAAATATGAACAGAATCATGAGTTTGAGTGCTGAGGGTATAGAAATCATCATTAGCGGACAAAATAGAGAATGGAGATGGGAGGTAAGAAGATGCATTTTGATATTGGCAATCTGGTATGCTAGAACCTTCTCTGGGCAAATGGCATCAGAAAGTGACACGAGAGGGACATGTTTTTTCGTACACGAGGTTGTATACCACACTAAATACCAAATATCAAGCTTAACAGTATTCTATCACTCCACCTGGCTCTTCACATACGAAGTTGTAGCATAAAACGGGAATCTCACATAACCACACCGACATTAATTAACTCATAGACATCATGTTATACATTCACCAATGTTTGGGTCCCCACCCCTGTCGACTCGCATTTGGATCTTTTGAAATCCATTTTTGTTCTAGTTTTATGAAATTTGTTGAAACACATTATCAGTCCGTTTACGTGTAAGTAAATTAATGTACAAAACGTGCAAGTTTATTTACAAAGTAATAATCTTTACGAATTTCACTGTAAATAATCCAATCTATTTCACAACACTCTTTTCTACTTATTCCATCACTTTACACTGTACCAAAAGCTTTCCGAACAGTAATTTCTTAGTTTCTTACATGGGTCTGCCAAGAGAGGTAATCCTATTTAACACATGATTTCACCATATTATAAAAGATTAATTCATTTTGTTAAATCTAAACAATATTTATATGTTTTATAGTTAAAATTATTTCAACGGCAATTAGATTCATCTATAATGCATGAAAGGAGAGAAGAAGAACCATGCACAAAAAACCAATCATGGATCAAGCAACTACAGTCAAACCAGCCGACAACACATGCATCATAGTGTCAGGACACCACAGAAAACTGACATGGACATCCTCAAATATGTAGTAACACCTGCACAGGACATTACACGCTACATTACGTATGTTTATTACTCTAACACCATCACTGGTATAAAAACCAGAATTGGGGTTTAAGCGGTTATGGTTTATGTGAAGCAAGTACAGAATCAATCTAGGTTGTAAGGATTGGTGGCATGTAGTCAGCTTTGGCACCAAGAACACGAGCCTTGGTGTCTGGGAAGAATTCAAGTCCTGGCAGCTCGGTAATTTCTCCTTCACTGGCAACTCCGATGGGATAGCGAAGCAGGTGTCCAGGAAGGTCATGTTCAAGTGACTCGCTTGAATAGAGATCCCAGTACTTTTGAGCAACCTGGTTCACCTTCCTTACACATTCTTCACTTTCAGGTTGTGAGAAGGAGTCATGAAGCATGCCGAGGTGCTCATACCACAATGACATGCGGAAACCATGGATCTGACCCCGTGCAGGCTGCCTGTGAGCCAAGTGATAGGGTTGATAAGCACCCATGGCAATCTCAGAGTCTCTGGCACCATCCATTGATCTCTGGTTGATGTTGGCAGATCCTATGATTATGTATTCATCATCAACTGCAAGGAAGAATGGAGCAGATCAATGAGCTACTATCATCAAAGAATTAATATTGTAGATTTTATAGTTTCTTTATGCATATCAGATCAGGTTTATCAAGTAGTGTGTAAGTGAGGTTGCTTGCTGCAGCTTTTGCTTTAATGAAAGTACGAGTCTAACTTTTGAACCTACCTATCATCATCTTGGCATGAACATAAATCATGAAGCGCCGGGCCTCTTGGGCTCTCATGTAATCTGTATCAGCATCAGGTCTTTCTGAAGGCTCATATTCTCCAGGTTTCTTCAGCTCACGATTACCAAGGCAGAAGAATGTCAAATAGTTCCGAGGATCTTCCTCAATTCCCTTGGCCTTGAGTGCCTGAATAATATCTTTGTACATCATCTCCATTGTCCTCCTCTGCCAGTCCAATATCGCCTGCACTGATGCACTTTCTGGGACACCCTCAGGCCACATAGGGATCACAACATACACAGTGAACCTTTCCCCAGCTTCAATCTTACTAACAATTTTAAGGGAAAGCTCCTTTGGGATTACATGCAAAGCATTGATGTCCTCAGGCTTGATATCATCGGCACTCCAAGCAAAAGAGCTTCCAAGGAAGTATTGATTTTCAATATAGATGAAATTCTTTGCCCGTCGAATGGCATGAATATAAGCATCTTGAATACTACGATCAATGGTATTATCCTTTCCACTAACAAGACCAGCCCTGGCAGCATCTTCAGGAGATTCTGGAAACCCAAAGGCAGCCCCTTCATCAATAGATCTAAATAACTGAACATTCCATGTCTCATGATCATCAGGAAACATCACTGGGGATGGAGGAATAATGACATCTTGAAGCTCTCTCAAGTTAACAAGTATATCTTTCCCACCTTGCTTCTTCCACCTCTGCTCAAAGTTAAACAAAACATCCCAAGCAATGGGTCCTTCAAGCCGGGAGTGGATGTCATGCCAAGGTTCCCTGGGACCGCCTTTTGTGATTGAAGCACCAGGGAAGTTGGGTTGGTGGAAGTCATCATGGTGTGCCGTGTCCAGGGTTCTGAAAAGTGAATGGAAGGGAGTATCATATCTTCCGTCACAGAGATCAATACCCCCAACAAAACTAACAATTCTTCGCCTCTCTGAATCTCCACTTGGCAACTCATGGTCCACCACCACAATCTTCTGGTGATGTGTGAACATGGTGGAAATTTGCAAATCTTGAACAAAGCTTCCACCATCATCAGGATTGCGGGGGCATAAAACACAATGCACATCAGTGTTCTGGAAGTAATGCTCAGTTTCTTCATCATGAGTAGCCATCAATCCGTCTTTTTTTAACAAACCAACAGATGTTCTATCATCCCAAACAAGCATTAAAACCCTGACACCTTCACTTGCCTTTTTCTTGAGAAGCTCGCCAAGTGTTGTGTCTCCCCCAGGCTTTGGCCTCCTAGAATCCCTTACCAAGGTAATTTCAGTATAAACAGACCAACCAGTAATGTAGATTAGGTGCTTGGCATTAGTGATAGCATCAAAAACATCCTCCCAACATCTATGAGGCACATATTTCTCACCTCCAGCAAGAGGTATTTTAGGGACAAAATTATCTGGAATATGAGCATCTTCGTATAGAGAGATCTTACATCCTTGTCTTTGTGTGAAGTAAGTGTAGGGGACTCCAGGATATTTAGAACTTCTAACACCACGATCCCAGTTGCAGTCTTTTGTGACATCAAAATATTGCAGTTTCACATGGATCTTTGAACCCCCATGTATAGGATTCTTGTCCTCATCCAAGATTTCAACCCATCTGTCTATTTCTTCACCATCCAAGATATCCTCAACAGACACATATGCTCTTCCAATTAAAGTAGCCCCAATAGGATTATCATCTTTCACAGTGAATACAACATTAGAAGCCGTATGAGCACAATAAATGTGAAAAGACTCGTACCACTTTGGGTTGGAATGATCTTTTTCTATAATTCTAGTCCTTCCAACTCTTGCCTTCTCAAGATCAATGGTTGCATAGAGTTTAGTAACTCCCTTTCCAAAACCAACTACCTCCTCAAGATTTTCCTTCAGCTGCAAAATTAGCATTAAAAGAATCAATTATAAGGTATGCGAAAATGGAAGGAGTAAAAAATGTCATTAATTCCTACCTATTCAACATATAAATATTACTATATTTATGTTTGATTGATCTACAGTTACAGAATTCCTCTGATGAGAAGGAAATGAGGGGGAATGGGGTAGCAATGACCAAAGCTTGAATGAATATGGCTTTCCATAAAAATTTGAATAGATAAGGCAAAGCAACAAGTCCATGATTAGAAAGGTTCCAACAGGCTATGATAAGTATAAAGTTAAGTCAATAAAGCAAAACTAGGTAACTAAGGCTGCGTAAAGGATACTGACGTAAAATACCAGTTGAGTGAGCATACAACTTTGAGACCTACTAATAAATTTATATAAAGAAACAGTTTATTTCTAATGCATAATCAAGATATGCACCCAAAATCAATGACAACAATACATTTCCCTTCATTCTTGATGACAAAGGTTCAACCATTTAAAGTCTTCTACTTAAGAAGTCACTCCTCAAATTTTCTTAGACACTTAAGTGTAACTTGCTAATTATCAACTACGCTTTTGCCACTCTCTTAGGACCATTGCAAGATATGGAACTTGGGTATTGGAAGTATCTAATTCTAATAGGGGATTTATAAAATCATTGGTCTCTCCAACCTCATGAGCTAGCTTCTAGGGTGTCGTTCTCTATGGTTCTTATCAATTAGTATCAGAGCCTTCCGATGCATCCCAGATGAGAATGCTAGGACCCAATTGCAAAGTATGGGACCTGAGTCCTATATTGGAAGTATCAGATTCCAATATGAGATTTGTATGGACTATGGTCTATGGACGTTGGGCTCTCCGACCACATGAACTGGCTTTTCGGTATACTTCTACTAAATGTTCCTATCACACACTTTCAAGATAGCAAAGGATAACCCTAGTGTATATGACAAATAAAAGTTATAGTAAAGAGCTAAGCGTTTAGAAAACTAAAAAGAATCTGCTGGTTAAAGAAAATCTACAATATTTGTGTAATTCAAACATCAATAATGGTCTCCTAGAAAGAAGCAGACCAGCTTCAACTAACATCCTTTATGAAGTAAATCAGATTTGTGGGAAAAAAGTAAACAAATGTCCAGTCCTTTTACCTTGGAAGTCAGCAATGTTTACATTAATGATCTTTGGTCAAAATCTGTTATTTTATGCCATCCCCAACACAAAATCTATTCACTAGATTAAAAAATAATAATAATAACTAATTGTAGCTAGACATGACACTACAAGGCAAGACGAACCAAAAGCAAGACAAATACTACAAAACCACTTATAAATATAGTATCAATCAAATATCAGAGAATCATAACAATTAAAATAATTATTTGCTTTTCCCTAAAAATTCTAGTATTAAAACCCTGCAAGAAAGTTGAACGTGAAGGGGGTAAAAGGGGGGGGGGGGGGTTACTTTTAGTCCCATTGAGGAAAATTTTGAAGTGAATCATCTTTTATACAAATGAATCTGCATTAATTTATTATATGACAAAAGCTCGAACATGCCTGCACAGTCCTTCATTCATAATTGAATTCAAACAAATAGATTAATTTCTGCTGGTGTGCAAATATTTGCAATGTTGTAATTAGAATGTTTCCTTTGACAATCCAAATTGATGAATGAATGTCATGGCTTCAATGTCCGTGGAAAATCCAAATGCCTTGAGTGCATTTTTGAAAATTTCATTTTCTTACTAATAAATATTATATCTTTTATATTACCAGAAAATAGAAACAATACCAAGAATGTGAAAGGTTTATCATGAGTTACCACTTTTCATTTTCCTACACAACAAAGTAAACCCCCCGTCAATCCGATCAAGCACAGTCCATTTCGCTGTTTAAATTCACTGAATCATTACCATCAAGAGATTTCTACTTTCAAATTTCAATTATTCTCATTTCAAAGGAAACACATATACATGAAGCCAAAAGATGTACTTCAGGACTCGAGAACCACAATCAAATCACCAGACGAAAGAGGAATCCAAATACACAAATAAACTTTACCTTGTTGAAGATATTACCACCACCTGTCTTCAGCCTATCCACTTCAAAGATCGTAACATGGAGAGTCCCATGTAGTAAAATTTGCGCCATTTCTCACCTGCAACAGAATTCACAGAAAGCAAGACAAACCCACTTCGCATCAGATCACATAACCCAGAAAAAAACCAGCTCAAAACAATTCAAATTACTGAAATCAACTCGAATTAAAGTGTATCACAGACAAACACCAAAGAATTCCAGAGATCAAGAGTTTGGTCAAATCACAGTTTAGTGAATAGAAAATGGGCTTGACCAGGATTGCAGATACAGATCAAAAGCGTTCAATCAAAAGCATAAAAGCTAATCATCATCCATGCTACTACCCAGTTCAGTATAGAGACAGCTAGAGAAACAGATTGCGTGAAATAGAGAGACAGAAGAGAAAAGAGACTAACTTTTGCAGAGAGATCCGAGAATCAGAGGGAAGAGGAAGAGGGTAGTGAGAATCAGATCTGATCTTTGCTCTCCGCGTATATATAATACAATATTTTAAGGAATGTACCGAAGATACCCAGGGACGGTGAAAAAGTAGAAGGAACCTAGAAGATGAGAATGATCCCAGAAAGCAACTATCTGTATTACTGAAGTAACTAATCAGCAATCCGTGGGTCTGTGAATATTAAGTAGCGAAGGAGATATTATTCTTTCCTTTTTCGCTAATTATGAAAATTGAAATTATTGCTCATCAATGTCACCACAGTGCTTTTGTGGATTGCATAATCACCTCCTTGACTTTCCCATGGCTTTTTTTCTTTCCCTTGTCAATATTGTAGACGCCAATTGTACCATTTTCTTATGAAATTATATAAGCATTTTAATGTAATTTTGCTTAATCTCAAGTCATTACATTAGTTGTTTCACTAAATTATATTGTTTGTTAATTTTTTAATTAATTTTTTAAGTATAATATCTTAGATTACAATATCCATTAATTTTGTAGACTTTGGAGAATTTTTTAATTTAAAAACTAATCATAACGATATAATTATCATAAATATTTTATTAAGGCAAGTCAAGAACTCAAATTAAAATCACGTCACTTTGACAAATAAGATGACTAAAAGATTGAAAGAAATTATTGAGAGACAAAATTAAGTAGCTAACCCTTCAAATGACTTGGATTGCATAATCACCTCCTTGACTTTCCCGTGGCTTTTTTTCTTTCCCTTGTCAATATTGTAGACGCCAATTGTACCATTTTCTTATGAAATTATATAAGCATTTTAATGTAATTTTGCTTAATCTCAAGTCATTACATTAGTTGTTTCACTAAATTATATTGTTTGTTAATTTTTTAATTAATTTTTTAAGTATAATATCTTAGATTACAATATCCATTAATTTTGTAGACTTTGGAGAATTTTTTAATTTAAAAACTAATCATAACGATATAATTATCATAAATATTTTATTAAGGCAAGTCAAGAACTCAAATTAAAATCACGTCACTTTGACAAATAAGATGACTAAAAGATTGAAAGAAATTATTGAGAGACAAAATTAAGTAGCTAACCCTTCAAATAAATTAAGAATTTTCTGATCTTCAATTATAAAAAGTGTATTTCACGTTTACTTTTTTTCATAAAATTTTAATTGTTTGAATGTCATCTCTTTACTTAAACTTTGTTCACAAAAAATAAATAAGTAAAATATTTGATTTTCTTTTCATGAAATCTTGTTTGATTTTGGTCAATTGATCTGTTGAAGAGAAGTCGGCAGACAAAACCCCAGTTTTCTCCCTTAAAATGGGTTTGAAGTTGAAACTAAAATTTCAGTTTTCAATGCAGTTGGATATTAATGTATTGGGGTCAATCGTTGAATATTAAATTGATTTTAGTCAATACATATATTTCATATAACTTTGTGTATGGAATACATTATTTTAAAAAATATTTTTATTTTCTCAAAATAATAATAATTTTATTGATTGCGAACCAATCAATTGATATTTTCTGCCTCGTGGCGTGAACTCCTTTCTCTATTCATTTTTTAAAATATTTCTATAGGTCTCATGACTCATGAGTTGGCAAAAAGTTATTAATAAATAGAACTTTCATAAATCTATCAATATCTCTTTCTTTCTTTCTTTTTTTCCTCCTCCGTTAAATTTGACATTTAAGATAAAGTCCACTTTCTCTGTAATATAATTTGAAGTAAAAAAAATCATATTAATAAAATAAATTAATTTTTTATAATATAATAAATGAATATCTAAAATCTTATTATAAAAAGTATTTATATTTAATATCTTACAATATATTGAATAATATTATTTTTAATAAATTAAATGATACCTATAAAAAATTTTAAAAATAATGTAAACTTTTTTTAAGTTAATTAATGTCTTTTGTCAACTTTTTGTATACATCTAAAATCATGCATATTCTTGAATTTTCTAGCAATAAAAATATAAAAAAATTGAAATAATTTTTTATAAACTATTCAATACAATTATTACATTTTTTTGTGGTTTATAGCTAAATTAATGTTATTAACAATATACAATTTCCTACACTATTAGTTGGGACATCTTGAACACAATTACAATCATATATATTAGTGCTTCTCATGTATTAAAATAAAAAATAACAATTATATTTTAAAATAATAAAAAATTATTTAACCTTTTATGTTTATGCTATCTATTTTAACTTCTCATAATTTTCATTAAAGAATAAATAAAATTTTACTAGACAATTTAATACTCCTCATTATTATGATGGATTATGTCTATATATATTCACATGATTTCTTTTTTTATGAAAAAGGTAATCTAAAGTTAATTTATATGTTAATTGAGATTTATTTTTTTCTAAAAAATTACAGAAATCTTCACGTTAATTTAGATATCAGATCTAAAAGTTAAATATAAATAATTATGACTAAAAACACCTCCTTAATGGTTTATATATCCAATGGATTTGCATTTGAATATAATCTTCATTCATTCACGAAGTTAATTTGTTTGACAGAACAGCAAAGAAAATCATAAAAAGAATTTCTTTTAGTTATCAGAGCCTTTTAATGGCTTATGTGCCCTTTATTTTTGTATTTTAAAACGTGAAATGAGAAATAGTCGGTCATTGCAAGATAAAATAGAGTAAATTATAATTTTATTTGTAAAAAAAATAAGATCATAATTTTATTTTTGGAGTGAACTATAGCTATTTTCTTTTGAATTTGGTTAATTTATATTTATTACACTATAGTTTAAAAAACTGACACAAATATCTTAATTTATTTTCAAGCAAATAAAATATATTTTTTGACTAACAGGTGAATAATTGAATGATAAGTATTCTATTTTTCTTAAGTAAAATTTTAAATTCAAATTTTGTGTAAAAAAGATTTTTGTTAAAAAATTTTATCTCTCTTTTGAAACCCTAGCTAATTTAAATTAAATTAGTCAAATATAATAAATTTTTATATATTAATAGTTTTGACAAAAAAAATATTTTCTGGTTCAAAATAATATTGTAATTAAATTTTTAACATAACAATAAATATATTTATATTTATACTAAGTTTTGACATAAAATTTTTAATATAACAATAAAAATATTTTAATAAATTTATTGTTTTAGAACGAATATATATAATATAAAATTTCAATTTAATGAGCAAAAAATAGATTTAAAAAATGTTTGTGTAATAATATTATATTAAACTTCAAAAGAACTGAATATTATTTTTAAAACAAGGATGATACTAAGTTTAATTTTAAAAAATATAATATAATTATATTTTTAATATAATAATAAAAAAAATAATCTTTGGTTATTATAATTTAGTATTGAAAAATAAAATAACTTATTTGGTCGGTTATTGCAAAATTTAGCTGTAATTAGTAATTTGTGCAGATCCAGATCTAGATCCAGTCTTCACGGTGATGCACAGCCCAACTTTGTAGTTGTTGTGTTGTTTTGAAACTAAAAATGTCGAAAATTTTTATAAGTGTATAAATTATATTATTTTATTTATACATTAATTAATAATATTTATTTTAAATTAAGAAGTTCACATAATATAAAAAATAATAAATAAATTTAATATTATTAATTAATATATAAATATTGTGGTACACCTAACAAATTTTTAAATAAAAACTTTGAAACGAGACACATTTTCACTCATCACTCTGTCTCGTTCCTTATCTGATTGGGGGAATTTAAGGAACCTTTCTGGTGTATGCTCTGAAATGAAATATAAGTCGGTTTTATTTTATATATTCTGTATTTTTTTTAATTGACACTCTGACTTTTGGAAAATAATTGCACGCATCGAGAGTTTAAATCTTTTTTAAAAAATTAATTTTAATCTTTAAATACTTATTATTAAATTTGTTAACAAAAAATTAATTCGTATATAATTTATATATTCATCTCTATTATAATTAATTTTTTTAAAAAATTTATTTTATATATTTTATTTTAATTAAAAAATTAATACTATAAAAATAAAAAATTATATATAAAATTATTTTTTAAATTTTTTATTTTTCATGAGCTAACGTCTTTTTATTTGTACGACCGATATATCTAGATTTAATTATGAGAAATTTATTAATTTAATTTAAAATTTAACCACAATTAAAACTTCTCAACTCCTATTGTCCTATTGTCTTGTTGTAAAAACAAATTGTTATAATTGTAAATGACGATTAAAAACCACTTGAATTAATTAAAACTCCCTAAAGAACTTTATATTCATATTTTTATTCGAAGTATAAAATAACAATAACATTATGCTCTGTCACATCGTATTGGCAGAGCGCAAAAGCTAAGGTGGTTATGTAATATTTATATATAGTCAAACCAACCTGTCTCCCACATTTGAGAGGAATGATTAATACATGAATTTTTTTTAATAAAAAAGTGAACATATAAAATAAATTAACACGTCAATTGAAAGGGTCCAAATTTAAATTTAAGTAAATTAGATTTATCTTTTATTAAAATTTGATTAAATTATATTTATATTTTAAATTCATTTGATTAAAATTCCAAAGAATCCACATATCCCATTAAGTTGTCCCCGTCGGGGTGGTTGCCATTTGTGGGGGATCGATAGGATAAGAAATTTAGAACGGTGCTCTTCATAATTGCATTTTTTAGCTTTTGTCCAAATCATTACATCCACTTCCTTGGTGTGTACCCACTCCCACATCTTAATCACATTATTTTATTACTTTTTTATTAATATTATATTGAAATTAGATCACATGACCAATTACATTTTAAAATTTCACCTTTTTTATTTTTTTACTTTTTTCTTGTTTTATTAACTTTTTCATATAGTTCTTATATTTGAGTTACATCATATTTTATTAGATAATTTAAAAGAAATTATTGTTGAAGAGTATTACTTAAAGATATAGTGAGTTTCGATACAATTCGATCTATAAGATATGAAGGATCACAACTATAAAAGAAGTTGAAATTCTCGTTGTGAATTTCAATGATTAAGTTAGGCGTTGAAAAAAAGTTGAGACAGAGGAGAAAAAAGCTTTATTTGGAGAATAGGGATTTTACACTTTGATTCTTAAAGCTATGATAATAAATTTATTTTATCAGATGGGATTTCTATTATAAGTATGGATCGACTCACTTCTCCAAAATATTTCTTAACAATTACATATAATGTGATTAATATATATATATATATATATATATATATGAACTTTAAAATATAATATTTTATTTATCTAAAAATTACGTAATGAATATAAGTTAGCTTTTTCTTTGTAGTATAGTAGATTAAAAAAGAGCTGCTTGCTTATCAATGTAAGTAAACTTTTGAACATTGAAAAGTCAGCTTTAATTATCTATTTTGATAAATTGAGCATTTTTTTGAATGATAATTAACTTTTGTCAATGGTACTATATGTGCTTAAATTCTGTTAAAAAAAATTAACAAACATGCTTCCCACATATACTTTCAAAGATCTAATCTCACCTCTTTTTCTAACGACACCACTTTTAAATTATTGATTCTACTTTCCTTTCTTGTGTTTAGCATACCAAGACTCTAAACCTTCTTTGATCCTATCCAGGACAAACTTTTATGTAATAAAAAGTAGAATTTGACAGCTCCTTTGGTACAAATTAAGATGATACGTAGAACAATAATAAAACAACATTAGGAAGACATACACCAAATAAAGGAAAATACAACATAAGCAACCAATCAATGCATAAATAAAATGCAAGAAAAGTAAATCTGTACTTTCTAGCAATTTGAGAAAAATAAAATTTCTTCCTCAAAACCCTTCCAAGATTCTCCCCCCTCTTCACCATACCATCAATTATTTTTCCTCCCTAAGTAACCACTTTTTCTCTCTCCCTCTGTCTCAACCTTTACTGGTAAAGTTAGTTATCTTGACCATTTTCCTCTTCTGACTTCACAGCCACATACCAAGATTTTCCACTTCCAACTCATATGCTATAAGTTGAGTATCATAGTAGAGATCCCATAAAAAAACACTTAAACTATCCTTGATTGCTGTGTACTACTCTTATAGGAAAATGTCAAGCATTCTACTTTTGTAACGAGAGGTTCATATTGAGTCTAAATATTAAGATCTAAGTTTACACACTGCAAGCTTCTTCTATTATGCAAAATGAAATTTCATAGGTTCTTCGTGACAAAAGGAATTGCCAAGCTACAAGCATGCCCTTCACTATTTTTCCAATAATAACCATAAAGCAAAATATATTGAGTCAAAATATGGAGTTTTGGTTCAAATGCTCTGCTCTTGCTCTGCAATAACGGAGGATTTGCACAAAAAAAAAAAAAAGATTTAAGTTAAAAGAAAAAAAAAATTGTGTATTTATTAGGTCACGGGGGGTGCACGTGACCATCTCCACTAGACACCTAATGAAATACAAGCTTTTGAGTACTAAATTGTTGGTACGTGAAGCGGAGATATTCACTTAAAAAATTTTGAGTCACAAGAGCATTAAATGAAATTGTGGCAAAAGTAAGGGTACTAATGTGTAATTTATCTTAAAAAAAATAAAATAATTTCTTAAAATTTAAATTTATTTTTTTAAAAGATTTTTAAAAAATAATGTTAGGATAGTCTAATAAAATTAAATACACTTTCTAAAATATACAAGCATGTTATAAAAAATGCCTTTAATATTAATATGCTAACATATTCATTCATATTAAGATGATCATATGTTTATTTTCAAAAATATTGAATTTATCTAATAATTAATCATCATCTAAATGTAAATGATCAGTTCATTATCCAATTTCATACTGCTAATTTCTGATTAGCCTTCATGGCTTCCTTTTGGGCTTTCTGCCCTAAAAATACTATACCCAGTCCATGAATATGGGGTTAAGAACCAAAGAAAAGTTCCATTCACATACATTTAGGTTGGCCAGCTTTACTGTATTTTCATGAATTTGCCTCAATCAACTATTAAGCCCAATCTTAACTGAATTCTATCATCATCCCCAACCCAACCTTTCGTCATTCCCATTTTTATAGGATTAAATAAAATATGTTATTTTATTTATTTATTATTTAATAATATTCAATTAAATTTTCTTACTTTATACTAAAAGACTCACAAATGAAGTGACATAATATATGTATTTAAAATTTTTTTAATTTTTTATAAATATTTTTTACAGACAGTATTGTTTATTAAGATATATTGTTATAAGATATTAATAATTTCTGTTACACCCAACTCTCAGTTATTTTTCAGATTAATTCTCACTTGTTTTGTACAAACCTACTTCAATGAAGCCCTCATCTATGAAGTACCATTTGCTGCTATTTTTGTTGCTATTATTGCTAACAATTATTGTATTGGTTGAAGAACGGTACCATAAAGCCTGGGCCTATTTGTATTATTGCCTATTATGAAATGTGAATCATATATATCACTAATCAACTACAAACCCAGTTAGCAAAATGAACAAATAGGATTGAGGCATTATTAGAGAGAAAGGAACTGATTCAATTAGATCTTGAAGGCTGATGATTAAGAATTAGAGGAAATTAGGAGATTGATATTATGATTTTTTTTCCATTATATATTTTTCTCTGAGATTGATATACATATATATATATATTATTGGAAATAACCCAATAAAAACCTGGACAAAGCAAAGAGTTAGGCCAAAATTGTACTACCAATTCAGACCTTAAATGCTTCATTGACACAGTGCGTAGTTGATGAAGAAAGTGAAGCCCCCAATATTCCACCCATATGATAGAAGCTATCATAAGTAATAGTTAGAGAAAAAAAAAATCTAAAATAAAAACTTTTCTATAAACTTTTTTTTTTTTAAAATACAAACTTTTTTATTATTTTCATCTTCTACTTTCATTCTCTCTGGCCAGTCTAATGCAGACTAACGCGACTCTGGCCTTCATATATATATATATATATATATATATAATAATAATTAAACTGAGCCAATCATAACATATGACGTGTTAAGAGTCTTAAATGCCTTTCACACAGCAATGTAGCTATGAGGAGGCTTCGCACGTACGTTCTAAAGCTTCCATGTGGCTTTAATGCTGCCACGAGATAAAGGATGTGTAGCTCATTAGGTTAACTGGGTTGAGCTGTTATTTTTGCTTTTACAATGATGATATCACTCACACTAAGCCTTTAATTGCGCCAATTCTCTGCAGTAAATTTCTATAATCCTGCGTTCATAACAGTTTAGGTGGCTACTCCTTTAAGCGACTCAACTTGATGAAAACTAATCACCAAATTTAACAATTTTAACTTTGTATTTTATACATTATGCTATATCAAGATATTGACATGAGGAGAAATTATTATGATAAGTTTAACAGAAAACAATATCTAATCATATAAATAAAATAGATAGAACACGTTAGATGAGATAATAATATATTTAGTATATTGTTACCTCACATAAACTCATCATATATTGGGTAACATAGTCTAATATATTATGGTATTTAAGATATTGATGTTTAGTATGGTGATTAATAAAAATTGTTAGAAATATATTTAATACTAGTGATATAAATTAGATTCTCATGCTTTTTTTTTTTTTGTGGTGTGAGATATTATCCAAAATGATATATGTTATCTTATATGTCATATTGGTATTTTAGATGGAATTAGTTGGCAGATCTATAATTATATATAATTTATAAACGATTGTGATTTGTCATCATAAGCAGTTCCTAATCTTTGGCTACAATATTGGCATAAGTATAACTAGTTAGGGGTAATAAATGTGTATATGAGATATGACTATGAATGGAATAATATTTATAATTGAATCATTTGGCTCACACTTTACAGTTTACACTTGCCTTGTGATAATACTTTACCATAAATGGCGACAACCTTTCAGTGACAGTAGCCTTATATTGCTGTAACATCACCACATTCTCTTTCTAACTTGCCCTCATCTCTCTCTCTCTCTCTAGCAGAAAGACACTTCTGTTCTGACTTGTAACAGAAATGGTCCAATCAAAGAAATTCAGAGGTGTCAGGCAACGCCATTGGGGCTCATGGGTTTCTGAGATTCGTCACCCATTATTGTACACTAACATCAATAATTCTTCAATCTTCTTCTTCTTCTTCTTCTTCTTCTTTACATATTGAATGTGAAAAATGCATCTTACTGTGAATTGTAGGAAAAGGAGGGTGTGGCTTGGGACATTTGAAAGTGCTGAGGATGCAGCTAGAGCATATGATGAAGCAGCCATTTTGATGAGTGGTAGAAACGCCAAAACCAACTTCCCAATCACCAATAATACTCAAAATTCTTCTATTTCTTCTTCGATTCTCAGAGCAAAGCTTCGCAAGTCCTGCAAATCATTCCCATCGCCTTCTCTCACTTGCCTAAGGCTTGACACTCAGAATTCTCACATTGGAGTGTGGCACAAACGTGCAGGACCTCATTCTGATTCAAACTGGGTTATGATGGTTCAGCTTCAGCTTGAAAGCAAGACTAATATTAATAATCTTGGAACTGCTAATGAGTCAGCATTGCCTGCACCACACAAGCTTGAACTTGAACCACAACATGTCAATGGGTTAGATGAAGAACAAAAAATCGCCTTGCAGATGATAGAAGAACTTCTCAATACAAATTAGACAAATACTTAGTTACATATAATTATATATTTGTGGCCATTTAAGCTTGGGGTCCATTTTTATTTTTAATGTTGTTGATATTATGGTCTATGATGTACTAAAGCTTTACCACTCTTTGGATGACATCAACTCTCTGGATGACATCAACTCTCTGGATATATAGTTCGTAGTCCTTTTGAATTATGCTTGATTATTTGTTTGTCTTCCTATGTAGGAATGTTACTTTTATGAAGAGGTAAAGTGCTTATAAATGTTTCCCACATATATATATATATATATCTGTTTACATCATGTTGAAAATTGAATATCCGTGGTAATAAGTAATAACTATCTGGATAACTACCTTAAAACTGCGATACTGTTCCATGCAGCAAACTGAATGATGATTTCAGTTAGAGACTGAGTGAGAGGGAAAGTTAAATATAATGGAACTGGATTAATTCTTTTGTTTTGCAAGCCTTTTCATCATCATGATTCATGATGAATCTTAATTGGTTCATTTTTTCAGCCTTGTCTTGTTCATGTGAAGTATACATTACTTTTCTTTTAATTTGTTTTTCTAAAGATAAAAATTGTTTTTGAGTTTCAATTCAAATAATTTCTGTTGGTCAAAGTGTGACATCAATTGTTTCATAACGAAAATCTCAGTAAAACTTTAGTTATAGTCAAATTACATCACACTTGAACTAAATATATTAAGTATAATTAAATAAAAAGAATTGCATCTTAATTAATAACTATAACTTTTAACTTAATAACAAGCGATCAATCCAACAATTTTTTGTTCAAATGGTATTGTACCTCCAAATAATGTCATTTAAACAAAATTTATTCACAAAATATTCTAACAATCACTTTTTGTAAAATTTATCTAAATGACATTATTTTGAGAGAAAATACCTATTGAAAAAGTTTATATCACAAGTTAAAATGACATGCGATTCCCATTAATTAATTAAAAGGAGTATATATATATATATATATATATTGAATTTATTGGATAGGCATTGAAATTTGGAAAAGGAAAATGGAAAATGAAGGTAGCATCGTCTGTAATCCTTTTCCATAAAAAGGTGTCGTAGTGAAACATCCAATCCTTGAATAGAAACAATGAATTTGGAGCAGCACACACCATGTGGTAGAGAGTTATAGGATGTTTAGGCCAAGGCAATTGTGTCTCAAGCAATTACAAAGAAGATTTAATTGTGGGGGGACTGTATGTACTCCGTAGACAGATATTGATGTTGATCCTCTTGGCTTTGTCTCATTTGCATGAGCTGTTTTCCACATGCATAAGCTGAAACAACTTTTTACCAATACCATGTTATCTCAACTTTAATTAATTGGGTAATATATAGTAAGGGTATTGAACTTTCATGGATAGTTTTATAATTTCTAAGTGGGACCATCCATATTCATCTTCTACAAGTACACTTTCAATTTGTTCTAGCGTTGGGAATGAAAATGTGAGGAGAAGGAGAGGGAAAGAATGAAGGGAAAGAAAATAAAAGAAAAAGATAAAAGTTAACGATAATCGACTCTGTTTGAATCGTATTTTATTTTTTTGTTAATTAAAATTGTTTTATAAAAGTAATTTTAAAAATTTGTGTTAGTATTATTGTTATGTATTTATATATATATATATATATATATATACAATTAATAAAAAACTTTATTTTTTGCATTTTCTATTTTAAAAAATTAAAAATTAAAATATTTTTTAAATTTTTTTATGTTTTCTGTTCTCAAAATATATATTTTATTTTTTATTTTTATCAAAAATAATTATTCAAATATTTTTTTATTTTTAAAAACTAAAATTAAACAAGCATTTCTTCTCTTTTTACTAGAGTGGCTAAAAAAAAGAGGGAGAATAAAAAATCAAATAAATAATTATAATGTATTTTTATTATTTTATGGTATCAATTATGTGTGTGTGTAGTATGGTAAATATAAAAAGGTATAATAATTTTTTAATAGAATTTCTCTTAAAATTTTTTAATTTAAAATAATTAAAATTAAAAGAGCATTATTGAAAAATATATTTATATATATATTATTAATAAAAAATTATTTTTTATATTTTTTATTTCAAAAAATTAGAGTTCAAAATATTTTTTGAATTGTTTTATGTTTTTTGTTTTTAAAATATATATTTTATTTTTATTTTTATCAAAAATAATTATTCAAATAATTTTTTATTTTTAAAAGCTAAAATTAAACAGGCATTTCTTTTCTTTTTATTTGAATGGCAAAAAAAAAGGAGAGAGAACAAAAAATCAAATAAATAATTATAATGTAATTTTATTATTATTATTATTATATATATAGTATGGTAAATATAAAAAGATATAATAATTTTTTTTAGCAGAATCTCTGTTAAAATTTTTTAATTTATAATAATTAAAATTAAAAGAGCATTGTTGAAAAATAGTCTACACCAAATTGTCAATAACATCTCGGGACATTTTAGTAAATGTCCAAATGAGCACCAAAAACCAGTGAAGAGGGGAAATTCCAGATCCAAGACAATCAATCAGTTCTATCAATTCGATAATCGCAGATAATAAAGAAGAGGAAGCAACGAAGGAGAAAAAGAGGCTGGGACTATGATACTTGCGGTCGTCTTTGCAAACTCCGAGGGCAATATTCTCATCGAACGGTGGGTTCAGATCCTTTCTTCCTATTTCTGAAAATAACCTTTTGCTCTGTGCTTCTCAGTTACCTCTGATCAAAAAGTTAACCTGCCTGTATTTTCCCAAAGTTGTCATCCTGTTGTTGTCTGTGAGTTTTTTTAATCTTAGAAATGTCACATATAGAGGTTGGATCTTGTTGGAGCGTTCTAATAATTGTATAATGCGGATCGAATTCTGATAGTTGTGTTGGATCCCAACTAGGTATATCTTGGTTTTTGATGGGTTGTGATAGGGCGTGTTGTTCTTGTAATAGTTAGAATATTGGGCATTTTAGCAGAAAGCCAACAACCCTGTTGCAATTGCCCACAATAGGAGAATCCATAAGTGCAGCATGGGGTGAAATAGTTCTTGCAATCTGTTTTAATAGTCACTATCTTGATATTGTTATGAGCAAAGGGAGAGGGGTTAGCTACATTATAAGTAAATCTTCTTAGTAGGTTGATTGAAATTTCACTGAGAACTAGTCTAATACTCTAATGCGGGTAATTTTCAGACGGGAACAAATGCCTTTTGTGAAAGTCGCAAATTGCTTTTCAGATAGTGCTGCTTGAATTTGAGTACGTCATACTTGACTAGTAGCACTGAAGCAGTTGTTGCAAAAATTTGTTCATGTCTTCACGTACAAGAAATCAAAGGAATAATTGTTGAGGTTGTTACATAACTTAGTTGGCAATTTGAGAAGTTTTTTCTTGTTTAATCTTTCTCATGTGGAGATCTGCAGTCATCTAGCATCAAACAGAGACGTTTAGTACAAAATTTATGATGATGTATTGAGCTAAACTCAGTGGCTTATGTTATTGCAGTTTTCATGGAGTTCCTGCAGAGGAGCGTCTGCATTGGCGTTCATTCTTGGTTAAACTGGGATCTGATAACCTGAAAGGTGTAAAAAATGAAGAGCTCCTAGTTGCCTGCCACAAGTTTGTATTCTGTTCTCTCATGTTTCTCATGCCTTGAAGATGTGATTTATGTATACCTGTATAAATTGCCTTGCCTAAGTGCACAGAGGGGTTGCTTCTAGGAACAGCTTGGGAGGATTGAACACTTACAATTGCTGTTAAATCTGTTTTGCTGAATCATGATCAAAGCAAACTAAGATGAACTGTGCTGAGTTCTTCTGTTGTGTTGTTTAAACAAACTAAAAATAACGCTAGTTACCAGAGTAGTAATAGATCTGATATTTGTAAAAATAGCACGCTTCTATTAGTGTAGTTGGAAACTCTGCCTATGCCAAGCTTTATTTCAAAGTCTTTTATAGCCGGTCACAAGTCCGGATAAAAGAGGAGGACTGCATTAGGTAGTTGACAACCACCCTAAAATTTTGTCGAATCTTTATAATTATTAGTGTAGCTGGAAGTTGAAAAGGTGGGAATGAATTTTACAAGAGCAACCTAAACCATTCTTGCATGACAAACTTGTTCTATGAAGTTTAGCAGTTTAGACTTTAGAGTAGCTACGACCATCAAAATAAAAAATTTGAATTGAAATAAACAGTGTTCTCTTGGGGTTTACTATTTGCTTCATTGCAAACTACTATTCATGTTCCTTGGTTTTAGAAATTAATTGTTCCCTTCCTATATTATGTTACAATATTTTTACTTGGAGATTTTTTTCTCTATCAGGTCAGTTTATATCGTATACACAGTGCTTGGGGATGTCAGCATCTATGTTGTGGGAAAGGATGAATACGATGAACTTGCTTGTATGTATATATTTACTACATCCCTTTATGATATTTGCAATTGATCTAACAACAGAACTGAATCATCTAAGTTATTTATGCTTTTATGGACTGCTTCATTTAGATTGCTAATCTAATTAACTATCACAGAATATTAATGTGATTTTGGAATAGACTGATTTTGGCTTTACTTCTCAAAGAATGTAGTGAAATCTTGGGTCAAGTTGCATATCTCTCACCACTGAGAAAAAGGGTGAAGGTAAAAAAAATCATTGTTTTAAACCTTGTGGATGCTGTTTCTAACTTACCAAAAAGAGAGAGAGAGAGAGACTGTAAACAACTAAATAGTAATGTTTGTTTGTAAAGACTTTCACTGGCATCATCTTTGTTAAGAAGAGTTGTTGACATTATATCCTTGCTAGTATTTACCACATTTTTTATTTTTTTGGTCTCCAGTGTCAGAAGTGATCTATGTGATAACCTCAGTTGTGAAGGATGTATGTGGGAAGCCTCCAACTGAGCGCCTCTTCCTTGACAAATATGGAAGAATTTGCTTGTGTTTGGATGAAATTGTTTGGAAGGTGAGTGACATGCTGGTCAATTTCGGTATTTTAAAAGAAATGAGAAACCTAGAATACTTGAAATTTTTTAGTCAGTTCATTCATTCGGCTAGCCTGCATCAATTTTTGGCATTGGTCTTGAATGTACACATCATTGGCACTGCACATGTAAACAACATTAGTTGTTGTTGTACTATAGAAACTATAGTAGATCATACATATCATGTCATCTATTTTGGATGAAACCTGTTGGATATCGTTTTCTTATCTGCAAGTCAGACATAATAAATAGTCCCTCTTTTCATTTTCCATTAGGTGGAGTTGGCTACATAAATCGAGTGACGTCAACTTATTCTATCTTAACTCATTTTTACTGTTAAATTATTTATAGTTACATCCTGCCTTTCTTGGCGATGCTGCCAAAAAGATCTGCGGGGGTTTCCTATTTTTTCTTGAATTCATGGCAGTAATAATGACTCCCCAAAACTAAAAACCTCTGTTTCTCTGTTCACTACATGCATTGCTGAAACAAGTTTTTTGCTTCTTCTGCATTTCATTGTTGAGTAATTTCTTCTGCACGTTTTGATTGACATATGCCTGGTTTATCTTTTTCAGGGATATCTGGAAAATACAGAGAAAGAAAGAATCAAAAGATTGATACGGTTGAAGCCTCCAACGGAGTTCTGAATGAGAAGTTTAAAGCCACCCATAATACCATGAATAGCTTGTAATGAGTTTTTCCCATTCACTGGGAAAAGAGCCGATATTCATATTATATTTTTTCAGATTTTAAGTATTTGTAATATTTCAAAAGAATATGCTTATTATACCTTGTGCATTCTACCTTTTTTTTTTCTTTCCTCCCTTTGAGTAGTTGCTTTGCTTTATTAAAAGGACATTTGGTACATTGTTTAAAAAAAAATTTTAAAAATAAGAAGTTCGGAATGGATTAAAAAAATATTTTTAGGAATATTATATTTCTGAAAATAAAATATTTTTATATTTTTATAGATTTTCATTTCCTCTTAAAAGGGATAAGAATTTTATATTTTTATGACATGAAAATATTTTTAAAATAATAAAATTATTTAATTATTCTTGTAAAACTTGAATAAATAATTTTATAATATAATATAAATTTAGTAATAATTATATTTGTGGACAATCAGTTTAATAATAAATGCATTTAATTTTAATAATAATAAAGTTAGTAATAACCATAAACACATTTAATAATAATAAATTTTATAATAAATGTTTGTGCTATATTTGTGTACTAAATATAACACTCATAAATCATTTAGCATAAATTGATAATTTTAATGGATAAAATTATGGTATTAATAAATTTTTTATTACTAATAAATTTAAGAACATGGAGTTCCACGTGAAAGGAAAGGAGGGAGTGCAACCTTCAGATGAAAATATACATATATATATATATGTTCAAGTTAACAAGAGAGAAAATGGTGCACACTAGGGACCACTTAGGGAGACCATTAGACAATAAGGTGAATCCCAACAATTATTGAAAAGAGGGAGAAGTAAGATGAATGCAATTATATATATATAAGGCTCTCACGTAAAGAAGAGAAAGAGAAAGAAAACAAATCCCTTTTGACTTTCCTTGTTAAGCAATCACGTGGGCCTTGGAAGGAAGACACTAAGCAAATACATCAAGGTCATCGTGTAAAGCTAGGAGTATTATGGGTGAGGCTATGACACAATGGAAATTGTAGAGGGAGAGAATAGAAAAAGAGAAATAAAAGTACCAAGGTTGCTTATGCAAGTGGGAAAGATAACTTGCAAGGAAAGGAACACCAAGGCAACGAGCAACCTTAACTTAGTGCAGAATTTTCTTATACCTAGGAGGAAAATGGGAAACTAAAATACACACACACACACACGACGTGGAATGAGAAAGGGAGGAGAGGTGACGTGGACAAAGAGACCAATGAAGTAATAATAGAAGAAGGCAAGAAATGAGGTGGTGTGATGGTCATTCTCCTCTCGTTTCAACCTCCTTGTCTGAATGATAGCAACACGTGAGGGAAGTGGGAATGTAAATACACACACATGCACACGCATGGATGGTGTAGGGCAAAGGGTGAGGAGCTTACGTGGGAGACCAACTAATCAATACCAAATTCCAATAATTTGGAGTTGCACGGAAGTCCCAATTAATAAGCATACTACAAGAAAAGGAGAGCATTTCGTTCCTCCCACCTCATCTACACACGTGAAGGAAAGAAAGCAAGGGAATAGAGGAAGGAGAGAAAAACACTTAAATCACATCACTTGGACAAAAAGGAAAAGGAGTAGAAGAAGCAAGAAAGCAATCAAGCAAGGGAAGCAATGTAGGCTAGCAATTAAATTGTTTTGGTTCCATGATGTGGCATACTTGTATTAAATTTTCATATTCATGGAACTAGGATATTCATCCACATTCTTGATTTAAAAGAAAAATTTAATGAGCATGCATGATAAAGGTAGAAGGTGGCTAGCAATAGTTCTAAAGAAATGTTCTCCTAAGGCCATGATAATGCTTAAATGTAGGAATTATTTTATGGGTTAATTAGTTGGCCTATTACTCTCAATAAGGTGAGAAGCTTGTTAGATCCATGATGATGTTAATGGGATTAGTGGATAAGTATGATGTATGTGGTTATGAATCAAATGACTAGATTAGTATTGATCATTGCTAGAAGAAAAACATACATGGAATTTAATTTCCAAACAAAGAAAGGAACCATGGAATTTAATCTTGATTGGAATTTTTGGAAAGAAAGCATATATGTATTAGAATTAATTCTCAAGCTAAGGAAATTATTAGGAAACTAATAATATATTGGAAAGTAAATTTATGGAAGAATAAATGGTAATTATTATGCCCATTAATAATATTTTTGGGGGAAAGATTTATACAAGAAGGAGTAGAAAATATTATATCCATGAATTAATATTATGGAGAAAAAATTTATAAGAATAAATTCTAAGAAAATAAAATGAGAAATATCAGTCTCATAATTAATATTTTGAAAAGAAATTTCTTAAGAATAGATTCAAAGGAAAATAGGAGAATATTAAGTCCATAAATAATGTTATGAATGAAGATTTATGTAATATAAAATTTCAAGGAAGATAGAAGAACATTAAGTCTATAAACCATAATATGAATGGAAATTTTATGTAATGATAGTCTCTAAGAAAATTAGAAATATGACATTCATAAATAATATTATGAAAGGAAAAATAGGGTGACACTGCGCCCTGTGGGGTTCCGAGAGTATCCCGGCGACCTAGGGAGGCGTGGCCGAAGGTGCTCTATGCCCATGACTTAGTACTCGTGATCATACCAAGATAGTAGCCGAGTGTCCACGCATTACGAGGTGTGACCGGAGGTGTTCTACACAAGTGGCCTAGGGAGGTATGGCCGAAGATGCTCCGTACCCATGATCTAGTGTCCCGATGATTTTATGTACGTGGACTGAGGGTTCACAATTTACGAGGTATGGCCAAAGGTGCTCCATACGGGCGCCCTGGCGAGGCGCGGCCAAAGGTGCTTCGTGCCCGGGACCCAGTGCTCATAATCACGCTATATACGTGATTGAGTGTCTACGAATTTCGAGGTGTGGCTGAAGGTGTTCCACAAGGGTGACTTAGGGAGGTGTGGCTGAAGGTGTTTTACCCCTGTGATCTAGTGTTCACACAACATGTACGTACGTGTTAATGACTCCGCGATAATAAATTGGTACGCTTAAGAAAATACTGGTCCTGTGAAAAAGGAACTTTTACTGTTGCTAATTACTAAATTTATCATGCATTAATTTCCTGTTCATCGATATGTACTCTTCTCCTAAATCAAGGATGTAGCTTGAACTTTTTTTTGGTGCTCGCACCTTGATACATGTTAGTTCCTTTTAAAATTATGAATTGCTAGACTATTAGGAAACTCGTGTTTCTCACACATGTGCTAATATGTATCAGATTAGGACGCGTAGCAGGGATGCGTAGTAGCAGTATCTTTTGATCGAGAAGTTTTTATAAGCCCCCATTCTTTTAGATCCTAGAAGTACCCGGATTAGAATAGGACAGTTAAATTGACTGTATATACGAGTAGTTCTGGGAATGCGGGGGAAAGTGGATATGTGAAGGACCGGTCTGGTACTATTTGATGGGAGAGTCTGAATGGCAGGCCTGTTGCCTCCTAACTTCTGCAGGACGGGTACTTCACATATCCGAGGACTAACACATTACTTGTAATGAATATTTTTATTAAACATGTATTATTTGATCCATATGAAAGATTATATTTGCATTGTGTAGCGTAGACTTTTATTATTCCGCTGTGTATATGAGTTTTATTTTTTTTTTTAGCATAAAGATCCCGAACCTATTGCGTATGACATAATTCAATGGTTTAACTGTTTAGACAATAATTAAAAGGAAAGAATAATGTACCGAACCTATTTATTGCTATTAAAATGAACAAAAAGACTAGATAGAGGCGTTACACAAAACACATTTAATAATAAATTTTTATGGTATTTTATTTTAACTTATTATTTTAATTTTAATTTTTTTAAATTATTTATGTACAAATGTATATAAATTGTTTTTGTATTGATACATTTGCACATAAATTAATGTGATACACTTAGCACATTTGTATTAAAAAAATTTATTTTTTAAAATTATAAATTACTATAAAATATCACAAATTATTTTTTTAAAATTATTTATGTAATTTTTGTTATCCCAATAAAAAATTATTAGGCTATTGTTTCTATATATAATATATAAATTTAATATTATTTCACATAGACAACGATATTATTAATGTCATTTGAAAATTATAATTTTGATAGTTTTTCATCATACGTAGAAGTAAAATACAAATTTTCTTTTTTAGAAATATATATATATATATATATGTATACACACACACACCATAGTTGGATAGTCTGTTTGTAATAACACTAGGATTAGAAATACTATGGGTAACTGACAATAATATGGGTTATAGAATGATCTTTATCCTCTTTTATATAAAAGTTTTATTACAGAATACAAACACAAGGGGTATGTTTTGGCTTCATATTAGATCTTGGATTGATCCTATATCATGTCCCTGATTTTATTTAGAATATGAATCATTAAAATACTCACTTTATGGTACCTGTAAAATTTATCCATCAGGTCTGAGTATTAAAAAAACATGTCCGAGTCTGAGTCTATGAAGGGTAATACCTAACCCGAACCTAAACCCATTCTATATAAATTATTTAAATATTTTTTTTTATATTTTACATGCATATATTTAATTTATTCTTTTGAAATATATACACACATGCTTAAATTATGTTATTTATTTCAATTTCATCAATAAGATAATTTAACATTACTTATAATTTATAAATAAATTATAATTGATAATTTTGTAAGGATAAATTTATTAAGATTTTATATTAATTGTATATTTAAAGTTTACACAATATAATTTATGTAATTTGTGCATCTTTCTTATGAATTTATACGTAGATATGTCATAATTTGAAGAAAAAAATTAATCATTTTAATTTTTTTTAGATAAACCAGTTTAGGTCCAAAAATTTGGTAATTCTACAAATCTAAAGATAAAAACTGATTTTGTTACTCATTCAAATTTGAGTGATTATAATGAAGGATTAAATTCTAGAAATCAATTGAATTAAAGAAACTAAAAGTGGAAGTGTACCGAAATCCATAGTAGAATTGATGAATTAGGAATGCCAGTCTTTTAATTGATAGTATCCTTAATTCTCTTATTGGAAGATGGGAATCCAAATGGAGAGAAGCCAGAAGTATTTTCTGAAGTCTGAATGTATCAAGATACTTCAATCAGGGATCACACTCTATTTTGGTAAATTACTCATTTGCCCATCATAAGTTAGTAATTTACACTTCAGGAATTATACACATTATATTAATATTAATTAATCTCCACACATTATTATTTATTATAATAACCACTAAATTAAAATTTAAATCACTTAATAGGTCTTTAAACTTTATGATAGTAATATGTATATGATAATTAATTCACAATACATATACGTCTATATGTCTTAATGTATTTATAAATATGTATGTACATAGTATACAATCTAAATTCTAATAATCTCCCACTTGGATTGTAGAACTATATATTCATATTATAAAACCTTTAATTATATACAAATCACTATAACTTTATGTGCACCTTATTTTTAATCAATCTTGTCTATTAGTCTTATCAATGTAAAGACTAAAGAGGCATTCGTTGTCTTTTTGTAACTAAACCTACAATGATAACTAACATTAACCCGACTAAATGACATAGATCATATGTGGATGTGTAGCATGAAAATTATATGTAATGTGATCTATATATGTGTATTTCCAACTGGTCCTACCTTAAATACATGAGATCAAAGTTCCAAGTAAGTTTCATAAATTGAAAAATGAATACTTCATTAATATAATCAAATTATGTCTTGACATTAAAATACAATAGAATACAAACTCTCATTATATTAAACAACATCTAATGTAACAACACTCATGTGAGCAACATGCTCATGAAAGGCCAGGGGTGTCAATGCCTTAGTAAGCGAATCCGCAAGAATTAAGTTTTGTTCCTATCAAGTCAATATTAATAAAGCCACTCTGAACTCTTTCTTTCACAACAAGGAATTTTACATCTATATGTTTAGATTTAAAAGAGCTTTTGTTATTATTTGAATATAAAACTGCTGTTCAATTGTCACAATATAACTTGAGTAATCTTTCAATACCATTGATAATACGCAGTCCCATGATGAAGTTTCGCAGCCATATAGCATGATTGGATGCTTCATAACATGCTATGAATTCAGCCTCCGTAGTAGAAGATGCAACAAGTGTCTGTTTAGCACTTTTTCAAGATATTGCACCTCTTGCTAATTGAAATACAAAATCAAATGTCAATTTTTGACTATCTTGGCCTCCAGCAAAGTCAAAATCAGAAAACCCAATGATCTCAAGTCTATCCAACCTCTTATATGTGAGCATATAATTTTTAGTGCTTTGCAAATACCTAAAAAGCAAAGTCATAATCAGAAAATCCAATGATTTCATTTTTTTTCGTCCTTTTATCTGTGAACATATATACCTCACTATTTTTTGAATACTTGAAAACTCTTTTAACTGCTACCTAATGTTCTCTTACTGGATTACTTTGATATCTACCAAGCATCTCTATAATGTATGCAAGATCAGGTCGAGTGCAAACTTGTGTATACATCAAACTCCTTGCTGCAGAAGCATAAGGAATATTTTTCATAAACTTGGATTTAATATCACTTTTTGGACACTTTTGCAGACTAAACTTGTCTCCTTTAGATATGAGGATATCATGAACTCTACAATTTTGCATGCCAAAGCGTTCAAGTACCTTTTCAATATAACCCTTTTGTGATAATTCAAGAATTCCTCGTGAACGATCACGATGAATTTAAATTTCTAATATGAAGGATGTTTCACCAAGATCTTTTATTTCAAATATATTTGATAAGAATTTCTTAGTTTCTCGAAGCAATTCTATATCACTACTGGCAAGCAAAATATCATCCACATATAAGACCAAGAATATATATCTACTCTCACTGAACTTATGGTACACATAATTTTCAACAGTGTTTATTTCAAAACCAAATGAAAGAACAACCTGATGAAATTTTAGATGCCATTGACGAGAAGCTTGTTTAAATCCATATATGGATTTCTTGTTTACAAACCAAGTGGTTAGTTTCCTTATAATTAACTAACTTCTCTGGTTGTTTCATAAAGATAGTTTCCTCAATGTCTCTATTGAGAAAAGCTATCTTTATATCTATATGATGTAGCTCAAGATCAAAATGTGTCACAAGTGTCATGATTGTCCTAAAAGAGTCATTCGATGAAACTAGAGAGAAAGTATCTTTATAGTTAATACCTTCCTTTTGGGTGAATCCTTTAGCGACAAGATGAGCTTTATATCTTTCCACTTTACCTTGCGAATTCCTCTTGGTTTTGAAAATCCATTTACAACAAATCGGTTTCACACTAGTAAGTAATGGGATACTATCCCAAACGTCATTATCTTTCATGGATTGCATTTCTTTACCCATAGCATTGTTCCATTGATGAGAATTAGAACTATTAATTGCTTTATGAAAGGTGAGTGGACCATCTCTCAATTAGTCAATATGTTCCTCATTCTCAAAGAGATATACAACATAATCATTTGAAATTGTATTTCTCATTTCTCTTGAAGTTCTTCTTTAAAGACATTGGTTCTACTTGAATTTGAGATTGTTGAATTAATCCTCATATTCCTCAAAAACAACTTGTCTTTCATGTTGATCTTGAGGAGTGGGAATTTCAACATTGTCTTGAATTAAAATTGAATATTGTTGATTAATCATGTTAGGTATGAAAACCTGATCACTATCATGACTCACAATAATTGTAAAAAAAGGAATGGTAATTGTATTTTCTTCACAAACAATGTCATTCAATTTTTCTTAAAAAATAATGTCTTTACTTTTATCTTTCCCCTTAAACTCAACATCCTCAAAGAACCAGGCATTTCCCGTCTTAAAGAATGTTTTTCTTCTGGGATCATAGAATTTAAATCCTTGTGACCTTTCAGAGTATTCTACAAAATAGCTACTAATAGTTCTTGTGTCTAGGTTCTTTTCATTTGGCTTATAAAGCCGTGCTTCAGTTGGACAACCCAAAACTTGTAAATGCTTGAGTACTAGTTTCTTACCAGTCCATAACTCATAAAGGGTTTTGTTTGTAGCTTTTGTAGGAATTCTTTTCACAATATACATTGTGGCCTTTAAAGCATCGCCCCAAAGTGAGTGAGGTAAGGTTGTATGACAAATTATACTTCTTACTATATCCTGAAGGGTTTTGTTACACCTCTCGACTACACCATTCATGCTTGCGAACTGGGCATGGTGTATTGAGGCATACTCTCACACTCCTTTAAAAATTGAGTGAAAGGACCTGGACGTTGTTCACCTGATCCATCATATCGATCGTAGTATTCACCACCACGATCAGATTTAATGGATTTAATAGTCTTGCTAAGTTAATTTTCAACTTCAGCCTTAAAAGACTTTAAAACATCTAATGTTTGAGGCTTCTCATGAATTAAGTATAAGTAGTCATATCGAGAGTAATCATCAATGAATATAATAAAATATATTTTATCATTCCAAGAAGCTGCAGGAAATGGCCCACATACATCGGTATGTATTAATCTAAAATATCATTAGATCTCATGGCTCCAAATTTTCTCTTGTTTGTAATTTTTTCTTTAACGCATTCAACATAAATATCATAGTTTGAATCTTTAATTTTTTCAAGAATTTCTTCTTACACAAGTCTGTCAATTCTCTGTTTAAAGATATGACTTAAACACTTATACCATAAGGAAAAGGAATTCTCACTTGAGAATTTGCGTTTAATGCCTTTGGTTTCAGTATTATAAGACTCATTACATGCATGTATTAAATCTAATAAATAAAGGTTGTCATGACTAGATAATGTACTAGTTCCAATAAGCATAGAATTAAAATACACATTACATTTTCTGTTTCCAAATGAACAAATATATCCTTCTTTGTCTAGTATAGAAATTGAAACCAAATTTTGTCTGAAAGACAATATAATAAAAGTGTTATTTAATTCTAAATAGTAACCAGTACATAACAACAACCTAAATTGGCCCATGCCTTGAACTTTTATCGAATTCCCGACACCCATATAAATATATTTCTCATCTTCATTGGGTTTTTGATAGTTTAGGCAACCCTACATAGATATACTTATGTGAGTTGTAGTAACAGAATCAAACCACTAAGTACATCTAGGTATTAAAACCAATTTTACTTCAATGCAAATAAGAGCGAAAGACATACCTTTCTTCACACGCTAAGTGTGATATTGCAATCTTTCTTCATAGGAGAAGGGTCCTTACAAAAGAAGCATTTATTTGCCATATGTCCTTTGGACAAATCCTTAAGCTTCTTTTGTGCTTGAGACATCGCAATCTCTTTGTCTTTTCTCTTCTTGCCACGGCTTGAGGAGGAAGATTCCAAATGAGCACTTTCAGTCTTGTGTTGTTTCATCCTATCTTCCTCTTGCACCAAGTGAGATATGAGCTCATTCAATGTCCATTTATCCTTTTGACAATTGTAGCTCACCACAAACTGGCCAAATTGCAGAGGAAGGGAAATGAGTACTAAGTGAATGAGCAAGTCTCTTAAAAGCTCAACCTTTAGTGACTTTAACTTTTCAGCAAAATGAAATATTTTCAAGATGTATTCCCTTATGTTACTATAACCTTTGTACCTCATGGAAACAAGTTTTCTTAATAATCTACTTTTTTTCACTTTGTCACTCTTAGCAAAGCGCTCTTCAAGGGTATTCAAGAACTTTAGGGCATCAGTTTCTCCAAAAATAGTATTAAAAAATGTCTTTGGGATAGCATTTTTCATTATCATTAGACTCACACGGTTAGAGCAGTCCCACCTCTCAAAAACTCTTCGATCCTCATAAGAGCTTTGATCAGTAAGAGGTTGAGAACGTGGCTCTCTGAATGCAAGGTCTAAGTCTATGCATCCCAAAATTACAGTAACCTTATTTTTCCAAGATTTAAAGTTACTACCACTAAGCATAGGAATGCTATTAATAGTAGCAGTAACAAATGATGCATTAACTATATTAGCTGTACAAAGAACAAATGTACAAAATACACAATTAGGTTACATGGAAACAGAGGTAGTGATTAAATATTAATAACAATAACTTATCTTCAAGAAAACTAGTGTGACATTAAATCTAATCTTTGGATAAAGAGTTGACTCATATTTGGTTTTCTTGGTGTAGTAATCAAATAGAAATGATTAGATTCAATCAACCATTTAGCCTTCCTTTAGGCTGACTAAGTACTCACAACAGACGCCTAATAACCATTTTACTTATTACCACATGTATGTATAGATTTCTGTCAAACAATAGCCTTCCTTTAGGCCGACTAATTATTTACATGAATATAAATACATACTACCTACTTAATTATTCATAATAAAAAATAGAGGTTTCTGTGGCAACTTTATTGTTTCAACTAATTTGAATGAATAACTAATTATCCTTAACTTATTGTTATTTTAATTAATCACTAATTAATTAATTATGTAATTTTAATTTATATAATTCAAAACAAAAACATTTCAGCATATGAGGCATGTCTCAGTAGTCACGACTAACATGGCAAAATCGAAGGGTGTGAGTTTGAGACTAAGCGCTTGCACTCTTACAAATTTTCCTCCCAATCAAAATGACGCCGCTTTGCTGTTTAGTTTTCAATATATGTATTAGCAAAACGTCATCGTTTTCCACCTAATAAAATGATGCCGTTTTGATAAATCAAAACAGTGCGTCGCTAGAGGGGGTTGTCTTCCTCTTCTCACCGGGTCGCATGACCCGACCCAAGCCCAAGTTGGACCCGAATGTAAACCTACCGGTTTGAGGCGATTTTCAGCATCTTTTTTTGTCGTTTAAATGGTAGTTATGCCAAATTTTTTACAAGGAGTTTTTCTTTGATTTTAGAATTACCAAAATTCGTTAAAAATGGATTGACCCAATTCACCCAAAAACTTGCATTAAAATCACCGTTGATAGGCAATTTTTGGCGTCTGTTGTCGTCATTTTAGTGACAATTCTGCCATATAATCAATGGGAATCATTCCCATGATTTCATAATTGCCTCAAATTTTTTTTTTTTTGGATTGGATGGCCTAGTCGGCCACATGGTCGTGTGGTGTCCTGTGCCCAAAAAATTTAAATTTTGATCATATAAATTGGTAAGAAAAATTTGAAAACGGCAATCGATGAACCAATTTCCAGAATCAAACGCATAATTTTAACATATATCTATATAATGCAAGATACAGAAACAAAGGCAACTTTATCGAAAACACAAGTTTTTCATATGAATTGGTGCAATAACGTTAAACCGAAAACACAAACAATTTTATAAAGTGACAACCAGAAAATGAATTGGATATGTTTATATACATATCAAAAGGTAATTAGCTCATCAAATCACATACAATACGCAAAACCAAAAATGCAAGCAGTGAGACAATTCCTTAATGTAGATTTATGAAGAACATAAATGCCCTTTATTATTTAATTAACAAGCATAAGATGGAATCTTCATGAAATTATGATAAAACTAAATTCAATCAATTTTTAGAAATTAGAACCTAGCTCTGATACCATTGAAAGATTAAATTCCAGAAATCAATTCAATTAAAGAAACTAAAAGTGGAAGCGTATTGAAATCCATAGTAAAATTGGTGAATCAGGAATGTCAGTCTTCTGATTGATAGTATTCTTAGTTCTCCTATTAGAAGATGAGAATCAAAATAGAGAGAAACCAAAAGTATTTTTTGAAGTCTGGTTGTATCAGGGTACTTCAATCAGGGATCATACCCTATTTATATTAACCTTATTTGATAAATTATTAATTTGTCCATTATAAGTTAGTAATTTACACTTCAGGATTTTACACATTATATTAATATTAATTAATCTCCACACATTATTATTTATTATAAAGATCACTAAATTAAATTTTATATCATTTAATAGGTCTTTAAACTTTATGATAATAATATGTATATGATAATTAATTCACAATACATATACATCTACATATTTTAATATGTTTATAAATATGAACGTACATAGCATATAATTCAAATTCTAACATATAATACCCTATTTGTGCGACTATACCATATTATCATCCCTCAAGATCGTATACCGTGTCCATACGACCCAAATACTAGACGAGAGTGGGCGGTATTGTACCTAAAAATTGTAGCATTCATGGATGTAATGGAGTAATTTAAATTGTGCATCAACATTGCACTTTTTACGGGTGAGAAATAGAGAGTAATATTTTAGTATTGTCACACTTAATATTTTTTCTTATTTTAATTTCATAAATAATTTATCATACTAGGAGAAGTTGCATTTTATCATTAATTTGAAGGCAAAGATACATCCTCAAAGACGTTAAAATAACTTATGATATCATAAATTTCATTTTATAATTATTGTAAGATACAAAAGTAAATTTTTTCAAAGTATAATAACTTATTGTCTTTTAACTTTGCAAGAAGTTTTAATTTTGACATTTATTATTTTAATTTGTTTTTTATTTTATTAATGAATTCAATTTCTTTGTTTGACTAAATATCTTTTATATATTTTATAAATGATAATGTCATATATTCAACTCATGAAATTATTCTTGTTAAATTATAATTGAGCTAACAAAATAGTTCATATTAGACTAAACAATAATTAAGTTAGTTTTCATACAATTTTAAAAATTTTTATATGTTCGTAATTTTTAGAATTCAAATGTCTAAATAAAGAATTCTACAAAAATAAACAAATTTAGCATTTTAGTTTCATCTAAATTTTAACTATATTTTAAAGCATAATTTTATTTAAACTCTATATATAATTGAAGATAGTTGATGAGAAAAAAAATTGCATCAATCAATAAACATAAAGGGTAAAATTAACTAAAAAATATAAAGAACAAAATTAAAAATCTTGTAAAAAGTTAAAAGACAAAAATAATAATAATTTTTGCATAAACTAAGACATCGATTAGAATGTCTCCTAGCTAAACGGATTTTGATGAAGGCTTTATCTTTAAGGAAAACCTTGTATTATCAAAGTAACAAATGGTCCAATTCAAATATTAAAAAGAGAATAAAATAAATTATATGATTAAATTAATTAAACTGACATTTTATGAAGCCAAACAAATAAGGTCTAAAAATTGTTTTTTCACTTAAATATGACATATATAATTTCAATTTGTATATATTTTTTGAAATAGTTACATTTTACTTTTATGAATTAATTTGGCTTAATTACAATATGAATATATAAATTTTAAATCACAATAAAACACCTATTAAAACTTGTATTAAAATGAAAACATTAAAATTCATAACTAGAATGGATCTTTGAATCTTTCTACGAACTCAAATGTTAAATCAAGTAAACGAGTATTATTATTATAGTCAAAACTATTTGATCTCTTGCTTTTAATTTTAACTTGAAATTATTTTTATTTTAGTTCAAAGTTTGTGGGAAATTTTTGTATAGATTCTTCTTTTACTTAAAAATGACTTGAGCATAGGCTAAACTTGAGTACAATTTATTATACGTGATATTAATGCGACATAAGCTACATAAGTGTAAGTTTATATATGTAAAATTTATTAGACTTAAAACTCAAGGCTTCCTTGACTTGATTTATAAATAAATCGACTTATGATTAATAGGTATTAAATTTAATAGATAATTAATTTTTTATTTTTTATTGAGATAATTATTTATATTTAGTGTTTAATAATATTTTAAATTTTTTAATACAAAATATCTATGAGAAATTAATAGTAAAGTATTATTTTTAATAATTAAATTATAATTTAAAATGGTAAAATGCTATTTATTCTATATTTTTTAAAAGTACAGTCAAATATGAAGATTGAAATATCAATTATAAGTTCTTAGAGGAAATTGTTATGTCAAAGTAGGAATGACAACAAGGTAGCAACTGGGAATGCCTCTCTACCTCCTTGTTTTTCTATCTACGTTCGTCTTTCATTTTCACCTTTATTGTTTATATTGAATTTTTTATTTTTTTATGGGAATTCAAAAGTTGAAGAGATTTCACAAAGACTTAAATATCAATAAAAATTTATTAAAATAATAAGATAACATTTTCATAAAGTAATAAAAAATATATTAATGAAAAATAATCAATTTTATTAAGGTAATAAAATATTAATTATAATTTTTAAATTTTTAAATAAAACAAAATTTTATTTTTAATTTTTTAATTAAAAAATAATAAAAAAGTTATAAAAAATATTTTAATAAATATATATAAATTTAAAACATATTTATATAAATTTTTAAGAACCAAAACCCCACAAAATAGAGGGTATGATCCTCATTTCTAAATTTTTTTTTGAAAAAATTTTACCTTCCATTCTCATTTCTAAAAAAAAAAAAAAAAACTTAATATTTGAGTCTTGAACAACACGATCTCTTTAAAAATTTCAAAATTCGGAGTGTTATCATCCCTATGCCAAAGACACCCTTAGGGTAACCTATTTACATTATTACTTTTTGAAGATTAGGACTAAGGGGAAAGGGGGATGTCCTTAATTTTCAAACAAGTTATTATTGTGGGCCAATGCCATAAATTCGCGTGACTATTGTGGTACTTTGGCAACTGGCACAAACATCTACAACAATTTGGGGGAGGGGTCATGTAAATAAATAGTTTGTTCGAATGAAATTTTATTTTTAAAATCATTTTAAAAATTTGTTCTATTATTATTTTTACATATATATGTAGATATTATTAATAAAAAATTAGAATTTATAATATTTTTATTCTCAAAATATACTTAATCTTTTTTGCAGTAAAAAACAATAGTTCAATTATTTTATTTTTTTATTTTTAAAAATTATAAACAATTTTTAAAATCTACGTTCAATCAAGTGCAAAGTTTCTTTTTATATGGCAATCAGTTTTCATTTTGATTAATTTGCGTAAGCACTTCTGTTATTTCATTTCTTAATTTGATTAAAAACAGCTCATCCATCGATTTGCCAACACAAAAATCTTTTGGGATGTTTTAATTAAAAATTAACATTTAGGTTTAAACATATTATATCAGCTTTATTATTATTATTTGGTGACTCTATCACAGCGTTATTAATCACAGCTCACACACAAACAAAAAATAATAAAATTTATTTTGTTGACAGTGATGAATATTAGACATCAATTAATAAATCAGGAGTAGTTTTATTATATATTTTAATCTTTAATTAAGCAGAATATTTAACCTTTATATTTTGTTCTTTAAACGAAAACTTATAACTCGTCACGTAACGAGTCACATATAATTTCTAAGCCTGACCTCACTAATGTAGATGACTAAAGGTAGGAATTAAAGCATTGGATTGAATAAAGCTAGGAATTATAGTATTGACTTGAATAAAAAAAATTTCCGCCGCCATGATAGTATAGTTGTGTAAATAAGTTTAAAATAAATACATTTTAATAAATATTTTTTAAAATATATATATATTGGTGCAGAAGTAGTATATATGGCTTTTCAAAATCAAAATATATAGATATCTGAAAAAAAAGATAAAAATATCTTTTTAGTTTCTAAATTATAAAAAAAAATTTAATTTAGTCTTTACATTTTTTTACTCTCAATTACGTTTTTAAATTTTTTAATTATTAGTAATTTTGTCATTCACTCTAACTTTATCTAAATTAATAACGATAATTATACACATGACACTACACGTAGACTCTATTATTAACAATACAAATAGATTCAAAAATTTTAGATGTAATTGAGATCAAGAAAAAAAAAATTTATGAATTAAATTAATAAACACCCTATAGTTTGGGAACTAAAAAGATATTTTTTTTTAACTAAAAGCAATTATTAAAATTGTAAAAATGTAAACATTTTTTCTCCAAAGAAATAATTACCAAATTTTTATAGTTTAGAGACAAAAAAATATATTTTTATCTAATTAAAAACAATTTTAAAAGTTACAAAAATGTACAAAATTGGGTAAAATTTTTCTAATGCAAAGGGATATAATTATCAAAATACCTAATTGTATTATTGAAAGAGTAAATAATGAAATAAAATTGAAGAATGATTAGAGTTTATATATAATATTATAACTAACAAGCAACATTATCACTCTTTGTTTTCTATCATAAAAGGTGGGAATAGTGAAAATAGTGCTTTTGAAACATATATGACAATCAAACATCGTCAACTTTGACATAGTACAATCAAATATGGTCAACTTTGATAAACACTATATTGATTTGAATAGTATTTTTTTTTTTTTGAAGTTCAGTTTCCTTTTTGCAAACTTCATGTTTTGGGCACCAACATTGTAGCTCTTCGACCGTAGTAAAGATGCACTCAGGGGAGGCAAGAGTGAGGTTTTGCTACGCCAAAAGAAGTTGATGACGTTGTGGGTGCCATTGTCAATTCTTGTTCGATATAAACAACTAGCATTGATGACATTAAAAAAAGTTATAATTGATTTATATGTAATGAAATCTATAAAAACGTAAAAAATTATAAATTAAAGTTATTTCAGTTATAATGACTAAGATGCTAAAGAAATAAAAAAAAAAGGTATTTAAAATTATAAAATTTGGTGATTATATCTCTTTGAAAGAAAAAAGTTTATCTAAAGTTGTAGGTTTTTGCAATATTAATAGTTATTTTTTTAATTAAGCAAATGTGTTTTTTTAAAAAAACTATAAAGTATCTGTAAATTTGGTCTTTATAACTTTTTTGTTTGTTTTTAATTGTATCCAAACACTTTCAATTTTATTTCCATTGTTAATAATAAATTCCACATATGATATCACATATGTAATTGCCTTTATTAATTTAGTCGAAGCCAAGTTAGAATGAAGGATAAAATAACTAGCAATTCAAAAATTTTGGAATCAAAATATATAGACTCACATTGAATTGAATAAAGCTAAGAATTAAATAAAGAATTTTCCGCCGCCATAATAATATAGTTGTGTAAATAAGTTTAAAATAAATATAATTTCGTAAATATCTTTTTAAAAGATATATATGAGTAAAAAAGCCATATATACGACTTTTCAGGATCAAAACATATAGATCTCTAAAAATAATTATTGTATAACAAAAAGATATAAATATAATAATCAGTTTCGTCAGCAGTAGTGGGGGTGTACACATATAGGACTGTGACAGATAAAAAAAGAAGGAGCACATATAGGACAAGCTATTATGCTAAGAGTCATACCTAAAGGATGCGACTAGCAACTAATGACCTAACGTGGTTAGAACATAGAAATTCATCAGTTAAATTTATGAGGTTATTTATATTAATAAATAGGTACTAAAAATATATATTTTTTATAATTAATAAAATAAAATTTAAATGTGATTAATACATAAATATTTGATATAAAATTATTTAAATTATTGACTTTTATATATAATTTTATATATTTTTTAATTTTTTATAAGTATCTTTTTTATTAAAAATAATTTTATTTAAAATATTATTTAATACTAAATATAAATATATTTTTTATTAGAGATTCGAGATTCTTCACATTAGTGACTAATATTTTTTATTAAATTTAATTTTTGATCATTAATAAAATAATTTAGATCATTTATCAATTTGTGTGTCATCCTTGCAAAGGGACTATATTAATATTCTTTGTATCATTCCAATTTGATTGGATATCTCCAAATAATTTAATCATTTAGATGTATTAATTTCTTAATTTTTTTAATTCAAACAATAAAATACTATTATTTTTTAATCAATTTTTTATAGAAGACTACTTTGATTGATTGACTATAACAAATATTAAAAATATGTCTAAACAAGCTTAACTGAACTTTTCACGAATTTATTATGAGTCACTGTAAGTTTTTTTTTTAGTTTAACATAACTTTATACTTTTTTAAATTGACAATGAGTTAAATGTAAATTTAATAAAGTTTAAAAGTTAATTCAAGAGTTTAATTTGACAACAATGATATGACTTTTATCTCATGAAATAACACAAATTTAAACTATAAATCTTAACTTTATTATCTCATGCAAAAAATTCTTTGTTTAAGTCTTTCTTTCAAAACTTATATTGACTTGATAAGTAAAATTGGAGACTCTTAAGTCAAATTTAATAATTAAAGGAAGTTTTCTGTCAATGATCCAAAATTTAGGTAATTTTTTTTCTTACATGTGATCTTAAATTTATCACTTCATTTATTTAATGTGTCACTTTTTAGATACAGCTTTGGTCTTTTATATAAACAAATGAGAAGAAAATTGCACACGGACTAAAAAAGTTAAGAACATTTAAATCAAATTTAATCATTTAAAGAATTTTTTTGGGCAAGAGCTAATAAAGTTGGGGAGATGCCTAACCTTTTGCTCAATTTTGATCATTTTACTATATACTTATATTCTTTTTAGATTTTTCATAAATATTTTTTACTAAAAATAATTTTTTTGAGAAAATTTTTTTTATAAAAATTTAAATATTAATTTGTTATTTTGAAATTAATATGTTAAGCTAAATCTAACTTTTATTAATACTGATCACTCATATTTTAGAATCATGATTGGTGTTGGCCCAGCATAGATATTAGAAATTCTTGTTTCATAAATAAGATCGTTAATGGTGTAATTAATTCTAAGTGCAAAACTGAAAAGATATATATATCATATAATTAATTCCGTATGCGTCCAGAAAGGAGGCACATTAGGTGCGTATTTGCTAATAGAAATTTTAAGCACAAATTACTGTAATAGATATTCAAATTTATGAATATATATAGGGTTTTGCTAACTTAATTAAAAATGTATTTAATGTAGTTAGGTAATCTAAAAATTACCAAAAGTAATAAGATTTAAATGAGTTTTATTTAACTTTTTAAGGGTTTTGTTAATTAGAAATATTGTTTAAAGAGTATTAAATACTCTTAAAAATAATATTTTATCATGCTATTTCATATGTTGTAAAATTTTTTTAACTAACATCAATAAATGTACAATTTATTTTTAAAATAAGACAATCATACTTTTATAAATACAAAATTTAAATTTTAAAATTTTAAAATTTTTCAATATAATTACAAAATCTAACCTTTTAAGGTATTTTATTTTTTTGGTTAATTTTTGTAAATATTATTTGGCTAATTTTATATGGTCATTTTCATACATATATATTTTTAGATTTATGTTTCATAATTTTATAATTTAAGATTTAAAAAATTAACAAATTATAAAACATAAACCCTATAAAAATATATTGGTGGTTTTATTTTATTTTTTTTGGGAATTTTTGTATTTGTATATATATTTGTTAATTTTATATGATAATTTTTGTATATAAATATTTTTAGGTTTATTTTTATAATTTAAAAATTAAAAAATTAAAAATTCAAATTTTGTATATATAAGGGTAAGATTGTCTTATTATAAAAAAAAATTTTAAACACATTAAATAGAATAATAAAATGTTATTTTTAAGAGTATTTAATATTCCTTAACTAATGCCTTAAGGACACTGATTAACAAAATCTTGTTTAAAAACAAAAATATCCTCTTCTCAAAATAGGAAGAATCCTTTTTGATTTGTTATTTCACCATGAGAATGTACTATTTTTTTTATTAAATGAACAATTATTATTATTTTATTAAATGAATATTTATTATTATTATTATTTATTTTAGTTATATTTCTCTCTCTAATTGATTCTTTTTTTATAAAAATAAAAAGAATCAATTATTTAATTTTTTACAAGATAATAATTTTAATTATATTATATTATTTTTTCAAATGATATAATTAATATTCTTAATCATTAATTCATATAATTTAATAAAAATAAGCAAATGTTATAAACATGAGAAAATGATATTTTTTGTCTTTTAAAAAAATAAAGAAAACTCATTTAATGCAGTTCATTTAAATCTTATTATTTTTTCCTATTTTTAGATTACCTAACCATAATAAATGCATTCTGAATTAGTTCCCAAATATAACAATTAATTAGGACATTCTTTTTATTAATTTGAACAATAATAAAATTATTTGATGAGACAAATTCGAAAATAGATCTTAAAGTCATAAAAGTAGAGGTACAAAAAACTTAAACCTAGGTGCATAAACAAGTTATAATTGGACGGGTCAAATTTTTTGTATTTGAAAAATTATGTATTTTTTGAATTAAGAGAGAGATAAGAAAAGTAAATTTGACCATTAATCTATTTAGAATAAATTCTTATTGGTGGAGATCTCTTATTTTTTATATTAAAAGAAATATAACATTATTTTTTAAATATAGAGAATCAAATATCAAATTAGACAGATAATTATATATTTGTATTATATTTATCTTCTTCGTTATCAATTTTGTCTTCTATTAATAGAAAGTAAATCTAATCAAAAGAATTAATTATTTATAATATAATAAATTAATTTTTTATAACATAATGAATCAATATTTAATTTTTTTTAAAAAATATATATACATTTAATGTTAAAAAATATCTCAAATAAAATTCTTTTTTAGTAAGTGAGAAAAATCTAAAAATCTCTCATGTCTTCTACCTCCATCTTTCCCTATATATTGCATGCTAGTGTAGTTCTTTTCTTACTCATCAACCTTATTCTTCATCATCATCATCATCTTCTTCTTCTTCTTCTTCTTCTTTCTCTATCTTAATTTTATCTTCTGATCTCTTTTATAAAATTATTCTCATTCTCTTCTCCTCGTAGGTCTTTTCACTATTCCACTACTTGCTCATCGTTCAATTTCAGCACATGTTGTTCTTTATTAATTCTTGCTCTTCCTAATTTTGCAAAATCCATGCCATTTAGTTCTTCTTCTTCTTCTTCTTTAATTATTTATTTATTTTGTTTCCAAATGTTAGTGAAGGCTAAAATGTTAAGAAATGACCTTGTTGTCTGAATCACTTCGTGATCCTTTGTTGTTCTCAGGTGAGTTAGAAGTTTGAGTTTAAAGAAGAGTTTCAAATATTAATTGCAGAAGGAACAAGAAATGGCCACTTCATGCCCTGTCCGCTACATTAATACTGCTGAGTTAGAGGTAATTATTAGTTAATCTCAGTTATTAATTTTATGAAGCTCAATTCAATTCAGTGCCACCAGTTGAAGATTCTTCTATATGACAAAATTCCCACACATGTATGTATAGATTTACTTTGCAATTAATATTATTTAAATAAATAAATAATTATAAATATTAATATTATTAATTTGTGAAAATTACATTCGTTTCTTATTTATTTTGAAAACATATATTTCTTTTCTCTAAAAGATTTAAAAACCTTAAATTTCAACCATTTTGAATAAAATATTATTAATGACATTATTAATTAAATTATTATTTCATTGTTATTTATTTTAAGCTAAAAATGATAAAATTATTTTATTTTACATTTTAAAAAATTATTTTATTGGAAAAATAAATATTTAAGAATATATAAATAGTAAATATAAGGATATTGTGATTAAAATGAGTAAAATTATAATTTTTTTTTTATCTCTCAAAGAAAAAGAGTATAATTTTTTAAAATAGAAAGGATATGAGAGTAATTTAAGTGTCTTTCAAAAAAGGGGAACCTAATTTACTCTATTAATTTTTATTAAAATATGAAGAATAAAATAACAATAAATAATTTAAAAATTTTGACAAATATTAATATATATAAATACTCTATTCTCTAATTTATATATCTCAATATATATAATATATATTTGAAATTTCACATAGTATTAATATGATAATTTAGATTTATAAAAATATAATATTTAGAAAAATTAATAAATTACTCCCATAAAGAAAACAATAACTTATACATAAGGAAAATTTTTTTGGGCTTAGGTTAAAAAAAAAGACATACAGTAAATAATAATTTTTTGTAGAGATATTTTTGTTTTAAAATTTTAATTTTTAACTTCCCTTTTTGTTTTAAAAAATATTTTAATTTTTTATTTATTTTTCTCAACTGAAATAATATTTTTGTTATCATTCATAAGCATTCATATAAGAAAAAACTTAGGACAAAAATTTCTAATTTTCAAAATAAGTATTTTTAGAAAAAATAAACATATTCTTCCGGCCTTTATAAATTTGGCCAAGCAGACATTTTGGTACTAACTAAACCGTGTAATACGACAAAAAAGCATTTATTCCAACTACCCAACCATTAGTTCTCCTATTTTGTTATTATTTTTAAATAAAACTTAAGTTTTATGTGAAATCATATATCATCAACCAAATTGTGTGTAAGTATCTTGGCAAAAAGTAATTGTTTACATATGATTATAGATTCATTTTGATGCAAAATCTTTTCACAATTATATTTGTTATTTTATTTATATATAATGTGTTGGTTAAAGATAAAAATAAAATATATTAATATTATTTAATTTATATAACCGATCTTATTTGATTATCGTAATGTTTTGGTTGAAAAATACAACAGTTGAAAGAAAAATATGATAGCTGCCGTCAAGAGTCAGCTGAGGAAAAAAGTTGCCGAGTGGAGAGTGTTGGAGGGTGGAAAATTGCAAGCCTCCTGCTAGGTATTAGTCAAATTATTGGTCATTACGTCTTTTGCATTTCAAGAATTACTAGCTAAAAAGGTTAACTTTTATGGAGGGCTTGAATTTTTTTTGAGAAATTGAGTGTTTTAATTATATGATCTATTTTAATATTTTTTATTAATAGAAAATGAATCTAAAAAAAATTAGTAGTTAAAACAGGCAATTTTTTATTTGATCTTGTCTTTTATATTTTAAATATGACTCAATTTTATCTTAATGTATGATAATGTCTAAATTTTCAACAATATAAATTTAATGTAGGGAAGGACTACATGAGCTCAAACTCCTATTGGTCAATTTTATTTTTTTTAAAATGATGTTTAAATTTTTTTTAAAAATAATGTTTAATTTTTTTTTCTTTTCTTATGAAGAAATGTTCGACCGGTCTATATTTTTTTCTCTTTAATTTTTTTCATATATTTTAGCAAGTTTTCATTATCAAATGCTTTTGTGAACTATATTTCTTTACCAAATTAAAAATCTGATAGTGATGTCAAATTTTTTATTAGAAATTAAGACAGTATAAAACATTAAGACAAAATTGAAATGTTTGAAAAATATTATGATGAAATTGAACAAAGAAAACATAAGATGAAATTGAATCTCAACACAAACATAAGGGATGAAAAAATACTTCTGTCATTTGAGTTTTCTATAAATTATCTATCATTTTATGCCTATCTGTCATGTGTTTGTTTGATTTCCTCTCACACATGAATTCCTTCAAAAAACTTTCCATCCTTTTGCTCAATGCAGTGAATCAAGCCCTAGCTACACTAGCTTTCTTTGGAGTTGGAGTAAACTTGGTTTTGTTTCTAACCAGAGTTCTTCGTCAAACTAATGCTCAAGCTGCTAATAATGTCAGCAATTGGACTGGAACTGTTTACTTGTTCTCACTATTTGGGGCTTTCCTTAGTGATTCATACTGGGGTCGTTACTTAACCTGCACAATCTTTCAGCTCATGCTTGTTCTGGTAATATATATATATATAAATATATATATATATATATATATCTTACTCTAACCTTAAAAATGAACCACATTCTGGGACTATACCTATATATATGCTAACAAGCTTCACGTGTGTCTAAATGTTTGTGTTTAACAGGGCTTGGGGATATTGTCATTGTCATCTTGGCTTTTCTTGCTCAAACCAGCTGGTTGTGGTGCTGAAGAAAAACCATGTTTCCTGACATCCTCACATGGAGTTAGCATCTTCTACTTGTCCATATATCTAGTGGCATTTGGCTATGGGGGGCACCAACCTACTCTAGCAACATTTGGTGCAGACCAATTTGATGACAAAATTCCTAAACAGAAGAAGTCAAAGGAAGCTTTCTTCAGTTACTTTTACTTTGCCCTCAATTTTGGGTCCTTGTTCTCCAACACCATATTAGTGTACTTTGAGGACTTAGGACACTGGACAATTGGCTTTGTGGTATCACTTGCATCTGCTGTCATAGCCTTATTGTCATTCTTGTCAGGAACTCCGAGGTATCGGTATGTGAAGGCAAGTGGTAACCCATTGGTGAGGATTGCTCAAGTGTTTATGGCTGCTGCTAAAAAGTGGGGTGTTTCTTCAGCAAAGGCAGATGAACTTTATGAGGTTGAAGGTCCAGAATCTGCAATAAAGGGGAGTAGGAAGATTAAGCACAGCAATGAATTTGCGTAAGTGTCTTAATTTGAGATTTCTTAGCAAATTATTAATAATGAAATGAGTGTTCCCTTTCATAACTATTTTGATGAAACAATGAAAAGATAGAATTAGGAATGAGTATAACTATAAGACCTGCATTATTGTATAGTATTAAACGTTGGGCGATAAAAAGTTAACATGAACAAAAATTTAACATTACAAAAAACAAAATGTTGTATTAGATAAGTAGTCACACTAAAAAGAATAAAATTAGGAAAGAGTACGTTAGAGGAAAAGTCAAGATAATACCTATCATAAAAAAGTTACTAGAAACGCACCTTAAATAGTTTGGTCATGTATTGAAAAAACCATTAGAGGCTCATGTACGAAGAGATAGTCCAATAATTAAAAGTAGAGTAAGACTAAAAAAAATAATAAGAGAAACTATTATGATAAATTTAACTATTACTAATCTAACTATAAAAATGAGTAAATATAAAATATGGAGGTATCTTGATCTATATAGCCGATTCCAATTAGTGAAAAAAGGCTTTGTTTGTTTTTTGTTGTTGTAATGAAAGATAGTTCCTCACATGGCTCCAATCATTGATGTTGGGCAGGTTCTTGGACAAGGCAGCAGCAGTAACAGAGAATGATGATGTGTGTGGACCAAAGAATCCATGGAGGCTTTGCACTGTAACTCAAGTTGAAGAAGCCAAATGTGTCCTAAGAATGCTACCCGTTTGGCTATGCACTATAATTTACTCTGTTATGTTTACCCAAATGGCTTCTCTTTTTGTTGAGCAAGGCAATGTCATGGACTCAAACATTGGAGATTTTCACTTGCCAGCAGCCAGCATGTCTGCTTTCGATATCGCTAGTGTCCTTATATGCACTGGAATCTATCGCCAAATCCTAGTTCCATTAGCTAAAAGACTAAGTGGGAAATCAAAGGGACTAACTGAGCTTCAAAGAATGGGAATTGGCCTAATTATTGGTATGCTAGCCATGATTGCAGCTGGTTCCACAGAGATTATAAGGCTTAGACATGTCAGTCCTGGAGAGAAAAAAAGTGCTATGAGCATATTTTGGCAGATACCACAGTATGTTCTGGTTGGTGCTTCAGAAGTTTTCATGTATGTGGGTCAGTTGGAGTTCTTTAATGGGCAAGCCCCTGATGGAATAAAGAGCTTTGGAAGTTCACTTTGTATGGCTTCAATTTCTCTTGGAAACTTTGTGAGTAGCATGATGGTGAACATGGTGATGGCAATCACTGCAAAAGGAAACAACCCAGGGTGGATTCCAGATAACTTGAACACAGGACACATGGATAGGTTCTTCTTCTTGATTGCAATTCTTGCTGCTTTTGACTTTGTCATCTTCTTGTTCTGTGCTAAGTGGTACAAGAGCATCAATGTTGAAGATAGTGAGGAGGGAAGTACTGAGTTTGGAGGCAAAGAGGTTGATGGTGATGATCATGAAGTGAATAGTAGAGTTTGAGATCTTCTGAATTTGTCTGGTTTGATCCAAATGTTTTGAATTTCTTTCCTTTTAGGCGTTTAATTATTTCTTAGTTTCAACATGGACTTGTGGATGAGCATTTTCCAACGGAGTTCTGGAAAATACAGAGAAAGATATATAAAAACAAAAGATTGATAAGGTTGAAGCCTCCAACGGAGTTCTGAATGGCAAGTCTAACTAAAGCCACCCATAATACCTTGAACTTGTATGCACGTACGGAGTTCTGGAAAATACAAAGAAAGATATATAGAAGCAAAAGGTTGATAAGGATAAAGCCACCCATAATACCATGAATAGCTTGTAATGAGTTTTTCCTATATTAATATTATATTTTTAAAATTTTAAATATGTGTAATATTTCAAAAAGAATATGCTTATTAGTTATTACGTTGTGCACTCTATCTTTGACATATCTGCTTAGGACATTTTACTTTCTTATAAATAATAATTTTTTTATTTAATTTCTTTTTTAATTTTTTTATTTAGTTCTTTATAATTAAATTTATTATAATTTAATTCACATAATTTAATTTATTATTAATTTAATAATTTTATTTAAATATTATTTAAATAAATAATAATTTTAATAATTTATACATTTAATATTAATTAAATAACGTTAAAAAATAATTATAATATAATTTCTCTTCTTTTTAATTTCAATTAAGTAACATTTGTGTTGATTATGTAATATTTAATATTATTAATTAAATATAATATTTTGATTAATTAAAAATATAAAAAATTAAATTATAGTTGATAATAAATTATTTTATAATTATAAAAAATTTAGAGTAATTATTTATTTTGACAATATTTAGATAAAAAAATTAAATATGAAAAATTAAATTAAAAAATTATCATTTAAATCAAAATAATATTTTAATCTTCTCTGTACTGCTGCAATCAAGTAGTTGTTACTCTTCTCCCAAAGATTTTAACTTTTGCTTCAATGACACGCTGACGCGGTCAGAGGAAAGAAACATTTTTTAAGATATAAATTTAATAAATTATGAAGAAATATATAAATATATTCAATGCACGTATTTTTATTATTAATCTAATAAATAGACTACTGAATTTTGCAGATTCGATTCCGAGCCACTAATAAGGGAAGTCTCTAGAGAAAAACAGGCAAATACAAATAGAAAGGCTTCTTCATCTTAGCTCAGCATAAAGATCAGTCAGTGTGATCTCGTATCTCCCACTGAGTGAGAAGTGAGAAATGGGCACAAGAATGATGAAATTTGTGATTTCAGTTCTCACAATTGCCATCATCCTTTCCTTCTCACATGCGAAGCCAACAGCTACTCAGCCTCAGCCTCAAGCTCACGAATCTTTCATCCTCAATGAAACCCAGCATCAGGTGACAGTGACACCTTCTCCCTTCTAACACTACAATTATCTTTCTATCTTTTCCTGAATACTTGCTTTTATATCAGATTTAGTATTCAATTCCAGAAACAGTAACCGTATCACTTCCTACAAGCTTTAATTCAGAAACGAGGGTTTCTCTTTCTCAGATTTCAACCTACTATTCCGTTGTATCTATTCTGAGAAATTAAGCAACTATTTGATCTGTTTATTTCAGAATGTGGCAAGCTGTTCATACACTGTGTCCATAAAGACTAGCTGCACTTCAACTCGATACACCAGAGATCAGATCAGTCTTTCTTTTGGCGATGCTCATGGCAATCAGGTTTCCAGTTTCTACTTTACAATTTGATTCAAAATTGCATTCATACAATTCAAAGATCTCTGATCTCTCTCTTTCTTTCAATCACAATTCACAACTGTTGAATTTAATTTTTGGTGGTTACTAAATACTCAGGTTTATGCTCCAAGGCTAGATGACCCTTCGTCCAGGACATTCGAGCGGTGCTCAACGGATACCTTTGAGATATACGGTCCCTGTACATACCAAATCTGCTACCTGTATTTGTACAGGAGTGGATACGATGGTTGGAAACCTGAAAAAGTGAGCGTATCTGGGTATTACACAAGGCCTGTTACTTTCTACTACAACACTTTCATTCCCAATGGCATTTGGTATGGCTTCAATTTATGTCACCATGCTTCATCACTCTCCACAGCGATTGCATAGATCAAAATCTTCAATCTTCAATAGTTAATAATAATATTATGTGGTGGGTTTTCTATCTTCTTTCACCACAACTCTCTGTTTTGTTGCTACGTTACCTGCTTCTTGGATTTATTATTAGCTTATCTTTTTAAGTCATTCTAGATTTTAGATTTGATTTTGTCAAATTTAGCTACACCTAATCCCCCTTAGTGTATCAAGGGGTTGGTAGTTCTCTCACAATGGCAAATTATATTTAAATTTTCATTACAAGAAATATTTCTATTTAACGTGAACTCGTCACTCTATGCAACAACTCCAACTTTTATACAATATATGTACCACTTTATCCGTACAATGTTCAATAGCACTGAGTCATATGTTTTACTTTTATATATTAAAGTGAGACCACAATAGTAAAAGATATAAGATATATAATAAGAAAAGATGTGATGTAATATTATTGAAATTAGTGAATATTATATGAATGATATGGTTCATATATTGTATCTTAAAATTTCTTGGCCACCTATGACTTGTACAAAAAAAAAATAATATTAGAGAGGCAGACATGATTGGCTGACCAAACGGTGGAGTAGAATTATGAATGGTTAATGGAGTTATGAAGGTTGCACCTGTCGAGTGGCGCTAATAGGTGAAAGTAATAATAAGTATAAATAAAATAAAATAAAACATAATAATATAAAAAAGTAAAAATAAATATAAAACTAAATATAAATATAAATAACATAACCTGAACAACTAAAATATTAAATTAAATATATATCACATATATAAATATGTTTAAAAAAATATATAAAAATATAGAGGAATAAACTGCTCATATCTAACGAGTACTCGCAAGTTTTATCCATTTGGTATAGGTATTAAAGAAATGAGTATGAGATTGGACATGTGAATTTTTACAAGTATATTTAAGGGTCCAAGTTTGGGACAGGTATGAGAGTATTTATCCCATATCCGGATTCACTCTATTTAATATATTTTAAAATATTATATATATATATATATATATTAATAATAGCTTAGACTTTGAATCATTTCAATAAAATTGTTTAGTTTAGTCATTGTACTTATATATAAGCCAACATGTTTGAGGATAAACTTTTATCTTAGTTGCATATTTGAAGTTTGTTTTATTAAATATTTGTGGGACTTGATTGTGTTTTAAAATTTGGATAATATTATAATTGTGATTTATTTATTTTATTTTGTGATTTTATATAAATAAATTTTATGTAGATAAGTCTAAGATTGTTTAAAAAAAAAAAAACCATTTAAAAAAATTTTGGGTTTAGATTTGGGTTTGGATATTCGGGGATTCAGCGAATCCAAGGACAAAGATTGATATCCATTTAGATCCAAGTTTGAGTATGGAAAAAATGTTTTTCCTTGGGTTCAAAGACAGGTACTATAGTACCCTACTCATACTTTACTTATGATCACTTCTATATTTATAAGACATTCGATGGAATAACTAATTTACAAGTATTAATTTTCTGGGACTGTAACTCATTACTCCTTGGAATTTAGGAACTTTGTGAATTTGTAAAGTTGAGGACTAAATGACTATTTTACTCTATCTTTTTTCACTTGTTAGGCTAGAAAAATTCTTGGGTTATATAGGCTGACAACCAGAAGACACGTACGAACTTCTAACAAATTAAATAGGAAAAAGGGGGGTGAGTATGTATTTAAAGACATAAAATGATACTGCAAATGGTGAAGGAAAAGGTTATTGGTAATTTCCAACACATAGTTGTGCACTTAGATAACATTGATCTTTTTAACCCTAAAACAATTTTCTAACCCCTGTTTAGTTTTCTACAAAACCAAACTAATTCAAATGTAAACCTAAGTGACCTTGCAAATAGGACCAAACATTCTAAATATCTGAATACATGAGATGAGAGTATGGTCAGCATCTAATTTTAGTCCCAAAACAAAGGACTAGAAGTTCTTCATCTTAAAACAACAAGCTGTTGTATGTAGCCTAATAGTTCTGCTAGCTATTCCTCTCTTCTTAATATTCAATAGCAAAGAACAACGGCCTTGAGATGTGGATAAAGCAGCTATGTATCTACCAGTAAGATAAATTCAAGCATCAAAGCTAACTCATGCTATTATGATGGATAATTTTACCTTAGATCTAGCTAGAGTTTTTTTTCCTTCAGAGTTTGTTTTCCTCTGAAGGAACGAATTATCCTTCTGACATCCTTTCTAATGGACAAGAATGCTGTAAACAGTGCAACCCACATAGCAGGATGAATGTGAACAGCTTTTGCATGACTCACACCAGAACCAGATTTTCCCATAGATATGGATTCTCTAATTAGACCCCACATCACAAGAAGTATTCCAAACAGGCTCATCCTTCCTGGTTTTATCAGACCCATAATTGCTCCTCCTACTGACAAGTAGCTTCCTGCTAGAACCTGCATAATGAAGCCAAATTGAAGATAAGCGCTAAAACCCTTAATTTTGTGAGTTGCTGATATAGATGGACTTATTGTCTTCTCTCTCTTTTTTTCTTTTATTGGTATGATAATCAAGGATACCCCTAAGCTTTTCCCAGGTCAAGTCCCCTCCATGGGAAATCTTAAAGACACACCCCCTCCTAATCAGTTTAGTGCATTTAGAATTTTACTGTCAGATAAACCAAACCTAGGTTGATAAGGAAAGATACTATATCCTCTTACCAACTGAATGAATGCAAATCCTTTTGAAAGTTAATAATTTAGATTTGGTATTACAATCAACTTGCGTTGTTGTATAGTACTGAATGTTGGGCGATAAAAAGTTAATATAAACAAAAATTTAACGCTGCAAAAATGAGAATGTTGGGCGATAAAAAGTCAATATAAACAAAAATTTAACGCTGCAAAAATGAAAATGTTGTGATGGATGAGTGGTTATGTTAAAAAAAATAGAATTGTGAATGAATACAATAGAAGGAAAGTTGGGATAGCACCTATAATAAAAAAGTTAGTAAAAATACAGTTTAGGTAGTTTGGTCATGTACAAATGAAACAATTAGAGATTCCAGTATAAAGAGTTGATCAGATGAAAGATAATTCAATAATTAGAGGTAAGAGAAGATTAAAAAAAACAATACGAAAATTATTAAAATGAATTTAACTATTAATATCCTAATTATAAAAATGAGTAAAGATAAAATACGTTAGCGTCGCTTGAATTATATAACTGACCTTACTTAGTAGGAAAAGACTTTGTTTGTTGTATTCTTTTTAATCTGCCTAGTGCATTTAGAATTTTACTCTAAGAATGCTCCTCAGAGAAATCAAAACTAGATTGATAAGGAGAGATACTATCTCCTCTTACTAAGTGAATCACTAACCTCTAGGCGATGGAGATCTGATGTTGGAGAGGTTACCCTTGTGTTGAACTTGTATAACCTGAGCAGATTCCTGAAGTTTGGGATGGTTTTATGATTGTAAAGAGCCCTTGCAAGAGCTCCAGGGTACAGAAGAGCCTTCACTATAAAAGGAGGGAAGATATCACTTGCAATTAACTGAGAAGAAGCCACTTCCAATGGGGTCTTACAGATTCCAATTCTGCATGGAACACTGGAAACCAAACAGGGCTAAAAATTATCATACAGCAGAATTTGTGGGTGACCTACCAACTTTGTTCCAAATATTTTGCTGTTATTTGAGTTGAATAAAAATTTTAAAAATCAAGGAACATAAACCTAACGCATCATCTGACATATACCTAACGCATTATAATGCCACATTTTATAAATTGCACTTGAAAGGTGAAACACATCAGATAACGGTTAGCATTATTTGTCAATTGAGAAAAAAAAAAAAAGGAAAAGAGAAATGGATTCCTAAAAATTAGATTCATCTAGAAAAACCCTCATTTCTGAGATAAGTGATTCAGGATATCTGTTCTATTGAAGACAGTGCCACTGGTAAGAAGCATTTAGCCTTAAAATTTAAGAATATCGCAGCCATGGTCTTGGGCGAAAATGTAAGATTATAAAACGACGATGACAAGGAATATAATTACATAACCAAATTAACTTCATATTGAATTGCTAAAACCCACATTGGAAGAGTGGAACAAAGAAAGAAAAAGAAAACAAATCTGAATGACCAAGTTAAAATGGAACCGAGAGGGACACCAAAGTGTAAAATACCTCGTCCCAAGTCTTAATTTTTCCTGGCTTTCTCTATTTCTTATTCTCTGAACTTACAGAAGAATAGAGGAGTCCTATTCCATCACGGGTTTTCTTTGTGTGTGTGTGTTTTTTTATTTTTATTTTGTGATATTCTCTGGGTCACATAAATGGTATTGATGAGATAAGAAGTGTTACCTGAAAATTGGAACTTGAAGGATGATGATAGAGAAATATATTACAAAAGCAAAGGGGCATACGAGATTAGCCCATTTCCTTGTTGAAGCCATTGCAGCGAATCCTTGAAGGACCTTCCAAGGTCCTTAATAATGAAATTGAGGGTAGTAACTAGTAAGACAGAGAATGTATGAGTTTGTGCAAGACAGGTTCTATTTTACCTTGAAAACACCATTTTCTGTCGATGTAATTACCTAAATTCCGCTTTCGAGTTTATTTTCCTTTTCACACAGAGGATATATGTGGTGTTAATTAGTTTATAGTGACAGGCACACGGAGGATTGGAAGGTGGGATCCTGGGAAGTAAGGGAGAAGATTTGGATTGAATTAGTTAAAGGCACTACGTGCATACTTAGTGGGGAAGAAAAAGGACCAAATTGATCAAGACTTGACATATATCCCAAATTAATTATTTACTGATTTTTTTTTTCTACCCTCACGATTTTCTCCTCATAATCTCAAAAACATTAGCTACAATAATCTTTTGTATATTACATGGAGCAGCAGTTTACTTTTCAGATGCAGTACACTTTTAGACCAATTCAATTCAACCACCTTTTTCTCCTCAAAAATCTCCGTTCCTTTGTTTCTTATTATATAAACCGATTTTTCCCCCTTTCGTTGGAAATGCGTAAACCGACGTTTAATTACAGAAATTGCCACCAAAGGCAATTAAACAATTTCAGTATTTTGAAAAGTTATGATGTTATTTTAAATATCCCAACAGATTCGTATAGTCCCACATTAGCATTTAGTATTCTTGTTTCTCAATTGTACCGAGTTATGAAAAAAAATAAAAAGGTAGTACAGAAGGAAGAATCTAGATCAAAGGGGGTAAAAAAGTTCACATTTGGATCAGACGGCATATCTTCACACAACGTGATTAAATGGTGACTATTATATATGGGTATATAATATATATGTCGAGCATCAACTTCCAAGGCCACCGAGACTACTTTACAAGAGTTACACTAAAAACCTTCATCAGAAAACATTCTGTTGCCCTACTTGGACAATTCAAAAAACTGAAATCCATCTTGTAGGTACTTTCACAAGCTCTGGGCCACCCTTTCGTATAAATCACGAGGCCAGTTCCTCTTTAAATTATTCGCAATGAAACTCGCAATCTGCATCAAGGAGATCACAAAATTATGAAACAAGAAAAACACAATTGACAAATGAAATATTAAATGGCACTTTCAGCATCCTAATTCAGATACCAAGTCAACTGGATATCAGATAACTTCCCAACTGCTTAACATGATAACCTAAGAATATTTTAATATAAAAATAAACCTATAGAAGCTAAATAAAAATTCAATACAATTGCTTGTCATGGGCAATCATCCAGAAACCATCAATCATTCAAATCCATCCATATCAAGATGGGGATAAACAAAATTGTAGCGTAATTCAAAAACATGTAAAATACAATCTCCCACCAATGGTCTGGCTAAAACTCATTTCCCACGGGTTTATAATGACATATACGTACCTATCTGTATAGTGTTACGATAACAGCCTATTAACCCCATTAATCCCACTATTCCCCTAAAAAGAGGGCCACGTATGAGGAAGAAACATGTAACATCCCCTAAATACCAGCCACTAATCACTTATTCTAGAAGGAAGTCTAATCAGAATATTCCTCCTAGCAATAATGCTGATCTGCTTTTGTTGGGAGTTACTAGGCCTTCCGCTTCACTACACCTTCTAAACTCTGCACTTCCATTTTCTCACTTTCAGCATTATTAATAATTCCTATTTCATAGGCATGTACTCCTATTTTATAGGCATGTTGCAAATCACTTTCCTATTTTCATTCAGCACGTTTAGTTGGGTATAGGATTATAAATACCCCGTAGGATTAGTTTAGGTTGTCAAGTAATTATTCTGATTATCACTTTGTATTTGGGGTTTGGCACCACATACAGTCTACCTCTTTCAATTTATTAATGTTCAGATTCTGCATTTCATATCTTGCTAGAGTTCCTTTTCTTAACTTCTATTTTCTGTACTAAGGTTCTAACATATAGTTCATAACAAAAGATTGGTAAGGTGACAAATTTTGTATCTAATCAACAGAAATTTCAATATTGCCCTTTATCTTTCTTTCTTGCTCCAATTTTATCGGATGTCAATCTTTCTTTTCTTGCACTAGTATAGAAATTAATATTAATATCTGTTCTCGGTATTTAGTGGTACTACCACTATCATTTATTGTACACAGCAATAAAATCCCTATAAATACAATAGCAGTGTAAATTAGAATCCCTGAGACACATTTTCAATTTCACAGGTTTAAAAGAACTACCAAGATAAAGTAAACAATTGTTTGGAACAGCCAAACAAAAGAATCCACAAAATAATATGACGTTCTTATCTATTTTAATACACATACCTTAGCCCTTAGGGCACGAAGTGATCCATCAGAGTCTGTCCAATTGTCCAAGCAAGTGAGAGCAACTTTCAAAAGATCTGGAATACAAGCCTGGACGTGAGGAGATAAATTTTCAAACACATCAACAGCAATATCAGGAGCTCGGGGATCTAGAGGGAGAAATGGAAGTTTGGCAACCTCCCTCAATGCATCAATATAATGCCCTGTTCTTGACAACTTGTGAATTGACAATATTGCCTCAAGTTGTCTTAACACAGTTTGCTGCTCAAAAACATGATCTCTCTCTTGAAGGCTGCAGAGAAAATTCAAAAAAAATCTTATGACTAATGGGCAGAAAAAACAGAAGTTAATATTCTCATATAGGTGAATGTCATTGATGGCAAAAGAGCATTTTTAGTTCCTTAATTTTGACTCAGGTTTCAGTTTTGTTCCTTAAATTTAATTGGTTTCACTTTAGTCCTTTAACTTTAAAAAATCAATCAAAATTTTCCTAATCACTAACATTGTTAATTTAGTTGTAACAAAAAGTGCTGAGCTATGTCATATTATTACAAATATTATCAGTCTATTAATTTTAAATGTAAAAAAATAACAAATTCCCAAATTTGAACTTTGATTTTCAAATTAAGTACTCATCAAACATAAACTTATATATAGAGCTACCTCCAAATTTATTTATGTTTTACATGTAAGATTAATATACTAATAATATTAACAATAATATGGCATAGAGATATTAAAATTAGCTACAACTCAGCATTTTCTATTAAAAAAATTAACGGTGTTAGAAATTAGGAAAACTTTGATTGATTTTTTAAAGTTAAAGGACTAAAGTGAAACCAATCAAACTTAAGGGACAAAAATGAAATTTGAATCAAAGTTAAGAGACTAAAAGTGTTCTTTTTCCTGTCATTGATCAAAGCAATTAAATATGAAGAGCCAAAACCCAAATTCCTAGTCTCTCCATTTCATTTACAATTAACATCTTATATTTATTCTGAATTGCAGCAACTAAACAATAATAAGCTATCCATTAAAATGTCCAAGTCAAAGTCACACCTTAAATTCTTCAATATATATTAGAGAGACAGACACACACAAGGAATGCCTCATAATTTGACAATAAACATAGCATCCTCAAGAAAATATTCTCCTTTAAGATTAGTTACAAAATAAAGAAAACATTAAGAATTGACTTAAATTTCTTCCCAAAAAAATAACCTAATCTAGCTGAGCCCTTGATTCTTTTGAAAAATAAAACAAAAGAAAATTAGAGAAAATGACTGTAAGAATCAATTCATATTCTAGTTGCAGTCAGCCCCCAGTTTTGAAAGTTACAAAATAGTATTTCTACACCACCATTCTCAATCTTTATTTTACACCAACCTTATTGCCATTTATTTAATATAATAAATTAGTGAACAATGAAAGCATCTTTTTGTAATAAAATAATCCACGTAAGGGGAGGTGGAACATGGTGTCAGCATGTTATCCTGTCAGGTGTGAATTTAGTGTAAAAACTAACACATTACATCCCTAGAAAGTTCTCACATAATAAACTTCCATGCATATAGCCAAACAAAAACATGTATTAAACAAGAGCACAAGGTAAAGTCTAAATATGACCTGATATCTGGGTAATAAGTGTATGCCTCCAAAATTTCATTGCCAGAATGGATGAGGCCAGCAGTCCTGCTCTCACCATCTATTCTACCACGGAAAAGGGCACAAATAGCTTCAGACAAGCACTTATTAATGGTATCCAGGGCCATTGAAAATGCCCCTACTCTCTTGTGAATTTCTATAGACTGAACAAATAGAACAAAAAAAATTCCAAATAAGTAAAAGCAACATTAAGATTAAATCGAACCAGCTACAAAGGTAAAATAAATACAAATAATTGGTAAACAAGACCAATCTAAGGACTCAAGATGCAGAATATGGAAAAAATAAATAATGATAATAATAATATCAACAACAAAAACAACAACAATAATGTAACAGATAATTGCACACAATGAACAAAATTAAAGATTAAAAATAAAGAAATGTAAGCAAAATTCCAGAACTTAAAAAAAATTTAGCTTCACCAATTATCCTAAATTTGTTGAAGTGTTTCCCCATTCCAAGTAGCTCGAGCACCTGATTTAGGGGTTTTAGGATACTATTATCAACAAGGACATCCTATAAAATGGTAATAGATGTAGGTTATTTTTTTCCTTTTTTTATTTGTCCCTATAAAATGAAATAGTAACATAAACAAATCTGCACATTCGCATGGAATATAAATAGAGAAGATACTAAATAAGGTATAATATAGAAAAAAAGAAATTACTTTCTCAAACATCCCAGCTTCCTGACACTGGCAAGCAGCTTCAATTAAAAATTGCTGCCTTGCTTTTGGATCAGTCACAAAACGTCCCAATTCACCTTCTTCACCAGCGCCTCTTGCACCAAGTAAAAGATATATACCACCATCCCTTAACAACAATTCAGTTAGGAGTTGCTTCAGCATCAAATTTCTCTGCCTTTGCTGATCAACATTACCTCTACCAGTCCATGACAACCGGCCGCCACCCACAGCAGCAGCAGCTTGTGCATAATATTCTAAAGCTATTTGGAGATCACCAAGACGCAGATACATAGATCCATACTGTCTTACTATGCTAGACACTTCCGCACAAGCATCCATCACCCCCAATTTTTGCCCAGCGCCAGTACCTTCGGAGAGGACCCCATGATCAGCTAGCACAATCGACAGGTGTGCAGCATCAATGTTATATCCTTCATCTCCTGTTTCCTTAGACATATATAATACTGCTGGAAGCAATTGGATGCTTAAAAGCAAGATGTAAGGATACACCAGAGGATCTTTTCCATTTTTTGTATAGTATGATGGCTCAAATTTATTCAGGTAAATCTGCAAATCATCCAAACTGTATGGTACCAAACCATCATTTAGAACAATGGATGTTGACCCACTAGGGCAGTCCCGCACAGCTGCCAATTTAAACCACAAGAAATCCTCAATGGTACTAAAAAGAGTTGGTTGATCTCTAAGCAAGCGATCAATATGTCTACGGGATCCTGATATGATGGCATACAGCAGTAACTTTTTCTTGTCATATGCAGCTCTACCTACACGATCACCAGTTCTCAACATTCTTTCACATTCATCTGAAGCAGCAGTTGCAATCTCTTCTGGCACCATACCTCCGGTATTAATCCACTCTGTGAGCTGTCAGAAAGAATGAATCACTAAGAAAGATTCCACCATAAAGTGCTGTACAAAATAAGTGACCAGAGTCTGTACCAGAGGAGCAAACTGATGCGAAACACGAGAAGAGAGGGCAACATTTCTTGCTTCATCATAATACCCAGACCTCAAGCAAAAATAAATCTGTCAACAAAAATGCATTATAGAAAATAACCGGGCATTAGAAAACAACAAGGCTTTCTATAAGGGGAAGAATATGTGGTATAAGCATAAAACTCAATGTATCTATGTAGGCAATGAAGACAAAAGAGAGATCTAAAACTGTATCATTGTTCCATATTTCTTTTCACCTCAATGTGTAATTATAAATCAGTCACTGCACATGCATTTAAGAAAACTACCATAATTAACTCTGGCATGTAAACAAGAGGAATGAGACCAGTAAAATGATCACAAGTCTCAAGAAAAATAAAAAAGAGACACTGCTGATCAACATATTAGTTTGAGAAATCCCCTTGCACTACTGACTACTGAAATTCCATCTTCCACACAAAAGGAAAAAAAGAAAAGCAATATAAAGAGAAAGAGTATGATAGACCCGAAACCCATCAATGCTGTCAGAGAAAAGGGAAGAAACAAAAAATGAAAAAAAAAAACAGAGGGACCACGGGAGAAACCACAGAGGCAGCGAGAGAGTATGTTCTAGAAGGAATAAAAGAGGATGAGGTGGCTAAAGGGATAGACTAAAAATGCCTTAAGGGAATATCTCTAACTAATTTCTGTTGAGGTGGTGGGGAAAGGTGTGTGAGTAGGTGGGGACCACGTGCAGTTAGCAAGTGGTATTTACCAGCTGATGGAAGGAGGGGAGGGCATCTTGGAGAGTAAGGAATTTGGGAGAGAGCTAGCCTCTCGAAAGCTAGCAAACCTTTACTGCTTTTGCTCTGTTTCGTGTGTTTCAATCTCTTTTCTATTTTCTATTTTCTGCTACTCTACTGTAAGAAAGTGCCGCCTTGAGTGTGTTTTGCTTCTGCTTTCTATACTCTGCTGTTACCTTGAGAGTATAGAGATGCTGTGAGTGTATGAGTGTCACTGTTTTTGCTCTATTTTGCTATCAATAAAACTGCAGTATTATTCATAGAACCAATTCAGTATCCGGGCTCTATCAGAGTACGATATCCCACTAAACATAAAGCAAAAGAAAACAAGAAAACCATAACAATACAATAAAGCTCACCAACCAAGTTAAGTGAATCAAAACACCACATTTGCTCTCTCCTAATACTAGATATCTCAATATAAACAGTTCTTTACATTGAAATTATTCATTAGTCGAAAAATGATAATCAATAAGTCATGCAATAATACCAAAAGAAGTAATATATTGTATCAGTTGAATTATGCCCTTCTATAATCTATACTGTATAAACTATAAACAGAATGTGTAGCATTTGTAATACTAAATTACTAGTTGAAAAGGGAAAAAGGCAACCAAAATTTAAGTTATGCCCATAATAAATATTAATTTAAAAAATAAAGACGAACTAGATATATTAGTAAGCTGTGAATAAATCCTAAACAAAACTATCAACAATAAGAAAATGAAATAAACTGAAATTTTAAAAAGAGATGAAGTGTCCAACACCTGTTGCCATGTGGTATCAACAGGAGGCTGCCTCCGAGCATCACCAGCATCAAAATCCAGAACTCCATAATCCCTTAACCGAATCTGCACAGCAATAGTTATATATGGGAGGGTTTTTAGGGAAAAAAATGGATAGTTGATATAATTTTTTGACCATATGCATATAAGAAACAAACCCGAAGGAAGGCACGGATTCTTTGCAAATTTCCAACACCACCACCAAGAGCAGCCTACCATTGGATCAAAAGGCAACCAAAAAATGAGTTTTTATAAACCAATGCAAATTCATAAATACTCTCTGATTCATATGAACAAAGAACAAGCAGCAGATAGTAAAATATTTAAGAAGAAGATCTTCAAAGTAAAGTCCTTAAGAGCATGCAAACACAAATAGGGATTCCATAAAAGGCAGAATAAACAATCTACACAAAAAAGTAACATAAAAAAGTATTAGCAAAATTATGCAAACACCAGTCTTATTATAGTCCAGGATTTAAAATTACTTGTGCAGGATGACTTTGTATGGTATCCATGATGTACTTCTCATGTCCCCATTCAAGGTGGCGTCTAGCACCAATAATCAGTGACATCCTTCTTGATACACGTTGTTGCACCACTAAGTCTTCATCCATCAACATCTGTTTCATTGACCCAAATTATTAAGAATATAAATATTTACTTCAGAACACCCAGAAGCAAGAAAACTACACACAAAGGTTTTTCTTTCTTTATTTTTCTGTTAACTGTATGCAACAAGTACAACCTGAACAAGGTGCCATATCTTCCGCATAGTAACTGATTTTCCACCACCTGCATCTATATTTAAACTTTCATAGGCACCCTTGAAAGCTGCAGCAGGCTGATAACCATGAAAAAGAGTCAAGAATAAGTAACATATATTAATATAAATATACAGGCACACACATAGAGAAACCTTGGTTTAACAATACTTAAGAAGAGCAATGCATATTAGCAAGGTGAACAAACATGCAGAACAGATTAAAGGAAAATGATATGGTAAACATCTCAAACCAAATACAAGAGTATATAATCCCAGAATGATGACAGGCCATCATGTCCAATTAAAATTTAAAAATATTAGCTATATCTTTTTTTTAATAAATTACACTATAAAAATTATTTTTTTAAAAAAATAAAATAAAATAATTTTATTATTTTTAACTCAATTAATAATAATGAAATAATAATTTTTAAAATATGTTTTTCTAACAAATTATAATTTTTTGAAAAATTTAATAGTGCAATTAAGGGTATTTTAGTCAAAATGGGTGAAATTATAGGTTTTCTTATTTTTTTCAGGGAAGAAGAGTATAGGTTTTCAAAATAGACGGAAAGAGAGTATAATTTTGACATCTCTCAAGAAAGGGAGTGTAATTTACTCTTCTTCTTTTTTTTGTGACAAGACTGAGTTGATTATTAAACAGACACAATGACCTTCAAATGGGCAACCCCAGCAATAAAGTTTTCAGTATAATGTAGTGAAATCTCATTCTAAATTGAAGAGAGTCAAATAAAGAGGGGGCCTTACCTTAAATGGCAGCCCACACTCCCTTGCCTTATTCAGATTTTTCACTACTTCAGCATAGACCGATGCTTTTTTCTCCACTATGGGCTTGCTAGCTAGAGGAACAACCTCCATGCCAGGTGTACCTGAAGAGACTTGAGGGCTAGAAGCCACTGACGCAATCTGACCTGGACGGGTACCCACATTGCTGGTATCAATAATGTTGGTCTTAGGTAGTGTTGAAATTCGGCTTAAACTCTGAAGGAAATCACGTTTTTCTTTTTGCCAATCCTCCTGCCACAGATTAAATTCTACCAAGCAGTAAGAAGACTGAACCCAGGCAATGAACATTCCATCTATTATTACTTTGTTAACAGTTATTTGAGAAAAACCAAGAACAAAAGAACCTACCTTTATCACCAATTTAATAAGCAATAAAATAATTGTCCCATCAGTGAAACACATATATGCAACAAAACTAATTACTTACTCCATTATGCCTGCTTCATTCTATGAAAAGATCCAAAGGTCAATCTCTACATGCTTCCTTTTCCCTCCCCCCACCCTAACCAATCACAATATCATACAAACCTCCAAAACTCTCATCATATAATCATACCCGTAAAATGTATAGAAATCCAAGTATCCAACCCTAAATTACACTATTACAGAGACTATATAAAAATTACAAAATGCAGAAGATTCAGAAAAGTAATATAAGATGAAAGACAATATCACACTAACCTCCAAAACTTTCATCATGTAATCATTAAAACTCCTTAGATTATCCTTCTGAGCTTCCTGGACAGCGGATACCATAGCCATTTCATGAACCTAGAGGAGAACAGAGTATACAATATTGTCAATTTGTCACTATTCCATTACAAATTGCATTCACATATAATATCCAGCTACTACACCATGCTCTTATAAGAAAATTAGAAACTAAATGAAAATAAATGCCAACAATAATTTTCAACCATGAAACACAGCAATACTATGATTGCAATTTTCAGCTATTTAACCTCATCTAGATATAAGGAATGAAAGAGTTCAAAGTTCAAGCTGAGCAATTTCCATCTATTTAAACCAAAGTAAGATTTTTCACTGATTCTCTGGACAATGAAAGGAAGGAATCTGAGAGGAATAAAAAACAGATAGGGGTCCACGCCAGGTGTAAGTCCCTCATATGTGTAATAGTAAAGGGTGGTCCATTAACGGTCAAGATAAGGTGCATCGGCCATCAAACCAGTTTTTATTATGGCTGTGAGTAGTTGAAGCATATTAAAATATTTAACAAATTTTATTAGAGTACAAGCATAAGGGAGAATATCATAAGCAAAGTATGAATCAACATAAAACAAATGGTAAATTATTGATACAAAAAGGCACAGAAAAAAAAACCTTGAAAATTTTTCCAGCCAAAATGAAAGATTATATCGTTCATAAAGTCATCATTATAAGTGTATTTACTATTTATCACCAGAAAAAATATTGCTAATCAGAAATCACATGACATCAATATTGAAAACAGAAAAAACTATGTGCCTTATAGCTACAGTTTACGTATATATAGATTTGGGAAATTTTGTTTCTGAAAAAAATATTCCATACTAAGAACAGATGCAGCCTGATGTCTAAAAAGGAGGCCAAAATAATCAATAATCAGGCTTGAACATTACAGAATAGTCACTCTACTCTCTAAACGTTAAACAAACCAAGTCAGAAGCAAAAAGGGGAAAGAACTCCAATCATTAATAACAAGACAACAGGATTAACAGACAAACAACAGTCTTTGATTTTCAGTGCAGCAATAATATCAGCATGATACCAAGAAGAATCAAGAGACAAATAAAATAATCTCACACTGATAAAAAGTGATCCAAGTTCAACATATTAAAGGTCTGATTCTGAATTAATTATGAAAGAAAATCCAAGATGACTATCAAACAATATAAAGAGTGAAAGTTACCTGTTGCAGATACTCTTCAACACTAGTTGCTTCAGCAGGAAAAGCATCCTCAAAAGTTGTCTTAAAAAAAAAAAAGAATCAATAGATAAAGAATACAGTGTCAGCAAAATAATAGTATAAATTTAAAAAATATAGAGAAGTACAGTAAAAGGCACCAAGAACTTGAAAGGAACATCATAGTGGAAATTATTTTTTCCAATCACCACTAAACATGTTATATCAAGAAAATAAGGAAGCACATGCAATTTAACCAAGGTTGTGTAGAGATTCAATCAACCCTGATATGAAATGTAAAAAATGTATTTTAAATGTGGAGTAAATATAATTTTATACTTGAGGCAAGCAAACCCAAAATGTTCAAAGTAAATTCAGGGATGTGGAAAAGCAACAAATATTGCATAGTTTAAATTAAGAAGCATGCAGATATATATTTACCTTCAACTCAAATGACTTCAGATCCCGTGCAAGCTGCTCTGCATTTATCCCCTCACGTGCAAGTAGCCTGTCATTGCAACAGAAATTGAAAAGGTATCATAATAATTAATCAGAAATGTATAAACGTACAGTTTCTGCGTTAGGAGAAATGAAAGGAATACATATTCCTAAATATTGTCAATATAATTATGCCATGCTTTCTAAGTGATTGAACTATTTACACATAATAACCAAATTGCAAAAAACCATCATCACAGCACCTTGTAGCAGCAATAGATTGAGAAGGAGCCTCGGTCCTTAGGGTCTTGGATTTGAGCTTCTTAGATAATGCTTCCAATTGATCCAAGTTCCTCTAAACAAGAAATGAAAATGAATTCAAATTGTAGAAATCCAAAATACTATATTCTATCAATCAATTTTGTTTTGAAATGGGTGACAATTCCTGATGGCAGGAATGAACCCTTATCCATTTACTTGTTCAAATTCGAAGCTATCCAGTTCACAGTCAAAATGTAGATAATTAGATATGCATACGCATCTACATGCATGCTTGCATACATTCAGTGTGTATGTAACCAGAGTTTTTCAGCGCCTTTCATTTAGCTGTCCCAGCAACCAACTAAAATAACACTGAAAGTAAAAACAAAAAGAAATCTTCTATTAAACTCATTGTAAAGTATTTCTTCACCAACACCTCAGACATTTCAATAATTACTTTCTGAAGTCTTGGTCAATTTCTCTTCATTTACCGATTTTTCTCAGCAACAAAAGAAAGTTGGTGATGGAACTCAATGCCCACGCTATGTAAGATATTATGTAACAAAGGCTTTATAGTTTGCCAGGTTTCATATCATGTAAAATGTAGCGCAAGATAATGAAAAATCAAAAAGTCGAACTACTCTCATTTATTTCCTCTGCTACCAGAAACCAAGCAATGACTAAAGCGCCCGACGATCAAGAACTAGAACTTAAATTTTTCACTTCCTCAGCTACCCAAACCGAACTTTTTTCTCAAATGTAATTGACGCATAGAATCAGGAGGTACAAAAAAAAAAATGACAATGGTAATTCAAAGTACACTTCTCCTAAACAATAAGATTGTCTCGCTTCGCTACTGATTACGCCCCAAGGCAACCAAATTTCCAAGTCAGCAGTGAAATAGAACTCGAAAACCGAAGTACAGTATATTTCTATCCATTTCCCACTTATTTGCTCGAGAATCAAACAGAAAACAAAAGCGAGAAGAAAAGGAGGTGAACCTGGAGTGGAGGGAACTGAGCTGAAGGAGCAGCTTGTTCGAGAAGCTTCGTGGAAGAATGCAGCAGATCTGTCCAACCACTCATGTCCTGTTCGTTCGCCATGGCTGCTGCCGAGGACCAATGTCACCGGCAGAGAGAGACGGAAAGGGTTTAACTCTCTTTAGCTCTAAAGCCCTAAAGAATGGTCCGTGAGTGGGACTGTGACTTCAGGAAGACGCAGCTCAGGTCAGCAGGGTGTACGTTCTCTTTTTGGAGCGGGTTTTGAATCCGACTCGTTTGTTTTTCTTACAAATTACAAGTAACAACGTCTATTATATATTACTTTTAAATTGGTTAATAATTGAAAAAATTTTAAGTATAATTTTTTATAAGTAATTTATACAATTTTTTTTTATGATTAATTTTTAAAAAAAATTATATATTTAATTTTGATTAAAAAATATAAAAATATATATATAATTTTTATTACATTAAAAAATTATAATTGAGGAAGAGAAATTAAAACAAAAAATAGAATTAGAATTCACCTTAATTTTAAATATTAATATTCACACAATTTAAATCATCAGCTCGTTAATTGATAACTATAATTCCAATGGAGCTGTGAAATTTGACATAAATTATTATAAGTTTACTTTGTTATATGTCTTCTAAAGAAAAAATTTTAAAGAGATGAATCAATATTAAAGTGTGAAAGAAAAAAAATATTTATTTTTTTAGAAATTCAAGCTTTCTTAAAGGGATGAACCGATATTTATTTCAGTTTTTTTATTTTTATTTTTAAGATTAGTTTTTATTTCAAATTTTTAAAAATTTTAAAATTATGTCAGTTATATAAACTTAAATTTTTATTTTTATTTATTTTTAAGTTGAATGATTTAAATTATTATAATATTTTATTAATTTTTTTAAATTTAATTATTATGATATTTATATGATTAAAAAATTTATTTTGAAAAAATTATAAAAGTGATATTGATTATTATTTGAAAATATTAAAAACGTCTTTTAATATTTTTTGTTTTAAGTTTATTTTTAAAATATTTTTAATAAACGTAATTTTAATCATATTTTTTATTTTTAATAAAAATAAAAATAAGAAAGAGCAAAAGTAAATACAACCTAAATTTTTTTTTGACTATTTTTACTTTGTATTAGGTGTGGTTTTGTAGAAATATATTTTTAAATTTCATATTTTATATGATTAAATATCAATATTCAAACTCATTGCGAAAAAAATTATTACACTCTATAATTGCAACAAATTATGAATTTTGGGTCATGATATTGATTATAATTTATTAACTCTGAGCAAATGCAAAGCAAAAGAAAATTAAACATAGGCATACATAGTTAATGTAATGAAGAAGAGAAGTCTTTAGGCTGCAACGCAATTCACATTGCTCGGAAAGGAAAAATGCCGCCGAAGGTGAAAGATTTGGGCAAGGGTTTAAAAACTGTTCAAGACCTGGAATTGCTCAAGGTCTTGAAGTCCGAGATCCAATTTGAACTCTCTAGTAATCCCTTTCAGGTTCTCTCTTATTTTCTCTGTTGATTTTTCTCCCAGTGGAAGCTCAATGCTTCAATTCGGAGTCTCGTGTTTTTGTTCCCAATTTTCTTTCATAAAAGTTTCGCAGCGATTGAAGGGCCTGATTAGTGAATGTTTTGGTAGGTGGGTAGGTTTGTGGGCGGTGTTGGACTTTGAAGCATTACGCTAGCTTTTTTGGGTCCTCATTATAAATTAGTATGATCTTTTTGAAAATGTTCTTCTGTGGGATGATTGTGTTCTCTATGCAAGTTCTTTGATGCATGCACAATATTGATTATTTGACTCAGAACAGAATGGTAAATGGTTTTTTATGGAATATAGTTGTGTTGATTGTTGACCATCTCTTTTTAATTATCCTAGTTGCTAACACTTTTTGTACTCATAGGGAGATTAGAAATGCTTGTGCTTGCAGTTGCATGATATACTTATTCGTGTGCATTTTATATAGATGTGTGTCTGCATAATGGATATGCATGGTAAATAACATTGTTGTGTACTTGTGTATATAATTCATAAAACAGCTTGAGTTATATATGCGTTGTCATGGATACAGGTTGATCAACTTGGTTCTTTAGGAGACTTTTTGGTGGACTGGGATTCACCCCACTCCAAGGATGTGGTTTTGCGTAGAAGATGCAATTCAGGTGAGGAGGTTGCAGTTTCAGCTATTCTGGGCCCGCCACCTACCTCTGAAAGAGGTGGTATGTTTCCAAGGGATATCTTTATGAATGTATTTATTAAAAAGCCAATCCTGAGCTCCATGTTGCAATTCAACTGTCGAGCTTTTGAAGAATCTATCGATAAATCAGACTTTAACATAAAAAGTGCTTATTATCTCCCATCATCCACATGTCCGACATCCTCCATTTATAGAGGCCCCAAATTCAGGTAAAACCCCGCACATGCTTACGTGCATGTGTCCTCAATGTTTTACAGTTTTACTAAATTAGCTTAAGCAGCTCTCCAGGTTTTGATATGCATAATCTAGTTTTGTAGACTTCATCTCCAGGTTGACTTGTTAAGTAATTTAAATTTGCTCTTTTCTTTGGTATAAAGCAGAGTGAAGTAGGAAATTGATGAAAAAAGTTAACACTGTGTCTGCACTTGACTTTGCTATTGAAGGAGAGTGCAGAAGATGTGGGGCTTTACAGTTTTAAAGGATAACCTTAGTGAGTACCGAACCATGTCAAGTAATGGTTCCTTTACATTTGTAAAGACCACCCTTCGGAAGCCTCAAAAGAAATCAAACATATGGTCTTCTGTTCTGTTTTAGGAAGAAGTGGATTTATATTAATTTTACAATGCTGATATGTGAGATTGATGTTGTAGATACTACTTATTCTAGAGACCTAACCATTTCTTCACTGAACTAATTTGATTGGCTTGGATCATTTGGTGTGCTGAGTTTATTCTTACCCCCCGGCCCCCCACCCAATCTCTTTTTCCCCTTAAACTTCCATTTTCACATTGGATTAACTTATAACATTTTGTTTAGTTCTTTTATTCCTTTGGCTTCAAATGATTGACTTATTGTTGGCAGGTTTTACCTCCAAGGCCCCACTGCCAAACTATCCAAAACTCTTTTATATACCTAAACTGTTGACAAATCAACTTTGGTGGTTCTTACATGGAATGCTATGACCCATATTTCTATATACCTAGCTATCATTAATTTATCTTTCTGAGCATTACTCATCTGGACTCTTGTTCTTTCTGCTGAATTAGAAACGGGGCATTCAGCTGGTTTTGTTTTTAATTTCAATTTGGATTAAGAATAATATACTTTCTTAAAGAAAGAAGAAAAACTTTCTTAAAGAAAAGTATACATTTTCAGCCTTCTTGAGTTTTTAATGTTCTCTCAGTCTAATCTTGAGGTATTCATTGGTTGACCTTTTTCATTTAATATTCATCTCAATTTTATTTGTAATTTGATAAAAGTAAGCCAGGAAGAATTGAAATATCTGTTCAGATGAGGACTGAAATCCTTCACATTGACTACAGTATTTGAATTCATCAAGTTCTGTGTATTGATATTTTTCCTTACGAATGTCCCTCATGTTCTTTAGAAAGTCACATGTACACTAACATGCCTGCCCTTGTTTCCTTCATTGTTCAATAGACAAATTGATCTTAATGCATCATTTTCGTTTTTGGATCTTTTGATAGCAGTTTTTTATCTTATTGTCTTACCTATGATATCTATATGAAGCGAATTGGATCCTGAACTACAAGATTCAATCAAACAATATCTGATAGCCAAGGGCATTGGAGAAAACTTGATCATGTTCCTTCTCCACTACCTACACAAAAGAGAGCAAGAGCAGTACGTGAACTGGCTGAGAAAAGGCAAGTCATTTGTGTCAAAAAGCGAGTGACTTGGTCAATTTTCAAAGGCACATTCTAAAAGCTCTGAAGAGTTGGCTCTTATCAAGGGGAGGGGAATTGCGGATTAAGTCTTCAATCTTCGGCAATGTTTAATCAATGTTTCTGAGAGTTCAAATCATCACATTGTCATATACATATAGTATGAGCTAAGATAGTCAAATATGTGAACTCAATCGTGTAATACAGTATTCTATTATCTTTTTATTTATGCTGAAGTTTTTGTCAGTCACACAGAATAAATCTGGATTTGAAATTTTGAATGCACCGTGCTTAGCTCACATGGTCATATATCCTGCAAAATAAGCTTGGGGAGTTTTTCCATGTGGTGAATCCAAGTTTGAGTTCATCCATCCTATTTACTTTGACCTATTTTGTTAATCAATTGTTGCTTTTACAAATTATATAATGCTATGTTAGCTTTTGAGTTTTGATTACTTGTACTGATAAAACTTTGGATTATCATTATGATTATATTTGATTAGTATGTTTACAGATTATAGCTTTTAACTTGTTTAACTCGTTAACCCGGGGATAGGCCTAGTGGTTGAGGAGGTATGTTCCTGCCTGCACAACTTGAGTTAAAATTTTGGATCAACACCTAATATAATATGTATGATGCATGGGTTTAATATTGAATATATTTTGTAGTTTGAGCTAATGGTTTGTTATATTAATCATAAAGAAGTGGGTTTGGGATTCATAATTTATCTCCTACAATAGGTTACTCAAGTAGTGTTAAGATGAAGTTCAAAAATAGGGCTGTCATTTGTCTAACAAGTAGAAATAGAATTATGTTAACAATAGTCATTGCTTCAGATTCTGATGTTTTTTATCTTTTAGTCAAGCAATAAAATAGTTTTAATCCAAAATACTAATGTGAGGATGATTAAACTTCACGTAATTGGTATGAAGGTAACATTGGTGCTCTACCCATTAAACTAATATCAGTATATTTAATCAAACAACACATGTTTGCCAAACTAAGAATTTCATAGGTGGCCAAAAAAAAAAAATCACTTGCAGTATATCACTCATTAACGTTTTCTCGTTTCATGCTTATGTCATTTGGGGCACAGCGAAATCTTTGAATGTCAAATCCATAAATAGTGGCATGAGCCTAAGTGGACCACCACAGCAAGGCAAAAGTTTGATCCATTATATGAGCAATCTCCTATGTTCATGATAACCTTGATGAGGTGATGATGACCATATATGAGGACCACTTTAACAAATGTTTTTTTTGGAAATTCTGATTTAAATAATTGTTCATTAACAATTGGTTAACCATATATAGAATCCCATTAATTTTCTTTGTCTTGATCATGTGGTAGCTCACCAAATGTCAAATCCTTAATTATTAAAGTCCTTTGGAAGACGTTTGTGCACCAAACCACATATGTGTATTGTTGTTGCTGTTTTATTTGTTTGGTGGTAATGGTATGACCAAAGATTGATTCAATTCTAATATTTTAGGTCACTTGACCTCATTGAGTGAGCAATCCGCTGCCAATTTTAAAAAATAATATATGAATCCAACCTCACGACACGTACCATATATAGCATATCGAATTGTAAATTTAGTTTTTAAAATATCATTTTAGTCTTTAGGTGTTATTTTTTTTTATTTAGTGTTTTATAAATTTCATTTCTCAATTTAAACTTTCATAATTTAATTTGTTATTAATATAATGTCTCATTCTAAATATAATTTAAATAAATAATAATTTAAATATTTGATAGTGACCAAATAACATTAAAAATTAGTTATAATTTAAATTTTTTTTCTTTTTATTAATTAGTTAAAATGTTATATTTGATCACTAATATTAAGCATTATTCAATCAATTCTAAATGCTATCAAATTAAAAAAATATATTATATTATAATTAACTTTTAATGTTATTTAATCAATATTAAATATTAAAATTATTATTTATTTAAATGACGTTTAGATAAAATAATTAAATTAAAAAATTATCACTTAAAGATAGGAGAGATTAAATTAAAAAATATCATATGAAAAATTAAAATAATGTTTTAATCATTTTAATATTATTTTTTTAATTAATAATTATATAATGTGATTGATGAGAAGAGAGTTAAGAAAACTCTATACTCCACACACAAAAAAAAAAAAAAGGAAAACAGTGTTTGACTAAGAAAAGGGAAGTAACTTAACATTATGATTGTTGAATGAAAAATGGTCAAAAGTAACTCTTATATTGTTCTGATGATTAAATATACTACAACAAGCGAACACATAGTACCGAAAAAAAAAATCAAATTATTCCATTCATATTAATTATAGATAGATAAATGTGTGCATTGAAGCAGTAATTAGGAAAATGTGTTAGATAGCATTAACCATTAGGTCAAGAATATGAAGTTTCTTGAATACTGAAAAGGATAAGGACATGAATGCATTTTGTGCCTTTCATTTATTGAGTATTATGATAAGGCTATAATACCGATGGAGTTCACATTCACTTGTGGACCTTACAATCTTTGGTCATGCTCACCTGCTCACAAGTCACTATTGTTATCTTCATTTATAAGCACTCAAACTTTATGGCCTATTTATGTTTATAGTCTTTACATTTTTCATATACATATATAGCTATTTTTACTATATGAAAAACCTATATTACACTAATCTATTTATATGGAAAAAAAAATTATTATTAATTTAAGGCATTTAAAAATTTCGAACTTAAAATAAATGTCGGTGGTCATAGAAGTTTTAGGCTGTAGATAAAATAATAATAATTTATAATCATTCATTTCTGCAATATTAATATTAACATTTTGTGTATCCATGTGTTAATTTCTTTTACTTTTGAAAGAAATTAAGTTTCAATACTTTTTGTATTAAAGTGGACAAAACCCAACTTCTGGTTCTTTCCTCATATAAAAAAGTACTTTTGTCCTTAAATTTTGAGTTATTATCGAATTGGTACTTGACTTTTTTTATTGTCAATTTTTTTTTAAATTTTTTTGTCTTAATTTTAAACTAATTATTAATGTCATCTAAATTAATAATAAAAAAATAATTATGTTGATCGCTTGATAATATTCAACCTAATTTTATGATATAAGTACAAAAAATAACTCATTTATATCGTTTTTCTTTTTCAAAAAAATTATAAATGAAACTATATTATTATTGCCATCAAAATAAGTATTTACTTCGTCAAATTTATCCTTATATTTATGTTTTCTAATAATAATCTAATAATGTTTAACATATAAGCTATTTTTAAGATTTTATAAAAATTTACAAATGAAATTGGGACAAAAAAATAAATGTTAAGAACAAAATTAACAATAAAAACAACGAAAACCATTATTTTAATCATCGTAGTCAATTGCCATGAGTTCGGGAATCTGTTCGCAATTTAAACCATCTTAATCATCAAATACAGAGAATATAAATATGACTAATCAAGTGGCGTTAACTAAAGAATTTTTTTTTTTTTAAGATAAGGATAAAACTCAAGTATTACAGTTTTTAATATGCTTATCATTATCATATTTTAATAAAAAAAATTAACATGTAAATATATTTTATAATTAAATATCATTTTTTAAAATTTTATATATATATATATATATATATATGAATCTGTTCACAATTTAAACCATCTTAGTCATCAAATACAGAGAATACAAATATGATTAATCAAGTGGCGTTAACTAAAGATTTTTTTTTTTTTTAAGATAAGGATAAAACTCAAGTATTACAGTTTTTAATATGCTTATCATTATCATATTTTAATAAAAAAACTAACATGTAAGTATATTTTATAATTAAATATCATATTTTTTAAAAAAATTATATATATACACATGTAATTAAAGAACTTAATAATAAATAAATTTTATCTTAATTATTTGTCTTTCAAAAGTGTTCACTTTCCAACTGTAATTAATAATTTATTTATAAATTCTATAGATAAAAAGGTTGGACCGAAATAACAGATAGATTAAAAATTTAATAAATTAATTATTTGTTTGATTCGAAAAAACTTTAAAATGAAATAAGTTAAAAATGATAATACTCATTCAAATTATTGAAAATTAACAATTTGAGCGGTTTAACCATTCAATATTTTTCTTTCTACGTTAATTTTTTTTTTTATAAAAATTTACCCAGAATTTTCTAATATAATACTCCTTTATCATTATAGATCTAAATTTTAGAAGTAAGAGAAAAACTTTTATTAAAAAAATAAAACAAAACAAAAAAGGGGGGAAGCCACTCCTGCGTCATCAGCCTCCTCTTATCTATCCCTTTGAAATTTATGAAAAGATAATTTTGGCATTTATTATTACTTAAAATAACAATTAATGAGTCAATTCTTTTTTTGGCCATCATTATTAATTACCCATTTCTTACGTCTTCATCTCTATCTCAATATTTTTTATATCAACAAACATTTAAAATGAAAAAACAATAAAATGATAAAATACAGATAGGTAAAGATTAAAGAAAAATTAATTAAAAATTCATTTTATATGAATTAAATTTTTTTTATTTTTTTATTTTTTTTATTTCACCACTTCACCTTTCTCTTCTTTTCCTAAAGTTTTAACATTTATCATTTTTTATAAAATACCAATAATAATTTTTCATGTGATAGATTTTAATTGTTATACGAAATATAAAAATTTAATATATTGTTATAATATCCTATACCATATATCTTTAGTAAAATCAATGAATGTACAATATACCAAATGACTTTAAGTATACATTAAATTGAAGTAACAATAATGGTGTTCTAATTGCTAACAAAATTGAATACTTTCTCACATGAGCCGTGCAACTTCATTGTTTGCCCACAGATGACATATCCATGTGCTCCATATACATATGGCTGAATTAGTGGACCAAACTTTGTTATTAATTAATTAATATAATTTGATCTTTCAATATATAAATACATAACTATTAAAATTTTTATATTTATTATAATGAAACATCTTATAAATTTGTTTTCAGAAAAAGTAACAAACTAAACCACACCTTTGGGTCAAGGAATAATTGGGTATGGAATGCACGTGAAATAAATCAAACTTAATTAACAAGAGGAAATACTATCTCTCTTCTTCTTTTATTAAGTTAACTTCAATTAAAATTCAATCTCTAATAATTCATGTCAAAAGATAACTCGCTATTTGGTACTAAACTAAAATCAATACTTTCATCATAGCATGATGTGTTATCTTTTTCATACATTAGTTAATAAAATTTAATAATTTTTTTTATTTTATGTTTTATTAAAATCTCTTAATATAAAATAAAATTTTAATTAAATATTATTAATTAATATATAAATAAAATAACATTATATATACTTAAAAATATATCACAACAACTACCAGAGGTTAAGTATAACCAAATAAATTCATTTTTCACAATTTTAAATTTTCTACATTTAAGAAATAGTATATTTCTTCACATTTAAATAAAGATAAAAAATAATTAAATAATCTACACTAATAGATATTTATTTTAAATAAATTAAAAATTAATATTTTTTAATTTCTTTTAAATATAAAAAATAGGTTTAAATTTACAAAATTTAAATCTATTTTTTACAATATAATAAATTAAAATTTAAATATTTACTATAAAAATATTTACATCTAATATTTTACCATCCATTTATGTGTGAGTGTCCGTCATACAAAGTTGTGTAATGATGTAATTACTCTATAATTTTAACCAAACCCTAATTAAATAATCATTACAACCAAGAGAAAGCATTGTAAAATCCCACAAGACATTGACTACTACACAGCTAAAGATATGACCTTTTTCTATATAAACTACTTCTCTACCTTTTCTTCACCAACTCTCCTTCCCTCTCTCTCTCTCTCTCTCTCTCTTTTTCTCTGTCTCAGAGTTCACACTCAAATAGTAAGACTCTTGCATACTCATATAAATACATACACAACAACCTCAGAGGAAATTCACATCATTTTTCTTGAAACCAGAAAGATCCAGAAAGACAAGACAGAAGCCATGGCTGGCCTGCAAAGATCTGCAGTGTCCTTCAGAAGACAAGGCTCCTCTGGTCTTGTTTGGGACGACAGGTTCTTATCAGAGGAATTGAACAAAGTCAGCAACAAAGATGAACACCAAGAACACCCGCAAGAACAACACGCCGACGACCACAAGCCTGAGATTAGAGACACTGATAATAGTGCCGGAACAGCCCTCCGACCGATAAATACCATCGACCGGAGCCGATCCAACGGCGGCGCTCGCGGCTACCGGACCGGAAAAGTCTCGCAGGCTGTGGAGCCGCCCTCTCCGAAGCTCTCAGCGTTTGGGTGCTGCGGCCCGTTTGGGAAAACAGGGAAGAAGGGTCAAGGTCAACGGACAAAGCAAGGTAAGCATAGATCGAGGTAAGAAACTATTCTGTGATTCTCCGGTGATCGGATAAGGTATATTCCGGCGAATATAAGGGGTTTAGGGTTCGTCAATTGGTGGTATTTCAGTGTATGTGGTCCAGTTTTAGGTGTGAAGAAAACAGAGTGATGAATGCTCTGTTATGTTTTCTTTAGCTGTAACTGTAAGCTTTTGTTCAATTGTGAAAGATAAGTAGGTTGGGTGGGATGTAATTATGTGTATACTTGTTGGATTAATGAGGAATTTTGATCTTTTGTATAAAACAAATCTCATTGAGATCTTTCACATGCTTGTGCATGCTTGTGATAGATGCAGTGTATGGTTTTTCTATACAACCTGGACATGATTGGCTATGTCTTTTTTTCTTTTTAAGACCATCATACTCAATCATAATTTTATTGAAAAAAAAAAAGAAATAATTAATTTTCTATTGTATAATCCAGCTGTCTAAGTAAACATTGAAGATTATGTCCTTGACAGAAAATTTATTGTTGTTTCTTGGGATTAGCCATGATGCTACAGTTAGGGATTGAAAAGATTTTTGACACAGTTTTAAATACTAATAATTTTTTTAAAAATAAATAAATACTATTATTTATGAGTCATTAATGAAGTTTGAAAATACAGCTTTTCAAGGGAGGAATAATTTCCAATTTTGAACTAGAATATAAAGTAGATGGAGATTGAAGTGAAGGAATATTTGAGCATTAAAGCTAAATGGATAATCATTTTGTGCTTTTAGGTTTGGCATTCAAACATAATGATGCAAATTTATGAGGCTAGACATAATCAAAGGATCTGCCAAGGAGATAGATAGCATTCTACATTTCTATTAAGAATAATATAATTTAATAAAACTTTGGAAAATTAAAATGATAAATTAAAGTTTAAACCTTGAATTTAAGGTTAAATTATTTTTTTATTCTTTATACATTTACTTAATTTTTAATTAAACTATTATAGTTTAAAAATTTATAATTGAATTTTTATAATTTAATAAATTTTTAAATTAGTTTTATTGTTAATTTTTTATCAAAATTATATTAAATTTTGTTAATTTGTTAAGATATAATATATTAGTACATTAAATATGTCTTATTTGTATCAACAGAGAAAGAAAAAATAATTAATAATGTAAAAATAATTTAAATATATGTAATATAATGTAATTTAAGTTAGGTAATATGAATAAATTTATAATGATAAGATTGTATATAATTAGTATATTATAAAAAATTAATAAAATATTGATAAAAGTTAAGTTTGAAAATTAAATTAATAAATTTTTAAACTATAAGTATCTAATTAAAAATGAATAAAATTATAGGAGTCATAGAAATAATTTAACTTAAATTTAAATACATGTTCTTTTAAAAGTTATTAATAAACAAATATTAATTTAAACATATGTATAAATAATTAAATAAATTCAGTTTTATTATAGTATTTTTAAATAAACAGTTTCCCTCAGGCTCAAAGTAAAAAAACATACACTTTATGCTAATTCTTCTTCAAAATTTCTGTTGTTTCTTAAAAAATATATATATATATATATATATATATATATCCACAACCTTATTCCTACTCCTCACAAGAATTTCAACGTACAAACAAAAGTTGTATCCTATACTTAGATATATAAAATCTACCATAAACTGCAGCTTGTTGGCATTAATTTCATCTTTTTATTTATATTCATCATTGTGAGTTTATTGTTTTTGTCATCCATTTTTAAATTTTAATTAGTCATATTTGAACCTAAAATAGTTAGATATATGAAAACTTGTACTCCAATAATAAAGGAAGTTTTATTTGCGTCCGGGCGTGCCCTGTGGGCCGCTGATGGGCGTTTTAGCAGTAATTTTTTTTGTTATTAAAATTTTTTGCAACAAATATTATTGTCACTATAATTTTTGTTAAATTAATTATTTAAACAAAAGTTATAGCAGCAATAATATTCGTTGCAATAATATTAAAACACACTTTAACGACGGATAAAACCGCCGCTAAAAAGCCCAGCAGAGAGCCCCCAACTAGAGATCCAAAAACGTCTTATTTATACCTATTTCTCACAATTTATAACATTAATTAATGTATTACTATTATTTATATATTAAGTTTCTCTATGACACAATAAATTCATCTTTAAAAATTATAACTTATTTCTTTCTTTTTCTTTCTTTTTTTTTTTTAAACTATACACGCATAATCTCTCATCGATTATTTTGATTTTTTTTTTTTTAGTTTAGTTATGTTTATGCGAACTTTAACCTTTTGTCTGATATTGTTTCATTTATATTTATAACACTAAATTATACCTTTTTTTTTTAATTTAGTAAAATTATATTTATTATCCTTATAATTTTAAAAATTATATTTTACATCCTTATAGTTAGAAGTAATAATACACAAATTTTCATTTTAATTTACTTTGTTATAAAATTAATATTTTATACCATATAAATTTATTTTAAAATAATAAAATTACTCAATTTTATTTATTATTATATTAAAAACAAAATCACACTATTATGCACAAAAAATTATTATTATTGATAAAAATAAATTAAAAAATATATAATTTTTAAGTTAAAGAAATAATAAGTCTAAATTAGTATAATTTACTCTATTTATTGAACTCCTTTTTGAAAAATGAATTCTGCCTTTTTTTTATGTACTGACTTTTCTACTTCATTGTCATAGATAAATGTTATTATATTAAATACGTAATTACGTGATTTATTATATATTCGAATATTCTGAAAAAAAAAATTTGATGTCATTATCATGCTTATTGTATTGCATTTGGATACCTGTTCAATTATTGTTTTTTATGGTCCCTTTCGCCATAACTAAAATATTCTTTTTATTGGGAAAAAAAAACGTAAACTATAGGCCACGAATTACCGACATCGCAGCCAATTTGGACCACTGCTATGCGTACGCCATTTCCAGTATTTTTTTAATAAGGCCCATTAATCAATGTTATATTTTATTTATTAAATTATTTTGATTATCTTATGATTTTATTTGATTTTTTTAATTTAATTAGTTTATAATTATAAAAAATTAATTTATTCCTTACCCTTCAATTTTTGTTATATTTTTTAAATTTTTACTCAAATTATTTATATAAATTACATTTTATTTATTTTTATATTATTATTTTTTATTGACATAAATTATACTTTAAATTTTGACATAATCTTAGTAAAAAAGTAATAATAGGAACTCAATTAAAAATTTTTAAAATTATAAAAGTTTAATTACAAATTGTTAAATTTTAAAGACTTAATTTAAAAATAAATAAAAGATAAAAGTATATTTTATATTTTTAAATTTTACATCGATTTTTAATTTCACCCATAAAATTTTATTACAGTCAATTTTATCTTTAAATTTTTGAATTGCAATCAATTTTAGTTTACAATCTAACGTCATTCAAATTACTAACAAAAAATAATAATGTGACATTTGATAATAAATCTTAAAAGTATAAACAAAATTTTGATAATATCTAAACATTAAATAATAACATATATTTTTAAATTATATTTTTATACTCACGTAATTACTATTTGACATAAAAATTAAATTATTTTATTGATACTGTAATAGATACTTCGTATATGACTTAAACAATTTCATTAAAAGTTTAATATTTCTTTTCAAATATCATATTATATCATTATTTTTTATTAATAATTTATACATCATTAAGTTGTGAGATAATATCAATTGTAATTCAAAAGTTTAGGGATAAAATTAATTATAAAAAATATTTAGAAACGAAATTAAAAATTAATATAAAATTTAATAACATAAAAAATTTTTTTTAAAATAAAGTTATAGGAACTACAAGAATATTTTAACATAATTTATTTGATTTTCACTGTAAAGATTTAATCTCTATTTTTTAATATTTTTCCTTATATATGCATTGTATGTATACAATAATTGTTAAAAAAAAAGGCCAGTTTCAAAAAAGAATAAATTTATATATAATTTTATATCTTTATTATTAAATTTTTTAATAAGAGATTAATACATATATAGTTTATAAAAAAAAATATTCATAATTTATTCTTTTTATACAAAAATTTATATATTTTATTTTAATTAAAAAATTTAATAAAAAAATTATAAATAACTGCATATAAATTTATTTATTTCAAAAACTCAAAACGGTCTCAAACAAGAAATACTCAATTTAGTTTAACCCCCAGAAGCAGGCTAATTAAGGGAGATGTACGACCAAGAAGAGCTAACTCCATTCAAAAAATTCTTATATCTCGTCATGATAAAGCCGATATAATCCTATGGGATGGGAATAGGTAGAGGAACTTATAATGTGAAGAATGGATATATACTTAGCATTGTCTGGCGAAAATGGAAAAATCAAAGAAGTCTGTGGGGTGCTTTTGAAAGGAAGATGGATACAATCATTCCTCTTGTTGATATCATCACTGGTGCAAAGGAAGAGGTTATAAGTGTTTGTCGTAAAGGATTTCGGATTCTCTTAGAAGTCGTCAAGTTAAAACTGGGATCGAATATTCAAATTGCTGTTGGTTGGTATGCACGACAGGAATATTCTTAACATGATTAACTCCAAGGTTTTTTCTAAGCATGTTGGATTTATAGGAATGAATATATTACACTTGATCGATGAAAATGTATAATATTATAAAACTCTATCACACTCGTCATGTGGACCTTTGGATTTTAAATACGTCAACGCAGGCCGAAAGGTTAAAAATTATAAAACTGAAATGCAAAAATGTAAAAAAAAGTGAGAGATAACCACTTTGTGTTTAATTTTTGGAAAGTATTTTTACGAATTTGAATCCGTTAAATTTTAGATCAATTCATTAAATATTTATAATTAAATAGATAAGTTTTTTTACTAAGCTCTTGACATATAATAAGTCTACGTACAATTTATATGAAATTTACTTCATAAAATTAGGATTCTTAATTTTTTTTTTATGATAACAAAATTTATGAAATTCATATATATTACCACACACTGCTGTCACATTAAAAAAAAAAAAAGAGTTTTTTTGTTTTTTAAATTGTTTAATTGATACCACCTTTCATTTATCAGTTTTGCTGTGTTTTTGTGTTACTCAAGTTAGTAGGAAGAAAACTCGATCTTGATTCTGTTAAGGAGCACTGTAAAATTTAAAATAAACTGCTTCCTTTTAAAAATGGCTATAAACAAGAATAAATAAAAGAATTTCAATATATATATATTCACTAAAATAATAAAAAGTAATATTAATCATGATAAGATGCATAATTAAATCATGAGGGGTAAGTTTTATTAAAATATATTGTTTAGTTTTATATATTTTTGTTTTACTAACATTTTCTTTTTATTAGAAGTTTTGGGATGTACAAATAGACATGTCTTTTTTTTTTTTACAATATAATATAAAATAATTATTATTATAATTTTAAAATAATAAATTTAATAATAAACATTTATTTAATCTATTCATTTCTTATAACTTTTTTTCTTTTATATTTTTATATTACATCTTATTTTATATCTTTTATAAAACATATTATTTTATTAACTAAAAATTTTAAAATTATTATAATATAAATATTTAAAGATGATCAATGACACCATATACTATAGTTTCTATCTCTTTATTCGAAACATTTTTTTTTTTTATTCTCAAACCTAAACTCGACCCTATAACAATGTCAATTTATATCTTTAAAAAATTTGAACCTTAAACACAAACCTATTTACATGAAAAAAATTTAAAATAATTAAAATTTTTAAAGGCTAAAATTAATTTTTTTTATTTTTAACTTTACATGAAATTTTAATTTTGTCTCTTATATATATATTTTTTAATTTTATCTATTATTTTTATTAATTTGTGCAATTTCTTATTCATTTTAAATATTGTTATTTATATTTACATTTTAAGTAAAATTATTCTAATTAAAATATAATTAAAAATTTAAATAAAGTCAAAATACTTCAAAATTTTTTAAAAAATTTCATTTGACTATTTGAAACCCAACAATTAAGAACTTTTAAAAATTTTCAAATTTTATATAAAAATCAATTTAATATTTATTTTAGTTTCATTTAAATGTTATTGCTAACTCAAGTATGTTTTAACAAAAATAATTTTATATAAATTTCATATATAATTTTATTGTTAGCGATATATATATATATATATATAACATTTGGTCATAAAAAATTACATCAATTAGTAAATATAAGAAATCAAATTGAAGTCTTTTACAAAGTTAAATAACAAAAAATTAATTTTGACATTTTTTTAAAATTATAATTCATTTACATGTAAACTCATAAAAAAATTAAAATACTACATTAATTATAAAATCTTAATATATTTATTCTTATAAATTTATTAAATATAATAACTTATATATAAATATTAAAACTCAATGATTCTCATACTCAAACTCATTTTTTTAATTCCTAGACGTATATGGAACTTTTATAATCTCTTTCAATATCTGGTGTTGTTGTACTTTTTTAATTAATTAATTAATGAATATGATTGCCATGTCAACACCTGACTTGGTCTATCATTTTCATTATTATAAAAAATAAAAAATAAAAAATGAAACTAAAAAAAAATAGTGCTGATACAGTTATTTATTTATAGAACTGAATTGTCGTTAGCTGCAGGAAGCAGCTGTTTCAGTAAGGGAGGCGAGTGGTCATTCGGCTCGTAGTTCATAGCAATTCCCGAATCTGTAGATTAATCTAACAAACACACTCTCTCTCTCTCACATGGTCTGACACAACATGAAGAATCTAGGATCTGCTTCATCTTCTTCACCATTTATAATTATAATTTTCTCCATCTACCTTCTTCTTCTGAGTCTACACTTGAAGTACACAGAAGCATTTGATTCTGTGATACAGCTTCCACATTCCGGGTCGGATACCATCCGCTTCATTTCTAAACGGGTTCTCTCATTAGGTCATTATGGGGCAAAAGGGGATGGCCTTCATAACGACACCCAGGTAATGATTTTAATCATTTTTATGACTTTCTTTTCATCTTTTCCTATATTTGGTGACGAATTTTGGGTCTTATCTTTTGAGATTTGAAACCCATGATTTAGAAAATGTTCTCCTATTTTACAGATATTTGTCGCTCACATGCTTTTGCTGTAATTTTTTTCATTAGCTACTGTTTTCTGGAGACTCTACTGCTGTAAGAAGATCTGTGATAATTAGTGTATCAATTTGCTTGAAAACTTAAGTGCAATGAATCTAATGTCAAATTTTGAATATTCAATCAACTGGCATTGAGGTTCATAATTTGCAATGTTTAGTATGAGATTATCTAACATACTTACCTGTGTCTCTGTTATTAATTTGTTATGCTTATATTTCATAGACTGAGTTTATATTGAGAATTTTTTTGAGAGCATACCAATTGGTTTTCCTGCTATTGAGTCTTCTAAAAAAATGAGACGTTTTTTTAAATATTTTTCTGATAAAACAAGGTAGAAATCTCCACGTGATAACTCAGTGCACAGGCACCATGGTATTTTTAAATTTCTCCTAATCACTCTTTTCTTATTTTTTCCAGGCTTTCCAGGAAGTTTGGAAAATTGCTTGTTCTATCTCTGGACGAATAACAATTTTGTTCCCACCTAGAAAAGCATTTTTGATTCATCCAATTGACATTGGGGGCCCTTGTCGGTCTAAGATCACACTAAGGGTATGCATCAAGAATCACATCTCTTGAGACTTCACTTGAGATATTTGAAGTTGAATTCTAAGGACTGTATCTTTCAATAATTTTTGTTAAATATTTGTATAGATACTAGGTACAGTGGTAGCACCCCAAGATCCTGCAGTGTGGGATACTTTAAATCCGCGAAAATGGCTTTACTTCCATGGATTGAAGTACCTTACTATAAATGGAGGAGGCAAAATCAATGGAATGGGACAAGAATGGTGGAAGAGATCTTGCAAGATCAACTCAACAAATGTAATGCTATCTTTCTATTTTTAAATTCATGTTCTTTGTCTAGTCTAGGGCTTTTAAGTGACTTCAAAATCCTCTTTGGCAGCCATGTCGTCCTGCTCCAACGGTTAGTGCTGCTTCAGAATATGGATCGATACAGTCAGTTTCACTTAGCACCTATATTCTTAGAAGCATGGCCATTGACATAGACACTCTTTTTTTCTTCTTTTACTTGCCTGTGCTTTATAGGTTCAATCAGCTGAATATAGACCTATATTTTCACTGCAGGCCATCACTTTTCATAAATGCAAGAATCTGAAAATCAATGACCTTGTGATCCTAAACAGTCAAAAAATGCACATGGCATTTACTAGCTGTATGAGAGTTTTTGTATCACATCTTAAAGTGTTGGCCCCAGCTTCCAGCCCTAACACTGATGGAATCCACATAAGTAGAACAAAGGGTGTTGAGGTCAGGGAAAGCTTACTTAGAACAGGTTGGTTATAATCCTTAAGAAAGTTTAATATCAGCTTTGCGTCACATAATAACTTTTATTGATTATCTGAACTGAGTAGATATTTAATAAATTTTTATGACCTTGAACTGTTTGAATAATAAATGCTTGCCAATTTCCACATATTCTTTCTGTACTTTCACTAACAGCAGTTTGTTACGAATTGAAAGATTAACCATTCATAGATGTTATTGTTAGCGAGAAGAAAGAGTGCGCATGCAAATGCAAAATGATGAATATATTTGCTACTAATAACACCATACTTATGCAATTTAGTAATGAAATTAGACAAAACTATCTGATAGGCTTAGCATTATCATATTCAATTCAGGAGATGATTGTATCTCGATAGTTGGGAATTCTTCCATGGTCAGGATCAGAAACATTTCTTGTGGTCCAGGACATGGCATAAGGTGAAAGTCATTTTGCACTCTCAGTTAGCTTTAGACATTTTGTAGCATAAACATGTTAAATGAAACAGAAACCTGTTTCTTCAGCATTGGTAGCTTGGGAAAATCAGGATCATGGGAGAAGGTGCAAGACGTTATGATTAATGGAGCTTATCTTTATAACACTGACAATGGGGTGAGGATCAAAACATGGCAGGCAAGTCTTCTTTACCAGATTGTACCACTTTATGTCACACAGAGATGCAGAAGTTGATCAACTGGCCTTGTATTTTCACTAGGGTGGTGGTGGTTTCGTTTCCAAGATCACATTCCAAAATATCTTGATGGAGAGCGTGTCACATCCAATAATAATAGACCAATATTACTGCGATTCGCACCGTCCTTGTCATAATCAGGTATATAATTTTTTCAGGTATAAAACTGTTTATGTTGCAGGTAAGTAGTAACATGTGCAGGGATTAGCCTACAACAGTTCTCTGTCATTCTGAAAACTTTAATTTATTCTTTTGGCTGGTCCCAACTTTTAGTACACACTCCTTTCAATCTCCAAGGAAGATGAAATGACCCTTCATTTTTCTTTCAAAATTCAAATCAAAGAGAGTACTTTGCTTTTGATATTGATTGAGATTTGGGAACATCAAATTTTGTAATAAATCAGATGAAGCTAAAATAGGTTATCAGATGTTAACCTCCACTAATATAAGGGAATGCAGACCTCAGCTCTCAAAGTGGAGAATGTATCCTTCATTAACATTAGAGGAACTTCAGCAACAGAGGAAGCAATAAGGTTTGCTTGCAGTGATGAGTTTCCCTGTGAAGGATTGTATCTGGAAGATATTTTTCTCATACCATGCTTTGGAGGAAAGACAAGATCTTACTGCTGGGAAGCTCATGGTTCTACACATGGTCCAGTTCACCCTCCTGCTTGTTTTCCAGACACCAATAATTTCATTAGACAGAAAGTCTGGACAGAGTTGGACTCTGCCATGTAATCTCTCTGAACAAAGCTACTTTGTAAAGAAAACATATATATGTATATATAATATACGGCTGCCATTTCTATAGCCAAGTCACAAATAATAGACTGCTGGTGATTGTCTTAGTGCTTTTTTGCTAGTGTTTTATTTAATTATCATGTCTTTGAGACATTCTTAAAAAAATTTGATTTACGAAAAATAAGAAAATCTCAATATTGAACCATTCATAAATAAATGTATAAGAATATCATTGAAAATGTGCTTAATATATTTGCATATCTTTTTATGATTAATTTAATCTAATTATCTTATATTATTCGGGTCTATCTAAAAAATTTCCTCTCCCACAGAGTCAAATAAGAAATTGCATCAATTTCTCAGTTTCTCAGTTCCATAAATAAGAACAATATCCAAATTAGTAAGTCAGTAGAGAGGCACAAGTGTAATGAAAAGTGAACTACGAAGATTTGTCAATTGGACAATCTCCAAACCAGAGTTCACAGCTCTATGTAAGATTATCCATATGAAAATATGTTTTGGTTTATTAGTAGCTACATAGAGGGTAACCTAGTTAGCCATTGTTTCTAAGATGATTAGCACTTGAGAATTTGATTGGAAAGTATGAAATGATGAAACAATTGTTTAATGTTTTGGCAACATGATACACCAAAATGGCAAAACCTGAGGGGTTTTCCCTCTACTCAAATTGAAACAATACAACAACAGCAAAAAACAAAATCTTTTTTCACTAAATGAAGTCGGCTATATGTATTAAGTGATGCCAACATATTTTATTTTTGCCAACATGTTCTACCCTAAACTCAAATTGACACAATATTCCATCATATTGCATACAGACTCCTGTTTAGAATTTACAATATGTCAAATCCTCGCTACCATGCACAAGAAACCTGTGATGATGCTCCAGTAAAGGCAGCCTCAGCATCAAATCTGGGATTAGCGGGCACCGAGTTTGGGGCAACCCTGGGCGAGAGGCAAGTCCAAGTTTTCCACAGTTCTGAAAGTGTTAGGTACCATCTTATCGACATACAAGGTCCCATCCAGATGATCACACTCATGCTGCAATATCCGTGCCTGCCAGCCAGAAGCATTTACTTTGATAGGTTCACCATAACGATCAACACCTGTTACCTCAACATCAAGGGATCGCTCTACTGCTGCTCTAAACCCATCAACACTGCAAAATGTTATTAGAGACGAAGATGTAAATGGGTACCCTGGATAGAAAAGAAGTAACACATGTTGTTGCACATCATTGCCACATACAGCATGAAATACTACACAAGCTGGAATTATTGCTGTATGATTGCTGACATTACTCTATTGAAAAGCTATGAGCTACATCAAGAATGCAGTAAATTCATGTCAGTTTGATTAGGTTAGAACAAAATGTCACTTAAGAGGACCAGACAATGTCAAGATCCTGTTCTAGTCCTGTTGCACATGTCCCCCTTATGGGGAAGTGCAGCCCTGTTCATATGGACAAATCAGAATCTAGAAATGCTTAAACATTGGATCCACAAAGCATATGGATATTGGGCATCAAATTAATCATAAAATTCAGAAGTTCAAATCACACCTCATAATAAAGACATTAATATGTTGTAAGCTAAGGTCTTTTACACACAAGACTTGAATTTAGTTGTTAGGACGTTCTTGTGATCCCAGTGTTTTCAAATCATCAGCAACATATACAGGCAATCATCTTTAACTCTAGTTATTTGCTAATACTAGCAAAAAGTACTATCTATTTGTGCAAAATTAGCAACTGAAATTGTTCACTGCTTGGAGAACCCTTGTTGTGGAACAAAATTAGGATTTGGTGCTCCCTTAAATGTTTCGCAACTCAACTCAAACACTGAGTTCAAGAATTTAGGCTAGAGAAATGTGTTCAACTTGCAGCCAAACTCAGGATAAACTTGCAAGTTTACTGACCAAATTTACTAGTTTGTATTTTTAATGAAATTGAGTTTTTTTTTTTTTTTCTCAATCTCCACCTAAGTTTCTCTCCACCCAATTCCATCCAAATCTGAAAATAAATGGAAAACACTATTACTCTCGGCAGCAAGCCCTAAATTCAGTCAAATGCTCCTTCGAACCAAAAGCTTCTCTTTCACCAGGATTTGCTATTGTCTACTACTCTCTCTTTATTATTTACTTTTCTCATTCTATAATCCATTTAAAATACTTTTCTCACCATAAAAAAGGAAAACTTTGTGTCACGGGTATAATTCATTAGCTATTTATTAAAGTGTGCAAAATGTCAGAATCTGAGTTGAGCCCTCGTGCAAATTTGATTGTTTTACAACCTTGCTCTTAACCCTTAGCCAAAATTATCACTTTTGACCGCATCAACTGTTAATCACTTGCTTAAACGGAGGTTTTAGCCATAACTCATGAAAGAGTGCTAAGAGGTTCGCATAAGTGGCTACATCTAATCTCTTCTCAGCTACTGCCTCGCACCACTTGCACAAACAGATCCATGAATATAGTATGGCAAAGAAACTATGATGAAGAAAAAGACAAAAAAGAGTCTTATAAAATATGGGCACATTACCTCAAGCACCCTTCAAAAAATAGGGCAGTCCTGTTGCTTTTCTTCTCTAGCTTTGGATTTATGATCACCTGCTTCAAGAAAACTAATGAATTTGTATTTCAAAGTAACAGACCTTTAGGGAAAAAAAGAAAACTTCAGATTTTATTTCAATGCTCTCTCCTGTGCAGATGGACATACCAAAAGATCAAAAGGTCGTCTATCTTGAGCTTTGATCTCTTCCTTTGGGGCATAACTAATATACTCCTTTGTATCTTCCAAAACAATTATCTGCATACATGAAAAGATAAAACACGTGTTTTCTTACAGCAACACATTGCCTAGTAATACTCAAAACAGTGTGCTAGCAGAGACCTTCATACTTTCTATCTTCAGTATATTATTAAGTAATAAACTTTTATCACCAATGGACTCCTCAATCATTAGTTGTCATGTTTACAAAACTAAATAAGTAACCACTAGGTGCTTTCAGGCTCACGTAAGTTCCCAATAAAAACAGAAGATGGAAAGGATCTAAGTTAAACCACCTAGACACTACCTCATCCACTACAAATGGAACATAATGACAGAGCGCTCACACACAAAAAGTGCATACGACATGACCAAAGAACCATATTTACCAAAAAAAAAAAAAAATTCCTTGCCGCAGCAGTTTTCTTCCTCATTAAACAGTACCAATGACACAACAAAGAAAATAAGCTAAGAATTCAGATTGCCCCAGAAAGTAGAAATGCAAGAAAATAATAAAATTATCTAAATTAGAACTGACCCTCAAGGGAATTCCAATCTGTGGAGCTGCTAGACCAACCCCAGGAGCCTTTCTCATGACCTTTATCATATCGTCGATAATCTTCTGGATCCTTTCGGAGATAATTTCACTGGGATTAACTTCTTGGGCAGGTTCATGCAGAACTGGGTCACCGGCTTTGACAATGTCGGGCAAGCTTAACTTCTTATTATCTCCAAGACCCAGAAACCATCCTGCTTTGGTCACAGCAGAAGATGCTGAGCTGAAGGATTTTGGGGTTATGAAGTTGGCATTAAACAGTGAATTTGCACCTGAAATTCCAGGTTTGAATTGTGATATTCGGATTGTGGACAATGTCATGGTAGTTGAATCATTAAGGAGGCATTTTTCGGCAAGGGATATGGGAAGGAGACGAAATGAGATACGGTGAAGTGCCTCCATGGCCTTTCTTTCTTATTCGATTGCTGTTTCTGCAGATTGCACTAATTTTCATAACTTTAAAGGGTAAGAAGGATCTCAATGTGACAATTATTTTTTAAATAAATTAACAATTTATTCCTTGCAAAATTCTTATCTCAATCTTGAATTACCGGCTATATAGACTTCTTTTTATTAATTAAAAAATTTATCTAACATAATTATTTTGATTTTAAAAATTTGAGAACTAAATTAAAATTTTTATTTTTAAAATATCAAATATTGAGAAGAGAATGATATTTTAAGAATTAAATTATTAAATTATTTTTGTAGGGACAAATTTCTAAAATAATTACACTTGTAATGTACAACTATGCCACCATATATTTTTCAACTTAAAGTTGATTTCAGATTTTCAGAATTTATATTTTATTATAAGTAAGAGAAAAATAAAAAAAATAAGAAATTTATATTAATAAAGATGAAAATACACTCCGAATAAATTGATTTTAAATTTTTTAAAATTTGAATAATAATATTTTTTTATAATTAAAAATAAATAAATGACTCATATTGTTTAGAGATTCATCTTGAATGACTAAATATTTTTTCAACTCTCTTTAAATATAAATAAATATATTATTTTAAAATTTAAATAATCTAAAACTGAATGAATAATTAGATATAAATATTTTTTTTATTTCTCTCTTACTAACTACAAAAGATGGAACCCTTAAAATTATGCTTGGGCTAGTAAATTTAAATTCGACAATCTTATTTTTAAGAAAATAATAATAGTTAAAAAAATAATAATAACCATCTTTTTATTAGTATTGTTGGATCTTCAATTTCGCTTTTCAAATCGAAGAAACTACAGTCAGGAAGTTTTATGATAAATCAATTGAAGCTAATTCACCAACAATTAATTGCAGTCCCTTATCCAAGTGCTATTACATTATTCGTATGAACCAATGTTTTATTTAGTTCATTCTTCCTCATACTGTTTTGTTCAAGTCTTTTGTTCCCAGAAATTTTACTACTTAAATTCTTATTACCATTATATAAATATATATATATATATATATATATATAAATCAACCATTCTGTTGCCAAATATTTAGAAAAATCGTACTTTTTGGTAAATCATTTTGAATGACTCTGAATATTGTCATCATATTGCATACAGCTCCACTTTTACTTATGTCAAATTCTCACAACTATACCCATTTATGCAATGAGAAGCAAACTAGGGCGGACTAAATCTAAACCCATCTAAATTTATTTGAATTGAATCAATCTGATTTAATTAAAATTGATCAAAATTAATTATTTGATTAGATTGATTGAACATAGAAATGTCAAAATTGATTAAATCAATTTAGTTTATTGGATGATATTAGTTTTCATCCAAATCAAATCAAACTAATTGATTAATATATTATATTATTTATTTATTTATTTATAATATATTATATATAAATTAAAATTTTAAATATATTATTATTATTTATTACTTTTTACTATAAATATTTTATTTTATGGTTATAATTGTTTTATAATTGCCTTAAAATAATTTTAGTTTTAGTTTTATGGTTAAAAATGTTTATTTTCATATTTGAAATTAAAAAAATATTAATATTTAATATTTTAAAAAATCCATTGGACTCATCTAATGCAAACTCATCAAATTTATTTTAGATTAGATCAGTTGATGCAAAAAATACTAAATTAATTAAATAATTTTTTTAACTATTCAATTAAATTGATTAGATAATTTAAACTAATCTAAACCACCCCTAATACAAATATCCCACCATGCTGAAAAATTCTGTTTAGAAAAGCCCATAATCAAACGAATTGACGTTTGGGTTTCCAGCCTTTTGGGTTTATGAAACTGACTTTTGACCAAAAAGAAAAAAACATGATTCATACAAGACAGACAACAAAATTTTTAGAAGATCAATCTTTCACAAAGTGGAGGAAGTGAGTTGCTTCTTTTATCCCATATTTAAGTTTTTTTTACTATTTGTAGAAAATGTATAGTAGGATAAAAAATGTTATATTTTTTGTTTTTAAATGAAATTGTGATACTTTGATAGGAGATGTGGTCTTAATTTTCTTTAGGTGTGTTGCCTAAAATATTTTTCATTTGATTCTACTCAGACTGTATTGCCATTGTTATTTGGTATCATTTTTCTCTTAGAATTAGAGGCTTGATTAAGAAATAATTAGCTATTATGCCTTGCATTTGATTATAGTATTTGTTTTAAGTTTAATGCATTTTATAAATTAATACAATATTGTTTTGGCAAAAAAAAATAATAATAATACTGTTTTATTTTTGGAACAAAAGTAAGAACACGAGTTTTGAAATGAGATAGACTTATCAGCTTGAATCATTGGATTATTGATTTACCGTTAAATTATTACAAAATTGATTGAACCAATAAAATAAATTAAAATTTAAAAATTTCATTAAAAATTTACCTATCATATTAAATAAAATATAAATCATAAGTAATAAAAAAAGCAATTTATATTGTTTCATGTTACAAGTTTATTTTTCATAATTACAAAAGAAGATGATTGTATTAATCTCAATCACAATAAATATCTAAAATTATATTTGAGAAAGAAAACTCATACAAATTACATATAATTAGTAATTATATAATTTAAATACTATTTTTCGATAAAGCTCATGGAGTCAACTTCAATTGACTACAAATCATTTGAATTAAGGGATCTGAATTGGTCTGATGGTCAGATGATTGATCTCGTCTGAATCTCTAATTAAACACTGAGTTAGATCTATAACAATTTTGTTCTTTGAAGGGATGCATATTTTATGAAATTTACAAAAAAGTTAAATGATTTTCATCTTTTGATAATACAACACTAACTATATATGACATTTTAAATTATAAAATAATTTTTTTTAGAAATATTTGATATCATTTATTGTAAAGAACAAAAAAAGAAAAGAAAAGAGTGTCGATCATATCCACATTCTTTTATATGAATTTGTTTTTTTGGAGGTCAAATTCGGGGGTAATTGGCTTTCAAAGTTATTGATTCGTTCCAACAAAAAGATAGAATCCATCTATTAATGCAAAGCCAATTGGTCTCTCTCGCTTAAGATAGAATCCAAGTCGCTTTCACAACAAGATACGGAAAAAACAAAAATAAAAGTGTCCATACTCGGTATAATAATAATAATAATAATAAATTAGATGTAATATTTATATTTATATTATTAAATTTTTTAATTAAAAATTAATTCATATATGATTTATATAATTAATATTTTTTATGATTAATTCTTTTTAAAAAAATTTTATATACTTTATTTTAATTAAAATATTTGATAACAAATATATAAATAAGTTTATATCATTTTAGTTTATAATAATATTTTCATTTCAAATTCATGACAAAAAAAAAAAGATTTACGCGCCCTTCAAATAAATCATAATTTACAGGCTTCATTATGCTATTCAAGAATTATGCATCCATGATCACGCATATATATATATATATGTGTGTGTGTGTGTTGTGTGTTCAAGTCTAGAGTTTATAATTTAATTTTATTTTAAAAAACATTTAGCTATTTTTCCTATTCCAATGTCCTATCTGGCTACCAAATTTTGATGCCAAATAAAGATGGGTAAGTGAGTGGAATCATCGTAAAGGTGTTTTTCATTGAGATCTCTGGAACTTCCTTTAATAATTCCCATACCTTAACAATTAATGCCACCTATGGGCATCATTCATGTGATGCATATTTTCTTATTGTACTTTGGAGAAGATCCTTCTGCGTGCAATGTACCTATTTATTTACACACGTTTAGGACGTCATGGTATAGTTGCCATGATGCTGTCCCTTAGTTATATATATTTTAAAACAATAAATTATTAATAGATGACTGATTGTAATAATAGATAATTTTTCATAAGCAAAATTTTGAATTTAATTATTATTTATTGATTATTTAAGTCATTAGAACTGATAACAACGGAGTCATCAAATAGTTACATAAAGAATAAAAAGCATATAACATAAACGATGTAGCGAGGATAGTGCTCTAATTATACTTCCAATGATAAAGCCAATAAGAAGAGCAATAAAGTGCTTGAGAATGAGAATATTAAATTGTACAAAATAATTGTATATATGAGTATAAAGAAGAGTTTTAAATATGTATAGAGTTTTCAGAAAATAATAACTAAAAATGTTTTTAAATTTTTTATCAGACGATCACCAACATATTGAAGCCGATCACCAATAGATAACTTAGATGCTTTGAAGACAATTTATAAAGGTCAGTTAAGCATTAGATTACCATGCGTAAAATTACTAATATTAAACTAGCTATACTTTTGATATAACATTTTAGTTAATTTCAATCAAATTAATCAAAAATTAATTAAGTTTTAAATACTATAGGTTTAACTAAAAAAGATTTGACAAATCAGCTTGATAATAATTTTGGTCAACAAACTAAATAATGTAAGGAAAGTTGCGTTGTAATTTGTAACAATGATTAATTTGAGTCGCCAAAGATGGCGCTTTGGAAGGGGAAGGCGAGGCTTTAGCCGCACGATGGCATGAATGAATGGTCCATTGCACATGCCACAGACGTATGGGACTCTGCATTTCATTATTCACTATCATCAATCTATTTCAAAGTCGGCAAAATGGGTCCTTATTTACCTATTTCTTCGTTGACAATTATTTTCATACATATTTATACCAAAAAAAGCCAGACATATTTGTGTGCTGTGATATATTCTAAAGATAAATCTACGTTAACAATTGGTAGAGCAAAAAATATGTAATTAAAATTGACAATTATAACACATAGCAAGTTCACATATATATAATTAGTACCTAAAAACATTTTCCTTGTGTAAAGGCATTAATTAAAATAGTAATCACTCATATAGCACAAGAGTTTTTTTTAATTTTTTACAAATATATTTTTATTAAAAATAATAATTATAAAAAATTAATCCTTTTTTATTAGACCAAAATATAACACAAGAGTTTAATCCAATACAATAATACGTAGTGACAATGTCTAGCATGTACATGACAATACATGTGCATTAATTAATTAATTAATTAAACACAGTGTGTTTAAGCTTGTCGTTATCTTGACCATGGAAAGTGGGAACACAGGGTGGCTCTAATTAATTGGATATTAAAGTTAGGTGGACGCTAATTAGAAAAAATCATAATAATAATTAAAGGCGTCGTCCCATTTGTTCCCTTGTCACTATATATATATATATATATATATAAGATGAATCATTTATATATTGACATACACAGACAGATTTGAAGATCAGAAGAGATCTGGAGAAGCGAGAATGAGAAGGAGCAATAAAGTTGCAGAAGATGAGCAGTACCACAGAAATAAAGAAGTGACGGTGAAGAGTAACAGCAGCAGCAGTAGTAGTAATAGCGTATTAAAAGGGAAGAGATCGTCAAAGGAAGAAATAGGAGAAGGGAAGAAGAAAATAGAGGAAGAAAAGAAGCTAGAGAGAAAGACGACAGAAGACATAAACGCTAGCGCCGAAGCGTTCATCAAGAACTTCAGGCAAGAGCTCCTCATCCAGAGGCTTCAGTCTATTGAGAATTACGAGCAAATGCTTGCAAGAGGCCTCTAGCTAGCTAGCCTCCTTCCTTCAATTCTAATTAGTAATTAAAATAATTAATCTCTGCTTTAATATCATTATTTATATATAAGCTTGTGCGTGCATGTATGATTTGGGGATGGAGGGAGGGAGAGAAATAAATTAAATAAGCTGTTATGGTAATTATAAAAATGATCCCTTCATAATTAATTTCCTTGTCTATATATTGCTATAATTAATCGATTAGATCTCTCGTTATTAACCTTGTATTCCTTTAATTCATTTTGTTTCAATGATAATCATAAAGAGTAGGTTCAGACTTGATGTGAGAATATCCCTGTTGAAATTGCGGCAAGGAATTTCAATGGTACGTGCTCAATTTCACTTGAAAATTATGATACATATGTAGATAGGCTAACAACTATTAAATATATATAACTACTGGATAGGAAGATAGAGATAGTACTCCAAAATAAAAAGTAAGTGAAATTAATTAACGAAGATGAAAATATAATCCGATATTTTAAGATTTATTTATTTAATATGCATGGGAAATGGGCTTTTTATGGGCCAAAATGGGAAATGGGCATTAAAAGGCTCATTATGTGATTTGTCTATAAAAAGCCTAATTCTTGCATTCATTGATTTACCAATTAAGTAAATTATAACATGCCTTCGTCACATAATTCAACCCCTTCACGATTTCAATTCCTTAATATTTAGTGATGCTAGCTACTGGAAGTTGATATTAATTTAGTCTTTTTAAGTTCTTTTCTTATTAGGATATGTTAGTTTAGGCTTTGTTGCATTACAAAAAAATTGACAATGAATCTTTTAAAGTACAAAGGTGAAGTCTCTTTAGTACAAAAGAAATTAAAAAAAAAAATCCCCATAAGTTCATTAATTTTTTTTTATATCTTTCTCATACTTCAAGAATTTTTTCTCTAAACTATTTTATTTTTTAGAATCCTTCTTTCCAAAAAATTGTATATTGTTTAGAGATATAAATGTGTTTGGGAATGAAAAAAAATGAAAGAAAAAAAAAATCTAGTGATAATTTTTTTTCTCTCTTTATTTAGAATATTTAAAATTTTTTAATTTAGAGTAATTAAAATTAACTAAAAAAATTAAGAAAGATTAACATAAAATTCTCAAATTCTTTATCTTTTAAAATTTTAAAAATTAAACAAAAAAATTATTAAATTCTTCTTCCTTTTATTTTTTTTCTCTTTCAAAATTCTTCTCCCAAACACAAAAGCCAATTATATAAATAGATTGTACTACAAAATGTTCTGTTCAAAATATTAGCTGCTGTCCGCTACAATTTTTTTTTTTATCAATTGGACTGGAGATAATATATAACAATAAAGCAGTAAGTACTCAAATTGAGGGGGGGGGGGGGGGGATTACATTTTAATTTCATAGGAACTAATGGGGACTGCTTAACTTTCTACTAAACTAAAAGCAACCTAAACATAAAAAGAAAAAGAAAATCAAGACATGCTTTTCTAGAGAAAGAGAAAAGAAAACAAAATTGTAATTTCTCTTCTTTTCTCTCTCTCAATCTCTGTCTCTCTCTATATATAGATATACTATATCATCTTATTTATTTATTAGTCAATAATATTTAATTAATTTCTTTTACTTTATATTAAAGGAATGAAAAAATAAAAAAATAAAAAAAATTATTAAATTTTAGAATAAATTATATTAACATCTTTTGAGACATATTAAAATTAAACTCCCATTTTTTTATTTTAAAAAATTACATTCATCCTTTTTTGAGAGATAAAAAAACTTATAATTTTACAATTCTTTTCCAAAATACTATTATATATATCACCAATATAAAAAAGTATTTATATATATATAATAGTATTTTTAATTTAAAATAAAATAAATTTATTATTTTTACTCAAAATAAATTATAATAAAATAAAAATATTTAAAATATATTTTTTAATAAATTATATTTAATTTTTTAAAATTATTATTAATATTAAAAGTATTTTAATCAAATTAACTAAAATTATAAATTTTTTAATCTTTCAAACAAAAAAAAATATAAATTTTTAAAAGAGAAATAAGAGAAGTATAATTTACTCTAAATTTTATTGACCAACGTTGAAATGAGATGATATATTAATATACATATATAATTTCTAAGATGATGGAATTTCAAAGAGAGAATTGAAGTGGAATTTATTAAAATGAAAACTCCTATGAAAATTGAGAGATGGAGACGGGTTCGATTCATGATTGCGGAACCACTTGTTGAATCTGCTGCTGCATGTGAAGGTTGAGATGGGAGCAAGGTCTGGCCATCCCACCAGCCAATGGAATTACAGGAAGGTTGTCGCAATTACATATCTCGATCATGAAACCATCAGGATCGTGGAAAAATACCTGATCCACGTGGATCCCACCTTCTGTCACTCTCGCTCGAACGTACTCTATTTCCATCTCTTTCAGCTTCTTCTCTACTGCTCCCATGCTCTCACACTGCAATATTATTATTGTTATTATTATTATTGTTGTTGTATATATGTAATTTAAATTTTTTATATTTAAAAAATAATATATTTTTTATATTAAAAAATAAAAAAATTTTAATTTTTAATTCATTCAACATAAATTATTATTAATATAAATTTGTTTCTTATATTTTTCTGTAAATATAAAAAAAAATATTATTTCTTAATTGGAGAAATATAAAATCGCATAGATAATGACTTAGAACTACTTAGTACAATTGGATTACAATTTTGCTCTCAAATTAATGCATCGCCAACCTTTTTGTCAGTCTATGCTGCCATTTTCATCTCCACCCATTTATCTTTATTTCTCATGTGTCAAAGTGAAACTACAGCACTTTGTGTATTTTTGTATTAATTTCACACACATTATTGACTTCTTCTTTATTTTAAATAATTATGGGTATGTTTGATTGCAAGCTTTAAAAATTATTTTTTATTTTTAAAAATAAAAAAAAAAAAAACTTGTTTAAATAGTTATTTTAAAAAAAATAAAAAAATAAAATATTTGTTTCGAAGACAAAAATTACAGAATAATTAAAAGGTATTTTAAATTTTAATTTTTTAAAATAAAATAGACATAAAAGATAAGTCTTGTATTAATAATATATATAAATACATAAAAATGATACTAATATAAATTTTTATAACTAATTTTATAAAATTATTAAAAAGTAAAAGAATAAAACGATACTTTTTTTTTTCTTGAAATCAAAGAATACCTACATTGTTCTCCCACACAATAAGAAAAATAAACTGTAATTATATTTATTTTATTAAAATAAACTATACCTGAAAAGATAAGTGATTATCCTTTGGATTGATTTTCGTCTTCTTCGGCATGTTCGCTGGGTCCAACACTTGCAGCAAATGAATTCCAATCCCGTACCCAAATAGCCTACACAGTTCATATATATAACCACAAATAAAAAATCAATGAACTTGTGAGAATATAAAAACAACAACAGAATTGGGAGACAAATTGAATTCTATGATTTTGATTTTCTGGAAAAATTACCATGCGCCATTAAAATCAAAAGACCCAGGCCTCCTGATCGGGTCAAACCCAAGAACATTCTGGTAGAAGTTCATGGATTCTTCCACTGATCCGCAGACGAGGGAGATGTGGTTCACAGACTTGAGGTGGAGAGGGTTTCCTACGGTTTCCTTCATTTTCTCGAGAAAAAAAAAAGGTAAAGTTTCCTAGAAGATTTTGATCCAAAACTAAGAGATCACTCCAACGTTGTTAGAGAGAAAAGATGAATTGAATTAATGATATCCAGTAATATCACAAACGAAATGGGTGGCTCTCTATATATATATAGAGGGACATGAAGGAAGGAAGAAGGCGTTTCATGTGTGCCGTGTCACTAATATTATGCGTGATAAATGGTAATTATGGGCCACGTAATGTCCACGTTGTTGATGAGTAGGACGTGGACCAACGTCGTCGTCTTGTGCTCGGACACGTCAGCTCGCTTTTTTTTTTTTTGGTTAGTATCAATATCGTTGTTGGATTATTTCAAAAGAGATACATATGGACTTTACTGATTTTTGGCGATTCCTACGATGCATTAGGTGGAAATAGAGGCTTAACTAATTTGTCTCTTGGAATTTTTTGTGCGTAACATTCAAAACTTATGCTAATCCACAAAAATTAAAAGAGTTTATATATATATATATATATATATATATTAAATAGCTCATTCAAGATTTCTTGCATGAAACTAAATTAAGGAGTACGATTGACTTAAAATATAAATGTCGGGGTCAAAAATGGAGAAATTTTAGTCTGTTCTAAAAATAAGATTTTTTTTTTTAAAACGTCAACCACACATATATGTATTAATGTGAATAATGCGATGTGTTATTTATTACAAGTCATGATAGTAGTTCACATCAAAGGTTATCAATTATTGTTGATTTTTTTTTTCAAAACTAATATTAAAAAATTTATTAAGTTATAATTAATTTAGTTTGATTTAATAGATATCTTATAATGAAAATAGAGTTGATTTAATAAAAAAAAATTTATATATAAAATTTAAATTTAATATATTATTTTAAAAAATATAATACGTATCGCTCATTATTGTTAATATTATATTGTTGGTATTAAAGTTTCGACTACGACATTCAATGGTATGTCCAAGTCTAAGCCGAAGTTGGGGGTCAAATGCATGAATTCGCAATTAAATTTTCTGAATTATATATATCAATAGAACACACAAAATCATTATGACATTCATTATTTTCTATATGGAACCTTCAATTAATGGTATGTCCAAGCCCAAGTTGGGTTCGAATATATGAACTCGAAAATTATTCAAATTATTACGGCCTCTTAAATTATATAATATATTACAAATATAAAAATAAAAAAATTAAATGAGAGTGAAAATTTAATTTTTTTTATATATTTAAAGTTAAATTTTAAAAAATAACATATAAAATATCAATAATAGATATACCGTACGGTACGCTGTGTATTAAATATGAGTTCACGCCTAACGTTAGCGTGTGGTGGTAAAGAGTGATAGGCATAGACATAGTACGTATAATAGCAAGTTGTACAGTTGATGACGTGGCAAACACTTGGATGATTAACTGAAAACCTTGTAGGTATCTTTTTATTTTTTATTTTTTCCATGCACGCACCTTAAAATTAATTTAAATGAAAAATACTCGAATTTCAACGTAAAAAAAACATACATCACTCTTTAATAAATGATGTTTATATATATGAATTTCAAATAAGAAGAAAGATAAATATAAAAGTATTTAAATAATGAGTTTTATTTATATTAAGCTTCTTGTGATTAAAATCAAGACCAACTGTATAATGGCTAACATCAAACGCGCTAACAATCACACATAATTGTAGGCTTGATACTTGACCGCAAATATTAACTTGATATTAAAATTTGCTTCTATAATAAAAATAAAAGTAAAACTCTATTTTAATATTTGATAAATATAATAACTTTTAAATTGATTATGTATAAATTATTTTTATTAATTTAATCTTTTAAAGATAAAAAATATATTTAACATTTTGTACTTAAATTTTATTCATAATTTTTTATTTAATGAAATGTTAAAATATAAGTTTATTTATGATATGACTATTTTAAATATCACATATTAATTTACATAAAATAAAATATTTAAATAAATCAAAATTTTATAATTAAATAAATTAGTTTTTTGATTAATTACGTATCTAATGATAGTTTAAGAATTAATGTTGATTTGAATATTAAAAATATTTTTTACTAATTGCATACATAGAATTTTTAAATATAATATAGATTATCTATCATTAATAACTTTTATATTATCAAGAACAAATTCAATTAATTTTTTATTAAGTAAAATATTAAGATATAAATAAATTTTTAATAAAATAGTAACATTAAAGGTACTTTTATTTTTAAAAGATTAAATTAAAAAATAATTTATAAAAAATTAAATTAAAAATTACCATATATTTCAAAGATCAAAATAAGTTTTGAGTCAAAAAATAAATAAAAGAAATGTAAATTTTTTACGAATTTGCAAATAGTTACTATATGTGTATTTTGAGATTGAGTAATAGAATTTTGAATTCTATCAATTTTATCTCAAATCTTAAATGTCTTTTATTACATTAATAAAATTTATATATATCAAACAAATGAATTACATTAAAAATTATGACAAAATTGACAATTATATATAAAATTTGAAGATAAAACAAAATTTACAATATTGACTTCAAATTTTAGGGATTAAAAAAATAATTTTATTTATTATTTAATTATTTTTTAGTTTAAATTCTTAACTTTGTTTTCTTATCACTTTAAATTTTTTTTATTTGAATAAATGGACCCAAATCCTCATCTAAAAAATTTGAAAAACAAACAAAACCTATAACAGTTTGTGGATAATTATTAAAAATTAAAAATTAAAAATAATTAATAATTGAATTTAAAATGTTTTGCTTACACAATTTAATTATATGGACTAATTAATTTAATTATTTAGAATAAGAAATCAATTGTATAATTCAAACCACGCTAGACTGAAAAATGTTATTAATAATTGCCCCCACCCCCTTTTTTAATCAATGTCATTCATAGTCAAATTGTTATTAATTACATAGAACAAAAATTTAGACATTAATTAATGCATATACAGTGTAAATGTCTTTCCGGCTTGCATTACCACAAAGCTCAAGAATTTATTAAAAGATTGATAATTTGTTGCAGAAAGTACTATTTATTTATGATCTAATAAAGCTGATTTTGGCCCGTTTGGCTTTCTCGTACACATGCACGAAAGCGATGATAACTTTTTAATTAAGTTAAAGCTGATAAATTTACCAAACTAAGTACATCTATTGTATATAATCCATCCACTTAGAAAATAGATTAATATTGATTGTCACTTTCTTAATTTAAAATTATTGAAGTGATGATGATGGTGGATGATTCAGAAACTTTGTAACTAATTAAACGCGATGGAATGTTAATATTAATGAGAAAAATAAAGAAAAGAGAAAAGGCAGATGACAACTAGAAAGTGATGAAAAAGAAATTAAAATTGGTATTAATTTGTATAGCTGGTAGTGGAAATGAAATTAGAATAATGGTTTTCATTGTCAACATGCACTGTGTAATTGGGTGTAAATATATATATGCCTCTTGCAGAAATGTTGAAGAAAGATGAATTAATTAAGGAAATTAAAAGGAGCTGAAAATGGTAGTGCAAAACCACTAGGGTACAACTACAAATTTTAGAAATTGATCACTAGAAAAGTGGTAACTTACTCATCCCTATAATTATTATTTTTTAATTATAAATGTTTATATATATGATTAGATGTGGCGAGTATATATAAGGCTTGAAATTTGAATATGGACAAGCATAAAAAGACCCACTTAGCTTAGAATATCTATAGTTTTAATTTTTTATTAGTTAATTAGTAGTATTATCAAAGCCAAAATGAGAATTAGTGTAAATAATTTAAATTTCTATTGGCAAAAATTGTTGTATTTATTATTTAACAGAGCCTTGAACAGGATTATGTCTAGTCAAAAGATATATGTGAGAAAAAAAAATAAAATATATCACACTTTACAACAACACACCATTGGTAATTAAGATTATATTATAATTAATTATAAAAATCATCCTTTTTGTCATCAAATGTTCAAAATGTAGATAATAATTAGGTTTAAATACACATAACTTTATCAAATTATAGATTATATTCAACTAATTCTTTAAATTATAAAAATTATTAAAAACTAAATTTTTTTTAATTTGTGTGAGAAATTAATTTTTTATTAAAAATTTTAACAAAAGATAGACATATTAGATTAATTGAAGAAAGATTGCAAGACAAGTTTGATAGTTAAGATGAAATTTTTATACAAGGTCTAAATTTTATTAAGATTAATATTTTATGCATAAAACTTAAAGTTTAGATAAATTTTCTCCACATTAATAGACTTAAATTTATAGCTTGAATTTTTTATTTATTATAATTTTAGATGAAAAATTAATAAAATAATTTTTTTTACAAAATTATGAAATTTAAAAAATCTACATTTAACTCTTATAGCTGAAGGAAATATGTGTACATGGTATAAAATTTAAGAATTTTTTTTTAAAAAAAACTTCGCATTTTAGACTAATAATTAATAACATGAAACAAATGGCCTGTGGGAGTCCTGACTTCATTAAATTGTGATTTATAAGATTTGCATGTCAATAGTGACAGTTCTTATTCATAAATAATTGGCCCAAAGACAAGAAAATTAAAGTGACATCACCTCCATTTGTCTATTATATTTAAAGTAATGATATAAATAGTTCAAACTCTCTCATTTGTCTCTCTCATTTTAAAAATGAAAAAAACAAAAATAAAGTACATACTTTTTAAAAAAAAATATATAAATCAATAAAAACTCAAGTCTTAAAAAGTGGACTTGGTATAAACACAACCCTTATATTTACGCGTCCAGGTGATCTGCTATCTACCAGTCGTGCTGTTCGTTGCTATCCACAAAATCTGAGCTGTCTGCTGCATCGAGCGCTCCACATCCTGCCACGTGGTTTTTTTCTTGCTTTTCTATTACCTATAGACATCGTTTTAGTCGACTGGAAAAAACCACAGAAACCCTTCCTCTCTTCCTTGCGAATGACTAATTCTTCCTTCACTCGGACCGCAGCTCTGGAAGGCATTTTGTCGTTCTAGGGTCTGCCACTGCAGCAGCTGTCATCGGAAGAGAACCATCGTCGCCAAAAGAGAACCATCGTAGGGATTTCTTCGAAGGGATTTTATCAGTCCATTGCGGTGAATGCTGTCGAAGGGTCTCGAACTCACTATTATTTGTTGAATCCACTGCCACCGTTCGTCATTACTGCCCTCCATCTGAGTTCGTTTTGTCGATAGCCATCACAAGTGTCAAAACCATTAACCTTGCTTCTCCTTTTATTTAATCTGAATGGCTGAATCGCATTGTGTAGCTTTTGAATACATTTCCTGTCAAATTGGTTTGTTGAGTATGTATTGAATAGATATTGAGTTCCTATTTTCTGTCGTGTTTTCATCTCTGCTCAGTGAAATCTAATGGGTTTGAATTTGTGTATATTGTTAGTGAATTGGTGCATTTAGAATGACAGTTACTTCACTTTTACTAGTTTTTTGAAGTTCTTGTTGGCTAAATTGAGGACCAGTTCTGCTTCCTTATTGAAGTTTTAGAGTTTGGAATTTTGAGGCTTATAAAAATCTATAATGTATCATGTTCATTTGGAAGGACATTTGCTTCATTTTTCCTAGTTTCTTGAAATTCTTGTTGCCTGAATTGAGGACTTGTGCTGCATAGAGGCTTCCTTTTGTTGGTCAAATTTGTTTTGGCAACATTTAAGGTGTTGTTGAGTGCTAAGTAAGATGTTCCATGGTTTAGCTTTTGGCTTAAAATTGTTTTGGGATGCTGAGAAGTTTACATAAAATTATCTCATGTTTATTTTCACAGTTTGCTTTGAATATTAGTTTTGGATGTTCATCTTCATTGGTATGAGCTGCTTGGATGGTTGAGAATGATAGGGAAAGGTTATGGTGTTGTCAAAATGGGATTCTTGTAGGATTGGGAGCTGTTGTGGTGCAAAATGAGATTCTTGTAAGTTGTGGTGTTGTCAGAATTTGCTTTAAAATTGTTTTGGATGTTCATCTTCATTAGTTTTGGATGTTCATTTTCATATGATGTTCATCTTCATTGGTATGAGTTACTGCCCATTGTGTTTTGTATATGTTTCACATCTCAATATGTGTGCTTAAAGTTGATTTGGGTTTGCATTTTAGAGGATTCTTTTAGAATTGTAAGCATGTGTGAGAGTAAATGTTGTAAGCATGATAAAGGATTTTGTGTTAACCATGTTTTCTATCTTAAAGCGCATGTTTTGTAAGTCAATATACTGTCAATTTTGTTTTTAAAGTTAATATACTGTACATCCTAAAGTCCATCAATATAACAGGAGTTTGTTATCATTGGAATATCTATTGTAATTGACAATGTTAATCAATATAACAACATTTATTTCACCTTCATTGTCCAGACTTTTGTGCTACTGCAATTTCGTCCATGATGCTTGGAATCTCATACTTCTCCTTGTGCAAAGCTTGGTGGCTGTATTAGGTGTGCTGCATCTTTGGGAGCTGTTTGGTGGTTATTATTCTGTTGTTTTGTTGTTGTTGTTATGCTATTTTCTTAGTGCAGTGGAGCTATTTTGGATTGTAGTAGAACTGTATTGGAGCTATTTTGAGACTGTAGTAGAGTTGCTGTGTTAGTGTTTTGGAGCTGTTTTGCCAATGTTTTAGAGCTATATTGGAGTTGTTTTGCTGGTGTTTTAAAGCTGCTGTTTTTCTAATTTTGTAATTAGGATTGGGATTGGTATTTTGTACTTTGATTAGATTTGAGATTTTGAGATTGAGATGGCATTGTACTATAATATTGATTTTCAATAAAAGAGCATTTTTTTATTCAATTGATTAAAAGTAAGTCAAATTTACAAACTCATGTCAAGTGTTTTATAAATATACAAACATGCAATAAGTCTGTCAAATTTGTCATAATTTGTTGCCACCAAAGTCCGATCCTTCAAAAGAGGTTATTTCTTCAAGTGGCTCCTATATGGATAAAACAACGAGTAAATTGATGGCATAACTAAACCAGAAATAATAAGTCATCAATGCAAAAATTAAAATTTTTACTATTAACAATCTCGTGAAACTAAATTGGTTGTGATCTTGGCATAAGTCCTCATATTGTGTTTGACTAAGAGCTCTAACGTCCTATAAGAAAAGTAGATGCATGCTAAATTTGTTTTCAAATCATTTATATATTCAAATTAGATATACGTATTGTGTGTTGTTCACTTTGTGAACATGTGACGATTGGTTGTGACATGGACTTTTATCTTTTTCTCTTTGGACGTTGCAGCTTAACCCAATTCTTGAGACGCCTCTTTCTTCTACATTCGAATCACTTCTTAATACCAATCAGCTGTGATGAACTAGTGGGTGGAGCCACGTCATTTGGTTGACAAACATCACCTATCATGTGTGTTTTTTTTTCCAGTCGAAGTGCCATAACTTTCTTCGTTATTTCATCCATGGCTATACGAACAAAGTTGACTTCTTATTCCCAACCTGATATCTTAGCAACTAGCTTGACAGTTTTGACAGAGTTCTTTATATCGAAGTGTCTGCATCAATTTAGGATCTTTTACAACTTTCTTCCATTGTACATCATATATAACACCAAATCTGGCCTCCTTTGTCCCCTTTTCAAAATATACTGCTTGGGAAGCCTCTTCACATCATTGAGATCAAACACTTTCAAAACATAGCAACACAATATGCCAACAGTTTTAAACCTCCTACAACTAAAAGAACATGATTTATCACGACAATGAAACAAAATTGTTCACTCCCCTTCGTAGTCAATCATATCAATGAGATATTCAAGCAAAGGCTTATTTTTCTGTTTTTTGCTTTGTGCAACAAACTTCTTTTAAGTCAAATTGATCTTGGAACTAGTTAAAAACTGTAAGAATATAGACTTTTGCAAGCTGTTTCAACATAGGTTAGTTTGTACATTTCAATCTTGGTAACTTCTATCTTGTCTCAAATTCATACTTTAATTCATTGTACCTTTTATCTTCAACAACTCGTTCAAAGTGTGTAAAGAATTGAAGAATATCAATGTTCAAATTCAAGCACCTTTTGATATCTGCATTCAAGCTCACTAATTTGTGTGCTCTATATGCCCAATGTGAAGACTTTATTTATAAAACACGCTACCCATTTTTCCTTCAGTGCATAGATCGAGGTTATCCATGCATTGTCTTGACCATTGTACTTTGAGAGTAATCAACCCCAAGCCGCCTTGAATTGGGTCTCATCCTCGTACTCATATGTACAATTATTGAAGTCTCGTAAGAAATGAGACCCATGCTTCATCAAGTTGCCTAGGTGTTTGATATCATTTTGCATCAAATGTTATGTGCATAATCCATGAGTTTTGTTAGGCAACACCTCACGTAGACCTTTAGCCATTGCTTGATCTTGATCAGTGAATATAGTTTGAGGTTTTTTTTGATTATGTGCTTTCAAGAAAGTCTCAAATAACCATTTGAAGGAGTTGACTATTTCATCATATAACAATACAACCCTAAAGACCACCACTCCTCTGTGATGATTAAATCTTGAAAATAAGGCAAGAGGCCTATGTGCATTATTTGTGCAGTAGGTTGTATCAAGCGAGACAACCTCACCAAAGTAACCATAATCTAATAACATCCATGCATCAACCCAAAATATGTTAGTTATTTGCTTGTCTGAATCCATCTGATAGGCATGAAAGAATGATAGATTTTTTGTGGTCTGTTTTTCGAAATAACTCAATAAATACCCAGTTTCTCTGTGCACCAAACTCTTTTGTCGTCAAGTACGAAGATAGTTATTTTAATCTAAATATGTATATTTAAGATTACTTCGTCTCCCAACATGCTTACTCATCAGTGTGAAAGTAGATTTTTGTTGGATTCCAAAGTCATTTGCCAACTCTATTTCATGACCTTAGACATCAGACACATTACGTTAACAGGCCATCATGTGTGTAGTCTTAGAGAGATATGTGATTGTGTTCTTCAATTAATTCATGTACTCTTAGCTTTCCATTTGTAAGGACCAAAGACATTCTCACTTTACAATCTATCCTTATCTCAACTTGAGGATTAATTACTAAATAATCCCTCATATCTTTTCCTTTTAGTACCTGTTTACAACAAATAAATCTACACAAAAAAATTGTTATCTTGTCCTTCTTATTCTTGTTCACATAGTTCTTCCTAACTCTAAATCTCATTTTATTGATATAGTCAGACCAAAATTTCTATGTAGTCTCCAAACTATCAAATTTCATTCTCACTTTAGGATTTCAATCAAACTTCATTGTAGTATTTTTCCTATAAGACATATATATTAACATTCATATTATTTTCCCCTCCAAGAGACATTTTCATAAATTAATGCATGTACAAGATTGTAATCATATATATTCAATCTGGTGCAAATAAAAATAAAAGAAGAAATACATTCATATTTAAAAAAAATCCAGAATTTGGTGCAAATACAGATACATGGATATTCTCATGAAAACATATATATATATATATATATATATATATATATATATATATATATATATAAAGAGCTATATTTTTGACAGAATCTGGTGCAAATACAGAATCTTGTTTCTTTAACAATCCAACATGGATGAATCGCAGATAATGAGCTATATTCTCATGAAAAGCAGAACAACAATTATTGTTATTATTATTTTCAATTAAACATGACAAAATTAGCTTTGGATCTCACTATTACACTCCAAGAGACATGCTCAATTCTTATATAAAGTGGAAGTGTGACTTTAAATTAGTTGCGAAGATTTGACCAATTAGCTTGAAGAAATACTTCACGACACGTAGTTGTTGGACATGATAGAAATGAGCATGGTATGGATAATTAGTATGCTTAACTTTCCCTCTTTCTTCTTTGGGTAATTTATATATAATTTGAACTTTCTCTGATCACATATTAAACTAAAATGGCATCAATTCAAGCTTCAAATCATCTTACACATAACATTCTGCTCAACAAATATTTTAACTTTCACCTTCGTTAATTACAAAATGCTGGTGTATCTTACCTTACCGTCGCCATGTTTCTTTCCCTCTTCCCTAGCAAGACTCCAAACAATCAAAATGGAGCTTTTCTTTTCCTCTTACCAGGTAAAATGCACCAGGGACAGTTGCACAAATCTAGAATGAACAGAGAGATTTTCAGATGCTAAACCATTATTCCATTGCATTCCCATATATATCTTATTGCATCCGACCATTGCCATTTCTGGCAACTAATTTGCCACGCTAGAAAGCTTTTTTTTTTCTTTTTCCTTCAACTCTAAATGCATCGTTTTGCTCATTTTCTTATGTAAAAAATTTGGCCTAAAATGCGCTGTTTTACTTCACTAAAATAGTGTGTTTCAGGCCATTTAAAAAAAGGCCACATACCGGTCAAAACGCATCATTTCACTTAAGTGAAACGATGCATTTTGATTGATTTTAAACAAAAAAAAAGGAGTGCGATGTAGCACGCTGTAGACACTCAGATCAAGTGGACGGTTACGATACGCCTAATAGTAGGAAACAACAAACAATAATGATAGTAGAAAATCTCCTTGCTTATATTTATTTGTAACAGTAATATTCCTGTCGTTCAAGACCCATCAAACATCTCTTTCCTGAAAGCCTTCTGTCATCTCTTCATTCACCTTCCTTAATATAAAAAATTTGATTAAATTTAATCAACAATGCATTTTGATATCGAATTTTAGATAAATATAAGATAAAAATAGGATAACATTGGATCATTTCTTAAACTAAGAGGATAAGATTGTCTATTTTTCTAACTATGGGCTAAACGACTTTTTTATAGAATTATATTAGAGGGACGGAAAAAAGTGTATTTAACCAAAAATTTATAATTTACTTACATATGTTACCCTGCATTTGAAATTTTCTAGTATCTCGAGTTTCGTTTGATGATCGATGAATTATTTACACTTCATTTTAATTGGCTTTTATAATTTAAAAATTTATACTTGAGTCTTCATAATTTAACAAAATTTTAATTTAGTCCATAAGTTTAAATTTTTGTCAACATTTTGTTAAATTTAAATGATATAAATAATAAAATGGTATTTTGATTAAAATAAATAAAATTATACATTTTTCTTATATCTCAAAAAAAAAAAAATAGGTGTAATTTTTTAAAATTGAAGAAATAAAAATATAATTTTAATATCCTTCAAGAAATAAGAGTATAATTTATCCTAATTTTTAAAAAATATATAACATTTTTATATATGTCGTTGTTGATAATTTTGCTCATAATAAGTATTTTTATATGTGTTACATATAAAATTTTTTTTTAATATAAAGCACTTTTTATTGTTATATCTAAATGCAAAACAAATTTTACTTTTTATAAAAGTTCTATTTTAAAAAACCTTTTAAAAAAGTCAATTTTAGAAAAGTCTATATATATGAATATTAATCATATATCATCTTAATATTATAAATTTACATAATCTATTTATATTTTATAACTAAATTACATTTTATTTTTTATATTTAAGTTATTTTTATACTATTATCTATCTTTTTTTGTTAACATAAATTATACATATTTAAAGTATTAAAATATTATATATTGATAATATTAATATAATTTAATATAATTTTAATAAAAATTTTGAAAATAATGATTAATTTAAAATTTTATTAAATTAAAAAACTTTAAATTAATTAAAAATTGAACAAAAGTTACACAAGTAAAGAAATAGGAAGTTATGAAAATAGCCACGGAAGAAGGAAAAAGGAAGTTTTCTTCTTTTTTGACTGAAGGGGAAAAGGAAGTTCAATAAACTCACTGGTCATCCTTTAAGGGTTAGAATTTAGATGTTATCACGTAGTCACAAAGCCCACTACAGACCCAAAGCCCATTCCCTCGGCCCAGTTTGTACCTAAGCTTCGGCACTTTTTTCACCTACAGAGGTTTTGGTTCGACTTGACTGCATAATCAGGAGCCAACCAACAGAGAAGTTAGGGTTCCTCAAGTGTATCACCTTGTGGTCACAGCAATGGAAGCCATCACGGAGGGAGTAAACAACATCAACATCTCAGATTCGTACAAGAAGAATCGCATTCAGGTTTCTAATACCAAGAAGCCTCTCTTCTTCTACGTTAATCTAGCGAAGGTTAGCTCCATGTCCTTCAATTTTTAATTTTGAGCAGTCATAAAACATCGTCTTATTCTTTCTGGACAATTTCTGGGAAGTTTTCTTTTTCTTCAATTTTTGGTTTGCACGCGGAAAACGAGTTGCTTTGAATCGTTTTGGTTGGATAAAGGATAAAGCCTCAAGTATCTTCTATCTTAAACGAATTGGGATTGAAGCAAACTTTTCTTAATGAAACTTGCTAATTTTGCGCATCATTTGTTTAAATGGCTTGATACTTGTTTTTATTGCAGAGGTATATGCAACAACATAATGAGGTTGAGCTGTCAGCACTAGGAATGGGTATCAAATCTTAATTAAATCCCTCTTTCTATATTTTTGTGGCTATTTCTATGTTTTTTATTACGCACCTTGATTAGTGCCTTTTGCATCACGGGCCATGTAGCCTTTTGGAGCATTAGAAGCCTAAAGCTAATTTTGCTTACGTTGAGGACAGTAGGGATACGTTATATTGATTAGTAATTTGAATCTCTCTTTTTAAGTAATTGAAGCGTATGACTTACAGATTTAAATGTATCAGTTTTTGATTGGTTTCCATAACTGAGACGAGTATCGCAAAAAACTGATGTGTAATATACACCAAAGCTTCATTGACCAGATTTTTTACTTCCAGGTTGAACAGGTGGTTTAGGTTTCATTTTCTACAGCTGTCTGCCCGGATATTTTCCAAATTTTGAACTCTGTTTAGAACTTTAAATCTTTGAGTTCCCCCCCCCCCCCCCCCCCCAACTGATCACTGCTACTTTTCATGAGCCTGTGCTGATTTTTTCATAATCTTGTTAATCTAAGGCTTCTAAGCCTTGAACTGTTTAACATTTTATATGGTTAAAATCTGAACATGCTCTAGGTAATAGGTAAATCAGAGGTTAGGTGGTAAGATTCAGAAGATTTACAGATATGTAGTTATGTGGGTTTCAATGATTTCTCTTCCCTTCTTTTTCTTGCTTCCTTTTCTAATAGTGACTTAAGAAGCGAGTGACTTTAGAAGCAATTTTACTTAATGAAGTGAGTTAATATCTCGGATTCCTTGGAATGTGCAAGTTCGGACTTCAAAGACCTTGGGGAAAGGAATTAGTTGAATGTGTGGAAGAAATTAGAATTCTGTTCACAATAAATATGTCATTGAGCTTCTGTTTCAATATTAAAGAGGTGGTAGAGTAAAGCTAGTATTACTGTATAAGGATTTAATATGTTTCTTGATAGGGAAAAAGTTTATTCTTTAAATGGTATCAGATGCAATGAACAATTAATAATGAGTAGTTCTGGAAATATTGTAAGTTTGTAACATGTAATGTGAAAGTGAAGATTGCCTTGCTGTAGCATTAACTTTTGAAAAGATACATGAACTCATGAAGTAATATCTTGGCTGTATACCATAATGGTTTGTTTGGGAACAGAATGAGGAAATAAAGAAAATGGAACAAATGATATTTAATAATGCATCTAGAGTCTAGACATAATTCATGCAATGATGCACTAACATTTTTCATTTTCTCCATTTTTTCCCTTCTTATATTGTTTTCATAAAAACTCTATGTTGAGTTGCAGATAAAAAAGGCGGTTTATGATACCGTATGCTGTCACATACCTATGTATGCTCAAGCGTCAAAGGTCACTAGTGCCTGAGTTTTTCATATAGATCTTCCCTGTTTCCCCCTGTTGATTATGTGGACAGTTGACAATGACATTTTTGTCGTATCTTAGGGATAGTAGAATAACATTGCAAAAATGAAATTTTGAATCATTCTTTTCTATTATTATCTTCTCCCAACCACTTTCCTTGGTTTTAAGTTTAACTAATTTGTTTTCTATTTTATTGTCATAGCTATTGCCACCGTGGTCACTGTTGCTGAAATTTTGAAAAACAATGGGCTTGCTGTTGAAAAGAGTGAGATACTATCTTCTTCTTTTGTTCTTTTCCCTCATTAGGGAAATGTTACCCCTCCCCCCACTTGTTTGGGTTTGCCTTAATGGGAAAGGGTTGGACAATCAAATTTGATTTGTCATTTAATAACGCAGAAATCATGACATCAACTGTTGACATAAAGGATGATTCTAGAGGTAGACCTGTCCAGAAGGCCAAGGTAAGGGTGGAAACAAAAACTTGCCGAGTCTTGGACATATCTTGTTTGGGGCGTCTTAGTCCCTTCAACTGAATATTCTTGGATTTTGTTTCATGACTACCTCTTGAAGTCTTGCATTTTCTTATAAAATTGTTTTAGATTGAAATATTGCTTGGGAAGACAGCAAACTTTGATGAGTTGATGGCTGCTGCTGCGGCTGCGGCTGAAGATGGTGAAAATGGAGATATTGAGGAGCAGGGTGCATGAGGCTTGTCAAACTCTCATCCTAATCTTTTGAAGATATATTCTCTGTAATGATTTGCATTTTTGTTGTTAGGAGGTACTGGCTAAGGGTAGAATTCATTTCAGACTAAACTAGAATATTTAATTCCAATATTCCTTTTATTTTTCCTTATAAAAGTCTTTCAAGTTTTTTTTATCCCTTCCGCTGCTTGCTGAGATCAATCTTTCGTTATTCAATGGAGAGGATGCATTGGTACATGCTCTGATATGGAAAAAAGTTATGATATTTGACATAAGCAATTATCAGTCTTTTTTCTTTCTTGGCCAAAAGTAGTCTGTCCTTATATTGGGTCATAATAGATGTGAAATTGCTGAAGGGTAGAATTGTTTCAATAATTGAGTGTCTTATGGCAAGTGGGAACCTCTATTAAGTTGATTTAAATCTTTGATTGCCTTTGGAGGAAGAAAACTCTTTGCCTCACAACCATATAGAAATGTGTAAAAGGAAACAGAGTTGGTGATGATGGCTTTTTGGTAAAAGAAAGGCCTGAAACGGAAAATTTAAGTGTAGGTAACATATTGCGTTGTGCTTATCTTGTTATATTCCTTTTTCTTCAATTCATAGATGGCATAATCTCCTCAAGTTATGCATGAAACTAAAATGCAAAACACCCTTGAAACCCATTACAGAAAAACACGAAGTTCAAATTGGAATCACAACTGTTACTAATATACTAATGATATTGTCAAAGCTAAAACTGATCCAAAAGAAGAGGAATGGGGGACATTGTATGACTTGATGTGTATGAAGCATATGGAGAACAATAGTAGTTTGGTTACTTAGGTGTACTAGTTCAGTAGTCATGGTAATACATTTATATTATAATAATTTTAATTTCTTTTGTTATCGATAATATAAAATATAAAATAAAATATATAATATAAAAACAAGAGATAAGTGAAAAAAAATAAAGAAAATAAAAAATTATAATAAAATAATGAATAAATAACTTATTTTTTATTATTTTAAAATTTAATAAATATTATTTTATATTATATTTTAAAATTTAAAAAAATGACATGCACATGCATCTCTACTAAACATCTAATTTGTAATAGACGTTTTCATGCATCTCTTGTATGCAAAAAGGTCGTTTGCATCATGACACATGCTTTTCTGCGCAGAATCATACACTGTGCACAGCGCTCTTCAATCGATTTTGGATCAAATAAAATTAATTAAAAATAGCGTTTAACTAATTTAATAAAATTTCTTATAAATGCATTAACTGTTATTGCTAGTGAAATAATCTGATCACTTTAATAATATAATACATATTTTTTATTTATTGATATCTTATAGTCTTTTACTTTGATAAGTTAGAATCAAATATGAACTCCAGCACCAATGAGCTTTGATTTGTAGTAATAGAGTCATCTGAATTTTAATTCAAAATCACTCATTAGGAGACAAGTGATAGTAAACTATCAAGAGCAAACCAACAGCAAAATGGTGAAAGAACACTAAAAAGAGAATGAAAAGCTCGAGTCTTTAAAGAAAATGCATTGGACACAGCAAAAGAATAGAAGATATCAAAACAACACTGGTAATCTTGAAAGAACTCCTTGCCACAATCACTCTTAATTACTAATTCTTCGGTATCTCTCTTCAAACCTCTAATTACTATATATAAGACTGATAAAAAACTTCAGAAAATTACATATTACTCCCTTGATTTTTTATCTTAATTTATAATTTTAATACACAAACTTTAAAATATAACATTTAATCATTTAAATTGTCAGAAAAAATAAAAAACATATATCAATTAAAACTACGTATAAAAGTCACATAGTTGTTCAGTTATTTCTTATGTCTCTATCAACTCTCTCAATTATAACTTAAGGTATCACATTACTTTTTAATTTTTATGATAGCTTTAAAGTGGGTGGCCTCTCCAATGCACATTAGTAAAAGGTTAATGTTGGTAACTTTTCCTCTAATTAATGCCAAAACATGATTGAATTAAAGGGAAAATAACTGTTCAGTACATCAATGGCTTGACAAAAGGAAAGTTGCAACAAATACAATTTTACGGACCTAATAATGTAACTAATACATCTTTACTCATGTCTTGTCACTTGCCAGTATGTATTGCAACTGTACAATTTGTATTAATGTACACAAATGTAACCAAGATTTATTTACTCAGAGGCAGCCGTCTCCATGTTTTGAACTATTGCAAGAACAATCAATCTCAGAAACCCATCAGTTAGACTGTAAAGTATTTTTGCTAAAGGTTTTTTGTCTGACAAAACTGGCTGAATCTCTTCGACAGAGTACTATCATGATCATCAAAGTATATCAGGATCTAAAAGGGTCATCTTTCTCAATTTCCAGAAAATACATTCATTTCTATAACTGCCAGGGATGTTGATTCCTCTAGTTCATCGAATTCCCTAGCTCCCTTTCATACTATAACCTTGAGAAATTTTTACTTGATCTGAAAACCTGGAGTCTTCAACCAAGGCCTGCAAAATATATGACGCCTCTGAAACCCTTCTTTGATATAGGCATTTGTCTAATTCCAAAGAATACTCAACAGCAGTTTGGAGTTCAGTCTTTTCCAGATCACAGGATATAATATCCCTCCATTCTTTTGACCTACCTTGTATGGATAAGCCATGCAGCAGAGCAGTGAAACTTACAGAATCCAGTAGAAACCCCTTACTCAGCATCTTATTTTGCAATGATAGAGCTGTTTCAACCATTCCATGTTTACAAAGACAAATAATTATAGAATTATAAGCAGCAGCGATCTGGTTCCATCCATCTGAAATCATCTTTGCAAAGAAAAACAAAATCAAGGACTTGTCATTATCTTTAGACTCATTTTCTTTGTTGAAACCTAAATTCGGTGTATTACTTGTTAAACCATTTATCAGATAATGGAATGTAACATCACTAGGAAGACACCTGTTCATCAGCATTTTTTCAAAATAGGACGCTGCTTTTGCAAGCTTACCATCCTTAGAAAAGGCCCCAATTAGTATGGTGTATGTGACCACATTAGGCTGTAAATTAAAAGAGTTCATCCCTCTGAATGCCTTTTCAGCTCTGCTCAAATCTGCCTTCCTGCAGAATCCATTGATCAAAGAGGTGTAAGTGACCACATTTGGCTTGCATTTCTGTTTCAGCATCAATCCAAACATCTTGAGCGCACTATCCAAGTCGTGATTCTTCACATATCCGTCTATAACTGTTGAATAAGTATATTCATCAGGAGTATTACATGTGTCTCTCATCCTATCGATGCATGATTGAGCATCTGTCATCTTTCCTAATTTACAGAAACCCTTAATCATGGTATTGTACCCCACAATTCCAAGGTCTACACCCTTAACTGTGAGTTCAAAAATATTTTTTGCCTCATCAAGTTCACCATTTCTAATAAACCCATCTACCAAGGTTGCATAAACATATGCATCAGGTTGAACATTTCGGTCAAGCATTTCTGAAAATAGCACTTTGGCAGCAGGAAACCTCCCTTTCTTGCAAAGGCCACTCATCAGAACATTGTAAATTTGGGCATCAGGGAATACTCCCTTTTCAATCATCTTCTCTCGGACCATCAATGCAACATCAATTTCTCCTGCAACAACAACTCCATGGATAAAAGCTCCATAAGAAACCAAATCAGGTTGATTTCCTGTTTCAGATATCTTAATAAACATATTTGACGCCTCAACATAATTCCCTTGCCTGCAATAAGCATGCATAAGGGGAGTATAAGTGAACTTATTAGGCACCAATCCCGTCTTTTTTGCCTGCTCCAGGAGCTCATCAGCTTCCTTAATTCTCCCACCCTTGCATGAACAGTTTATCAGAGTATTATAAGTTGTGATATCTGGCTTACACCCATTCTCAATCATCCTTCTCGTTGTCTCAACCGCTTCGTCTACTAAACCATGCTTGTATTTAGCATCAATAATCTCATTATACACTTGTACGTTCACATTCAATCCCCTTTCAGTCATTTCTGTCATAAGTCGATCAACTGCTTCAAATTTCCCCGCCTTACAAAATCCATAAATCATAGCCCCATAAGTTTCCAATGTCGGCAAAAATCCCTTCAATTTCAACTCCTTAAAAACTCTATTTGCACCTTCAAGATCACCTTTCTTGCAATAACCATCAATAATTATATTATAAAATACAACATTTGGTACACAACCCTTTCCCCATCTATCTTCAATCAATTCCCTAGATTCCTCAACCTTTCCCTCATTGCACAGACCCTTCACCATAATAGAGGTACTATAGTTATCCACAACAGTACCTTCGCCATCATCTCTCTCAGACATTTCATCATACAACTGACGTGCAATTTCAACTTTCCCACGTTTCACTAGAACTTGAAGCAATGAATTACAAGCCACAACACTAGGATAACAATTATGTATTTCGCGCATCATATGAAACAACTCAAGAGCCCTACCAACCGACCCAGAATCTCCGTAGGCCCGAATGACAAAGCTCAAAGCTTCATGGGTAGGCTTTATGCCTTCCACTTTCATGTTCTTCAACACCAATTCAATCTCTGAAAACACTCTAAACCTTGCCAAAAGCTTGAGAAGCGAAGAATATGCAATCCCATCTAAGGAACAAGAATATGGTCTTCTGCTAGCCCAATCAAAGAACTTCAAACCCAGTTCTACATTATGTACTCGGTCTAGAACGAAATGGGCAACATCGGAAACAAGTATTTCGGATTCTGCGAAGTGGGTTTCGAGGGAATCCTCCCACTGCTCGTGGGTTCTTAGGATTTCGACGGTGTTGAGAACGAGCTTCATAATGCGAGGCGTGAAGGGAGAGGGGGAAAAAGAGGTCTTTCTGGGACTGTGACGACGGGGTTTGATTCGAGAAAGAATGGCCTTCGACATTGAGGGAGATGAACATAGAACAGTGTGAATCTTTAAATCCTGTATTCATTTGGAGCTCAAATTCCAAACTCTTATGATTACATTTCAGAAAAAAATTGCTCTTTTGATTATTATTTTAGCTCATAAAAATTGTAGAATCTGTGGTCAATGTCTCAAGGATATTCAGAAATCTACTCAACTCGAAAGACGGAATAAGGGCGCCGACTTCATTGGGGATATTCATTCCACAAGAACCAGAGAAGCATAGCACTCAGCACTAACATCCTTCACGTCACAACTCATATTACTATCACATTCTCAATATATACTCGTTTTAACTAAAGAAGTTAATGTGTTAATGGTAGAATAGACACTCAATCTTTAATTTAACAACTGATAACATTTAACGTTTCAAGAATTTATGGCAAAAAATTAATGGATTAAATTTTTTTTTAAATATTAAAAAATTATATTATAATCTTTTAAGTATTGTAAGTGAATGTATAAATAAATACGATTCAATTATTGATTCATTATATATATATGATTAAATAAAAATATTTTTATAAAAGTTATATTTTTTTAAGAATTTGAACGTTTTTATATATAATTTTTTTATGATACAAATTTTTTTTATAGGTATCTTTTATTAAAAATAATATTATTTAAAATATTGTTAAATTAATTCTTTTTATTATATCTAATTCTTATTAGTAGTACATTAAGAATATTATTTTTAAAGTTTAGGTATTAATATTGTAATTAGATTATAATTCAATATAAAATGTGATTTTATTTCTTATTTTTATCAAGGTTTTTTTCTGATAAATATTTTCTATGAAAAATAATTATGCTAAGCATTATGAAACACAAAATGTAACTCCACCCTTGGCCCTTCTCACTAAACCAAATCCCAATAAGTTTTATAATAATGCTACTCTTAACATTTTTTTAAATTGTATCCAAATCGTTGTTCTGATTTACATCTAATTAATTTCACAAAAAAAAAACAAATTAATAATCACTTAAACTTACCATTTGAACAGTTTATTAAAAATAGGACAAATATTATTCCCAATTAAGGGCATTTATTTGCACATACTATAATATTATTAAAAAAAAACATGTATAAAATAATTTTGACAAATACAACCTTTTTACCTCCCTTAAAATGCTTGTTCTAAATCTCCATTTGAAAAAATTAAAATGAACAACAATTCATAGCAATCTTACTCCACTGTAGATATCAAAATAGAAATAACCCCTTTTAACATTCTTTTCCTCATTACATCAGCTATAATGGCAGGAACAAGGATCCTTTCCTCTCCTCTCTTTTGTAATGTATTATCGTACAATTTCTAAATATGTTTAGAGTAAGTACATGGAAAGGTCTATCTTTCTGTCATTATCTCTCTCTCTCTCTCCTCTCTTTTGTTTAAATTTTTGAATTTTTTTTTATTAAAAGAGAGGAATGAGATAGAATGGAGAAGTCCACCTCTCCATAGAAAAATCCATATGCTTAATGGATTCGCCAAGATGAGTTAGCATTTAAAGAAAATATTTTGTATCTTAACCAACAATCAAAAACTGGTAGCCTCGTTTCCTTTTGTTAGTTCAATTAGAAAAAGCCATTTTATTTAATTAAGACTAATTTAGTAGATATATATATTTATTTATTTATAAAATGTAGGTGTCATAGAAAATAAGACATCTTTCTCTTCTCTGAAACAGTGAAAGTGGAACATTCCAAATTGTTCGTCGTTTACATGACCGGAGTCAACACTCGCTTACATTGAAATAAATTATACCAAAACCACCACAGCAGAACTAGGAATAAATCTGTAGAAAGTTTGAAGGACAGGATCAAATCCTTGAACATAGCAACAAAAGTCGGTTTAATGGTGGAATCAAGCCCATTTGCAAAATACAGGTCTATTTTAGCTGTTCTCTTCCTTTTTAATCTGAATCTAAATCAAAATCAAAACTCATTTCACCATCTGAACTTTCATTAAAATCTAAATCTGAATCTAGTTATATCTGTTTCTGGAAGTAGTTACAAAAATTTTTTGATTATATGATACTCAATATAGTTAAAATATACTATTTCATAGGATCCAATGACTTTGGACGTGAGCATTCAAGAATTCCCCCCTATTTATATTGGAAGCCAAAATAATTACATGTGTAGCATGTGAAATCATCTCAGAATTTGTACAAGCTTTCAAGTGTCCAGGATTTGTCTGTAAATATTTCTTCCGGATAGAGCCTGAACAAGCATGTAACTGAAAAGAGGAAGAAAAAAAGAGTTCCAAAGTATGAGACATATTTATATGTACACACAAGTCAAAACAGGGAGATTATGGATTAATACTAACAAGTTTGAAGAATAGGTTCTTGAATCAGAACAAGCATTCAACAATCTTTTCCTGTTGCCTATTTCTTGAACAGCTTAGTTAAGCTATATGCATATCTGCCAGCAAAATAGATATTACAAGTTCAGGAAGGTTAGCTAAGGCTGCACAATTTTTAATTTGCGAAAGTTCAAATAGCAGAAAATGATCAGTTACTTACCCCACAAGTAAGATGATTAATGATGAGACAAACAAGATATATTGATAGAGCGTAAACTTGGATTTACGTTTGACATCATATCCTGGAGGAATATGCTTGTGGTTTACATATCCATATTGAGGACGCATTAAAAGAACAAAACCCAGAAGAAATCCAGAGATGAACCCTCCTACATGAGCTGAATTGTCTACACGAGGTAGAAATCCAAGACTCAAATTTAGGGCACTGATGATCACAAGAGTTAAAAGAGCTGCACACTGAAGGAAAAATTGGGTTAAAGTTTATTGTCATGAACTCCATAGTCCATACAAGTGTTGCTATGTAGTGTAGATTATTAACTATTCAAAGCTAGGAACAATTTTAATCCTTCAAGTACGAATAGGTACCTTATTTTCATAGATAGTCCAGTTGGTTAGAAGCTCGGAAAGCATGGCTCCCAGAAGTCCAAAAAGGGCACCAGATGCACCAACTGATATGGTTGGTTTTGCAGTTGTTTCCAAATGTAGAGTTGATATCAAGCTTCCAGCAAAACCGGCAAGCATGTATACTAATCCAATTCTCACTGAAAAGTACAAGAGATGAGAAAAGTTTACTGAAGAACATCCAAAGTTCAATTGGGAAACTAAGCAAAATGCTTACCAAATCCAAATTCCTGCTCAAGCCGGATTCCTATGGATAAGAGACTAAACATATTGGTGACTATGTGTATAACTCCAGCATGAAGAAACATGCATGTAATGAGGCGCCATCCTTCGTTCTTCTCCACCACTAGCTCCTTTTGTAAGGCTCCTAAATGTTGCAGCCTGCAGAACAAAGCAGGACAAACCAGAGTATAGAATATAAGCAATCCTGACCTCGAGCATTTAAGTACTTCTGTCAGCTTATGAGCTTAGTGGATCTTAGTATGTATTTGACAAATAGACACCCAAGAATATGAGAAATCCTGGCTTTGAACTTTCTTGATTGGAGAGTGATTTAGAGAGTTCTTGATATATAGAGATAAAAAAGAGTAGCAAAAAGGGTAAGTTAAACTTAGAAATTTATCAGGATTTACATATAGACAGATATATTTGCAATATTTCAATAATTCGCTTTCCGCTTTTCCCATCTTCAATCCTTCGGAGTTTTCTAACATGGCAACCATAATATCACTCAATGTTCAGATAAATAATTCTATTTTTTATTTTTCCAATTATAAAGCAGTTCAACAAATATCATTTACTTCAAATTTCCAAAGTAAAATCCCAATCATAGAAATCTTCATATTGATTATTTGCTTATTTTCCACATGCATTCATTTCGTATCAGACAAATCTCCATAAACATGAAGAATTAGAGAAAGAAACAAAACCCAACTACAATGAATTTCCCTTCCCTAAACCCAATTCTGAAATGAAATCCGATTATATAATTCTAAAATAAAATCAATGAGATAAAAGGAGTTAATTCTCACGTTCTCGTGGAAGGTCCGACCAGGGGATTCTCCTTGAAGGGCTGGAAAGAGAACCGCCCTAAAATCTCCGAGAGAATACATTCCCGATCTTCGTCTATGTGTGCAGGGCAATTATTGTAGTACATAGAATACCCAAACAATGCCACATTAGCCACAAATACAAGTGGCACAAGCCACGGGACCCACGGCTTCGGAACTGGCGGGGAAAAACGCGGTGTCGGGTGCGGCGGCTCAGATCGGCTCTTTCGGTGTCCATTGCGATCTCCATGTGCCGTTTCAATGTCGGAAGTGGGCGACGTTCGACCCCTGCGACCTCCGTGTACCGCTTCGTCGACGTCGTACAGCGGTGAGTGGCGGCCCTTGCGACCTCCGTGCGCCGTCTCAATGTCGGACGGCGGCGATGGCGGGCTCTTCCCCATGGGAGAATAGAGTGCAGCCGGCGACGATAGCTATGCTGCACCGATTGTAAGAAGCAGGAGGGAAGACATGAGAGAGGACGAGACAGAGAGAGATTCTTAAATCGAGGAGGAATGATCGAAGGAGTCTCGCTGGAGTTAGCGGTTAAAATAGCAAACTTTCCCGCTTATGGAATGTGTTCATGTCAAATTCTTCTACCTCTTGCAATCTCTCTCTCTCTCTCTCTTCTCCCTCTGCGTTTGTCGCTTGTTATTTTTTCTGTTTTTTGTCTCTTATGTCCAAGTGAAATGACTTAATGAAATGTTAACAAGTTGTTACAATTTACAAAATAAAGATACTAGTCTAAATTTTAGACAAAATTACACTAATTTTTTTTAGGGTTTGTTAATTAATTTTAAAAATTATACTTATTTTGTTTACTAATTCGTTTTTTTATATAATAAAATTATAACTTATATTTTTAATGTAATAGTAAATATATAGTATATTTATTGCAATTTTACTTTTTATATTTTAATTAAATAATAATAATAACTCAATAAAAGTAACAATAATAAAATTTTATAACCATTTATTTATTTAAATCATATTAATAAAAAATAAATCTATACATATCCTTTTTAATAATTTAACAGTCAATTTTTTTATACAAATTGATTAAATACAAACTAGTTTAAAAAAGAAAAGTCAATTTCAAAACAAGAAACTGTTAACATCTTAGAAATCCAAAAAGAAAAAAGAAACTAACAAATACTCTTTAATATATTGCCAATACCAATGAGTCAGTAGTTTTGTCTAGGTGAAAAAATAGCTGAGATGCTTAATTTCTCGATTGCCTATCTTATCATTATCCACCTCTCCTACAATGACATCGTGGTGCTCTATAAATTTCCAATAATACAGATTACATCAGTAGATTATCAAATTCAAATTCAGTAAGCAGTATGAACAGTGAAAGATGAGATCATCAACTTAATATTCAATAGGCAGATACATTGGTAACTTTATAAGGTATGCATATCAGTTTCTATAGTATCAAACAATCTCTATGTCAAAAGACTACTCAGACATTGCAGAGATGCCAACCAATCCATGCGGACTCGGCAACGTAACCTTTGCAGCTGGCCTTCTAATTGACCTAAAACTTCATCAGTTTGGCACTGCAGATAATGTAATAATAGATGTTATAATTAAGATCACAACTTTTATGAGTAACCATGAACATCTTATACAACAAGAAAATGAGGTATTAATCATCATTTTGCTGCTTTTGCTGTTTATGTAAAGAGGAATATGAATATCATCTTACTATATGAGGAAGTATCAATTTGTTCAGGAAGCTCCTTTATATCAACCTCAAACCTTGACTGCACCTGAAATCAATGTTTCAGCATTTGTTAATAGAATCATTACATGGTAAAAGTCCCACTAACCTTTCCTTTCACCAATGGTGGTATAAAAGGAAAAATTCTCATGTCACCATAAAATTCAGCGAACCTGATTAAGCACATCAGAATCAGAGGAAGAACACACAAAGGTGATTGCAAGACCCTTTGTGCCAAATCTACCAGCTCTTCCCACCTATAAATGCAAATCAAAAGCATTTAAAGACGGAAGGCACAGAGCTCAGTTTACAAGCAAGCAAATGAAGAAAACGGTTACCCTGTGCAGGTAAGTATCAGCAGAATCCGGCATGTCATAGTTGATAACAATATTAACCCGTTCTATGTCAATTCCCCTTCCTACTAAATCTGTTGCCACAAGAATCCTCTGCTTCCCTTCCTTGAAGCCCTTGTATCGTTTCAATCTGAAAGGGCAAAATTCATCAAGCCAGGCCAAATTATGTCTGATATTATAGATCAAAATTCCAACCCCATCATAATTGAGAGTACAATTTTTGATAATGAGATGTTCTCTACTTCTATTATATTATCAATTATTACTAATATCAACTCATATGTATGATATATTCTGAAAAGAACCCATGTAATCCAGGATTTATAGGACTTTGATACATAACTGTCTCATCATAATGCGTTCCAGCATCTAGTTACATCAGCTAAATGCTGACGCTACCGTAATAATCAGCTTCCCATGTCATAGTATTCATGTGAGCATATCTGGATCCCCTGCAATGCTACAGGGGATCCATATATACTTTAGAGCACTTTCATAGTTTAAAGCATACCTTGGTCCATATGTAATGAATATTTTTAAAGCATACCATGCTCTGAGCTAAATTTATAAAACAATAGTTTATCAAACAACAAATAGTGGCCAAAGTCTAGTCAATCTAGATTTGAATTGAAAACCAAATATATGGCAATGCAATTACAGACTTATTTGCACATGTATTTCCCAAAATAATAGTCTAGTTTAAACACCAATATAAGGGAGAATAACATCAGTAGACTTGAAGTACATGCTAGAGAAAAAGGAAGGCGACAAAGGAAAAGAATACATGGACCTACTTATATTGGTGAACACAACTGACAACTCTAGTACACTGGTCAAGAAGACCCTAAGTTCCAGCTTTCATATGAAAGCTATCAGCGGGAATCCCCCAAGACTCAGCTGCAAGCATTCACAAGATAAAATCACTATGTCAACTCAAATCCTCCCCAGTGTATCCTTTGAAAGCAACCCTTTTCCAAGTTGTAAAGGTATAAATAGTTTGAACTTAGAAGCATAAAAAATTTTAATTGAAAGTATTAACAGCATTTTGGTTCCCCTAGTTTTAACTGTAACAATATTGTCCTCGGAATTCTCGATCTAATGTAATTGTGTCCCTCCATCTTTCTGCTATTACTGAAATGAAAGACAAAATATAGTGTTATAGCACTATTTTGTTGACATGGATCTCACAACATTCCCACATCAACGTCAAACTGAATGGCAAATTCAACTGATGGACGTGCTTGCATTAATTTCAAAACACTCACCGCAGCAATGCTGCAATATGAACTAGAGGAACAAAAATCAAACTTTAAAGAAGCTAGAGGGACCAAAATGCAGCCAACTCATCTTTGGGTAGAGCTCTAACTAACTATAGCATATAGATTTCAAGATAATGAAGATACTAAAGGTATAAACAAATTACCTAACTAGGAAATTGCACAGAAGAACAGCAACTTCAGATTATCCATATTCATACAAATTAGAAGAAGGAACCAAAACATAATGACAGACAACAATCATGGAAGGCAACTACAACTGCCACATGGGCGGTGTAATTGGACTGCAGCAAGTTTATCTTTTGATTGACAGAGTTGATACTTGCAATGTATGAATATTCAGGGACCACCTTTTACACTTTGACTATGGGCTCAACATTAAAGAAGGCTTGAAATCTGATGATAGAGAAGACTAGCAAAACCTAAAGTAGCATATATCATTCAGAATACAATGAAAGATTCATGTCAGTGAGTTCAAACCAATTCATAGATACCTTTCTTCCTGTGACATTCCTGAATGTATGCATATTGACGGGAAGTTGCACTCCACAAGCAACTTGTTCAACTCCGCTGCTCTGCTAACACTTTTGACAAAAATGACCACTTGGTTGAAGTCAAGGGCATCAAGAAGATCATTCAACTTCCGGTTCTTCTCTGCCTCCTTCAGTTTGATATAGTGCTGAAAAAGGTGGCAGTGAGAGAAAAGCAAACGGACAGAAGAACACCCAATATCAAAGAGAGGAAAACAAAGCATAAATAAATAAAAATACAACAACCAATTATACCTGTACAAGGCCATGAAGGGTCAATTTGGCCTCATCATCTACATAAATCTCCATGGGCTGACAGGAAAGAATATCATCAATACTAAGTCAAAGTGTAATTCTCAAGTTAGCAGAATATCATAAACTAAAGTACAAGAGAAATATAAAATCCTCAATTCTTTTGATTAGTAAAATATCCCCCCCCCCCTTCCCCCCCCAAAAAAAAATAATTACATGGTCCCCCAAAAAAAGCGGTCAGAGTAAAAATTTCTGCAAGTTGTAGGATGACACTGCCACTGGGAGTCCCAATCAGCAAGAATGCCTCCAATACAGTAATGTTGAGGACATTCAACAAAGAAAGGGGAAAGAAGATATGCGACTATAACATCAACACAAACAGAAAGTAGCATCATGAAATATGTGCCCCAATATGAAGTATAAGAGTCACCACATAAAGAGAATATTACATCTTGCATAAATTTCTTGCAAACAGGGCGGATTTCTTTACTTAGTGTAGCTGAAAACATCATCACTTGCTTATGATGGGGAGTCAATTTGAAAATTTCTTGCACATCTCTTCTCATGTCTGCAAAGATCAAAAGTAGATATGTTCAGAAATATGAATAAATGAATAAGGAATCATATAAATTTGTTAGGGCTTTAAATCTAAATTCAAAACTACACACGTACATAAACAGAAAGTCACAATTCACAAAAAGAGAGTGGAGGGCATACCAAGTGATTCGAGCATCTTGTCACACTCATCAAGAATGAAATGCATCACATTCTTTAAGCCAAGATCCTTATCTCTTGCCAGAGCTAATATCCTCCCAGGTGTTCCAACAACAATATGTGGGCATTCATTTTTTAGCAGTTCTTTGTGTACCTTGATATTGACGCCACCATAGAAAACAGAAACTTTTATTTCAGGAAGATAGGTACTAAACCTCTTAAATTCGTGGCAAATCTGCACAAATTTAGAAACAAATATAGCTTTCAATATTTGCATAAAGACATAGCACATGTATGTCCACATGTTTACTAGAGAACATAATAAACCCCTTTGGACATAGAAAGGCTCAGGGCAAATTCATTGCACCAGCAAACCAATTCCAAAATATTTTGTCAAAATTAATGTCAGATTCACGAATATCATACCTGATAAGCTAGTTCTCTAGTGTGGCAAAGAACAAGAGCTGCAACTTGATCGGGAACAGGATCAATTTGCTGAAGTGTGGAAAGAACAAAAACAGCTGTCTTTCCCATCCCAGATTTTGCTTGGCAAAGGACATCCATTCCTAAAATGGCTTGAGGGATGCATTCATGTTGCACTGATGAAGAAGCAAACAAAATTGTATTGGATGAATCCTCAGCAAGTATATATGATATTCCAGATCCTTTTAATGGAAAGGTTAACAATGAATTTTCGTGGCGTAATCATAATATAGTAGGAGTGATTACCTAAGAAATACAGAATAAATAAAGATAAGGGATGAATCTTAATAATGATCTGGAAATTAAGATATAAAATAAGGAAACAAGCAAAAGATAAAGCATGCATAGATTCAATAGAAAAGTTTATACTTGACGTAATTATTCTCAAGAAGGGTGAATTAGGTAAAAGCAATCAAGTGTACAATCACCAGTGCCACTCTTAAATAATTGTACCACCAATTAATACAGCTTACAATATAATCATATATATTGACAAAAACCAATTGAAAGTTCAAAATATTAGCAGCAATGACATTAATATAACTTGAAAGCTCAGATAAGGAGATAATGCACTTTTCTAGAAAGAGAACAAGGAACTTTAACAACATTAATAGGAAGAGTAAATAAGATTAAGAACACAATTAATATATGCCCAAAGCTAGACAGGTAGTTTATCCAATCAATTTGATGCTATACTGAGTCATACAATGAAAGGTATCGACTAGAACTTGCCTTCTGAAGGATGCTCAAATCCTGAATCCACAATGGCTCGAAGAAGCTCAGGCTTCAACAAAAAGTCTCGAAATCCCGAACTATGGATCCCAACATAGCCCCTGCATCACCAAAAGAAAGGATATAAAAACATGAATGATGATGGGAGAACCTTAAGGTTTAAGGTTTAATCATGAGGAGCTTATCTAGATAGGTCACAAGGAACATAAGCACTCTACAAAAGCCAACGTAATATTTACATGAAGCCCTTTCCATTATACAAGAGAAAACATTATTTTCAAGAATTTAACCTGACAAGTGTTAATGCCTGCCATAGCTAGATATACCGTCAAGCATCAACCATGACAATGACACCAGAAAAAAACTGAAATTTATTCTGTACTGCAACAGAAGAATATAAAAGATATAAAATCAAGGCACTAAATAGTAACTTGACAGAGATTAACTCTTATACATGATCCAATCTCTAGCTAAATGAATTACAAGGTGTTTTCATGTTGATAGAAGCAACAGGTAAACATAATTAAAGCCCAAAAGCCATCTTAAAGCACTCAAAGAGGAGCATAATAAATTTCCACAGACAGAAGCACAAAGCATTCAAAGGAAAAATACTAACTTCTTCCCAGATTCGACGCCGGCTTTGACCGTGACAGAGTCGGGGACTTTATCATCTTCCTCTTCGTAGTCGATAAGCTCTTCCTCGTACGCTTCAGTGTCCTTTACCTCACCCATCCTATGCACGACGCCGTCTAGAGTTAGGCCTTTTCAGTTCGCGACTTAAAGGATTGCAGAAAGTGATAAGTTGAACATAGTTAGAGTTCATAGTAGCTAACCAGAGAGATTCAAGGCTTCAAAACTCTATTGCAAAATATGACCCCAAAAAAGTTTTAAAAAAATTAAAAATAGTGTATAAAAGCTAGATCTAGGGTTTTAAAAGATGAAAACAGGGACATGGACATGGACATGAAGAAGAAAGAAAACGGCGGCACCGGGAGCAGAAAAGAAAAGATATATTTCATGCAAGTGGTGAATCTGAGGATATAATAAGAATGAAGTAAGACCTGAAACGGAAGTTAAAAAAAAAAAAGGACTTTTATCTCAAATAAAAAAAAAAAGGTATAATTAACTTTTTGTTTTTTAAATTTATATTAGATTTTAAATTTATATCTTATTATTATTAATTAATGTAATTTCTTTCTCTTATCAAATGTCATTAATTATATGTCAAGTTTAACTGCAATTACTATAATTAAAACATGATTAAAAACTTAAAAGATGTCAAAATTATTTAACATTCTTTGAAAACTCAAAAATTTTAAAAAAAATAATTTTAAGCTATATATAAAATAAATTAATTATTATTTTAGATTCATTTGAATTTTTTTTATCAGTTTGGTTATGTTTTGACATTTTATGACCTTTGTACATATATAGCTTTGTCATCAGTAAGATATACAGACCATATTTGATCCAAAAAAACAAATTACAGCAAATAATAGAATTAAGAAGCGAAATTAAAAAAAAAAAAAAGAAAAGATGAAATTGAAATCTCCCAAATTTGTACAAGATTTTAATTTCATCAATTGCTCATTTTAATTTCTTTTTTTTTTCATTTTTCTTTTATCCTAGAAAATTACTCTTCTATTAATTTCATCATCAAAAGTTAATTTTTTTTAATTTAATTAATTAGTTCCTTAAACATTTTTATCTAATTAATTAAAAAGGTCTCTCTCATGGATAAAGATGCATGGGATACCAAGTGGCTATTAACGAGTCCTCAACTCCCAAAAAAACAACATCAATTTTGTAAAAGATCTACATTTCAATGTATATAAAAAAAAGTTTCTTAAATGGAATAACATTGAAAATTGATTTCCATTAATATATTCTTTACTAAACTCTATTAGTATTACCTAATTGGGACCTTCATATCACACGATGATAGGCCTCCTATATAAGCTACATTTGGAGACACCTGACTCACATAGAGCTACACACACATACACACACACGTGTATATATATATATATATATATATATATATATATATAGTTATGGAGTCTTGGGGTTCATCTTTTTAAACCACAATATATATGCTTTATATATAAAGTTATACTTAATAATTAGTGAAATGGAATCCAATGTACGTGAACATCCTTCTTTCTTCTTTGATCAGTAAATTAAAATAGATCTCATCATGGGTCAAATTGCATGCTTGATTTTTGTATTAATTTTTAAAAGATCGATGGCATTTAAATTTCCAACTTCTTTTCACATATATAATTCAATATATATATAGCATTACAAACACACACAAGACAAACAAAAGAGATTGGTCTTCAGTAGGCAATAAGTACAATAACAACTAGTAGTGAATTAATATATATATTACTCTCCAACACAATAGACCAAAACGACGTCGCTGCAGTTCTTTAATTACTAAATGCAAATGGATGTAGCTTCTTCTCTGTATCATCATCATCATCATCTTCTAACATCCCCAAGAAATCTTCCAACTTAAATATATATCTGTACGTAGTATTACATTCTTTCTTCCTTGCGAATTAATGAATTCTAGTACGTGTCCCTTGGGGCACTGCATTTAAAGCATTCCATTCTGCTTGCAAAGTTATGCTCATTACACCCTAACCTGTAGGTGAAAAAAAAATCATGTATATATATATGGAAGTTGCAGAAAGAAAGAATAACGTAATTAATAGGCATGCAGGGAAATCGAGCTCTATAGAAATGAAAGAGACCTGTTGCATATCCAGTCACCAGATTTCCATGGAGGTCTGGCAGTGGCAGCAAAAGAAGGTCTTGATGAGGGTGAGCGTAAGGAAGGAGATGATGATAACATTAAGTCATGTTTGAAAGAACCACACTTGAAGCAGTTAGAGCGGCTAGCAAAGTTATGTGCTCCACAGTTAGCAGCAACACAATACCAGTCACCTGGACGAACATCTGTAGTAGTACAAGAAGAATTAAACCCAAATGAATTACATCCTCCTCCTCCTCCTCCTCCTCCTCCTCCATATCCTCCCAAATCTCCATACTTTGAGTCCCCGCATCGCTGGCAACAGTCTCGCCTCTGAAAGTTGAGGTGCTGGCATGTCCTACACTTCCAATCTCCCGCTCTGCAGTTCATCATTCTACAAATTCATAGATCATCATCAAACATGAACCATCAAACCTTCTTATCTTGGATTCATTAGTTTAGATATGTTAAGAAAAGCCACATCTTAATTAGACTTAATACAATGATATTCACATATTTGTTATTAGATTCTGTAATAAAAATAAAACATGTGAAAAAATAGTTTTAAAATTTGAATACTGAATTATAAAAAGAGCTCTTCTATAAAAAGTTCTACCTTTTACAAAGTTGAGTTTTTGAGTTTATCTGTCTGTTTTATTTTTCTCTCTCTTTTCATAAAAAAGTAAAAAAAAAGCATGAGAGAGGTAGAGAGAGGAGAGTTCAACCTCTTAGGAGGCCGAACTCTCCATATCTCATCTGTAATAAAAATCATGTGAGTTTTTATGTACTGTTTCATAGAAAACATGCATAAGAATATATATATACTATGGTATCTTACACACAGAATGTGAGAGAGAATGGAAGAAAAATATGTGAAGAATAAGGAGACGAACCTCGATGAAGAATATATATTTGAGAATTAATGGTGAAGGGAGAAAGATAGTAGTGATGAAGGAATGGAGTATGGTGGATGGTTTATATAGTGGGAGAGCCACAGAACAAGAGAATAAATGGAGGGTCGTGCATTACTTTTGAGTGTTGTTCAAGCAGCAACTTTGATATAAAATGGATCCATGAAATCTAAAGGATGAAGAAAAAGAGATAAAGTGTTCATCCAAATGGCGTGTATGTGTGCCCTACAATTCCAAAGAGAGGATACTTTGAATTTTTCAATACATTTAATATATTATTTTGGCAGTGGACGACATCTTCATGATTTTGTTTCTACTTTCTTATTTTCTGTTCTGTACGTACGGTGCTATATATATGTATCTATATATGTGTGTGTTTGTGCAAATTAAAGTGTATAAATGATAAACGTTTGTGTGTTCTTTTAACTACAGAATCACATACCATGGATCTTCCTCCTTCCTCTCTATGAAAATGATCAACGCTTTAATTAGTAAGGTGTTTATACTATACGTCACGTTTCAACTTTTCAAGCACAAAGTACCATTTCAACTTCAAGCATGCCCCTTCTTGGATTGAGTGTAAATTATTCTTTTGAGTAAATTATATTTTCCAGAGTTACACCCTCCTCTCTTTTATCTTAAAAATTTATATTTTTTTTAAAAGATTAAAAATTTTATAATTTTATTTATTTTGACTAAAATACCTTTAAATTCTTAATGATATTATTATTCTTCTAAAAATATTATAATTTATTATAAAATATATTTTAAAAAAGTATAATATTTTATTATCATTATTATTTATTTTCAGTTAAAAATAATAAATTTATTTTATTTGAAGTTTAAAAAATATATTTTATATTAATCAAATATATATATTTCATTATATAAATAATAAATATAAGAGTAATTTGATCAAAATGAATAAAAATATAAGTTTTCTCATCTCTCAAAAGAAAAAAAATATAATTTTTTTAAATAGAGGAGAGGGAAGTGTAGTTTCAGGATCTCTTAAAAGAGGGGATTAATAGTATAATTTTCTCTTATTGTTTTTATCTTTGGAAAATGGCTGATTTTTCAATTTTCAAGCTTTTTATGAAGTATAATATTCCTTATTTGTGAGCTCTTCAATAATGTCTCTTTTAATAACAAACTACATAAAAAGTTAAGTTCCATAACTAAATTGAATTAATCAGATATTGATGAATAAAAAAAATCATTGAAAAATTAAATTGAGAGACCTGTATTTAAAGAATCAAATTAAAAATTTATTAATCTTTTAAAAACTAATATCATACCAAAAATCAAATTTTTATTTAAAGAAGTACTTATGATTAATATCTAAGAAAGATTTGTAAGAAACAAAAATAAAATTATGCATGAAAATATTCGTGTGAATTAATTATGGGTTTTACTGCTTTTACATAAATTTGAAGTATGATTCTTTTGCAACAGCTTTCAATTTGGATGTTATATATATATATATATATATATATATATATATATATATATTTATATAAGAGTTTTTTCTTTGTTAACTCAATGTGTTGACAAATTTATTAATAAATTATAACTGAAAATAACATGCATGATAGCACTATATCTATAAAAGAAAAAAAAAATATATTAACAAACCTTGCAAGTAAATATTAGGAAAGAAAGTTATCTAAGTCAACAAATCAAGACCCACAAAAAGGGCAATGGCTGATTTTTGTAACCTAATAGAGGAACAAACCTATTGTGCAAAGATCTAATCAATCAAATATACCATGAACCCTAGAAAGGCCCTTTGACCATAGAATAATATTATGGTAATATAAAAATAATTTTACTAAGTACCTTAAAAAAATTGGTTAAATTTTATTTGATAAGTTAATGGATTTTTTTATACTAAAAATTATTAATTTTTATTAATTTTAAATTATTATATATTTTATCTATCAATCGGAATAAACTTTAGTTAATACTGTTGATCAACACAACCTACGTTATACAAAATATGTTCAAAAGATGGAAAACAATGAGAAAGACATACAAAGTACGTGGCTGCCTGTGATTGGACAATGAAGAATCCTAATAAGGCATTATTGACTACCATGTAATGAATATTCGAACCATTAAAATCATACAGCTAGGTTACCCCACATACCATTTCTAAAACATCCACGAGGGGATTCAAGTCTCTTTCAAATTTACTATTTGGGAATCAATCAAAAAGAATTTTGACTGTCAATGTGTTTGGCCAAAAAAACTTGCTGCTTTACAACATGAATATTCTTTTATGTATTCTCCTGACAAAGTAGAAAAAGGAAGGGGTAATGAATTAAAGGTGAATAGAGATGAACCTCACTACCTTCATAATTAATAATAATTAGTTTCTAGAATTGAATGAGTTCTTGACATTTATATATACTATAACAATTATATAATTATCAAATATTTATGTATGTGGGATATTTTTAATTTAATTAAATTGTTTCTTCATGAAACTTTAAGAAGGCAGTGCCGCAAAATTAAGATGATTTAAAAAATATGTTATATAATTTTCTGGTAGCTAGATGAGTGGAATAAAGAACATAAAAGAACTCTGAAAGCAAAACAGACAAGATAATTAAACAAATAGCAAGAAAAGAGAAAAGAAAAGGCAAATGGTGAGTTTCAATAAAGAGAGTTGAAGGTGATGATGGAATAGCATGTCTTTATTGAGGTTACATTTTGACCAATCTTTTGTATTCTTTTTTTCTATTCTTTGCTTGAAGCACTGCTGTGGCTGCTGTTTAGATACTTTTTTAGAAAAAATTTAGAGGTGCAGTCTTTAAATTTTGATTATCAAATTCTATTGATACTTATATAATTCTTATGAATAATTTTTTTCGAATTTTATTTTATAAATATTTTATTTTGATTAAAAAATCTAATAATAATAAAGATATAAGAATTTATATATAAGTTTAATTTTATTCTTTTTCTCCCTCTCAACCCAGCTTTATCTATATATGTCTCTCTCCAAAAATTCTTAATTAAGCGCACATGTATGATTATTCTTCAATCAAAATTTATTAATTATAATGAAATATTTTAATTAGTAGGATTTAGCTAGCAATTTATTGTGTATTATATGATTGTAATTTTTTAATAAACTAATAGATTAATTACTCCTCAAATTTTAAATACTCTCAAGGGAATAACTCATGTGATACCATGATTAAGATCTTTCTTTTCAAATTTTTTTAACCAATGTATTTAGGATATTGATTAAAAATATATGTATATATATATTGAATTAATTAATAAAATTTTAAAACATTAAAAATTATTAGTATTATAAATTATTTATAACTTAAATTATTAAATATTTTATTAATCAATCATATTACACCAAAAAGATAAAAATAAAAAAAGGTTAAAATTTTGAGAGTTTAATAATCTTTTCACTCTATTCGTAAAATAGAAAAAAGGTAGGCTTTGCTAATGAGAACTTAACTTTAAAAGTTTAATTTTTTTATTTATCTTTGAATTATCTGAACTGAAAAAATTAAAATTTACAAAATTTAAAATCTAACCTCCATAGATTATAATCTATTTCTACCATAAAAAATTAGTACAAAAGATTACTACAGAAACTAGTTACCAATTTTTTCTCTCTCTCTTGATAACAGGAATGAGTGAACACAGAATTAATGTGGCCTCCATTCTCTTGGGGAAGGGTAAAGGGAAAGCAAAGAGAGAGGAAAACTGTAAAAGTGAAAAAGAGAGAGAAAGTGATTCTATTGGTCTTGGGAATGGGTTCCATGCAAAGACCTTGCCAGTTGCCACCTCATAAGTATTCATTTTCCTTATTTTGTCACTCTCATAATTATTCAACCAAGAGTTAATATACGTATATATTTGTATAATCTCTGTACAACTCTTTACTGCTATATATATAAAACGCGTCCGGATTTCCTGCTGGGCGTGTCCTGGGTCCTGCTGGGCGTTTTAGCAGCGGTTTTTTCCGTTGCTAAAGTTTTTTGCAACAAATATTATTGTCACTATAACTTTTGTTAAATTAATTATTTAAACAAAAGTTATAGCAGCAATAATATTCGTTGCAATAATATTAAAACATACTTTAGCGACGGATAAAACCGCCGCTAAAAAGCCCAGCTGGGACTACACCAGGGAGCGCCCAGCAGGGGATCCAAAAGCATATAGAACCATCTTTTCTTTTCAAGATAGAGATACTACACAACAAGCTATAATACCATCATCTTTTTCTTTGTGTTCTTTTTAGGTTTTATATTTACATTGCTTAATGGCTAAGTACACTGAACCTACTTTGATAATTGTTTGACACACACACACATATATAACATATGGAGGGATTTGGGAAGGAAGGCATAGGGAATTTCATTACGTAACCTCAACATATATATTTTTTGACGCCATATCCTTTTCATGAAAATGTCATAACTTGGTAATAAAGTCTTTAAATTACAATTTATAAAATTTTCATTTCAACACATTTTTGAGATATAATTATTTTGATACCAAAATAACACTTTTCTATTAAAAAAGAGTACATTCATGATTAATGTAATTTTTTTATATTGAATGTAAGTTTAGTGAAAGGAATCTTGATTTTAAGATAAAAGTAAAATTTAGAGATCATTCTATATAAGAAGTTACAAATTTTAAATATTTGAAAACAATTATCACTACAAAAATTTATAGTTATAGTGGCAACAAAATAATCATCACATATCGTCATTAAAAATTTCATGACTAAAGATTTTTGGTGACAACAAAAAGTAGTTACAACTAAAAATACATATAGTGGCGACATTTGTCGCCATTAAAAAAGAAAATATGTCGTCACAAAAGTTAAAATTTAAAAGTCAAAGGTTGCCACAAAACCTTATATTCAGTGGCGATACATTTATTGTCACTGAATCAAAATTTAGTGGCGATGGAAAATATTGTAACCAAAGTGCCACCAAGGAAACTTTTGGTGGCGACAAATCGAGTTGCCACTGAAGGTAGCTTTAGTGATAACTTAAGAATGTTGCCATTAAAAGTTGATTTAGTGGCGTTTAGTGGTGACACTTTTATCACCATCTAATCAATGTTCAATAGCGAAATAAAAAAGTCACCACCAAAAGGTTCTCTATTGGTAATCCTTTTGTCACTACTAGAGATTCTTTAGGTGGCGACATTTTTAGTTGCCATAGAAAGTTGGTTTAATAGAATTGGCTTTAGTGAAAACATTTTTGTCACCACTTAAACTCCCTGTAGTGGCAACTTACAAGATATTTACATTATTTAAGCACCATATTACTACTTACCTCGAAGAACCTTTAACCCAAACAAGAGGAAAAGAAAAAGGGAAAACTACTTCCTAATTCTTATTCCATCCCTTTCCTTTGCTTTGCCTTACCCACACACACATATATATATAGCCATCATATTCATATCCTTTTGGTTCATCACTCCTTGTCCTATTTTAGACATGCACTAGCTATCAAGGTAATTAATCTTCAGCCATTCATGATAAGCTAATCTTTCAACATCAAAATTTCAGCACAATATCATCAAACTTTCAACATCAAACTATCAAATTTTAACACAATACTATTAAATTTCAGCTCATTATCATCAACAATTCAATCTAAAATTTGAAACAAAAAACCAAAAGTGAAAGTTACAGTTGAAAATTTGACATTATGATATCCAATTGTACTTAGATCCTTTGGTCAATCTCAACTTGCATTTTACGTTCAAGATCAGCTTGTACCTTATGGTCAATCTCAGCATGCTCCACCTGGAGTTTACTATTAAGCTCTTCTTGCAACTTCCTCTCTATTTCAGCTTGCATCTGATTACGTACACCTTCAATTGCAGAGGACATACTGGTTTCCACATCTACTTGTTGTCGAGATTTCTTACTAGATGGTTTCTTTCCATAGCCTTTTCCACGAACAAATACTGACCTCTCTTCCCAAGAATAGATGCCAAAATCTCATCTTTGGTTGGTGGATGCTCATTTTCTTATTGCTGAGGCATAAGTTCTTGAATGCATTCTTACATTAATGCAAACAATATCACAAATAAGAAATGAAATTTAAACTTTAAAAGATAATTTAAATTTCATATATATATGAATTTCCTATGACTTTGGGTCTAAATATATCAATTTCCTTCTTTTGTTCTATGAGTGTGCTGGAGCTCCCACACTCAATCAACCGATTCCTTTTCTCTAGTTTCAGGATCCCTCTACAATAAAGACATTTGTAACCAAATGAAATAATATTATTAAGTAATTAAAAAATAAATTTAAAATATTTATCATAGATTCCTCTATCTCAACAAAGGATTGAGGGCCACATGTATGTATTGTTATTTTTTTGCCCTATTTTTTTATTTCTTTCACTAATAGCCTACAAGAATGAAACTCTTATAGTTTAAATAACTAAATCAAAATATCAATGGGATTAAGGTTTATAGTTTAAATAACTAAATGAAACTCTTGTAGTTTAAATAGTTTAAACAACATATAATTTCACATTACCTTGAATTCATTAAAACTATAATGTGCTACTAATCACTCTTAATCTTCAAGAGTAATATCAGTAGGTCGATTAGCCAATCTCTCTTAATCAGTGTTATAGTGGTTGTAATGTTTGTGAAGCGAGTCTTCCACGCTCTGAAAAAGCCTCTGCATAGTGCTGATGACAAATTTCTCCATTGCTATATGTTTTCTATTATCGGCAATCTCAAACTTCTCCTAAAATATAAACAAATATTCTTCTTATAAAAAAAATTTAAAAATTATGAAGTTATATATATTTTTTAACTTATTACCTTTACTTTCAATCATATTACTTGTCCATATGTGGCAAAAACTTTTTGTCATCTTCTAGCTTTAAGAGAAATAGTCTACCTCACCACAAATCCAAATATTAGTAAAATTCTAAATAAATAATTAAAATTTCAAGCCACTTTTAGTAAAACTAAAACATACCCGTCTTCCTTCCATACCATTACCCATTGCTACCTTCTCTGTTATTTCCACTTTTTCACTTCATTTCTGTCTGTATATACATATCAACATAACACAATAATCTCAACACAAACGCATTCAACCCATTCACATAAGTTTTCAACAGAAGTGAATATTCTAATTTCCAACAAGAAGAAACCATTTAACTTGCCACTAAAATGATGCACCAACAAATTAGAAGAGACAAAGAAAATAAATGGAACTCACGATGTTGCTCGATGGAGGCAAGTGATGAAGCGTTGGATGTAGCTCACTTGCGTGGAGGCATGGGACTCGCGATGGAGGACGGTGAAGGGTGACGGAGGATGATGAAGCACAATAGAGCACGGGGGTTGAAGAACGTCTGCAACATTTTTGTTCTCTTTACTTCTACGCCTAACGTCTGAACAATTTTCGAACAAAAGGTTTTGGTGCAATGACTAAATAATGAAAGTGATTTGGTGCTTCAATTTTTTACTTGTAAAATTATATTATATATTATATTTTGTATCACATAATGTTATAGCTATTGTGGTGTACCGGTTGATTGATTACTTATTATTATTAGTGTCCCATGTTCGAACCATCCATTGTAACTATAGAAATTTTTTAGTTTTGCAAAATTAAAGTTGTTTGTGCATCTCAAAGCCAAGACATTGTGTTTACACATAAGCTAACAAACCACTTGGACAAGCAATTTTCATATGTCAATTGTAAACTGATACTATAATATGATATCTATGTAAATAATTATAATAAAAAAATAATTCACTAATATATATATATTTATATAATAAAATATAATAATTTCTACATTAGTAAAAATCTTTTTTGCATATTTGTACATAATTTTTTGTATATATAATTTTTATATATAATATTCTAATTTAGATATAAAATATTATTTTTTTATATTTTGTATAGTCAAAATCTTTTTTGGATATTTGCACATATATAATAATAATAATAATAATTTCTACATTAATTTTTTGTAAATATAATAATTTCTATATAATATTCTAATATAGATATACAATATTCTCATACTTTTCCAAATATATATTTTATTTGAATGAATTTTTTTGAAAATATATTATCTCTCATAATTTTTTTCAAATTAAAAATTTTTAAAAAAATTAAATTTAACTACATTCAATGGCGACAAAGAATAAGTCCCCACTAAAGACTTGGCAGGCCTCCACAGATCATTAATGATGACATTTTAAAAGTCGTTACTAGAGATCTTCAATGACGACATTATTTATTACCACTAAAAATCTTTACTATGACTTTGTAATTGTCACTGTCAAAAGACATTTATGGTACCATTTGTATTATCACTAAAAGGTTTTTAGTGACAATATTTAAACAATTGCTATAAAAAGATTATTAGGGACAACAATATTGTTACTACTAAAGATCGTTCTATGGTGACACAAAAAGTCACTACTAAAGAGGTTTAATGACAATTTTTATTGTTGCCACTGAAAATATTTTTTCTTGTACTGTACAAAATAATAAAAAAATAAAAGGAGACATTGTGAACATCCTATTTTTTCTGAATTTTTTTTAATAAATAAAAAGTAAAAAAATTTAAAATATTTCTTTGGCTTCATTTTTAGAGTTTATGTTTGTGTTGGTTTTAAATTTTATTAAGAGTTCTAAACAAAAAATATATATATGATCAATATTATTAAGTTATTTTTTTGAATATTAATAATCATAAAAAAATTCAATAACAAAGAAATAAATATGTAACCAAGAAAAAGAGGAAATCCTTGAGAGGTCTTGTGTTGCTTGAGATTGTAATCCTATTTTTTGCTTTGTTTCCATGTTATTGTCGTTAGCATTTTAGCTGCTGAAATTCTGTGATGCCACTCTTTTCTATTACCTTTTGACTCATAGTTGCTAAGAGGACAGATATAGGGCCGCCATAAATGATTTTCATGGGTCAAGTGAGCTAGTATGCTTGTGGCTAATTTAATCTCATGTTTGAGGGATGTGAACTGAATGAAAGAACACCATTTTAAGTGATGAAATCATATTTCAATGCGAGTGAACATGATACTCTATTTAGATATGATTTTGATGGTCTAAATCTATGTTTTACTTGTTAAAATGGTGCTCTAATGTCTCTGAAGGAATGGTTAGATTTCGCTGCAGTTTTAGTGGAATAAGATTTCATTCTAAATGTTGAAAGTGTCTTAAAAGGGCTAAACATTTGGTAAAATGCCAATACTTACAGGTTCTATTTTGTCGGTTGGTTTCTTGGTCCTCTTTTCTGCTTCTCTTTTTGCTTGAAAACATGTTTTAAATAGCTAAAGGTTGGTGAATGGGTGCTGGTTCTTTATCTGTTCATGCATCACTTGAAAGCACGTTTGTGAGTGAATATTGGTGTACTGGTTTCGTTACTTGAAGGCATGTTTTCAAATGCTTTGGCGTTTGTGCGCTACCCATATGTTTGTGGACCTGTTTTAAATGTTTAGTGTTGTAAGCATCTAGGAAAAAACAAGAAGGTTGTCCTTTTTGGTTTGTGGATGTGTTTTGCATGTTAGTGTTTGCTTAGGGTCATGAGGTGTGTGAGAAAATATACGAATGTTGTCCTATTTAGCATCTAGGCATATGGTATTACTTTGTGGTTTCTTTCAAGCTAAATGAATGTTTCCTTGTGTTCATGTGCTATCTGTCCTATCTCTAATTTATACTTCTTTTGGTGTTTTATAGTCTCTTTCAAGATTAATGAGTGCTTTCTTGTGTGCTATATGCTACCTGAGTTTTTATTAAGCCTGCCTGAATGTTTAGATGCTTCTTTTGAGGTTAACTTAAGTGTTGTCATGATGCCTAAATGCTGTCAATTTTGTTAAGTATGTTTTGGAGTTTTAAAGCCTCTCTTAAGATTGAGGCTTGTGTTGTTTGGTGTCTTAGGTGTTTTCCAATGCTACGCAAAAAACTTGCCATTGTTGCATGAGTTTTGGTACATTTTTTGAGTTTATTTTATACTAACGCTTCTTCTCCTACTTCCTTTCAATTCGAATTTAATGGAGAATTTGGTGAAACAATAGAAGACTGAGGGAAGCCGTGGGTGATATCTGTTTTCTTTTCTTTCCTTCTTATTTCCTATTTATTGGCTTTGCTACTTGATGAGGAGTGTATAAACAATATTTTGAACATTTGTACTGGGCATTGGTATTGAGACCTGTATTTTGATTTCAAGCAAGTTAAGTGATCTATTTCTTGTCGCGTGAGACCTCCATGTTTTCATCGACGTAGAATTGAATACTGAGTTGCATGAGATCACAAGTCTTCATCGGCTCAACATTAGTTTTTTTAATCATTTTTTAGAGTTAGCTGAGTGAGGTCACCAAGTCTTCGTAGACCATAGGGCGTCAACTGGCAAGCTATGTATGATACTAAGTCATCGTAGACATCAATATTGGTTAAATTTGAATTTTTTTCATTTACTATTGTTATTTTTAAAAAAAGAAATGATAATAATAGTAATAAATAATTAATAATTAATAAATTATTTCAAAAATCCAAAAAATAAAAAAAAATGAAGAGAATAAGAAAATGAGAATAATTGATTTTACGAATTAAAATTCACCAACAAAAGTATATGCGAAATTATTTTATTGTTCAATTTTATTTCTTTTCACAAAAAATGGTAATTTAAAAATCACCAACCAAGTTATATTGATTTTCTACTCTTAAATTACATGGACTTTGATCTTTTTCAAGACTGTAAACAAATCAAGTCGAATTAAATCTTAACTTGATCAAACTCATTCATTCAAAATAAAATGATCCAAAACTTTAAAATAAATAAAAAATAGATCGACTCGTTTATTAAACGAGCTAAGACTAAACACTTTGTGAATAATGTTATAAATATAATATATATTTTTATACACATATAAAATTTAAACTAAATAAAAATTATCAACTTTCATATAATATATATGTATATGAACAAATTATATAATGTTTTTTAATTATGCATGAATTTTTGTATTCATCTACCATTTTTGTATATAATATATATATGATCACAATATATATTATTTAAAATTTAAAAATATAATATATTTCATATAAAATAATATTTTATTATTAACCAATCTGTTCATGAGTTTAACGAATCGAACATCAAATGTTTAAGTTTAATTTATTTAATTAAACAAACTTAATATGTTGATCAAGTTCATTTATTTATTAAATAAACCAAGCTTGATTTGAACTTTTGATAAGTTGAATTTGAGGAGTTCATGAATAGCTCAGTTCATTTACATCCTTAATCCTTTCATTGGATACGTAAGCCCTAGGTTCTCTTGCTGGGTCAAGTCCCCCAATTGTAAATATTTTTTTCTTTCCTTTTGTGTTTTTGATTTTTGATTTTTAATTAATTTTTATTTACATATTTAATTTAATTTCATTCTTATGTGCTTGATAAAGGGTAATTAAGAGAAATTTAATATCATATAAATTTTACATAATTAACTAAGGGTAAATGTTCAATGGATATTGTGAGTGCTTAACACCTTTCCCATACACAACTAGACTCCTGAATTTATCTAGAATTGCAAACCATTTTTTCTAAAATTCTTTTGTAAAATATTAAAATTTTGGTGATAATTTCTTTTTAAAATTTGGATTTTCGAAATTTTTTTCAGGAAACTTGAATTTTATGCTTCTCCCCGGCATCCTGACCCATAATTGCAAAATAAGCTGATTTGGTAGAGAAATTTCCGTCAATGGAATATTTCCAAACCACTCTGTCATCCCCCTTTCTATCCTTTGGAGGATGAATTCCTATAATCAATTTATATATCTCCTATGGTAATAATTGTCTCATTTCTTCAAGCTTCCATTCTTCTACCTTTCTATTCAACTCAGATTCCTCCAACGTTCTTAAATTCCAATCTTTCAGTATAATATCATTACTCACCCACCTATCCAGCCAGAAGTTCACCTTCCTCCCGTTCCCCAAATGCCACTTGCATCCCTCCTCCACATACTTCCACGTCTTGCAGATACCCTTCCACACATTAGATTGATACTGTCTCCTCTTGATATTGGGGATGATTTCATTGCCACATCCATACTTACTTCTTAGGACTTTAACCCAAAGCTCCTCTTTCTTAGTTCAATTTCATTAATTGAACTATGTTAGACTGCCTCATCCTCTTAATTCCCAGACCTCCTTCCAAGCCACTAGATGAGACTTCTTAGCCTCTTCGTTTGACCCCCAAATAAAGTGTCTGCTTAATCTTTCCAACTCATCACATGTCCCACTAGGAATATAGGAAGTTTGCATCGAATAGATAGGCATAGCCCCTAAAACAGACTGAGTTATATTAACTGTACCTGCAAGAGAGAATGTGTTAGCCTTCCACATGCTTAGCTTCTTCTTAATCTTCTCCACCAATTCATTATACGTGATCTTCCTCACTCTTTCATCACCTGCTGGATACTTCTCTAAATCGACAGTGAGAGCGATTCCCATAGTTTCACTTAATTCCTTCGCCCTACTATGGCTGACTTCCTTGAACAATACAATTTCGTCTTGTCTTTACAGAATGCCTCCATACACTTCATCATCACCTCCACTTGATTCAATGAAGCCTCAGAAAATAATATCATATTATTCGCGAAAAATAAATGGGAAATCTGAGGTCCTCCCCTATTTAAGTACAGCAGGTTTCCACCATCCTTCCTCAACTGTTTTTAGTATCAATTTTAAGTAGGGAAAATATATTGATTTGCACACCGAAAAATAATAGAACTAATTAAATTACACAAAACGTGGACAATTTGTTAATCTAAGGACAAAAGAATTCTTTAAAAATTTATACAAAAATAAGAAAAAAGAAAAATGTAATATTATATGGCAAAGGAAAAAATAACTTCGTATACCCAAGTAAGACTACCAATTAAAAATTAGAGGAAAAGTCCATTTTAATCTCTAAAAGATAGTGATTTAATTCTTTATATATCACTATATATATTATTTAGTCCTCAAAAACTCAACAATTATGTTATACAAGTTTCAAGTATACAATTGCCATAAAATTTTAACAAATTCATCAAATATAACAACTATTAAATAAATATTAACTATACTAATAATTTAATCTCTGAAAAATACACTTATTAACATTTTAATTTCTTAAGCATATTGACTATATAAATTAATTCTCTAAAATTTAAAATACTATACAAATTATTCTTACATCAAATGTCATTAAAAATATTTAATAGATATGTTAATAAAAAAAACTAATGTGTATACTATTTTAAATATTTAAAGATTAATTTGTATAATTAATATCTTTAATATAAGTAATTAGTAATTTACATCAACACATCTATCAAATATTTTTAATGATTAACTTGTATAATATTTTAAACTTTGAAAAACTAATTTATATAATTAATATTTTTAAAAAATTAAAGTATTAATAAATATATTTTTAAAAAACTAAATTATTAGTATAATCATAAATATTTGAACATAACATAAAGGGGTTTGATAGAGTGAATTTAAATTTGGGTCCAAGTCTGAGTTCCACCCTCCCAAACATAGACTCGAATTCATAATTAGCTACATTTTTGAGATCCCAAGTATGCCATTAGCTACATTTTTATTTTCATAACTATCCTCTACGAGAAACAACCTAATTTGAGTCACTAATGTAGGGACCTAAAAAATAGTGGCCCAATCACAGCGGACAGCGGTAACCTCTATTTGACTACCAAAATACTTCATTGGGCTTCATTTGCAAAATAGTGAATTGGAAGAGCCACTCTCCCATTTTCAGGTAAATTACATTCTAACTAAATACTGAATTTTCCATATCAGCCAAAACTGTAAATGGTCATTCTTGTTTATATTTATTGGAGCATTACTTCGAAGGAGGCTTTCAAATTTAAGATCCCTTTCTGCTCCTAGCACTGAGATGTTCAGCAGAACACCGCAAGTCACTGATCAAGTCTTGGGAGAACCAGGACCTTTAATAGCCTCGGCCGTCAGCCTCCTAGTTTCATCATTCAGAAGTACTAACTGTTACAACAAAAATAAAAGCGTAAGAATAGTTAAAATCAGTAAGATTCACTATATTGACAAGAAGTTTGAACAAATGTTAGAGGCAGGGGTTGACAAAGAAATCTCAAATTTCTGGGTCATCAAATATGTCCTGTATTATGAGCTTGCATGAGAAACAACTATATTCATGCTATCTAGAACATACTAAATGAAGAGAGTAAGGCAACTAATTAGTTCCTAAATCTAATCCAGATTACAGTCTTTGTAAAGCCTATAATAAGTAATTTTATACTTGAAAGTGCGGAGGATAAAAAATATAAACTAAAATCCACAGAGAACTTTGGAAGCTTGTAATGTGGTGAACAAACCATATGTCCTATTATGATACGCACATTAAGGAATTGAAATTTACCCGGATTTCATTCTCTCTCAGTCGGTCTTGAAGTGCATTTATTGCAGGGCTTAAACTGTGATGTTAGAAATAAGTATTTGTTTATCAGAAAACATGGGGGAAAAAAGAGCAGGGATTTTGTTCTCACCAATAGTCAATCAACTTGCACAAAGAAGCCTGATATGTTGAAGTGTCATGTATGAAGGAGAGTGGATGCACTTTCCCATGCCTACAAAAACTATATTACAATCACTCACTAGGGTGACGATGATCTTATTTAAAAAAGTAAAATGCTTCAACTAAAATTCCTTATATGTATTTTATAATAAGCATATATCATATCAAAATATCACCTCAAATCTTGTAAGATGGCCTGGTTATAAGCAGTCCGCTTCTCTTCAAATAGTACACATTGCATATCCACGTATGATGATAACCCAAATTTGGCATTGACAAAGCACAAGGTTGGCAAATCACAAAGAGGTATTTCTTTTCTTACATACTCTGCACCACTGTCACCAAACAAAAGCCATTTACGGTTCCAAGATTGAGATTTCGGTCTTGTTAGCCCCAGAGAGGATTAAACAAGGTTGACCAATCTACATTTCCTTTTATATAACAACAATGAAGACAGAAACATGTGACATACAGCCACTGTTATATATTACATCAAAAAAGTTGTCAAACAGATAAAACTTCTGTATATCATTCAGGGTTAGAATATTAAAGAGTCATATAAAAGATTAACTACTAACATGCATACATCAGAATGCCTATCTCCATGTTCCTACATGATTATATTCCTTACTATGAAATTTATGGTATACATCAGATTACAAAGATGTCTTTCATACGCACTTCGTACAAATGTGTCAAGAAGAGCTTCAGATAACAAAAGGCAAGGCATATGAAGAAAAATGATAAGGAGCATTACAGGAATATATATAACAAAGTGTCGGCATACAGAATTCTGATTGAGTTCAAATAATGCCAACTATCTGTCACAGTTATAAGGGAGATTGGGCCTCCTATTATTCCTACTTATTTTGTCTCTATTGAAAAATAAATTAATAGTTATTTATACGTTTATCGCCTTGGTGAAAGCCAGGGATTTAGATTCCCTCATGTTTCAGGTCTATTGTTCATATTCAATTTTCAAATCTGCAATATGACGTCCGTGGACAGGATTTAACGAAAATGAATTGTTAAAAGGGAACCTGCGGGAATCGAAATGCCAAAACCAGGATATACTATATCAGTTCTCAGCTTGAGAAACAACAACAAAGATATAAGCGGTCAGGTACACAGTCATATAACCTTATGTCCATATTTGATTGATGCATAGCTTCCTGCATGCTTTCTGACATATCCATGGGATCAACATCAACAGCTGTAATGTCTGAATGGTTGATATGGTAGTTTCCTCCAACTTTTTCTCTTCCTAGGTAGCTGGCATCAGCATTAGAGAAGAAATTTACCAATTCTGAAGATCCTCCCTCACCCTAGCCAAGCAAATACAATTGTTACTGATAGGACAACCTCAAGGGACTGAATACATGCATAGAACATCAATCTTGTGCATTTCAATCCTCCACAACCTTGTGTATTTCAGTTTACACAGCCATACTTATTCACCATAACAAAAAAAGCACCAAAATCACCTAATTGGCTCAAAAATAACCATTCAAACAACCAAACCAGTCTAATCAGAATGTATTGTCCTAATTTTGCAGCAGAAGTTCTCTCAGAAGGAACTATGCATATTAGTTAGTTTATACGCATAGTACATCAATCTGACGTCCAGTATCCACATGCTGAAAGGTTCTGAAATATTCACTACAAGGTGAAGTGATGAATCACCTTCCAGATAAGACCCAACTCATGATTTCTAACAAAAACATTGCACAAGAGAAAATATAAACCCTAAATTGAAGTGTAAGTCAGTTAGTGGTGGTGTTATAACAATCTGAAAAAAGAGCAACCTTTAGCCATCAGATAACTTTGACTTGTAAATAGATAGTATGAGCATATAAACTCAACGGTCTAGCATATTCTATATTTTCCAAACCATCAGCTATTTCTTTAGCCACACAATGAAACATTTCAGAGGTTGAATCCATTTTAGATATGACAAGTTGTACTGCACTATGTCTAGTACTTCTCAAATCACCAGTGTCCTGCTCTGAACCAGCTATTATTGGTACATTCTCTGAGGAGCATGGAGACGAATTTAATCAATAACCAAGTGTCTTTTTACAGTAGAAATAGGTACAGGCCTTGAAATGTGATTCTGCCCCCCATCAGATGACTGGAAAGCAATTACTTGGATTCTTCCAACTTGAATGCTCAAAAATTTTCATGCTAAATTTATTGGGTAAATTAGCATGCAAAATCAACCAAGGCATGTTAAACCATGCATCCAAGGCATACCTTTTTTACATCTTCACTGTAACAGGAAAAAACCAACCCAATAAACCCAGAATCAAGAAGTTGATACATTGCCTGAGTCCGCACATCTACAATTGTGAAGATACAGGTTATAATTTTCTTTTTCAGCAGCAAAAATACAAATTGGAAATGATGCAGTCAATTTAGAATGCAATGGCATAGTGAAAATACTAATAATAAACCATTTAAATGCAGAAAAGTGGAGATTCTCGCATATATAGAGATTACACTCAGTTTGTGCACTGGTCCAATGGAAACAGGCAAGTAGTTTGAAAAATTACTTCATAGTGGGACCCAGATCTAAACCCATAATTTTTCCTGTATCCTTCACATTTACATACAGGTTATAAAAGTTTCTACTGGTCCACTGGATCAACTGGACTGCGCATCATGCCTACCCAAGATTTTTACCAGGGAAAGAGCCTCAACCCATAATTTTATGAGATATTGTTTTCAGCTTTCAATCTTCTTGTTTCTTTATGGTATTCATGAAATGTGAAGGATAAAATATGTACAAAAAAATATTTACATAAATCAAAAAGCTTATTCCGAGAAAACAATAGATAATTTTCTCATGAAGTTGATGAACGTTATGACTGTCAAGGATTGAAGAGTAAACAAAAATACAAATAACATACAGTAGTGGTTACCCAACACTTACCAACATGTGAAGGCAGAACTGTGATATGAGGGTGTGAATGGTACCAACCAATCACCCTTGTTCTTCTTCCAGTTAATATGGTCATTCTGTGCTGTTATGTTAATGGTATACAAATAAACCAGTTTCAAGCAAAACAGAAAACAAAGACTCACTAAAACCCCGGCCAGCTTGAAAGTTGAAAGGTTATTAGAATGAGAAATATTTGAAGTGTTAATGAAGTTGCCAGGTCAGACCAATCTGATATAAATGTAAGTGATTACAGTAATTAGGATATCTCAGCCAGCACTGATGCAGCTGCCAACTGTTCAGGGTTAGTCTCCACTCGATCCTTGCACCGATTAGACCTTGTCGGCGGAGATGCTCCCCATATTAATGCAGTCACACTCCCATTATTTGAATGCTGGACCCACAAAATAAAGATTTAATTATACATAAGTAGGAACTCTCACAAAAAATATAGACAATCAATAGAGGAAGAGAACATATCAGTATCAACAATTTATAGTAAATAAATCTAACACTACCTGACATACTGAATTAGTGCAGAACCCAAGATTAAACCTATCTGTGAAGAGAAAACAAACTAAGTTGTGAAACTTTAATATAGTAAATTTAACCCAGGAATTAAGAAAATTACTAAGCACAAATCATAGATAAGCTCATTAGTCATAAATTTGTCAATAGTTAATTCTTAAAATGATCCCAAAGCAATATCTTTCCTTTCTTTCTTTATAAGAGGTATAGACAGACTATACTTAACTATTATAAAATACAGGTAGATCAGTTCATTGTTATAAAAGAAATTAATGTCTAACTAGTAGAAAATTCACCTACAAAGATAAAAGGCAAAGGTCCAACTCATTAGCTTATGGGGACGTCTTATATTTTCACACATTTCCGAGTTGCAGAAGCATGCGATTCTGTCATATTGGCTCGAATTGCAATGTCTAATTGTAGCATTCAAATCGTCAATCCTACAATTGCAATGTCTAAATGTTTTATAAATATATATTATATGGATTCTTTAAAGAGCTTTTTTTAAAATGAAAAAAAGAATATATATTGAAGAGAAGAGTGAAAATACAAAAAATACAAAAACAGATAACAAGAGATCCTCTACAAGGAAACAAAAAACAAGCGAAAACACTAACTCAACAAAGTGTTCAAATCCCAAATGCTTTATTCTAAACTCACTTTTAACAACCAGGCCTGAGAGAAGGACAAATTAATGGAAATCTATGGAAGTATCAAGTATGGATTCATAGGGCTTGAGCAAGGGATTTGGCAAACACAAGATATACCAGATACAGAACCTATCACTTTCATATCTATTACGTATCTGTATCAATGTATCATATTTCAGAAAACAGGCTAAAATAGAAACATGTTCAAGAACCCAAATCAGAGTCTAGGCCCACTCTGCCAACTAAAATTATGTCAGGATGTCCATAGGTGCCCAGAATATCTAATCTTGCAATTGCATTATATTTCCAAACTCATAGCTCCATCTTCCACATGAAAAGCAATATTTTTAACAATTAAAGCGCAATTTCTAGGATTTTCAAGGGGAACCAAAGATAAGGTAAATCTGATAACTCAATAGAGAATAGCATTATAAAAGAAGATAGAGAGATATGTTCAAAACATATCTGATGTTAATATTTTAAGCAACAAAAATGTACCACACATGCATGTGTTTGCAGGGCATAGGGCTGTGTGCCATGGAAAATTGTGTAAAACAAGTTCATATTGTATGTCTCATCAACGAACTTGATATTAGGCTTCCCATCGCTTAAGGATGGACGACCTATCATTTATATGCATATTATGAATTAGTAAAAGTCAGATCCAACAACTAACAGTACCGGACAAGACTCAAGGGGTCAAACTATGTTGAGTTAGAGCAAAACTAAGTGATGAATCACAATCTGACTGATCCCTTGCAGACGGCCAGGCGATCACCACCCCCCCCCCCCCCCGGTCCTGTGGATGAGCACCAAGCAGGTACGTGTGGCCAATGGCCAGCCAGCTTACTCCCTCTTGGCACATGTCAGCGCCTCTCAATCCTTTATAATGGGATTACCATGGCCTCCCCAAGTCCGGCTTTCTCAAGAATCTTGGACCGTACTTCATCACTAAGAGAAAGGTATGATTCTATGGCTTAAATGTATATACTATGATTTTAAAAGTCTATAGAACCAAGTTGAACTAAAACCAGAAGTACGCCCCAGAAACTCACATTAGTAATAAGCAAACCACCAAAATCAAAAGATTCTTCAATCCCACTTGATATTGGTTCTCCTCTACATGGATAGAGTCATAGAACATTCATTTCAAATCAAACATGTAAATTTATATGATCTGCTTCAATTTTACTGCCTAGAAATCTCAAAAGTCAGTCTTATCCCACATACAATGAAGTGGGAGTTAGAAACTTTACTTTAACCGAAGAAGCCAACACCAGCAAAATCCAAGCAGTCAAGCACCTAATCTACAGATACTCTAATTCAACTTTGAAGACCACCAAGAAGAACCAACAAATTAAAAAAAATGGCAAAGTCAATAGAGCTTCAATAAACAAAAAATAATGGAAGTTAAAAATGACTGTCCTCGATATCACAAACAAAACCACCAAGAAATTTATATATAGAGAAAAGTCCATAAAACTTTAATTAATCAAAGAGAAAGAATGGAAGTTGCAAAATGAATGACCTCGATATCACCAAGATGAAGGCCCATAATCTCTTCAGTCTCAGTGGACAATGCATGAGTGACACAAGTTAACCACACGTCTTCCGACATTTTTCACGCCCGTAAAAGACATTTCCTGCAAGATTCACAGAGATTGAAACTACGAGGAAGGAAAGGGAAGGCCGAGAAACCCCAATAATCTCTCAAGAGAACATGCACGCCTCCTGTGAAACGTCTTCAGGCGATTGATCACCCTCTCTCCTCCCTCCCGCTGTTTTTTCTTTTGCTTGTTAAGCAAGCTCAGCTAGCTGATATTATGCGTCGCTAGACGGGCCAGACTGGCTGAATTTTGTTATACGTAGATATATTTTGATTAACAAGAAAAAAGTTGGACTTAATTTAAATTTAAAAATTATTAAAATATAACATTAATTTTTTATTATATTTTTTATTTAATATAAATTAAAGTAAATTTTTTTTGGCCAAAAATAAATTGAAATAAATTATAATATAATATTTGTAAGTTATTAATTTAAAATATAAGAATTAGTAAACTAAAATATATTATGTTTAATTTTTTTATCATAAAATAATACATGTCACCAATAAATTGTTGTTTAAGGTAAAAGTTAATAGAATACAAGTTTAATTTTTGAAGAACGTATTTATTAAAAAAAATTTATCTTAACTCTCTTGATAGGATATAGTTTAAAATTTAATGTAATTCAAAGATATCTTAAATTTTTATCAAAAAATTCATACATAAATTTTAAATTCTCTTAAAATAAAATTATTTATAAAGGAGTAAATAATAAAATAACTATTTTTTTAAAAAAAATAATTTAAATTTCAAATTAACTACTTATTTTTTTATATTTGACCAATTTAAAAAAATATAATGAAAGAATTATGTATGATATTTTTAAATTGTAAATCTATTATATATATAAAAAAAAAAAAAGTAAAATACTTTAAAGGAAAAGTTGACAATTGTTGGTTTCAGGTGAATCTTAATTCTTTAAGAAAAAATTTATTTAAAACAAATATGATTGAGCAAACAAATGAAATTTTCGTGGAAAAAAAATTATTGTCAACATAAAATTGATTACTTAGTTTAATATTTTTGAGGATTTTAAGGGAATATTTTTAAAATGTTATATATTTAGTAAAATAGTCAAAATTAATTGTTATATTCCACGACAATTTATTTTTATATAACTTATAATTTTATTCATCTATCTATTATCTAGAATGATATTTGATATGTTTAAAATGGATACTCCTGAAGATTTTTAGGGAATATGCTAAAAAAAATAAAGTTTAATATGCTTATAATGCAAATAAATTAATTATAAATAATTTAGAAATTAAGCATATATAAAATATTAAATATGTTTAAGGTTCATTATAATTAAAAGAATATAAATATTAAATATGTTTAATTTTAATATGATATATTATGGATTTAAATTTTAAACTAAAATTTTGGAAATACATACATATTGATTGAAATTATTTCCGAAATACAACATATTCTCAATTATTTCAGGGACAATAAAATTCAAAATTATAACTTGAATTCAAAATTTAAATGATAGGTAGTTCCAATCAATCAATTAATTGTTTTTTTTCTTGGTGAATATTGATCGTGACCTAATCTATACAAATTTTAAATTGCTAATTTATAAGAACATGGTATTGAGCCCAAAGAGATCGAGAGGGACTCATGAATCAAGGACCCTTTGGGTTTGATATTCAGTATAGATATCCTTCAATTGAAAGATTATCTTTTCATCTCCATGTCGAGCAAATAGTTGTGTTTGGGGATGATGAGACAATTGACTCTGTCAAAGACAAGCAAAGAAGAAGACAAAATTTCAGGCTTGGATGGAAGCTAATAAGAGGTATGCAATGGCTCTATGCAGAATTTCCAACTAAGTTCGTCTGGAAACCAAGTACACATGAATGGGTCCCAAGAAAGTGTGGGTTTTTAATTGGAAGACTTTTTCATGTTCCACCTGGTAATGGAGAGAAGCATTATTTGAGGAAATTGTTGAATACTGTAAAAGGTTGCACATATATAATGACCATCAACAGCATTCAATATCCCTCCGCCAAGAATGCATGTTATTTGGTTTTTTGGGTCAAACCAACTTTTAAGCCCATAATTATACATGAATTGTCTTTTTACCAATGAAAGTTTAATTTTTGGCTGAATAGTAAAATGTTAAAAAAAGGGAGGGCTTTTAACCATTTATTCTTAATCTGTATTCATTTCAGTTCTTGTATCAATTTCTTTTTCTTTTTTTGGCTACTCAGGAAAAGTGGAACCAGATGATGAGCAACATTGGGGAAAAGGCCCAATCAGCAAAGGACAAGATAGGGCAGATAGCCCATGCTGCTAAGGAGAAGGCCTCAGAGATGGGCCAGACCAAGATGAGTCAGCCCAATCAGGTGGATGTTGCAGCAGACACGGGAGAAGATGAAGGACATGGCCCAAGGTGCTACTGACACCCTGAAGCAAGCCTGTGGGATTGGCCGATAAAACCAGCAGCCCACAGATTATTAGTAGTATAGTGTATCTATCCCTCGCATATCAAACTGCCAAGACAAATAAATAAAAGCTTGTTGTTTGTTGTGTCTTGATTTGTGTTTCTTAAATGCCCTGTGCTTAATACCTTTACAGGTCTGGATCTTAGTTGAATCTTTTTTTTTTCAGAAAAATAATACAGAGGATCCAAAACCTGACCTCTACCGCGTATTGATCTGAAGAGGGGATGTACTTCCTAGTTTTGTACTCTAGGACTAACAAGTAGTTCTATGATTTGAAAACCCTTTAATTAAAAATAAAAGAATGTTTTTCAGCTATTAATAGTATCATGGTTTCCCAAGATACTATAATGGATACAATCCATTTTTCTCCAGTTCAACCACAACTACAAGAACCATACCCAATTTTGCTCTCAGCTGCAACTATATGTTATAACAGTTTTCAAAAGAAAAAAAAAAATCATGTCCACATCACTCACTCATGATATCATCATTTCCTTCATTGTCCCTGTCACTGTCATATTCATCCCCAGATTGTTTTTCATCTTCGATACCATCCATAGCGTCTTCAGATTCTTCGTCACTATCCTTGTCCTCATAGATGACAGGCACTGTTTGACTTTCCTCTACCTCCTCGTCAATAACCTGTAGTAGAGAAACCATGAATAAGAACAAACAAACCTTATATTCAGCTAACCAATACCATGTATGTAAACAGCAAAAAAATGCTTACCCCAGAGTAAAGGATGTCTAAGGAACTTGACAGTTGAATGGCAGATTTAAAAGTGGAGATCCTAGACTCAATCAGCTGTACAAAACAACAGAAGATTCACTTAAACAAACTATAATGGGTGCAATCATGAACAACTATGAAAAATCCTTCCACATGCATTCCATGCAATCACTTTTTATTGACAGTTGACAAAGATTGGCTAATCAATACAATAATGCAATATTATTGATCAAAGCAGTCAAATAAAATTTGGGAAGACGTATGCTTTCAATTGGTAGCTATGCTATGTAGTCATAATGATATATCAGTTCTCACCTGATACAGAGAATTTAAAGTTTGGAATGAAGATTCCTGGGACATTATTCCAGTTGCATGCTGTAGAAGTAGACACTTCAGCCACGGAAGAGCACATGCCACAAGTGCACCCCTATGAAAGAAAAAGAAGAGCATTCATGGATATTATGTCCGTCAAGAGTTGGGGTAGAATTTGGGAGATCTGAAACAATCCTCAGGTCAATCATGAACACATGGTCCAATTATCATAATAAAGTTTTACCTAGACTCAATAATGGATATGAGAGAGTGTAGAAGTTTGAGAACATTGGATGGATTCAACTCAGAAATTGACTTTGTAATAACCTGCAAAAGAAGAGACATCATGCATATTATGTAAAAGGCTGGGGAAGAAGGTAATTTACCAATCTAAGACAGAGTAAAAAGAAAAACCTTCTCATCTTGAATATACAAGCAATCTAGCAGAAGGGTGCGATCATCAGCATGTAATGCTTGCTTGAGCAAAACATGTACAGAGTCTGCACTTGGAGGCATTGCTGGGACAGAAGATTCTAGTTCCTTATCACTCTTGGATTTGTTCCCATCTACCAAATTGAGACTAGCAAGTTTCTCTCCCATTGTTGGTTCATTCACAACATCATCAAGAAGGACTCCATCTGCTACCTCACTTTGATCTATATCTGGTACCAGTATAAGAAGAAAAACTCAATATTCAATAAACAGCGCAAAGGGTGATTATAAATGAACCAATGTGCAACAAAAATACAAGTAGAATAACTCAGATTTTAGCTAACCTTATTAATATGCTAATGCATTAAAAAATATATATATAGCATATGCAGCATCAGAGAGCCAGAGCATGAATGATAAGGAAAAAGACTTCGTTTCCCAATGTTACTTAGGTTTCAGATTTTAATATCCTATACAAACTATTGTTTAGAAATTAGAAGTTTGTGACACAAATCATATATACACCACAAAATAGGTATTTTATAAGATTCAAGTTAACCAAAAATAGCCAGGCACAAAAAGTAATCAATATTTCCATGGAAATACAAGGGCAAGAGTTGAGACTTACATGACACAACACAACAGTTAAGAAACAAGAAAAGGTTAATGAAAGAAATGTTTAGATAAACTTTTCAAGACACAATAATACACTCAGCAGAAGTGGGAGAAGGGTCCTCAAGCTGACTAACAATTTTGCATTTCATATTCTTACCAAAATTCACCTCATCTGTTGTGGTTGGAAGATCGGAATCAGGTTCAGCTTGCCTTTTCTTAGATTTTTTGCTTTCCACAGGTAATGCTGCGTCCAGTAGCAAGTTAGACAGATGTAAGTTGGAGATTGAAACATTTAGAGAAATAGTAAGGGACAAGGATTCAACAAGCAAACAGAGAGATACAACTTAAAAAATTTAGTCACATTTTACAAATGTGATTTCAAGAGCTTCTCAGTAATCTATCATAAAAAACCTCTCACTAGAGTAGGAAAAGTTTAAGATTTAGCAATTCAGAGAACATATTAAGAATGTAAAATTCAGAGTATAGTCACCTAATATGCAGAAAGGCGAGTGTTAAGAACAAACAAGTAGGAAGACAAGAGTATATCAAACCTTTCCCATCAGATCTGCCATGTTCATTAACAGGTTCAATCTCGTCAGCCACATTTAATATAATATTCTCCCCTGAATTGTTTATATTTAAGACACTGAACTGTGGATGATCTATAGATCCATAAGCCACTAGGGCTTTCATCTGTTCGTCTGCCCCCATTGGTTGTATTCTGGATGAAATAATTGAAACACGATTCTTCTTTAGACTTTCACTGTTTTGCTTATCAGTTTCAACTTTCTTTGTTTTAATGGTAATTTTAGTAGGCTGTAGCTCATGTTCAGGGGAGGCCTCCAAATTCCACACATAGGCTGCACCTGAACCCGAAACTGCCAAGACAGCTAAATCATCTTCAGTGCAACCATGGTGACATTCAAAATGTAACGGAGTATGCCTCATGGGAATGCTAGGACCACTACTCAAAGTTCCTGAGTTTAAATCACACCTCCAAACTTGAAGAAGTTTACCCCCAAAATCTGATGTAACCAAAGTTTTGGCATCACTGGATACAGAAAGATATTGTACATTTCCCTGTAAAAGAAGAAGAGTAAAATCTGAGGACACTTTAGACATGTAAAGAGAACTATCCATATTAAAGATAGCTAACAAAGTTTACCAAACCATCAGAGAACTTCAGGACTTCTTTCCCATCTTCCCAGCTTATAATCTGTAGTTTAGTGCCCACAACAATAGCTAAAAATTTCTCATCTGGAAAATATGTAGAAGGACAGTGTGTCAATGAAGATTTTTATTATGATGCACCAAGCTCCACAGCTATAATACTCACCATGTGAGAAAGCCAGACAAGAGATTGACTTTTTTGAGATTTTGAACTCCTTTAAGACCTCTCCTGTATCTGCTTTAATCTCGGATGCCATCCCATTATGTCCAACAACACGTAGAAGATGGCCATTTTTAGCAAATGAAAGTCCACTAACCCCCCTGTATGGTGATAAGACAAAATTATGGCGGAAATTAACATTTAGTTATATAATAAATAATTTTCTGTGCATATAACTATCCATTCACATAATATCAAGTACCAAAATACAAAATGGAAAATTTGGAGATTTACCATATTTTAACTTTATAAGTCAATGGAAACACACTCCAATACCTTTTCTAACATTAACTGATATGATCATTAACACAAAGATGATACAACTAAACCAATGCATTCAATCTGATAAAGGTAAGTCATCTAATGATCATTAAAAAGCTCAATCAGAATAGTAGGAAACATGCTAAATGCAGATATTCAATCATTGGTTGTTCAACCTAGAGGCTCAGATATATCTGAGTAAGTCAAAGCCTAGCTACACTTTTACAAAATTAAACACGAGTAGCCTATGCAAAAGAAGAACTGAACTGTTATGTTTTGAGATTATATTTAAGAAACATTACAATTTTTCATTAAAAACAAAAAAAACTTATGACAATACCCAGGATAGCTTGCTGTCCACTTCCTCTCACTGGTGAAAACATCAATAGCCAGAATGCTTCCATCAACTTCACCAAGTGCTAATAAGCAAGTACCCTTTCCTTTTCTACGCTAAAAAAATCAAAGAGGAGCCAATTAGAAAAGATGCAGTCAACATCAGAGCAAGAAAGTAAGATTCCAGCATAAAATGCATTAGTGATTAAAAGATTTTCCTAGAAGTCCAACCTACCTTTACAATGAAACTGCATGCTATACAAGAATAGCAAATATCAGGATCTCCATCAGATGGCTTACACTCTGCCAACAAATCCCCACTGTCTGTGTTCCAAACCTGAATATTATAAGATGACTTACTGTCATTAACTACAAGTAGACAGAACTAAAATCATGCAGTAAAGAATATTCAAAGAAGTTTGACAGCATTTTGTGTGCAACTGCAACATATTTTGTTCGTTAATCACTATTTTGGCACACAACTCAACAGTACACTGTCTAGAAATCTTATTATATGCCATTTTGTGTTACTTTTATTCCCCTTTTCTCAAAATCCTAAAAGAAAATAATGTGTACAGCTCTCCACAAGCATTATCAACAAAGCCTTAATGCTATTTTAACAATTCTCAATCAAGCATTTCTTTCCTCTCCTAAAAAATAGGGGAGAACAGAACAATCACTTTTGTAAATAATAATATTAGACCAGACAATTAGGGAGAATAATACAAGAAAAACCGTTTCTAAACTTAAACAAGCGTGAGGAGAAGAAGTTAATTTTACTTTGGCAGTCCCTTTGGGAGACAAAACAGCCAAATAGTCGCCACTAGGAGTAAAAGCTGTGAGATGAGACTTCTTCAGCTTTTCCTTCGCCATGTCAGTCAATCTTCTTCCAAGTAGACAACTTTGAAGTTTCCCAAAACAATGAGTTAAAACAACACCTAAAACAATCAAGAAGCCAATGGGATTATAGAACAAATCAAAAAAGTAAAAAAAAAAAAAAAAGCGACGAAGGGGAAGAAGAGAAAGTAGAGGGAGGAAGGCAAACAGAAGAATGAAGACTGACCTTAACTAAACACAAAAGAATAGAAAAAACTGAACGAATGGAACTGGTTTATACAGCGTCCGTGTGCTCTCTGATGTTAAACTGAGCTGCGGGCTAGATTGGGGAGGAAGACAAGGGTTTTGGCCTTTGGGGTTTAATCAATGGTACTATTCAGCGAGGTTTCGGAAATAGAGAGACTTGGTGGGGGCATTTTGGAACTTTCACAAAAATGAACGAACCCTCGTTAAGTTGTTATTGTTAGGGTCCATGGGGAATTTGGGATTGGGCTTGGGATTAATTGCTTTGCCTTGTTTTTCATTTTTTTAAAATAAAATTTCTATAAAAAATTGCCTTTACATTTAATAAATTCTTTCATAATAATTTATACAGATCGATGTGAGCAATAGTGGGTATATTTGATAATTTTATGTTTTTCATTTAATATAAAAATTTAAAGAACTTAATATAAATAGTAATTAAAATAAACAAGAACTATAAAAATTATATGAGATTTTTGTATATAAAAAATAAAATAATATAAAATAAAAAGACATACATAGATAAATAGTAAAATATTTATTGTAAACATTTATATATATGTTAATTTAAATATGAATTTTTTTTCCAATATCTCAATTGTTTTTATGAATATGTTTTTCAACATCTCAATTTTTTTAATAGTCATAAATATTTTTAAAACCATATATTCTGTTTCTCAAATGTAAATTAATTATTAAATATTATTTTCTTAACACTTTTTAATAAATAAGAAATGATATGTCTCTTTGTTATTAGATAAAAAAAAAGTAAAATAATTTAAAGAAATAGGATCAATGAGTATGTCTCTTGCAAATAAGTGTACAAGTGAATCAATATCATTACGTCTATTAGTTAATATGAAAGATTTAAATCTTATATGAAAATTTTATATATTTTATATTGATTAAAAAATTTAATAACAAAATATAAGAAGTAGTATATAAATCTAATTTTTAAATAAAAATTACATAGAAAAATTTTCAAATCTTTAAATCTTTTGTAATTAAATAAAAAATAAAAAAAATAGAGATTTATAAGAAATAGAGAGTTTTTTTTTAGTTTAAAACTTCATATCTTGGGCTTAATTGCCGATTTGGGCTCTGAGTTGGACTTAAAAACTTTGAGTTTCTCATCATAACTTGAGCTTACTTGCCAAAAGGAAGACTTGAGTTCAGATTAAGCTCCTTTAACATGGGAGTTAAATGAGTGAGATTATCAAAACCTTTCGTCAAATCCAACCTTTGAAGGCTTTTAAGGCGGAGTGCGGCATACAGGCTGAGTCGGTCGCTACTAGCTGCCTTTCTTCCCGTTTCAATAGCTGCTCTAACCGAGTAACATGGCGGGGTCACTCCCAAACATCCTCTTGAAGCGATTCGCAGCTCGTTCTCTCAGCAGACCGGTAAGATCTAAGAGCATTGCTTGTGACGCGAACGTAACCAATGTTCGATTCTTGCAAGTTTTTTTGTTATCTGGTTGTGTGAAATGTATAAAGTCATCTACTTTGTGCACTTTGCGTTAATGGGTGTCGTTTGTTTTATAGTTGTGTCTCTATTAACTTGAATGCTCTATCCATCTTAGCTAACCTATTTATAAGTGCTCATAATTAAGTTGGAATTTGTTTGTTGTAATTTTGAAAAAATGGCGTTGGTATTCAGTGACTGCTAATGCGCGCTGCTAATGTAAGAGCCAGATAATTCCTTTCCTTGCTTCTTACTCGAATTTGCTGTGATGAATTGCATACGTTTCATATTAGATTGAAAATTTGAAGAATTGCGACTATGTAGAATATTGAGATAGCGTTTTATTATTATTATTGCATGCAAAGCTTGGGAATATGGTATACCGTTTCTTAGATCTTAGTCCCGTTTCATTCATGCTCACTTGTAAGAGAGGAACTTTTTTATTAATGAATAAAATTTTCCTTAGCTCTTGCCTATTATTGTTAACTGCTCAGTGAACATGTTGGAATTGAAATTATTAAGTATTTCGTTGTCTACATGGCCACTTGATTAGGCATTATGTATGTCTGATACTTCCTCGGGTTCACTTTCTTTACCCTCAACATTGCAATATTCTATTCGTTAATGCTATAATTTATAATATCCTTTTTATTGTTAACCAATGAGTTGCAATTTGCTTTCTAATGGTCCTTGCTCTAACAAAATGGCAGTTAAGTGGCTCCTTTTACCAATACGGATTGAGATTCTCAAATCATGTGCCAGAAGATCCTGACACACATGATGATTTCAAGCCAACTAATAAGCTTGAAAATTCTGGCATTTCTTTGACAGATGTTGTTGAGCAGGTGAATGTATATCAAGTGAATCTTGTATATGTAAAAAAGTCCAATGTTTTTTTCGGTTTTAATTAAACAAGTAACCTGTAAGACTGTAACTTAAACTCTTGTTCACCACGGCTGATATGGGCAGGATGTCAAGGATAATTCAGTTATGCTTTACATGAAAGGTGTGCCTGATTTCCCACAGTGCGGATTTAGTTCACTTGCAGTTAGAGTTTTACAACAATATGGTAAGTACTATAATTGTTAATGATGCTGCATCATTGCTTAAAAATGAACGTATATTTGTCTCCTCATTGTGGATGTGTTGTTTTCCTTACGATCTAAAATTTATGTGCCTGTACCAATCTAATTTTTGAAGAAATGCCATTTGTTTAAGACTAAGCGTTATAAAAATTTTGTTGGCTGAATAAATCACCATCAAAGGTGTTGCCCCTTCCTTCCTCTCAATCATTGTGCATTTGTTTATTTATCACTGCCCGTTTTGATGGGTTTTCTTCTTGTAAAATACTGAAAGTGTTTTTGGTTTGAAGAAAACTTTTTAATTTCTGGCATACTAAGAGTTTCAATTTTTTCAGGTGAAAATGTACCTGAAGAAAGTTAATAATTTGAAGCTTCTCTAAATTCAATTTTTCTGCACCATCATATTATATGCTAGGCTTCTAAATTCAAACCAAGTTCTTCTCATTGCTGATCCTTCTCTTCTCTTAGTTTACAACCATTTTTTTTTTATACCTATGGTGAAGCTGTCCAGGAAATTTGGTATTTGTATGAATAAGTGTTACATGATGACAACTTTAGAAATTGCCATTTACACTATATGTGACCATTGCAGATGTTCCTATAAGTGCTAGAAACATTTTGGAGGACCCTGAACTGAAAAGTGCTGTGAAAGCCTTCAGGTAAATTCATGCTTGCTGACCTCATACTGTCTACTTCATAACATATATGACGTTATAATAAAAAGCATCAATAATTTACAATTGGAGTCAATTGATAACTAAGAAATTTCAACAGATGATAGTTTGTCATCATGGTGATTCAAGATATTGTTTATTCCCCTCATATTTGGCAGTTGGAATTGACACTGAAAAGGATTTGGCCCTCTAACTTTAATTTTTAGTATACCTTCTACAATTAGAATTCGTTTCCCAATTTTAGTTCCAAGAAACATAAGCTCATTGTGCTAATAACAATACATTCTCTTCCTCCTTTCTCTGCTTCATCTCCCACACATGACCAAAGTTCCAATCTTCACCTGCCTAATTAACTTCTCAATCTCTTTACTCATGTTCTCCTCTCTTGATTCTTCTGATCTCTGCCATTCACATATATTCCATTTTCCATAGTCAAGGAAAATAAAATCATTTTCTTGTTATCTGGCTTGCATTATTGAATGCTGCATTTCCATTTCTTCTAGCTTTCTATGTGATGTGTATGTGCCAATGGCTAAATAAAGCATATTCTAGCATTAAGGTCGTGAGTCCAAATCAACTGATTCTCAAACATGGTAATGGTAGTCCAAGTTTAATTTACTTTTCCCTTTATGTTGATTAATTGACAGATAAAGCAAAGTATTTTGAATGATGTCCTATAATGTTCTCCCATGTTCTTTCTGTGTAGTAACTGGCCAACATTTCCACAAATTTTTATTAAGGGAGAGTTTGTTGGTGGATCAGATATTATTCTCAATATGCATCAGGTTGATTCTCATTTCAAAACTAGATCTGTTTTTTTTCCTATACCAAATACCAGCTATTGTGTAGCCTAATGTTTAGCACTATTTTACATTTTATGTAGAATGGTGAACTGAAAGAATTGCTTAAAGATATTACGTCCAAGAAGTAAAAGCTCGACTAGGTGAAGAACTTCAAGTCTTTAAGAGAAAATCGGATAGTTTGTGATCTATTTTAATCGACATGGCATTATATGTTCTCGTTGTGTCGGAATTTCTGGATTGTTATTTGTCAAATAAAAAAATAGTATTCCTTTCTCCGATATTCTTTTCTTTTTGTTGTTTTGCTTTCTATATATTTATATGCTGTATATGAGGCAGATTGGAGTCGAGACTGAAGCTTTATAATGCTATCATGTACTGAAAATCAAGTTTGTTATAAATGAGTCTTCTAACATGAGAGATTCTTAAGTAGACCCAATCTACAATCAGAGTGGAAGACTTTTCCACTAAGCCAAACAATATTTGAGATATTCTCAAGTAGGCCAAATCTATTTTCCTTTTTAAAAAAGTAAATTTATTTAATCATAAATAAATATGTAAATACGTTAATCGTTACTCACGAAAAAGTATTTTACACTACTATCTTTTGTAGGCCAGGTAGAAAATTTTGGCTAAATTGTCCTTTGACCCAAGTTAAACTAATCTGGGTATAAAATGTCAAGCTGCTTCAACCTTATTTTGTAGGTCTAGGACATTGGTCTGGCTCTTGATGATAGTTTCCATTTTCTTGCATGACCCTGATTTCAACAAGGCAATGATGCCTTATCAGATATTGTAAAGGATCATATTTTGCAAAAGGATATGCACCAGAAACTTTATTTCCTTCCTCCATGCATTAAAGTAACTTTAGAGATAAAGAAACTACTAATTTAAACTAAAAATCCTTCTAACAGTACAACTGACCATGGCTCTAGGTTAATAATATAACAAAATAAAAATACATGAAAAACACATTCAGAACATTATTCATTAGAAACAAGACAATAAAAAAAACCCAGAAAATTACTTCTCCTATACCATACGTATGTATACATACATATATATATATATATATATACCCACCACCACTTCATTGATCTACCTACTAACTGATGTGCTTCCCCTATTATTGTTCCATATAGCTTGTGCAGGCAAGCTTCCAACTCATACCAAGCATGTCATTTACGAGTATCCCTCAAGCCCCAGCCTTGAGCTAAGCCAATTGCAGACCTCATCCATCTCTCGAGGAACTGTATAATGGCCTATCCTGCACACAAAAACCAAAAGAGTGAGGTCCTTGCTTTAACTAGCATTTTCAAAATGGGGTAATATCCACAAGGAGAATAGAAGATAAATTACCCGTCATAGGATTTAAATGTGATGTATCGAAATCCTGCTGAACTTAGGGATTGGGCTGATTTCTCTCCATATTTGAAGGGAACTACATCATCACCTGCAAAATGAATTGGAGATAGACTTCTATGAACATTTGAAAATCTAGTATCAGTATGCATGGTAGCAATAAGCACTAAAATATATTGCGTTCTCAAGCTTTGTTTAAAACTAAATCTCCTCAAGTAGAGTGTTCCCCTAACCCAGAAGCATAGAATCCAAGTTAATAAGAACAAATGTCGTCCCCTCTAACTAATTATCCTAACCCAGTTGGATACAAACATATACCAAAAATCTCAGGTACATATAATAAAACAGTGCCCTAAGCATGTAAGATGTATAGACTCATACTGATTCCATGGCACATCAAAATGGGTAATGAAGCTGCTCGCCTTCTTGCTTCATGTGACACTTCTATCTTGTTCCTTAAGCTCCTGCATGATATCAAATTTCATTATGAAATATATAGATGCTTTAAAGGTTATATGTTGGCTAACTCATGCAAATGAATATTGGAAAACTGACGAATGAATTGAAGCTTGTTCTTATCACAATCTCTCAAGAAAGCCTTGTCTTTCAGTAAAATGATTAAATTCATACCTTGATCCTGGAAGCCAACCACTCAGTCCAATAACTGCTCTTAAGTTGACAGAGTATGGAATGCCATTTCCATACCTTCCCATGGCAAAACAACTAGCAGAGTAAAGTGCTGTTGCTGCACCCATGCTGAAGCCTCCAATACCAACTTTCACTGTCAAAATAAATAAATAAAAAGATATCTTAAATAAATTCATAAACAAAATGAATCTACAAGGTAAAATTGGAGAGGAGAGGACAAAGATAGAGGGAAGTGGATCACACTTGGGTCCCACCTCTTTATCTTTGTCTCTCCAACGTCCAAGTTTACTTGATAAACTTAGCGGATCTTAATTCTAATTACAAAAATTGCCAAAGTTGGATATGTTCACAAGAGGCACAGTTGAAGGACTAAAACAGATAAAATGGACATCGATTGGAGCCTGATCACTTTTTCTTCCCTCTTTTTCCTGAATGAAGGATATAGATTAAGAAATTTTCATTTTAGAGAATGATGTTATGAGAGTGTGTGAAATTTTAAAGTCGAAGGTACCGTCAGCTGGCTCTGTTGACAACAAGTTGGCAATGTGTGCTGCTGAGGCATCTAAACCCTCCCAATCATCTGGACCATCTTCCGAAAGTTCTCCCACATCAAACCCTGGTCATTGTTAATTTAGCATGTCAGATTATTTTAGTGCTTATTTCATTTTTTTTAAAAAAAAAAATTGACATAGACTTGGGTAATGTTTGAGGTATTTGTTATCAAATTTTTATTAAAAAATGACGAGTGCAGATTTTTTTTATATGAAAAACCCAATCATGTAGTGTTGAACTTCAAAAAATCCACTTGTAATATTTTTATTGAAAACAATGATAACAAACATATTTGTACCTAAGTTTTATCTCTTTTTTTGTAAAAAAAAAAAAAAAAGTATAGGGGCACAAGAAGCTCGTAGTACATGCAGTGCAAGGAAAACCACCAAGTACGGCTACAGGACGGGTAGGAGCAGTAGGGCAAATCCATTTTATCTGCACCATTAATATCAGAAGAAATAATACCTGAGATTTATTGAGATATTAAAAGTATTAAGTGAGAATGTGAGTAGAGAAGAAGTTAGATAATTAAAAAAAGGCATAAATATTCTTACATTTGGAAGAGGAAGAGACTCCAAAAGCTGAGATGAGCTGCAATGAAACCAAGCTCAAAATCACAGGTTTGCTAGATATTATTGTCAAGATTCTCAACCATGCTTTAAAATGCTTCAATTTCTATTCATGCAAATATTCTTCTGTCAAAAGTCTTGTCTAATTTTGCTCAGCTAGGTAGGTAAAAGAAAAAATTGAGGATGAGGTCCCCAAAATAAGAATATATTATATGCTCTGCCAAATCAATTAAAAATTCAGAATATATCATATCACTGTACAGTACCACATTTTTCTCCAACTGAATTTATTCCATTTAGAATCTCAACGGAACGAAGCTGAACTCCGAAAGGATTTAACATCAGGAAAACACAATTTTGCAGCATGCTGATATGTTTGACATTCTTTCTCTCAGAAGTTTCAACCTTCATACATACGGATTATGTACTTGATGCAAGGAATGAGGAAACATGCAAAAAGAAATGGAGTAGGATCAACTTTCTGGATTGGTTGTGAAGGAGTGAGGGATAGTTACACAGTGAAAACTTCTTGAGCTCCCTAACCGTGCATTAATAATTCAAATGAGTTTGCAGAAAGTTAATGGAGGTTGGCTAGCAAGGAAGAATATAACAAGAACAAGGGGAGGGGGAAAGTAGGAAGAAGAGATAAAAAGAAGAGGAAATATATATATTTTGGACCCCAAATCTTAGAAATACATAATTCAGTTCCCAAAAATGTTTGACTCTTTATTCGTAAGTCCTTAGAGCATGTTCATTTTTTTAATTGACAGGAGACTAATGAGTACTGAGTCAAGAACTTTCAAGAACTAAATCGTGTATTTTTAAGGTTGGAACCAAATAGTTGAGTCATGTCTCTTCAATATACTCAACAATATATTTACTTTAAAAAGGAAGAAAGCAATAAAAGGATTAACACAATAGAAGTACAGAAAGATTAATACAGAACCTGTAGGGGAATGAATGACTGGTAGTTATGGCAATGTGTACGTCGCATATAGTAGAGCATTCATACCTGGAACCATTGTCACCCAGACCATGTAGCCAAACAATAGTGGCTTGGTGTTTTCCTTTGGGCCTCACCACATGAGTCTTCCCAAACTCAAAATTTCTTCGACAAGTTCTGCTACCTTCAGTTTCATAAACAAGAAAGTATTGACTTCATAAAGATGGTTGATAGAGTTCAAAGCAAGGGAAACAAGAAAAGAATCCTCACAAAGAGATAGGGAAAACCTTCACTAATGTTAAAAGTACGCACCAAACAGCAGAGGAATGAACAGACGAAAAGATTATAAGAATGACTTTTCTAACACAGGACATAACGCAAACAATTAAAAGACAGAAAAAGTTTCTGCAAGTGATAGCAATCTATAGTTTATGAAAAGAACAAACCAGAGCCCATATGAGAATGTGCATAGCTCATTTTGCAGATTGCAAGCAGTTGAAAGCACCCTCAGCTACTGCAATGACTACGAGAAGAGGTTCTACAATGAAGAAAATGGAGAAGGGGTAGTGTATTTATACACACAAGGGTATGTTGGAGTTGGAATATTAAAACGTGTGAATATGCATCATAATGTATATGTAGTGAGTACAAAAGCTATATAAACTGCGCCGAAAACCACCTAGAAGGGCATCCGTGAGTTAAAGAGAGACAAAAGCAGAAAACCTTTTATGAGAAGAGAGAATCCGAGCATAGAAGGGCACATTCATCCGTTTCAAAGCAGAGAGAATCTGTGCTTGTGGACATTGGTGCCTGAAAATAAAGGAAGCCACAGCCCACAACGAAAACTGAAGAATATTACTGAAAACAAGAGAGAGAGAGAGAGAAAACAATAAACTAAGTTTGCAAAAAAGAAAAATATCTTTCTTTTCACAAATCATTTGTTTATGGATTTCTGCATGATTGATGGGCACCCATTAACTTCGAACCCATAGTTTTAAATTTTTGATTAAAAATCAAGGACAGAAAGGAATTCAAGAAAGGAAAAGGGAGTTTCTGGGTATTTTAATTTTCCCTAGATTTCTAGTTCTTGGTAGATAATAATGATAAAGCTTATCAAACTGGATTTCATATTAGAATTGACAAGAAAAAGCAGGTAAGCTTTTTACTCTCTCACTCACATTTTCCGCTATGCTTGGTTGCTCAAACCCCACTCCTACAAAAGTTTTGTTAGTTTATACTCACTAGAAGCAGCATAAGTCCAAAATAGTGTACCTCTTAAACACATTTGTTATGTAGGGAAAAAAAATTCTAAAATCATGTAATATTTTTATCTTTAGAAGAGAAAAAAATTAGAAAAAATTTCAGCTTAAATCTTTACCAGAAGGAATATTAAGAGGCATAATAAAAGCCATTGTTTACTAAATCTCATTTCTAAATTATTAGCAGATTGATGCATACATAGCTGTAGTGGACTCCAACTTGAAAAATATCCCACTTTCGAACTTCTTTTATTTTCTTTGAATGGATTTTTCCTGTTTCTGTGTCCCCAAGTTGTGCTTGTGCAGAGATTTTGCAGCTTTGATTCTCACAGTAACATCAAATCTGTAATTTATTGTGAAGTGGAACTGGCATATATCCCAGCCTCACCAAGGCTAAATCTGAGACATATATATAGAGACAGAGCCACTATGTATATAGGTCAATGAGTACATTCATTGTGCACCACTATGTATGCTCACCTATAAAATGCAGCTTTCATGCAGCTTACCTGGAAATCCTAAATTTTTATCCATGCTTCCTCCTCTCCACTCACTAGTTTATGATTTTGTGCCTTTTTTTTTTCTGAAGTTCTATAACTCCATGTTATGGAAACTCAGTACTTATGTGAAACTGTTCAACTTAGGAATGTCTACAAAAGAATAAGAGCTTGTGCTTATACTAAACATCAATTTTTTTCTTTTATATTTTGTTCTTTGTTTTACATGCCCTGCTTCAATATCTTATAATATCTACAAGGCATTAAAAGATGTTAAATATTAGGGTTTAGTTCAATATAAGAGTACAGTGTTAGCACAACAAAAGCAGCATCAATATAAAACTGGTTGACTTATACTTCAATGAAGTTGCTGACGTGGCATATCCTAATTGGTTGACCAGTATAGAGTTAAGTATCTAATATCCCTCTAAGGTCAAAAAAATTAGGGGATTTTCCCCCATTTAAGGAGAACATAGGGCTTAACTTTATAGTTTTGTCAACTACTTAACTGCCCCACAAATCCACAATCAATATAGAAAAGTTATAGCCCCAAAACAAAGAAATGTTGAATCAGTACAATATATGTATGAGCATTTGTTTATGAGCAGACAATATATGCTGTTGGCACTACCCTCTTATTGGAGATTAAAGCACTGTGTGGTGGGTGTAAACTTGCATATTAGGCTGCTTAAACAGGCAAAAACTTTATATATAGTAAAGGAACATATTGAGTACCCAATTGAAAAAAGTTTCTAGATGTCAAAATCTGAGAAGCACTAGCAGTACCGCAACTATTCCATTTTTCAAAATATTTTAGAACTCTCCTTTGCTATAAGCTGGCATGCACACTGGAAAAATATTCCTTTTAAAAAAAACTTAAATACACTTTTGATCAATTTAATAATAGAAAAGTTTCAATAGGATCCCCTAGTTTAAAAGCAAGCAATGTGTTGTCTTTCTAATTATTAATATTATTCAATTTTATTCTTTGTCACATCATTCATTTAAATTAATAATAAACTTAATTATCTGCTAACTTAAATATTTTTTGACACTTTAATTATCATGAGTTTAATTTAAAGAAAATGATTAATTACTCAATTAATTTTTTATTGAACGAAGTGTTTTTATTTGGTACTCAATAATATCTTAAATAAAATTAAGATATTCGTAGAAAATCAAAAGATAAATATTATTAAATTTGTTGTTAAATTTTAGAATCAAAATGAAATAGATGGAAATAAAATTGGTTCATTTTTGAAAATATGAGAACAATATTATTTGTTTTCAAATGATACAGATCATATTAGGAATATTAAGATACATCAATTCGTGACAAATTATAGCTAGCCTTTGAAGATGTTAGGGCTTTGAAGTTGAATATTATGCTTGTCTAAACAATTGGTTTAGTTTCATCTAGGCCTGGAAGCTGGTACTCTGCTATTGACTAGACATTTGTGAACCATAACAAGTGAGTTTGTAGCTTCACTTTTTGTCACTCACAAAGTATGGATTTATTTAACTGGTATGGATAAAATAAATAACTTGTTCTTCTTTTATTACAGAACAATTAAGGACATTTAAATAGTAAGATTATAATGTGCTTTGATGGGACACTAACCTAAATTGTGATTGTTTAATTGGTTTGTTGGTTACATTGATAAGACAGTAGATTCAATTACGAAATAGTTAAAATAAATATAATCAACTAAAAATAATTAATTAAACTAATTATATTATAAACATATAAATATGTCAAGTATAATTTTAGTGACATTCATTTTTAACATATTTACATACCTATAAGTATAAACAAAATCTTTCTATGAAAAAAAAAATAAAGAATTTCTTAATATTGCTAAACACTTATTGTTTGTTGGAAACGACAGGAGAAGATTCATTTTTTCTTTTTTTAAAATTTTGCTTTAAAGAAGTTAGTTTTTCTGAAGATAGAATTTTTTTTATTGTTGGGTTATTTTAAAATTTGTGTGAATAGAAAAAATAATTTACATAAATTTGGAAGAAATTTAATTATTAAAAAATTTGACCTCTTAAAAAATTAAAGTATTTTTTCTTTATTTATGACAAATTTCTTTAATTAATATTCTATCAATGTTTGGGATGCATGTATTAATTAGACAAAAAACAATGAGCTTCAACAATAGGCCATGTATAATTATTGGCATGTAAATTTCAAAACTTTTTTTGATGTTGGGTTGGACTTATAAGTAGTTACGAGACAAAAAAAGAGAAAAAAGTTAGATCTCATCATTAAAATTCAAATACAAATGATAAGCCACTTTGATATATTGCAAATCATGTTTTGTCCTCATATAATCATTAATTATTTTCAGATTATCTTATCTTTTGTATCTTCCAATTTAATTAAGATTTATTGGCGATACACTTTATCTTTAATTAATTTGGGATGATGTCACTGCCATAGTAATTTTAATATGTAAATCTAGTCATTTTGGTTCTTAGTGAAACTGGTTACATCATATTGATAACTCAGTTTAAAAAAAGACACAATTGAAGGTTGCTGCTTTTGTTAATTCTACCCACCAATTATAACCAATGCTTTTTTAATAAATTAATTCATTCTAATCCTCTGTATATTGATCCAATTTTTTTGGATGTTTTTGAAGGGTTAATAAAAATATATAGTTTTTTTATTTGGCTTTTGTCTAATACTGAATATTAGGCAACAAAAAGTTAATATGAATAAAAATTTAACATTACAAAAAATAAGAATACTGTATTAAAAGAGTTGTTACACTATAAATAATAAAATTAATAATTAATACATTAAAAAAAAGTCAGAATAGTATCTATTATAAAAAAAAATTAATAGAACTGTGTCTTATATGTTTTAGTTATGTACCAAAAAAATTATTAGAGACTCTTGTATAAAAAATTGACTAAAAAAAATTATTACAACAAATTTAATTATTGATAATATATTTTTAAAAATGAATAAAAATATAACACATTGGCAACATTTAATTTATATAATCGATTTCACTTCATGAAAAAAAAAGTTTTATTTATTATTCTTGTTAATTTTTGAAAAGTTATTTTCTTATCAATTTTGTTAAAGAATTTTAATTTAGTTCATCAAACAAATTGTAAATCAAAATGATCCTTCTGTTCATATTATTAGTTTAGACGACTAAATTAAAATATTTTATTTTTGGACAAATAAATTGAAAGGTAAGTGATTTTTTATGAATTAAATCTATAAGATTTTCTTTAAAAGATTAATTAAGTTAAATATATTTGAATAGTTTTGAAAGAGATTTTTATGTCCTTGCATGAAAAAAAGTGACTGGACTTTAAATAAACATTAAAAAAAGATAAAAATATTTTTCCTAGCAAGGATGAAATAGGAGAGAATAAGAATAAAAGGAACTGATTATAGTTCTAAAAACATAATTATAATTAACTTTAAGTAGTGCGTAAAGTGAAGTTGATTTTGACATAAGGTTGAAGTAGTCAGAGATTTTTGTTAAAAAGACGAATGACAGGTGAAAGTGTTAAATCTCTATGTCCAAAATTTCGTTCATTTATATCTTTCAACATTGGTCTTTTATTATTTCAATCTGAAGATAGTTACCATTTCATTACTGGTGGTGGTAACTATTTATGAATCTATTCTTCAAATTACTTGATTTAGATTTAATTTTTTCTATATCTCTGTAAGTGTTTATTAAAGAAAAAAAAATTTGAAAAAAATACCTCCATAAGTAGAGCTCACTTTGCAGTTCGATTTAAATTAGATTTATTTTGACCTTTTTTTTAATTAGGATAATATTTGGTTAGCTTAGTTCAATCTTATTAGAACTAAGGGTTAGATTAAGTTAATTATTTTTTTAAACTATATATATATAATAATTTAAATTAATAAATAATACTTACAAAATAATAATTATAATTAATCATACTAATTTTTTTAATATTCTTAAAATATAAAAAAAATATAATTAAAATACATTACATACAATTTAAAGGTTATAAATTATAAAATAAATAATAATTAGTTATTATATAATATATATCATAAACATAAAATAAAAATTAAATAATTATAATCAAGATTTTAATTTTATTTTTCATTCTTTAAAAAAATTATTTAAAATTAATAAAATATTTTAAAAAATAATATTTTAAAAAAATAAAATGAGTTAACTCGAGTTCAGGTTCACTCTAACCTTAACCCAACCCTTATTTTTAAAGAAAAAGGTCAGGCCAATTTCTTTTTTTTTTTTACAGGCCAAACAGATGATCCCATCGGACAAGGTCTATTTTAATACCTTTACCACTACGTAAGAGTTTTAAGTTGTTATTTCAATAATTTTTACCTAACACTTTTCTGTCACTTTCAATGTTTCTTTGGCAAAAGCAGGTGAGGTTGGTGGCATTAATTTCCTTCCATATTTCTTTGGAATAGACTTGAGCATTGTTGATTAGGTTTTCATTATTGGATTTTTTTAAATAAAAATATAATATATAAAAAATTTAGAAAGTCTTTGAGTTGTTAAAAAAATATTTATAATATTTTTATTAGAAAATATAATAATAAAATATAAAAACTGTAGTTAAAATTTTTTTTATCTCTTTCAAAAATAAAAAATAAAATGTTATTTGTATGTTCTTATTTCTAATTACGTTTTTGGTAGAATGTGAATTTCTCACCAACCTTTTTTATTTTCTTCGTGGAAAATAAGATCTTTTGACTTTATTTTAGAAATACCATAATTTCAATATTCACTTTTTAACATGCAATATTAATTTTTTTAAAAAAAAAAAATCTGTCCACAGTATACATAAGCCAAGATGAATCCATGGATTGGAACAACCTTGGTTGTTCTTATCACAACTCACAAGGAATTTGGGCCCATTAATTAAGCTCTCCAGTGAATCCAGATTACCAGGACCATTTTGGGCTATTTTCCATTGCGGACTCCACTTTTTAATTATTTCTCATAAGTCATTATAGTAAACGTATAGCTTAATTTTTGAAAAATACATTACAATATTTAAACTTAATTTTCTATATAAATTAATTCTCATTTATTTCTCATTACATTATAATTCTTATTTTAAATAACTAAATATATACAGAAAAGACTACAAATTGTTGGAGTAAGAAGAAACAACAAATTAGACCAATATTTGATTAATTTATTGGCTAAAGATTTTTTAGATAATGAACTTAACCTTGCTTCGTTTAGGGGATAAAGTGTCTGACTATCTACAAATTCAAGCCGAGTCAAAGAATCAGAGTCTCTATCATTTATTAAAGGTAGCCTAACAGGAATGACGGCTCCAGCATGTGAAGTAATTACAAACTTTCTATGTCAAAATTTGCAAAGACCCTAACAAAGGCAAAAATCCAATGCCTCAGGTTTTTGAAAGGCTCCAGTATATGCTAGACAGTCTCGCTCCATCTTTCAAGAATTTATTCCACAAGAAAAATTTGCAGGATTGTTATCAATGATGATGGTCGTCATCGCCATGTCCATCAGGTGGACCACCAGGGCCTACAACTTCAAGCTGATAAAACATGAGGTAAAATAATTAGTGACATTCTTCAGTGATGCTACATTTGAAATAATCACATGATTATCAAACTGGAATTCTAAAGAGGACACAATTTAACTCGTTTATCCAACTAGAATGTTAATGGAAAAACGCATGCTAACAGAGTGAATCTGCTATGTGACCTAATGCTCAGCGCACTATTGGGGCATACATTCAATACCAATCCCTTTGCAACCTTATCAACAAAAACAAGGAGGCACGATTCTGTAAAGGCCATTATAATTTCATGTATGAATTTAATGTAGGCATGCACTATATCGTGTCTCTGAGCCACACATCAGCTTAAAGATTCATAAAAGCGTTGATGATGCTAGCTACAGTCAACAGATATCAACATTGAAATTCTCTTAGAATCTTAAACTAATCAGCTAGTTACTCTATCTTGTTATGAAGTTGGTGAGGTTCAAATTGGCATCAAGCTAATACAAATTTACTTGAGACTCAAATCAACTTCATGCTAATATTAGAATACTGGCGAACCAAGAGCAGAAAGTTAGATGTTTCACACTGTCTTCTATCTTGCTCTGGTTCCAATTTTATCAGATGTCACTGAAGGGACGTCTTCTAACTTGCTCTTGTAGGGTCATAAGCAAGGTAAGCCACCCCAAAATCATACCAATTTATGGAGTTCCAAATACTAAGCAATGTTTGGACCCAAAAAAAAAAAAAAAAAGCTAAGCAATGTCAATCAATGTTAAATTAAAATGAATGCCCGACAATTCTTGTTGAAATAGGCACATTAAACAGAAACAAAAGAATACATTTGCAGATATACAGAAGCTAATCCTAGGATAATTACTAGAAGAGAACCAAAACCTTGCAATGACTTGGCTGCCAGTCATAGTTATGACAAGTCCAAAGCATTTGGATTGTGGAGATATTAATTAAAGTAACTCAAAAGCTATCTAAATACAGATTTTAAGAGCAGCCTCAATCTACACAATTCATTACAAGCAGGACTCTTGACACTCGATCTGTACAAGTGCATGCAAACAAGTAGGTAGATTTGCATCTATAAAGCTACATATCTAGACATTTTAATCAAACATGACTGGTTTCAGAATAAAAATAAACAGTATAGTAAATGGAATTCTCAACTAACCACAAAATACTGTGTGCACACTGGACATTCATGAGGCTTGCCTTTCTCAAGCCAAAACCAGACAACATCATGCTCGTCCTCTGCAGTCAAAACAAGTGCCATAAAAAAAGTATGATCGTCTTCATAGACTTTGGAAGAAAATCAAACACAAGGAGACAAATAAAGATAAGGAGCACCCACCGCCTTCACCTCCTGGACATCCAACTATCCTTTTGTCATAGTATGACTTGATAACAGCAGGTGCTTCCTATGAACCAAAACAATGAGATTAATATAGATGAAAATTGTTTACATAGTACTATATATATAAATATATATCAGGGAGAAGAGTAAATGAGTTGTCTTTCCACCTAGAAGTAAAAAGGTAAGGAAGAAAGAAAGCAAGAAGCATGAATCTTATACCAAGCAGCTCTGTTAGTCAAATGAATACAAAAAGTTTTCAAGCTTGATTGTGACAATTAGAAAAAGGATCAGAAAGGCTTAGACAATAATAGCATCTAGAACCCATCCAAAACAACATTACACAAGGGAATCAGATACCACAATACGAGTGAATGAAGACAATTTTCCCTCAAATCCATATAGCAGAGCAACAACTTTATTTTTGGTTTATAACTCATGCTTGGTTTCCCAGCCTTGTGCTCACTGTTTCTCTTTCTCAACAAAGAATAGTAAACATCCTCATACTCTGTTTCACTTTATAAGGGTCTTATAATATCCAATGGAAATTGCTCCAATCAGACCGTTGTTATAAGCAATTTAGATTTCGAAACTGATAAGTATCTAGATTTTAATCTATATATCTATTATGTCCCTTCCTTTATTTTTATTCCACACGTCTAAACAAACAAATTAGTAAGCATTTTCAATAGTAATACCATAAAGTTGAAGAGCTCAAAAAATGTTGATATCTAATTTTAAGAATCAATTATTATGCCCTACCGCTGCCAGACGCTTGTTATGGTATAGAATAGGCAAATTAAATAATAATAATGATAATAAAATTATTGAATTATTGATATAAAAAACATGTTGCCATTTGAAATTCCAATTAAGGGTATCTTAATTAACGTACATATCAAATGTTGAAACATCTTGATAAAATTCTAAATGGCCATTTTCAAGGGCTTGGCTCTTCAAAATATATTTAAATCTTTAGACACATTTAACAACTCGTTAATCTGGGGCAGGAGTGATAATGGAAGAAAAGAAAATTAATCACTCACAAAAATAAATAGGACATAATATAATAAGCTCTAATACACAATGTTAGCAAATCCTAAGAAGTTTTCAGTTATTCCTCTTTTCTTTTCTTTTTTTTTCTTTTTTTTTTTGCTTCTTTTGGTATGAAGTCAGCGGCAACACGCAACCATAAAACCAGAATTAGCTTTTGAAAATATAAGACGACTAACCTTTGTGCCAAAAGGACCTTCGGGAAAGTTTATATCCAGAAGCTTCTTTCCCTAATAAAAAGAAACAGATAAGAAACGAAAATCACCCTTCAAATACCAAAACTACCCACTCGACAGCAAAACCATGATTTAGCTTGACATAGAAACCCATTTAAAAAGATATGGAGTAATCACCTGAAGATCAGCCTCAATCTCCTCGCGCTCATGGCCAGTGGCAATGGGCATTACATCCTCAACCTTCTTTCTGATGGCAGTATCCGCTACAAAACAAGCAATATCAAATCAATTAAACTGCAAATCACGCACAACAAACTGCAGAAAACCAAAGGAAGAGAGAGATTACCGGAACTGAAATGTCGAGGGAGAAGCGAGGAAGAGCGAGAGACGGCAAATGGAGTGGGCACAGAAGCAGATCGAGTAGAAGAGATTGTAGCTATGGATTTGAGATGAGAAGAGACAAATCTTCGCCACATGGTTGGTTCGTCGCCGTCGAAGAAGAACCCCGCTGTTAGGGTTGTTATGGTTTGAACGCAGAGATCGAATCCAGCTCCGAAATGAATGAAAGAAGAATGAAAAACACAGCACTTCCACTTCCCTTTCGTTTTTTCTCCTTGGAGTAAAAGGTGGCGACGATTCACTTTGGGTTTAGATTTGGAACCTGGGAAGTGCAAGTGTAGAGGCTTGCCACGTCACCTCGACCACCGCATGTGCTGGACTCTAAACTAGAAACTCAGGAATTGGGCTCTCCTTTTGGATTGGGCAAAAGGCCCAATCCTTATATATTCATATATTTGGAATTATACAAAATATTCGACCAAAAAAAAAAGTATATATATTGTTAATACTCTTATAACATAGCTTAGCTTTGTTAAGAGGTAATGCCTCTTAATCATTTCGTTAGTATTTGTCTTTAGGAGCAGCTCTGTTGTTCTATGTATGATTTGTGGGTATGAATGAGACTTCGTTTCTTGACAAAACAATAAAAAGTAAAATAAAAAAAACTTCAATGTAATATTCTTACATATCTAGTAATATGATTTCTACTTAAAGTTTTTTCTTTAAAAAAATTTGTAAATTACATTAACACATCTTAAAGTTTCATTCTAAATTATTTTTAATTAATAAAATTAATTTTTCAAAATATATGTTTCTTTTCAAAAATAAAATAACTTAGTTATCTTTATTGTTATATTAATAATAAAATAATGATTTTATATATATGAAAAAATTAATATCAAGTTAACTGTTTTTATTATTAAAAATAGTAAAAATAAAATTACAACCTTTTTATTGCTGTAAAATTTAAGTATTTTACAAAATATAAATTAGATAAAAAATTATGTGATATATCATGTAATTTTTAAAATAAAAAAATATTAAGTATAATTTAATAAAATATCAAATAATATTAGTGGAGTTAAAAAATAAAAAATTTGTCATATATATCATTCGTACCGTTCCATTTCAAACGAAGAATGGTGTAGATTGAATCAAAGAAGAAACAACGTTTCAAGTCTTGCAGATTCATCAGCAATTAGATATTAGAATAGATTATTTATTTTCTTTCTTTCTGTTCAGAAAACATCAAATCAAACTATCAAATGACAACAACTAGAGTATATATATATATATATATATATGACAGACTAACAGGGGCAAGAGCGGAAGAAGTGTAACAATGTCAATGTTCAGAGCATCATGCAAAACAAAACAAACGGTTCACAACTTCCCACAAACTTACATGTTCTAATTTAGTTTCGCCGACATTGAATAAACATGATATTAACGAATAAAATATGTTACATAAAATTAAGAATTTACGCGGTATTGCTCAATTTTTAGAAGTGTGGAAGATAAATCACATGACATTGAACAATACCTTGACGCCTATTATTATTACGACAAACCTATAAACTACGTAATTTATCCCTCATGCATCAACCACGTCTGGGATAACGAACACTAAGCAACTTGATATCATCAATCACTGGTCCACACAAAGACCCAGAGTTATCACTCTTCATGGTGTAAAACGAACTCAAGAACATGACACGTGTACGCATCGCCACAGCCTTGAACCGAAGCTTCCCTCGTACGAACCCTCCTTTACCCTTGGATTCATACGGCACCTTGACAGTGTCCTTACCCGCAAACGCCTCCACCACCATGGAACCCTGGCACATGTTATTGGCATCCCCTACAGCGAAGCTGAGCTCATAAACCTTGCCCACTACGGTTCGGACCACTTGCGCTATGGCGCTCTCTTTCCCAGCCACGAGCTCGATGGCTCTCTTGCCCTCAGGAACCGAGAAGTGATCTGAGTCAATGTACTTGACAGCTTTGAGAGACTCCACTATCCAGCCTGGTAGAGGACTGTGAGCGTCATCGATGTGAGGTGGGATCAAAACCCCCAATGATGTGTTGGGAAACACGTATGGACCTTGCTCCAAGTTTCCGTTCTTTAGGAGATTACTTCCGGTTCTTCTGGGTGGGTCTAGAAGCTTCAAAGCCACGGAGTCAATGAGGGGTCCACAAGCCGGGTCTTCCTCCAGACCCGGGTTATGGATAACGATTTGGAGCTCCGGGTAATCGGCCCGGAAGCCACAGGCGTAGGAGTCCCACCCGTTGCTTGCGTACATGGTTTGGATGGGAAAGACGCCCCAATCGGTTTTCTCTGTGGTGGGGACTACGGAGACGTTGAGCTTTTCCTCTTGAGCGCAGGTGCGAGCGGCGCTTAAGGTTAAGGAGTAGAACATGCCTTTGGTGAGCTTCACCTTTTGCCTAATGGAGGCTTCGTTGCCTAGCCTCACGGCGTACGCGCCTTCTGGGACCACTAGGAGCATGTCGCCTTGTTTCTGACCCGATTTGATGTATTCAACCAAACCTGAGGTCGTCCAGCTCGGAATTGCGTTCTGGCCTCTAACTGCTGAGCCTCTCAGTTGTGATGGCTTTGGCCCAACCTCGAAGTTACCATTTGGTAATAAACCTGAAAATCTTTTGTTATTACATTTAACAACTTGATAGTAAATAAAAAAAAATATTAGCATAACATGCAAAGCGTCAAATTAGATCTGAGGAAGGGGAAGAGATTTGCAGCTATAGGCTATATAATATGCAAAGCAGCACATGGGTGAGTCATATGCAAGGTGCATAGCTGCGTATATTCCAGAAGTACATCTCCACATTAGTGCAACATGTAATGTGAAATCTTTACAAGCAGATTAAATTAAATAGATCTATAGTCATTTAAAAAATTGCATGAGACATGTGATCCACGTCCTACGTAGCAGAATAGTAGGACTAAGAGAGATCCATTCGAAGTGTGAAATGAATAAGATTTCTCTTTTTCCTTACTAATTTAACTACTATCCTCAATCTCAGAATTCTTGAAGAGCTTAATTAATTAGAACACCGATCGATGGAGATCATTGCACTATAAGTTCAAACATAAATGGGGAATTAGAGCTGACCGTCTGTGATAGAGAAAGCGATGTGACAGCTTGCTAAGAATAGCACTAATAACACTTCCAGCTTCTGCATTTTGTAGCAAACACACAGAAAGAGAGAGTGAAAGAATGAGAATGAGAAGGAGTCGCGATCCAAGGAGGGGGGCGAGGGCACGCTTTTATTTGAATAAGTTGAGACAATTGCCACTGAGTTTAGTGAGGAACTACAGGAATGCCACTGGAAAGTTCCCTTCCCACGAGATGTTGGGTAACATATCCCGCAACCAACAGGCCAAAAATTAATTTTAAATTTGTTTTTTTAATTGCATTATTTTATAATGAACTTCATTCATTGCTTCTTGTCGCGTTGTGTTTAGGTGAGTAACGAGATTGACACCAAATTTTGTCTTTCTAAATTTTGGAAGCGCCTATTTTCAGTATTATCTACTTTCTGAAAACAAAAATTAAAATCTTCAACTGCATCAAAATACGTAAAATAATCGGGAAGTAAGGTGTAAACAATTTACTTCGTAATTATGTCCTTTATATAAAAAATAAATTTTCCGTCGCTTCAAATTTCAGGCATTGGTATGAATTTTGTGGGCAAGCTTATAGACAACCCATTCAAAAGCCACATGCACATTTCTGATTAAGAACATGCATTATTGTCGGTTCTACAGTATTCTCGTGTTTTTGTTTTAAAAAATATACGTATATAATAATAATAATAATAATAATAATAATATAGCCAATAAAAATTGAATTTAACAAGATATTAGTTTCTTGTAAACGTGACAAATCAAAAGTTTAAAATTTTAATATATATATATTTAATATTTGATAATATTTTAAATAAAATTATTTTTAATAAAAAAATATTTATAAAAAATAAAAAATAAAGTTTTTGAATTTTCTAATTATTAGTCTAAAAATTATAAATTATTTAATATATAATATAAATATAAAATAAAAATTATAAATGGGAGTTACATATTTTTTAATTATTTAATTTATTATTCTCAATATTTCTTTGTTTCAAACATTTTTAGTTCCACGATGCTAATAATAGAGCTCTGAATTTCTCCATGTTCGTACTGATCTCGAGACAGGGTAGATTGGACGCAGGATATATGGACCAAAATAACCAAATCAAATCAATTAATTATTTAATTAGTTGAATCGATCAACATTATTAATTACGATTCGAATTATATGATTAAGCTGTGTTGAACAGATTGAAAATTAATAAAATTCACTAATTAAACTCAATAAAAATTAGGGGGAATTGTTCCTGTGATGCTCAAAAGCTGCAGTTAGTAATATCTGAAATTTTATTTTTTTTATTTAATTGTCGCTAAGAATGTTTTTTCACTATTTTCTACTTCTATCTAAATTGAATATTCTTTTCTAACTCTAAATAATTAATAGCGAATTTTCTCATCAACTTGATATTTCTTAAATACTACTCTCAAATTTTGAATTCGATGATCAATGGTTAAAACAGAAAAACTCTTAATCCCTTGAAGGTAAAAGAATTTTCCATTTGAATAATCTTCTAAAAGTGTTTCTATTTTAATTAAAATAATCCATTAACAAATTAAATTACTAATAAGTAATATGACTTCACTAAATAAAATGAAATGACTGTCAAGTTAATGTTTATCTGAACAATAAAACATTGTTTTATAAATTTTAGAGACTTAATTGTAGAATTTGAAAATGTGCAAAATCAATGTTTTTATGATTTTTTTAAAAAAATTGATGGTCAAATTAATTATGTTACGCAAAGCTATGTTACTTGTCCCTTTTGGACTTAATATTAAGATATAATTTTAAATTAATAAAAAAATTAGGGTAAGTTTGGATTAAAGAAAATTGGGGGTTAAAGTTTTGGAGGACACATAAAAATTGAAGACAAAAACTTGAAAGTATTTTGAAAATTAAGAGTAAATTAATTATTTAATTATTTAATATATATATTATTTATAAAAGATAAATTTTCTTAATTTAATATCTGAAAGATGAATTTTTTTAAATAAGGAATGTATTTATTAAAAATCAAGAAACAATTTAATTGATCTATTATAAATTTTAATCTTATAATTAATAAAAAATTTTAAAAGTTGACTGACGGATTGGTATGAGATTCATAAATATTAACTTAATTGTTAAACAATGAATTAAATTATATTTAATAATAAAAAAATTTAAAACACAATTTTTTCTATAAAATAGAGCATCATATTAAAACAACATAGTCAAATTACACGAAAAGGAGTTGTAACATCAAATTTAATTAGAGATTAATTTTTAAAAATTAAATTAAAACAATTTATTCATTAGAAACAAATTTAATAAAATATGCATATTTTTTTATTTTATCGTGGGACCTTAGTCTTATAAGATGGAATGAAAAAATGATTGAAAAAAGGGGATAGAAATAAAATCTTTAGGAGCATTTAGTACACAATTTAAAAAAAATAATAAAAAATAAGAGATCTAAAATGTTATATTTCTGCATTTGGTACCTGAATTAAAAAAATTTTAAAAATAGAATATTTTTATACTTTTATAGATTTTTATTCTCATCTAAAGAAGTGAGAATATTGTATTTTCATGATATGAAAATATTTTTAGAATAATAAAATTACTAAATTACATTTTTAAAACTTAAACAAATATTTTTATAATATAATATAAACTTTATAATAAATTTATTTAATTTTAATAATAATAATAATAAACACATTAAATAATAATAAATTTTTATGATATTTTATTTTAATTTATTATTTTAATTTTTACTTTTTAAAAATTATTTATGTATAAATATATATAAACTATTTATGTATTAATACATTTACATAAAAATTAATACGTGTTATCCTAACATATTTGTATTAAAAAATTATTTTTTAAACTATAAAATATTATATAGTAACACAAATTATTATTTTAATTTATATCTTTCAAAATTAATTATGTAATTTTTACTACCTAAACAATAAATTATTAGACTGTTATTTCTATTATATATATATAAACTTAACCTTACTTCACGTAAATAATAATATTATTAATGTTACTTTCAAATGATAAATTTGATGATTTTTCATCATATATAAAAATAAAGTACAAATTTTATTTTTTAAAAACAATATGTATATATAATTATATATATTATTTAAGTGTTATTAATTAGTAGCATATGTATGTATGTTATTCAATTAATAAACTGTTATAATTTTTGTTTTTAATACAATATAAATAATTTTAAAAAAATAATTGGTTATAATTATATATATATATGATTGTCAATAAAATATTTAAAAAAATTTTCAAAAATATTAAAGTTAAGCTAAATATAAAATTTTAATATTTCTAAAAAAATTATAAAATATTTTCATAAATATTTTAAGATAACTAAATAAATTTTTTAAAATATTTGAAAACATTTTTGAAAATATAATTTTTAAGAATAAAAATTTTATGTGTATACCAGACTCACCTTAAAAATAGAAAGGGAGGCGTCGTGCGGGATGAAGAGGCGAACATGAGATGAGAATCAAAGTATGTGTGAATGAGCATGAGTAATGATAAAACTTGGGAATAAAACTTTTAAAAAAGGGAGGGATGCATCAGATGTTATCCCAACCATACCATGTGCTCCTAAAGGTACTGTCCATCATCTTCAAGTGTGCCCTTCAATCTGAAAATTTAATTTATTGGTTTTGTGATGGGCAACGGTATTAACTATTAACAAAATAAGGCAGGCTAGGGGATGAGGTTTCAAAATAATTGGATTCTCTGTACCTGTAACACACAACAATTTCCCTGCTCTCCACGTGTTTGCTTGCTTCCACTTTCTATTCTTTGTATTTATTTTTTTGTAATAATTTTTTTAATAAAAAAGATATATATATATCTTACTCAGAATAAATTAAAATTTATTTTTATTTATTTTTTAATATAAAAATAAAATAAAATAATAATTTAGTCTTTTAAAAATATATATTTTTTTAATTTAGTCATTAAAAATAAAATATATTAATTTAGTCTTTGAAAGATTAATTTCTAATCATTTTAGTCTCTTGATTAATAAAATTGATATAAAATTAACTAATAATAATATTAATAAATGCTAATTCACTGTTAAATAATTAATTAAATTTTATTCAATATAAAAATACAAAAAATACATTTTAATGATGTGTAATTTATAAAATAAAACATATCAAATTTATAAATTACACATAAAAAATACAAAAATTATACGTTTTGACCATGTTTAATTTATAAATATGATATATATTTTTTTATTATTAAATAATATCTAATTCATTATTGCATAGTCAATTTAGTATTTTTTTTAATATTACTATCAATTAACTTTTTTATTTTATTAACCAAATAATCAAATTAATTGAAAATTAATTTTTTAAGGATCAAATTAAAATATTTTATTTTTTAATAATTAAATTGAGAGAACATATATTTTTTAAAAATTAAATCATTAATATATTCTAAAATATATATAATTTTTCAATTGCACAAGGTTGAGACCTGCTTGCTTCTTTGTCCTTTCCAATAGATTAAATGTTTTTAGATTATATTAATATTTTTTTGTTTACTTTTCTAATCTTTATTAAAATTTACGTATGTTAATTACTGTGTCAATCACTTACGTTAGGAGTAGTTAACTAAATACTTAATTTCAAATGGTGTATCTTCAATTTTCAATTTTTTTTTCTTTTTCATTTTTCATTATAAATTCATGTCACAATAGAATTGATTAAAATTAAAAAAAATATTGTCGTTTATATTCCCTTCTAACATGTTAAATATATCAATTATTTTTTAAAAAAATTAAAAAACATTTAAAAACTAAATTATTAATACAGTTACTATTTTTCTGTATTTTGAAATATAAAAAAAAAAAACTAATTTGGACTAATAATAAGGCTGACGTGCGAGAGAAAGCATCATAATATATATACAATAAAAAATAATGAATGGTATAAATTTACAGAGTCATCCTTATGCTTCCCTTTGCACTCTCCATCATCTTCCTTCGAATCAACTGCAACTCCACATTTACACAGTCAAATTGTTGATTTAATGTTTCAATCCTAGTCTGAGAAGCATGATTATTCACCAAGTGCACCTGTTTCTCGAGAACAGCGAGGCTCTTGGCGTGCATTGGAGACTGAGGAAGAACTCCATTGGAAGGTGGCAAACCAATTAACCCACAAAGCAAAGTCTGAAACTTTCTTAATTTTATGAGTAACTGTAATGAGATTCACAGTCAAACTACAACTCTCATGTATGAGAGAAAAAAAATACTATACCATACCATGAATCTCAGCAATAACAGGTCATAGTGATAAGCAGAAGGTTTCTTAAGATTGAACTCCTTCTGTTGGGCCAACTGCGAAGCAACACTGTGGTCAAAGAAGTAAAGCCCTTCTATCTTCAATGCAGGAATTATGGCAGCAAAAATATATGCAGCGGGTACCTTTTCCATGTCCTGCATCAAATGTGTTATATTAATATTTAAAGCATCATGTTGTATCTGATATGAGTGTCAAGTATGAACAAAAATTACTTTGATGACTGGCCAATAGTGTAAAGAGGAGCAAAGAGTCTTCTAGGAACTCAAAATGGAAGATTATTTGATACTGTGAAAGACAGAGCTGTCCTCACCACCACCATTAATGGCACCCCATGGTCTGCAAAGAAACTTCTGAACTTCCCTGTACAAAATACAAACTAGGTCAGCTTCACCTCTCAAATCACTCATAGTCTAAGAACATTGCAATATTTGAACAATCTGACGCATGGCTAATAATTACATTTATCTTTTGAGTTTTTGATTAAATTATAATAATTATTTTTTATTTGAAAATTTACATATTTTTTGATAGAATAAAATTATAATTTTATTTTGAATATAATAATAAATACAGTTAAATTTATAAAATATTTCATAAATTAAAAAAACAATTATATAATGTTGTATAAAAATTTAGGCGTAGAGTAAAATTTTATCAAATATAAAAAAGTTTGTGTAATTTACCCCAAATCCAAGGTTTAGAATTAGAAGAGGAGAGTTATTCAGTGATTTAGCAGTATGAAACTCAAATGAAATCCCATAATTAGGTAAAGTGAACACAATTATCCAAGTAACAAACTGAAATTAAAAATTAAAATAACATATTAAATCCCACACTTGCTTACCTTAATCACAATGCAAGCTTCGTGTTCCTCCTTCTGTAAAATGCTCTCTCTGTGGCCTCACCACGACCTTCACTCTCCTCTGTTTCTTTCCGTCTCCTCACTCCCTTCTTTATAAATAGGAGTGGCACAGAGGGGTTTATATATAAAAACCATTTTTAAAAATAATTATATTCTACAAATCTATTCTTAATTATTTATTTCTCACAATCCCCATTTTTATCTTTTTATGAAGCCGATTCTACTTTTTTTAATGTGTTACATAATCCATCTCAGACCAATTAGGTATTATGTTTAATATATAAAATATAATCTGTTCTGTGTAAATAAAAAAAATGAACTGATTAGCAGAATTTTTGTAAATAAAAAAATGAACAGATTAGGAGGGTCAATCAAATTAATTTTTGTAAATAAAAAAATAAAAAGATTAGCAGAATTTTATATCATATATATATATATATATAATCCGTCTCAACATGAGATGGATTAGGTACAATTATTAAAAAAAATAATAATAATTTGAGATAGATAATTAGAATATAATTATTTTTAAAAATAATTATTTTTAAAAAAATTTATATATATATAATATTAATAGATATTAACTTAATTTTTAAATAATAAATTAAATCTTGTTTAACAGTAAAAAATTAACGCACACTAAATTTAAAAGATACACACAATCAAAACACAATTTTTGCATTTTTGTGTAATTTAAAATTTTGATATATTTTTTTATTTTTTTATTAATAAATAAAATTTAATTTATCATTTAACAGTAAAATGAGTGTTTGTTAATCTCATATCAATTTGCCAATTAACTTTATATCCATTGGGTTGATTAAAGATTCAAATTGAGATAATATGTATATTTTAGAAACTAAATTATTGATTTATCCTATATTATTTTACTTGAAATTTTTTTGAAAAGGTAATTTTAAATATAATTTCTCATTTTTCCAGAATTTTTTTGCAACTACTTATCGAGTAGTGGTTTTGAACATTTTTTTTTGGTCAATGACTTTTAAAATAATTTATTATATCATATAAAATAAAATATATGAAAAAATGAAAAAATGAAAAAAAATAAAAATTAATAGTAAAAAAGTGAAAAATTAATTAAATTTTTATTATTTAATTTTATCATTTAAAAATACAATAATTATTTTATATTTTATATTTTATATTTTGAACTTTAATGCATGCTAAACCACTGATTCTTTTAAATGGGTTTCTTTGAATATAAGGAATTGTTTGATTTTAGTATTTCTTTTATATATATATATATATATATATATATATATATGTTTGTTATGGGTGGCCATGCATCTCGAAAGATCCTGCAGTCCAGCTTTGAGGCTCTTATTAGCTACCCTTTCATTTTCATTTTTTCTAATGTTTTGTAAATTTTTTATTTTATATAAGAAGTGAAAAAATAATTATAATTAGATAAATCCATAGTACAAATTTATGCAATAATTTATCATAAACACATAATAATATATTCCTTAATTTTTGTATTAATGACTTTCAACGAATCATCTAAACCATTGACTTATAATCTAATTCTGATTATTTACTTGTCTTACTTCTCAGTCTCACATGAGACATACATATGTATGCAAAATAAATATATTTTTATATATGTTGGTGATTAACGGTTCGTTTTTAAATGATTTTCGTTAAATATTTGGATTCTATATCGGACAAAGGAGCAGTTTGATTTCAGTAATTTTTTTTATTATTTTTGTTATTCATTAAAGGTTTGTTTTTATTGTAACTATGATTATTATTATTTGTTAAATTAAGCTTTAGTCCTTATAATTCAATCTTTATACTTTAAAACATTATAAATATATCCTGATAATTATATTTTTTTCAATTAAATCCCTATAATCAAACTTTTGTTAAATTTAAATCCAAACCCAAATCCTGGGATGGAGTAGAAACATGTGTTTTCAGGTCTGAGATGAAAAATATGTTATCCTTCTCACATTCATCCCCACAATATCTGTACTAAAAATAACATATATTAATTACTCTATTATTATACATTTCAGTTTGATCTTTTACATTTAAGAAATAATATACAGTTCATCACCTTTTCTCCAAAATTCTCAACAATCTATGTGTCCGTTTTTCTTACTACATCAGGACATACTTGCAAAGCCTTCACATACCAAAAATGGAACAGAAAAAAAGAAGAAGAAAAGAATAAAGGTTTAGTTTTTATCTGAGAAATTGATGAAGTAAATTAAATCAAATAATAAAAAGTGTTATTAATTACCTGTCCATGTCTTTCCTCACTAAAACTAACAGTTATGATCTTCAACTCGCCTCTACTTGTTAATTCCTCTAATATCTCACCATCACCCATTTCTCTTGATCCCACTTCACCTGATTGCATCTCCTATGACAGCAAAGAAAATATAAATAGATAATAATAATTGATTTATAGAAGAAAATATGTTTAAGAGCATGAAAATAGAAATATTATTATTCTATTAGTTTTTTACAGTTCACTTAATTTTTAAAATTTGGTTAAATTAATGTTATTGTCCCTAAACATTATTTAAAATTTTAAATTGGTCTCTTAAGTTTGAAACGTGTTAAAAAAAGAGTCCCTTTACTTATATCTTGTCCTATGTTAATAAAAAATTATTAAAAATACGTATCCTTATTATAATTAATAAAAAATAACTACAATTTAAATAATATAAATTCAAATGCAATACATATATAAATACTTTATATAAGCAAACACCAATGATAGATTTTCATATATAATTTTATACGTTTATTAATAATTTAAATTTTAAATGAAAACTTATTTTCTGAGTTTGGATAATGGAGATATTTTTTTAACTAATTTTTTATACAAATGAATTTAGCTACCAAGCTTCATTAGAAACAAAAGAAAAAGAATTCAAAATAAGGTTGATTATGTTTTATACGAATTTATCACTTGTTTGCATGAGTTAAACATGAATTTATCAAATTTTGCATGAGTATACGTAAACTCGTATAACTTAACTCCCAAAATTTAACAACAATGGTTAATGGACTAAACTACTAATTTAACCTAAAATTTTTATAATTGAACCCTTAGAGTTGTTTTTTTTAATATATAAATTTAATCCCTATTGTTATGCTTGTTTGTGGATCTTTAAATTTTATTGTTGTGATCAATCATTTGCTTTCTTTGGACTTTTAATATGAATGATTCTAAAAAATAGTAAAAATAACTAATAAGACAAAATTGAGTCTTACATATGACAGGTGATACTTGAGACATGCATATTTAGAATATGAAGATGACACATGATTATCTTAACAAAAATTTAATGGCATAATGAAAGAGATTTAATAGTTCAATATTAACTAAATTATATAAAAAAAACTCAATTATAAATTTTTTAAATTAAAAGTTGAGTAAGACATAATATTTTTTAGAAAAAAAAAATCATTAAATACCTTCAGAGAGAGACTGAAGGAAAGCCTAGGAGCAGCAGTAATTTCTTCATATTCAGCAGCATCCAGCTCCCTCAAATGGTGATGATTGAAAAGCTTGGGAAGGACGTACTGTCTTATTGTAATGAGGACAAAGAAGAGCAAAGGGAACAAGATTCCAGCTATAGGAATCCATGTCACTCCAAAGCAAATCAACAAATATACACATTGCAATACTGTGAATGACGCTATGCCTTTCATTGGTACTGTCTCAACAAACGAAGCATGCTCCCCTTCCAACACCCTAACATTTCAAAACCAAATATAATACTTGATTCAGTGAACTTATTGATAATATAAGGGTGGCCCAATGTATAAGGCTCCACAAGGTAATGGGAACAGTTCCACAAGGTAATGGGAACAGTTAAATATATACAGTCTTATCTTTGTAAGCAAGCAAAGAGACTGTTTCTAAGATTTGAACCAATGACGTCAAAGTTACATGATAATAAATTTATTATTGTTTCATGGCTCACCCTCGAACTTATTGATAATATAAATTCAAAAATTTATCATAATTACTGTAAAGTTTGCAACTTTTGCACTTACTTGAACCGCCTATTAGGTGATACTATCATGAATAGCATCCTTTCCCAGAATTGGTTTCCAGGAAGACTATCAATGGCCATGTATGCGAAGTAACCCCACAGAACTGAAGTGGGTATCTTCTTTATCAGAGGCATAGCAAACACTGAAGCTGCAACCAGTAATGATTGTAATAGATTGCTCACTCTCTGCTCTTTCACTCTCACTGGCAGGCATGCTTCAATGTGCTTCTCTGGGTCAAATCCTTCTTTTTTCTCTTCACCTTTTAGGACAGCCTCTTTCAGATCCCTCAGATCTTTTGCCACTGAAGAAGAACTCTACAGAAGAACCATCTTCTTCAGTATAAGGAGGTAATTGGCTATTATGTTAAATGAGTCTAATTAATGGGATCGTTTGACTCACAACAGGGGTGTTGTCCATTTCTATGAACACTGCTTGCATGTTTCCATAGATCTCAGAATTGCTAGCTTTCCTCCTTATGCTTTCCTTTGCACTCTCCATCATCTTCCTTCGAATCAACTGCAACTCCACATTTACACAGTCAAATTGTTGATTTAATGTTTCTATCCTACTCTGAGAAACATGATTATTCACCAAGTGCACCTGTTTCTTGAGAACAGCGAGGCTCTTGGTGTGCATTGGAGACTGAGGAAGTACTCCATTGGAAGGTGGCAAACCAATTAACCCACAAAGCAAAGTCTGAAATTTTGTTAATTTTATAAGTAATTATAAAGAGATTCACAGTCAAACTACAACTCTCATGTATGAAAGAAAAAACTACTATACCATACCATGAATCCTAGCAATAACAAGTCATAGTGATAAGCAGAAGGCTTCTTAAGATTGAACTCCTTCTGTTGGGCCAATTGGGAAGCAACACTGTGGTCAAAGAAGTAAAGCCCTGCTATCATCAACGCAGGAATTATGGCAGCAAAAATATATGCAGAAGGTACCTTCTCCATGTCCTGCACCAAATGTGTTAAATTAATATTTGAAGTATCATGTTGTATCTGATATGAGTGTCAAATATGAACAAAAATTACTTTGATGACTGTCCAGTGGTGTAAAGAAGTAGATTCCCAGGCAAGAGGAGCAAAGAGTCTTCTAGGAACTACAGATGGAACATTATTAGGTACTGTGAAAGACAAAGCTGTCCACACCACCACCATCATTGGCACCCCATAGTCTGCAAAGAAACTTCTTAACTTCCCTGTAAAATATACAAACTATGTCAGCTTCACCTCTCCTGCCATGGTACTAATGCCTCAAGTCACTAATATTTGAAAAATCTGACACATGGTTAATAATTAACCTGATGACAAACCTGTGCCATATAACCATGATCTGGCTTTTCTGATCTTCAGAGAAGACAAGAGAAGGCCAAAGGTGAATATAATTCCCAGTAATCCATTTGCATAAAGCCACTGAAATTTGTACTTGTCTAATGCTGGGTCTTCCTCTTTAGGAACCTTAAACTCACTCACCACTCCCTGCATTTCATAAACCCTGTAATCACACTGCCTTTTCTAAGTGTTATAGGTAAATATTCCATGTAACAAAAACTGACCTTGATGGCCTCTTGAATAAACAAGACTGTGATCAACATGCCGAAAAGCTCACCAGCAATTCTGGTGAATCTATTGATAATTGCACCAGCATTGAATATTGCTAGAAGAAACAAAAATAGTGCTGTCCAAACGCATACCCTGACAAATTAAAGACTTAAAATGAACTTCAGCATTTCAAAAATTCTCTGACTGAATTTAAGAAAGACACATAAACATGACAAGTGTTGGTTTAACTGAAAGATGTGCCTAACACACTTACATGTTAGATTCATGATTATTGATTAGTTTAATCTACCTATCTTTCATAGAAGAGGCTAACCACATAGAAATAGAAAACAATGCAAATTTTCCTGCCTTGGATGGTATCACTGTTAACAGAAAAATGGTCAAAATGGTTTAAATACTGAAGAATGCTAGTTAAGTGGAGGATTTTTTTAGAGTGTTCGCTAATATCTTGAAGTTGAAGGGAGCTAAATGTATTTTTTTCCTATAATTGCTAATGTTCTTACCATCCAGCCCAAGCCAAGAAGAGTTCTCGTCCCAAACCATCCCTATCTTTGGCAAAATTATACAAGTAGGTGTACATAATGATAGTGGGTTCTGCAACTCCTACTATTAGAAGAGGCTGGCCTCCAAGAATTGAGTGTATGATTCCACAGATAGCAGTAGAAGCCAATGTTTCTACTGAGCTCAAGCTTCCATCTATCATAACCAAAGTTATCAGAAAATTAAAAGGTCATGAAGAAATGACTAGGTTATGAGTGAACACATGCAAAGCAAGAACAAAAAGAAGAAGAAGAAGAAGAAGAACCTGTGTCTCTATTGAGTTGCTCCCCAAAAGCAATAACAGGAAGAGCAGAAGCGAAGAAAATATAGGTAGTTGGCGCCAAAATCCTATTAAAAAAATAAAAAAAATTGGAGATTTATAGTTTGAAATTTGAACAAGTGGGGTTCCATGTTCTGAATTTGCAGTAGGAAATTACCCAATTCCTGAACAGAGACCAGAAACCCAATCTTCCTCGTAAAACTTTGCTCTTCCTCGAATATCATTAACTACACCCTTGAATGGTGCCTTCATGTTCTCCATTCTACGAGAAAAAAGCAGAATGAGAGTTTAATAAACCAAAGGGGCTCTAAAAGATTTTAACTTTGGTACATGTAATCACAAAACAGAGATGATAAGTTAAATAATGGGGAAGAAAAAGGATTTGAACGAGAGAAAAGGACAGAAACCGAAAAGTTCTGCCTTGATCATTTGAAGAAATTTTTGGTTTGAGAAAAAGCAGTGAGTGACGCAAACAAAATGATATTTCATGTTTCTGTAAAATCAAAATATCAAAATCTTCCAAAAACCATTATAGTTAAACAGAGCATATGCATATACGTTTCTAGGAACTTTTTGTAAAGACGAAAATTTATGTTTCTGGTAATCAAAATATCTCATATTTTGAAATCCCAATATAGCTAAACATAGCATATGCATATAATAACTTGAGCAGTTGAGTTGCCTTATTTCGATTCTTGAAAATATGAAGAAAGGAAACATGAAACAGAAAGCATACTTTAAGGTGTAGAAATAAAAAAATCCATCTTTCCATAATCGCATTTTTCCCCAACATGTTTAATATCAATAAACATAACGATTACCAAAAAAGAAAGGAATCGAAATGCGAATAACATTAAAAAGAAAAAAAAATGGAAAGAAAGATCTTTGAAGAAAAATTGATAACAAAGAATATTTGGAGTATATACCAGAGTTGAAGTGGTGGTTTTGGCGGCGAGATTTGCCGGAGAGATGGCCGGAAGTTTTGGAAGTGAATGGGTGTTAGTGGAAGTGTTGTTGAAGAGAAGTTGGAAATGGGAGTCTTTGAACAACCCGCGGAAACTTTTCTTCACGCTGCTTCATGGTGGCTGGGATTATATAATATTTGGTTTATTGCGAATATTAGGTTTGAATTCTTTTTAAGGTTGAATTATAATTTGAAGTTTAAAGTTCAAACTAAAACGTGTCAAATGTGATAAATTTACACTGAATAAATAGAGCAAGTCAAAGTTATAAGTAAAGATATTAGCATAGTAGGCACATGATACATAATTGCTCATTGTTAATTTGATTTTTTTTATAGACGTAAATTATTTTAAAAAAAATTAAGGTAACATTTGTCACAAGAATATTCTAGTTTTTTAAAAGCTTAAAAATTATAAATAAAAATGTATAAAATAAACAATCTTTTTATATCATTTAAAAACATACATCACATAAATTATTTTAAAAAAAATTGAAATTCATTATACTCAATTATCTCATAAATAATTTTTAGTTAAAATTAAATTTTATCCTTTAATTTTATATAAATTTTAATTTTATCCCGTATCTTTTTTAATTTCAGTATTTTGTTTTATTTTTACAAAATAATCATATAATTTTTTTTCTCAAAATTTTCACTTGCAAAAAACAACATGAAAAGATTATTGTTGCTTTGCTCTACCATTTGGATATTATTAATTTTTCTTTTAATCTGTTAGACCACATGTCAAGTTTAACTTTGATAGGAATTATTCATAATTTGCATGTTTGATAAATTTAAGATCTCTATTTATTTAGTGATGAATATCATATGTGATTTTTTTAAAAGAAAATATTATATATAGTAGTAAAAGTGACATTATTTGTATGGGTGGTTAGTTAATAGGCAAACTTGCTTACGAGGTGTGTTAATTACCCAAAAAACTACAAAAGTGATAGTAATTATTATTATTATAATTATTATAAAAATAATAAAAAGTCGTCGCCTGAGAGATTCGAACTCTCGCGGGGAAACCCCATGTACTTAGCAGGCACACGCCTTAACCACTCGGCCAAAGCGACGTCATATGGATAGTTGTGTTCTGCATTTTATATTTATCATTTTCATATGAAAAAGGTTAAATTATTTTCATTGTCATATTAAAAATAATATCACAATTTCTTTCTAACACAAAAAATAAATTAAAATAGAGGAAATATAATTTTTCAAATTAAATAAGTAGTAAATACAATTTAATCATGCTTTAAAAAAAACTAAGTATAATTTACACTATCATTTTAGGGAGATTATAATTTTACGAATTGCATTAACGATCATAATTAAGTTGTGGTTCAAAAATTATAGACTCCGTTCAATAATTTTTTTTCTTCCATCTCATATTTTTAATTATCAAAGTTTTATGGCGAAAACATGAATAGGTGAGCGAAGCCTTATAAAGCACAAGTAGTTTATCTGTATTTTATTATAAAAAATGAAAAAACAAAAAACGAAAGAGCAGAAAAAGCAAGCCATTTCCTTCCATCCATCACAATCGCACTAAAGCAATCTTCTTAACCTTAATTGAATCAAATATCAGTCATAAATTGATAAGCATAACTACATTATTTGACCACTCTTTCATCTTTTTATGAATGTATAATTATATTTTTAAGTATAATTAATTTGGTATCAAAAATGAATTAAGTAGATATGCGGGTAACACTAAAGTTAATTCATATATGTTCTTATGTATTATTGCCTTTATTTTATATATTTTATAAATGGAAATATTTTTGTTAAGACAATGGCTGTAATACGTATACGTGGAAGAATTTGAGTGGCAATTAAAGGTTGGAAATGGAAAATGGAATAATGAATGGTGTTGACTGATATAAGCTCTGTGGTTCAGTCTTCCAAAATTGAACAAGAAATTTCTCAAGTTGAAATTCATTGTATCTCATACTGATGTAGATGTACTATGAAAAAGAGAAGTGAAAACAAAAGGTTGAGAGAGAAGACACGAGTGAAGGTGAATAGTGCTATATATCAATATCAATGCCAATGCTGTAAACTTCTCATCACTGCTGTAAACTTCTCATCGTTCAAGAAAAGCTCCTAAGAAAGTTCAGACTAACACATCAACAAGTTGACTTCACACAGCTCTACCAAGTTAACAAGGAAACTTCATACGGCTCTACCAAGTCATGTCAATTTTTTGATTTGTCACAACTATTCTTCTATTGAAAACATATATATATATATATATATATATTGAATATACTTTTGATTTCTCTAATATCATAACAATTTCAATTTAATCCTCTTAACTTTTAAAATATACAATTTCATCTTTTTATGTTATAAAATGATCTAACTTTGTTCTTTTATCACATAATTAATTTAAAATTTAGTAACAAATTTATCAATTTGTTGACTAAACTACTCTTTCTTTAACCTTTAGTATTAACTTACTTTTAGATTTAGCATCTTATTTAACTAACTATTAAAATTGACATTAAATTTTGAAAGAAAATATGATAGAGATGACAAAATTAAATAATTTTACAAAATAAGAAGATAACATTACTTATTTTTAAATCATAGGAATCAAAGTAAAACTTTTTTGAAATTAAAAAAAAAAACTTCTCAATATTGATTAAGAAAACGAAAGTGGCCGGATAGGCGGGTCCAAAATCATTTCTTATAAACTGGGTTTACTAAAAATTCTATTAACAAGAAAGCACTTGTAAGAAAAAAAAAAACAAATTCTAAGGGAAATCAGCCTTACACCCCAAAGAGTGTGATAATTATGAAAACCCAAAGAAACAGATAAGTCTATTTATTTGATAAGTCAACCTCAATGAGCAAATTGAAGTTCTTAGGTATTATTATGTATGATTTTACAAATCATCTTTTTAAGTTAAGCATTTTGATATTCTATATACTGAATATAAAAATGTTGAATACTAAATGTTATATATTAAACTCATATCACCAGAATTTGGGTACCTGTACATATATATAAGGTGTTCAGTATACATGATACCTGAATATAAAAAATAGGGTACAAGCCCTTTATGCCTAGATTTTTCCTTCTATCTATGGATGTATCAGCATGCTTCTGTCTCCAAATTCTCAAAATATGTTAGATTGTTGCTTATAAGGTCAAACATATAATATATAAAGTCCTTCCATCAAGTATATATGATTTAACTATGAGACCTCAAAATCTACATTTTAAGTCTCCTGTTAACCTCTTGTATCTCCTCCGTTTGTTTCTGTACAGAAAACAGATGAAGTGAAAAACTATCTTGCCATGTGAAACTGGGTCAGCAAGTTAATGAGCGATGCATTAGCAAAATATAAAAGAAATAACTTTGGTGCAATTCTCTATAAGTTTATTACTGAATTCTTGAATAAAAAGTTACATATGATATGACTCAGTATGCCATTATGGATTCCTTCAAAAAAGTTTATGCATGTCATAATTTTATTGAAGAATTTTATAGCCAACACCTAAAGAAAAGAACCACCTGATTTAATTTCTTCCACCATGCATCTGACTTGTGCTGTAGTGTACGCCAATCACAGGCCATGCTGTATTCAATTGTATTTGGCTGGGAACAATGTGATGTTGATACTGCATTTTTCTGTGAAGAAATAAGATATAAAATAAATCACATTTTGCGGATTCACAATACAACAACAACAACAACCAAAGTCTTTTATCACTATGTGGGGTTAGCTATCCCAATACAAAACAGGAAAAATGAATAAATAAAGGCAATCAGCTAGGTGAATGGGACTGCCGTACCATCTCACGTTGCTTTTGAAGTCCAAATCTATCAATGACCAAGTGGCCAAAGAAGTTAGTTTGCTCAACAGGCTCTCGTACAGTTCCTTTCATGGCAGTCACAGCCCTGCATTTTCTAAATGCACGTTATGATTTTTTTTTTTGGGTGGTGAAAGGGAAGCATGTAGAATCGGAAGTCAGGAGTAGAAAAAAAGGCATAAATATTATTGATCAAACTCTTAAACATTAAACTTTTAAAGGCTAAGGTTGGTGTTATGTAAACTATCAGTGTATCAGCATGTTATGATTTTTGTTGTGGCTAGAAATCGTGCCAAGTTCTTGAGTCTTACATTACTTACTGCTACCTACTTGCATAAACAAAACCAGATGATGTCACTGATAGAATACCAAGTAATAAAATTAAAAAGAAATTCATAATGTTAAAAAAAATGAACCAATGAATGAACTACCTCCCATCTCCAAGAATTAGGCATCTCTTATTCATCTTAGATATGGCAGATTCGGCTGCATCTTTTGTCTTGAAAATAACAAATGCCCTGCCTATCAACGAACATTGAACAAACAACAATTCAGTAAAATGTACAACCTTTTGATGGATAAAGAGAAGAGTATGAATACCATAGTGTGGATTGAAAGTAGGGCTCCATTCTATCATCCTTGCCTCCACCCTCTCATTGAGAGCATGCCAAACAAGATCCTAAAAATGAGTTTGAGAAATATAAATTTTGAAGAAACAAGAACACACTTGGTATGGTGATACAGTATTTATCATGGCATCATCTTAAGACGAGAAAGAAGACACAAGATGTTCTTGCCAGAAAGTAGAACAAAAGGAGAGGGGAGTTGTAAAGTTGGATCACATACAATACCTCCACTTCATATGACGTGTAGGATGGATCCAGATTATTCAGTAAAATCAGTGAGCCTAACGCTTGAGCTTTCCTTAGTCTTTCCTCCCAAGGCTACCAAAAGGGAAAAAAAAAAAATCTGAGAAATATGTGTAATTCTAAATTTTATGATATATATGGAGTAGTTTATCTAACCATTAACCTGTAGTTTATCTTATCCATGATCTCTTTTAACTTGACACAGTTGCAAGGACTTGGAGACATGCTAATGAAAAATAATGTGAAATAACCTTCTTTGAGGTATTAGTCACTTTATTCATTCTCTTCTTGGAATTAGAATAATCTATATTTTCCTTGTGGATATTGTTTTCATAACTAGATTGGACCGGAAGGTCCAACAAGTTGAACCGGGACTAGGTTGCAAGCTTCGGGTTTGCATGAGCTAATACCTTAATGTTTTCTAGGTTGAATATGGGCTAAAAAGCTAAATTAAAATTCTAAACTTTAAAAAAAAAATTAAAGGACATAGGAAAAACACTTACGGGAGGAAACTTAACCAAAACCTAACTTATCTTTAAAACTAAGAGTTGCAAACTTGCTTTTCCCATTTTCCTTTACTAGGACTCATCTCTAAGAACATAACTAAACAAAATTGAATAAGCCATCCTGATAAAAAAGATATATTATTTATATTAAAAATAATTAATTATTATTTATATATTTATAAAATTATCTCGCTAAACCATTGGTTGAACCAATTGACCCATGACCCAACAACTTTTCTAGTTCGATGGCTAGTCCAATTTTTAAAACATTGTTTGTGACACTTCTAAAGCAGAATTTTTTGGGTCATATATCAAAATCTAAAATGAATCAAGTAAAGACAGCATCTTATTGAACCAGGCTAAACCAGCTCCAAGTTCGCCAAACAGCCCAACAAACATTTAGCACTAGATACCTGAAATTGCCATAATGTGGCATTTACCACTTGGCTTGAAATTATCACACAAGCAGGGAACTTCATATTGAACACTGATTCCTTGAGCTAAAAGAGTCCATATTTTTTATTAGGAAACTGCTAGATAATTTCAAACCAAAATCAACTTTGAACAAAAATTTTCAGCAACTAAATACTGCAAGTATCTAGTAGAAGAAGCGAGATTGAGAAAACTAGCTAGAACTTCCATTGTTATCTGCTATAAATAATTGAGAGCTCACCAATTGCTTAAACCATTTTCTTTTCCCCTGCAACCACCAAGAAAAAACAGTTAGAACAGAAACTGAAGTCATGAATGAAATTACAGGTATAGTTTAGAATTTGTTAAAGATATGTTTTTACTACCAAGGCTCTCAATCCTTTTATTTGCTTTTAAAGAGGTTCTCAAGTTGAACCATTAATGTGAAGACGAAGAGCAAGAAGTATTTTCACAGACACTTTAAGCAATGAGAAATTAAGCTTTTTTTTTTTTCTTGTTGAGACATTAGTTGAAGTAATTTCTAATAGAAAAATTAAAATATAAGGACCAAAGTGAGTTCATAGAGACTTACATCGCCTGGCCTTTTAGTGACCTCCATAAATTCTCCACAATTTTTTACTACTTTATCTAGTTTAAGCTCAGGAGCAACTTTACAAAATCTCTCTTTTCTGTTCTCATCAAAATCCTCTTCCCCATTGGATTCTTTACTTTGATTATTGCACAAGTTATCCCCCAGGATCTTCCTCTTTTTATATGGAAAAGAATTTAATGTGTGCTTTGGCATGACATTCTCAGGTCTCACTTCAGCTTTATCTTCAGCTTGGCTGTGTGGCATACTTGAACGATCAGTCCTCTTCTTAATCAAAATTCTAGGCCTTGATATGGGATTACTAATCTTTTGATTTTGAACCTTCTTCCTGTTGAAAAATTGCTCCACTGACACATTGAAATGAATTCAATGAAACTTAAGTACCTAAGCATGCTACTTTACAGCAACTACAGGCTGGTCTCTTTAAGACATTCCAGTAATTGTCACAGATCACAGGTCAAGCAATTGTTATGCTTCATGTACATTTTAATTCATGAAAATAGCAATCTCAGTGAACACCAGACAATGATTACTGACCTTTAACCCCACCTATCACATCTGCAAATTTATCCACTATTACAAGCCGTCCAACATCAAAAGAACAGCTGAAAAAGAAGTCAGCCATCTTTAGGTCCGCATCTGATGGCTCAAAATTTCTTTTGTCCTTTGCCATGCAAACAACACTGCATTTTCCAATGATTGATTCCTAAAAAACATTTTTTTTTTTCATGGAGAGAACATCAACTTTTACAAAATGACAAAGAAGTGGATTTCTGACAATACATGCATTTCAAAAGTTATAGTCATTTCAAATGCAATTAAGCCATGTCAACACAGTAACACACTACTAATCTCATAATACTTAGCTTATGCTTTCCCTTTGGGGTCAGGAGGGAAGGAGAGAAGGAGAGAAGGTTAATCACAAGGAAAAAAAGCCAGAAAATAAGCAGAAAAAGTCCAGGTCAAACTCAAACGAAAAATGGAAGGAGGGGTTCCATTTATCCCTTCCCCTGGATCCTGCATCTGAGGGAGCCCAGAATAGGTAATGAAACTAAAAATCTTCTTCCCCATTTCCCCAATATCTCTCTGTACCAACCATATCTCGTAACTTCCTAGCTATTATTATTGCTTTTTTAACACTACCAACAAACATGAAAATCTTAAGCCTTCCTTCTAAATGCATGCACGCAAACATGTATCTTATCTTGAATGAGAGAATGTGTGCATGTTTATATAAACAATAAAGAAAACCAAATATTCTGGCAGTTTATTATCTCCATATGCATATGCACCTATTTTCTTTGTTTTTTTTTTTTTTTTGGAGATGGTAAAAAATGAGACTCTGACAATAGCTTTTGAGTGAAAAAGAAGGCATCATATCCAGAAGATTCTTGATTAGAACACAAAACATGTCTTTTCCTGTAACTAGATCTCAGCAATGCCAACTATAGAATAGACTTCTGATTCCACACATCACAAACATTTTAGCAGCTTTTGTATGTATGATAAATATTATTCCAATGCAGATGCCAGAAAGATTGAATATATACTGAAGTTTACAGAGTAGTCACTCCTGATTTGCATTCAGTCTCAAACCGTATCCCAGCCGTTCAGACTCCTAGAACCAACAAAAAACTTGTATTCCTTCACTGATTTTCCTTCCACAGTCTCTAAATCATATCTTTAATATATGCAATGGATAATATTCCACATTATCATTGGTAATAATTCAGAACAATAGGGAATAATAAATCAGCTTACCAGCAAATTGACATTTGAAACACCATGGCCTTCGCCACATGCTAAAAATAACTCTTTCCAATGTGGCTGATAATCTCCCAAGAAATTACGAATCTCAACAGGACGAAAAAACCAAACAACTTTCACCTTCTTTTCATGGGTTGGTGTCTCATATATTCTCACAAGCTTACCAATAGAAGTTTCAAAATCACCTCTTTGGTAAAAGTAGACACAATCATATAGAAAGTACTCCACGCCCCCATAAGTGAATGACTCATAGAACTGCACATCCTTATTATTCAGACCAACTCCCCTCTTATTGCCCCACTTAAAATCTATCTTATCTTCAACATTTGCCTCAGATGAGCATGACATAGCGTATTATCTACTAGTGGCCAATGCTCAAAAATACAAATGTTGGACACAACCTGAGATAAACAAGTAAACTAGTTAGTGCAAACTATAATGCATTGAAAAAACAATTATCAAAAGGAAGGAGTGAAAAAGATATCAATATTGGCATTGAGCATCTGTAGATAGGGAGGTACCTATATCCAATGCGTGGCTTAGATTAGTGTAGTAAAGAAGAAACTAATGCGATGGTAGTCGCAGTAAGTAAGGGGCCTGAAGAATTCATAGTAGAAAGAACTAAGGATAAGTATTGGAGAGAACAGAGCTACAAGCAATCATGAGCAGGTATGCAGGCGTAGCACTAGAATGAAAACTGCAGAAGAACAAACATAACATGGCAAAGGGTCAGTAGTAGCTAAGAAGTTGTCAAACCAGACTATAACACATTCGAATCTGAAAACCACCCCCCTTCTCCGCACAAAAAAAAACTGAACAAAGGACTTGCACTATGATCACGAGAGACATTTTATAATTTTTAAGTCTTTAATTTTCTACAAAACCTCACTAAATCATCTCTGCACTCGATCAATAATTTCGAGCATAGTATAATGCTTTCGATGATTCTGCATTTTATGAACATTTCCTCAGAGGTTGACGTTTATCTCCCTCAGATATGCAACTCACCAGAATTCTACCAAAGAAATTACGTTCAAATAAGATGAAATGCTCCGTAAAACTTTGCCATAAAATCAATTTATTGTCAAGAAAGATTAAAATCAAACTAAAAGAGAACAACCATAAAAGCATACAGCCTACATGCACCTGATCCCAAATTAAACAAACGCCACACTGACTACGGAAAATGGCAACAGCAAGAGAAAATATGCTATTAGCATTGCAAGTTAAATAATGAATCAGTGGAACAAATAGCAAAGATACGTGTAGAGTATACGCCATACTGGGAAGCAATTTTATTCGCTTATAAACAACCAAACATCGCAATCTTGTAACCCGTGTAGACTGAAACATTATCACTACACAAACACAAACACAAACACCCCGAAGACAAAAAGACACAAAACTAAATACCCAGTTAATCAATTTCGAAGTTTCAACATCAAAAGGCAAAAAAAAAAAAAAAACACTATCCAAGGATTAAAAGTTTCGGTCATTAGACAGAGGAAAAGCAGAAGATGCCTTTTTGCCCATTCGATTTTAAGCCCACATGCAAAGCAAATTTGTAATGGTAATATCACCCCTGTATGGAACAAAACATAAAACAGAGAGAAAACACAGCATTTCACACCGATACATAGAGAGAGAGGGATTACAAGAGTACTATTGCAAGAGATAAAGACGCTTAAACGTGTTTCTTTTCAAAGAGGATCAACACCCAGAAATGAAACCCTTGAGTAGAAGAGACAAAAGAAAAAGAAGAACAGAAGAGAAGGAAGAAACGCAGAACTTGGGGTTGAGTGAGAATGAGAGAGGAAAAGAAGGTTGAGTACGGTTTGTTGAAGGTGGCAATACTAGGCACTAGCTCAGTAGCTCTAGCAGCACAGAGAATGAAAATTGGCTCCAAACAAAAAATGTATGCTGCGCCAATGCTAAGAGTAATTGTACGTGACAGTGACAGTGACAGTGACTGTGACAGGTTCTGTATGCTTAAACCCACCATGCAGGCCCCAAAAGTTATTTACAAGTAGAAGTTAGAAGTAAATTAATGTTGCGATAAATTGATTTGACCCCTCCTTTCGTTTAATAAAGTATGAGACATAATTTAACTCTGAAATGCATGTCTGCAATTAAATGATGGATTTTAGATTTGTGCTTTTTTTTACAATAGTTTTATGTAACAGGAGAAATAAAACGTGACACTAATAAAAATTTATTTTAAATAAATTAGTATTTAAGAATTTATTTGATAGTTATTATTTTTTAAATTTTTAAAAATTTTTATGAAATTAATTTTAAGAATTTATATTAATATTATTTTATATATTTATAGATCTATTATTTATAAAATAATTTATTTTTTGTATTTTTTTATTTTAAAAAATTAAAATTTAGAATATCTTTTAATTATTTTATATTTTTTATTTTCAAAACACGTATTTTATTTTTTTATTTTTTATTAAAAATAATTATTCAAACAAATTATTTTATTGTTCTATTTTTAAAAATTAAAAATATTTTTTAAAAAATTATTATGAAACAGGCCCTAAGTTATTTTTTTTTTATTATCTTTTTCATATTACAAAACAATACATCAATTTTTAATTGGAGAGAATTCAAACTTATTTTATGTAATTGCAAATCTAGTCCCGCAATTTTATTATATTTTCAACAAAATTTTAAGTTATACTATATTTAAAATTTTCTCGAATATCTACAATTTCTATTTTAAACATATACAGGAAAGTTTCATAAATATCACATTAATTTTCTCGTCAAAAAATTAACGTTGGTTCGTTTATTGGTTCAAAAAGTTAATTGGTTGACCCATATTTATATTATGATTTAAGTTTATGTGACGGTTTTTCTACATTTGTTTATTGGTCCAAAAAGTTTTCTCTCTTTAATTTTAGAATAGATTTTAAATTCTACACATTGATTGGTCTAAATTTTTATTATAGTTTAACTTTCATTTATTTAATTGGTTCATGTAGTAATTGGGGCACTATTTATGACTCTTCCAAACTTTTTCTATTAGTCTATACTATTAAACGGCACGTGTCTCTTTAACAAAATTTTGCTCTCTTTAATTTAGAATGAATTTTATGTCTTCCATATTGATTGGTCTATATTTATATTGTGGTTTAATTTCCAATATTTGTTCATTGGTTCATGCAGTGATTTCATTTGGCTCTTTTAAGTGTGTTTCTTTTGATTATTGGTTTAACAAGTTGGCACTATTTATTCTTTTGATTAATGATCCAAAAAATAAATTAATTGTCTTAAGCAAGGCAAGGTGTAATTTAAGTTTCATAAATATCACATTAATTTTCTCGTAAAAAAATTAATGGTTCATTCATTGGTTCAAAAAGTTAATTGGTTGAACCATATTTATATTATGGTTTAAGTTCATGCGGCGATTTATTTCATTAGCTAGATTCGTTTATTGGTCCAAAAAGTCTTCTCTCTATAATTTATAATAAATTTTAAATTCTATATATTATTGTTCCAAATTTATATTATGGTTTAACTTTCATATTTTTTAATTGGTTTATGTGTTGATTTCGTGGATTGGCTCTTAAAGTGTTTCTTTTGATTATTGGTCCAACAAGTTGACATCGTTTATAATGCTTCCAAACTTTTTTATTGGTCTATACTGTTAAATAACACGTGTCTCTCCAACAAAATGTTTGCTCTCTTCATTTAAAATGAATTTTAAATCTTAAGTATTGATTGGTGGAAATTTATATTATGGATTAACTTTCATTTGTTCAAGGGATTCGTGTAGTGATTTTATTCATTGGCTCTTGAAATATATTTCTTCTAATTATTGGTTTAACAAGTTTGCCTATTTTCTTTTGATTAATGATCCAACAAATTAGTACTATTTATAACCCTTTTAAACTTTTTCCATTGGTCTTTACCGTGTAAAATACACCCCGATCATGACAAACTTCCAAGCCTTCGGCCAATCTTAGTCCCGTTAGATAGGTAACAATTAAGTACCCGGAAAAAGTTAAGGCGAAAGGAAATTTTCGTTGTGCAAATTCCAATATTTCCAGTGCCTTCAATTGGATGTATAATTTCATCTAAAACGAACATCTCTAAAAAAGAAAGGTTTACCTTCTTCCAGAAAAATGGATTTAGAAGAATGCAAGGCCCAAATAAAATGGGACAGGATTCAGTGGTCAGAAGCAAAGACAACCTTTAGTCCAAAAAAAAAGCAAGGACAACCATGCTAATGATAAATGTTAAGATACACGTTCTCTTCCCACTCTAAAACTAGCACATCAAAAAAACACGAGGAGAGATGCCTTTGATCTCTCTCTCTCTTGATGTAATATTGCTTAATAATTAACTAGTAAAGAAGAACAAGGGGAAAAGGAAACTCAAGAGGACATCAATGTCCCTATAATAAATTACAACACCATGTATATATTCAACTTGAAAAAAATAAATAATAAGATGACCTAATGACCTTGCAAGTCAGATACAGACAAAAGTCTAGTTATGAAGGGTGTTATAGCTGCCAGCAACGCCTTGGGACACTCCTCATGTGGTAGATGGCCACATCCAGAAATTGCAACTAGTCTCTGCAATGAGAATTGGTAAGAGAAGCATCAGAAATTAGTATAATTCATAGTGCAGAAATTATATGCTCAGTATGAACACTTGGGAACTTAAAAATTGATAAGTTACCACATTAAGTCAAACAAAAAATTATGCAAACCGTATGAAGAGATTGCTAGTGGTAGGATGCTTACAGAATTTACAAGTTTTGAAGCCATAGCTTGACAAGATTTGAGAGAGACAAGGGAATCTTCAGCACCCGCAATCACCAACACAGGCATGTCTTCTACAGCTTCTAGCAGCGAATCTGCATTTTTTGTTGAAAGGATGATTTCAGATGACAATTTTCCAATCTCATGAAGTGCTTCATCCCATCCTTCTACATATAAGGGAGCCTGAAAACATAAAAGAACAGTTACATTAGGTAAAAAGTATGAATAGACAGAGAGATCAATTAGAAAAAAGTTGCATCCTAGAGCTTACTACTGAATGAGCAAACTCAGCCATCATTTACCATGATAAGTAAAGAAAATAAAATACCAAACAAAAGAATACCAGAACTGTTGGTCGCTACTGTAAGGGAAATTATATAAGATAAAAGGAATATTTGGGAGGATAAGCATGTGTTCACACCATGACAAACTCCCTAAAACAAAGCAGCAAGGGAGTGGCTGGCAGAAAACAGCGAGTGATCTTATAGCTATCGGTTTATCAGAACTCAGTGATTTATCAACAGATTAAATAACAATTTCTGCTTAGTTCATTCCATGCACTTATTCTTTGTAGTTTGAACTTAGAACAAGACAGAGCACTTCCAATTTATATCAACATGAATACAGGGTTTAAAGTACAAAAATACTTCATAAAGAATCAAAATATAGAACAAGTAATAGCACTTCCAATTTACATCAACATGATTATATCGTTTAGAGTTCAAAAATACCTTATAGGGAGTCAAAACTTCTCCTGTGAGCTTGGTAGCATCATACCATGCGTGCCGATTCACCACTTGACAGATTTCTGTTCTTAGCAGAGGACGAACCAAGTGCTTCTTTCCAATTGAGGTATGGAGAAGGATCCTAGCAAAGGAAGGAACCACTTCTCTTGACAAGCTAACACTTAGCAATACAACACCTTTAATTGTAACCTGAATTATTCATCAAACAGATTTAAAGACATTACCAAATGTGAAAAATGTCATTAACTAGAAAACTAACAACCTCAGAATGTTAACAGTTAGGTTGCATAAGACAACTTTAATAAGTGGGCGACCATGGACATGATACGACCAATAGCAAGTGATGACTCCATACATACATGAATAGGTATACACAAGTTACCTAAAAATTAAGTAATTATTCCTTGTAGCATAATTTGCAATTAACATTATAGGCATATAAATATATGTGTGCTCATCTAAATCCTAAATGAGCAGTTAGCTTGTCCAAGGGGAAAAAGTTTAAATTTGCAGAATATTGTGATGTCCAGCAGCCATACAATGTGAAACCCCAAAGTCCTGGAATATAAAGGCATACGTCTTCTTTTATGTTACAATAAATTCCCTGGTAAAATACGAACCATAAACAGACTCAAACAATCCTACATCAATCACTCTCTGAATACAGGTAAAGTGAACAACTATGCATCAATAGATAAAAGCTGGGCCACACAATGCAGTTAACAAATTTATTAAAATATCTACTTAAACTTAGCACAAAAAAGCAAGAAGCGCATACATTGAAGGAACTCATTGATGATTGAACTTTTTGTGCAGCCTTCAGAGCAAGCAAACCTCCATCATCATGACCAATGAGCACTACTGAAGAAAATCCAATCTCAGAGCAGAAAGATAAAAGCAGGTCAACCTGAAAACACCAAATCAAATAGATTAAAAATTTCAGATAAAAACTAGTTCAACCTAATTCACACGATTTCCTTACTCATCAATCCCACAAAGCACTCTTAAGAACAAGGACTACATATATGCAATAGATAAAAGGCTCCAGACATTAGAAGCATAAAGTAGACTTTCCCTTCAAAAGGAAAGCAGCATTATGATCATCCCCTATGATTGTAAACTGAGCTTGTACTTTAGTAGATTATACAAGACTGCAAAGAAGAAAATAACTACTGTCTTGCAGTACAGTTCACACTAACAAGTATTCACCTGACTTTCAAGCTTATAAGGATTAGGCAAATCTTTTTCCTCCCAGTCCTCCTGACGCAGCCTTGTAGTTAGGCCCCAGCCAGGCCTGTCAAATGCAGCAACTGAGCAATTGCTCTGTCGTGCAAGAGAATCCATCACATGCCTCCAAGAGAAGACTCCTCCACCAAAACCATGTACTAAAACAATACCAAATTGACCAACAGGCCCAATACCCTCCAGATTTTGCTCCAAAGACATAGAATCCAATTTACTTGCTTCATCTTCTTCACAAATTTCATCAAGGTGAAAAGCATGGATATCTTCGGAAGGAATCTGAGAAGTCATAGAAGCATCCAGTAGAGGAGCATATAGAGATGTGCTGGGGAATTGATTGCTATAGCTCCTCAGGAGTTGTCTCTGGATTTTTGGAGCCATACTTGGCAAATGCCTGTTACATTTTGCCAATTCCCCAGACATGGATGAAGAGCCAAAACTAGAATTTGATTCAAGGAAGGATGTTGAGAACAAGGAATGTGGAGGAGAACCAGGCAAGCTGAGCTTGTAATGGAGAGTTAGCCCTTGGCATGTAATGAATAAGCTATTTGAATCTGCAAGTAAACTGACTGACAGTTCTTCCCCACAAGCTGTCCTAAAAGGTCTCCTCCTCATTTCACTGTCACTTTTTGGGGTCCTTCCCCCAGAAGGAGTGGGAGAACGAGGGACCTTCTGATATCCAGAGAAAACATTTTTGCATGAAAGGACCTGCATAACGGGACATGGATAAATTTATTAGTTTTTTTTCACGTGTCATCAATTATATTAGAAGTCTTGCACATTTCGGAAATTTTCTTTTACCTGGTGCATACTATTAGATGTTGAGAACCACTCAATTTCAAAGAAATCAAACAACAGAAACTATATACTAAGCACAAGCAAGACAAGATAGATAACTCACAGCTTCTGGGTCAACTCGGTGAAAAAGGAGCTTTCTCCTTTCTCTACAGCTGGTTCTATAAGCAACCACAGTATGGCCAAGGGCAAACACAACAGAGGATAGAAATAAGACAGGCATTCCCCATGACTTCTTCAAATGGAGTCTCTGTCTTGAGCTGGAAGCTGAAGCTTCCACTTCGATTTGAGAATTTACAGTGAAAACACAAACTTTGACTGATAGGAGAACAATTGAGAGAAAAGAGCACAGAGTCACGGTTCCAAGGTATGGACCATGTGATAAAGCAGGGCCGTCACAAATGGTATAAACACCTGCGATCATTAAAGAATGATAAGCGGAAAATGAGAAATTCGCAAATAAACAAGCGGAGTGGATCCAACAGCGCATATAATTCCGTAGCTACAGAATATGAACTAAGAAAAGCAGATTTCCTTCGGTAAAGTAGTTGCAATATTTAAGCCCAAGGGGAGAAAGAAGATACCAATGCTTCAAGAAACTCAGGAAATAAAACATATCCCACATCTTCGAACAGGTAGTGAATTAAAAAAAGAAGAAGAAGAAGAAGGATACAAAATAAGTATCCCTGCAATTTCCAATAAAACTTAGCTGTCTGATCTGATGCAGAGCAACTGAACATAAGTTTAATTACAATATAAACTAGTTAAGTTAAATAAGATTACGCTATTTTAATATATCTTCGCTCTTACAAAGTCTGACAAAAAATGACAAAATTGTCTTAAAAGAAGTACAATAGAACTTAAAGCTTATTATGAAATAAAATTCATTTTCTTTCATATGTTGAATAGCACATCACAAATGATTTCAAAGGGTTATTTGTTTACGCTACTTTCTCGACAAAAAAATAGATTAGCTAGAGCGATTAGGCAACATTACCTCCACCATTCAAGTTCAACAAAAGAAAAGGAAATAAAATTCTTTTAATAAAGTAGGATCTATTCACTTTACGACTCCTACAAACATCAGGAACAGAGGAATCATCATGCAGGCAAGAAGTGAAGAAAATACCCAAAAAGGAGACAGGAAGAGAATCATACAGAGAATGATGAGGGATCTTATGACTGAAACAAGAGGAATATCTGTCAAGGAGCTCTTGAAAGCGTATCGATGCAAATGCTCTTTGAAACCGTAGCAGCTCACGCAGGTAAAGTAGGAGAGCAAAACACAGGGCACCAACACATCGACCACTGCCACGAGCACCGGCAACGACGTAACCAGCAACGACACCAACATTGCCACCATGAAGAAAACCGTCCGAACGCACCTCCGAGCCTTCTCCAAGCACTGCCCTCCCTTCGCCATGATCAACAAAAAACAAACCCAATAGGATCCAGCTGCCACAGCCCGATCCCGTCACAATACCACCCGAACTAACGGGCAGTTATATGTACGATAATTCCAACAATGCCATCCTCCCCTCACCAGCTGAAGCCCTGGCACACAACAACATTATGTCCTCCGCCAGCCGTTCATTGGCCATTTTCCGGCTACGAGAAGAACAATGAAGAAAAAGTTCAAGAGTGCCGGAATGATTGCGCAATAGAGAAGAAGAAGAAGAAGAACGCCATGGACGATGAAGGTGAGCTAGGGTTCCAGTGATGCTTGCAATGGAAACCAGAGAAAGCCTTGAAGGATCAAAGCTTCTGTGATTTTCCAACCTCTTTCTCGCTTCCTCCTCCATTCTCTCTCGTTTTGATTCGTCGTATTTATATTTTTATGATTTTTCTTTTTTCTTACTCTTTCTCATTTACATTTAAATTTTTAAAAAGAAAAGTAATTTCTTGGTATTATATATTAAAAAATAATAAGATTCTTGGTTTTTATCGTTAATTGTAGGGAGACAGAAAATCCATGATTAATTAGAATAATTTATCTGACACTTATGATTCAGCCTGTTGCGAACCTGTCAGCTCTTTTGTGGATTGACGAAATTACCCTTAAAATTGGCGCTATCTTATTTCGAGATTCGTTGGGCCCATTTTGTCCCTGTCAGTTACATGAAAAATGAGAATAAATATTCATGTACAGGTAAAAACATTAATTTTGTTTCTTAATTTTTACTCTCATTTTATATAGATTTTTTAATTTTACATTAGTTTTATAACTGTAAAAACATGTTTTAACTTACTAATATTAATCTTGTATATAAAAAAATTTTATCATAAAAATTTTATTTTTTATGATATTTTTGTAAACTCAAGATAAATTAATCATATTCTCATAAAATGCTCAATTATCACTACTTTTAACTAAAAAAAAATATTTTAACTTGTTCTATCTTGTTAACAACATTAAATTGATAAATAAAAATTATGTGCATAACTGTTAAATTATCAATTAACTCTTGAATATTCCTCCCAATAGGATAGGAACAACAAAAAATTTCAGAAATAAATTAAAATTTTAAACTAAATTGACAAGTTGCAAGTAAAAATTCAGATGTTAATTGAGCTAACAATTATATATACGATTTTCATCTATCAAATTAAAATAATTAATAACAAATAACAAATTAAAATTTTTTTTAAAATTAAGGAATTAATCTAAAACAAATTGAAGTTAAAGAAGTTATATAAAATAAGACACAAACTTAAAAGGACAAAATTATTTTTTTTTCCTTAAATATAATTGATGTACTTTTCTTCTTCCAAATGCATGTGTACAATTGTACATGTTTATATTATTGGTGTTATTTTAGGTTATATATATCTTAATAATAATAATAATTGGTTTAACGAAGGAGAAGAAAAACCGATGTACGAATTCAAGTCTTATTTTTATCATATTTTTTTGGAACTAGTCATGAGAATTAATTTTAATTTTCTCATTATCATATTGCTATCATCATGTTATTTAATTAAAATAATTATTTTTCTAATGTTATAATAAACTTTTAATTCTTTTATTTTTAATGATGTTTGAATTAATATAAGTCTTTTTTATTTTCTTGCACGGATAAGAAAAATGTTGCCATATTAATTAAACTAATACTATTATATATATTGAAGGATGTTTCAAATTGAATAGAAATTTGAACCAACTAATATGATAAATATTAGTATTTATAACCAATAAATATATAATGAAATAATTTTTATGAGACTGTCCAATGTAAAAATTAAAAATACAAAAAGAAAGAAATAAAGTGGGTCAATTAAAATTGAACAGTTAGGTACGCATGTTAAATGGTTATCAAAGGTTTAAACAATTAGTAAGTGGTCATCATTGTGCTTATTACGTGAACGCCACAATGCTAATTAAACTTTTAAATGTAATATTGCGAGTGATTCTTGGCAAACTTCTTAAATATAATGTACATAATTTTTTAATTATAAATTATGTATAAATAATTTTTTTAATTATAAAAATTGATTTAAAATTTTTTTAAACTTTATAAATTATAAAAAAATTATTAATTTTTTGTATCTAAAAATTTAATAACAATAGATACATAAAAATCTGTGATATTGTGTGATTAATTAAACTTTTGAATTATAAATCTGTGATTAATTCTAATACAAGATGAAATTGTAATATTGTGAGTGATTCCAACAAATTATATATTCAATATGAATGGTTTTTTTTTCGAAATCTGCGTTTTATTTTCTTTTCTAGCTGTCAAATTTGAGTTGTGTTAGTTGACAGTGCAATAATTTTATTGTATTGACAGATGTGCACGCAATGTTGTGTGCTATTAGTTTACGTAAGAAGAATGATTGTCTCGAAGAAGACCAATTTATATTTGTAATTAATATTATATTTTTATATATTTTATTATATAAATTTTTTATTAAAAATAATTATATATATAATATTTTTTAATAAAAATTTAAATTTATTACGTTACAAAAATTTAATCTCCTTTTATTAAATTTAATCACGTTAATATTATAGTTTTATATTATGAGGGTAGTTGTCATGCTTGACATTATTGTCTTAATAGTTAATTATGAGGCAATTGTACGATCTAGGTTGTTGATCAATTAATAATCCTTTTTCTCTTTATAATTTTTCACAATAAATATTAATTATAAACAAATTATTCAATTTTTATTTTATCTAGACAACCGTGCACAAATATCGTACATGTTATATGTAAATTTTTCTTGGTTTTTGAATTATTGTTTTGTAATTATCTGAGGTTAAAATGTAAATATATTTTTTCCAATATTCGTATCCCATATTAAAAATATATAATGTATTTTATTTGAGTAAGAAAATTATTTAAAATACATATAGATGTAAAATTCGATGACCGTGGACTCCAGCACTTGATATTATTGTAATAGATATTTTGAAAATTTTACACTTCTCTAGATACCGAAGAATGTTTGAAAAATTATTTGTTATATATGAACGTTACTCTTGAGTTATAATTTAAAATTTTTATATATTAATTTTATTACTTGTCCTTAAATAAGAATAAAATTTAGTTTTTAAAATATTTTTAAATAAGGCATTAAACTTATTAATTATTAGTTATAAGCCATAATTGAATAATAAAATCAAACTGATGTAAAAAAATAAATAAGGTGAAAAATTCTACAATGACTCCAAGTCGTAAACCAATAATGTATACAGAAAGATTGAAAATTTTCATTTTTTTTTTAATCAGTTATATTTTATGAGGAAAATGACCAAAATACTTTAGATGTATTATAATACAGATAAAATATTAATTTTATTCATAAAAATAAATTAAAAAATTTAGCTAACATTATATTAAATTTTAAAAAGGTTGAATATAATTTTTAAAATTTAAAAAAATAAAATGTTTAAAATGATTGAAAAGGCCGAAAAAAGAAAGCATCAAGGTTGAGGCGAATAACGTGAAGAAGGAATAGAAATGAAAAGAGGGTGAGACCCCCGAGAACGTAACGGTCCGCAACAACCAATACAAACATTTCAAAACAAATAGCCTCCAGAGGGGCCCACACACCTTGGAGTCGTGTCGCCATCATTGCCTCCTCCTTGTGGGTCCCACTCTTATTTCTTACCCATATTTTACGCCGTTTGTATTCTTTCTCCACAATAATTATTTACAATAAAAAACAGATACAAAATAATAATAATAAGAATCTGTTACCATAATTCACCGTCTCTTCCCCGCTTAAACCAAAACCTACTACTCTTCTTAATTGGGGACAATTGGTGTGTATTTTTTTATTTTGTTAGTATCTATATTTTTATTTGTCTAAAATATTTTATATTTGAATCTTAATTATATCTAAATAAATATTATTTTTAATATTTGTATTTAAAATTATTTAACATGTTTAAAATATTAAAAAAATAATAAATATTTAATATTTGATATTCTATAATCAGGTCATATACTTTATATTTAATATATGATATTCATCCAATAAAAAAATTTTAAGTATTATAAGTGATTATAAACAAATTATATTATTATTATAAATTAAAATTACAAATAATAATTTTAATATTAATAAAAATATTAAAAATTACTTTATAATATATATTATATTGATATCAAATATCGAGTATTCTATTCACCTATTTATATTAAATAAATATAATGTATTTAAATTTAATATCTACACCTTTCTAATATCTAATTGATAATTATATTTCACTATTTATATTTTATTTAATATTTATTATTATTTAATATTCATTATTATTAAATATTCATAATACCTATATCTGTTATTGTCTCTATTTTTAATTATTCATTGACTTGTGTTTTTAATACATTTAATTAATGAGTGAATTGAATAAAAACATCTTAATTTGCTTTTAATCAAAACGATCTCTATATTACAAAAATTTTGTAGGTAAATATGAACATATATACTAACTATACTATATCATTATCATTTAAGTGAAACTTTATTTAAATTTGAATGATTTTTATAGTGACTTGATTTTATTAAATTATAAAAATTTTATATAAGTTTAAGTTATGAGTTAATGATTGTGTAAATTTCTATTTATTAATTAAAATTTGTTGTCTAAGATGAAGACCACTTCATTAAAAAAAATTAGAGGACTAAGTTAAAAATTTTAATATTTAAAAATTAATTTGAAAAAGTAAATTTATAAACTAAATTATTAATTTATTTTAAATTAATTAATTAAAGAAATTCCAATAGTGATTCAATTGTTAATGAGGTGCTCGCATTAATGTAAGTATAATAAGTGAATTTGCAGCAATGTGATTAAAAATTTGAAATATCACTTTAGTAAATCCTTAAAATTATACTAGAAAAAGTAGTCAAAATTTAAAATATTAGTATTGATTTAATCAAAATTTCATCAAATTAAATTACTGAACGTTAATCAATATATTAATTCGTTTAATGACCAATTTCATTTTTAAAATATTAATTGGGAGTTTTTTATTCCTTCGTGTCTTCCAAATTGTACAATTAGCTAATTAATTAATCACATTAAGAGTAGACACTTCAGGTTTTTTAACTTTTACTTTGTGTGCAGTGTCATACGCATTCCAATTATATTTGTTTCCTTCTTCTTTTCCTAATTATTTTATTATTTTAAAAATATTTTTTAAAAAATTTAACATGCGGCGATATTTTTTCCTTATTATCTTAATCAAATACGTTGACTTAGTATTGGAAATTCTGACAAGAAGGTCAATTATTTTCATGTGAGATTGATTTTGTTTTCTGATACCAAGACATCTATCACGTGCCTGCCTAATTGCATTTTGTATTTTGAAATTTGAAGCTCATGTTCAAACTTCGAACTTCGAACTTCAAACTTCAAACTTCAAATTACGTTCCTTGACATATGCCTCGGTTTATGATTAATAATTTCTCTTTAATTAAATAATACATATTAGACCATGTGTCATAATTTGCCGAGAAAATTTTTTATTTTTAGCATAAGGTTATTTAATAAAAATATATAATTTATTTAATTCATCTCATTCCTATGTTTTTGTTTGTCTGAATTCTTAAAGTATTATGCTTTATTTGTAATTAAAGAAAAAAAAAAGAGAATAACGAGAGAAAGAGACAAGGCCAAGAAAATAAGTCAAGAAAAGGAAAATGGGGAACCTGCAAATGATCAGCTTTGAGGTGAAGGTTGTGACTTTTTGATATTCACCTTTCTTCCTCTAATTATGAAAGAAAGAAGATGATTCCCAATTTGCATTTTAGAGACACACTGTATATTATTGCAAGTACCAACAGGTTTATGTACCTAAGCTTCTACAACAAACTTCCTAGTTCCTAGTTCCAAGGTATTCCTCAAGTAAAAGGCACATTTCATTAAAAAAAAAAAGAGTAAGAGAGAAACATAGAGAATAGAGCTCAAAGGAGTGAGGTCTCCATATCTCATAACCTTTAGTCAAATCATCAATGCTTTTTTTTTTTTTCTTTTTTCACTCTAAAATATATATTTTAAGACAAAAGTTAAATTTTAAAAAGTACACTTGTTTATCTTAATATTTTTAATTTAGTATAAAATAATTTTAAATTTAATATAATTTAGAGATATATTAAATTTTAAAAAATGTATTTTAAAGAAAATATAAAAAATAAGTATTTCTATTAATAAGATATATATAAATACATGAAAATAATATTAATATAATATTTTAAAATTTAATTATAATTATTAATTTGTGTATAATTTCCCGGAGAGAAAGAAAGAGAGATAAAAGGGAGGATAAATAAAAAGTTCTGAAATTAAAGATAAGAATGGGACACAAGGGCTACATAAAAGGTTGGTTACATTTGAGACACTTTAGTCAAAAGAAATCATGCTGATGATGTAACACTAAAGAACATGGCCTTCTTTGTTCTTGTTTTGTTTGTTTGCTGCCAGAATCCTTGTATTACAATTATTATGTATACCATACGTAATACGTACACATATCATCTACCAAATATTCCAGTAATTTTTGTATACATTTAGTATATATACAATAAAAAATAATAGAGGGTTTGGCATTAAATCTTTATAACAGGGCCCATCATAAGAAAAATGTTCAAAAACTCCCCAATCTCGTTCCTTTTGTCTTCTTTCTTAACATTACAGTGCAAAGAAGTTTCTTATGTACAACACTATATTATATAAATAAAAAAACATAACAATATGAAATGCACTTTATAATATATATATATGGTTTAATTATTTAATCTTTAAATTTTGGAAATATATGGTTTAATTTTTTATTTTGTTTACTTACTCCCCATTAATCGATTTGGCCGATTTTTAATATATTAAACACTAACTAATAGTGAATTTAAAAAAATATTTTTAATATCTAAAATAAAATTTAGGACTTTATTTTTAGTCCTTATCTTTTTGTAAATGTTCTAACTTTGGTCTCCATGTTTAATAACAATAATAATAGACAGTATATTTTCTTATTTTATGAAAAATTTGACAATCCATTGACTAAGATATTATTTATTTACACATAATTGTTAACTCACAATAACATAGAATTTAATTTAGTAAAATAATAATTTTAAAATTAAATTTTTAATAAAAAAGTGATAAAGAGAATAAAATTAAATTAAGTTTACCCAAAGCAATGTTTCATAGTGAAAAGATGGGAAGCCATCTCTTTTTTTAATTTGTTTCTTTTCTTAATTTTTTATATAGGTGACAGCGTATATGTACTGGGATGGGACCAATTATTCATACAAACATTAAAGTAGGCATAGCACAAAATGAGACAAAATCAATGATAAAAAAGTATGACACCTAATACTCAAAATTATTGGGTTTTTGGCTTTTTGAATTCATTATTCATTGAATATTTTTGCATGCGCGCGTGTGGGAAACTGCATTCCAATTTTCAAACATATGATAAGAACAACCCTATTTTATAAAATAAAAAATTTAATTTGTTAAATTATTTTTTATTTTTCCACTAAATCATTTATATGTAATGGGTATAATTTGATAAATTTAAAATTGTGAAAATATTTCTCTTTTAAAAAACTCTTAATTTAAGAAATTCAACTTTTCTTATTGTTATCTTTTAAAAAAAAAATTGTGTATAATAATAAAATAAATATATTTATATAGACTTCAAAAAGATTCAAAATAGAGTATAGACATGGTGTATGTTCGTTTTCTTCATTCTGACCATAAAGAAACTTTAGACGGAAGAATGGACAAATAATGCAGGGTGTGGAAAAAAGCACACAACTCAGCTGTTTTGTTGGTTTGAAAAATTAATTTCAAAATAAATTATTTTGAGACATAATAATTTATTTTTTAATGATTTTATTTAAGTTTTGACCTTTGTTTTGCTATAATAAACTTTCGAATAAATTATACTTCTTTTTTTTAGAGATCTTGAAATTATATTTTTTTTTTATTTTTAAAAATTATTTTTTTCTCTTTCAAGATATGAAAAAATTTATATTTTCACCTATTTTGATCAAACTATTCTGATTTTTATTACTTATATAATTAAATATGTATTTGAATAACATAAAAATATATATTTTTAACTTCAAATGAAATAAATTTATTATTTTTAACTCAAAATAAATAACAATAAAATATTATAATTTTAAAAATATATATTTTATAATAAATTATAATATTTTTAGAAGAATAATAATGTCATTAGGGATATTTTAGTCAAAGTAAGTAAAATTGTAGGGTTTTAATATTTCAAACAAGAAAAATATAAATTTTTAAAATAAAAGGAGAATGAGTGTAATTGTGACATCTCTCAAAGAATAAAAGTGTAATTTATTCTAAACTTGTTTATATGATTAAAATATTTTTTACTCTAAACTTTTTTATATGGTTAGAATATTTTTGAATTAATTTATACATTAATTGACATTATTTTTTTCTGAATAAGTTTAAGGAAGTAAATATTTTTAAGTATTGACCCATACGGAGTCTAATATAACTTTAATATGTTGTGCTAATTTCATGTAAAAAGTTGAAACATGATTTGATTTATGCCAATGAAATACAAATTAATTATACTTTATTTTAAATTTTAATTATATTATACAAAAAAACCAGAATTTAATCCATGAATAATAACCTAATTAAAAAAATATCATGACATAAATTTAAAAACTCAATGAAATAGTCCTCTAAACCTTAAAATATAACCAAACACTTTTCGTAAAGTAATATTTATTGTTTTGTTACATTTTAAATTTCAAGGAATGCAAAGCATCTTTCAAATTTATAATTATGTTTGAAAGTTAAAATATAGTGTAAATTATACTCATCTCCTCTAAATTTTGATTAAATTATAATTACCATTATTCTAATTTAAAAATTACAATAATTTACTTATAATTTAATTTTTGTGACTGTCAATGAAGATAACTAGTTTTGCCAAAAAAGACAGTAATATTACTTTTAATATAACAATATATTTAGTCAAAACATAAAATTTTTAATATAACAATAAAGATAATTAAATAACTTGATTATTTTGAAATGAGTACATGGATGCTATATAAAATACTAACTCTATTAATAAAAAATAAATAAAAGCAATAAATTTTTTGTAATATTGTATTAAACTTCATAAGTATCAAGTATAATTTTTAAAATTAAAGGAATGATAAATATAATTTTATTATATCTTAGATAAAGTAAGTATAATTTACTAAAAAATATAAAGTTGGGCTTAAATGAGAAATATAATGGTCAAATTTTTAACAATTCTTTTGTAACATGTCAAAAATATTTTGAACAATCTTATTTTGCATTTTTCTAAAATATAAAAGTTGGCCTTGTGTCAAGAGATCATCTTCGTTTTTAACCCTTGCATATTTTTTTTCCACTCCCAATGCCCCAATGCCCCAATGCCCCTAAGCTTCAAACTATAAATTATTTTTTAAAACGTACAATAAGAGTGAATAATACAAGTATAGTCCAACTAGATACTTAAACATATAAAATTGTTTAGTTAAAAGCTTGGTTTCTAGAGTGTATCCCTTACTATAACTTTTTCAACAAAAAAAAAAATCATAAAATTACAATGGCAGAATTAGTTTAGTCATGATATTTTAATTCCATTAGCAATTTATATAGGTTTAACTTTAAAAAAAATAATATTTTTTATGTTTTTAAACTCTGTATTAATTTAAGTTTAACTAACTGAAAATAGGTATAATAAAAGTGATTAATCCCTCACAATATAATAAACTTGAGTTTAAATCTTTATTGAGAGAGCTGTTTATATTTAATGTCTGATAATGTATTGAATATGATTATCTTTAATAGAAGTATACTTGTAAAAAATTAAAAAATTTGTTGATTTCATCTTCATATTTAACTTCATTTTTATTTTTGATCCTCGCCAAAAGTAATTACATCATCTTTCTTACTCATAGAATTAACTTGTTTTTTTAGCAATAAATCACATGTTTCAAACTTTGTCAAATTTTTTGTTTCAATTAAAGATTTACTTCAATCAAAAGCTAACCTTTCATATCAGTTTATTTCAAAAAAAATGCATTACAAAAATAAATAAAAAATATAAAAAAAATAACTTAAAATATATGCAAAATAATACATTCCTCATAAAAATATATTCAAAAAAATGATCAAAATAAGAGTTTTGAACTTAAAACAATTTTCACTAAACTCATATTTTAGTCTCTCTCTCTCTCTCTTCATTTGTGATATTTTATAAACTCCAAAGTGTAAATTCTAACATTTAGTAACTTTTTCCCTAACAAAAACTTTAGTTAAGCTTTTCTATATTTAGAAATGAATTTATCCCATTATCACTAAGTTGCTTGGGTAAAGATTTTAGAAATATTTATTGAGATAAAAAGAGTTTAAACGTGTCAAAAAGAGAGAATGAAATCGGGGATATAGGCTGACAAACAAAATAAATAATAGATAAAAGTATGTTATTGGTCCCCTAAGATTACAATCTTTTATAAATCTGTCTCAAATTTTAACACCATTCATTTGTTGTATCATCAAAAATTTTAATTGGATTTTCATTGCTATATATACAAATTTTCTTAATCTAATGAACAATATAAATGTTTATAATAAAATTGATAGACAAAATTTAAAGAAAAAATCGACAACCATTACAAAATTCAAGAATATAAAATTTACTGTTATTTATTTTAATTTTTGTAACTAGTATCTTAAAAGTATGCAGGTAAGATTGAGGAACCTAGAATGCATGTGTGGTCCCATTTTATAAGGCTTTTACAGACACAACTGCGATGACATCCCCACATATTGACAAACAACAGCTAGCAGGCCTTCAGGCTTTAGCTCTGTATGTACTCCAACCTATTAATCGGAGAAAGATTCTCTAAATAGCATTTTTTTAAGTATTAAAATAAAATATTTTTATACATTAACTCAAACTTGATATAATATATAAAATAAATATTTTATATTATCTATTAACTCAAATTTAAATTAATGTGTAAAAGTATTGTATTTCAGTACTCTATAAAAAACACCGATTTATTCTCATGTTAATCACCTATTTGGATCTTTGTGTTTTAAGCCGAATATTAATCTTCTTTATTGTTCAACATGCACACGTATGATCAGACAATTCCAACTCAATCTCTCTTGTGCTCGCAACAACGTTAAATTATTAATGATGAATGCTGCGCTTTATTTTTCTTGTATTTCTTCGTTACATATTATACAATACTTGTAAAAAGATAGAATATAGTCTCACTTCCCGAATACCTAATTTTGCGTAAATTATATTTTTTTATAAACGATGTAAAAATTATACTTTATTTTATTTTATTTTGAATTAAAAATAATAAAATTATTTTATTTTAAATTTTTAAAATAATTTTTATATTAGATAAATATATATTTAATTATATAAATAATAAAAATAAAGATATTTTTATCTAATCTAAAGAGAGAAATATAATTTTTTAAATAAAAATATAATTTTAAGATCTTTGAAAAAAAAACATATAACTTTAAAATGTCTATTTACTCATTACTTTTTATCACTTTTGTCACTTTGAAATACTAAATGGCTCTTACAATTAATCCTCATATTTTTTTTAAAAAAAATGAAATTCTAGAAGATGACAAGTTCAAGCATCTTAACATTGTATGGATGATGACCAATTCCAATTATATGCCAAAGACAGCCAATTGTCCTGTAATGAACCTGCTTAATTAAACTCCCAATGCTCAAAGTTTCAAACTTTAAATTAATTTTGTTAACATAAAATAAGGTCAAACTGAAAACACCAAATCTAAAAGACTTAAAATTTAAGATGAAACTTATTTCAAAAGGAAATTAAAATAAAAATAATGATGCAGAAGATAGAGATCGAAGACATTAATCTTTTGCATCAATACATCATTATGAAGCTCATATGGTGTCAATTAAAGCCCAGCCCATCCTGTTGATGGCCAACCATATTAGAGTTTGATCTAACATTAATTTATCTTTTTGTAGTTATAATGTGTTACTTAATTATTGTAATCTGTTCTGTTAATACTTAACTATTATATGGTTTTTATGCAAAATTTAATTAAATTAATTATGAAAGAGATAACTAAAATTAATTTAAACTATTGTACACTTTGAATGCAATATTTTTATATCAATAGTACCACTTTACTTGTTGAGTAAAGCATAAGTTTTTTCAACCACACGGTTATTTTTATAATATGTTGATATCTTGTATCATTTATTCTTAATCCACTTGTAATGTTAAATCATAGAGAGGTTAGACACGTACATGAGAACTTGAAGAATAAATTTTAAATTATAAGAGTGTAAATTCATCTTAACTAATTTTTATATGACTAATTTGATTATATTTTTTAAACTAAGAGTACACAGAGTTTTTGTCTAGTGTAAATATTCTTTTAAATAATTTATTAGTGCATTTATGCTATTACTTTCAGATTGTATCGTTGAAAAATTGAATTTTAAGTTATTAAAGTAAAATACTATCTTTTCTTATTATACAGTAGAATCCAAATTACTATTGATAAGCCTCTTGCCAACAAATATCAAACAGACCCTAAAGACAAAATTAAAGAAGCAATCACTTAAACTCAACCATATTTCTTCACTCTGATTAACTCACTTCTTTCTGCTATGTACATATTTGGGTTGGTGGATGTGACGCTGATTTTCTATGTTCCTTTTTCGTATTATGTGGTTGTAATCTGATTTGATTGACGCTTCTTTGTTTTTCTGTCAACCTTAAAGAAAAACAAAATTAAAGAATTAACAAAACTATTAATTAAAATGTCTCACATATTTTCACTATTCTTCACTCTCCAGTTAAATCTTACCAAATTTCATATTATACTAATTGTTAAAAAAGAAGAAATAATTAAAATCTAGCATTATGTAACCATTCAAAAGCGAAACTAGGGGGTCTTGGTATGGGAAAACCCCATAACAGAAACTCAGCTCTATTAGCCAAATCCTACTGGAAAGGCCAGCAACTAAAACATTCGTTTGGTATTATTTATTTTATATATCAATATATTAAAAATAAATATTATAAATTAATTTAAAAATATAATTTATTTTATATATTAAAATATTATGAATAAATATTATACATCAACGCTTAAATTATGACATTTTATATAACATAAAATATTTTAAAATATTTTATTAAAAAAAAAAAGAAATGGCCCATAAAATTTCATCCCTAAAATAAATTAATATAATTTTTTTATCATCAAGTTGGAAGACTTCCTTCTAATATATTTTTTATGGATAAAAAATATTGTTTAACAATTATATTAAAAAAATTAATAAGTCTATAAGCTAACCCATAGTCCTTCAAAGACTCAGTTGGGCCAATATTTTTAGCCCATATATTTAGGGTGGGCCAAGATCGACCCAATACTTAAAAAGTAAAAACCCTCATTAGTTAGATCAATCTATTCAAATACTCCTATTGTTAACATGAGTACTTGTCTAATCGACTCAAATTCTTTTTAACATTTTTAAATCTTTTGTAATTAAATAAATATTTTAAAAAATAGAGACTAACTTGAATGAATTCAAATTTATTTTTTTTCTATTATAAAAAATTACTAGAGAAGATTATTGTAGAAGATTTAATCCCCTTCTCAACCAAATTTTGGCATGACAGAATTGGAAATTCAGGGAAAAATGAGAAGCTTAATTCAAGGATCAAGGCCCATCATAATTCACAAAATAGGATGGAAAACTGGGCTTGGCCAGGAAACTTGCAAGCCAAAATAGAATCAAGTTCTTCATTTGGCATATCATACATAACAGCCTTACTTCAGGAATATGAATGTTCAAACATCATGCCCAACTTGTAATCCATGGGAGGAAGATCTAAGCCATTTATTCTCCAACTACTCATTTTCAAGAGGTATCTGGTACTCCACCGAACCTTTTCTTAAAGGTAGGTAGATGCAACAATATCCAAGAATGGGTAAAGAATAATTCAACATATTTTTGATTGGCTAGAAACAAGAGGGTTTTTGAAACTCCTCCATACTCTATTGATTCTTCCAACCCAATCATCAACATGGCAAAGACGAGAGCTGTTGAATTCAGCACCTTGGCTTCATCAAAGAAAACAGAAAATAGATATCACAATGTCATGATCAGGTCTCATTAGAGATTGTAATGGAAACTGTGTCAGAAGTTTTTGCAAATTTTTAGGGGTAGGAAATAGCTTAATTGCATAATTATGGGCTATTTCCATTGGCCTTAAATTGACAGTGAATCCTAGATACCAAAATTTGATTCCATGGTGGCTATAAATTTCTTGCCTATTATCCTTCATTGCAGGTTCCTTCAACACTTGATGAGTGTTTTGGTCATCCACACCCATGGAGAAGAAAACTCCTGAGCGGATATTTTGGCAAAACATGCAACTTATAATAAGATTGATATATGATGTTGTTTGATCATGTTCCAAATTTTGTGTCTGATTTCATGGGGACTAAGATTCGCAACAAGATTATTGTAGGCTGATTGTTGTACTCTTATTTCTTTTGATTAATCAATGTTAAATCAATTTTTAATGAGAATTAAGAATTAGCCAATTAGTATTATTTTTTTCAAAAAATATTTGAGGAATAAAATCTTAATATATCAAAACAAAGTGAAAGAGGCAATCCTTAAAATGGTTTCAAGTAAAGATTATAATTTAAATTGGTTCAAAAATTAGTTTACGATTCAAAAATTTAACCATAATAAAAAATAATTATATTGTAATTAATATTTTTTTTTCTTTGTTCTATTGTTGCTTCTTCTACTTCCACTTTAGTGCCCTTGAATCTCTCCTATCTTCTTCATATGCCTTCCCACCCATTTTTTATAAGTTTTCTTTCTCTTTTTTTTTTTTTTTCCTTTTTCCTCCCCCTTCTTCCTCTTTTCAGTCACAAAAGATGAAAATTCATGAAGAGAGCCAATTTTTTGAAATTGTCTAAACCATTCAATCAGTTGGTTTTGGTGGATTCTTTTGTTTTTCATTAATTTTTTCAAAGCTGATTTTAGGTCTGATAATTGGTTTATCAACTTTTTGATCAACTACTCAGTTAAATTAGATTTTTTAAACAATTGTAAATTATATTGTTTTTTTTTCAAGAGATATCAAAATTATATTATTTTTTATTTTAAAAATTTACACTCTCTTTTTTTAAAATATTAAAAAAATTTGTAATTTTATATATTTTGGCCAAAATACCTCTTAATGTTAATATGCATTTTTTCAAATTTATAATTTATTAAAAATATATATTTAAAAATTATTATTTCATTATAATTTATTTTGAGTTAAAAATAATAAAATTAATTTATTTTTAATTTTTAGAAAATAATTTTTATTTATTTAACACATATTTAATGATATAAATAATATAGATAAAAATATTTTTACCAAAATAAAAGAAATGAAATTATGGGATTTTTTATTTTTAAAGGAAAAAATGTAAATTTTTAAAATAAGAAAAAGCAAAGAGTAATTTTTAATAAGAAAATTTTTAATTAATTTACTCTTTAAACAATTTTTAAATCGAAAAGAATTCGTACTTTACGTGATAAAATTTTTAAAATGAAAAAATTTTAAATATTTAAAAATTTATCCCAAATAAATTGAATCCTATATTTTTCTTTATCGCTATCCCTCTCCTTTACGCATCTCTCGTAAAATCCGGTTAAATCTCAACAATTTCTCCTCTCCACGGTAAAGAGACATTTGGTCCCAAAATTTTGAGTGTGAAGAAGAAGAAGAAGAAGAAGAAGAAGAAGAAGAAGAAGAAGGCATGGCAGACTGGTCTCAGCTCCCCGTGGAACTCCTAGAATTGATCGCCGAACGCATCAAGCTTCCAATTTTTCATTTTCGGTCTGTTTGTTCCTCATGGCGATCCGCCGTCTCCGTCCATCCTTTACCCTCTAAATTCCCAATTCTCTCAAATGATTCCCCCTCCCAATCCCATGACTGGACTTTCTGTCTTTCCAAGCGCACCCTATTCCTCGTTAATCCACCTCCCACCCTCTCCATCTCCAATCCTCGTCCATGGTTGCTCAAACTTCAACAAGACGTACGTGGTACAATGGAGCTCTTCGACCCGCTCTCTAGGTATCCTATCAAACCCCTTCCTCTCGATTTTCCCAAATTACTCAACGTATATGACCTTCCAATCATCGAATTGGGTCAAGAATATGTTCTAAACGACATCAATTTTCGCCCTCGTAATTCGTTCGATGATGCTAGCAGTGTGTATTTGGAAAAGGTCGTATTTTCCTGGTTGAATTCCAAATTTGAAGAATTCGTTTTGCTTACCATTCATGTTTCTGGTAAATTGGCTTTCTTTAAATCTGGTGATAAGGAGTGGACTATAATCCCTGACATGCCCACGCCCTACGATGATGTGTGTGTTTTTGAAGGCAAGCTTTATGCTGTTGATAATACGGGAAGGACTGTCGTGGTTGGATTGGATTCAAGTGTGAGTTTGGTTGCTGAACCTGTGTTTGGCGGTGACAAGAAACTCTTGGTCGAATCCGATGGTGAACTGTTGCTGGTTGATAAGTACTTATCCTTCGACTATCAAAGTCTGGGTATTAATGAGGTGTTTGACGATGAAGTTTATGGTTTTGGGTACGAGAAGGCAGTTAAGTTCGATATTTATAAGCTGGATGAAGAAGAAAACGAGTGGCTTGAGTTGAAAAGTCTGGGGGATCGGGTTTTGTTTTTGGGTGATGATTGTGCGTTTTCTGCCTCGGCATCAGATTTATCCATGAGTCAAGGGAATTGCATAATTTTTAGAAATGATTTTTTCGAATATAATGTCAAAGAAAATGGTGTGGGCGTTTTTCACCTAGATGATGATCGAATCTCGCCTTTATATGATTGCCCAGGATATTCTAAGTTGTTCTGGCCGCCCCAAGATTGGGTCAGATTGCTGAGACCAAGAGTAAGTGTTTCATTTTGGTTTATGATTTTTTCCTGCAGAATGTGCAATAAATGGCCATACCACTTGGTTGCATTATTTGGTATCAGTCTTTCAGCGCTTCTCATTATCCAGAAGTACTTTCTACAATAGTATACACTGATAACTTTTACAGCTTCTTAGTTTGAGCATCTCTGAGGGCATATTGGCTAGTGTAGCTTCCTTAAGATGTTGAGCAGTATGTCTACTTACAGATAACATGTTGATGAGTTAAGCGATTGAATTATGGTATATGGGAAGTTAAATCTATTGCTTTTCCCTGTTGCTCATGTTACACAGTGAGATAACAAAAATGTAGTTCATTGATTAGAAGAGCTGCAGAAACTAAATTTCAAATCTGATGATCATCATGATTAGTTTGGGATAATCACAGAGGAAAAGGAAATGGTTTAGAAAAAGACTTAACAATTGGCAGCACCTGGCTTTTCTTTCAATGAAAAGCAGTTGAGCATTCAGAATCAACAAATTATTTGGTTGATTATTCTGTCAACTTGGATAGCATGAATTCGAAGGAAGACGTTGAGAAGCATTTGAATGGGGAATTGGGGTTGGCAATTTGTCCACATGTAGATCATAAAGAGATTTGAACCAAAAATGTTACTCAAAATGAAAATTAAGCATGCCTTCCTTAGCAATTGCTGACCCTCTTTAAGTTGTTAGCTTTTTTGTATTCCATCCACTAGTTTTTGTCATACTGGAAACATTATGCAGTTTCTCTAAATTTCAAAGGTAGCTTCTATATGCCATGGTGCATAGTTTCGGTCTTTCTGTAGTGTGCTGATTGTCTGGTATTTTCAAGTGAAGATAGGTGTATGCTAGGCATTGCTGAATGGTCATATGGGTGGTAATTATCAATTGTTTAATTAATTCTAGTTGCCAATATAATACATTTCAATAGGGTGAGAGTTGAATGCTTACACAGCATGTGCAACTAATGCAGGATCAATACGAAGAACTGGCCTTGTAAAGTTCATGTTCCTAGTAATCTAACCTCAATCAAGCAGCAGGCGTGGATCCTCCAGTGGAAGCAGAATAAGGAGCTAGCATGCTAGGTAGTGGTCAAAAGACTACTTTCCTCTAATTTGTGTGGAGTTGTTTACACCATTACCTATTGCATGCTAATTTCATAAATTCAAATTCATGTTCATACAGAAGCTTCATCACACTCATCAGCCAAAACTGTGATCACTAGTCACAACAAATCATGTAGGCAAGACATGACACTCAACTGTTTGTAATTTTCAATTGCTTTCTTAAAATTATATTGATTACCAGTAGTTATTCTGTCTGATTCAATTTGTTTAAATGTTGGGGGAGTGAGGAGGGCAATATTCTTTAAATGTTCATCGCTATTTGCAGGTACGTGAATATACGAAAGAAAAACTTGAGCCTAAGAAATTATTTTATGGGTCAATATTCCAACTCTTTCCCCTTCCTCCTCCCATTTTCTTTATTTATAAGAAATTCTCACCACTAGCCAAGGAGGCTCGAATCTTTCAAGATCTTCTGGGATGCTGTTAGCTAGAACTCAGAAATTTGGGCATCATATGCTACTTGGCGTTTTGATCTAGAACTAGGTGGAAGATATATTTTTTGATAGAATCAGATTTTTAAAAAAATCATTGACTTATAAACATGTTATTTATATAAATTATTTTAATATAATGTTATACAATTCTTTTAATTTATTTTTTGTCAATAAAATCAATATTTAATACAATATCTATTTAATCTAAAATAATAAATTTATTTAATTATCTTTATCGTTATATTAAAAATTTTATATTTAATTATAATAAAAATTTAATTGTATTTATTGTTATATTAAAAATAAAAGTGTAATATTATTTTATATTAATAAAAAATAAATTAAAAAAAAAAAGTAGAAGTGCTTATATAAATTATGTTACTTTGTAAATAGGTAACATTGCTTGAATACTGTTGGAGCAGGATGAGAAAGATCATGATGGATGCGCTCGTTTTACCATTTTTTTTTAATTGATTGAGACCTAATATATCAAAATAAATTATTTTAAATACTATTAAGACATATTTTATTAATTTTATCTTTTAACGAAACGTTAAGCCTATGTAAGTAATTTTATTAAATTTTAACCATCTAATTATTTGACAAACTAAATTAATTAAGAATGTGTTTTTTTAAAATTAAATTTATTTTTTAATAATTAAATGGAGATAATTATTATTTATTGGGGACCTGACCACCCAACGAGCCTATGGGACCCAGACCTGATATGTAAAAAGCAAAGGATAATGCATTAAAGACTAAACCCTCTAAGAATTGAGTTGTGATTTGTGGGGGCCCATGGTGTTGGTTTGTAGTAGTGCTTTGTAGACCACTAGTATTAAGAATGAACGATCAACAAGAAGGCGTATTTTCACAGCTAAATTGCGCTTCAAGTAGTGAACATATGGTGTATGCTGAGTAATAACGGGCATCTCTGAATGTCATTTTTAAAAAAAAAAAAATTATTTGTAAAGTTAAGTTTAAAAATTTATGTTAATATTATTTTTATGTATTTATGTATGTATTATTAATAAACATACTTATTTTTTTCGTATTTTTTGTTTAAAAAAATTAAAGTTTAAAATATTTTTTAATTTTTCTATATTTTGTTCCTACAACATATATATATTTTTTTAATTTTCAATCAAAAATAATAATTTAAAAAACATTTTAGTTTTTTTATTTTTTAAAAATAAACATAATTTTTAAAAATTATATTCAAAGATACCCACAATTTTTAACTTGGATATCCCTCATAATATGATATAGTATCGAAATGGGCAAATTCAATTCACACAGATTATCAGAAGTTGAATGTTAGATGAGTTGAGTTATTCTGACCTACATTTTATCAGGATAAAATTTTTTTAACCTAGCTCATACATTAAATGAGTTAACACATTTAAGAGAAAAAATATAAAATAAATCATAATAAATGTAAATAAAATAATTAAAGATAGTATAATATAACAATAATATCATATAATTATAAAGTTTCAAACTCAATAACATAATAAAATTTACATTAAATTATCAAATAAAAATTTTAAACAAATATAAAATATAATTCTTTAAAATTTTAAATATGAATTAAGTCATTTTTATTCTTTAGTTTGTAAATTTTTTTTTATTATGACTAATAGACTCTTCCTCTTTTATGAGTTATTAAAAAAATAATCAGACCAACACATAAATTATACGGCTTGACTCGTATAACTTGTAAATTAAGTAAAATTTTTTTTGTGATTATATGAATTTAAAAAATACAAGCTCAATCCACTATCATGATGGGTTAAAACAGACTAACCTAGTGAATTAAACTCATTTTGAAAATTATACAATCTGGTGAATTAAAATTAAAATTTTTATTTAAAAAGTCTACCTTTAAAAAGTTTTTTATACATAATTTAAAAAAAAATTTATAAGAATAAAAAATTTAGAATATTTGTTTTTCACATTTAATATACAAATTAAAAAATTTTTTTAAAAATATTACATTTTTAAAAATAGAATATTTATAGATTTTTATTTCTATCTAAAAGAATAAAAATTTTATATATCATGACATGAGTCATGATAATATTTGTAGATTAATTAATTTATTAAATTATTATTCTAAAACTTAATCCTATGTTTCAAACTCTTCCTCTCTCTTCACAATATTTTTAAAAATATTAGATTATCCCTCCCTTCCATAATCTTATGTTAAATTACTTTAAAAATAGGATTGTAAAAGATTTAAAAGTATACCCAAATGTTTTTCTTAATATATTTCTAAAGTTTAAATCATTAAGGCTATTTATATCTCTACTCTTATTACTATACTGTGTTAATCTCTTATGCTCATATCTAAGTTTATTTGAAATTAAAAAATAATTAAAGTATTTGAGATATTATTAAATTATTATTATTCAATTAAAAATATATTTAAAATTTTTATTTAAATATTATATATTTTGTGTTTAAAATTATAATTATAATTTATTATATATTTTAAAAAAGAGTAATTATTTTATATCAATTAAATATATATTTAATACCTTATACTATATATAAAAATAATATAATTTTTATGATATATTTTTTAATATAATATAAGTAATTTAAAAAAATAATTGGTTATAATTTTTTTAAAAATATATTTTAAAAATTTTTAAGTGCATATTTAAAAAATTATTAAATAATTTTATAAATATTAAAATTGATCCAAATAAAAAAATTTAATATTTATAAAAATATTATAAAATAATTTTAAAAATATTTTAAAAGAATCAAATAAATTTTTAAAAATTTGTATAATCACAATACTAATAATATAATTTTTGAAAATAAAAAATTTATCTATTCTTTTAATGTTTAATAATTTTTCGAATTGAATTATTCTTATAAAAAATATTTATAAAAAAACTTAGAAAATAAAAAATTGCGTTTCAGGTAGTGGTGGGCCCTCAACCCACAAAAGAAAATTCATTACACCTAACGCAGTGGTCCCTACCATCCACCCACCAACTCTCTAACACCATCACCAACTACCATTCTATCTCTTCCGATATCAGATGGAACCCAGCGTTGTCTTCGATTCACTTCTTTTTATATCCAGTGGTACCTCCTTGTCCGAATCACCCTCAAAACCCGACCCGTTTCCGCCATGGCTCCCGAATCTCAAGCTCTAGAAACCCCTCCCAATTTCTGGGGTTACATGCCCGAGGAGGAATACTACGCCTCCCAAAGCGTCCGCAACACCAAATCATACTTCGATACTCCCAATGGCAAGATCTTCACGCAATCCTTCCTTCCCTTGGACCCCTCCACTCCCGTCAAGGCCACCGTCTTCATGACCCACGGCTACGGTTCCGACACCGGCTGGCTCTTCCAGAAGATCTGCATCCACTTCGCCACCTGGGGCTACGCCGTCTTCGCCACTGACATCCTCGGCCATGGCCGCTCCGACGGCCTCCGCTGCTATCTCGGCGACATGGAGAAGGTCGCGGCCACTTCCCTGTCCTTCTTCCTTGATGTCCGGCGGAGTGAGCCGTACAGGGACCTGCCCGCCTTCCTGTTCGGCGAGTCCATGGGCGGCGCCACCACCATGCTTATGTACTTCCAATCTGAACCCGACACGTGGACGGGCCTGATCTTCTCCGCCCCACTGTTCGTGATGCCCGAAAATATGAAGCCCAGCAAGGTAATTAGCCATAACCATGAATTCTTAAGATTTAAATCATTGTGTTTAGTAATGCTTACTGCGATTTCACTTTCGTGTGTTGAATTCTTGGAAAATATTGTATTGAAGAGTTTTTGAATCCGTAAAACCCGTATTCGGATTTGGATAAGTGGAGAGGGAGAAACGTAGAAAAAAGGAGAGTTCAATTAAATATATTTTGAGGGCTGTTTTATGAATTTCCATAACAGGTAAGATTATTCCTGTACGGTCTCCTTTTCGGGATTGCTGACACGTGGGCCACGATGCCAGACAACAAGATGGTCGGAAAAGCCATTAAGGATCCCGAGAAGTTGAAGATCATAGCCTCTAATCCCCGTAGGTACACTGGCCCTCCTAGAGTGGGGACCATGAGGGAGTTAGCTAGGGTGTGCCAGTACATACAGGATAATTTCTCCAGAGTAACGGCGCCCTTTCTCACCGTCCACGGAACCTCTGACGGAGTTACATGTCCGTCATCCTCCAAGTTGTTGTACGAGAAGGCATCCAGTGCGGACAAGACCTTGAAGCTTTACGATGGGATGTACCATTCTCTGATACAGGGCGAGCCTGATGAGTGTGCCAACATTGTCTTGAAGGACATGAGGGAGTGGATTGACGAGAGGGTTGACAAGTATGGGCCTAAAAATTCTCAATAAATTGGGCTTTGTGGGTTTTATTTAGGGATGGATTGAGCCCAAGGCAAAGCCCAAATTCACCTTGTTCTGTAATGTGTCAAAATCAATATGTTCTTACTTTCGGGAAAAATGAAAGTAACTATGTCACCTCCAAGAGCCAAATTACATGTTAGCAAGGTAATGAAAGAATTATTCGCATCCTCTGAAAATTAATATATTTTTTTATTAAGGGAGAGATAAAAAAAATATTTAGTTCTTAATTATTTAGTATAAATTTTATTATTGTGCGTCTCTTATTTTTTTTATTTTTCTTTAAATGAATGATTTTTCAAAGAATTTAAAATCATCAAAGGGATGTGAAGAGAAAAGATAGAGTGAAAAATAGTTTATATTCCCCCCTAATATTTAAGGGGTAAAAGAGTGAAACGTATTGTTTTTTTTTTTAAAATAATATATATTTGATTATCCAAAATAAGGCAATAAAAATTATAAAAATTTATATTGCAATACAAAAGAATACTTTCACTTTCATTTAATAATTATTAAAACAAAAGAAACCTTGATGTTGATGATAGTGCTATAGGGCACCACCTAATTGTTGCTTGATTTCCCTTTGAATATGAAATTGAGTTTGTGGAAATATAAGAAAATGGGGGAAAATTGGGTAAATAAAGAGGCGTGGTTCAAACAAACTATGTTGCTTATTATATTCTCCATTCTCTTCTAAGTGGGAATTACATAATTTGACTTTTAGTTAAAACTTGATACGTAGGGATTTCCTTCACCTAACTCCATTTTCCTTTCTTTTACGTTTTCCTGAAAATCAAATTTGTTATTACGAAGGAATCTTTAAATGCCTTTTTAATGCTTTTAACCACTGGCTTTGAATTATTTGCATCTTTAAATGCTTTTGAGTGCTTTTTGACATATTCATTTTAAGGACTAAAATTTTATTTTGCTGCTTTATAAATGGGTGTTCTTAATTTGATTCTTTATAAATATTTGTTCTTAATTTAGTCTTAACAGATAAACTTGTTATTAATTTGATTTTTCCTTGTCTTTAAGATGTTAATAGAAGGTGTGACGTGTGAAATAAATGCTTACGTGTTGTGGTTAGATACTTTTAAAAAAAAAACAATTTAGTCATTTACAAATAAAATTATTATCAATTTATTTATTTTTTATTTTGCTTTATTTGTTATTGTGTTCTGATTCCTCTATGTTGTATATCATTATTTTTTGTATGCTATAGCCCAAATATTATCAATTAGCAAGCTAAAAATTAGAAATTCATATGATATTTGAATTGAATGAAGTCTGTGTGTGAGTTTAGAGTTTGCCTGTGTAAAAAAAATATACAAATTTTCTTTTGAGCTTGTATAATTTAATTCATCTTATATTAAATTGCTTGCATAATCTATATCCAAAAAGCATTACAATTAGAGTTTATTTGAATGATAAATTTGAAAGACAAATGCTATCTCTTTTAAATTATTAAAATTAAATTAAATTATAAAATTTATTAAATAATAATATGAAATCCCTTCCAAATTTTTTTTCCTATCACTTATATGGTTCAATTGCTTTTGAAATATAATTTTAATAATTTGTTAAAAAATAAAGACAATTTAAAAATTTGTAACTTGCCAAGTGATTTTATTTATGTTATAGCATATGAAAATAGTGATATAGATCAAAGAGAAATTATAAATCATTAATAAATATAACAGAGCAAAAGACTAAATTAATAGTAATTTTAGATATTTCAATTATATATTTTAGAGATGTGATTAGAAATTACAAGCTCAAAATTATTCTTACATTCGATGCATATTTGTATATAAATTTCACACAGGCACACACACATTTATCGTATATATTAACTATAGAAGAATAATAGAAGTATATTTAATACATATTCATGTTTGAATTTTAAATATAATAAATATATATTATTAATTTATAATTTTATAATTTTTTTGATATTTTGAATAGTCTATTAAAATTAAATATAAATAACAAGTTCTTTATTTATTATATTAAATACATATATAATAGGAAAGTTTCTCGTAATAACACATTAACCTTATTAATGATATTAAATACATCTTAATGCATTTTAATATTATTTTAGTATAATATATTTATGTGCAATTTGTTAATAGCCTACCATATATTTAGCTCCTTATTTTTTCTTTTTTCTCTAACAAATTAAACTCATGTTTATTGGAGTGCATGTGATAAACATGCCCTAACCAAAAATCAATGTGTGACCATAGCTGGCCAGAAACTTCATGCGAAGTTGTCAAACACATAGAATAATCCATCAGTATAAAAAAAAAATACAAAAATTCTTTTTAATTACACTCTAAAATATAAGTTATTTTATTTAATTTATATTTAATGTTGTTACTTCATATATGACACAAGTAGATAAAAGGCATTACACTTTGGAATATAAAAATTAAGAAACTTATCTTTTAGTTTAAAAATTTAGATAATTTTTTTTGGACAAAAAAATTTAGATATTTATTTGTAAGTAATTTAAGATTTAAGAAAGTTTACATTATTTCTCGGAAATTGTGTTAAATATTTTTGATAATTAATGTGATTAATTAAATATTTTGTACAAGTTTATTATTGCCTTATTTTTTAATATCTCAAAGGCGTCTTGGTCACTGTAATAGAGGAGATGATTTAGGAAACCGATTTGGCACTTCTGCGTATCTGTCCTGTCAGTGTAATTTGCAAGCGAAAGATGCTCGTTTTCCCTTTGCTTGACCGCTTCCTCTGCACTTTTCCATCCATCCTTTTCACTTTTATTTGATGAGAATTCTTACCAAAAATGTCAAATTTCATACGATCCTACCTACACCGACCCCCTCTGGCTCTTTTCTTTTGAGGCCCATTTTAATTTAATTTTTAAAATTATAGATTATGTAATTTGTTTTTAATTTGTCTTCCTTCTTTTTATGTATTGGAATTTGTCTTCCTCAACCTCAACGATTGAGGGTTTGGTGGTGTTCTGACTCTATATATAGATATATATATAAGATATTTGTATTCTCCCCCCCTTCCTTTAAGAAAATATAATACTCTCCCTCGGGCCACCTTATCTCTGTTCCATCTCTTTCACGCTCATCTGTGTCTCTCCTTACGTTCTCCTCCTGAGAGGGACATGGATGCTGTTCTTCAGGCTAGAGGACTTATCTCTCTTCCCACAAACCCCAGGACTAGGGTTTTACACCCATCACAGGGTTTAAAGCTCAGACTTTTATCCACAAAGCCTAAGACCCTTACTGGGTCTTCTCTAACCATCAATGGGTTTCAAAAATTTAATGGCTTTGCCTCAAAGGTTAATTCCTTTGGGCAGAAGGACCGAAATGTATTTATCTGCAAGGCCGAAGCTGCTGCCGCTGCAGCTGATGGGCAGCCAGTATTTGGGGAAATTGAAAGTGAGAAACCAAAATTCTTTGGTATTGAGATAACCACACTCAAGAAGATTATACCACTTGGGATGATGTTCTTTTGCATTCTCTTTAACTACACAATCCTCAGAGACACCAAGGATGTGCTGGTTGTGACGGCCAGGGGGAGTAGTGCTGAGATAATACCATTTCTGAAAACGTGGGTTAATTTGCCTATGGCTGTTGGGTTCATGTTGCTTTACACAAAATTGGCTAATGTTTTGTCGAAGCAAGCTCTTTTTTATGCTGTTATTGTCCCCTTCATAGCCTTCTTTGGGGCTTTTGGATTTGTTCTGTACCCTCTTAGCCATTACATTCATCCTCAGGCATTCGCTGATAAGCTTCTTAACTTCCTTGGTCCAAGGTTCCTTGGTCCACTTGCAATTATGAGAATCTGGAGCTTCTGTTTGTTCTATGTCATGGCTGAATTGTGGGGCAGTGTGGTGGTTTCTGTGCTCTTTTGGGGATTTGCCAATCAGGTAAACTTTTGGGGGTCATTTATTCGATTGTGTAAATTTTTTTGTTTTAATCTGATTGTGATTTCAATTTTGGTATCCTAATAATGGGACCATAGTTAAGCATATTCTACATTTTGCTTTTTGAAGGGGTCATCTTTTTTCGCTAACTACTAATTGAACCTCATTGGAATATTGGATGAATTGTAGTTATGGTTGCCTATCATGGTTGGCGATGGAATTATTTTAATTTTTGTTTGTTCACTGTTGGCATCTGAAATTCCTTCAGATTTGCATGTTCATTTATTTGTTCTGCTTGTTCCTCTAATGTTAGCTGCTCAAATTTGATCAATAATTTCTTCAAATGAAGTCTGTTTTGCGTTTTTGAGAAAGAATCTTCAACTGATAACCTGCTCGATGTGAATGTGTCAAGCATAATCTTTTCCTTATTTTTGTCTAATTCTTATACTTTTTTATGCATTTTTTCTTCTTAAAGATAAAAAATTAGTCCAATGAATCGCAAGTGGCCATGTTGGTTTTCAACTTGGTTCATGTCCAGCAAAACCTAATATAGCTGTGTATTTGTTGAGACTTTGGAGGGAGGATGAACTGAAACATGGGCATATAGCGGTGCTAGTGTGCTGTATTTAATTTTTTTATTGCAGTTATAATTAACCCTCATAACGAGGGGAAAAATTAAAGAGTACTAATATGGAGGCTTACGTGGTCTGAGCTAACTTGCTCTCTTTGTGGGGCAAGGCTGAAGTTAATACAATGATAAATTCAATGATTTTTCTCTCATATCTAGAGAAAAGCACTCACTTTGCAGTTTTTGTGCTTGCAGGCTGTTGTAAAATTAGAGATATCAATTTTTCTAAGTTCATCCCTATCTGGGGTGTGTACCTACATTTGCTAATTATAGAATGACGATAACCTTGCTTTTCCTGTAGATAACAACTGTAGATGAAGCAAAACGGTTCTATCCTTTGTTTGGACTTGGAGCCAATATAGCCCTTATATTCTCCGGGCGGACAGTGAAATACTTTTCAAATCTGAGGAAGAGCTTAGGTCCTGCAGTTGATGGTTGGGCCATTTCTCTGAAAGGGATGATGAGCATTGTTGTGCTGATGGGAGCTGCAATCTGCTTCCTATACTGGTGGGTGAACAATTATGTTCCTCTTCCCACACGTAGTAAGAAGAAGAAGGTAAATCTTCTGCAAGGATGGTGTATTATTTTCCATTTTCTGTTCTCTTGTTCTCATTTATCACAAGATTTAGTCTATTAATTGGTTTACTTGGGCAACTATGAAGCTCACTGTTTTGTTTGATTTGAAGTATGTTAACTGACATTTTTCTTATTGTATGCCTTTACAGGAAAAGCCCAAAATGGGAACAATGGAAAGTTTGAAATTCTTGGTTTCATCAAGATACATTAGAGATCTGGCAACTTTAGTGGTTGCATATGGAATTAGCATTAACCTTGTTGAGGTTACATGGAAATCAAAGCTCAAAGCTCAGGTAATATAGAAATGACATGAATTCCTTGTCTTGGTTTTGATTTCGTGGCTGCCAATTTGACTGTGTTCTTTCTCTCTCCTTCCCAACAAATTTTGCAGTTTCCTACCCCGAATGAGTACTCGTCTTTCATGGGCGACTTCTCAACTGCAACTGGAATCGCTACATTCACAATGATGCTTCTCAGCCAATTTATATTTGACAAATATGGATGGGGAGTTGCTGCCAAGATCACACCTACAGTCCTTCTTTTGACGGGAGTGGGATTCTTTTCTCTTGTACTTTTTGGAGATCCGCTTGTACCCACTCTTGCAAAGTTTGGAATGACTCCACTACTTGCGGCTGTATATGTGGGTGCTATGCAGAACATATTCAGCAAGAGTGCTAAGTACAGCTTATTTGATCCCTGCAAAGAAATGGCCTACATACCTTTGGACGAGGACACCAAGGTATTGCTCAATATGTTTAAAACTAAGGTTGTTTGTGGCTTGGCCTAGATCAGGATATATTTGGCTCAACATAGTACATTTGGTTAAATTCAAGCCCACCGGCCTATTAGGCATGTGCACTTTTAAGGCTAAGTTATGCTTGGTCTGGGCCAAGCCTAGGCTTCATATATGGCCTGGATTATTAGTATTACCTAAGCTTTAATACTAGGCCTAAATTAAGGTGGGCTTAACTCCAACATGCAAAACCATATTTGGCTTAAATCCAATCCTAACCTGGCTCAGCCCATGAATAAATATGTATAAAACTAAATTGATATGAACAATCTAAAGGTATAATCAAATAGTGAAAGGGAAAATGTGTTGTTATTAGAACCTGAAACTTGACTTGTATCTGACTAAAATTAACTTGGTTCAAAATTTCTTGCTGTAGGTCAAAGGGAAGGCAGCCATTGATGTTGTGTGCAACCCATTGGGGAAGTCTGGAGGTGCCTTAATCCAGCAATTTATGATCTTAGCTTTCGGTTCACTTGCTAATTCAACTCCGTACCTCGGAGGGGTGCTTCTGGTGATTGTTCTTGCTTGGTTATCAGCTGCCAAGTCCTTGGACACCCAGTTCACCGCATTGCGGCAAGAGGAAGAACTCGAGAAACAGATGGAAGGAGCAGCTGTTAAGATACCAGTGGTGACTGAGAATGAGGATGGAAGTGGTGTTCCTGCAAGTGGTTCATCACAATTAAACCCAGCAGCAGATGATTCTTCCAGCAGTCCATCTGAAGCCTCAACACCTCGCAATTTTTAATTGTGTTTCTTTCTGGAAAATTGCAGAACACAAAGATGAAGTAGAACTGATGAAAGCCAGATATTAGGTGAAACGATTAGGTGTAGGTCATTACTCTGCTTATAGAATAAGTTTGTTACTGACTTCTTGAGTCCCATTTTTTTTTTTTTGGCCCCCATAGATGAATGAGTTTTAGTTCTTACCATCAAAGTTTCCTCTTTTGTAGAATCTCTTTATTTTTTCATTTTTTTTTTGGTGAAAGAAAGAACTACTTTCTTTGTTATGCTTCTTCTGCTCTGTTTTCACAGAGTTGAACGGAAAGTTTGTAATTGCTTAGAGGGAATTGAGGACAATAGAATGAGTTCTTAAAATTCACAGAATGATTTAACAACTTGCAGACCATACATATAATTTTGTCTGCGGTCAATGAACTACATTGTAATCGTTGTGGGCTGGACCATGTAATAAATGCAGTGGGCTCATCATACGCGAAGCTGCAGTTGTCTCCTACGAAACCAACAAATAATTTCATATAAGAAAAGAATTTCAGTTTATGTATAAATTATTATGATCACTAAGACCAACACATGTATACTAATGAGTAAGAGCTTGTGCATGTGAATTGAAGAGTGAAGAGGAATAGTGAGTACAATACAACTCCCTTAACAAATAGCAATACATGATATAAGGGCTGAGGTGAAGAACTCCAGAACAGAGACGTCTGTTTCAAGTCCCTTTCATGCAAATGGGACTCTTCATCACTATATCATTTTCCATTCATCAATCATCACCATATCTCGCCCATTCCCTCTGGGCAATTGCAACTGAGGGACTAAAATTAGTTGAACACTCTTCATCTTCATCTGTGGTCCTCTTCTCCCAATTTATCTCCTTTGGCTACCTTCAACTTGTTTCACAATGCTATAATAACATTCATTTTTTGTATATCACAAAGTATACATCATGAAGAAGCAATCCCAACCAGAATCAGCAACAACAACAGTCCCTTCAAAATCTGCATCCCAGTCAGAGGGATTGATCGACGACGCTTGCATCCTCGACATCGACTTCTTCGTCAAGACACTCTCTGGCATTAAATCAAAAGGCGTATGTCCAGACCTCATTGCCTCCATCATCACCCACTATGCCTCCAAATGGCTCCCGGACCTCTCTTCAAACGACGTCATCCCACCCCTCTCTCGCATCCACCCCCAAAGCGTCACTGTTTCCTGGATGAAGAAGCGCTTCTTCGTCGAAACACTTGTGGGTGTTCTTCCTCCTGAGAAAAACTCCATCCCCTGCAACTTCCTCCTTCGCCTTCTCAGAACAGCCAACATGGTGGGCGTGGACCCCACATACCGAATGGAGCTTGAGAACCGGATTTCCTGCCAGCTAGAGGAGGCTTCCTTGAAGGAGCTCATGATTCCTTCCTTCAGCCACACGTGTGGGACATTGTTGGATGTGGAGCTTGTGATTAGGTTGGTGAAGAGGTTCGTGAGTTTGGACAGTGAAGCTGCCAAAACAGGGTCCGCTCTACTTAAGGTGGCTAAGCTTGTTGATTGCTACCTCGCTGAGGCTTCCATGGATGCCAATCTGAGCTTGTCTGAGTTCGTTGCGCTTGCTGCAGCTCTTCCTACGCATGCAAGAGCTACAGATGATGGCTTGTATAGAGCCGTTGACACGTACCTCAAAGTATGTGCTTTTTATTAGAGTTAATCCATTAGTTTTACTTTTAAAAGCAAAGCCATAGTTTCATTACTCATTCAATATTTGACTTTGCTAACTCCACAATTATTTACCTAGTATATTAGCTTTAAAGTATAATATATTTCAGTTCATTTTTGAACTTAATCTGAATCATTGGATAAAGATAACTAGAGAAACAAGAAATAGAAATCACAAGGAGATTAAAGAAATGTGTTTCTTGGTTATCACTACCGGCATAGCACAAGGTTCATGAGAGAAGAATCAGGACTCGAGAGTAGGAGATTGAGGGAGAAGAAGAGGGTAAAGATAATTTACATACATATCCTTCATGTGAGACATATTGGGTCACAATTGGAATCTACTTTCTCTAAATTTGGATTTTTTGTTGTCCAAAGGACCACATTTTGATGCATTGCCATTGTCTGTGACTTTGACTTTTGGTAGATTTTTCTTTTTTATTATTATATGATAGGATTCTCTAGTTTATATTCCAATATCCCCAACACAGCAACAATATTCCAGAGAATTATCAGAGATGACAGAGAATTCTCTGATAAACAGTACAGTCGCTGCTACTAACAGTACAGCAATATAGGCAGAAACTGAAAGAAAGAAAGATAAGAAAATAGCAACCAAAGAAAATAGGTGTCTGACGTTCGAGAGGCCAGACTCTCTCCCCTTACCTTACTATTCTGAATTCTTCCCTCCCACCACTCACAAAATTTCTTCACTATGTCAGAGTTAGTTATGCCTTGGTAAAAATGCTCTTTTGCCCCTTCTAGTTATTCTCTTGGGCCTGGACCTGCTTTACTCTTTTTCTTTCTTCTGGAATATGTAATTATGCTAGGTCCATCATTATATAACAGTTTAACACACAAGAGAGGAGGGAGCATTTAAACACAACACCCACGTAGGTATAACTTCCATAGCCTCCTGCAATATTTGAAGCCCATAGTCACCCGTTAAACTCAATCTTGCCCCAGTTCTGCCAAGCAGCATTTTTTAAGTCTTTGACAATAATATCAGCTTCTTGGTGACCTCTCTGATCTTTGCACCTGTTGATATATATCCTGGCTTCTCCACAGCTATTAGAAGTTTATCTTGGTGTTGGTGATCATAATCGCTAAGGACTGTCTGAACCCATGATGTAGGCTATTTACCTAGTTCCCAACAGCTTATATGAAAAATTCAATGCTCTCTCTCTCTCTTTCTTTTTGGTTGATACTACCAGTATTCATAAACTCATTAATCTTTGATTAATTTGGCTCAAGTTAAGGAAGTCTTGTAAGGGAATAAAACTTTTTCAGTAGAAATTTTTATATAACTTGAAGTACCAACACTCTGACCAATAAAAAAAAATCCAAGTATGCAACTACTTGTTGCTCACAACCAGAAATACGGGCAGATTTGATTTCCATTAACTTCCTACATGTTTGGTAAAGTTTTTTTATTTATTCATAAACAAAGTATCTGATAACTTTTTGCACGCTAATTTGTGCAAGAATCAAAATAAGAAAGAAAAGACAAGCAAATTCTGAGTACATTCTATATTGAAACAGGGAACTTGCTCTGTTTCTCTTCAAAGTCAGAATTAACAACTAAGCAAGCATGTTCTTCGAAACTCTGATTCGTTGTGTCCTACAGGCACATCCAGGATTGTCGAAACAAGAGAGGAAGGGTCTGTGTAGGCTGATAGATAGCGGAAAACTCACACTGGACGCCTCACTTCACGCAGCTCAGAACGAACGCTTGCCTGTTCGAGCAGTGATTCAGGTGCTATTCTGTGAGCAAACCAAACTCAACCGCCACATAGACTGGACCACCTCCTTCAGCGGCTCGCGCAGCTCCAACACCGGCGGGCTTGACCAGCCAGCACGGTGTCTCTCGAAGCGTGATATGAATGCTCAGCAAATGGAGATAAAGAAGCTGAAAGAAGATGTTATGAGGCTTCAAAGCCAGTGCAATGCATTGCAAGTGCAGATGGAGAGGATGATGGAGAAGAAGAAGGGGGTCTTCAAGTGGAGTAAGCTTGGGATAGTCCCTGGGTTGAGCAAAAGGTTGACGGCTGTTGAGAAGAACGAAAATGATGGGGTTGAAGAGGAAGTTGGGTTTGGAAGACAAACACATATGGACAAGAAAACAAGACTAGCCAAAGGTAGAAGAAGTCACAAGTGGAGGAGATCCATCTCTTGAAATAAGATTAGGATAGTTAACTTAGTTTGTGATTGTTATGTTAAGCACATTACTTCAGCGTCAATGTTTGTAAACTTGGGAAATAAAATCATTTCTGCTTTTTTTTTCTTTTGCAATAAATTAAATGAATCTCAACTCTCATATAAGCCAATTACTAAGGGATCACAATTTGAAGTCAAAATAGCATAATTAGATGATGACTGTGAGTAGAAGAGAGACAAATGAGGCCACAAGAAATTTTAAAAAAAATTTATCTATAATTTTTATATATAAAATTCTATAATTAAAAATTAAATATATACAGTTTATGCAATTTATCTCACCCATTCTTAGTTTTTTTTTTCTATTTTTAGATATTTTATTTTGATTAAAAAATTTAATTAAAAAAATATAAAAAATTACATATAAATTTAGTGTTAAAAAAGTTGGCAAATGTTTGTCTATCATGACCAAACCTTCTTACTTAAAAGTCAAAGCCTTATTATAATGGATTTTTTTTAGTAGAGACAGACAAGAAAAAAAAATAAAGACTAAGGATATGTTTGATTACAATTTTTAAAAATTATTTTTAGTTTTTAAAAATAAAAAAATAAGAAAACTTGTTTGAATAATTATTTTTTAGATTAGAAAAATAAAATGTGTTTTAGAAACAGAAAACACAAAAAAATTAAAAGATATTTTAAACTTCAATTTTTTAAAATAAAAAAATACTAAAAATAATTTTTTTTTATTAATAACATATATATAAATACATAAAAATAATATTAATATAAATTCTTAAAATAAATATTATAAAACAGTTCTAAATAAAATAAAATAACAGAACAATCTCCAAACTTGCCCTAAGATACTTCCATACTACTAGAAGTTACATTTAAATGAAATCTGGTAAGGTCTTCGTCAGGGTTTTGTCTACACTCTGAGGGAGAGCTCTTGAAAGACATGGAACCCACATATTATAATGATATTATGTCTCATTTTAACTAATCTGTCAATCACGTAATTTCTTTTTCTAAAAATATAACAAATTTAAAGATTACTACTATATCTCAAAATAATATTCTTTATGCTTTTCACAATTTAAAAATAAAAATAGTATTGGGGAGCTTTATCTCTTATCAGCTAAACCCTAAAACTGTTGGATTCGAGAATGGCTTTGGATACTTCTTCATGCTCACTTATTATGGAGAAGGTGTGCTGTAGATCTATCCAACCTTCTTTATACTGTTCATAATCACTTATAATACAGAACGTCTATTGTATGTCTATCTAACCTTCAACACTGGAAAATGATATGATAGGATGCATGATCGACTCGTACCTTAAAGTTGCCCTTCACTGAGATGCCCAACCATTTGAGTCCATCAAATGTAAATTCTAGCCACAACAAATTTCAGTTCAAACATTTATGACTCAAATGTGAGTTTTCATTCTTATCATCATACATTAGTGAGTTTCATTCAAACATTTTGCATCTGTTGCTCTTTAATTTTACCAAGTTTTTTAAGAATCTCAACGGGTAAAAAAGTCATGTGTGGAGGAGATCCATGTCTTGAAACAAAATTAGGATAGTTAACTTAATTTGTGATTATGTTAAGCATTATTAGTTTGTGATTGCTATGTTAAGCACATTGGTTTAGTGTGTAGAAAGAACAGAACTGGTGATGAAATAATGAAAGATATATGATTAAGCATATTTAGTTTTCATTTGGTTCCTTCTTTTCATTTTAAAGATGGAAAGAGAAAGAATTGAAAAAAAAAGAAAGAAAGGAAATGATAGGTTATTAAGTAATAATTTCTCACACTCTTAATTGAATGTTCACTCTTAATTGAATGTTCAAAATAAATAATAAAAAAAGAGAAGATAAGTAATAAGACTTAACATTATTTTACTATTTTATTCTTTTCATTCTAATTATTTTCAGAAATACAACACATGTTATACTGTTAAAACACATGCCATGTGATGTGCGCCCCACAATAAATATTTAATTTATTTTATTTTATTCGAAGAAAGAACTATTTAATTTGCAAAAACCCTAAATCTAAGTACCCTCATTATCTCTTAAAACACCTCGGGCATAAATCCACATTCGTAAGTTTCCTTGCAACTCTCTGAGAATTAGTAATAATTTTTCCTTTCCTTAAAACCCAAATCATACATTTTTGTTATATTTTAAAAAAATACTTGACCTCTAGTTTATTTAGAGTTCATTTTTATTTGTCTGAGTCATTTTTTTATTTTTTAAAATATAAAAATCGGATGAACTATGATATGACGTCTTAGCACAGAACATCATCGTACATAGGACTATGCAGCTGTAATCACGTGTATGTGTCGTAGCTTCTCCAAAGCTAGAATAGATGTACCAAAGGTTCCTTATATGATTAAGCAGTAAAAAACGAAACTTCTTGTGACGTTTCTTACGTACGACTGCTATTTTCATATAAGTTGTTCCAAACTGTATTAATTTACATTAATAAAACAAATTAAATAAAATTATTATAAAATCTTTTATTCTTTAAAAAGTATTCTTACATATCAATTAAATTTTATATGAATTCATCACATATTAATAATTCAATAAATAAAATTAAAAATAATATAAATTCATCACTGTCACTTTTAATTGCATATATAATTTTGTGATTTATGTTCATAAAATCAGCATTCTTATTCTACAAAAGATGATTTTAAAATTCTCTCATCTCTCCTTCTCTTCACCTCCATTCTATTCAATTTAAACGGATTGTTAATCTTATTTTAAACTAAATGACTGACATAATAAATAAAATAATAAGTTTTTTAATAAATTGACATAATTTCTATTGATCAATAATATTTATTTAATTTTATTATTTTAAATTGAAAAATTACATAATATATAAAATAATAATTTTTAATTAAATTTAATTAATTAATACATAAATAAATGCACCTTAAGATTTTTTGTCTGAAAATGGCTCTCAGTCTCTCGGAAAAGCCAATTAGTAATGAGGGATCACGTTTGAATTTGACGTCCCAAAATTGGATAAGAAATTGAGAACTGTGAATAAAAGATAGGCAAATGAGTACAGGACAAATATCGCAAGTCTGTGTCATTTTTTCAGCCAACAAAAATGAATAATTTATCCATCTAATTCTCAACGCTTCACAATAAATGCGTCCCAAGTGGGCATTTCTTATTTCATAAATGTTGGGATGAATTTTTATCAACAAAATCATATCTTTTGATTTAATGAAAAGTCAACGTATTTTTAAGTTATATTATATTATGATTAATTTCTTTTAAACTGGAGGTTAAAGTAAGATTTTCTTAATAAGTATATTTTTTAAAATTTAAACCTATATCATATTATTTTAACTTAATAATGCTAGAGAAGATAATAAAATTTTTTAAAACGAAATAAATACTATCAAAGCATTACCCATATTGCGTGTGGCATCCTAACTCTCCGGAATCAAAATTAATAGATAAGTCAAGAACATTATTGATAAGAATTTTATGATTGGGCGCCTAAATTGGAAAACAAAAGTATACTTAGTGGACCAAAATAGAGTTTAGTAATAGCAGACCATCTTACGTAAACCACTCTGATGGATTCATATTTAATAAAATAACTTACCGTGGTGCCGTGACAAGTTGGCTTGAATTGAAAATGAAATGAAAAGAAAAGTGAAAATTGATAGAATGAATGATTTGAATCCAGATTTTTTACAATTACAAAATAATGCATTTTTTATAGTAATAAATAAATAAGAAAAAAATTTACCTTCTAATTCTTTCAGAATAAATTCCTATCTCTTGCAGAAGCATTCAGATTTTCTATAGGTCCAAATTTTGAGAACAAATCCTCGGTAGTTCGAGGATCACACAGTCCTTGGCTGTCCATCCAAAATAACGCCGTTTCTTGCCTTTTTTTTTTTCAAAATTTTAGGACTCGAAACGCACCGTTTTGGGTTAGTAAAACGGTGCGTTTCGCCTTTTTTTTTTGCCGCCTTAATAGCTTAAAACGACGCCGTTCTAATAATGCCAAAACGCACAATTTTTGCATTATTGAAACGGTGCGTTTCGACGATAGCCTTTCTGGTTAGAAGTGAAGAAAATGACGCCGTTTCGAAAGGCACCAAAACGGTGCGTTTTGAGAACTCAGAAAGCAACAGTGCGAAGGTCCATTGGCGCGCGACGCAGGGGAGAAAAAAATGGAAGTTGAGTGCAGTATAAGGCAGCGTTTCTGGCATGGAACACAGCAGTGATTCTGGCATTCAAAATAATAGCAATCTCACCACCTGCATTTACAGTACTCTCCATCTCCAATTTGCGAAACACTTATCGAAGCCGCGAGAATTTATTCTTGCGAAGTTGTTGGAAATCTCTTCTGTTCTGAGTTGAAACAGAGGTCTGTGGTTGCTGGTCGACCGTCTTCGTTGCTGGTGTCCGATCATCTACATTGTTTCCAGTGTCCAATCATCTGATAATGTATGAAATGCATTGTTGTTGCTTTTCGTTTGGCTTTTTTCCTGTATTTTTTGTGTCGTATCATGTGGTAATGTATGGTGCATTTTCCCTGTATTATTTCATGGTGTCCAGGGATGAATCATGTGGTAATGTTAGTTTTTAAAATAAATGGAAGGATAGTATAGTTTAAACAATTTTTATTTCAAAAAAAATAGTAAACTTCCATTTTAAAAGATATATTATTTTTGCTGTAAAATGCTTTCAGTAAACTTCCGTGAAGAACAATTCTTGTAGAATTATCCTTAGGATGGCAAAAAATTATTAGCTTTGTGTAGAGATTTTATTAATGATTTATAGAAAGAAATAAAAAAATTTGTGCCTTAGTTTACTGTTATTTGCATTGTTCATGTTATTATGTAAGTGGTTAGTGCTTAAATCAGTTGGTTATTTAATTGACTAATATAATCTTTACATCTATGTTGTAGGGAAAATATTATTACAGAGATAGATTGGAAGCCTCGAATAGGTATGGAGTTTGATAGTATGGAAAGTGCGTGGAAGTTTTGGTATGACTATGGAAGTAAAATTGGATTTGGGGTGAAGAAGTTATACATCAACAAAAATAAGAAGGATAAAATAACAATCACTTCTTGCTGATTTGCTTGTTGCAAAGAAGGACTGAAAGGAAAAGATAAAAGAGATCATTTGGTTGTCAAACCTCGAGCAGAGACAAGGACTGACTGTAAGGCAAGAATATCTTTGGCTCTTGTCAATGGAAAGCTTAGAGTTCATGACTTGATAGAGGAGCACAATCATGTTCTTCATCTCTCCGAGACAACACATATGTTAGCCTACCAACGTAGTTTGTCCGATGTTCAAGCCCATGAAATAGCAATGGCAAGTGACTCGGGAATCCAACAAAGATCTGCTTTCACATTCGCAAGCAAGCACGCTGGGGGACGAAGTAATCTTGGGACACTCGTTTGGATCAGAAGAACTACCTCCGTACTCGTCGGCAAAAGAGCATGATGTACGGAGAAGCCGGGTGTTTATTAAGTTACTTCCAGAAATAGACCATGGAGAACCCATCATTCTTTCATGCCTATCAGATGGATTCGGACGAGCAGATAACCAACATATTTTGGGCAGATGCAAGAATGATATTGGATTACGGATACTTTGGTGAGGTGGTCTCACTAGACAGCACATACTGCACAAACAATGCACACAGGCCACTTGCATTATTTTCAAGCTTTAATCACCATAGAGAAGTAGTTTTGTTTGGGGCAGCATTGTTGTATGATGAAACAGCATACTCATTCAAGTGGTTGTTTGAAATATTCTTAGAGGCACATAGTCAGAAAAAGCCTCGAACAATATTCACTGATCAAGATCAAGCTATAGCCAAAGCCCTTCGCGAAGTCTTGCCTAACACAACCCATGGACTGTGTACATGGCATTTGATGCAGAACGGCATCAAACACTTGGGCAACTTAATGAAGCATGGGTCACATTTCTTACGAGACTTCAAGGCATGTATGTATGAATACGAGCATGAGACGCAGTTTGAAACAGCTTGGAGCCGATTGCTTTCGGAGTACAATGTCCATGAAAATACGTGGGTAACCTCGGTTTATGCGCAGAAGGATAAATGGGCAGTGTGTTTCATGAAAAGGGTCTTGACATTCGGCATGCGAAGCACACAGCTCAGCGAGAGTTTGAATGCAGATGTAAAAAGGTGCTTGAATCTAAACGTTGACATTCTTCAGTTCTTTACGCACTTTGAACGTGCAGTAGAAGACAAAAGGTACAACGAATTGAAGTGTGAATTCGAAGCAAGACAGAAGGTGCCACAGTTAAAATGTGCAAGCTCACCTATGCTGAAACAGCTTGTTGCAGTGTACACTCCTACAATGTTTGATGTATTTCAAGATCAATTTGACTTGAAAGAGGTCTGTTGTATAAAACAAAAAAAGGAAAGCGAGTATTTATTCGAATATATCATTGACATGATTGATTATGAAGGAGAATGGATAGTTTTGTTTGATACTAAGGAGAAGTCAAGTTCATGCAGCTGTCGGAGGTTTGAAACTTTTGGTATGTTGTGCTATCATATTTTGAAAGTGTTTGACGTCAATGATGTGAAATGGCTTCCCCAACAGTACATCCTGAAAAGGTGGACGAAGGAAGCTAGAACCGGTATCATTTATGATGTTCAGGGGAAGGAAGTTGTAGAAGACCCAAAGGTACGCCGCACACTTCGATACAAAGAACTGTGTCAAAGTTTCGTGAAGCTAGCTGCTAAGGTGTCAGGGTGTGAAGAGGAAGTCTCCATTGTTCGCAACGCTATCGACGAAGTAAATAGGAAAGTCATGAGACTTCGATTGGGGAAGACATCGACAACAGAGGATGTGTCCCAATCGACTGACACGCCTCGGGCAAGTGGCCCATCGCAACCAACTGGCATCAAGAAACGCCTCGGGTATAAAAGAAAGCGGTGTCTGAAGAATTGGGTTGAGCTGCAACGCCCAAAGAGGAAGGCTTTCAAGTGTGCGTCACAGCCAATTGTCACATGTTCTCAAAGTGAACAATCCATGGTACGTATATCAAATTTGTTTATATCATCGATTTCTAAACAAGTTTAATGTGCTTTCATCTTTCTTCTAGGACATCGGAGATTTTAGCCAAACACAATGTGAGGACTTATGCAGAGATGACAACCAGTTTAGTTTCAGTAGATTGTTAATGGTAAAACTATTAATGACCTTGAATTAATTGCTACTTATGCTTCATTCAATGATGATTTATCATGTTTTGGTCTCATATATGTAGGAACCACTTGAAGGTTCGACTTCTTTTGGAGGACCGGACTCGGGTCTCGAGAATATGCCAATTTCATAGCAGAAGCAACAAAAAGGCACAAGATGATCAAACCTGGATTAGACAGCAATGTACTAGAAGCTATTGTAATATCATGTAAGTGACATTTTGTATCATAAAATGTGATTTCATTAAGCTTTATTTATGTCCACATTTCAATATGAATACATTATTCAATATTGAGTACATCCTTCAATACAATAATTTGTAATATCTATTGTAATTGATAAATTGAATACAATAGTCTTCAGCATAGAGATTGACACTTGAAGATATCAGCTTCTGCACTGATAGAAGTTGCCTTCCTTGCCTCCTGTGGATTCTTCAGCTGCATAAGTGCAAGCCTCAGATTCTTGAGCTGCCTTCTGCACTGATATGCATGGTTCCAGAGCATGAATAAGTCTACACTGATATGCATGATTCTAGAGCTTCCTTTCCTCCATATCCTGTAAGCCTTGGCTAGAAATGTTGCACCAAGTAGCATCTGATATTTTGTGATAACCATGTCCCTGAAAGTAACAAAGAATACCAAAATTTGAAATATGCACAAGAATTTGATCTACAATTTTCAATAAGAGAAAAATGGTAAAAGATGAACTTTTTTCCCTCTCATCTGTATTCAGATGAATCAGATACTAAAATTGCAGTTAGGTCAATTTCTTTTCAATCCCTTGAATAACTCTGTCAAAAATTGTCATGGAATTATGCAAATCCCTTGTCCAGTACAGTGCTAAGAATCATGAGATTCTTGGTCCATCAAAATGACGCGCTGCTTACCACTCTCTGAGCGGAGGCCATCTACCTTAAATCCAATCTACAATCAGAAAGGACAACTAAGACATATTCCCTAGGGGATATATCAGTTAAAAGACTGAAATTTTTGAATAAAGGATTACTTCCACTGAACTGTCCGGAGAGAACCACCTCAATAGCACACCAAGATGCACTACAGCAGGGATTAGCTTGAAAAGTAAAGGAGTTGTAACCTGCAGAAATGAGCTCAGAAATCATTAATCGGATTAGCATCTCTAGTCAAAGCAACAGAAATTGATGCCTCAGGTGTCTTGCTTGTCGTCAAGTCCCGAAGTCCAGATTTCTGACAGCAGAAAGACATAAGAAAAAAGAAGATATTTAAAGAGCATTTATTATTAAGGGAAACAATTTACCTGAATTTTCTCTGCAAGCTCCGGTACTGTCAACCCCTTGCTACCCTCAAGTGACAGAACATGAAATGCTGCAAATTTAACCGTTCCAGGAGTCAACCGGTGCCTAGATCTCCAAGGGACTAAAAGACCTTTCTCATGCATCTTTGCCACAGCATTTTCAATTTCTTGAACCATTGCGAAGTGTGGAAATGATGTCTTCACGGCTTCTACCCTGTCATAACGTACATTTTGATTCATTTAATCAATTCGGACAAGTTTGATCAAAAAAATTTATAAATTCCATTGTTTATATAAAAATGCACACAAGTGCTCACCAAACATCCAATGGTAATGAAATGCTTAGGTCCCAAGGTTCTAGTAGAACATAAAAGCTCAAGGTTCTAGCAAACTGAAACAACATCCCAAATTAGGTCCTCATCTCCCTAAAATTGGCACTAAAACATTGGGATATTGGGGTAACATAAGAAACTTTAAATGTTGAGCTTAAGGTAATCAAATAAAATAAAGAATAATGAACCTCATCTTTATCATTTGCATATGACCAGGTGATACTTCTTTTCTTCAATTGTGGTCCAAATCCTGCAGACAATGCTAATCGTCGAAAAATTTACAGCCATGTTGATTGATTCAAGTGCTTACGCCAATTTAGTATGTCAAAGCCCCATGTATATGCCTAACATAAAAAGACAACATTACAAAGATGCCTTTGCACTAAATAAATCCACTGTTTGGTCAGAAGGATAAAATTATGGAAATATCTGAACTTACCCTTCCACAATCTCTGGATGGCCACCCTGAATTAGCGGACCATTCTGGTTCATACCCAATCCCATAGGTGTCCTTGTAACATCTTCAATGTCTTTTATTATCACCTTCAGAAGAGCAACATGTATCTCGCCCAACAATCTTGAATCCTGAGATCCAACGGTTATAATCCACGAATGAGCCCCAAATAAAAATTTAATTAAAAAGAAGTGTGCGAGAATAATTCATTTGAAAGCACAAAATCCCTGACAAAAGTCATATTGACTCACATAGTCATGAAATGCCTGCAAAAACTCATCAAGAGTAAACCGCCATAACTCAAGCACATCTGCAAAAGTAATAAAAAATCTCCAAACCTGAAATTTACCATAGCAACTTGCAATCAAACTCAGAAGCCTCAGATCAAGCTATTATGTAAATCAAGAATAAGACTAAAAAGATAGCATGCTAAAGAAAGCAGCATGGAAATGCGGACATAAAAAACAAGCTAACAGAAGAACTTTTTATTAATTTCAGAATACTGAATGACAAATGCTACAAGAGCCAATACTACTCAATTCCAGCTATTTTGGCTAAGATCAAATGTAATGTGTATATTAGCACGTTCACAACATTCTAAACTTTATAGACCCCAATAGCATCCCCATGACTGAATAATCTTCATCATTTTACCTGTTTCTTTATGCGAAATGGCAAATGGGACATTAAGTAATGGTTATTGAAATTATTTTAAGGCTCATTGTTGTAAAAATCCTAATGTGATAAAAAGAAAAATGAAGCAGCGGAGGTTAGAGCTTCCATTAAATTGAAGTTGGGTATACATAGGTAGTTTTCAACATTCATTATGGATCAAACAATAAAGCAAGGAAGACCAAGTGTCACTTAAAGATCTTAGTAACTGTTAATTCATACGGATGAAAAATAGTTCATACCAGACTTAGAGCTGTGGTCCCAAGGAGCAGCAGATCTGATTTGTCTGTCGGAAATATTTACAAACTTAAGTTTCAATGTGCATCAACAAGTTGAGGTTTAATGAGATCTAACCTAAATTGTCAAAATATGTTGATGTTCTTTGTTAACCCTTATAGCATTTAGTAGAAGTGGTTCAAAATACAAAGACCACGGACATAGCAATAGCAAGATCATTTATATATAATAAGAACCTAAAGCAACTAAACACTCAATTGTAACATGAAAAATAGCCATTTCAGCACTAACCTCCACTAGATGAAGATTGGAAGCACGATCGAGAAGAACAAAAGCAAATTCTCCTATCCGAGCCATTGACATTCCAACCTATATATGATCATGAATTCAGGTACCTCAAGAATCGAGAAGATGAAAGTTAACAAGATAACCTTCAAATAATGAAAGAAATCTTACAAGAATCAAGTCTTCTTGTTATAACCAAATCCTTTCACAACAACAAAGAACAACGATAGTTTTTACAATAATCACCAAAAGTACGAAGCAAGCAATATGTCAACATGGTTCCAGAGAAAATGAACATGGATCAAGATTCCAATGCTAGCAAGGAAAATAGCGAAAAAGATTGCGAATAGGTTCGATCTGCAAATTTAGTGAACACCAAATGTCGATTTTTTCACAAACTTGTTTGACCGCCAAATATTCTGTTAAGAGTTCAGGTTCATGAAATTATCATTAACTTTTGTCAATATTCATTCCTAGACAGATTTGATCAAGATTGAGAACCAAGGATCAAACAATAAAAGAAAAAGGAGTAGAAAATAATCGAGTTTGTATATAACGTAAAACGGATGTTCATTAAGTAGATCTTTCCAACTTTGACACGCACGTCTTTGAGAAAAATATCATCCAATTTGGAAATCAATGACTACAAATGAAAACAAAATTCTTCACATATCTCTCTCTACTCCATCAGCAGGTGAATGATAAAATATACAATCTAATAAGCTAAGATAAACATAAATTATGGTTTAGTAGAGACATTAAGAATTCCTATCATTACTCATAGCATCTGAATTTTGATACATATCCTTACTTGCTCTAGTGTATGTTGAGCCAGATCAGTGGTTGAAATCATCACTCCTAAGACAAAGGAACCCAATTCTAGACTTAGTCCCAGCTTATCACTACACTGGAAATATAAAATCAAGCAGATACAAAAGGCATTTGACATGCAATAGTACACACGAGAACTAGCATATAGTACTTGAAAAAAAAAATACATAATTGATGCCATGGTGGGAAGCAACAGAGGCCATTACACCCCAGCTCCCCCACTCCCTAGTCCCTACCCAGAAAAAAAAAAAGGTACACCCCTTAGGAATTTTCTTGCTAAATACACAGTGTTCTCCACAGAAAAAATGCCTCCAATCGATAAACAAAGCATGTGAAGAAGCCATCAAAGAACGTACCTCCGAGAAAAGGAAGACAAAAAATGGAAGACGAAAGACGGAAGACAGAAGACGAAAGATAGAAAACGGTGATGTGAAGCTAATGAAGGAAGCAGGAATTGAAGAGGCGAAACGCTCAGCTGTGAAGCTAATGAAGGAAGAGGCGAAACGCTCGCACTGTTGCTTTCTGAGTTCTCAAAATACACCGTTTTGGTGCCTTCCGAAACGGCGTCGTTTTCTTCACTTCTAACCAGAAAAGCTATCGTCGAAATGCACCGTTTCACTAATGCAAAAACGGTGCATTTCGACATTATTAGAACGGCATCGTTTTGAGCTATTAAGGCGGCAAAAAAAAAAGGCGAAATGCACCGTTTTACTAACCCAAAATGATGCGTTTCGAGTCCTAAAATTTTGAAAAAAAAAAGGCAAAAAATAACGTCATTTTGGATGGACAGCCGAGGACTGCATGATCCTCGAACTGTCGAGGATCCATTCTCCCAAATTTTGCGCCCTTTTATACAGTGAAAAAAAAAGTTTGATTATACGTTAATAAAAAGAAAGACACGAGTTGAAGTTTTGAAAAATGTATTTATCAAAAAAGACTTTACCTTCATGTTTCTCGTTGAACAAATTAATCTGACAATACTTTAAATTGCTACTCAAAGTAAAGAAGTACTGAAGAATTTGGGCTCTTGACAATCCAAAATCCTTGCAGAAAACTAGTACTTATTGATTTCCTGCTTAAAGTTGCCCTTTCGAGTACATCAAAGAATACATTCTAAATCTCTAAATTCTTACATCAAAACTTACGGGTACCTCACAAATCGTAATCACTATTATCGTTTTAGCCTTTAAGTAGCATAATTTAAGTGTTTGAATTCTGACGAATCCGCCAGACCATACTTTCGTCCTACACTATGGCTCACTCTGCTTCAGATGACCAATCTACTACCACGCCTCTCCTCCGCATGCGGTGGCGCCACCCCCGCCTTCCGGACACCATCAAGCTAAAAACTTCTCTCTCGTCGGAGATGTCCGGCGCCGTCGGCGACCTCGGCACCTTCATCCCGATTGTTTTAGCTCTCTCTTTAGTGAACAGCCTCAACCTCACCACCACTCTTATCTTTACCGCCCTCTACAACATCGTCACCGGCTTGCTCTTCGGCCTTCCGATGCCGGTCCAGCCCATGAAGTCCATCGCCGCTGTCGCTATCTCCGAATCGCCTCCCCTCACTATCCCCCAAATCGCCGCCGCCGGGCTCTCCGTCGCTGGCGTTCTCCTCTTCCTAGGCTGCACCGGACTCATGTCCTTCCTCTATCGTTACCTCCCACTCCCTGTAGTTCGCGGTGTCCAACTTTCTCAAGGTCTCTCCTTCGCTTTCTCCGCCATCAAATACATTCGCTACAATCAAGACATTTCCACTTCCAAATCGGGCCCTCCTCGCTCCTGGCTCGGCCTCGACGGCGTCATCGTCGCTCTCTCGGCCCTTCTGTTTCTAATCCTAACCACCGGCGCCGGCTTCGACGATTCCTCTCTAAACGATCACAGCGAAACTGTAAATCTCAGCCAGGAAGAAGAAGAAGATCGAAAAACCGCCCCGAGACTCCGGACCCAGAGGAGATTGCGGATATTATCCGCGATTCCCGCTGCTCTTATAGTGTTCTTATTCGGACTAATCCTCTGTTTTCTTCGCGATCCTTCAATTATCAAAGATCTGAAATTCGGCCCATCGAGAATTTCTCTAGTTCCCATCACGTGGGAGGACTGGAAAATCGGATTTCTTCGAGCAGCGATTCCACAGATTCCTCTGTCAGTTCTAAACTCGGTGATTGCAGTATGCAAATTATCAGGGGACTTGTTTCCCGACAGAGAAGCTTCGGCGATGAAGGTTTCAACGAGCGTTGGGATCATGAACTTCGTGGGGTGCTGGTTCGGGGCTATGCCATGTTGCCACGGAGCAGGTGGGTTAGCCGGTCAGTATCGATTTGGGGGAAGAAGTGGTGCTTCTGTGGTATTTCTAGGGATTGCCAAATTGGTGCTTGCTTTGGTATTTGGGAATTCTTTTGTGAGAATTCTAAGTGAATTCCCCATTGGGATTCTTGGGGTGCTTCTGTTATTCGCAGGGATTGAACTAGCCATGGCATCTAGGGACATGAACACCAAACAAGAGTCATTTGTGATGTTAGTTTGTGCTGCTGTTTCTCTCACAGGCTCTAGTGCTGCTTTAGGGTTTGGTTGTGGCATTGTCTTGTTTCTGCTTTTGAAATTGAGGGAATTTGATTGTGCTGCTTCTTCTAACAAGCAAAAATCTTCTGTGGATGAAGAAACTAGCTTAATTGCCTGAACACTTATTTTCTGTATGCACTTTGTGCGTGTGGCATTTGGATCCTTTGCACTTGAATAGGGGAAAAAAAACCTGTATGTATTAAGATATATATCTCTTTTGTTATAAAAAATTATTGCAGTGGATCCAATTTGTCTTTGTGGGAGCTTCAGCTTCCCATTTCCCAAAGTTGCATACTTTTCCTCGTCTTGCTAGCACCGTTTTTTGTATTTGATTTTGTGTATGTACATTGTGTATTTATGATAATGATTTGAGTATTGGATGTTATTGGCCATGAGTTAGTGCAAGTTTTCTTAATGAGTTGGTTCAACTTTGTCTTCTAACTAGATATTCTATGTATCCACATCCAACTATTAACTATCAAAACAAACTGAAATATTCGGATTTTGGTTGAATTCTTATTACGGATATTTGAAACCGAAAAGAAGGGATCATCATTAATCAAATTTTCTTTGCAAAATGACTATTACAGTATTATTACAACAGAAAAGGCTAATTTATACTTATTTTCACTTGAAAGAACAACTTCCCACTAATTATATTAAACATTAGAAAAATGAAAACCTGATAATCATATCCTTCAATTTACATGTGATTTTGTTCTGGGTATGAAAATTTACATGAAAATGAGGATGGGGTCCTCTCTTTTTTTTGGGTCCAAAAGCCCAATGGGCCTAAAACTCCCCTTAAAGATAATAGCTCAAAAAAGCACATCTTTGTCGTTCAACTTAAACAACGTCCATTATCCCAACAAAAAGAATTTCTTAAAATTCTTTTATAAAATTAATTTTAAAAATTTATATTAATATTATTTTTCTGTATTTATGTAAAAATTATTAATAAAAAAATTTATTTTCTGTAATTTTTATTTTAAAAAATTAGAATTTATAATCTCTTTTAATTATTCTGTATTTTTTTAAAACACATTTAAAAATTACATTGAGACAAACCTTAAATTTCTCAACTATGAGTTTCCTCAATATACTCCTATTTTTTTTAAAAAGAAAATTACTTCAAATTTGTTGGTCGTTCGATCATTTTTTTACAAGTTACAATGTCGGTTGAGAGTTGAGGCATCACAATGCCATCTTTGCTAACATTTTGTCAATGGAAGGAATCACCCAATCCTTCTCTTTGAAAATATCCTCTTCCCCACCTACTTAATGTCTCTCCCACGCGCACTAACCAACTTTTATCAAATAAACACAAAATAAAATTGCTTTAATTTTATCCAAATCATATCTTAATATTCTGTGATAATAGTTACAAATGCGAAAAAAATTAATATAAACATCAAATTTACATACACTCCACCTTTTCACATATTTATGTTTAAATGTTTAAAAAGTTATCACTTCATTTAAAATTGTTAGATTATTTGTATTTTTTTTAAAAATTATATACATGCAATGTCTCAAAGATTGATTTTAAATAACTAAAGAGAAGCTTTGAAAACTCCTTCATTATTTGATTGGTAAAAATTTTGATTTCATAAGATTAAATTATATTAATATCTCTTTTAGTTTATTACGTTTACTATTTTTCTAATATAAAATTTCACAAAATTTTTAATAAAACAATAAAAGAATTAAATAATTTTATTATTTTAAAATGATCACATACCAAATAAAAAATTAACTCTATTAATAAAAATAAATAAATTAAAATTAAAATTTATATAATATTATATCAAAATTCAACAGTAAATATTTATAAAATAAAATAAAAAATATAAAAATTGAAAAAGCCCATTTGTGGGTGTTGTACACGCGCTCGCGGTGAGGAAACAAAGAAAATGATTAACCAGTAACCACCAACGTAGCAACGAGCTTCCTCTCTAGTCTTCAACTTCACTCCAAGTCTTCTTCTCCTCGCCCCAACCCAGATCCACATCCTTCTTCATTTCCTTGCTTCATTTCTTTCTCCATTACAACATTCTCAGCTCCAGCTCCTTCACACTAGATTCGGTTGATCAATCATCAATTACTAGAAAATTGGGATTTAGGAGTATGATATGAAATTCTGAATCTGATTCAGGTTCGTCTTCCTGTCTATTTCCGATCTCCATTAGTTTATACTTTCTATGATTTGTTTCTTCGCTTTTAATCTTCTTTTGTGATATGGGGTTGAACTGTGGAGTAGCTGCATGTTCGTATTTAGTGCTAGTGGATGCAATGAAACATAAATTCATATAGGAGTTTGAGGGGAGGGAAGAAGAAAGTTACTCGATGTCCAAGTTTTATTGACATTCTAAATATAGTGATTGAATTTTGTCGGCTGGAATCATGACGTTTCTGTTTTATGCTATTGCTCTTTGGTCTGTTTGTGGGTTGTTGTTCATTGGAGTCACAAATTCATACCTTCCTGAGCCGGAGTTTCGTTTCGCAAGGGATTCTCATGTAACTTATAATTATGACCGCATTGATGAAGTTCGGAGACAATGTCAATCTGTCTTATCTGCTACCTCTGAATTGAGATCTGAATATGGAGATGTTAATGTTATGAAAAAAGAGCTTTCCTTTGTTAATGGAGATTGGACGCAGGATGGAGGTAAGTTTCCCATAATGCCGTTTGATGATCGGACATCTTCAGGGAACTTGCCATCCGAAGACCAGAATCCATCGAAGTTGGTCTCTTTTTGGGTAACAGACGTTGATCATGCCCATCGACTGAAAAAGTCAGTTGCTGTCAATGCATTCTTGATCATGGGAATTACTCGAGATGGTACTTTTGTGGACAATGCATATGGTGGAAATGATGATTTCCAGCTATGGCCTAGCCATTCTCAACTGTCAATTCCCCTTCAAGGGATTTACACTGAGTCAAAGAAAAATGGTGGAGAAAGGGTGTTGTGTTTGTTAGGGAACACAATGTTGCCAACTCGAGAGCCCAATACTGCCAATCCATGGGAATGGATGAAGACTTCTGGTGAAAATAATGACCAGATACCTCTGTCAGAAGATGATCAAATTATGCTAGTTCTTCGCTATCCCATGACATTCACATTAACTAACAGGATTATTAGTGGGGAGTTGAGAAGTTTAAACCGTGAATCAAACCCTAAATACTTTGATGTGGTTCACATATCGTCGCAATTTGGCAAGTCAGCAAGATATACATTTGGCTCACAAAATATTGTATCCAAAGCCTGCAATCCATACCCATCCAAGGATAACCTGACAAATGGTGGCATCAGTATCTATAATGGTTTAAGATTTTGTGAAATCCTTGAAGAAATTACTCGAGATCAACCTTTATCAGTTGTGCCAAACTGGAGATGCAATGGCACAGATGATTTCTGCAGTAAATTAGGTCCCTTTGTGTCGGATAAGGGAATCAAATTGACAGATGGAAGCTTTCAAGATGTTAAAATTTATATGCAGAATGTCATCTGTGAGCAAGCAACTACACATGGTAATGCTGGTTCTGCTAGAGTATCTACTGTTTTTAGAGCAGTTTCTCCGTCAGAGAATCAGTATACTGCGTCAAAGAGATCTGGGCCTAGCAACATGTCTCTTGCTGCTGAAGGGTTCTGGAAGTCTTCTAGTGGGCAGCTGTGCATGGTTGGTTGCCTTGGGTCCATTGATGCCAAAGGGAGTAGTTGTGATTCTCGGATCTGTTTGTACATACCCACCTCTTTTTCCATAAAGCAACGTAGTATTCTTTTTGGAAGTTTGTCTCCAATTAATAATAGTAGCGCCTTCTTTCCTCTATCATTTGAGCAGCTGGTGCAACCTACAGAGCTCTGGAATTATTTCAAGTTGTCCCATCCATATTACAGCTACTCAAAAACTAATTTGGCTGGCACTATCCTGGAAAAAAAAGAGCCCTTCAGTTTTGGAGCTGTCATTAAGAAATCATGGCTTACATTCCCTAAACTTGAAGATAACGAGGCATTCCAGGATAGTCTGTCTCTTCTCTCAGAAGATCTCACTTTTCATGCCTCAGGTTTTCCTGATCCGATGCCTAATATCCAGGCCCCAAGAGTTAACATTGACATGGAGATTATCTCTGTTGGTCCTTTGTTTGGGCGCTATTGGTACTCTCAAAATGGTTCGACATTGGAACAGGAAACTCCATATCATTCTGAAACTAAATATACAGAAAAGCAGATCCTTCTGAATGTATCTGCACAACTTAGTCTTACTGGAAAAGCATATAATAATTTTACTATGCTTTTTTTAGAGGGTCTTTATGACCCACATGTTGGAAAGATGTATCTAATTGGTTGCAGAGATGTCCGAGCATCATGGAAAGTCTTATATGAGAGCTATGATCTTGAAGCTGGACTGGACTGTTTGATTGAGGTGGTTGTGTCATATCCTCCCACTACTGCTCGGTGGCTAGTTAATCCCACAGCTAAAATTTCCATTGAAAGTCAAAGGACTGATGATGACTCCCTACATTTTGATCCAATAAAGCTCCAAACTTTTCCAATCATGTATAGGAAGCAACGCCAGGATATTCTCTCACGCAAAGGTGTTGAAGGCATTCTCCGCGTCTTAACACTTTCATTGGCAATTGGTTTCATTTCAAGTCAACTGTTCTATATCAAGGATAATGTGGATTCTCTTCCATATATTTCTCTTACTATGCTAGGTGTGCAAGCTCTTGGGTATAGCATTCCTCTGATCACAGGTGCAGAAGCTCTTTTCAAGAAAATGGCTTCTGAATCTTATGATGTGTCAACTAGTGATCTGGAGAACAGTCGATGGCTCAATGTAATTGATTACACTGTCAAACTGTCATTGATTGTATCTTTGCTGCTAACTCTACGGCTTTGTCAGAAGGTGTGGAAGTCTCGCTTCAGATTGCTGATTCGTGCACCGCACGAACCACACCCTGTCCCTAGTGATAAATGGGTATTTCTTTGTACTTTCACCATCCATCTGATTGGATATATAATTGTTCTAATAATTCATGGCGCAAGCCAGAAGCCTCTTGTAGCAAAGACATATTTGATCAATGGAGATAATTCTCATGCACCATCAGATTGGGCAATAGAATTGGAAGAATATATGGGTCTGGTCCAAGACTTTTTCTTGCTTCCTCAAATTCTTGGGAACCTCATCTGGCAGATTGACTCTAAACCACTCCGCAAATTATATTTTGTTGGAATCACACTGGTTAGACTTCTGCCTCATATTTATGATTACATACGAGCCCCACCTCCAAATCCTTACATTTCTGAGGATTCTGAACTTGTTAACCCAAATTTGGATTTTTACTCAAAATCTGTGGATATTGCCATTCCCTTGACTGCAATTATCCTTGCAATTATAGTTTATATCCATCAGAGATGGGGCTATGAGAAACTGAGTCGGACTCTGACATTTGGGCGGCATAAACTTCTTCCTACTTTCAGATATGAGAGGTTGCCTTCTAAGTCTCCCGAAGCTGAACTTGTACCTGGTGTTAATGGTACTGCTGCAAATGACAATGATCACGTTGATGTAGAATGATAAAACTTTAATTACTGACAAACGCTGTTGTGAACATACTTGAAAAGTAAGTACCAGTTTTGGTGGGTATATCGTTTTATTTGAGATGCTTGCTCTTATACAGAATAATTGATTGGATTGTGGTTTTCCATTGCAGCTGCTAACTCTGTCCTGCTGCAATCATCCATGCTTAGTTCTCCACTGATGATCTTCATGTGTCAACTCCTGCCTTGATGTACTGTATAAGATTGAGTTCAGACTTCAGAGGCACGAAGAATACTGGATACATGAAGTTATGGGACTTCTTTCATTGTTTGGAATTTGGAAAAACAAGCCGAGTTCAGAAATGCTGCAAACGCAATTAAACATCTAATAATTCCCCTTACAAATATCATATCAATGATGGGTGATGACTATATCAAATGCATAATCATGTCTCGTTTATCAGTAGTGTTGTAGGAAAGCTTCCTATTGTTATTTAGTTCTTACTTGGAGTGACTTGTCTAGTAAATGACATGACAATTATCAACATCTTATATAAATTTTCTTTTTGTTATTTATTATAAAACCTACGGATAAATTATTCTATTGATTTGATTACTTAGTTATTCCGACAAAATATACACTAACCTTTATTGAAACCATTCATTTAACCAAAATATTTAATATACATTGATTGTTGAAAATAAAAGTTACTAATTATTATGTTTTGATTGGTCAATTTTCTTATATAAAATAAATTTTTTTATTTTTACTAATCTTTTACCCAAATAATTTTATAATTTACTAAATTTTAAAAGATTGTTTTTTGTTGATTAAATACATATTTGGCAGTTACTATGCTATAAAGCTTCTGAAAAATATATTAATTGATCTTTATGATTAGATATTTTTTGTTGGTAAAGGATGAAGTTTCATTTATATTCCTTGTAATCTCCCTAACCTAAACCCTGAACATCATGCAATAGCTGCTGAAACCACTCCCGCTCTACATCTTCTTCGTCCACCCTATACTCAAATCACTGTTTATGAAGTCTTCAACATCAATCTACCCCAACCCCATCATCCTCATCTTCATCAATCTCCTCGCTCCCTTGCTGGACACCATAATGGATTAATAGGAAAGAATTAGTATCTAATTTTTTGATTTTTTACGAACATTTTTTTATAAAAATAATTTTATTTAAAATGTTATCAAATATTAAATATAAAATTTTTAATAAAAAATTTAAATTTAAATTTATTATATTATGAGAGATTAATATCTTTTATTAAATTCAACTTGTGTTAATAGAATTAATATATATTAACAATTGGTAAAGTATCCAATTAACATTGATTGTTGATATTAATATTTAACTTGTGATGTTAGAATATTTTCCTCTATATTATAAACTTTCATAATATTAAATGATCGCATTATCTTATCTACTTTATCTCAGAGACGCACAACATTTGGTTCTCGGTAATTGCTATATATTTAGACCAACACATTTACACACGAGAGAAACATTTTGAACGGTATAATTAGACAAGGCTTAAAAATTATTTATGTTCGGTTAAGTTGTATAATTATTAAAAAGGATATGTATAAATTTATTTTATCACTAAATAAAAATTTATTATTTTTAATTTTATTAATTATTATTAATTAAAATATAAATAATAAAACTACAAGAAATATTTTAAATATTAAAAATGTAAATAATTACCATAAAAAAGAAGTATTATAATTTATGCACAAGAAGTTTGAGTTTGAGAATAATTTTACAAAGAAAAAAGTTAAGCATATTTAAACAAATAAGAAATTTTAATATGATATTTTTATCCTAAAATATTTAATTTTTAACTTTTAATTTATGCATAGAAATTTTAATTTTTGTTTTAGATAAAAAATTATTTCTATTGCCACTTAGAAATACTTTTTTTTTTTTACTAAACACTTAAATTTTTAAAATAAATTTTCAAGAAAAATTAAAAAGTTTTTTTTTCTTTAAAAACTTGGTCAAAAAGACCCTTACAAATGAATTTGTTTGTATTAGTATTTTAGTTTTTTTTCAATATCTTTTTCTTCAATCTTATTTGTGCAAACTCATTATCTTACCAAAATATGTATATATACAATTTGAGTTTAATTTAATAAAAAAAATTAATCTCTATAAAGAGTTAAGATAAGATACTTTTATTTAGTGTCTAACAGTATCTTAAATAAAATTATATTTAATAAAACAAATATTTATTAAAAATATATATTAATTCAATCACCGTAAATTAAATTGACATGTTCAATTCATGATGGTATAAAGAAGATAATTATGATGAGTTAAACTTTTATTTTTTAAAATCGAGTAGTTTTTCTATCATTAGATTATTTTAAATTTTGTCTGTATTATAATAAAAATCATTTTATGTAAATATTAAAAATTTTAAAATGAAAAACTATTCTTCTTAACAAATTGAATTCTCTTTAAATAAATTCTAGGAAATATTAGAATTTTAAACCTAAAAAAAAAAAAAGAGGGCGAAGTTTTGACCTTTCCTTTTTCAATAAATGGGAAATGAAGACAAGAAAACATAAATTTAGACTTTTCATATAAAAAAAAATATAACAGTGTCATATAAAACGAGAGATAGATAAAAAAATTAATTTAATGATAGGCCTCATTCATATAATAAAGATTATAAATAAATAATATAATTTTTTTTGTATCTATTTTTTTTTACATAATACTATCATATTATTCTCTTGCATAAAAAAAGATTTTGATCCAAGAAATATAGGGATTTCAAAAGCATATTTTCTTTCAATATTTTCTGGTGACGTAGTTGCTTAGGTTTTCAAAGTCATTAAAAACATGTATATATATTATCTAAAATTAATTTAATAAAAGAAATTAGTCTTTGTAAAGAGTTAAGATAAGATATTTATATTTAGTGTCTAACAGTATCTTTGATAAGATTATATTTAATAAAAAAAATACTTATTAAAAAAATATATTAATTCAATCATAGTAAATTAAATTGACATGTTCAATGCATGATGGTGTAAAAGAAGACAATTATGATGAGTTAGACTTTTATTTTTCAAAATCGAGTAGTTTCTCTATCATTAAATTTTTTTAAATTTTTTTTGTATAATAATAAAAATCATTTTATTAAAATATAAAAAATTTAAAAATAAAAAACTATACCTCCTAAAAAATTGAATTCTCTTTAAATAAATTATAGGAAATATTAGAATTTTAAACCTAAACAAAAAAGAGGGCGAGGTTTTTACTTTCCTTTTTCAATAAATGGGAAATGAAGACGAGAAAACATAGATTTAAATTTTTTCATGTAAAAAAAAAATATCATAATGTCATATAAAAAAAGAAATAAATAAAACATTAATTTAATGATAGATCTCATTCATATAATAAATATTATAAATCAATAATATATATTTTTTGTATCTATTTCTTTTTTTACATAATACTATCATATTATTCTCTTGCATTAAAAGATTTTGATCCAAAAAATAGAGGGATTTCAAAAGCATACTATCTTTCAATATTTTCTTGTGACGAAGTTGCTTAGGTTTTCAAAGCCACTAAAAATGCATACATTATCTGAGTTTAATTTAATAAAAGAGGTTAGTTTTTATAAAAATTTAAGATAAGATATTTATATTTAGTGTCTAACAGTATCTTAAATAAAATTATATTTAATAAAATAAATACTTATTAAAAAATATATTAATTCAATCACCATAAATTAAATTGATATGTTCATTCCATGATAGTATAAAAGAAGAAGATAATTATGATGAGTTAGCCTTTTACTTCTCAAAATCGAGTAGTTTCTCTATCATTAAATTATTTTAATTTTCTTTGAATAATAATAAAAATCATTTAATGTAAATATTAAAAATTTGAAAATAAAAATCTATACCTCCTATCAAATTGAATTCTCTTTAAATAAATTCTAGGAAATATTAGAATTTAAAACCTAAAAAGGAAAAAAGAGGCCGAGGTTTTGACCTTTCCTTTTTCAATAAATGGGAAATGAAGACAAGCAAACATAGATTTAAATTTTTTTATGTAAAAAAAATAATATAATAATTTTATATAAAGAGAGAGATAAATAAAAAATTAATTTAATAATAAATTTCATTCATATAATACAGATTACAAATGAATAATTTTTTTTTTGTATCTATTTTTTTTTTACATAATACTATTATATTATTTGTTTGCATAAAAAAATTTTGATCCAAGAAATATAGGAATTTCAAAAGCCCACTTTCTTTCAATATTTTCTTGTGACGTAGTTGCTTAGGTTTTCAAAGCCACTAAAAACATTTGTTATTTAAAAAAACACCGTAATGATTCATGAAATTTTTTAGTTGAAAAACCACTAACTACCCTTTTATGGGTTTTTGACCATTTGGTGCATAATTGATTACAGAATCCACTAAGTTTGGATTTCACAAAAATCTTGTTTGTGCCACGAATTAGGCTTTAGGTTGTTTATAATATTTTTTTTTCCAAAAATAGATTATTGAATTTGACCAAAACTTTCACATTTTGTTGTGATTAAAAGTTTAAGATATCATATTGCCCAAAAATAATTTTTAGGCCTTGTTTTTGTGATCACTATAATTTTGTACCAAATTAGATTTTAATAATTTAGAGTGATGTGAAAATTATTAGTACAAAAAATAAAAAGTAACTAATGTTAAGATAAAATTTGTGCCCCAGATCCTTACCTTTAAGTGTAATCACACAATAGGTTGACTAAATGAGTAATTGATTATGCCACTTAATCTCAACTTTAATCATAATTAAAAGGGATGTCCAATCAATCCAAATTTGTGTCTTCCTGATATTTTGCAAACTTTCAAACTTAATAGGTGGAGGTGACAAAATTATAGATGTGTACAGTATATTTAATGTATAATAATATTTTAAATAAGATTATTTTTAATAAAAAATATTTTTAATGAATAAAAAAATTAACAACCGTTGACCCAATTTATTTTTGGTTTATTACGTAATTTATTTTTAATAAAATATATATTAGTTATTTTAAATTATAATTAATTTATATTCAATACTAATAAAATACTAAAGATTTCTTTTTATTTAATACTATAAATAAAGTAAAAGATACTTTGTGCTGATCGATGAAACAAATAAGTGGTTAGTGGGATGAAATGATTTCATTTGGACAGACATTAAAAGAAGAAACAAAAGATACTTGTTTTTTTTTTTCTTATAACAAAAATTTAAAAAATTATTTGCAAAAACACATTTTCAAAATATCTTACCAAACATATATTTCTATTTTTATTTTTAAAAACAAATGTTTTAAAATAAAAAAATAAAAATGACTCAAAAATAAAAATAAATCTTGCAAAATATAAAGTGAGGTGTTAAAAAAATTATTTTAGTCACCTTTGAAATTAATTTTAGGGTAACATTTAGATATTGTTGCTGAAAATTATCTTCAGTGACAACAATTAATAGTTGCCACATAAAAAAAATTTCATTGGTGATTTTTCACCAAAAATTTTTGACAATTTTTAAAATTAGTTACTAAAATTATTTTTACTAATTTTATTAAAATGAATTTTTAGCAATAACGGGCACCAAACATCGATCGTTGTTTTTATAAAATTTGAGTTTCAAGGTCGCCAATAAAAATTAGTATTATAAATCGTATTTCTTATATGCATAAATAAATTAACTATTAAAATATATTATATTAACTTCTCTTAAAATTTGATTAAATTAAGAATTTTTTTTTGTTTTAAAAAATTATAATCAATTTCATTGACATCATGAGTATATATTAAAAAAATATTCTCAATTTAATTTTTATTAATAAAGTTAACTTTTTGTATAATATGATATTTTCATTTAATACTTAATGTAATAATAAATAAAATAAAGTTATTTTCTTAAGGAATACATATTTTGTTAAAAAAATAATTTTATTGATAAAAATAAATTAGAGAAGATATTTTTATAATATATATATATTTATTTATTTGAGACTTCATATGTACAAATCTGCATATTTTTTCTTTAAATTTTAAAATATATTATAAATAATAATTATTATAATTTTGAAATGATAAATTAAATAATATAAAATTATTAATCATTGTCTCTTTTAACATCCCATTATTTTTATATTCTTTCTGGTATGTTCTCATATAATATATTTTATATAAAATATATTACTTTATAAGACCATTAATTTAAAAGACAAAAAAAATTATTATAATATAGATACATTAAATTTCAAAAAATAATATGTATCTTTGAACTAAAATAACTATGAAGTATAATTTATCCAATCCTGACAAAAAGTTAAAAGTAATTTGCTCTAGCTATTAATTTGTTGTATTTGAATTTATTTTTCTATCAAATTTCTTATGATTAAAATTGAATATATTCGATTACGCATAAACGAATGCAGAATTGATATAATTTAGGTTTAAATTTGATTTTTGATAATTTTTATTAATATCTATTGATCATATTATTAAGCATATGAATTAATTTATATGCATAGTATTGGATTAATCTTCATCTTAATATATATTAATAAATAATAATTAGTGCATTTTTAAGTAGAATTGTCACATGAAAATGATACAGCAACTAACATTCATGGCCCATATCCTCTCTTTTTATTTATAAGTGGAAAACGCACACACACCACTACTTCCCAATCAATGAGTTGGTAGGGTAAAGAACAAGCAAAGGCACAAAGAAAAGACAAACTTAAATTTGAAATGAATTAAAGTTTTTTTTTTGTAAAGGCAAAAATGATAGATTATTAATAACTCAGTTACCTAATCATTGATATTTTCATATTACTTAGTAAAATAATTATTATATTGATGTAATTATATGTCAAATTTTAAAAAACATTATGTTTATGATTAAACTATAAATCCAATATATGCTAAATGTAATGAAAACGTTCATCCTTTCAAAAAGTGTATGAATAATTTTAATTGATACTTATTATTTCTTGTAGCTTTGTTTTGCACAAATTTAATAATTCCTACATGTATCATATCATATGATCTTATTATATATTGTAGATGCATTCATGCTTTCAGGTAGAAGATTTTCATTTTGTTTTAGTTATGAAGTGTTACTAAAAAACAAAGACTAAAATTATATATACAGTTGTTATATATTTGTTAATAATTTTTTTAATCAAAATTAAGTACTAAGCAAAATAAATTTTAAGAAAGTTAGTTATAAAAAAAATAAATGATATAAATTATACATATATTAATTTTTAATTAAAAATTTGATGGTAAAAATATATGAATTATATATAAATTCTTTTAAAAAATTAACACAGATCAATTACCTTGAAATTTGAAATCAAAACCTACACTAACCTCCAAAAAACCAATAAAAATAAAAATCTTATATATAATCCTGTTCAAGTTTCAATTGCAAATGGATTTGGTATTAAAATTTAAAATTAGTATTTGTCTTTTTGTGTCGTTGGCATGAGATGAGACATGACAGGCTTGAGTAACACACCCAGCCGCCTTATTTAATTCCCAAAATTATTAACCTTCACTCAATTCATTCAATTTTTTATATGTTAAATATATATATATATATTTATTATTAAATTTTTTAATCAAAATAAAATATATAATTTTTTTAAAATATAAAAAATGAGTTGTATAAACATTATTAATTTTTGATTAAATAATTTAATAACAAAAATATATAAATTAAACTTAAATTTTTGTCGCCACCTTGTTAATTTAATCAATTATGCGGTAGTAATAATTGGTCTGTCTTAATTATGTTTTATTTTAATTTATTCCTCCTTTCACTTTTCTTCTTCTTTCATCATCATCTATTATTATAACATATCCAAATTTGGCTATATATGAATGTGATCCACATTAACATTTAAAGTACACATATCTTTCATGATAAACTATACGAGTACGCATGGGCAGTTGGGCACATCACCTTACTTGCCTACTTCTCATTGCATTTTGTTATGAAGGTCAGTCCTAGTGAGTACACCCATTTTCAGTGTTCTCACCAGTCCAGAATTTTCTGGGTTGTAGCAGTCGTTTGCTACAACAATTTGGAATTCAAACATTAGTTTTGGTTTCAATTTTTGGCACTAAACTAAAAGCTTCATTACTATTTGGAATTTGAAAACAAGAATCGGTTTAAATGGAGGGTGCGGATCTGTACAATGCAAGTCACAGTATTCGAGCGGGAAGTTCTACGATCTGGAGAAGCAATCGTATGGAAGTTTTCTCGATCTCGTCTCGCGAAGAAGATGACGAAGAAGCTCTGAAATGGGCTGCGCTAGAGAAGCTTCCCACTTACCATCGTCTCAGAAAAGGGCTGTTGACGACGTCGCACGGAGGTGCCAATGAAATCGATGTCGCCGATCTTGGATTTCAGGACAAAAAGAAATTGATGGAAAGATTGGTTAGAATCCCCGACGAAGACAATGAGAAGTTTCTCTCCAAGCTCAGAGAACGAATCGATAGGTAATAAAACTTCGATTTTACTTCAATCGACTGTTGGACGTTTTAACAGCGATTTTTTTTGTTGTTAAATTTTTTGCAATGATTCTTATTATCACTATAAATTTTATTAAATTAATTATTTAAATAAAAATTATAATAATAATAATATTAAAATATATTTTAACAACAGATAAAATCGTCGCTAAAAAACTTAACAAGCATCCTCAGACAGAAGATCCAAAATCAAAATATAATACCATGAATATATATACGTTTACTTTGTTTCAATTTGCTAAATGTTTTAAAAAAGTATTTCTTCTTATATTTTATGACAAGTCTTTCTTTCTTTGTTATTTTTTTTTTCATTTTTATATCCATTTCTCATTTTTTTTTCTTGATTTACTTGTCTATTGTTTTCCTTGTTACATATAATTTAAAAATTTACGAAGAAGACCAATTTTTTTAAACTAATTAAATCTTCAATGGGTCAATTTTGAGTAATTTTTCATATTACTAGTTTTGAGTATTAACTAAACTTGTATCATGATTAGTTCAGTAATTTTTTAATTAAATTGAACGATTTAATCCAAATTTTAAAACAATAATTAAAGTAGAGACATGACTTTCTATGAATTCTTAGAAGTAAAAGAATTTAGTGATTTTGTCTTTTTAGATCACAAATTTTTTTGGGTGAATATAAAAAGGATGATTTTTATGGTCCGTCTAATAATACTTTTTTTAAATTTTTTTTATTTTTTAAAAATAAATGAATCAAAAAACTTGATTGAAAATTTGTTTTCAATAATTATTTTTAAAAATTAAAAAACAAAATGATGTTTTAAAAAATAAAAAATTTAGAACAAATAAAACTTGTTTTGTTCTTCGCTTTTTGGACTTTGATAATATCACGGAGAACAATTGGAGAAAACAGTTTTCATTAATAACAATTTTGTAATTGTAATAATTTTTTTTTTTAAAACTCTATTCCTTTCATAGTGTTCAAAACTATTTTATAATGGCAATTTCGTAATTAACAACAATTTTTATTAATGGAAATTTTATAATTATATCAAACATTTTTTTATTCTTTAATTTACAAAACTGTTTTACAAACAAACTAATCAAACAATTTTTTTTAAAAAAATATTTTTATTAAAATATAAAAGAGAGAAGAAAGTTAAGTCAAGAAGTTGACATCTCTTGTGGGACGCTAGGCCCAAAAGAACAAAACAAAAAGTTCAACGCGGGGGAACTAAATTTAAATGAACAAAAACATTTATTAAAAGAAAGATAAAGAGGAAGACACAAAAATATTAAATAATGGGATAAATTAAATTTTTTTAAAAAATATTATACTTAAATATAATTTTTTTATATTTGTTATTAATTTCTTTAATGAAAATAAAATATTTAAATTTTTTTAAAAATAATTAATTAATAAATTACATATACTATAAACATATTATTTTTTTATTATAGAATTTAATTCTCTTAAAAAAATTAAAAAATTTGATAGTAAAAATATAAAAATTATATTTTAATTTTTTTTCTAAAATAGGGGTTAGGAGTGTGTAATTTTAACATATATCAAACAAGCAAAATATAATTTATACTAAATAGTAATAATAGGGGTATTTTAATAATTTACACTAAATAATCAGAGAACACTCTTTAATATTATGTATATTAATGTGTGAATAACACTTTCTTATGTGTCTGTCTCCTTATTGTGTAGAGTTGGGGTTGTTATTCCAACAGTTGAAGTTCGATTTGAGCATCTAAATATTGAGGCAGAGGCTTATGTGGGAAGCAGAGCGTTGCCCACTGTCCTAAACTATGCTACTAATATAGTAGAGGTAACAGTGGCCAGAATTTAGTTCATAAATCTTTGTTTCTCAAAACATCTCTTTATTGTATAATTAGCTAACAAAATCTTTATCTCTTGACAATTCTTAGGTAGATTTAGTCTATAAAAAAATAGTAAATTAAACCAATCATGAAAGAATATATACTATATTAATATGAACAAAACTTAAATACAATTTTTTATATTTTTATTATTAGGTTCTCTTTTAAAAAAGAACTAATATTGTATAAATCATATAAGTATAAGTTTTTTATTGGAGAACTTAATGATAAAGAATTAAAAACTGCACTTAAGTTTTTTCTTATTAATATATAAATTCAGTTTTGATATGCATGCATATCAACAAGTGATTGGTTTGGTTTGGCTACTAATTTTTTTATAGAAGAGATCTACCTATGAATTTCTTCATTTCCAGAGTTTCTTGAATTCTCTCCATATACAATCAAGCAGGAAGAGACAAGTAACTATTCTTAAAGATGTGAGTGGAATCCTCAAACCTCGCAGGATGACACTGCTTTTGGGCCCTCCAGGTTCTGGGAAAACCACACTTCTTTTGGCCTTGGCCGGAAAGCTTGATCCAAATCTTAAGGTGAAAACTAAAAATCAATTTCCTGAGAAAGTCACATTTATTATATGGTACTTTCTTAGTCAATTAACATATTTAATATTACTTGTTTACGAGCGAAATTGAGTTTAGTAAAAGAAATTAGGCTCATACAATATGGTGAATCAAAATTTAAATTTTTAGTAGCAGAAATATTTATATTTAGTGTCTGTCAATACCTCAAACATGATTATCTCAGTAGGAGTAAAGTGGAAAAAAAAATTTACTTGTCTAATTGGAATTTCATCATATGTCTTGCAGGTATCTGGGCGAGTGACCTATAACGGGCATGAAATGAACGAGTTTGTGCCTCAGAGAACTGCTGCGTATATCAGCCAGCATGATGTTCATATTGCAGAAATGACTGTGAGGGAAACCTTGGCTTTCTCTGCAAGGTGTCAAGGGGTTGGATCACGTTATGGTTAGTCAATTTTCCATGTAAAGGCCTTCCACTTTTACCGCATTCTACTTTTTCAACATGCAATTTAAAGTCTTTACAGCCTTACTGCTTCTTATTTTGGGGATTCACAGAATTGGTAACAGAGTTGATAAGAAGAGAGAAAGCAGCAAATATCAAGCCCGACCCAGATATTGATGTTTACATGAAGGTAAGAAAAAAACTTAATAAGTAAAACTTATCAATCATGCAACATTGAACTATAACAAAAATGTCAACTTATCACGTTTTGATTAAAGAATTTAACAGAAACAACCTAAAAATCGCTATTTGTTTTTAAATTGATGAACAAACTTAGAACAAGTGGTTATTTTTCACAACCCAACATTCTTTGAAGAAGATTCTTACACTTCAATTTGATTGGTCTTTGATATACCAGGCAACCGCAACTGGAGGCCAGGAGGCAAGCGTGAAAGTAGATTATATTCTAAAGGTAAACCCCTGAAAACAGGTTATCTCAAGCTCTACTGTTTCTTAAGAAATTTTCCTTTAAACCACATGGGCAGGTGCAATTTGGTATATACAAAATTAATCTTTTTTCAAGTGTCTGAAAGATATTCATAAGATATTTGAATATAAGAAATAGAATATGGAGATAATGATTTCTCTCAATGTGTCAAACTCAATATTTGAAGTTCCCAATGTCTTAGAAAATTAGGATACTCACATATCAAATGCAATAATTTTGCAGGTTTTGGGGTTGGATATATGCGCTGATACAATGGTGGGTAATGAAGCATTGCGTGGTATCTCTGGAGGACAGAGGAAGCGTGTAACTACAGGAGAGATGCTAGTTGGACTAGCAAAAGCTCTGTTCATGGATGAAATATCCACTGGCTTGGACAGCTCCACAACTTTTCAAATTGTGAAATCTTTAAGGCAATATGTTCATATTCTTGATGGAACTGCAGTTATCTCTCTGCTGCAGCCAGCACCAGAAGCTTACGAGCTTTTTGATGACATTATTCTAATCTCTGATGGCCAAATAATATACCAAGGACCCCGTGAATATGTCCTCGACTTTTTTGAATCCATGGGATTTAAATGTCCTGAAAGGAAAGGTGTAGCTGACTTCCTTCAAGAAGTAAGTCGAAGTTTATCTTTTATGTCACTCATTTGCGGTTTCCGAAGCTATGTACAAATGTTCTATAATCTCCTGCTACAGGTAACTTCAAGAAAGGATCAGGAGCAGTACTGGGTGGGTAGAGATGAATCGTACTGTTTTGTAACAGTGACTCAATTTGCTGAGGCATTCCAATCATTCCATGTTGGGAAGAGAATTGGAGACGAGCTTTCAACACCATTTGACAAATCTAAGAACCATCCTGCTGCTTTAACCACTAAAAAATATGGTGTTGACAGGAAGGAACTCTTGAAGGTTAACTTCTCAAGAGAGTTCCTGCTTATGAAGAGAAATTCATTCGTTTACATCTTCCTGCTATCCCAGGTGGGTTCTTGCTTCTTCTTTGTAGCAAATGTTGTCTATTTCATTACGTAGTCTTTGACTTGCTGATTTTTCTCTTTATTTTATTTAGCTGGCCATCATGGCATTCATAACCATGACAGTTTTCCTACGAACTGAGATGCATCGTGATTCTGTGGAGGATGGTGGAATTTATGCTGGTGCTCTGTTTTTTACACTAGTAAAGATTTTATTCAATAGTTTTTCCGAGATGTCTATGACCATAGTGAAGCTTCCTGTTTTCTACAAGCAACGGGACCTCCTCTTTTATCCTTCATGGGCATATGCGATTCCCCTATGGATCCTCAAGATCCCTATTACACTTTCAGAGTCTGGTATTTGGGTATTTCTCACCTACTACGTAATTGGATATGATCCCAATGTTAGCAGGTAAAGAAAGTCTTCAATGTTTACCTTTGGATCCTCTGAATGTTACCACGTCACACATGATGTAGGGTTGTGCTATTCTTGATGTAGATTGTTCAAGCAATTCCTTCTGCTATTGCTAGTCAGCCAAATGGCTTCTGGGCTGTTCCGAACTATTGGTGCTCTTGGTAGGAACATGATTATTGCTAACACATTTGGGTCATTTGCACTACTCGCACTTATTGGATTGGGTGGGTTCATTCTTTCAAGAGGTAAGATAGTCTACAATATAGATTTCACTTAACAGCTTAGACTTCAAATTCAAATGATCCTATCATCAAAGTTGTATCTTTCACATAATTGAATCACATACCATCTTGAATTGAGTACATTGCCCATGAAACAGAGGATATCAAACCCTGGTGGATTTGGGGTTATTGGATTTCGCCTTTAATGTATAGCCAGAACGCTATAGTAGTGAACGAGTTCCTTGGCAAGAGTTGGAACCACGTAATTTCTTGAACTATTTATTATAGAAACCATAGAGTTCTAACTTAGAAACGTCAAGACTTAACTTATTTGCTTTCCAAATTTTTAGTTTCTTCCAAATGCAAATAAGTCATTGGGAATTCAAGTTCTGGAGTCTCGTGGGTTCTTCACACATGCATATTGGTACTGGATAGGGATTGGGGCATTGATCGGATTTGTGTTTCTTTTCAACATCGTCTTCACTGTGGCTCTCCATTACCTCAACGGTGAGTATCTTCACAATTCGTGCTTTGAGTTCCTTATATTGATGAACAACTTATATTACTACATTTGCGTGAATCTGCAGCTTTCGAGAAGCCAAGTACAACAATATCTGAAGACTCAGAAGGCAACAATACTTCTGATGATAAAGCCCAAGAAGGAGTTCAATTATCACGCTTAGGTAATTATTCTCATGTCTTTAATAATGAAAAGTCATGTAAACACATCCGTTTACCTATGCAAAAAGCATGCATTCTGTTATCGATTTGTAATTTATATTATGCCTTCAAATGTTAAGCAGTTTTTCAATTTTCTTGTAGAGAGTTCCAAAAATAATACGAGAGATACTGTTGATGCTAACATAGAGTCCAGCCACGGAAAAAAAAGAGGAATGGTTCTTCCTTTTGAGCCACATTCCATCACCTTTGATGACATCAAATACTCTGTTGACATGCCAGTGGTTAGTTACTTCCTAAGTTATAATTAAATAACTGGTTTTATTTATCACAATGTTGTTTTCTAACAATCCCTTAGTCCCCCACAAAAAAAAAAAAGCTTTAATTCTTTGGATTTTAACTAACAGGAAATGAAGGATCAGGGAGTAACTGATGATAGATTGGTGCTTCTTAAGGGTGTGAGTGGTGCATTTAGGCCTGGTGTTCTCACAGCTCTGATGGGTGTAAGTGGAGCTGGTAAAACTACTTTGATGGATGTGCTGGCTGGTAGGAAAACTGGAGGATATATTGATGGGAGCATAAAAATTTCTGGGTACCCTAAAAAGCAAGAAACTTTTGCTAGAATATCTGGATATTGTGAGCAGAATGATATTCATTCTCCTCATGTTACTGTTTATGAGTCCTTGCTCTACTCAGCCTGGCTTCGTTTACCCCCAGAAGTTGATTCTAAAACTAGAAAGGTTAGCACCTACACAACAATTTACTAGGTTGAGTATTTGAGTTTTTTAATCAGTTAGACAAGTGGAGTTTGAAATGTAGAGCCTGACTGATTGTTTCTACTATTGGATTTGGTAAATTTTCTAGATGTTCATTGAAGAAGTCATGGTGCTTGTGGAGCTAGAACCATTGAGGAATTCACTAGTTGGTTTACCTGGTGTGAATGGTCTCTCGACTGAACAACGTAAAAGGCTCACTATTGCAGTTGAACTAGTGGCTAATCCATCTATAATTTTTATGGATGAGCCTACTTCTGGGTTAGATGCAAGAGCTGCCGCAATAGTTATGAGAACAGTTAGGAACACAGTGGACACTGGAAGAACAGTTGTCTGCACCATCCATCAGCCAAGCATTGACATATTTGAAGCTTTTGATGAGGTGAGAAATGATAATCATCAACAGTTTGTGCCTTCTAGCTTCATTCTCCATTCAACCTTGAGCCTTATTTATATTACATGTCATTCCAGCTTTTCCTCATGAAGCGTGGAGGCGAAGAGATATATGTTGGACCTCTGGGTCGTCATTCTAGCCAATTGATCAAGTATTTTGAGGTAGGATGCATCTTAAACTCATACTAGTTTATGTGAATAGTCAAGGTTCTTCACAACAATTACTGACTTTCCTCTATTTTTGGTCACATAGAGCATTGAAGGGGTTAGTAAAATTAAAGATCGCTATAATCCAGCAACTTGGATGTTGGAAGTTACAACTTCAGCACAAGAACTTGCTTTAGGTGTTGATTTTACTGAGATATACAAAAATTCTGAATTATATAGGTAAGCTACTTAACACGTATATTTGAACTTATTTCCCATATTATCTAAAGAAGGACGACCCAATGCATGAGACTCCTATGAAGTGGAATTTGAAGAGGGTCAGATGTACCTTGTAAGCAGAGAGAGTGCTTTTAGAATTTGAATATGTGATTTCTAGGTTATATAGCAACAACTTTACAGTTGTTCCAAGGCTCTCCTTCTTATTTCTTATATTACCTATTTTCATAATTTTCATGGATTCAGGAGGAACAAGCAACTTAGAGAAGAATTGGGTAAGCCTGCTCCTGGTTCAAAGGATCTTCATTTTCCAAATCAATACTCACAGTCATTTTTGGTCCAATGCCTGGCTTGCTTATGGAAACAACATTGTTCCTATTGGCGCAATCCTCCATACACTGCTGTGAGGTTTCTTTTCACCATTTTTACAGCCTTGATGCTAGGAACAATGTTCTGGAACCTCGGAACCAAAACGTAAGTCTAAATAGTAAATTCAATAACTTTGATATGCATACACACTCACACACACACAGACATATTTGATTTTGTAATCCACTATTTTTCCTTCACTTATGATTCGTTGTTGTGACTTTCAGCTCAAGGAGACAAGATCTGTTTAATGCCATGGGCTCAATGTTTACTGCTGTTCTCTTCCTTGGAGTCCAGAATGCTTCTTCTGTACAGCCAGTGGTAGCTGTTGAGAGAACTGTCTTTTACAGGGAAAGAGCTGCTGGAATGTATTCTGCCTTGCCCTATGCATTTTCACAGGTAAAAATCACACGCATAGGGAAAAATCACACTTAGTTCATAAACAATTTCTGAAGGAAAATTTATTTAGTCACTCCCTTTTCTTGCAGGTTATAATAGAGCTGCCTTATATTCTTGTCCAAGCAGTGACATATGGTGTTATAGTATATGCAATGATTGGATTTGAATGGACTGTGGAGAAATTCTTTTGGTACCTGTTTTTCATGTACTTCACATTGTTATACTTCACATTCTATGGCATGATGGCAGTGGCTGTGACACCAAATCACCATGTTGCTTTAATTATTTCTGCTGCATTTTATGCAATTTGGAACCTCTTTTCAGGATTTATCGTCCCACGACCAGTAAGTGATGATGCCAACATTTTATATATTAAAACTTATTATGTTTTGTTCTTTTTTTTCTTTTCCTTAATCTGTTTGATAATATATAGAGCATCCCTGTGTGGTGGAGATGGTACTATTGGGTATGTCCTGTGGCGTGGACCTTATATGGATTACTAGCATCCCAGTTTGGAGACATAACAACTAAGATGGAATCAGATAATCAGACAGTGCAAGAGTTTCTAAGAAGTTACTTTGGTTTCAGACATGATTTCATAGGAATTTGTGCAGCTGTTGTTGTTGGGTTTGCAGTGATCTTTGCATTTATCTTTGCTTTCTCGATTAAGGTCTTCAACTTCCAAAGGCGATAGATTAGGAGTGCAATTGACAATGCTGTGGCATATTAAATGTTCTCTAATATTGTGTAAATATGATGTTCACTTTTTTTTTTAATAAAAAACTATAAGACACTGTATTGTAAATGTTTAGGTGACGTAGGAATTCTCAGCTCCTCAAAGGCCAAAACATTAAGTCCTTTGTTAGAAGCTCCTATTCTCTTAAAAGCTTTCAAGCCCTATCCTCTTTGCTTTCACACTCTATTAGAGAAACCATGTCAATGATTTATAACACTGCTCCAACATCAATCATAGTAGATTATGTCTTGCCATATCCTTGAGTTTCATATTTTGTTGTATCACTATTTTTTTTTACTCTGAAATGATCGATATCATTGTTATATTACTCTTAAACAAATGGTCAACAAACTTATATATGATTTTTTATATTTTTATTACAAATTTTTTAATTAAAATCAAACATGTAAAACAAAATTTATTAAAAAATTAATCATAAAAAAATAAATTATATAAACTATATATATATTAATTTTTTATTAAAAAATGATAACGATTTAAATATCATACCTAAATTTTGTTGATCGTGTCATTAATCCTCGCAGGCCAAACAAATGTTATTAAAAATACATGAATTAATTATGTCATGCTTAATTCAAACATTCCACGAAATGAAGTACAAATCTTTGAGTGTGAATGAATTTATAACGGCATGGATGGACCACGCTTTCCTTCTTGTCCAACTGCTTTTGACTTTACCATACATGAATTAATTTAAAACTAAACAACATTAAAAATATAAAAACATTACCATTATACATATTTTTTTTTACCATGGTCAAGGAAGAAATAATATTTACGTATTAATTAATAATTACCACAGTCGATCTATTTATATATTTCTCACATCAATCTCAAGTGAAGATGCATATGTATAAATATATATTATTTTATGATAAGGCCACCGATTCATTAATTTTGTAGTTGAGAAAAAGATTCAGGAAACAGAGGAAGAATCGTCTACGTACCTCAGAAAAAAAAAAAGAGAACCAAACTTCACATAAATGGACGGCCATGTGCGGAGCAAGGTTGGCTGTATTAATGTTGAAGACTTGCATCTACAGAATTCTAGCTAAATGCTTTATCTACTTTCATTAAGGTCATTGTTGCTTACAAATTAAAAATTTTATGTTTTATAAAAGAAAACATATAAATATATTCATTATGTTCTTAGTATAAATATATTTTTATAATTAATTTATATTTCGCAGATTAGATTGATATTAAATTATATTAAATATTTAGTTCCGGAAAGATAGGCACACTATTTGATTATTATTTAGTTCTTATATTTATAATTTTATGTGAATTAATTAGTCTTTATATATAAGTTCTAAGTACTGATCATCACAAATTAGTATTTTTATTATCTAAATACATTAACTATTTAGATTATAAAATAATAAATGTGTGTATAAATATAAATTTAAAAATTAAACAACAAAAT